>OZ008368.1:330894480-333294480 GCA_963931995.1 Phaonia tiefii | reverse complement strand
GAAATGTAAGGTGGTCCGAGCAGGGATCGAACCCCGGTTCTCATGTACAAGACCCGCGCACACTAACTATTGCACCACCAAGTACCAATGGCACCCAAATCGATGGACTATAGTCTCATCACACCATGTAATCTTAAACACAAGGCGGAATTGTACTTTTCATTATTTAAATCGTGTCGAATTTAATACTTTACCACCATCTTCAAGTCCGAATATTAGACCTGGGCGAAATCTTTACGAAGCTTTATATTCTTTTGTGATAAAAATGGTTTATTTTTCTTCTCTGCAGTCGTAACAGTCTTAATCTTTTGAGACTTTGAAGAACAGTCCACTCACTAACATCACTCACATACCAAACGACGACTAGTACGGTCATCAGTCTTTCTGGAGGGCCCAGCAGCAGATGCAATTTTAATATGTTTCTTCCGTTTTATTCTCTGGATCGTCATATTGCTTACATAAAACTTTGTTGCAACGTTCCGAACAGATTTTTGGTCAGCAAGTGAACAATAATGAGCAATTGGAAAAAATACCAGTAAATTTATGAGCTACGTGGTGGTAACATTTGAGTTTCTGGATCTTTAAAGAGTTGAAGAGAGTGCAGTATTGTAACATTGAAGAGAGTTCGTAAATGTAATATTAGGGTTTGTTTACATTTTACTCTCTTTTAAACATACATATATCTATACGAGGGCGGCCCCAAAACTAGCCGAGCTGACGTATAGGTGGTGCCACTATTTGAAAAAAAAATAGTGTGGTGAAAAGTGGCAACCTTACAAATCATATGTCTTAAGTTTTAAGGCGCCACGTTGTTTATTATTTTCATTTGATCCATCAAACGTAAACGATCTCAGTGAATTTGTAAACATGGGAAAAACTGGTCACCGTTATGTAATTCAATATTTCCATTTGAAAGGTCTCAGTACAAGCAAAATTAAAACCGAGCTAGATTCTACGAGGGAGAGATTAAACGAGGGCGTATGGGTGGTCGATAGCGCACTGAAAGAAAACGCTTCATCAAAATTATGAATTCCTTCATCAAACATTTCCTCAATTTCCAACCTACGACATTGAATTGATGATGAATATTTCATCAATATTTCATCCACATTTCATCAATAGTTTACATTGATTCAACGACAACGTTGCATCACGTTGATGTAAATTTTCCTTCAATTTGATGCACGTTTGTCATCAAGTTGAAGTAAATTTTTCACCATTTTGATGTAAATTGTTAATCAATTTGCTGTACATTTTTTTATCATCAATTTGATGTAAATTGTTTATCATTTTGATGTAAATTGTTTGCTAATGTGTAGTGAAACTGTTTGAACTATTTTTCATTGTAAAAAAGAAAAAATAACAGGGTATACGATCATATAGAAAATGCTCATAGCGTGGATATTGTTTTCTGTCCATTAAACTATTTTCTATTTAAATTTTCCACTACACAGAAAAAAATATTGGCCTGTAAGTTTCAATTAAAAATATAATTGAATTTTTTTAAAAAATACAATTGTTTACACCAAAATTATTTTCGAAAATTTCACGTATAAAGAATCTTTATGACTCATTTCCTTAGACATTTTGAACGTGTAAAACAAGAGTGCCCTAAATTGGATAAAAGCAATATGCAGAAGAGATGAAATGCGACAATGGAGTGACTGTTGTCAGGAGCAGATAAATTGAATGTTTCACCAGAACCAACAGATGTACCTATTTTTTTTTTGTATTTAATATAAATCGTTTAAACATTAACCGCTTTATTCATAAAAGATTGTGAGAGATTTGTGGGACGGTTTTTTATGACAATCTGTCTCTCAAACCCCTCATAACTGTTTATGAATAAGACCGTTAATGTTTAATATATAATAATAGTTTAAGAAAACCGGACATTAGTTCCGATTACGAATCCAAATTCTAAAAAATTAAATTTTTTTATAGATATAACATGTGTATCTGCGAAACCTTGAATAAAATTGCTTTAAAAATAGAACATTTTAGTTTTTTTTTAGCGTCGTTTCAAGCTGAAAAAAGCAATAACAGTTTTAATTGATTCAATTAAAAATTTATTCAAAAATCGCGAAAAAAATCAAGAATTTTTTTAATTAACTTGATTACATACTTAATCAATATTTTTGAAAAAAATCAATAAATGTTTTAATCAAATTTACAAATTTTTTAATTGAAGTTTTTCTGACAAATTTACAAATACCTTTAATTAATATTATCATTTTCGTGATTACACCAAAATCAATTAAAAAATTAATCAAATTAACAAATTTTTTAATTGAAGTTGATTTTTATTTTTTCCTGTGTAGTTTTTTTCTTTTTTCAAATACTACGCCCATATTTTGACTTGATCCCTGTAATTATTTGTAAAGTATAATGATGAAGATTGATGTAAAAAAAGAAAGTGTTGTTTCATCAATACGAGGGCGGATTAATAAGTCCGTATCTTTTCGAACTTCCCTCCTACTTATATGAAATGCAACACTGCTCCCATCAAGTATCACCTGTTAATAGACTCCTGTCAAATTTTGAGGAAGTTCCGTCATTTACTTTGCGTTTAACAGCTGTTCAAAACATACAACCTCGTGAATTTTTTTAAAAATGGAAAAAAGTGAATTTCGAGTGCTCATTAAAAATTATTTTTGGCGGAAAAAAACCGTCACTAAAACCAAGGAAAAGCTTGATAAATACTATGGGGACTCTGCACCATCGATTTCAATGACAAAAATATTAGTGGTTTACTGACTTTCATTGTGGTCGCAGAAGTATAAATGACGCTGAATGTTCTGGACGGGCAATTGAGGTCAGTACACCCGAAAATGTCGAAAAAAGAAGGCCGAACGAAAAGTAAAAGTGCGTGAGATTGTTGGTGCCATAGGAATTTCATATGGCAGTGTGGTTTCGATTTTAAATGATCAGTTGGGTTTAAGAAAACTGTCTGCAAGATGGGTGCCGCGTTTGCTCTCAATTGACCATAAACGTACGGGTGCACACGTGTGTAGTCTCAATGGCAAAATTCCATGAATTGGGCTACGAATTGGTACCTCATCGGCCATATTCTCCGGATTTAGCCCCCAGTGACTATTTCCTATTTCCAAATGTAAAGAAATGGCTCGGTGGAAAGAGGTTTAGCTCCAACGATGAAATTATTGATCAAACAAATTCCTATTTTATGGACCTCGAAAAATCCTATTTTACAAAAATTGGAGAAACATTGGACTAAGTGTATTGAGAGAGCTAAAAGAAGATTTTGTTGAAAAAAATTTTTGTTTTTGCAAAAAAAAACTGTTTCATTCAAAAAGTCACGGACTTATTGATCCGCCCTCGTATAATGCTCCAGTTCACACGCCCACTATTGCGAAAATTAATCAATTAAAGTTAGAATTGCTTCATCACGCACCTTATTCACCAGACTTAGATCCCTCGGACTATTGTATATTTCCAAACTTGAAAAAATGGCTCTGTGGTTAAGGATTTGCCAAAAATGAAGAGGTGGAGTCTGCGGCTGATGCCTATTTTAAGGAGTTTGACAGTTCTTACTATAAACAGGGTATTGAAGCTATTGACTATTGCTGGAAAAAGTGTATTCAGCTAAATGGAGGTTATGTTGAAATATAAAGAAAAATTTTCCCAACTTTGTTGTGTCTTCTTTATTGGATCGGCTAGTTTTGGGATCGCCCTCGTATAATTGTTGTATATTAAAGTATTCAGCTGAAAGTAAAATTCAAAAAAATATGTTTATTCTTAAATTAAACGCTGCTAAAAATTAAAGTATTAAACTTCCATTATGGGACAACTTTTACAATTATGCTCGTCACTGTACATGAAGATGCACTTCATTCGTGTGTCTTCATGACACACACACAATTTTTGTGGTGAGCAGGTCTACTGTGAATCACTATACATAGTAACTGGCGAAATTATTTATTAATGGGATATTTCAAATTCTAAACACAATTTGCTGCGTATACGTAAATAGGCACTACAGTAATAAATAAACAAACTACGGTGGAAGGTAACAAACTCAATTTATACTATTTATAAAATGTAATAATATTTGAATGTTTAGTTAAATTTTGACAATTACAAAGTGAAGATCGATAGGATATTTCTAATCTCACCATATGATTTGGTCATTATTCGCCTGGTTGGGCTTATGCACCTTCGTTAACTTTCTCTACGACAGTTTGAAATCGCCCATCCAATTAGGATATCACAAATGGCTGGAGCACAATGGAAAATCTATATCACTAAGTGACAAGTACGGAAAGTGGGCAGGTAAGTCTTGAGATAAAACGTAACTTATGTCATTTCTATAATTATATTTTTAATATTTTTAAGCTGTAACCGGCTCCACGGACGGCATTGGTAAAGCTTATGCCAAAGAGCTGGCTCGACGCGGTCTTAATATAGTGCTGATATCAAGAAGTCCAAAAAAGTTACAGCAAGTGGCCCAGGAAATTGGTAATACATCTCTGTATACTACTTACATATACCAGTTCATTGTATTCTACAATTTATGTCCTTATTTGGAGTTGAATCATTTAAAAAATTAGTCAATTGTTTAAGAAAATTGAAATGGGGCATAAGGATCACAATTTCGTTTATATGTTGACCCTTTCTGTGACGTGGTTGATTTTTCAGCATTGAAAAGTGTTTCATGGTAACTAAATCCTGCAAATAAGGAAATTGATGATTTTCAAACAATTCCGAAAAATGTTGAACAATTCTCAATACTGGCATCTAAAGTATATACAAATTTAGCCATGTAAAATTCGGAAATTAAAGCCCCATTTTTCGAAGCAGATAGCGAATTTGAAAGTGACAGCTTACACTGTGCGACACCAAAAAAAATGATGGGGTTCTGCCAACGGATTCTGGTAGAAAAGTCTAAAAAAAAATATACGTGTATCGACGTTTTGCCAGATCTGATCGGGTCAAAGTGTCCGACCCTCGGAACTTTCCTGCAACATATCGCCATGCAAAATTGTGTGTTCCTTACTGCTGAGGTACAAAGTATGTTCAGAAGTTTTATAGAAAAGATTCAGATAATCATTTTTGTGGAACAAATTAACCCTCTAGCTGTCACGTATAACCATAATTGCACTTGGGCTAAGATTTGTGTTTTGGAGTGTTCGGACACATACAGTGAAATTTTTTGGCGTTAATTTTAATTTGTTCCACAAAAATGTTTATCTGAATCTTTTCTATAAAACTTCTGAACATACTTTGTACCTCAGAAGTAAGGAACACACAATTTTGCATGCCGACCGATATGTTGCAGGAAAGTTCCGAGGGGCGGAGATTTTGACCCGCCCTAAAAAAAATACTGATCAGATCTGGCAACTTATATTTTTTTTAGACTTTTCTACCACAATCCGTTGACAGAACCCCATCATTTTGAAAAAAATCTAATTTTGTCTCAAAGTGTTATTACTTAAGGGTTAGAATTTTACGAAATGGGTCGTTCCACGCTTGAAGAAAATTGGGAAATATTAAAAACTTTTTTCCATAGTTCTGAGTCTTCAACTCAAACTATAAGAAATCCCCGAAATAAATTCAATAGAAATAGAGGGCCATCAAAGCAGTTGTAGATCAATTTGTGAAACAGTTCCATTGCCCTCATTGGATTAAAGAACTCGTGTACGTGCCTAAGCGAAGAGAGGAGCTGAAAATGTGCTCGAACAGCTATCAACGGCATCTCGCCACCGTTCGCAGCAATTGAACATTTCTCGCACTTCTTTGCGCAGAATTTTGCATAAAGCCTTCGGTATGAAGGCTTATAAAGACCAATTAGTTCACGAACTGAAACCTGGTGACAATCCGATGCGGACACGCAGAAAAAGTTGTATTTTGTTGTTGTTTGGATGCAAATAGAACGTGTTTGTAGCTTATCGCAAATATAATATACTTGTGCTCAAACACATTTTGTTTGCTATACAATATAACATATTTGAGACACAATGATTAATAGGTTATAATATATTTTTTTGTGGCCCAAATGTGACTTTGTTTGTTCAGAACTACTGATAACAAAAACGTGACAGACAACAACGAAACAAAAAAAAACCGCATTTCTTCAATTCATGAAATCAATGCTCGCAATACTGCAATATGTTGCTGGAGCCATTATTTTTTTCGCTTATTAATTATCGCTCGGCTGAAGATGAGAAGCCGTTAGCCTATTATTTCTTGTGCGCCGTGACAGACAAATGTTACGCAAACAATTGCGAATCCATTAATGCCTTCAAATATGAAATCAACGCTGTCGTTCACGAGATTGAGGTCCAAACAATCGAAAATATCCTGAAAATTAGGTAGTTCGAATAAGGTACTGTAAAGCAAGTCGTGGAATGACTTTGAACGATATTGGGTTTCAATCCTACATGTCAATGAAATGGGTCTTACCATTAAAATCATAATTTTCATAAAATGTCTATTATTATCATTATTTTTTTTTTTTTAAGCTAATTAAATTTCAAATTGTAAACATAAACTATTGCTTCTGTCTCTCTGCTGGAACAATTATTTTTGCTGTTCAGTAGATTGTACAATACCGAAATCGAAAACGTCGGTTAGACGGGTTACACCCAAATATTTTCAAACATCACAATATTTTACTAATTTGAATACGATTTTCAAATCCAAATAGAGAAGTGTTTACAATTCTGAATATCAGCTTTTCTACTGTATTCACACTACTCTAAGCCCTGAGCATCCTGCAATCGAAATCTCGTGTTTGGAAATTTGCGCCAACTCAGAATAAGTACGAAATTAACCCTTAAATGGATTTTAATTTTTGGCTTATTTTTGGCATTCAAGTTTAATTTTGAGCTTTGGTGTGTTAAGAAACTTATAGAGAATTTTATGAGGTAAATTTTTGTAGTACTTTTTAACCCGTTATACCCTGTTTTATGGGTGATTTTACGCTTTTCCACAAAAATAAAAAAGGACCCATTATTGAGGCGGTAAAGGGTTAAAGTATTCCATAAACATTTTTCTCGTAAATTTGTACATAAAATTACTGAAAAATTCCTATACCTAAAATATAACGATAACATTAAGGCTGTTTTTTTATTCCATTAAGCTATCGCCACTTACGACTTTCCAAATAAAACGATCCACACTTCATACTACGTAATGTGGCAACATTTGCTGTAATGGGTGAAAAGAATGCGATACGGCAACACGTTTGTAGCAAGTGCCAACAAATACATGGTAGCGGCAGATGTTGTTGTAGTTGTAAGCAGCAACAACATACATTTTAATTTCGTTCATTTGTTTCAGTTGTCAAACTTCACACAAATATATACCAAAAATACAAGAATACAAAAAAGTTTGAAAACAATACATATGATTTTAACAAGTGAAACGAAAAATGACAATGAAAAAATTTAATCACATGTTTAAACGACTATACCTGATAGATAATTATACCATGATCAATACGTATAACATTTACCGCTCGTTGTTGTGACCAATTAAATCCAATTTTGTTTCAACCGGAAATATAAATATATCCTTCAAATTTAGAGATATAAAGATATACGTAGTCTTCCATTAAATAAAATAATTTAAAAGAACTGACCATGTGTAAGCCATTTTGCAAAATTCTTCTTTTGAGTCTCTCCTTGATAACATTTTCATTCGCAAAAAATGATAACAAAATTTATCTAATGCAGGGTATACACACATCAAGCGGTTTGACCAACAATGTGAATGATTAGTAAAATATGTTTGACATTGCATATACAGACGTCAAACGTGGTACTTCAAACACTCATTTTTATGGGAATTTTGAAGTGAAAGCACGTAAGGTTTCTTGTCGGCTGCTTGTTATTTTCGTCTACCTATTTGGAAATCAGTTAAAAAAAATATGAGAAATTCCGATTTGCATACTCTTTTCCTTTTATGTTCCACAACGCCGGTAGAGAACGATAAACTTCGATCAATTCCAAAATAAAGTTTTTTTTTCATTTTCCGCTCTTCACTTAAGATGTTTACTAGTTGCTTTCCACACAAAAATGAGTCATGTTTGATCAAACGGTCAAATTGTGATATACACAAATCAAATTTGACGACCAGCTTGAACGAAAATCAAAAATTTTTGATTTTGCTTCAAACGTCACACTGACGTATGCGTGTGGCTTTTTCGCAAACACACTTTCAATGTTGGTCAAACCGCTTAATGTGTGTATACCCTGCATAAGATAAATTTTTGTTGTCATTTCTTGAAGTTTAACATGTGGCAACATTGTCATTGCTCAAGTCGGAATGTAAGTGGCAAATTGGAATGCCACTTAATATCGCTTAGCTGTCCCGTACAAATTAAGCTATAATTAACTTTAGCGGGGTAAAAAAAACACGCTTAGAGTTACGTTTACAATTTTGAAGAGCAGCTGTTATACAGTATTCACATTGCTTTAAGCCCTGAGCATCCTGCGGTTGAAATCTCGTGTTTGAAGATTTCGTTTAACAAAACATCTATTTCCCAATAAAATAATCAACTGTTAATTTACACGACATGTCTAAATTTTGTGTCTGAATAAAAACGGTCTACAGCCACGTTCAGTTATACCGCGATTTCACAGGACTCGCGATTTCATTTTCACAAACAGCTGATTGGTGTACTAAAAATATACGAGGGTTGCTGTTGATAACTAAATTGTTAGTTGTATGGGCTTTTTGGTCATTTCAGTGTAATGACAATAAAACAATTTATTCCATATTTTTTCCGACGTTTCGTTGTTTGTTTGACAACATCTTCAGGGGAGATTTTATTGGATTGTTATATTACATTGACTAGATTTTCATTTACAATAACAAAAATTAAATAAAATAAATAAATAACATAAAGGACGAGCAGAATTGTTTATCTGGTATAATTATGGACGTGCACCACTTAAGCCTAATATCACTATTTATATTTCGGTAATAGCAAATAATAACAAACATTTTTAAACGATAATGCCTATATTGTTTTTCAAAATATTCCCCTTGATGATCAATACACTTTTTGCATTCATTCAAACCATTTGTCATAGCAGTTTTTCCATTCCTCTTGGGACACCTCCAAAACATGGTTTTTTAATGCTTCAGCTGCTTCTTCGGCACTCGTAAAGTTTGACCACGCAGTTTACCTTTGGTATTCGGGAACAAGAACAAGTCATTGGGTGCCAAATAAGGACTGTACGGAGGATGAGTCATCAATTCGGTGTTTTGACTGCTCAAAAATGCACCTGTTTGACGAGATGTGTGAGAGCTCGCATTGTCATGATGGAGAATAATACGTCTTGGCGGTTGGTTTTACGAAATTCTCCGAAGACTTCCTGCAAACAAATGGTAGTGTACCACTCAGAATTGACCGTCCTGCGTTGCTTAAGCGGAACAGTGGGCATCTGACCCATTCGGCTGGAGAAACAAGCGACTATTTGCTTCGCTGTGCTTCTTCCACGAACAAATTTTGTTGGATTTAGCTCGCATTGAAAGTCGATTGCTGTTTTGTTTCCGACTCATATGCATATATCCATGATTCGTCACCTGTCGCGATTTTATACCCGTCTTTTGAAGCATCATGGTCGAATTTGTTAATCATTTCCTTACACCAATTGACACGAGCCTTTTTCTGAGCGATTGTCAAATTATCCGGTCACGCACTGCATCGATGTTTTGTGGTAGAACAACTGATTTTGGAGAACCTTCACGAAATTTATCCTAGAGCGAACGGGATTGAGACCGAACGCTTGGTACCAACGATTTACAGTCATTTTGGATGGTGCTTCATCGCCAAAAGTCGAAAAAAGTTGAAGGAGACACTCTTGTCTCACGCCGAAAATCGTAAAAAATCATCGCGGGAAAATTTTCACGGGTTAATTCCATTTTTTGACCGAGATGAATTTTCAACACACTGTAAATATAACAAATAGTGTTCGTAAGTGAAATCGTTCTATGTAGATTTATGCTAAAAAATTTCAAACTTTCCAATGGAAGTTCCAGTTTGCATCAGGGAACACTAGTATTGCCAGTTCCCGAAATATAAATAGCAAAATCGTACCAGCCGTTATGTATTAAATTGTCAGTTTCATTAAATAAACGCGGATAACTAATCCTCGGAAAATTAATCCTCTCAGTGTAGTGTGGCCGTCGGTGGTGCAATGGCTAGTGTGCGCGGCTCTTTAACATGAGAACGTGGGTGCGATCCCTACTCTGACCACCTTACATTTCCTTCGACTACGGCCACCTCCCTCGTGATGGCGACACTATCGAGTACTACTCCAGCCAAAGTTTTGGAAGACACCTTTTGAAGCTGCAGATTTCTTTAAAGATCCTATGATCTAAAGATTGCCTATGGATCGAATTTGTACTGCGGAAGTGCAATCGCCAACAATTCGTGTGGTCCCGAAAATATCGGCCAATCATTTGGCAATACCCGATATTATTATTGGATGATACCCATTCGGCAGAGAGTAGAGAGGGTTCCGGCTCAAGAATTCACCACATATTATGAATCATTTCACCATAAAAATTGCCTTAACATCCCAGTTGTTTGTTACATCCCAGTGACCCATATGAATCCGATTCGAATTAGGGTGGTGTATGTGGGTCGAGCATCTCTTGACCCAACTACGAGTTCGGTTTCCAATTTCAAATTTATGTTGTTACAGACTCGAAACTGGTCCGGAAAGGATCCGCCAAATCGCAATTTGACTGATTAGCTTTTTATGTTCTATCGAACTCGTAAGGGGTTCGAGAACTAACATTTCATTGTTTTATGATTTTACGAATCCGTAACGGGGTCGAAACGGATCCGGTTAAATAGTTAAATAATGTACAGTTCCATACAATTTCTGAACTAATATTTGCTCTCTACTAACATGTTCTTGTTTATAACTAACAGAAAACGAATTCGGAGTTGAAACTTTTATGGTAGAAACCGACTTTTCCAAGGGACCCCATTTATACGAACCCTTATTCCAGGAACTTGCAAAAAAACCTATAGGAATTTTAGGTAAGGAAACCATTTCTTTAACAGTAAATATTTCCTCAAATTGCACTACATTTTAGTGAATAATGTGGGCATTGGACACAGTCCACCCGGTACTGTATCATCATTTACACACGATCACATTTGGGACATGATTAATGTGAATATTGCGGCTGCCACCCTTTTATCCCGTCACTTCATTGCCAAATGGCATCGCAGCGGCATCAAGGGGTGTATTGTGAATATTTCCTCTGGTTTAGAACTATACCCAGTTCCATATGGCTCAGTTTATGGTGCATCAAAGGCTTTTATACGCAGTTTCACTTTAGCTCTACAACACGAAGTGGAACAGTTTGGCATTAAGGTTCAATTGGTTTCTCCCGGGTTTGTTGTCACCAACATCAATAAGTATTCCAGTTTGGTAATGAGAGGAGGGAACAACTTCATCCCCCACGCTGAGGAATACGCCAAATGGGCCGTTAGTAGTATGGGCAAAATTAGTGCTACCACGGGTTACCATTGGCATGGTATACAGGTGAGATTTTGGAAGAACTGGCAGATTTCATAGATGTAGCTACAATATAAATGATTATCCTCTTTTTCACCCATTTTGACAGAATACCATATGGAGTACGATTCCTTGGCGTTTGCGTTCTATACTTGTAATGTGGATAACCAAATGGATTGTGGATGATTTATCAAACATCAGGAAACTCACAATTTAATATTAAAAAATAATTCCAATTAAACCCCTAGGATGATCGAACACATCGGAGGTTATATATAAGTATTACCACACACACTAGTGAACATCTTCCATCAATTAACATCTTACCATAAAAATGCACGGTAGTGCCACTAGAACAGCTGATTTAATTTAGTTCATGGTTGCTTGCTTGACTGTCAAATTATTATGTATTTGGTTTTTGTTTACATTTATTTCTGCTATACATTTATGTTGGACTTGGCAACAAACAACAAAATGTTGTTGCTGTTGTTGACGTCTTCACGCAGAAAAATATGTATTTTTGTTATTGTTTGGATGCAAATATAACGTGTTTGTAGCTTGTCGCAAATATACCACACTTGTGCCCAAACACATTGTGTTTGCTATTCAATATATCATGTTTGAGACACAATGATTAATAGGCTATAATACTTATATATGTTTTTGAAACCCAAATGTGGCTTTGTTTGTTGAACACAGTTAAAAACAAAAACGAGACAGACGACAAAGAAACAAAAAAGCAGCACTTATTTAATATATGAAAACAGTGCTTGCGAACGTGAACATGTTTTCTGCAATATGTTGCTGGGGCCGTTATTTTTCAGCGTGTTGTAGTTGTTATTCTAGTGTCCCCACCGTGTTTTGTTGTACCATGATCAAAACTTATATCATAAATATATATCGCCAGATGAAATCTAAAATAACGTAACTGCAATTTAATCGCAGATTACAGAAAACACATAAGTCAATTTTTTCAAAATGGATTTTATCCTGTATTAATATTCTAAAGGGGTACTTACACAATGTGTGCCGAAATGGCATAAGTCTGGTTGTTAAAAATTGAAAAAACTTCAGATTGCAAGAACTGAAATTTGTGTCAGTGGCTCATCTTGTTGCTGCCCTCAATGGCAACCCTGATTAATTTTTGACTCATGTGGGTTTTGCAATCAGCGATTCAATTCTAATTTCATTTTTTACAAAAGAAGGAAAAACCTTATAAAATGGTACATAATACAGTGGCTACAGTCATAGTTTCGAGTCTTACTCTAAGTATGATCGTTCTTAAATTAAGGTTCGAACTTATTGTTACCAAATCCCGACCCTTTATCACTTTATAAGGTTATATTTTATGCCAGTGTTTTTCCATTGGACATGTACATTGGGCTGGGTCACGAAAAAAAGATCACCTCGAGACAATTTTATATAAATAAAAAATTGTCCTTTCCGAGACCATGAAAAACAGACAATATTGTTTTTTATTATAGTTTTGCGCTAAAAAGTATGCAATAATTTTTACTTAATAAATTTTTCGATAGCTCCAAAAAGTATAGCGCCAAAAAGTTACAAACAACAAGACAAAATGTTTGATTAATGCTTCAAATACATCTTGTCATACATAACTTTTTGTTTTTGAATAAACAGTATCCTCGGAAAAAATATTTTTTAATTATAGGGACAGAAACTGCATTAAATGAGGTCTTCATTATCAAATGATGTCGTACGTGAGCGACGTCTATAAGACAAATGTAGTACTCGTCCAGACCTAAACAACGATGTCTTGCATTTTACGATCGAGCCATAAACTAAAAGACTACGTTAAAAAACGATTTTGGCTGTTTTTCACGGGCTCGGAAGAAAACAAAATGATTAAATTGTCTCCAGGTGATCTTTAATATTTGCCTTCGACATTGAGAATATTTTTATGTGTTGTGTATAATTGATATAAATTAAATAAATGGTAAATTTTAGTCAGAAGTTTTTATAATTATTTTAATTTGTTAAATTAAATATTTTAAATGTACATCGTTGGATATTTACAATCATATTTAATTAACTCAATTAAAAAATTGATTATGCAGTAAATGAAAGTTCGATTAATGTTTTCAGTTAAACAGTTTTATTTTAATAAATGTACCATATTTTAAATTGTTTTCCAATAAGAGCTAAAACTCGAATTTAAATTTAAATAATTAATATTGTATATTTAAAAGCTGCAATTACCGGAGGTAGCCACAGCCTACTCAAGGAAGCTCTCGCATTTTTTGTACAGAACCCACCCCCTTCCGATGTCGATCCTGAAGCGCAGTTGATACCAATTTCAAACTCTATTAAAACTGCAGCAATAACAGTACTTGGTTTTGAGAAACCACTTCGCAATAAACCATGTTACGATGAAGAGTGTCGCATTGCAAATGATGAAAAGAACGCTGCACGTATGGCAAAGCTTCAGTCAATTGCAACGCGAGCTGCAACTGAGTGGTATAGGGAGAAAAGAAAGGAGGTAAACCGTCCCTTTAGGCGTAAGAAACGGCAGTGGAGAAAGCGAGAGAGTAAAAAAAATGAGACATACAGAAGGAAGAACAAAGCTCGAAAATTCTACCAAAAAGTCAAAAACGGAACTAATGGACATGGGGCAGGGCGCCGCTTCTGTAAAGACAAGGACGGAAATCTCATCGCAGATGTGCAGAGTATGTTGGAAATATGGATAGATCATTTCTCCGCGCTACTGGTACCTGAGATAACCAATGCCGAAAGGGCAATCGATCACAATATGGACGACGACGTTGGTTGCCCTCCTCCTAGCCAAGACGAGGTCAGAACAGATATTGTCCGGCTTAAGAACAACAAAGCCGCAGGAGCCGATGGATTACCGGCGGAACTGTCTAAAGCTAGCGGCGATGAGCTGATAAGGTGCATGCATCAGCTCATTAGAAAAATTTGGTTAGACGAATGCATGCCGGGCGATTGGAGTCTCAGTATACTATGTCCCATATTTAAAAAAGGTGACCGAGTATCTGTGCCAACTACCGTGGAATAAGCCTTTTATCCATAGCATATAAGGTTCTATCAAGTATAATGTGCGAAAGACTAAAACCAATTACTGCTGGCCTGATTGGACCATACCAGAGTGGCTTTAGGCCTGGAAAATCAACAACTGACCAGATTTTCACGCTACGCCAAATCATGGAGAAAACAAAAAAACAAATCGACACCTATCATCTATTTATCGATTATAAGGCGGCCTTCGATAGACCGATACTGGAGAAACTCTACGAAGCAATGTCTGAGCTTGGTATTCCTGCAAAATTTTACGCCTTTGCAGGATAACCTTAACGAACACCAACTCCGCAGTGAAAGTAGGTAAGGATCTTACCGAACATTTCGAAATTAACCGAGGCCTGTGGCAAGGCGACACCCTATCGTGCGATCTCTTTAACATCTTAAAGGAGATCATTGTAACAAAATCTGCAGTCAACATGAATAAAACATGAATAAAACCATCAAAAGTCACATGCTGCTCGCGTATGCTGATGATATAGATGTCCTTGGCGCACAATGAGAGGTGGTACTGCGGTGTTTTCAAGAATTGAGAATGAGTCGGCAAAAGTGGGTGTGACAGTAAATGAGGCCAAGACAAAATTAATGGCTTCAACGTGCAGGGCCTACATGTGATTACACCAAATCCTGAACGTTGATAACCGTTATAATTTCGTGGTAGTGGGCGATTTATGTACCTCGGATCTGCCGTGAACAAATACAATAACGTCAGCCTTGAGATCAAGCGGAAAATCGTGCTTGTGAGTAGATGTTAATTTGGGCTAAGCAAGCACTTTAGAGATAAAGCCCTCTCTCCAGTAACTAAAATCCAGCTATACAAGACACTCATACAACCTGTTTTGCTTTGTGGCGCAGAATACTGAGTCTTATCGCAGGCAGATGAAACATCTGTGGGAGTCTTCGAGAGAAAAATATTTCGAAAAATTAATGAGTATCGGCGTTGCATGAATCATGAGCTGTATGAGCTTTATCCCGACATTGACATAGTTAAGCGGATCAAAATAACGTGATTGCGCTGGCTAGATCATGTCAGTAGAATAGATGACGACGAACCAGCACGAAGGGTTTTCGAAACCGAACTCGAAGAAAGACAAAAAATAGGAAGACCAAAGGTTGACGAATCCCTGCGAAAACTTGGTATTACCAACTGGATACATAAGGCAAAAGATCGAACTGGTAGGCGAAATATGTTATCTTCGTTTATTAAGGTCCCTGCTTCCCCAGGGTTGTTCGAGACCGGATAATTAAGTATTTGGTAACTGGCGCAAAATCAGTTTAAAACTTAGTTGGCCAACAAATTTTGTAATTGAATAGGATTTTAATTTTTTTTCTATTTAGGAAGGCTGCAATGTTCTAACAAGAACATTTTTAACTACTACAACAAACCAAGAACATCACTGATTGATAATGCACGCTCATGTGCATCACAAACATCAGGGTCCAAATTACGGCATTCGATGCCAAATTCAAGATCGTATGAAACCATATTTCGACACTGCCTAATGTTTGGATTACGGCATTCCATCGAAATTTTTAATTGGCTACTACTATGTCAAAAACGATGTACAAGTAGACTGTCAAAATTACAACGAGTGAAACTCTAGTCATTCTCTGTTCTCTCTCTTACTCTCTTCATTGAATATTTCAATACACGAAAAAAAATTCCTTCAATAATTCCAAATAGAGGCAATGCTTCAAAACAACCAACAAAATAACAGTAACGGTATTTCGTTTTGTGTGTTAAAATTATTGTGTTAAATCAGGGGGGTTTCTATGGCACAGCTGATCGAAAAGCCACTAGGGAAATGAAGTAGAATGAGAGACCAAAGACAACGTACAGATTATAGCCCATGCAGCAAACTAAGTTTAAAAGTGTTTGATTGATACTAATGACAGCTAAATTATGTTTGAATCGAACGAAAATACGCCTTCCCTTTTATTTCTGTCCGTATTATGCCAACCAAAGAGTAAATTACCAAAGCAACTCGAACTCGATGCACTGGCCTACTACCTCGTAGTCATGAAGAGGCATCTAAGAGAGTAATGGAGGCTCTTTAGTATTGCTCTGTGGTTAAATACAACATAAATGAATGCTAACAATAACAGTAAAAAAAAGGTGTAAACACATTTAAATTTCACAGTTTTTCACCAAAACGACATGAAAAATTAAATTCAGAAGTTATTGTAATTCCACCTGGGGTATGTCACTTTTCATCAAAAATCTCTCTAGCACACCGACCGCATCCAGAAGAGTGTGAAAGGAAACGTCATATGAGCCAAATCTTCTCTCTAGTATGATTTACTCTATGGTACAACTTAATTGCATATGTCAAAGACGATCAAGAATTAGACAACCAGAAGGTGTGCACAATATCAAGTTATGACGCGAAAGCGAAATGTGTTTGAGTGAATCGCGTCGACTTTTTGGTTCTCTTCTACGAGGGGTGCCATCTACCTGTACATCCTCTTTCCATATGTCAAACAGGATGAATAGAGGTAGAGAAGAAAAAAATTCGCCATTTTGCAACTTTAGTACAAGAGGACCAAAACGCCGACGCGAGTCACTCAATCGCATTTCTCTCTCGCGTTATAACAAGATTATTTCATACATTTTACATATTTTATGTAATTTTATTTAAACATGGTTGGAATGTTTACAGTTACATACAATAATATCATAAAAAAAACTGACCGTGTATTGAAATATTCAACGAAAAGAGTAAGAGGGGGAGAAGAGAAACGAGGCGTTTCACTCGTTTCCATTGTTGGCATTCCACTCCATGAGTAAATTTTTTCTCTACTTAAAATTCTATACTCTCTGTATATGTTAAGGGGAAATATCAATACAAAAATATAACAAAGTAAATGTTTAAATAAAACTTGGAATTTGTAAAAAAAAAAAGTAAAGTGAATAAGTGATAATTTATTCGACCTTTCGTATTATATTCAAAAAGTAAATTGTTAGAGCGCATGGTCGTATTTTTAATTAATTTATTCTTCAATATTTCGCTACCCTTTGGGTAGCATCGTCAGGAAGATAACCACAATTATTAAGTATAAATAATTATCTTCCTGACGATGCTACCCAAAGGGTAGCGAAATATCGAAGAATAAGTTAAATAAAAATACGACCAAACGCTCGAACAATTTAATTTTCGAAAAAAGTAAAGTGTTGTATAGAATAAAGAGGATCCTATGCTATTTTTTGACGCCACAAGTTTTGAGATTTAACTTTTCCTTGCGCACAATGCTTCAGCTTATTTTTTCCAGATCAGAATGCTCCAACATAAACTGTACAAGGACCTCGTTTTGTTTGCAGTTTATTTAATTCATATTTGGCCTTGAAGAACTTTTTTCCCTAATTTTGTTAAAACACTGCCTGTAAGTAAATCAATATCAAATATTTTGCAATAAAAAACACAAAAAATATTCACATTTTGCCGATGTACTTCTTTTTTCGTTGGCGGGAAAATTGCTAGTGTTTGTTTTGTTGCGATGACATATTAGCTGTCGAATGCAATATCGCATAATTGTATTTCGATATCGACTGCCGTGATCCCAATTATCACCATTTCGACGCATATATTTTCAAATATATTCGATATTGAAAGCGGTGATTTGCCCCCAGGCTGTTGTAAGGTATAACACATTGGGAGTGTTTTTATATGCTACTAGTTGAGCAACTCTCTTGTTTTTTTGTATGGAAAAGGTCGCTCTGCTAAAGCGATCGTGTATATAAAAAATTAACCAAACAACGTTGGCATGCGTTATCTGATTGTGTAAATGTATATGTATGTTCATTTTGTTTCTAGCGATAACTATTAAATTCATGATAATAGGAGAGTTATGAAGACTCAGTAACTCATTGGAACTGGTCGTGACAAGATCTACTCTCTCTTTCTCTGTGTATCGTTTACAATGTGCACGTTTTTTGCTTGCCTGGGCCTATTAACCTTTGTAAGTTTCCTGTATGAAAGTCTGAAATCACCTATTCAACTACTGTATCACAAATGGCTGCAATACAATCAAAAAGACACACCAATAACTGCAAGGTACGGAAAATGGGCTGGTAAGTGAGACAATTCAACAACAACAAAAAACACCATGCATATACAACTTTTATTTGTGTATCTCATTTATTGCAGCTGTTACGGGGTGTACAGATGGCATTGGCAAAGCGTATGCCAAAGAACTGGCTCGCCGTGGCTTAAATATCGTGTTAATATCAAGAAATTTAATTAAGTTACAACAAGTGGCTCAGGATATAGGTAATATGACCAACAAAATATAGAAGTTGCTTGTTTAATAAAAGAAAACTTTTCCCCTTTTTACAGAGGCTGAATGTGGCGTTGAAACTTTTGTAATACAAACAGATTTCTCCAAAGGAGCACCGGTATATGAACACTTATTTCAGGAATTAGCTAAGAGACCTATTGGAATTTTAGGTAAATATATAAAGCTTAATAAATATATAAAGCTTAATAAAAAAATCATAAATAACACGAAGCCAACTCAACGTGCAATAGAAAATAATAACAATGACAACATCAACTACTGCTGTTGACATCAACCACTCGAAGTGCTTGTATGCCCCTCTCTCGTCGTAAATAAATCCCCGGGCCTGGATGGTATATCTGCACTGGTCGTGAGTAGGTGCTCTTCGACGCTGGCACGTCCACTGCGCAACCTTTCATACCGTGCGGGAGTCTTCCCGGTGCGTTGGAAGGTTGCTAATGTCCAGTAACCCTGCAAATTACCGCTCAATTGTATTTGTCTCGAAGGTTACGGAGAGCCTGGTTAACCACCATCTTGTGAAATATCTTCAGTCCAATGACCTTCATAATGATCGGCAGTATGGCTTCCGTAGAATGAGATCTACTGGGGACATGATGGCGTTCCTTTCGGAACAGTGAGTCGATCCATCCACAGGCTTGGTGTGAGTAAGGTAGTGGATCTCGATATTTCCCAGGCCTTTGACAGAGTATGGCACGATGTACTCTTGTCATAGCACGCTGCTTTTGGTGTCGGAGATAACTTCACTCGATTTATATCAAGCTTTCTCAGAGATCGCACTATACGAGTTGTTGTAGATGGGGTTTCATCCGACGAGCATAAATTGACTGCAGATGTACCACAGGACTCTGTTCTTTCTCCTTCTCTTTTTCTTATTTCCATTGACGATCTCCTGGGTCAGACTGTGATTCCAATCTACTCTTTTACGGATGACAGTAATCTCTGCCATTCATATTCATTCGACCGTATGCCAAGTCTTCAAGAGACTGAAGTCAAACGCCGGACGATGAATGAAACACTCGGCCGGGATCTGGTGTCCATTGTTGAATGGGGTCGAATGAATAGAGTAGATTTAAATGCGGATAAGACCCAGTGTTGTTTGTTGTCGCATATGCGGATTGCTGACCAAGGTGTGTCGTCATTGTCTATGGACGGTGTGGATATTGATGAATCAGACGCTCTTGATGTTCTGGGCATGAAAATACAATGTGATGTCAAATACAAACATGTCTTTGAAGTGTCGAAAGATGCATTCAAGTGTCTGGACTTTTTGAAGCGATGCAAGAAATACTTCACTCCATCTGATCTCCTCAATATCTACACCACCTACATCAGGGCAAAGATGGAATATAACTCCCATATATGTATGTACAGGTGCTCCTAGGACATCTTTCGAGCTTCTCTACCGTCTCCAGAGGAGAGCGACGGCGTAGATAAGGGACAGTAGGGTTTCCAACTCTATTGCCTCCCTTGAGCATCGTCGAAATGTGAGTTGCGTGTCGCTGTTCTATTGATATTTCCACGGTGTGTGTTCCGCGGACATCCGTCAACTTATGCTAGACGTGAGGATATTTTGCCGAAGTACGCGGCTTTCCAGGAACTCTCATCCGTTTTTTATCGAGTAGCCGGTTGACCGCACTACGCACTATAGAAAAAATTCCTTCTTCAGCCGTACAGTCCGTATGTGGAATAAACTTCCGGCTAGTGTATATCCCACCAATTGTGACATATAAAGATTCAAGGCAAATGTCATCAGACACTATTCCCTCTTTCCACCCTCCACTTCCACAATTTTCCTTCGCCAACAAAATGCACTGCAGTTATAGGGGGCATCCCCTGAGTGTTGCTTTGATAAAAAAATAAAAAATATGTGCGACTATTCTGCTCCTTCCGGTGATTCTCACTTTCGACGTACAACTTCTTTATTTTGACACTATGAATCTTAAAATCCAGCTTTGTCATATCACGAATATCGAAGAAATCAAACGTTTCCCGTCTTCCGCATTTTGTGCGAATACATGAGCCCCATTTTTGGCGTTGGTGGTGCAATGGCTAGTGCGCGCAGCTCTTGTGAGTTCGATCCTTGCTCTGGCCACCTTACATTGCTCTGACCACCTTACATTTCCTTCGACGACGGCCACCTCGTTGAGTGATGGCGACACTATCGAGTACATAGCCATGAAAAGACTTCTCAAAATACCGTTCGGAACCGGTGTAAAACCGAAAGTCCCAATCAGTGCGTGAAAAATTAGAAAGCGCACAGGGTGTGGCAGGGTTATATTTGTACAGTGGAAAAAGATTCGTCGCAGGAATGACACGTGACGGATAGTGTGTAGCACGTAAAAGTTTCATACATGCGACGATTTGTTGGATGCTGCAATGCGTTTATACGAAAACTTCTCATAAGATATGTAGATGAATATTGCTTTAAGTTTTTGAGTTGTAAACTAATATTTTTGGGTTACCCCATACTTATGTACATATGTTACATATTTAATGGATAAATTAAAAGAATATGTTGATGTGTGAACATTAACACACACCATTCACATACGGACATTTCAATTGTCATCTTATGATTCATGTCAATAACATGGTTGTGAGTGAACCTTGTTCATCGCAACAATGAAACATAATCAGGGTGTACGTTTCTATTTTCGTTGCTGGTATGAATATGTACGTTAGCTTACATCAGATGAAAATAGTCGTCAATGCATCAAAGCTTTTTCTTTCAGTGTAAATGTCGAAATTGACGCGAAAATGGTCAGTGCCGGCAGTAGAATGGAATATTAAATAGAGAAGAAATTTACTCATGGAGTGGAATGCCAACAAAGAAAACAAGCGAAGCTCCTCGTTTCTCTGTCCTCTCTCTTACTCTCTTCGTTGAATATTTCAATACACGAACAGTTTTCTGATGATGTTACAGTATGAAACTATAGAAATTCCAAGCATGTTTTAATAAAATTACATAAAGTATGTAAACAGTAACAGCGTTTGAGTGAACATTTTTGGTTCTCTTCTAAGAGGGTTGCTAAATTGTGCAGGTTTGTTCTTCTCTGCTTGTATCAAAGATGATCAAGAATTAGACGACCAGAAGATGCGCGAAGTTTGGCAACCCTGGTAAAAGAGAACCAAAAAGTGGTAGCAATTCACTCAAACGCATTATTCTCTCGCGGTATATCTTGATTACTTCATACTTTTTGCACAGTTTATGTAATTTCACTTCAACATGGTTAGAATTTGTATAGTTATACACAATAACACTATCAAAAAACTGATCGTGTATTGAAATATTCAATGAAGAGAGTAAGAGAGAGAACAAAGAATGACTCGTTTTGTTTGTTGGCATTCCAGTGAAGAAACATTTTGACTGGCTACTTGTATATCGGTTTTGTCTGGACATCCTTTTCAGTGGACATATTTTCCAAAGTGGATGAATACAGGTAGAGAAGAAAAAAGTGCGAAATTTGGCAACCCTCGTAGAAGGGAACCAAAAAGTCGACGCGATTCAGTCAAACGCATTTCTCTCTCGCGTCATACCTTATGTAATTTTATTTAAACATGGTAAAAATGTTATAGTTAGATACAATAACATCTGCAAAAAAATTGCTCGTGTATTGAAATATTCAACGAAGACGGTAAGAGACGGTGTTGGCATTCCACTCCGTGAGTAAGTGATATTCTCTACCCTTTCATCCTCGTTGCATTTTCATTGGAGGGATGAATCTGTACGTTACTTCCATTCAGATGAAAATAATTGTCAAAATCTATTTCTTTCAGTGTAGGAATTTAAATGGACACGAAAACTGTCATTGTCGGGATCGTTGCATTATAAGTACATAGCTTGATCATACAAGAATTCACCGAACAAGTGGGTATTAACGCCATTCTGATAAAGTATCTGAATGGTTATGAAAATGAGTTGCCTTCGTGGCGTTATAAACTGTATCGTCACAGAATTCAGGGAAATCTCTAGAAAAAATTTCAAACAAATTTAGTAAGAGAAGAACGAATGAGCCTGGAAAAGTCCGATGGGGAAAAATTCAACCTGACTGATTGGTGGCACATTTTTGTGCTAATTTCGATAGTTCGATCATGTTGCGAAATTTTAAATTCTTCGATTTAGGAAGAAAATGTATCTGATGATTGTTCAAATTGAAATTACGACAACTACCACAATATAATATATATAAATTTAAATTGTCTTCCTTCATTCTAGTGAATAATGTTGGCATTGGCCATAATCCACCAGGCATTGTTGCCAGCTTTACACCTGAACATCTATGGGATATGATTAATATAAATATTGGAGCTGCCACTCTGTTATCCCAGCACTTTGTGGAGAAATGGTATCAAAGTAATACCAAAGGTTGTATTGTAAATCTCTCCTCCTACTTGGCACTGCAACCAACTCCATATGGTTCAGTTTATGGTGCTTCAAAGGCCTACATTCGTAGTTTTACCCTTGCCCTTCGTCAAGAGGTTGAACCATTGGGAATAACGGTGCAACTAGTATCGCCCATTATTGTCGTTACGAAAATTCACAATTATTCTAGATATATCATGAATAGTGCCAACATATTCGCTAGTTCCGTTGAGGACTATGGCCAATGGGCCGTCGACACTTTAGGCAAAGTTGATGAAACTACAGGATATTTTTGGCAAGGCATTGTGGTGAGTATAACAATAAATAAAGTAGTGGAAAGTTTGTCAAACTTTACGAGATTTATAATCATTTATCGTATTATTATTTAGATCACCATTTGGAATATGATACATGTTCGTTTACGGCCGAAATTGCTTGCGTTTGGTTGTAAAATTGTTACGGATGATATATCACATATTATAAAGAAGAGACGATAGAATTGCCAAGACTGTTGGAATTGTTAATGGGATGGGGTTGGGTCTAAAAAAGAATTCAATTTAAATTACACTTTGTATTTTTATTTGTTTTTGACTTGTTAAGATCTATAGGCACGGGTAGGGCAATCTATCGAAGTGAACACATGCAAACAACATACCGCGTTATTATCACATATGTACAACAATAGTCTCTGCCTGAAAATAAGTATGATGGTATTGATGTAGCGGCAGCGAACAAATAGGCAGGTCGTCGTCGCCAAAGAGTATTGAATAGTATAGAGAACTCATGGAACGAATTGTATGACTCAAAATCACTGGCGAATGATTCAAAAAGCATTACTCTCTTTTTGTCATAAGTTGGTCCATTCATAATTTTTGGTGTGAAACAGTTGATGCCTTTTGAAACATTTATGCTACTTGTATTATTTTATGTAATAACATTGTCGAAATGATGCATTTATATTGAAATATTCTATAAAGAGACTCGTTAATGTTCTTTTACTCAGACTCTCTACATGAGAGCGGAAAAAGAGTGCAATAAGTACTTTTTGTCTTCGCTCTATTTATGACAAACTAAAAACTAATATTTAAGTGAGATAAATATTGCTAAATTTATTTTAACAATATATATATTTAATGTTTGTGCTTCAGCACAAAAACTCTTCTTTTTTTATTTTCCAATGTAATATTTACTAATGTGTTCATAGAAATTGAACAGGTACCGTGTAACAAAATGGTGTTAACACATCGCCCGTGTTTTCGAACACGCATTGATTTTTTTAATCACCAATCTGAAATTTACCTAACCTGCCTAAATAAGGACGGACGGCGGAATTTCAATCACTATAAATAACACGTGATTTAGATCTTGCGCTCGCTGTCTCAAAATACACTAAAAAAATAAACTATTTATCAGTTTAAAAGAAAATACACTGAATATGTCTTGTATGAATACATATGTATATTATAAAATTATGCATTCAATAACAAAAATTATTGAATTTCCTGTAATCATGATATTTTGCATTATTGATAATGAGAATTGTAATTGCAAGCATTGTTTTCGTGAATTGAATACCTGTTGCAAACACAATGTGTATGGGTACAAGTATTATATACATATTTGCGACACGCTACAAACACGTTATATTTGCACCCAAAGAAAAGCTAGGCGGAAACTCACCTAGCTTAGAAAAAGTTCGCTCAATAGTGAGCAGAAAGAATCTGATATGGGCCATTTGAAGCTTTAAGCCCTATAAATCAGCCGGATCTGATGGGATAATTCCCGCGCAACTACAAGAGGCACTATACCTATCTTGTAGTTGGTTGGAGGCAATCTGCAGGGGCTGCCTTATGCTGGGAGTCATTCCTATCATTTGGAAGCAAACTAAAGTGGTTTTCGTCCCGAAAGCGGGCAAATGCTATCATGTCAAACCAAAGGACTTTAGACCAATCAGTCTATCATCCTTTGTTCTTAAGACATTTGAAAGGTTACTGGACATTCACGTTCGAAGTAATCTTTCACAGAATCTACTATCGAGTTCTCAGCATGCCTATATCAAGGGCAGGTAAACTGAGACGGCTCTCCAATCTATAGTCAGCATAATAGAAAAATCTCTTGAGAATAAGGTCTTCGCTCTAGGGACCTTCCTGGACATCGAGGGAGCCTTCAATAACATTCAAACTTCGGCGATTCTTAGGTCGATACAGAATCTGGGAGACGACATCTTAGTGACACGCCTAATTGGGAAACTTCTGGTGGATAGATCCGTCAAAGCTGAATGGGGTGGTGTTACAATTGCTAGGAACGTTAACAGGGGGACACCGCAGGAGGGAGTTCTGTCTCCACTATTATGGTTAACTTCTGTCAATGAACTGCTTCCTGAATTGGACAGGGCCGAATGTCAGGTCTTTGCCTATGCCGATGATATTGCTATCATCTGTACGGGTAGAAACCTCAATTTACTTAGCATTCGTACAACCTAATTTCCAACTGGACCGCTAACAACGGACTATCACTTAACCCACTTAAAACCGAGCTTATCCTGTTCTCTCGGAAATATAAAATACCCGCATTTGAACTGCCGTCAGTTAATGGGGTGCAATTACAGTTGACGGAAAAGGTCAAGTATCTGGGGATAATTCTTGACAGAAAACTGCCTAGGAAACCGAATGTGGAGGAGAGGCTGAAAAAGGCGTCTGTTGCTCTTTACTGTTGTAAAGGGGCGATAGGAATGCGCTGGGGACTGTCTCCTAAGATCACCATGTGGATTTATACTGCAATAGTCAGACCAATACTTCTCTATGGCATCGTAGTTTGGTGGAGGTCCCTCCAAAAGAAATATATTCTGAATTCCTTGATGAAAATTCAAAGATCAGCACTGATTAGCGTTAGTGGGGCAATGGGCACGACGTCAGGTACTGCACTTAGTGCTATCCTGAACATCTGTACTCCTGATATCATGGCCGAATTGGCAGCCGCACCATCCCTGGTGAGAATCAGAGATTGTGGCGTTTTGATATCGGGGCATTCCGGACACGCTGACTTACTACACCCGATCAAGTCTATTCCCGTAAAAACGGACTACTGTATCCCTTACCTTCTACCAGCGACAAATCTAAGGACTTCTATTCCGAACAGGAATACCTGGGAAAAGTCACTGGAAGGGGATACCAGTAGTATCAGGTTTTTCACGGATGGATCAAAGTTAAACGAGCAAGTAGGCTATGGGGTCCATTCACCGGACCTAAATATAAATATCTCCTTCAAGCTCCCCGATCACTGTAGTGTATTTCAGGCGAAAATTACCGCCATACTGGAGGTTGCTAAACTACTGAAAAGTAGTGTCACAACCCTCCGGCGAATATGTATCTAGACAGACAGCCAGGCTGCCATAAAATCCCTGGAAGCTATGTTTGCTACGTCCATGACGGTGAAAGAATGCCACTCATTAGGGTGATGGCAGAGTATTTTGACATCAGGTTCATCTGGGTACCCGGACACAGCGACATTCCAGGCAATTGCGTAGCGAAAGCGTTAGCTAGACGGGGCAATACAGCACAGGTTCTTCCGGCAAAAGAAGGTGTTAGTATGCCAATCTCTATCTGCCGTTTGGAGGTCAGGCAGTGGACCGATAATATATTCAAGGACAAGTGGAGACTTACTTCAACTTGCAAACAAGTCAGAGTCCTCTGGCCACAGGTGGACAGGAAGGGGACTAGGCAACTACTTAACTTGTCGAGAGGCAGGTTATCCACAATGATAGGAACACTTACGGGACAGTATCTTGAAGAAAAATACGCCATAAGATTGGGACATAGAAACTCCACTCTCTGTAGATGCTGCATGGAAGAGGACGAGGAAACGACGAAACACCTTCTCTTGGATTGCCCTGCTCTGGCAGGACTGAGAAATAGGATATTCGGAACACATTTAGTTAGCACCGTAGCCCTACAGGATATTCCTGTAGGTCTTATAGACAAATTTATTGAAAGGGCAAATTGGCTAGACGACTAGTCAATAGTTGCTATGGAGGGAACTGCAGGTATCACAATGGGCTTATTTAGCCTAAGTGTGCTAGACAGGGTGCTGTCTTGCAGCCTTTTCAACCAACCAAACAACAACAAATACAAATTTTATATAATAGGCGAATACCACATTTTATGCATTTTGATAGTGGTGTTCCCGTCTTACAAAGGCAGCATCAAAATGTTTATCTTCAAATTATCCAATCGCCGCTTTCGTCATATCTCTTTGAAGTTAGAGGCTCATGTGCTATTTGACGTCGTTTAAATCTAGACGCCTCTGAGGAAGTTGCTGATGCTGCAGTTGCATCTCTTTTCACATTTTGCAAAGTATTTTCACTTGGGCGTCCTCTTTTCTTTTGAGCATAACTTGCAAACGAAGGCGTAGGTAGCATTTAGTAGCTCTTTCGCTATTTTCATCTGGAATTTTACAAGTGCCATATGCTTCACGTCTGGTTCAACAACTTGGAAATGTCTACGATGCAGAAACCAAGAATTTGTTACCGCTGTTCCCAAAGCCCAGTAATATATACTCATGTACCATTTATTAGAACCATGATTGATTTTATATAGTACCATTAGCATATCAGAGAGGTCAATTCCTCCCATGTGTTGATTATATGTACTCTGATACAAGTGCTGGGCTCAGGACATCAAAAAACCTTTTTGGTTTGCCGTTCCAGCGATTGCATGTACAAATTGGCTTAACTCCCACAAATGTAGACAAAGCTGAGCAGCCTTTTTACCTTATTGTCCGATTCAGATTTTAATTCAGAATTAGCCATTCGATTGTTTCTGACTGTGCCCATTTCCTTCAAAGATACCAGAAGACTTACTGAAGTGAACCAATTGTCGGAGTATAGCTTGAAGTTTTGTCATAGCGGAATCTAAATATAAGACGGTGTCCGATAATATCCCAAGCCCATATGTGGCACAAGTTCCATCACCAATATAGAGCGCTAAGTCATAAATAATTCCTGATGAACCTGCTCGTGTAAACATTGTTAATCCCCATTTGTTGCGCTTAGCAGGATTATATTGTTTGGAAACTGATCTTCCTGAAAAAAGGAATGTATATGATATTACTTGCTCATCAATACTTTTGTGATACTCTTGAGGCAGATCCTTGATTTTATCCTTGGACATTGATAACAGCAAAGGTATTTTATATAATTGGTCATATCTCGCATCGCTTTTAGAACGCTACTTCGACTTATCCGAAAAGTGAAGGATCTTCCTGATTTTTTTTTTTCAAATTTATTGCACTGTATGGAATCGGTTATTGCCGTCAATTTCAGCTCTTGGCCAACTGGGCAATTCAATCACTGCATCATCAAAAAACGAATTGAAATACTGTATAGGCTTATTCACCATGTCAATGTTCTCCACAGGGCCCTTCCTCGTAACGTCCTTTGGATCAATTGTTTTTTTCTCCATTTCAACTTTAAGTTAGGTTAGGTAGAGAAGGCTGTCACTATTCAGTTGTTCTCGGTTTTGTTTTCTCTGATTAGAAGTTCGTAATGTCAACTAAGCAAAAAAAACTTTATGCTCGAAATGCTTTAATTCGTTAGAGTCTCACAAAAATATATTAAATGCAATATTTGTAATGGCAAATTTCATAATTATTAGCTGCTTCGGTGTGGAAGAAAAAGCTGTGTTTGAACTTTGAAATAATGAAAAAAATATTGTATATTTCTTTCTGCAATGAATGCTTCAATGCTTTAGCAGACATTGTTGCTGCTAATGCTGTCTGAAAAACTGCATACACTGGGCCAAATGGAGTAGTGAAATCAACGAATACGTAGGTTAATTTGACGATATTTCATCACTATAGACCTAACAAAAAGCGGCTGTTGATTTGACTAAATTTGTTTTGTAAACTTTTCGTTTTCTCTTGAGTAGTAAATTTGACGAATTATCGTCAAATTGAATAATATTTTTTATTCAATTTGATAAAAATTCGTCAAGTTGAATAAAAATATATATTAAATTGCACTAATGGTTTTATTAAATTTGACGATATTTTGTCGATTTTGAACCACAATAAAAATGCTTTTATATATATTCTTATATTTAATATGACAACCATTTTGCTTTTACAATTCTATATTTTACAAAGCAAATATTTATTACAATTATATGAAGTTGAATAATTCGTGTGTAAGGAAATAAAAGTACAATTAGGCTCCAAGATACATACTGACATACAATTAGGGGCCCGGGAATCCAAGCTCCAATCCAAGGCTGTCTCAAACAGGTTTTGCCAAAAGTCCGAACATCAGGAGTATAAATCATTGACCAAACCAATGCGGAGATCATGTGGGAACTGTTTTCCACAAATAGTATTGTATTTCGCTGCTGTTAAAATACCAAATGCATTCTGATTTGGATATTTCACGGTTTATCCTTAACATCTTGGTAATGTAATGAATAGCCAGAATTTATGAAACTACATACATATTCTCCAGTACAGTGTATCTATATTCTAACACTAAGCTTCAGTTTTGCCAGAACCCGTCGAAAAAATGTCCGAAAAAATTGTGGAAAATGCAAAAACATTATGCTAAAATTAAAAAAAGTTAATTTATTATATATTTGACTCTCTGTGTATTATTTAGTTCTTACTATAGCGTTTTTAAGCACAAGTTTTATTCACAAATTCGCATAACTTTTATAAACAAAGAATAAAACATTTTGAAATCAGAGATCTGTATTTTTGATTCAAAAAATTCCATAAAACCTTTTCCGGTTCAAGATCAATTTCTATGAAAAAGTAATTAAGTAAATAAACAAAAACAAAATTTTAATAGAATATATTATTAAAAAACAAATGTGAGATTGATTGTTATGGTGGATGGTTGGCTATTTCAAGGCCCACCAAGCCATGTCATCAGCTCCCTTCTCCACAAGTCTTGAGGTATATCATCACACATTATAGCAATAAGCAAATCTCAACTTAGCGAGAATTGTCTAATCTCCTACTTGTGTGAAAACACCGACAACAATACTTTGCCATAACCATCAATATTTTAAATATGTAAAAAATTATGCTAAAAATTTTAAAATATCAAATTGTGGAAAAATTTGGCGAAAATTATGCTAAAAAGCATTTAGCATCATGTTTCAAAAAAATCATGCTGACGCCAAAAAAATTATGCTAAAAAAGCATTAATTATGCTAAACTGACAACACTGCCAAGCTCAGTTGCAGATAATTTAAATTGTCATAATAATGCTCTCGTGAGTACTAAAGCGCCGTGGCCACACATCAAACTGTTTGATCAAATTTATATATGTGTTGGTAATATTTTGTTTGACTTAGCACAGCCACACATCAAATTCATACCATCAAATTTCATTTCAAATTTGTTGTGAAAACGAAAAAACGTATGAATTTTTGGTCGGAAAAAATTATTTGTCAAATTATTTATTGATTGTTGAAAATATTTTTTTTGGAATTTTCAAGTGTTTATAATTTGTGCCGTTTTGGCATAATTTTTTTGGTTTTGCCACTTGTTTTTTGAAAAGTTATGCCAAATGCCGTTTAGCACAATTTCCTCAATATTTTTTAATTTGTTTTTAATTTTTGCGCAATTTTTTAGCACAATCTTTTTGCAAACGGCACCATTTTTCGTACTGATAGTTTCTTCCTTTAATTTATCTGAAAATCTTACATCATTTTTATCGGCATAGAAGGTACAATATGACATTTTTAGGTTACTGGCTAACAAATAAACTCCACAGGCATAAAAACAAAAAATTAATTCATGAAATGTCAGAAATACGTTGACCATTTAAAAAATTCCATATAAAGATAATTGACAAAATTCCTTATAAATCTATTATGCCATAATGCACTCCTCAACTCAGGAGTACGCTTTACATTTTTACCTGCAATAAAAATATGGACGATTATTAACAAACTTAAAATTAGTCGTATTCTAACTTCTAAATTTTCATGAATAAGGTCGTAAGTTTATATAGTGTTTGATTTAGACTAATGACAGCAATATTATGATTTATATTAGTTGCATCGAACGAAAAAACGCATTCTCTTTTATTTCTGTCCGTTTTTATGTCCAACATAAGAGTAAAATACAAAAGCAACTCGATCTCGATAAAATGGTCTACTACCTCGGCGTCATCGAGAGAATGTAAAGAGAGGGACAGAAACTCTTAGCTATTTCTCTATGATTCCATTCAGTCAAAAAATTAAGAGCGAGTTGGCGCATCTCGTATCAGGGATGATATATGTAGTGTACCTCCTTTCGATTTCAAAAAGTCCCCAACTCCGTTGGGTACAATAAGAGTACTTTCGGATTTAACTCAGCAAATTTTTTGTGAGAGGTTTTTAAATACAACACATGACAAAATAAGTAAGGTAGAAGCAGTATGAATTGGAGGAATTTTATTTTTATATCAAGGGCCGAACTTGTCAAACTCAGCTGATCGAAATAGGCAAGATTTATTTATTGTTATTTTTTGTATAATAAGACCAAAAAATATGTGTGTGCCTGAGGCTAACGAAAGCTTTTACTGCATTTACACCGAAAGATATACAAATTTAATTATATATTTAATTATTTTACAAAAAGTACTCTTATGTCGAAAAAGGTCCCCTCGAAAACAATCAAATGTCGTCACTGTCTCGTATAATTTGTTGTAACTTTTTTATGTTGTTTATCTGATAGTCATTGCTTTTTCTGTACTCTCACTTTGCGCTCTGTCAAAGTTATGTTTTAGTGTATACGTCTTCACCCTGCGTTAATCGCTAAATTCTCTTTTAAATATCCTTCGTAAGTCCAGGTGGTTTATATAGCACAGCTGATCGAAAAGGTACTAGGAAAATTATGTACAATGAGAGACCCAAGAAGACATACAGATTATAGACCATGCTGCAAACTAAGTTAAAATAGTGTTTAAATAGACACTAAGGACAGCTAAATTATGTTCAATGCTGTTTGCATCGAACTAAAATACGCATTCCCTTTTATTTCTATCCGTATTATGCCCAACCAAAGAGTAAATTACCAAAAAAAAATTACAAAAAAACTCGATGAAGTGGCTTACTACCTCTTCGTCATCAAGAGGACGTGAAGAGAGCCTACTGCTCCGTGCGTAAATCATGAGCATTTATATTGCGCGTTCTACCATTCTCTCGATGACGACGAGGTAGTAGGTCACGGTCGTGGTAAATTATGTAAGGTAAACGCAGTAGGAATTGTTACAACAAAAACAGGCATTTTGTTTTTGTTTGGTGTCCATAATCTGTCAAATTTTCTACATGGGTGTATCTACTGTAAAAGTAAACAAAAAGGTACAGAAACAAAATACATGTGAATTTGACATAAGAGAAATACCTAAGCAAGAAAAATGTTCAAATCAGCTGGTTTAACGAGTTTACCTTACTTATTTTACCATGGTCACGGTTGAGAGAATCATAGGTTTCGCATTGCGCAGGTCCGTTATTCGTATTGTAATAACTACGTCACAGTTTCAAATTTTCTTGTTTGTTTTGTTGTAAATAAATAAAACAAAATATAAGATAAGCAATGGCCGTCGGTGGTGCAACGGTTAGTGTGAGCGGGTGTTACACTTCTTTTGACGACGGCCACCTCGCTTAGTGACGGCGACACTATCGACTAATAAGCCATTATATAGCTTCTCAAAAAACCGTTCGGAACCGGTGTAAATCTGTAGGTCCCAATCATTGAGTGAAAACTGGAAAGCACACAACTCAGCGATTGTGAGAAGCTCTCCCCTTCATGGGATGTAATGGGAAAATATTTAATGGCTTCGTACACAAAACCAGGGGTATCTATGGCACAGCTGATCGAAAAGGTACTAGCGAAATGATGTAGAATGAGAGACCAAAGAAGACGGTAACTAATTTTAAATTCTGTTAATTGATACTAATGACAGCCAAATTATGTTTTATGTTGTTTGCATTGAACGAAAATACGCATTCCCTTTGATTTCTGTCCGTTTTATGTCCAACGAAAGTGTAAAATTGGTAAAATACAGCAGCAAATAAAACTCTATGAAATGGCCTACTACCTCGTCCTCATGAAGAGGCATCGAAGAGAGTAATGGAAACTCTTAAGTATTACTCTATGACAAAACTGAAACTGTTACGACATGCGCAACGAGAGAAAATAAGTTGCACACTTCTTTGCATAACCTTCATTTTCTCAACCGTGGTAGTAGGTCCATAGAGAAATCCTTAAGAGTTTCCATTACTCTCTCCGCTGCCTCTTCATGACGACGAGGTAGTAGGCCATTTCATAGAGTTTTATTTGCTGCTGTATTTTTCCAATTTTACACTTTCGTTGGACATAAAACAGAACAGAAATCGAGGGGAATTCGTATTTTCGTTCAATATAAAACATAATTTAGCTGTCATTAGCAACAATAAACACTATTTAAAATTAGTTCCTGTCTTCTTTGCTCTCTCATTCTCCATCATCGGCCCAGTACCTTTTCGATCAGCTGTGCCATAGAATCCCCCTAGTAGGTCATATCATCGAGTTCGAGTTGCTGTTGTATGTTACTCTTTGGTTGTACATGAAACGGACAGAAATAAAGGGGAATGTGTATTTTCGTTCGATGCGAACAACATAAAACATATTTTAGATGTCTTTAGTATCAATCAAGTCCATTAGCAAATAACAAAGTTACAGCTGGGTTTATATAAAATAAACGTTTTCCAAAAAATAAACTGAAAACTGTATCGGAAACTGTTTCCCATGCTAACCCAGGAGATTACTCATATAATTTTAATCTGTAATTACTGAAGATTATGTTATTAATCCAGTTTAATCTGGGTTTCAATTTAGTGCAACACTGCAATAGTACAAAAGAAATACATCCATGTTAGGAAAAATACCAAACAAGAAAACAAATGATTTGCAAACAAACTACGCAATGCCACCGGTATTATTTATAGTGCGAGTGCTGGTCAAAATAATACGAGTATAAAACGAGTTTCATTCAGTCTATGAGCTTTGTATTATTTTGTGATAGTTACGTTTGATTTTGGTTCTTATATTAAGTGGTTTCAAATGTATAAACAGTAATTGCATTCTAGTTCCAAAATTTAGTAGCATATTGGCAATTGCAAACTGAAGATCGATCGCATTCTTCCAATCTCACCACATGATTTGGTCGTTATTCGCCTGGTTGGGTTTATACACCTTCGTTTACTATCTATACGACATTTTGAAATCGCCCATCCAATTAGGATATCACAAATGGCTGGAATACAATGGCAAATCTATATCACTAAGTGAAAAATACGGAAAATGGGCGGGTAAGTTTTGAGATAAAATTTGGCTAGACATTTCTAACTTGCTGTGATTTATATTTTCTAGCTGTAACCGGTTCGACGGATGGCATTGGTAAAGCTTATGCCAAAGAGCTGGCTCGACGCGGTCTTAATATAATGCTGATATCAAGAAATCCAACAAAGTTAAACCAAGTGGCCCTGGAAATAGGTAATATTAGTGTCACACTTTCCTCACGAATCATTTAAAAAATGAGCAAATAGTTTCAGAAGATCGAAAGACACTAAACGAATTGAAATTTCTTCGTTATATTGATATTATTGATATATTGTTGATATTGATGTAGTGAAAGTTGTTTGAAAGTAACCAACAGTGAATATGTTCTAATGTCCGCTAAAAACATAGAAACACGATTGATATTTTCGAAAAGAATTGGAAAAACTTAATTATTCATGATCGGTTGTCAATATTGGTATCTACATATGTAACTAAAGGGTTTTTCAACAGAGACGCTACAAAAGTAAATCGATAGGGAGAGCAAACGACGCCATATTTTTTCCCGCTCTTTTGACATTTCTCTTCAGTAAGGTTTTCCATTTCATCATGGAAAGATATACGAGCCAACAACGAGTCGAAATTATTAAAATTTACTAACGAAATTTGGAGTCAGTGGCCTCAACTTTAAGAGCGCTACGTCCAATTTATGGTCTTCAGCGATGAGGCTCATTTCTGGCTGAATCCACAGCAATCCACACGTAATCCATGAGTCATCATTGCATCCCGAAAAAATTACGGTTTGGTGCGGTTTATGGGCCGGCGGCGTCATTGGGCCGTACTTCTTCCGTGATGATCAAGACCGGCACATTATTGTGAATGCGAATCGCTACCGTTCAATGATAACCGAATATTTTTGGCCCTAATTGGATAATATGGACTTGGAGGACATGTGGTTCCAATAGGACGGCGCCACAAGCCACACAGCGAATGCCACAATCAATTTATTGGAAACCAAGTTTGGTGAACGTGTTATCTCACGAAATGGCCCAGTCGATTGGCTGCCTCGGTCGTGCGATTTGACGCCGTTTGATTATTTCCTGTGGGGCTACGTCAAGTCTATGTTCTATGCCAACAAGCCAGCGACGATTGATGAACTTCGTACGAATATCGAACGTGAAATTGCAGCAGTATCGGCCGATTTATGCTTGAAAACCGTCGAAAATTGGGTTCAGCGTCTGGACTTCTGCAAGCGTGCCCGTGGTGGCCATGCAAAAGAATCGAGTTCCATATATAATGGCATCGAACGTACTTTCACAGGAATAAAGAATTTCATTGGTATCTAAAACCGGTTTTGTTTTATTTAAAAAAAAATCCAATGAGTGTTCGAACTCACGGGCGATGTGTTAACACCTTTTTGCTACACGGTACCTGTTCGATTTCTATGAACACATTCGTAAATGTTACATTGGAAAATAAAAAACAGCGTTCAATCATATGATGACGTTACAGTTAAATAATATTAATGCTTAAAATTATTTAAAGACCCAGTGCAAGCACATGTGTCATTATATTCTTGCTCAATACTTTTTTTTTATTCCCACAAAAGTCAAAGAATGCAAAGCAACAGACACTTGTACATACATACATACATACATTGTTATATTCGTACGATATAACCGAAGATCAACATAAAATACTTTTTTAATATTACTCCAAATTAATACTCCAAATTAAAACACTTCAATCTCGGCTCGCCGATATCGGATCGCCTTAATTTTTGGCCTAAACTCTTCGTCGAAACCCGCACTAGCTTTTTAATCCAAAAATTAATAAAATCGGCTATGAATTTCCGGAGAAAATCGCGTGGGAAAATTATATGAAAATCGTCCAATAATCACTTTCAATACAGACTGCCAAGCAACGAACAAACAAACGATGATTTACTCTTACAAACCTAACACTTGCGTATGTATTAAATTTATAGTTTACTGCCCTAGAGGCGCGCGTATAGATGTTAACACATCAAAAACTTTTGTAGCGCTCTTATTGAAAAACCCGTTACAAAAAACATAATCTGATGATATTGTCTCTTTACTGTCAAACTTGTTCTTCGTTCCCCAGCAGAGTGTATAATACCTGTATCTATAACTCGAAATCGGTGCTTCTAATCATCAAAATAATCTAAAAACATGTTTATATTGCATTCGAAATCTAGAGATATCTAGATTTCGTGGCGTAAACATCTGATTTCTAGACAATCGAGATTTCGATTGCAGCATAAACGCGGTATAATTTGTGACCTCCAACTACATCTCCGCAAAGTTAAAGCTCTGAACTTCGACTCCCACTCTGACTCCAATTCCACATATAAACCAGAGGAATTTAATACGGCATTTACACCAAACAAGATTAACGCATTTCGAAGGTTAACTCCATTAACCAGTACTAACCCAGACGATCATTTTTATTAATTTTAATCTGTTGAAACTCAAGTTAACCTCATTTTAAACTGGTGGTCATTTTGATGCAACACTGTTAGTTACTAAAAAAAAATGCAACCATAATAAAAACATACACAAAAAACCAACTGTTTGACAGACGGTCGCCGCCACCAAAACTTTTTTGAAGCTCACGCCGCCGCCGATATAAATGGCTCTTCTTGGTTTAAACTATGAGCAGCTTTTATCGACTGACCCGATTTGACCTACTGATCTTAGTTTACAGGTTCGGTTATTTCAAAAACATTCCAAATATTTACAAAACTGGAAAAGCCAGCACCCGCCAACTTGATTCTGTTGTGCCGCCGTCTTTGATAATTGTGGCTCAGCGCGAAGTTTGTCTACGCACGAAGTTGCCACCTGAAATGTCAATTTAATCTCAAATTGGGTGGTGTAAACGGCAAAGATTAGCTAACAAAGTTATCGTTAACCTGGCCGCGATAAACGGCGGTATAAATGCGTTATAAATGTTTATTTGTTTAATCCCAATGTGCGCAAAAACGGATCCGGATCCGATTCGACCCAGTTACGAGCACGTAAATACATAAAAAAGCGAATCAGTGAAACTGCGATTTGGTGGATCCATTTCGAACGTGTTACGAGTTCGTACAAAAATGAAAAGTGAATCAGTGAAATTGCGATTTGGGGGATCGGTTTCGAGCACGTTATGAGTCCGTAAAAACATAAAAAATCGAAGCAACGAAATTGCGATTTGCCGGATCCCGTTTCGAGTCCGTAGAAACATAAAAAAGCAAATCAGTGAATTTACGATTTGGCGGATCCGTTTCGAACCAGTTTTGAGTCCGTACGAACATGAAAAGCCAAAATACGAGTTTGGGAAAATAAAAAAAAAATGGTTTTCCATTACTTCGCACGAAGAAATTGGGGAGTTTCCCTTAGCCAGTGAGCTGTGTTTTTTCTAGTTTAACATTCACTGTTTTGTGCGTACAGTTTTACACCGGTTCCGAACGGTACTTTGAGAAGAAAATTTGAAATTGCAAACATCTCGTGAGAGAACCAAGCTCGTATTTCGGTCAAGGGATGCTCGAACACACACCCCCTTAACCACACAACTTTTGATGGCAGATAGTTTTACCTAAAAAGTCGCAGATTCATATCTGAGTTGCTAAAACGCAAAAATTGAATACGAAAATGTAATAAAAGTCCGTCTCGAATACATTTTATTTAAAAAAAAAACTCCAACCCGACACGGATTCGTATATGAAGTCCGTCGCGAGTTCGAGATGGGTCCGAAAAAGTAGAAAAAATTATATGAGATGTCAGGGGATACCCGGTTTGAACGAAGTTCCTTTCGCTATATACAGGGTGGTTCAGTCACGACTGGACAAGCGTATTTCACCAGCGTATTCCTTGGCTCATTTCATGAAAATATGTCCATCTACGACCATCCCTGAAAATGCAAGGGGGCGAAATGGCAGCGGTTTGAAAATTTTCGGATTGGTGGTCGGAGGGTATTAGGATAAAATTGGTAAGTTCTGAACCAGTGATCGCATTTTTTTGTTTTTGGGTTTGTTGGAAAGGCCGTGCACATAATCTCAATTTTCTCATCCAGATGTTTCTTTCTCTTAAAAAGTAGCCCTATCTCTTACCTTGCCCTAAACGAAGCCCAGAGGTCTTACCGTTCCAAAGTTATGCCCATTTGACTGAAATTCAAATTTTTTTTTGTTTTTTGGAAGCGAAATAACGGCACACATTCATTTGTTTTTGTAAATTAACACGTTTAAGATGTTATTTTGTTGAAATTTTTGGCTGAAGTATTGGCTGAACCAAAAATCCGACTACTGGTTCAGAACTTAGCAATTTTACCCTAGTACCCTCCGACCACCAATCAGAAAATTTTCACACCGCTGCCATTTCGCCGTCTTGCATTTTCGGGGATGGTCGTAGATGAACATATTTTTATGAAATAAGCCAAGGAATACTCTGGTGAAATTTGTCCAGTCGTGACTGAACCACCATGTATTATATACTAGTTAGTTCCAAAACGCCTAAGGCGCCCGTTGAAAAATACGTTAATTTAAATGAATCCTAAAGAAAAGATACTTTTTGTAAAATGATAAACTTTTTTAAGAAATTTTTTTTTATACAATTTATTTTTTTTATACACATTTTTAGGACCTTTATGTAAGAATATGTATTACATTTTCCCGAAAAGGTATTTTTATAAAGAGAGGTACTTCTTGTATTTATAGCTAATGTTTTTTTTTTCAGAAAAGGTACTATTTTATCTCTCCAGTTGGCAATACCAAGTGTACGCAGGGATTCGTCAACCTGATCCTTCCAGCGGAGTCTTGGTCTTCCTATTTTTCGTCTTCCTTCGAGTTCGGTTTCGAAAACCCCTCGTGCTGGTTCGTTTTCATCCATTCTACTGACATGGCCTAGCCAGCGCAATCGCGTTATTTTGATCCGCTTAACTATGTCAATGTCGGGATAAAGGTCAGAGAACTCATGGTTCATGCGTCGCCGATAATCGCCTTTGTGCACTATAGGGTCATACATTTTTCGGAGTATTTTTCTCTCGAAGACTCTTGGAGATGTTTCAACTGCTTGCGATAAGACCCAGGATTCTGCGCCATAGACAGGTTGTATGAGAGTCTGGTATAGTTGGACTTTTGTTACTCGAGAGAGGGCTTTATCTCTAAAGTGCTTGCTTAGCCCAAAATAACATCTATTCGCAAGCACAATTCTCCGCTTGATGTCAAGACTGACGTTGTTGTTTTTGTTTACGGCAGATCCGAGGTATATAAATTCGTCCAACACCTCGAAATTATAACGGTTACCAACGTTCACGCTTTGGTCTAATCGCGTGGAGGCCCTGCTCGTTGAAACCATTAATTTTGTCTTGTCCTCATTTACAGTCAGACCCACTTTTCCTGCCTCCTTCTTAATTCTCGAAATAGGTATTGAATAGGTACCTTTTTTGCGTAAATTTAATTTTTTTTAAGAAAAGGCACTTACTTATTAAAAAAAAATTTCTTTTTTTAAACTTCTTTCACTTTGGCTTTTCTAAATTTACTTTTTATTGGGTTCAAAACTATTCAAAAAAACATTGGTTATAGGCTCCACCTAGAAAACTTCCCATTAAACAAGAAATGTCCTAACATATGTTAGTGGAGACACAAACCAAAAGTATCCAATATAATTGATAATACTGGGTTGTGGTATAATAGTGTTACGAAAAAGTTGTTTAATTTTTTTTTTCATTTAGAACCCATCCCGCAACGTGCGATAAGGAACTTCGTTCCAAAAACAATCCGCCTCTTCCGAGAGGAATTTCATACTAAAACGGATTCGTTATGTTTCCGTAACTGTTTTCCGTTTCGGACAAAATATACGAAGAAGCAGGTTCGTCTCGAATTCGAAACGGATTCATATGGCACAGTGGGATGGACGATACAAATTATGAAGAAGCACGTGAATATAAAAATTATTCATTGTACTAAATTAATAATCAATTTTCACAAATCAGCTTTAGTCTTATTCTAAGGAAAAAGTAGTTTCCCATTACATGCCATGATGCGCTTCTCGCAATCACAGAATTGTGCACTTTCTAGTTGTACTCACCCTGATTGGACTCAAGTTTAACACCGGTTCCAAATGGTATTTTGAGAAAAAACAATTTCAACTACACCCATGAAGAGTCACTTCTGAGGTGTGTCTGATTTAAAAATATGTTACTAACTTGTTTTTATTTACAACCTACAGAAAATGAATTCGGTGTTGAAACTTTTATAGTACAAACGGACTTTTCCAAGGGACCCCACGTATATGAACACTTATTCCAGGAACTTGGTAAAAGACCTATAGGCATTTTAGGTAAGTAAACTATGTATTTAACAGTACGTATTTTATCAGATTGTGTATATTGTATTTTAGTGAATAATGTGGGCATTGGCCCCAATCCACCCGGCACTGTATCAACATTTTCACATGATCACATATGCGATATGATTAAAGTTAACATCGGGGCTGCCACCCTGCTATCCCGTCACATCATCGACAAATGGCTTCGTAGCGGCATCAAGGGTTGTATTGTGAATATTTCATCTGGCTTAGAATTGTATCCAATCCCATATACCTCAGTGTATGGTGCATCAAAGGCCTTTATACGCAGTTTCACTTTAGCCCTACAACACGAAGTGGAACAGTTTGGAATTAAGGTTCAATTAGTGTCTCCCTGGTTTGTTGTCACCAACATTAATAAGTATTCCAGTTTTGTAATGAGAGGAAACATCTTCGTTCCCCACGCTGAGAAATACGCCAAATGGGCCGTTAGTAGTATGGACAAAATTAGTGCTACTACTGGTTACTATTGGCATGGTATACAGGTGAGTTTTATTTTTGGAAGAACTAGAAGATTTCAAAGATGTAGCTATAATAAAACTGATTATCCTTTTCTTACTCATTTTACCAGAGTACCATATGGAGTACGATTCCCTGGCGTTTGCGTTCTATACTTATAATATGGATAACCAAATGGATTGTGGATGATTCATCAAATATTTTAAGCTTGAAAGAAATTACAATTATACCCCAAGAATGATGAGCTGCGTCGATGGTCCTCTACTGCCACACTGGATCGTGTAAATACACATTAAATGGTGTGTGTTATCTTAACGTTTGTTGTCAGAATACGTCCCTTATGGCAAGTTTTTCAGTCAGTGGTCATCTTCGTTTCTAAGATAAATTGTGGTTAAACATTGAATTGTAATTTTCAGTCGATGGTTAACAATGATTTAACCACCCAATGTTGGTTGGTTAACCTGTAGTCAGAACCATATGATTTTGACATTCATAGTAGTGATTGTCAAAATGGGTAATGTGAGATTGTATAAAATGCATGTTTCTGTTTTCAATATACATATAAATGTTCACAAACTTTGGGCCTAGATCATTTACATTTTTTATACATTTCGGTTAAAACAATTTCGATTTTATGCATATATTTCTTTGTTTACATAATTTCAATTGGTTGCTCCTTTTTGTTGTTTTGACATTTAGCCCGAAACAGATGTTTTTTCCAATAAGATTACAAGAGTTGACATAATTGTTAAATTGTTAAAAATATGCAGATAGCTTTCTTAAACCCAACTGATCATTTAAAATCGAGTCCACACAGCCATATGAAATGCCTATGGCATCAACAATCGCACGCACTTTTACTCGTCGATCGGCCAACACAATATCGTGGATTTTTTCGACTTTTTCGAGTGTATTGACCTCAATTGGCTATCCAGAACGTTCAGCGTATTGACCTCAATTGACCGTCCATAACGTTCAGCGTCATTTGTACTTGTGCGACCACAACGTAAGTCAGTGAACCACTTTTTTACCATTGAAATCGATGGTGCAGAGTCCCCATAGTATTTACGAAGCTTTTCCTTGGTTTGATTGACTTTTTTTTCGCAAAAAATAATTTTTAATCAGCACTCGAAATTCACTTTTTTCCATTTTTAAAAAAATGTACGAGGTTGTATATTTTGAACAGCCGTTAAACGCAAAGTAAATGATGGAAGTTGCTCAAAATTTGACAGTAGTCTATTAACAGGTTGTACTTGATGGGAACAGTGTTGCATTTCATATAACTACGAGGGGAGTTCGAAAAGTTACGGCCTTATTGATCCGCACCCGAAATAAGAAATTTATATCATGTGGAAAAATTGAGTTAGAATGGAATATGCTTAGTTCATTGATAAAGATAATGATAAAAGAAAACATGTCAAGCTATACGACAGTCTTTGCATGCGCCCACATTTTCCAATTCTCATATGTGAAATGATTTCCAGCCCGTTTCTTGTCAAAAGAGAAAACTCTGCACTCACTGGCACCCCCGATGTCAATTTTGAATCCGGTATTTGAACAGAGGTCGCAAATCACTGTGAAATCTGTCATTCCATTCTTAAATGGCGGTGGAGGAACACATGATTCTCCCCTGTCGAATAAATATTTCCCCGTTGCACAGTGTGTGATTCTATCGGAAGGTGGCCAAGTGCAATTTTGGTTTGTATCCACCAATTTTAATATTGTATTATGTGGCCGTCGGTGGTGCAATGCATAGTATGCGCCACTCTTGTACATGAGATCATAGATTCCACCGCTGCTCTGACCACCTTTAGATATAAGATATAAGTGTGTATAAAGTATACGGACGAATTAATGGTCAAACAGGTATGAGGGAGCAATGTACGCGATCAAACCACACAAAGCATAAACGAGTGTTCACGTGGTGGCAGTTGTACTTATCTGTATTCAAAATGTTCTCAACAATTAATTAGCCAAGATAATTAAATATAATTTTTATTTAAAGAGAATCAAAAAAAAACACAGATAATGATAATATAATCGATTTAACAATAGCTTCGAAAATGTTTATTAATCAATAGAAATTCTGTGTTGATAAATAGTAATATCTACGAATAAAAGAACTTTACTTCAGTCTAAACTTGAAACTTCCAAATTAAATTCAATGTTGTTCAAAGATGACGCGCATAGACTAATTCGTATACAAGTCTTATCATTTCTCTCAGCAAATTTATGACATTTGGAACGTTGGATGTCGAAAAGAATTACTTCAATAATACCAGATAGAGGTAATGGTTCAAAATACCCAACAAAATAACAACAACAGTATTTCCTTTTTTGTGGGTTAAAATTATTATGCTAAATACGAGGCGGATCAAAAGGTCCGTGATTTTTTGAATGAAACTCAGTTTTTTTTTGCACAAAAAAAATATTTTTCAACAAAATCTCCTTTTATCTCAATACACTTAATCCAACGTTTCTCCAATTTTTGTATCCCTTTCAAAAAATAGGATTTTTCGAGGTCCATAAGTAGGCATTTGTTCGATCAATAATTTCATCGTCGGAGCTAAATCTCTTTCCACCGAGCCATTGCTTTAGGTTTGGAAATTGGAAATAGTCACTGGGCTAAATCCAGAGAATATGGTGGATGAGGTATCAATACGTAGCCCAATTCATGGAATTTTGCCATTGAGACTACACACGTGTGCACCTGTAGGTTTCTGATCAATTGAGAGCAAACGCGGCACCCATCTTGCAGACAGCTTTCTTAAACCCAACTGATCATTTAAAATCGAAACCACATTGCCATGTGATATGCATCAACAATCTCACGCACTTTTACTCGTCGATCGGCCAACACAAAATCGTGGATTTTTTCGACTTTTTCGAGTGTATTGACCTCAATTGGCTATCCAGAATGTTCAGCGTATTGACCGCAATTGGCCGTCCAGAACGTTCAGAGTCATTTGTACTTGTGCAACCACAACGAAAGTCAGTAAACCACTTTTTTTCTACCATTGAAATCGATGGTGCAGAGTCCCCATAGTATTTATCAAGCTTTTCCTTGGTTTGATTGACGGTTTTTTTTCGCAAAAAATACTGTTTAATGAGCACTCGACATTCAGTTTTTTCCATTTAAAAGAAAATGCACGAGGTTGTATGATTTGAACAGCTGTTAAACGCAAAGGAAATGACGGAACTTGCTCAAAATTTGACACTAGTATATTAACAGGTGATGCTTGATGGGAGCAGTGTTGCATTTCATATATTTCACATAACAGGGAAGTTGGAAAAGTCACGGACTTCTTGATCCGTCCTCGTATTTATCAAGCTTTTCCTTGGCTTGATTGACGGTTTTTTTTGGCAAAAAATAATGTTTAATGAGCACTCGAAATTCAATTTCTTCCATTTTTAAAAAAATGCACGAGGTTGTATGTTTTGAACAGCTTTAAACGTAAAGTGAATGACGGAAGTTGCTCAAAATTTGACAGTAGTTTATTAACAGCTGGTACTTGAAGGGAGCAGTGTTGCATTTGATATAACTACAAGGGAAGTTGGAACAGTTACGGAATTAATGAACCGCCCTTACAACACAAATATTCGTGTGAAACTTTTACGAATGAGTAAATGAAAAGAAATATCAAATTATCCTGCAGCCGCCATTTTTAAAAAATTACGAATGAGAAGAAGTGAAAGACTTGCAGAGTTCATGCAAGCTTCTTCCTCTTTCCATTCTTCTTACCTCTCTCTCTCCTAAGAACTCATGAATTGCAGCAATTATAATTGCACGTCTAGAAACAGACTTACTCTATGATGACGCGAGTAGCTTTTGTATTTCGAACATACATACATACATGGGTTTTTTTAATTTGCATTGAATTTTAATTTGCATTACTTTATTTAATGCAAATGCAAAAGAATTTCTATTGTTCGCAATGACAATTAAAAAATTTTGAATTTGCATTTGCTCAGACAATGCAAATGCAGGTTGTGAAATGGGATGCTAATTGTAATGTAATATGACAATGCTTTTAATTGTTTTGAATTTATTTGAATGCTGGCAGTTCTGTTTTTATAATTTTTTATAGTAGAGGTTTTTGGCTTTGATAGGTATTGCCTCATAGTACTTTCAAATTCATAAACCTGTACATATAAAATATTTGAAAACCAAAAGTACCAGATATGAAGAAAATGCTTTGAAAATAAGTACAATTGCCAATGGTATTGAAATTTTTATGAATTTGCATTTCGAAAGGTAATTCAGATTAAACTTCAAATTATAATTATCATATAGTTAATTTGCCCGTCGGTTGTGCAATAGTTAGTGTGCGAGCCTCTTTTACATGAGATCCTGGGTTCGATCCCTGCTCTGACCACCTTAAATTTCTTTCGACGGCGGTTACCTCGCATAGTGACGGCGACACTATCGAGTATTTAGCCATGAAAAAGCTTCTCAAAATACCGTTCGGAATCAGTGTGTATAAAAATAGAAAGCGCACAGCTCATTCGTTGTGAGAAGCTCTCCCCAATTCCTTCATGGGATTTAATGGGAAAACATTCAATTTGCCCCATGTATGTTCTGGGTGCAGTTCCGTCACATAGAGTATTTCTGGATTAAATTCTCTCCATATACGGCAATTTTCCTTGTTTACATTGCCGTTTAGATCATCAGACATAAACAAGGAATTTATCAAGTTGTTGTGTTCTTCAGTCATTTCAATAATTTTTTTTTGCAAAACTCCAGGCGAACAGGCATATCCAGATGTTTTAACTTGCGTGTAATTTGGAATTCGTACTTAAAAAAGATTAAGTCATCATGAATTGTCCGTGGTAATGACCATCTGCTAACTCCAATTTGCGCCGATAAGTCTCAAGACAAATCGCTCGGACTTGCATAAATTAACCGCGATTGAATTGCACCCCAACATCTTTTATTGAACGTGAACCAATAATTTAATTTTTTCATATGTTCAAGGGAAAGTAATCATTTGTTGTACGGTGTAATCAGTTACATACTACATTTCGTCGACTTATTATTGTTTTTTATCGTAAACGCCAATTGGTTGAAACGGAGATACCAATATTCACAACTACATTTACCACTATTACCAACTAGCATTTTTTAAGGATATACAAACAAATTAGAATAAACATCACAAGAATGGTAAGATATATCAAAAATCTGACAACAGATTCGGCAAGAAAACACACAAAAACCTGTAGACACAATATCAACTAGAAAAAAACATAAATGGCATATACGACAAAACAATAATCAACGGACGATTTGTGGAGGTAAAAGCTTGAACAGATACGATTTAAAACTTAATATGATTGCGTTTAGTCATACACGCGAGTTAAATGTGGTTCATGTCTTGGGTAAGTTTGTTCAAAAGCTTTAACAGTGTTGCCAGATACTTATGAGACATAACTGTTCTTCAAATTGCTTTATAGCATTTTTATACTCTGAAGTGGAGACGAGTGATTTGTTTAGGAAAGTCGTTTTTAGTTAACTTGATTTGTAAGTCACACGTTCGTTAGCAAGAGATATAAAGGGTGTCCCAATGAAAGTGAATCATTTATTTCTATTGCCTTGTAAAGTAGACATGTTCCGATTAAGTATATATATCCGTCAAATCGCCCCCGTTTCTGATTTACTTTACGAAATTTGAAATTGTTGTTCGATGACATTCTCGACACTCTCGTCAGCAATATCTTCGAGAGACCGGACGCTACATAGTGAGGGATTTTTCGAAAAAATAAAAATTCATAAATACCTACTAAAAACATACAAAAAACATGAGAAACATCGAGATATTTGGGAAAACATTATTTTTTTTGAAAATCTTGCAGGAGATTTGAGAATATCTTGGCTAAATGAAACGCAGAACTAATTTAGGAAAAAGTATTTTAAATGATGTCTCAGTAAGATTGCACTTTTTAAATTTAGTGTAATTATTTTTCTGCAATTTTGAAATGTGGCAACTGTCACCTATGTTTTTTCCGATTAATAGAAATGGAGTGCTTTACGAAAGAACAACTCGTTATAATTGAGAAAATTTATTAAAAAAATTTTGGAAAGTTATGCCTGAGACCGCTCGCAAACTTCGACGAATTTTCAGTCGAGAAAGTCCAACTAATGTGTCAACCATTCGAAGAGAAACTGGGTCGGTTATGGACAGTAACACTCCAGTGGGTCAACGTACCTGTCGGTATCTAGAAAATATTGCTGCTGTAAACGAGAGTGTCGCCGAAAATCTGAAAACATCAATTCGGCATCGTTCTCAAAAACTTCAAATTTATCGAAGCACTACGCACCGAATTGTGACAAAAGTCCTACACCTTCATGAGTACAAAGTTCAGCTTACTCAGGAGCTCAAAACAGCAGACCATGGAAAGTGCCAGCAATTCGTTCAATGGGTAATGCAGCAAAGTGAAGTCAATGCTAATATTTCAAACAAAATCATCTCCTCCGATGAAGCGCATTTCCATCTGAATGGCTTCGTGAATAAACAAAATTGTCGAATTTGGGGCTCAACATACCCTCATGCAATCCATGATAAACAAATGCACCCACAAGGAGCAACTGCGTGAAGCGGATTTTTGTCAGGCGGCGTAATTGGGCCTTACTTTTTTTTAAGATGACCCCGAAATTGCAGTGACTGTGAACGGCATACGTTGCAGGAACATGATAACGGAGTTCTTGTGGCCTCAACTGGACGGCTTGGATCTGAACAACTTGTGGTTTCAGCAAGATGGCTCGAACTGCTACACCCCGTATGAATCAATCGGTTTATTGCAGCAACGATTTCCGGAACAAATTATCTCAAGAAAGTCTGATGTTAACTGGCCAACAAGATCATGCGATATAACACCGTCCGATTTTTTTCTTTGGGAACACATCCCGATTGCAAGAAAAGCGTATTAATATCAGATATTTGTAGGGATGGAGTCAGGCTTTGAGAATATGATATTTAGAGGTACCCTGTTTCAACTTTCGTTTTGCTACAGGGTGTCAAAATATACCACCTTGGTGATGTTCAAGCTTTTATGGCATGTGACTTCTAAACATGTAACCCGATTTCAAACATTTTTTTATTTTTTAAGCACCACAAGCAAAAAACATGCGGAATCAACCGGAACCTCTAACCGTTGCAAAGATATTTGGAATCAAAAGTTTAAATTTTTGCCCTGACTTTGTTTAGTTTTTTGGTAATAATTTGATGATATTTATAACTACTGGTGATTTCGATTCTAAAATGATCAGCCATTTATTATCCAATTCATTTCAAACAACATTCTTACATACTTTGTATCTAAAATATATATATACGTACATACATATAATTTTCAGTCTGCCCTGCATCAATTGACTGCTCAGAGAATTTTATCTCTTAAGTACTACAATTTAAATAAGGCCAGCCCATTTAATGTATTAAATTTTAAATTCGTCACATTTTACGTTTTCGTTTCACATTTCGTTTACGTTTTTGTATTTTCTCACATCTTATCTAAAATATTCGAGCAGTATATATGGAGACCTAAGCAATATTAAGCCATTTTAAACGACTCCTCATACAAATTGGTCGACTAGGTACCAATACTATTGGTATTTTTTTGTTATTACCGCTTAACTAATGTTTCGACCACTTTGTTTGAGAACGTAAGCGATTTTAACTGAAGCCGCTTAAATGAACTTAGCGCCCCACAAAAAAGGTAGAAAAATTAGCTTAGCAAGGACAAAGATGATAAACAAAAAGACAGAAAATCAACCATTTTATCGGCCAACATTTTCCCCCGTGAATGTGCACTTTTAGGGCAAAGGGCAGAATATTGAATTTTTCTCAGAAACGAAATCGCCATACGTATTGCAGCTATCTCGCTAATATTTTCAAAATTAAAAGTAACATCATTCACGTGAAAAGTATTGAGCAACATGAATTTTTTTCGCTGCAAATATAATTTTCCCTGTTATTAATTTTTGTATCCTAAAAATTCCTTTTTTAAAAAAATTAATGATAGTTGGCAACATTGGTAATTTTTTTCCCCTACAATTTGATTAGTCGCTGCATTTTTCTTAGCAACATTAAAATGTTGCACGGTACATGTTCTGATATTTCGCATGAACAACTTTCGTTGTTACTTCGCAGTCATTTTTAACCACATAATTTATTACCAATTCAGTCCAAATACAAGGATTCCAAAAATACATAAATCTTCGTTTTTATCAGTAGTACAGATTACTACTGCTGAAAAAACGGCCCGGCAACATATTGCAGGAACTATGTATGTATATGTTTGCAAGCATTGTATTGATAAATTTAATTTGTGCTGCTTTTTTGTTTCATTGTTGTCTGCACTATGATGGTTTATACCTTTTGCCAATCCTTTTTTACTAGATGCTATATTTCTGCATTCGTGTGACTTTATAGTATACATACATTACATTAGTTTACATTTTCAAATATTTTATACAGTCCAACACCAATCCAAGCCACAAACCTCTACATATAAAATTCTTTGAAAACAGAATTGCCAGCAGTCAAACAAATTCAAAACAATTAAAAGCACGACCATATTTCATTACAATTGGCATCCGATTTCACAAACTGCGTTTGCATTGCCAGAGCAAATGCAAATTGCGAACAAATTAATTCTTTTGCATTTGCATTAGATAAAGTAATGAAAAGTAAAATCGAATGCAAATTAAAAAATGCCAACACTGGTACACATGCTGATAACATTGGAATATAATACAGGCGTTACTGTCGTAGCTGCGATGACAAGCTAACGGCGGAAATCCGTGAACACTTGGCAGAAATAAGGAGGACAACTTTCGGAAAGCCCTCTTTGGCGTAATCGGAACCAGCGAATATCGAACTCAGTCTGTTTCTCAAATTCATTAACATTACTCATTGAGTATAACCGAGAAATCTCACTATATATTACTGGCACATTATTTTTACTATTTTAATTTCCGGGTAACGTGGCTATTCCAAACGGCATCACAGGTACTTGGGTGAGCTTCCATACGAGGAACTCACAGTCATTCTACATGGGTTTTTTTTAATTTCCATTGGATTTTAATTTGCATTGCTTTATCTAATGCAAATGCAAAAGAATTGTTCGCAATGATAATTAAAAAATTTTGAATTTGCATTTGCTCAGGCAATGCAAATGCAGGTTGTGGAATCAGATACCAATTATAATGAATATGGGAATGCTTTTCATTATTTTGAATTTTTTTGACTTCTGGCAATTCTGGTTTTAAAGTATATTATATGTAGAGGTTTGTGGCTTCAATAGGTATTGCCTCGGTATAGGTATTCATAAACCTGTACTGTATAAAATATTTGGAAACCAAAATTGCCAGATATAAGGAAATGCTTTGAAAATAAGCACAATTGCCAATGGTATTGAAAATTTTTTGAATTTGCATTTCGAAAGGTAATTCAAATTAAACTACAAATTATAATTGTCATCTAATTAATTTGCCCCATGTATGTTCTAATCAAACCTAACCATGTCTGTAAACGTTGAAAACTCTGCCTTCTTTTGTTGTTTGAATTCAAATATAATGTGTTTGTAGCTTGTCGCAAATATAGTATACTTGCGTCCAACACACATTGTATTTGATATTCAATATTACATGTTGGAGACACAATAATTAATAAGTTATAATATATGTTTTTGTGTACCAAATATAGCTTTGTTTGTTGACAACTGCTGAATACAAAAAATGACAGACAACAAACAAACAAAAAGTATCAGATCTCCAATTCACAAAAACAATTCTTGTAAACATATATATGGTTCCTGCAATGTGATGCTAAGGCCATTTGTGCCTGAGTGTAATTCTTTGTCGTTACTTCGCGCATGCACATTTTCTCATTAATGCAATATTTAAAGCAAATGCGATACAAAAGTGGCAAACAGTTCATAATATTATTAGTTAATTATAATGGGTATAATGTTAGCTAATTACAATGGGTATAAAGTTAAGGGTCTAACTCAGAAACAGTAACTACAAATTCAAAAGTTTTTTTTATAAAATTATTTGAAATTTATCCAACTTTTTAACTGCATTATTATTTTTTAAAATTTTCGCAAAAATTTTAAGTTATGAAACGTTTTTTTTTTTACAAAATTATATATGATAGCTTATTGAGCAAAATCATTGCCAAAACTGATGGTTGTGCATATACACGTAAAGTTTGGACATTTTGTTTTAAAAGTGTTGACATAAAATCTAAGAAAATTGTGGTTATTGACCAAGTTTTAAGTAGAATTCAAAAAACGTCCGGACCTCTAAACCTCTTCTGAAAAACTTGAACAAAATCTCTCGACTTGTGAGACGTCTAAACCTCTTCTGAAAAACTTGAAAAAATACTTTGCCCTATAAGCTTTCAACTAAAGCTTGAACAAAAACAAATTTTTATTGATGGGACACGGCGGGGGTTAGACCCGATGTGACCTACGGAGTATCGATATGGTGGCCTGCTTTAGAGAACGATAGAAAACTGGCAACAGAATAAAGAGCAGTATGCATTTGCGTGACAGGGGCATTACTAACTTGTCCCTCTGCTGCTCTCAATACGATGCTCAATTTACTTTCGGTTGAACAATTTGCTAAGAGTGTAGCGGCCAAAAGTGCTGTGCGGCTTAGAGATTTGAAATGTTGGACCCAACGAAACTATGGGCATAGTAGGATTCTGTGCATTTTGAAACGGACTATGCTAGTCCAAAGTTTAACTTCCGGAAAAACTTCAGAACAATCATAACGCATAGAAAAGAGTGGATTATCCACTCATCGTTGCACGATGCTGTCATAGACATTTTTATAAATGTGTCTAAATTGGATAATGGGAGCGATTTCAACTTCACTTGGTATAACACTATCAATCGGTCTCCCTGTTTTTGACTGTACCTTCCACGCGGAAGTAGTGGCAATAACGGAGGCGTGTCGTCAGTTTCGAAATAAGGCAATAGAAGGGAAGAGTGCAAAAACGGCCTCTGTAACATTATGGGTGTGTAGTCGTCGGTGGTGCAATGGTTAGTGTGCGCACCTCTTGTAAATGAGATCCTGGGTTCGATCCCTGCTCTGACCAACTTAAATTTTCTTTCGACTGCGATCACCTCGCATAGTGACGGCGACACTATCGAGTATTTAGCGATTAAAAGGATTCTCAAAATACCGTCTGGAACCGGTGTAAAACTGTAGATCACAATCAGTGTATATAAAACTAGAAAGTGCACAGCTCACTGGTCATGAGAAGCTTTCCCGATTCCTTCATGGGATGTAATGGGAAACCATTTATTTTTCTTATTTTTGTAACATTATGTAGGAACCATGTATATTCATCATATATCAATCAATATACACACGTGTAAGCATTGGTTTCATCAATTGAAGATCTGCTGCTTTTTCCCTTTGTTGTCTCTCATGTTATTGTGTTCAGCAGTTTTCAACAAAAACACAGTCACATTTCACATATAATAACCTATTAATCACACAAGTGTACTATATTTGCAACAAGCTACAAACATGTTGTATTTGCATCCAAACAACAAAAACTGACAGATTTTTCAGCGTGTATGATTTTGTTTAGGTCCCAATTATAGAAATAATCGAGATTTAAAATTTTATAATGAAGACGAGAATCTCTGCTTTAAATGCTCACATATAATTTTTAGACAATTTACATCAAATTTATCGAAAAGGAGAATTATTGGTTTCAATTGTTTAATACCATTTCATATCGAAATTTACAAAAATTCCAATTTAACTTTAAATAATATCAATTGAAAATTTTAAATTAAATTTGAAATTTAAGATGTTAATTCAAATTTAAAAGACATCAGTTGAAATTTAAAAGACATCAAGTAAAATTCAAAAATTCGTTAATTGAAATGTAAGATATCAGTTGAAATTCAAAACACATCAATTATAATTTAAGACTTAAAAGACCTGAAATTAAATTTAAAATAAATCAATAACAATTTGAGGCACAAATTAAAACACAGCAAAAACATTAATTTAAACACATTAATTAAAATGTAAAATACATTAATTGAAAGTTAATGCAATTTTGTTACAGTTTTGATTTAGAATTGATACTGCTTTCAGTATACGTTTTACGAAAGTTGATTAGGGTAAATATTTATAGGGTATGATGTTTATTTCTTCCGCCTTTATATTGATACTTGTTTATTTTATTTATTCAAGATCAGGACCATTCTATATTTATTTATTATTATTATTAAAGTATCAACAAAAAAGCTGGAATAAATAAAATGAAAAATTTAAATATTTATATTTCAATTAATAATTTTAAAAAAAAAATCGGAAAACCCCTTTTCAATATGCGGAAAACCCCGGATAGTGCGATTATTCGAAAATGCTAATTTTTTAAAAACCGGCATTCGATTTTACTTAAAAAATGCCGATTTCTCAGGTTTCGGTTTTGACTGTGAATCGACAAATGAATTATAATTCTCAGCCGATTTGGGAGGAAAAATGAGTGGGATTGTTTCATATATTTGTTGCCAAGAATTCGAGAATTAACACTTGAGACCCTTTTGCAGTTTACAGAGGGTATACGCATTTGTTACAATGCTTTCATACACGTGATTCATTCGTACAAGTGAAAATAGATATTAAAATATATAAGGATTAATCATATTTTTTCCTGCAGCAATATTTAGAGTCAGTTAAAAGACATCTACAAGTCTACTTGGGTATCCCCTAATCAAAGTACGAATAACCAACTTGATTACGTGGTAATTGATGGCGGGCACTCATCCAGTGTAATGGACGTACGAGTGATCTGAGGAGCTAACATCGATTCTGATCACTACCTGGTAGCAGCAAAGGTTCGCACAAGATTAAGTAGAGCGACAATCGTACGACACCAGACGCAGAGATGCTAGACATCGGAAAGCTGCAATTGCCAGAGGTAGCCACAGCCTACTCAAGGAAGGTCTCGCAACTTTTTGCACAGATCCCACCAGCTCCCGATTATTACTTTAGCGATTTTCTTATTTTGGGGATTTTTCGAAAAAAATTCTTCCATACGAATTCGACCACTTTATGAAAACCCCTTAGAAACTCAAAAAAATTGGTTATTTTTCCGATTGAACGCTCCGGTTCCGAGATACGGGCATTTTAACGATTTTTTTATTTGAAAATTTTTCGATTTACCGATTTAAAAAAGAAGTGATGCCATATTGCGGTCATCCATTGGCTAAAGCCTCGGTTGGACGTAAAAAATTAATTACTTTTGCGAATCGATGTTTAGTTTGGAAAATTTTAGTTTTAGCTATTTAAAAAAATATCAAAGCCTCCTATGGAGGTAAAATTTTTATTATTTTTTCAATTGAACGCGCCGTTTTCGAGTTATAGCCACTTTTTTTACTTTGGCGATTATCTTATTTTGGCGATTTTTTGGGAAAAAATTCTTCCATACAAATTGGAGCAGTTGATGAAAAACTTTAGAAACCCGCAAAAATTGTTTATTTTTTCGATTAGATGATCCTTTTGCGAGATATAGAAATTTTTTCTAATTTTTTCATATTTTCGATCAAATGCCCATTATTTTCACCATTTCCCTGATGGTAATGGGTAATCGTGATGAGTAATTCCCCATTGTCGTGGGTAGCTACTCATTAGTTTCATCACTACCCTGTGGGTAATCGTGATGGGTAATTCCCCATTGTCGTGGGTAGCTACCCGTTATTTTCCCCATTACCCTGAGGCTAATTGGTAATTCCCCATTGTCGTGAGTAGCTACCCATTATTTTCCCCATACCCTGTGAGTAATGGGTACCCATTATCCACAGCAATAATAATGGGTTACCTTGGCTTACCCTGGTACCCATTACCCACGATATACGAACCCTGGTGGAAACCCATTTCCGACTGTATAAAAACTACCCCGACAACCGTACTTGCCTTTGAAAAACCGCTTCGCGATAAACCTGGTACGAGGAAGAGTGTCGCACAGCAAATGATGAAAAACGAACGCTGCACGTATGGAAATGCTTCAGTCAATTGCAACGCGAGCTGTGACTGAGCGGTATAGAGAAAAAAAGGACTGGGTAAACCGTGTCTTTCGGCGTAAGAAACGGCAGTGGAGAAAGCGAGAGAGTTAGAAAATTGAGACATACAGAAGGAAGTACGAAGCCCGAAAATATTACCAAAAAGTCAAAAACAGAACTACACGACATGGTTCTGGGCCTCCACTTCTGTAAATACAAGGAAGGAAATCTCATCGCAGATGTGTGGAGCATGTTGGGAATATGAAGAGATAATTTCTACGCGCTACTAGTACCTGAGATATACAATGACGAGGAGGCAATCGATCACGATTTGGACGACGACGTCGATTGCCACCTCTTAACCAAGACGAGGTCAGAACAGCTATTGCCCTGCCTAAGAACAACAAAACCGCAGGAGCCGATGGATTACAGGCGGAGTTGTTTAAGGCTGGCGGTGGTGATCTGATATGGTGCATGCATCTGGTCATTAGAAAAATTTGGTTAGATGAATGCATGCCAGGTGATTCTAGTCTCAGTGTACTATGTCCCATATTTAAAAAAAAGGTGACCCGAGTCTCTGTGCCAACTACCGTCGAATAAGCCTTTTATCCTTTAAGGTTCTGTCAAGCATAATGTGCGAAAGAATAAAACCAATTATCGCTGACCTGATTGGACCATACCAGTGTGGCTTTAGGCCTGGAAAATCGCCAACTGACCAGATTTTCACGCTGTGCCAAATCCTGGAGAAGACACACAAAAACAAATCGACACCTATCATATATTTATCGGTTATAAGGCGCCCTTCAATAGTCCGATACAGGAGAAACTCTATGAAGCAATGTCTGAGCTTAGTATTCCTGCAAAAATGGAAGGATCTTACCGAACCGTTTGCAACCAAGCGAGACCCTATCGTGCGATCTCTTTAACATCTTAATGGAGATCATTATGCGAAAAGCTGCAGCCAACATGAATAAAACCATCAGCAGCAGAAGTCACATGCTGCTCGCATTTGCTGATGATGTAGATATCATTGGGCGCACAATTAGAGAAGTTACAGCGTTGTTTTCGAGAATTGAGAATGAGCAATGGTTAGTGTGCGTGCCTCTTGTATATGAGATCCGGGATTCGATCCCTGCTCTGACCACCACAAATTTTTTTCGACATTGGTCACCTCGCATTGTGACGGCGACACTATCGAGTATTTAGCCATGAGAAGCTTCTCAAAATTCCGTTTGGAAACGGTGTTTAACTGTAGGTCCCAATCAGGGAGTATAACAAACTAGAACCCGCACAGCTCACTGGTTGTGAGAAGCTCTCCCCTATTTCTTCATGAGATGTAATGGGAAACAATTTATTTATGTATGGACGAATTTATACTTTATACCTCGGATCTGTCGTAAACAAAAACAATAACAATAAATAATCAATATTCTTCTAAATATAACAACAGCAAATCTGACCTCAAGCTCGAAGAATATTGATTATTTATTGATAAGGAAAAGGTCGAACAACAGAATAAAAATACAAAAACAATAACGTCAGTCTTGAGATCAAGCGGAGAATTGTGCTTGCGAATAGATTTAATTTTGGGCTAAGCAAGTACTTTAGAGATAAAGCCCTCTCTGGAGTAACAAAAGTCCAGCTGTGCCAGACTCTCATACAACCTGCCTTGCTTTATGGTGCAGAATCCTGGGTCTTATCGCAAGCAGACGAAACATCTATAGGAGTCTTCGAGAGGAAAATGCCCCGAAAAATGTATGAACCTATAGTGCAAAACGAGTATCGGCGACGCATGAACCATGAGCTGTATGAGTTTTATCCCGACATTTTCGTTATAAGCTAGCGATTATCGCTTGCTTGCTAGTAACCAAAACGCCAAACTAGCGATAATTTATTATAATATATATAATCGTCTTGCTCTTGTTATTCTTGTATATGTGTATATCCCTCTCCTTGTCTTTGGCCCACAATGACGATATCCAACACTGTTTTTCTGATTTTTTCATACTGGCAACTTTCTGCCTTTTTCAACCGGAAATACATATAATCGTCTTGATCTAACGAATGGATTGTAGTTATTATTGCAAATGTTTATATTCTTTCGTTTAAAGATAACGATATCCAACACAGTTGTTCAGACTGGTAACTTCATGCCTGCTTAGACCTGAAATGGAAGCGGTAACTTCAAGTGCCGCTTAATATCGCTTAGCTCTCCATACAAAACAAGTGATAATCTAAGCAAGCGGTGTAACCAAAACAAGCCTATAGTTAAGCGGATCAAAATAACGAAATTGCGCTGACTAGGCCAGAATGGATGAAGACGAACCAGCACGAAGGGTTTTCGAAAGCGAACGCGAAGGAAGACGAAAAATAGCAAGACCAAGACTCCGCTGAAGAGATCAATCCCTGCGTACATTTGGTATTGGCAAATGGAGAGATAAGGCAAAATATGGAACTGGTAGGGGAAATATGTTATCTTCGTTTCGAGACAGGATAACTAAGTAAAATATTAATAACAAAAACGCCAGACCGCACTAGACGGCAGAAGTATTAATTTAACTAATCGTTATTTTCGAAAACAGCAATTGAAAATAAGGATTACTCTATTTCAAGTTTATATTTGCATATCAAATTTTTTTTTTTTTTTTGAAATTAAATGTATTCAAATTTCCAAAGTTTTGCACGTCACTGTGTGATATCATGCTATTTATTTTTGTGAATACTCGATTAAACGCGCATGTGCAATTTTAATTGATTTGTATTATATTTTTGGTAAAGCAACCAGTACTATTATTCTTGTTATTCCAATTGGTACGAGCAGTCGTCAGCAAAAGTAAAATAAGAATAATGTCGTCAAATTTTTAAAATCTGGTTAACCATTAAAAAGTTCTTACACTCAAGTTTCAATATGTGGACAACTCTGCATTGTATCGTACTTTTCGGAATCTTACGTAAAAGACTTGATCGAAATTATGCATATTCCAACATTCAACCAGTTTGTATTTAAAGTAATTGTTTTTTTTTTGGTTGAAATTTACATTTTTTCACATTAGATTTGGAGAAACTTTGACGTATTCGAATTTTGTTTGGAACAAAGGTTGTCAGTAGTGATAAATGACATATGGTGTACAGTGGTGTGTAAATGTGTATTTATGTTGTTTGCCTTTGCAGGGATTATGATAGATTCAGGGCGAGATTGATTATTGTACTTATGTATTCAGATATCTACTGTAGTCTTTGCAAGTTCTAGTAACTTGCCTAGCCCATCAATTATGTTAACCGTTTCCAATCTGAAGGATTTTCATCCCTTGAAAAATTACAATTAATGCTTATATTATTCATGCCACAGATGTGTCATAAACTTCATTGAACCCGGTTTTTATTTTATTATATGGTGTCTCAACTTTCAAATCCTATCGCTTAATAAATCAAGTATTTTCATCCTAATTAAAAAAAACTTTTTGCTGCTTTTCTTATATTCGCGATAACTATTTAATTTTAATTTATTACAAATTTCAAAAATATCAGTTTAGACATTAACTGCTTCTAAAAATGTAGTAATTGATTTGGTCATAAATAAGGCTATAACTTTTGCATGACAAAAGCAAAGCAGGTTTTTGAAAAATTCGAACAAACGTCGAAAATAAATTGCGTTTTACCGGATTTTAACGGTTTAGTGAAATATATTGAAATTGAGGTGACACCTTCAAACGTTACAAACAGAAGCAGCATTACAAATATAGTTACATCATTTACAATATTAGTTGAAATTTTGAAATGGTCATAACTATTTTACCGGTATTTTAACCGCACAAAATATTTGAAATTGTGATTTAAAAAAACACAATTGGGTAGGATAACATTTAGTTAGTCCATACATTGAAATTCAAACTCGAGACTGGTTGAACCTCAACTGAATTTCCTCGTAACCACCTGCGTGTTTCTTTGAAGTTTTACGTATTTCATATTTACGTCCTGGTATAACCGGTTTCGGTTTTAAATTTAAATTTTTTTTTATTAAAATTTTTTTATTCCGGCTTGTCATGGTTTATCGGTTACAAGCATTGTGACTAGAGTGTCCCTGAAACCGGCATTATTTAAAAACCGGGTTTCGGTTTCTTCGAAAAATTATGAAACCAGTTTTAGGTTTTTAATTTAAGCAAAAACCGGTAAAACCACGTTCACGGTTTTATTTGTAACTACATTACACATGTACCTCTTGGCAAAAACTCTTTTTAACGACCGTTTTATATTATTACACATTGCAACACGAAAAAGTATAACCATATACGGACAATACTACGTGATAAAATACCAAAAAAAAAAAGACCCGTGTCTCCCAGTTTTGCCCAAAGTCATGCACTTTTTTTTATGCTCCCCCAAAGATTTGGGACCTCGGTGTCATTTTTGCAAAAAAGTGCTAATTTTTTCAGGCTCATATCTTACAAACCGTTCGGAGTTTTGATTTACTCTCTGACGGAAAGTTGTAGCTCTTGTCATAAAGAACAAAAATTGTGAACACATAAAATCAAAAAAACTTCATCTTCAAGGTCAAATTCGGAAATTAATATTCGATTTTGTTTACCCTTTTTCCCTCTTCAGGTTCACAGGTAGCAAACCCTTCAAAATTCAAGGAACCAATCAACAACAAGAATGTATCTAAGATCTCAATAAACAACTTTCTAGAACATCTGAACTTCCTAGGAATGATTCTTATATTGTGTGCTGCTTCCCTTGTTGCGTGGGCTGAGCTTACTGCTTTGCCTGTGCTGCTGTGGTCGGTGAGATAGCATAGTATCTCAATGTTGAAGTAAACGGTGTTAATAATCATTCCTAGGAAGTTCATATGTTCTAGAAAGTTGTTTATTGAGATCTTGGTACATTTTTGTAGTGGATTGTTTCCTTGAATTTTGATCGGTTTGCTACCTATTATATTTAAATATATTTATATATATTTAAGGTTTTTTTTGCATTTTTGACCTTGAAGGTGAAGGTTTTTTGATTTTTGAGTTTTTTTTAACAATTTTTGTTCTATATGATAAGAGCTACAACTTTCCCTCAGAGAGTAAATAAAAATTCCGAACGGTTTGCAAGATATGAGATATGGTAATATACAGTGTTATTCGTGTTTAAGTCTCAAAATATTATAAATTTATTTAAATCTGGCAATCATGTTTTAATTTTAATTTGAAATTAAATTCATATTCCAATTTGGAATACGTGTTTAATATCTCTACATATATAAAAATTACGTGTATGTTCGTGATCGCTAAACTCAAAAACTACTGGACCGATTTTGGCCAAATTTTATATGCATGCTCTATGGGCCGTGAGTAGTGTTTCTGTGTAGTTTGAAGTTTCTCCGACAGATGGAGCAATATTTAGTTTTTTTGTATTTTTGCACCGTGATAAAATAGATGGCGCCCACGTCGAGATATTAATCATTGTTTACCATCTGATGTTATAAATACTTTTGAAGGCAGGACGACGTCTGCCGGGTCAGCTAGTAAAATATAAAAGTCGTATTCATATTCCCATTACACTTCTTAAAATTTGAAAATCTATTAAAAATCAATGAGTGTTCGAACTCACGGGCGATGTGTTGACACCTTTTTGTTACACGGTACGTGATCGATTTCTATGACCACATTAGTAAATGTTACATTGGAAAATAAAAAAAGAATAGTTTTTATGCTGAATTCTCTTTTGCTATTGCACTTAATTTTTTCTTACATCTATTTTAACATTAGATGTGATATTTTTAAAATAAACAAAGCAATATTTAGCTCACTTTTTGTCATAAACAGAGCGACGACAAAAAGTATTGAATAGTATAGAGAACTTATTGCATTCTCTTTCCTCTCATGTAGAGACTCTGAGAAAAAGATCATGAACGAGTCTTATTCTCTTTATAGAATATTTCAATATAAATGCACCATTTCGACAATGATATTACGAATACATAAAACAATACAAAACGCATAAATGATTCAAAATGCATTAATTTTACATATCAAAATTATGAATGGACCACAGAGTAGTACTAACCAGCCTCCATTACTCTCTTCGATGCCTCTTCATAACGACGAGGTAGTAGGCCATTTCATCGAGTTCGAATTGCTTTGGTAAATTGCTCTTTGGTTGGCATAATACGGACAAAAATAAAAGTGAATGCGTATTTTCGTTCGATGCAAACAGCATAAAACATAATTTTGCTGTCGTTAGTATCAATCAAACACTTTTAAACTTAGTTTGCTGCATGATCTGTAATCTGTATGTCTTCTTTGGTCTCTCATTCTACATCATTTCCCTAGAACCTTTTCGATCATCTGTGCTATAGACACCCAAAGACGATCTGGAATTAGACCCTGGTAAATGAGAACCAAAAAGTGCCAGAAATTCACTCCAAGGCATTTATCTCCCGCATCATATCTTGATTATTTCACAGTTTATGTAATTTTACTTCAACACGGTTGGAATTGTATAGTTATATACAATAACACTATCAAAACACTGCTCGTGTATTGAAATATTCAATGAAGAGGGTAAGAGAGAGAACAGGGAATGACTAGGGTTTCACTCGTTGTGTTGGTTGGCATTTGAGTGAAGAGAAATTTTGACTGTCTCCTTATACATCGTTTTTGAGAAACCCCCTGCTTGGACCAAGTTATGACAAAAAGAGAGTAATAACTTTTGAATCATTCGCCAGATCTCGCCAGTACTTTTGAGACATACAATTCGTTCCATGAGTTCTCTATAATATTCAATACTTTTGGCGACGACAACATGCTTGTTTGTTCGCTGTCGCTACATCGATACCATCATACTTATTTTCAGGCAGAGACTATTGTTGTACAACAACCACGTATGTGATGCTAACGCTCTGTGTTGTTTGCATGTGTTCACTTTGATAGATTGCCCCACCCGTGCCTATAGATGTTAACACTTTAAAAATATATACAGTATCTGAAATTTTGAAAATTGTTGAAAATTTACTATTCAATTGATGTTTAAATAAAATGGTTTGAAAATTTTATTTGGAACTTATTCAAGATATTTGAAAGTAGAAAGAAAGCGCCGTATTCATAAAAGGTTGTGAGAGATTTGAGAGACGTTTTTTGTATGAGAAACTTTCTCTCAAATCTCTCATAAATTTTTATGAAAAAGGTCGGAAGATTTTATTAACATATATTTATATTATATTTATATTCAGTAAGAATGCACTTTTTCATTTTAAAATAACAACATGTATTTTTTGAGATAGAAAGAAGACACGTTCCGATTAAGTATGGAATAAAATTTCCATCAAATGGCCCCCACAGCTCTGCTGAAAGGCCATTACACTTTTCATGAAATTTTCCATGACTTTTTCGCAGAGATGTTATTCACATAAACCAGAGACTTTACAAACCCCAAAGAAAGAAATTGCATGGCGTTAAATAGCATGTTTTTGGTGGTGGCCAGTTAACATCAGAATTTCTTGAGATTTTTTGTTCTGGAAATCATTGCTGCAATAAATCGTTTGTTTCATGCGCAGTGTGGCAGTTGGCGTCGTCTTGCTGAAACCACATGTCGGCCAGATCCATGACGTCCAATTGAGGCCACAAGACTCCGTTATCATGTTCGTGTAACGAACACCGTTTATACGATAGTCACCTGACCAAAATCCACACAAGACAGTTGCTCGTTGTGGATGCATTTTGGGATTCCATGAGGATTTTCTGAGCCCCAAATTCGACAATTTTGTGTATTCGCGAAGCCATTCAGAAATGCGCATCATCTGAGAGGGTGACTTTTTGTGAAAAATTTGCATTGACTTCACTTTGCTCCATTACCCATTGATCGAGTTGCCGGCGCTCTCCATGGTCTGCTGGTTTGAACTCCTGAGTAAGCTGAATTTTGTACGCATGAAGATGGAGGTCGTTTGTCAAAATTCGCTGCGTAGTGCTTCGTGAAATTTGAAGTTGTTGAGAACGAAAACGAATTGATGTTTTCGGGTTTTCGGCAGCACTCTCGTTTACACCAGCAATGTTTTCAAGAGGTCGACCGGTACGTTGACGTACAGGAGTCCTACTGTCCACAACCGACCCAGTTTCTTGAATTTTTTTGACCACTCTTCGAATGGTTGACACATTAGGTGCACTTTCTCGACTGAAAATTGTTCGAAGTTTGCGAGCGGTCTCAGCATAACTTTCCAAATTTTAAAAACTATCATAGGCGATATAGGAAGGGGTATTTCCCTTCTCTTGTGCGGATTGACCGCTGGCCTACATCATAGAAGGCCTTCCCATTCAGGGCTTCTGGCAGGCCTGCTAATGTTAAATGTTAATAAATAAACGATCTTATTGTAATTTTCGAAAATAAGGATTACTCTATTTCAAGTTCAATTTTGCATATCACATTTCGTTTTATATATTTTTTTTTATTAAATGTTTTCAAAGTTTTGCACCTCACTGTGTGATATTACGCATGCCCAATTTTAATTGACTTTATTCTTATTATTCCAAATGGTAGACATCAGCAAAAGTAAAATATTAATAATGTCAAATCATTATAATCTGGTTAACAATTGAAAAATTCTTACATTCAAGTTTCAATATGTGTGCATGTCGGTATTGTACTTTCCTGAATATTGCGTCAAAGACTGGATCGAAATTATGGATATTCCAACACTCAACCATTTAAAGTACTTCTTTTTTTAAATTCAAATTTTTACCAATTAGATTTCCAGCAACTTTGGTATATTCGAATTTTGATTGGAACAGAGGTTGTCGGTTGTGATAATGGAACGTTTCCTAAGAGGACTGTAAAGGCAGGCATGCAAAGTGGCCTGCAAAAGAATATTTTACGACTGACTTAAGGGAAATAAAAAAAATATATGTGAATGATTTCCATATTTATAATGTTCAGGACATTTTGATGACTCCTAGCTAAATTATTAATACAATATTTTAGTATTACTAAGTTTGTTTTTAGAACTGTAATCCAAAATGATATCAGCTGTAACGAATTGCGAACACGTGGAAAAAAGTATGCATGGCTATAAGCGTAATTCTGTCTTCCACTAGTAAGCTACCAACAGGCCCGTTTAAAGCAGGGAAGAGTGCATGCCTATAAGCGCCCATTCTGCCTTCCACTAGTGTGCTTGTCTATATGATATTTTAGAGGGTACATAGAAGTCATCCTGAAGGGACTGTCTATCCGAGCTTTTTGAACACTTACAGATTATTTTCAGATTATTTTTCGTTTTAAAAACTGACGCCATAGTGACGACATCCGTTGGTTAAAGTCTCCTACAGAAGAGGTAAACAAATAATTATTTTTGCGATTCGACGCACCGTTTCGGAGTTATAGCTACTTTTTTTTGTTTTAGCGATTTTTTTATTTTGGCGATTTTTTGAAAAAAAAAATTTCCATACGAATTGGAGCAATTTATGAAAATCCCAAGAAACGCGGAAAACAATTTTTTATTTAATTAACAAAATTTGTATTTAGAATTTTATGAAATATTAGTCCTGTTTTGGTTACAAGCAAGCGATTATCGCTTGCTAAGTTGCACTGAAAACGGCTTTTAGCGAGAAGTCATTTTATTAAAAAATATGAAAAATGGTTAAAAACTGTAAAAGATGACAAAATTTCTTTGTTTTAAACATAGCGAAAATGAATCTCGTCGCTAAGTTCTCGCTAAGTCTTCGCTAAGTGCTTCATACAAAACAAGCGAATATATAAGCAAGCGGTGTAACCAAAACACGCTTATTATAAGTACATATTTACCTAATAAACACAGTAAATAAACTTTGACAGATCTATGAACAACGACAAGAATAAAATTAAAATATGTACAGTTGTGTAGTTCACTTGTTCCAGCAGTTTTTTATTTCAGTTGTTCAGTTCTCTCCATTATTTTCTAGTTCATGCTCTAGTTAATTGCTATACATTAACTACAGCGAGATTGAGCGGGGTTGCTTAAATATTTTCGATTACACTCTCCGGTTTTAAGCCGTGCAGTTCCTGTAAACGCATCCATGGGTTTTTTTAATTTGCATTGGATTTTAATTTTCAATACTTTATCTAATGTATATTTGCTTTTTTAAGAATTGTATTATATTTTCCCGAAAAGGTAGTTAATTTTTTAAAGAGAGGTACTTCTTTTATTAAAAGCTAATGTTAATGTACTTTTAAGAAGAAGTACTTTTTGTAAGAAAATGCCATAACAATATGATTTTTTTTTATAAAGAAGTACAGTAGTATTCCGGTTTAACGATTATGCGATTTAACGATTTCGCGATTTAACGATGGCACAATTCATTACCATTGTGTACCTTATATTACGATGAGTGTCAAAAATGTTGTACTCAATATAACTCTTACACACTAAAAAAGAAAAATTATTGTTTTTGTATTCAACTACGGCTCTCTTTCTTACTCGCCGTACTTAGCAACAGAGAGTGTCTTTGTTAGTGGTTCTATAATGTAGGTCGGGCTCTCCTACAAATTATTTTTTTTCTTTTCGATGCATTGTTAGAAGAAACAACTGTAAAAAAAACGCAAACAAGCAAAAAAAAATACCGTTATTATTCCAGTTGTTGTATTTTCGATTTCTGTATCTGTATATATGTAAATACGTACATATAATAAAACTAAAAAAATAGCTTTACTCTGCAGTTTCAACAATAAGGGCTGGCAATATATAGATCGTTATATCGAGATACTACTGTACTTTTTTTAAGAGCAGGTACTTTTTACATAAGTGGTATTCTTTTTATTAAAAGGTTTTTTTTTTTGAGAAAATGTACTTATTCTCAGAAAGGCTAATTTTCTCAAGAAAAGAAAAAAAATTATTATTTTATTTTTATGAAAAGAACTTTTAAGAAACGGAATTTTTCTACGAAAATTTATTTTTTTTAAAAGAAGGTATTTTTTTGAAGAAAAGTTTTTTTTTAAGAATTGTAAATTTTGTTGAATTGGTCCTTTTTCAAGAATAGGTACATTTTTAAGAGTAGGTACTTATCTCAAGAAAAGTTATTTGTTTCACAAAAAAGGTAATCTTTATAGAAAAGGTAGTTTTTAAGACAAGACAATTTGTTGTAAGGAAATGTAAGTTTTTAAGAAAATTGTTCTTTTTTTTAAGCAAAGGTACTTCTTTAAGATAAGGTATTTTTTACTTTGTTTAAGAATATAAATAGGTATTTTTTTTTTTGAGAAAATTTACTTTTGGTAAGAAAAGGCACTTATTTAAGAAAATTTTCTTTTTTTACCTTCTTTCACTTTGGCTTTTCTAAATTTACTTTTTATTAGGTTCAAAACTACAATATATACTAAATATTGGTTACAGGCTCCACCTAGAAAACTTCCCATTAAACAAGAAATTTCCCAACATGTTAGTCCAGACACAAACCAAAGCAAAAGTACCCAATATAGTTGATAATACTGGGTTGTAGCATAATAGTGTTAAAAAATGTTTTAATTTCCTTCTGATCAGGAAATGTAAATGCAGGTTGTGGAATCGGATGACAATTGCAGATATGCGAATGCTTTTAAATATTTTGAATTTGTTTGACTACTCGCAATTCTATTTTTAAAATATTTTATATGTAGAGAATTGTGGCTTCGATTGGTGTTACCTCTTAGTACTTCCAACTTCATAAACCTATAAACATTAAATATTTGAGAACCAAAACTGACATAAAACATGTTGTTTTATTCCCTGCTAAACAAATTTTTCGACGAATTTGTAAGGAGTGCCGCTTAAAATCGCTTAATATCGCTTTGTTCCCCATACAAAGTCGTCGAAAAATTAGTTTAGCAGGGAATAAAAAAACAGGCTTATATATGAAGGAAATGCTTTGAAAATAAGTACAATTGTCAATGGTATTTAAATTTTTTTTGAATTTTCATTTGTAGAGGTAATTACAATTAAACTACAAATTATATTTGTCAGATAATTAATTTATCACATGTCTGATTAAACTAAAACGACAAATTGAACTGAAATCTGCTCTTTAAGCATGAAACACATAGACGACGACAGGCTACCGACCACAACCTGTCAAAAATAAAATACATGCGTTTATATGCAAGTGAATATTTTAACGACGGCAAGGCGACACGACTGCAGGTTGTTGTCTATGCTACTTATGTAGCTGTAGTTGAATTAAACTAATTTCTATTTGTGTGGGCGACAAACAACAGGTTAGAGCTGTCAATGCCTGAAGTGGCACCACTGACAGAATAATCAACTGTTTTCACAATTTTTGTTATGTTTGTAATAATATTTATTAAATATTCTCCAGACATTTTATTTTCTTCTAACACAAATAACACAAACGTCAACATTACAGATCAGCTGTTTACTTTGCAGTTGCCGTCTTGAAAATAATTCAGTAGCTGCCACACGTCTACATTTGCAGTCAGCGGCATTTGTAGTCGTGTGTTCATGTAGCCTGTCGTCGTCTATGTGTTTCATGCTTTAGATCACAGCTCATATGAGCTGTTGAACTGAAATAATACAATGAACTAAATGGAAGAATTACTTCATTCTCTTGAGCTGAACTAAAAAGAGCGTTCACTTGAATGAACTAAAACGCCCAGCTCTAGTGATATGCGCCGAGTTTAACACAACCTGGGTGCGAAACATAAACAAACTACGTAGTTGTTGCCCACAATTACAACAACATCTAATGCTACTACCGCATATTTCTACCATGGCGATAAAGAACCGTACACCAGATTTTCACAACAGTGATGATATTTGATGATTTTCGAGGGGACTTTTTTTCGACGTAAGAGTACTTTTATAAAATAATTAAATAAATCTCTATTATAAAAAAATGTATTTAATCTGCGTACGGTTTGTTAATCTTTTGGCGTAAATGCAGTGAAGCTTTAGTTAACCTCAGGCACACATACATACATATATTTCAGTCAGATTACACAAAAGATTACAATAAATAAATCTTGGCAATTTCGATCAGCTAAGTTTGTCAAGGTCGGCTCTTGATATAAAAACAAAATTCCTGCAATTCCTACTGCTTCTACCTTACTTATTTTGCCATATGTTGTATTTAAGAACCGCTCATATAAAAGTTGGTGAGTCAAATCCGAAAGTACTCTTATTTGACCAAAAGGAGTTGAAATCGAAAGGAGGTAAAAAAAGTCCTTATCTACTACAAATATCATACCTGTTTCACAATACAAGAATATTACACATTTAGAAAAGAGAGCGAACGAGATTCAAATTGGAGAGCCAAAGAATCCAACAATAAATAAATGAGACGATAAATGCCAAAGCAGAATCTGACAACGTCGGCTACCATTACACTGTTGTGATAAAATGATAACATTAGTGTGCGATAACAATTTGACGCGACTATTGTTCCTCAGCCTCATTGTGTTGATTGTTTACATAATATTGTAATATTTTACTACAAATAAAGTAATTTTGTGTTTTGTTTTCCATTAAATATTAAACATAAGGCGAATAGTGTAATTTTATAAAAGTTGAAAGAAAAAACTAAATAAATTTTATCAGACTCCCTGATGAAGGCAACAGCAAATTGACGAAACGCGTGGGAGGAAAAGTGAAATGAAAAATTGCATTTTATTTGTGCAACAACTGACGATCAGAAAACTCATCTAAATACTTACAGAAAATCAACTAATAACTAACTAATACAACAAATATAAGATTGACAAATTTAGAAAATCCAAACCCAATTTTTTGATTTATATTGACTGGATTCTATGTAAATTTATTTATCGGCAACTTTGCAGTCGTATGTGAACAAATAAGCCGGAAGGAACATTGTAGACAAAAATCCGACAGTGTAGTATTAAGGTGTTCACCTGAAATGTCAGCAACGTGAATCGAACAACATTTTAATATTTCTAAAAAAGGGCAATCAAAATGATGGAAAGAAATTGTCAATGATGTCAACTCTCAGTGTAAAACGCAACTTGAAAAAATAGGCAAATCTAGTTGGCAACACTGATATGTTGATGGCAAATTTCGCAGTAAAAGAAATTGATCTTGCACTATATTTTTCTCACAAACGATGTGTGTACTCGGCTTAAAGCTCCGTATTCAGTTCTTGCCAAATTTTCATAAGAAATTTTGACATTTATCTTTAAATGAAAGATTTTGTTGTGCAGAGTTAACAACTATCGTTGATATACCTTGCAAATATTTTAATAATAATACCTTTTCGCACTCTATTTTATTTTTAACTCATTTGATATTACTTTAGTTTGTTAAAATTCCAGAAATACCAAAAATCCGGTCTAAAACAATTGAATCACCGAATTCGGAATTGGCTCATGCATAGAGTAATACTTAAGAGTTTCCATTTCTCTCTTCGATGCCTCTTTATGACGACGAGGTACCCTGCAAACCAACTACCAGAAATCTACCGTGGTATATACATATGTACATATCTGGTATTCTACCAGGAAGTCTTATTTGAAAAATACGCATGCTCGTGACAATTCTACCCAATTAAAATTGTGTACATGTGAATACATCTGATTGTTCATCTTGTTTTCACGCATACTAGATTCCATAGCGCTTTCTCTGTTACTCTGCCGTGTTTTCCCCTGGAAATAGACAAATAGAGTGAGAAAGACGACAATATGTGGATAGGAAAATGTTGTGCACTAGGAAGAGTTTCTGGTAGATCTTCCAAATATTGTGCCAGAAATGCGGTTAGCATGTGTTAGTAGCGAAGAAAAATTGTTTTAATGTGTTGGCGCTTTCGCATACTTTTTGGTAGACGTGGTTTGCAGGGTAGTAGGCCATTTCATTAGATTTGGGCAGTTCATGAACTACCTAGTTCAGTTAGGGTGACCAGACATCACCCTCAGGAACATAATGCACATGTTCGATACCGCGAGTATGTTCGTGATTGGTATGTCCGGCCACCTTAAATGAATGAGGTCGAGAACTAGTGAACGAGTTCGATACAAGTCTACATTTCATAGAGTTTTATTTGCTGCTGTATTTTACCAATTTTACACTTTCGTTGGACATGAAACGGACAGAAATCAAAGGGAATACGTATTTTCGTTTAATGCAAACAACATACATAGAGCATAATTTAGCTGTTATTAGCATCAATAAACACTATTTAAACTTAGTTCGTGTCTTCTTTGGTCTCTCATTCTCCATAATTTCCCTAGTATCTTTTCGTTCAGCTGTGCCATAGAAACTCCCTGGCTCATGTTGATTTTTTTTTCGAATAGGGCTCATGTCGGAATACTGTAACAGCTATTTTTTCACCACTCTTACATATATTAAAAAAAAAACATTTCAGTATTTTATGATGTAATTCAATGGGTAGCTTTTTAAAAAATTGTTGCGCTCTTAAATTCCATACAGGCTGAGAGAAATTAAGTTTTTTGAAAATTTGAAAAAACCGAAATGAGGCCTATCCAATTGGTGATTCAATTGTTTTCGTACGAAATAAATTTGGCGTAACAACGCTGTAATTGATTTTGTTACGAAATCTTCGCAAAGAGCTGAGTAGCAAGCAAATGAAAAGCGAGCGAAGTTTTCGTTTTTTTATACTCGTACGTACGTACTTCTTATGGCAACAGAAATTTGATCAAACAAAACCATCGTCGAAAGTAATGTAAGGTGGTCAGAGCAGGGATCGAATTCACGTTCTTATGTACAATAGCCGCGCCCACTAACCATTGCAACGCCGAAGGCAGTGAGTGTAAAAACTAGAAAGTGCACAGCTCTCTGGTTGTGAGAAGCTCTCCCCAATCCCATCATGGGATGTAATAGGAAACCTTTTTTTTAACTCGATACCTATTTTCAAATGCAATTTTATACCTTGCATAAGTCCTACATAATTATTATAAAAATTAGTTTTTTACACTATATGAGTTTCATACATTCATTCTTTCAAATTGGAATAGGATTTTCAAATCTAAATGAATTTAATGTGACTTTGAACTACAATTATCAATTTTACGTTTTTTCAAATTAAAATTAAAATTCTAGGAAAGTTTCATCCACTTCACCCCAATTTCAATCGTCAGAAAAAACAGCAAATATACACATATAAACCAATTTACAAAAACGTTATAACATCTAAACATCGTCAACATAAATAACATAAAAAGTTTAATCATTTCCCTTACGGGAATTTTTATTCGGTCTGTTTTCTAATATTCACAAATTTATTCAAGCTCAAGACCTTTTTAAATAATATAAAGCTTATCTGTATATTACTTTCAAACAAGTCGAGCATAAAAATGTTCCAATGATACCAAGGCTGTCTGTATAGCTATTTCGGATCTTGCCAAGATCTTCATCAGCTGAGCGACTCCTTCCACATCCTCCCTGAAATTCATCCGTTCCTCATCCTCCCTGAAATTCATCCGTCATAGTGAAGCTCAAATTGTAACACACATACTACATGGTCTAGATCAACATGATGGTCAGTATTCGCACAGTGTGTAGATATATCCGTTTTCTTGTTAATATTGTACGTTGTAATTCAATATCAGATGCGACCCAGATATTCCATCATCACCATCTCTACTGCAACCGATCCGGAGTATTAAATTCGACTCGTCACCGTCTCAAACTTCATACCCCATACTCTCGCGTCGTTGGTGCCATACCAAATAGAGTGGCGTCCATACATCCAGATTTCCTAAACTCTTCGGGTAGTTTCGGAACATAAGTCGCAGACTTGAACATTCCAGTACCGCTCCAATTGTCCCCTGGTTCTCTCGTATCCAAAATCAATCCGTCAATTATCCCATCTGGAAAACTGTTTAAAAGCGAGCCTTATCCACCCGATATTCTCCCCGTTGAAACGTTCTCCGCCCATAGTCAACGCTCTGTTCACGAAGTCCTAAGCATTTGTTTTATATCATACCCTTTGGGTGTTGGGAACGGTAATTCATTTCCCATTACATTCCATTTAGGAATTGGAGGACCTTCTCACAACCACAGAGCTGTGCGCTTTCTAGTTTTATACACACTCATTGGGACCGATTCCGAACGGTATTTTTATAAACTTTTTCATGGCTAAATACTCGATATTGTCGCCGTCACTATGCGAGGTTAATGTCAATCCACTATAATTCCCCTACCATTACACATTAATAAGGTGTACAAATATGGTGGTCCGCTGTCGCCTTCCAATTCCATCGAATTTCATTCATTTCACTTTCATTCCAATTTCACCCGCAAACCAAAATCATTGAACGTCGTCAGCATATCATCCATTGCACTAGTTCCCATAATACCAAAACGGTCGTCCACATATCCAATCAGGATCCTAGGTCTGTTATCACAGGTCCCCAAACACCCAACCAAAAGTTCCCCCATCACGATGTCGGCTACTATTGGAGATGCCGATGATCCCATGGGCATACCCTTTTCACGCATCCAAAATATCGACCATTCAAGACAGAAAACTTCAAAATTCCCATGAACATATCCTCTGGCACCTTAGCGAACTTCCCAATTGTCGTCCATTTCCTCTCTACAAGTCGTAACGGTAGGTCAACAGGAACACTTGGGACTAGGGAAACTACGTCTAGAGAGAACATCGTCTCATCCCTTTCAACCTCCACCCGTCTCACAATGCTCCCAAATTCCCCAGAGTTACATTCCAAGACTCAAAACTTCAAAATTTCCATGAACATATCATCCGTCACCTTAGCGGACCCCCCTAATTGTCGTCAATTTCCCCCTTACATGTCGTAACGCTAGGTCTATAGGAACACTTGGGACTAGGGAAACTACGTCTAGAGAGACCATCGACTCATCCCTTTCAACTTCCACCCGTCTCACAATATTCCCACATTGGCCAGAGTTCCTAAGATTGTACTCTGAGTCCTCAATGAACCCTTCCAAAATCCCACTGATATATTCTCATAGTCCGCCGGGTGGAGTGTAAACAGATGAACAGATCGGATGAGGCCGTTGGTGGTGCAATGTTGAGTATGCGCGGCTCTTGTGCATGAGAACGTGGGTTCGATCCCTGCTCTGACCATCTTATATTTCTTTCGACGGCGGTCACCGCGCCTAGTGATGGCGACACTATCGAGTATTTAGCCATGAAAAGCTTTTCAAAATACCATTCGGAACCGGTGTAAAACTGTAGGTTCCAATCAGTGAGTGTAAAACTAGAACGCGCGCAGCTCACCTGGTTTGTGAGAAGTTCTCCCTAATCCTTTCATGGGATGTAACGGGAAACGATTTGTTTTTTAGATCGAACGTAAGGGATAATTTCCTTTAAGAATCCTCGGCACTCCATATATTTCGGAAGGAATTGCCGTTTCCGTTTTCTTCTTCCCCTCTCCCGACGTATCATCATCATCCGTGCAAATAAAGGGTTTTTCAACAGAGACGCTACAAAAGTAAATCGATAGGGACAGCAAACGACGATTTTTCCCGCTCTTTTGACATTTCTCTTCAGTAAGGTTTGCCATTTCATCATGGAAAGATATACGAGCCAACAACGAGTCGAAATTATTAAAATTTACTACCGAAATTTGGAGTCAGTGGCATCAACTTTAAGAGCGCTACTTCCAATTTATGGGCGATTAGGCTCATTTCTGGCTGAATGGCTTCGTCAATAAGCAAAATATGCGTTATTGGTCAGACAACAATCCACACGTAATCCATGAGTAATCATTGCATCCCGAAAAAATTACGGTTTGGTGCGGTTTATGGGCCGGCGGCGTCATTGGGCCGTACTTCTTCCGTGATGATCAAAACCGGCACATTACTGTGAATGCGAATCGCTACCGTTCAATGATAACCGAATATTTTTGGCCCCAATTGGATAATATGGACTTGGAGGACATGTGGTTCCAACAGGACGGTGCCACAAGCCAAACAGCGAATGCCACAATCAATTTATTGGAAACCAAGTTTGGCGAACGTGTTATCTCACGAAATGGCCCAGTCGATTGGACGCCTCGGTCGTGCGATTTGACGCCGTTAGATTATTTCCTGTGGGGCTACGTCAAGTCTATGGTCTATGCCAACAAGCCAGCGACGATTGATGAACTTCGTACGAATATCGAACGTGAAATTGCAGCAGTATCGGCCAATTTATGCTTGAAAACCTTCGAAAATTGGGTTCAGCGTCTGGACTTCTGCAAGCGTGCCCGTGGTGGCCATGCAAAAGAAATCGAGTTCCATACATAATGGCATCGAACGTACTTTCACAGGAATAAAGAATTTCATTGGTATCTGGAACCGGTTTTGATTTATTTAAAAAAACTTTTGTAGCGCTCTTATTGAAAAACCCGATAGTTCCCCTACCATCACATTATCCTCCCGCCTAGAGTACTTGTTGGATCTTTTCCCATCCTACACGCTGAAAAATATCGACCCCAACAACGTATTGCAGGAACCATGTACATGTTTGCGAGCATTATTTTCGTGAATTGAAAATCCACTGCTTTTTATTTCTCTATTGTCTGTCACGTTTTTAGTTTCAGCAGTTATCAACAAACAAAGTCGCATTTCGGTCAGAAATACATATATTACAACCTATTAATCATTGTGTCCCAAACATGTTATATTGAATAGCAAACACAATGTGTTTAGACACAAGTATACTATATTTGCGACAAACTACAAACACGTTATATTTGCATCCAAACAACAAACAACAGACAGACAGACCTAGTAACATCACTATCATAACAGCTGTTATTGTTATTTATTATTCCGCGTTTTTTAAAGCTTTTGTACATTTTTAAACACACCGAAAAATGTTTGCCGATGATACAGAGTTCCTGGATGGTTTTGAGGTGGAAATTGTGGCAAATACTGAAATAAGTTATAATGTAGATCATGGGTTGGCAAACTGCGGCCCGTGGGCCGCATGCGGCCCTCGAGGCATCTTGTTGCGGGCCTCAAGATAATCGCCAGCATTCAACCTATTTCGAGATAATATTATTGTTTAATGACCCAAATCATTAAACTTACTTAGAACTCACTTTATTTATTATAATAATTATTAATTTAGAAAACTATATTACTTTTTATTATAAATTTTAACGACAGTGATCTTGTAAAACAGTGTGTCTTAGCTATCGCGGAGGTACTCTCTGCTAGAACTTGTACTCGACGGATCGAAGGCTTAGGTGCAAACTTGCGTAAACAACTGATGGATAAAGCGCAGTCTTTTGTGTACTTCTCTCTTGCGATGGGCGAAAGTACGGACGTGTCAGATACGTCACAACTCCTTATATTTGTACGAGGAATCGACGAAAACTTTTCTGTTTATGAGGAATTACTAAAAATGTGCAGTCTTGAAGGAACTTCAAAGGTAGAGGATTTATTTCACGAAGCCTTGGTTTCATGTGGCTTGAGCTGGAATAAATTAACCAGCATCACCACGGACGGAGACAAGAACATGAGCGGTCATAATAAAGGTTTTGTCGGAAGAGTCAACAGGAAAGTGCAAGAGTCTGGATCCAAAATTCCATTTATATTTCACTGTATTGTCCATCAAGAAGCATTGTGTTGCAAGGTTTTATCGTGGAAAGAAATAATGGATACCGTTGTATCTGTTACTAATTTTATAAGGAAAAACGGACTTACTCAGAAGAAGTGGAAGCTGAATATGGTGACGTGATGTATTACTGCGAAGTAAGATGGCTCAGCCGAGGAGCAGCTTTTCAAAGACTTTTTCATTTGAGGAAAGAAATTTGTAACTTTATGGAGATGAAAGGAAAGGCAATACACGAACTTTCCAACAATCAGTGGGTTGTAGATCTTGGCTTTTTAACTGATTTCACTGCCGAATTGAATATACTGAATACACGTTTACAGGGAAAAAATAAATTGATATGTAATATGTATTCAGATGTTAAATCATTTGAAAAGAAGTTAACATTATTTATTAAGCATATCCACGAAAGGAAACTCGACCATTTTCCAAACTTCAAGAAAGCAGTAGAAGAAGCTGGAGTAAATTTACTAAATTTAAAATGAAAAGTGCATTAATGCAACTGCTAACTGAGTTTGAAAATCGTTTTGTTGCCTTTAAAAAGATCGCAAGTAAGATGGAGGTTTTTGAAAACCCCTTCGTAGTGGATATCGACAATGTACCAACCGATTTGCAAATAAACGTCATAGACTTGCAAAGCGATACCACACTTAAAATATCATTTAAAGAAAAAACTGTCTTGGTGGATTTTTATGGGAGTTTGCCTTCTGAAAACTACAAGCAGTTAAAAAAGTTTGCTCAGCAAATAATTTCAATTCTGAATTATCGGAAAAACAAACACTGTTCCCTATTATCGGATTCACATTTAGACGCAATTCTTCGCGTCTCTCCTTCAAGAATGCATTCTGATGTAAAAAAAACTATCAAGTCAAATACAACCACAAAAATCTCATTGATTTTATTAACTAAAATAAATGTACAAATAGACAATAAACTTTTTATTTTTAAAACTTTTATATATTTAAAATTGTACATAAATATTGTAGGTTGACTAAAGTCTATCTGCTTGGCGGGGATTCTACAATGTGAGATTTATTTTGGGGGTAGTTTTCATATGTAGTTTGTACTTTGGTGTTTTAATTTTCACGATGCATGACTCATAGGATGGGCCCCAGGGGGCGCGGCAGGTCCTAGTCATCCAAGTGCGGCCCGCACTAAGCCCAACGTAAAATAGTTGGCCCGTTTGCAACAAAAGGTTGCCGAACCTTGATGTAGATAAACAAATGTTTAAAATTTTGCAAAATCGTTGTCATTGATGTTTGATTTGATTTGACGATTGATGTTTTTTTTAATCAGCTGTTTCTTGAATCAGCTGGAAAAATACGACGTACGACAAAAAATTTAATGATGGTGTGTTCACAACTGTCCTATTGTCGTACTTTATTTGTGAATTGGCCAATTGTATTCATGAAAGTTTCCGTAGGTACCAAATTTAAACCCCTAACATTATAATTTTTATTTCGGAATTATTGAATTCTTGTAATTTATAATCAATGAGTTCCAAAATTGCATACACCGTGCATTGACTTAACTTTTACCGGATATGATAATTTGATTGGGTAAATTTACATTTACACACTGTCGTACTGTATTATGTTGCTCATTCCTCTGCAGATTCATCTCAACGTGACCCACTTTTAGAAGCTGCTACCTACCACTCGTACAGCAAATAAACTTCGGGACTTTTGTGTCAATGATCGCTTGACTAGGTAGTTGTTAGCTGCCTGCCTGCTATATGACTTGACTAAACATCGTGTAAACACACAAAAACGTCGCTTCGTTACGAAGTAACATTTCAGACGAACTTGTAGCAAATGCAGCGAACAAGAGCTTTGACGAAGACTTGAAAAATAACAAAAGATCAGTGCGTGTTTACTAAGGCTGGTGTGCGGTTCGATAAATAAGAAGCCGCGGCGTCGAGTGTGACTAACAAAAATACCACATCATTCAAATTCGAATAGCGCAAGTTAAAATACATAATCAACAGTTGCAACTAAAACATGCATGCCAAGTTTGGTGCGATCAAGCAAAGACTAACAAATCGATAAAACAAAAAACTGAACACCCTTTAATTTGAAACAAGTGATGTTATAATCGTTTGCCAAGTCAAATTTCTTATCGCTAATACTGATAGGATCGATAGTTCGCAGTGTTGATAGAAACAAACATTCAGTGTCAAAACATCGGTACGAGTAGTAAAGCAAAACTTCCTGGGTTCCGTGTCGCAACATTCGGTTCGTTATGTGGGGTTTTAGTGATCTACTGTCCATATTTGTGTATTTTGTGGGCTTGGTGGCACTTGCTCAATACCTGTATGATAATTTAAAATCAGCGGTTTCAATCATTGGAGGAGTACTGGAGCCGTATTTTCAACCGCAGCTGCCTCAGAAATTTGTGGATAAATATGGAAAATGGGCAGGTAGGTGGAAATAATGTGAAGACTATGAATGCAACAGAAATGATAAACATGAAAAAGATTAAGACCTTAAAACAATAGAGTGAAACTGTTGTATTACAAAAGTGAAGTCTTGGAAATCTGAGCAAGAAGTCAAGTGTAAGATTCGGCTGGAAATAATTTTTGACATCACAAAATAACAAAAAAACACAAGATTTAAATTTAAATATCAAATCTTAAAACATCGATAAAAGTAAAAATTCAATAATATGAAAAACATCTATCAAATTTTAAAAAAGTTGTTAAAAACTAACAACAGCATGATTTGGATGCGTCAGTTGCCAAAACGATTAACTCCTTCAAAAACAACCTGAAGAAACTTTGCGATGAAACTTACAGGGTGGCTGTTGCTAATTTTGCTACATTAAGAAACTGGAATAACTTTTTCTGTAATGCATGGAATTTATTCAATCTTTTTTAATTTCAAAGCCTATTGAATTGTATTAAAAATAATTTAATTAGTCTTAAAGATAATTGAAATTAAATGTCCGCTCTGCTCGTTGATGCATGTGCGGCATCTTAGCAACAATTTTTCATTACTGATTGCAAAGTTGAGGCTGTAATTGCAGTTATTGTCGGTCGAATTGATTGCTTTAGTTCATCCAAATTGTTCGGATCGTGTTTACGATAACCCCACAAGAAAAAGTTCGAGCCATACAACTTCGGAGGACCAATGCGCTGAGCTCTTCGCCGCGCATACTGACTTGACGCAATTAGTGATTGAACCGACGCACATTCCATGTGTTCAAAGGAACAAACAAAATTTACTTGACCTCTTCTTAACTTCGCACCCTGAAAAGTACAAAGTTAACACGCCTGCACCTCTTGGTAAGTTGGATCATTATATCATTTCAGCATCGTTTTCGTATTCAGTTCTTCGTCTCGCTTCAAACACAGTCTCGAAGCGAACAATTTGGCGCGCGGGGCTGAGCTCAACAATTTTTACAGCTTTTAACTGGAAGCTTTGTTTTCTGCACAATGACATAGATACTACTGCTGAAATGATCGAGAAGATAATTTTAATTTGTATGAATTCATTCATCCCGTCGAAAATTATTTCGGTTAAACCATCGGGGAAAAAATTCATGCAACCAGACATGCAAGAATACTATCAGGTCCAAAGAGGACGCTTTCAGAGACTGGCGTTCTAACAAAAACGTTAATACTGAACTGTATCTGTATCTATTATCTTGCCTGTATTTCTTACAAGCAAGATCCAAGTCTGTCAAAGTATGTACTTCGACGCGAAGTTTCTTCGCGAACAGCATATTCGTGCTAAAGTCCTTTCTTTCCCTAGAGCAAGTAAAAACTTTTGGTAATTTGCAAGAAGAAAGGATAGTTTTTCCTCTATCCAACTCTTGTTAAAGATGGCATAACATTCACTTAAAGATGGCATAACATTCACTCAACCGGTTGATAAATCTAACCTCCAGTGATCAATAACGTATCTTGTTCCATGCCCAATATATTTTGTCGATTACGAGGAATTAAAATGATTCTTGCTTCATTCTTGATTCACTGCGCAAACTTTTCAACCTTACATACCGTGCGGATGTCTTCCCGACGTGCTGAAAGGTTGCTAATGTCCAGCCAATCTCCCTAAAAAATGTAATGCACGTAACCCTGGAAATACCGCCCAAATGACATTTGTTCTGCGCTCCCGAAGGTTATTTAGAGCATGGTTAACCACCATCTTGTGAAATATCTTGAGTCCAATGACCTTCTAAATGATCGACAGTATGGCTTCCGTAGAATAAGATCTACTGGAGACCTGATGGCGTTCCTTTCGGAACAGTGGAGTCGATCCATCCACAGGCTGGGTGTGAGTAAGGTAGTGGATCTCGATATTTCCAAGGCCTTTGACAGAGTATGGCACGATGTACTCTACGCTGCTTTTGGTGTCGGTGATAACTTCATTCGAATTATATCGAGTTTTCTCAAAGATATCACTATACGAGATGTTGTAGATGGGGTTTAATCCGATGAGCATAAATCGACTGCAGGTGTACCACAGGGTTCTGCTCTTCTCCTTTTCTTATTTTCATTGACGACCTCCTGGGTTAGACTCATAGATTAATTGATAAATAGATTTGTTATCCGTCTCGTCTGACGTTTCTCTTTGCTTTTCTTCAATGAGGAAACGAACTTCTGTCAGCAACGTCGAACAAAATCCTCCATTTTTCGTTTTGTGTATTCATTTTGAACATTCACAGTAAAATTTTTACCTGTGTTTGTCAAACCTCAGCGACAGAATTCTTCTCTTAAACACAAGTTCGTTTCAAGTTCGTGTGTAGGCTTTTTAAAGCGGTGCAAGAAATACTTCACTCCATCTGATCGTCTTAATATCTACACCACCTACATCAGGCTTAAGATGGAATATGATGGAAAATAACAACTGTTTGTTTACAAATATTACCAAGAGTAAAATGTTCGAGCCTGAAAAAAATAACCAACATTTTGTTAGGAAAGGAAAGAAAACAATAAAATAAATGAATGGTGTATGAACTTTAACACGAAGCACTGATTCTATACCGTTTATATTTTCTTCTCACTAATCCATGTCAATGAAAACTTAAAATTTCAATTTCGTGAATGAGGCGGCATTGAATTGTTTTAATTTTTGTTGTCATTTTAGTTAACCACGTGTTCAGTGAACAAAGCCGACCAATTATTATTGGCGGCGTTGTAGCAAAAAAAAATTAATCGACGGTGGCAACTGAGTTTTTATTAAATGTGATTTTTCGGCAGACGTTACTTTTAAAACTCATCTTGTTGGTTGTGTAAAAAATAGAGATATTTTTTAGTGATCCGGGTCTTTAAAATCGGCTAGCATTTGAAGTAGAAGTGAGTCTTAGTAACGGCGGCGTGAACTTACAAAAATTATCTACGGCGGCTACACATTGGGAAATTTTCTGTCGGCTTCATTCTCGTGCATATATGCCTTAAAGAGTACTAAGTTAATTTTGTGAAGTAAAAACAATGTTTCATTTCAAGTCAATTTCAACGAAATTTTCGTAAATATCTTAATTTCGTTGTTGTCAAAATATATGCGAAATTGAGCAATTTCAGCCCAAATTGCGAAAGGCTTCATTTTTGCGGCAGCGTTATTGAAAATATAGTTTTGCGCAGTGAATATTTATAGAAATTATTTGTAACAATTCATTTGCAAATGCGATGTATACAATCCATGGATATTTTCTATCTGCAAACTGTTTTCCGAATTGCTAAAAAAAACCAAGTCTTCCAAAGTGCTACCAAATTTCTTCCTCTTTCTTTGTTTTGTTTGCAAATAAATGATAAACAGAGCTACAAGAAGACATAAAAACTTGGCGGCGCCACCGTACAAAACATTTTATCGTCGTTGGATGAAGCCGATAATTAAAAACAATTGAAAACCAAAATTATCTTATTATAAAATATGCATGTATATGCACAAAAAATTTAAAATATATTTATTAAAATTTATTAAGTCATCGTAATCAAAATTAGGATCTGAAGAACTTTGATGGCGCTAGACCGCAATAAAAATTTCGGCGGCGGCGGCAATTCGGTTTCGGTCTACAAAACTTGTTTGTCTTTTGGTGTATTTTTATTAAACGTCAAACATTTCCATCCACTTGTCAAAAAGTTAATTGGGCAACTTTGGCAGTAGATATGTAATGTAGCTATGTGCAAACCAACATGTTTCTAACAAAGAAAACACTACATCAGCTGTTTCTTTGCAAATTTTTACTGGAAGTCGTTCGTGTACTTTTTATGCAAATTTTCATAACGAGAGTAAAATCGTTTTCTTTCTCTCAAAAGCAGATTCTGGAATATTTTTACTGGGATAGTAACCGAACAAAGCTAATATAAAAAATCATATTGTCAACTTTTTTCTTGGTATATTTTCATTTGTTACCGTCAGGAAATATAACTAGTGCCACACTAGCGACATTGCTAGCCCCTGTGGTACAGTACTAGTCCCGCTTCTATCCACTCGCAATGCTTTTAACTGGAGAATTTAACATGGACATGTAATAGGATGAAGTTGACTTTCTATGCCATTGTCTACAATGAGTAGCCACTAGCCACTTGAATAATCCACACGTACTAGTCACTTCTATAGTCTGCACAATCTAGCCACTTCGCTAGGGGTTTTCTCCTTCTATTTACTTTGACTGTAATTCTTCAATAGATTTTTTAAATTATAGTTTTAAATAAGTTGTTACTTTTTGTTTTAATATTAGTTCATTCAATTCAATAAGATTTGATCGAATTCAATTAATTCTTCAAAAAGGAGAAACAATTATGTGTAAAAAAATATATTATAATGCACTATGCACTTCGCTATGCACTTCACCAACTTCTTCTTGTAACGAAAGCTATTTTTATTATAAAAACTAAAACCAAGAAAAATAAAAATCATTCATTCACAAAAACAGCGCTGAAATAAAAATCACTCAATAATTGTTATTTGAAAAAGTCCTCAATAATTGTAATTGTAAACAAAACAATAAAAATCAGAAATAATTGTTATTTCACAGCGATATAAAAAAATCAAAAATAATTAATATTTTTAGGTTTTATCATAAAAATCAGAAAATAAAAATTTATTATATAATTGGATAGATAGTCATAACAAATGTTTTGGTTCACTTTAAATATTTCTAGCGGCTTTCCTTCACAATAGTCGTGTTGGTTACAAGCAAGCGATTGTCGATTTCTTAGTTGCAAAGAAAACGGAAATTTAGCGATAAGTCATATTATTCAAAAATATGAATAAGGGTTGAAAACGGTAAAAGATGTGAAAAAAATTGTTTAAACTTAGCGAAAATGATTCTCGTCGCTTAGTTCTCGCTAAGTCTTCGCTAAGTGCTTCATACAAAACAAGCGAATATATAAGCAAGCGGTGTAACCAAAACACGCTTAATAATTTTTTTAGTTGAAGACTAAGAGCATCACTACACTTTGGCTTTCACGCGCGTGTTCGACGCATGCGTAACGCGTTTTATGGGTGAGAGGTTTGCTTTTGCTGGCGTGGTAGACTTTCACGCACGGTACTAAAATTTGTGGGGAGTTTTGACGTTTCTCTCTCTTTACTTTCGTATTTCATATTAATTCTCATGTCAAAATGAAAATGTGTAATCCTGAGGGTCGTATGCCTCTGCTGATTAACCCTAGAGTTGGGAAAAGATGCAGGATAACGTAAGTAAGAGAAATATTGATAGATGACTAGAAGTATGTAGAGTTGCTCAATGCAATTTTCACACATTGACCTTTGAGCATGGAACCAAAAGTACAAAATTCATCAACTGAAGTATTTTTGTGATAATTAAATCGAGGAAAAAAGGGATAACTTGTGAAATAAACCAAAATGTAATGAAGTGTTAGAGTACAATTATTTATAGAGATTGCAATTAAAACACAAATTTATTAAAATAAGAGATTTTTCTCATTCTCCATGGGTTGCCAAGTCTGTATAACTCTTGCTCCAACTTTTCCAGTGAATTTTCTTGGTTTCCGGTCAAACAAAAACAGCTGTTGCAGTCTCTATGTATATTACTCTATGGTGTAATCGATCGGAGCATATATTTCATTTTTTAATAAGTTAACTGAGAATACACCACTTTTACAATTAATACTCGTACGAATGTAAAACAACGAAATTCAACACAGAGAATTTAATTTTTTGATAAATTTAATTAGAATAGACCACTTTTACCAAATTTTTACGAATGTAAGAATGAGGGAGATCAGCCGATTAAACGTCAAAACGGAAGGGGTGATTGCAAGCCAAAACGCACAATGTAATGTCATCGTGATTTACGTAGGCTTTTTAAAAGAAAATAGCACGATAACTGCAGCCTGACAAGCAAAATCTAAATGGCGACTAAATCAATAGCAATTATTGTCGGTACGTGGTTATAGCAGTTTTAGTTTTTTTGTTTTATTTCAAACATATTTAGTTCAAAAATTGTTCTTTTTTGAACATAAGGAGCAATAAAAATCGCTAAAATAAAAATCGCTAAATATAAACAAAATCACTAAAATAAATATAATCGTTAATGCCTTGTTCACACTGCCGCAAAATTGAAGACTTTCGCAATTTGGGCTGAAATTATTCAATTTCGCATACATTTTGACAATTTCGTTGAAAATGACATGAAATTGTCGTATACAACGCTGTTTTTACTCCATAAAATGAACTTAATACTTTTTTTGCATCTATGCACGATAACTACAAAAACGATGTACAAGTAGACAGTCAAAATTTCTCTTCACTCAAATGCCAACAAACAAAACGAGTGAAACCCTAGTACTTCTCTACTCTCTCTCTTATTCTCTTCATTGAATATTTCAATACACGAGCAGCTTTTTGATGGTGTTATTTTATATAACTATACAAATTCCTACCATGTTGAAGTAAAATTACATAAACTATGCAAAAAGTATGAAATAAGCAAGATATGACGCGAGAGAGAAATGCGTTTGAGTGAACTCCTAGCACTTTTTGGTTCTCTTTTACCAGGGTTGCCAAGTTGCGCACATCTTCTGGTCGTCTAATTGTAAATCGTCTTTGATAACTACAAAAGCGATGTACAAATAGACAGTCAAAAGTCTCTTGAGTCTCTTCACTCAAATGCCAACAAACAAAACGAGTGGAACCCTAGCACTTCTCTGCCCGCTCTCTTACTCTCTTCATTGAATATTTCAATACACGAGCAGCTTTTTGATAGTGTTATTGTATATAACTATACAAATTCCAACCATGTTAAAGTAAAATTACATAACTATGCAAAAAGTATGAAATAAGCTAACTCCTAGCACTTTTTGGTTCTCTTTTACCAGGGTTGTCAAGTTGCGCACGTCTTCTGGTCGTCTAATTGTAAATCGTCTTTGATAACTACAAAAGCGATGTACAAATAGACAGTCAAAATTTCTCTTCACTCAAATGCCAACAAACAAAACGAGTGAAACCCTAGCACTTCTCTGCCCGCTCTCTTACTCTCTTCATTGAATATTTCAATACACAAGGAGCTTTTTGATAGTGTTATTGCACATATGTAACTATACAAATTCCAACCGTGTTGAAATAAAATTATATAGACTATGCAAAAAGTATGAAATAATCAAGATATGACACGAGCGAGAAATGCGGTTGAGTGAATATCTGGCACTTGTTGGTTCTCTTTTACCAGAGTTGCCAAATTGCTCTCATATTCTGGTTGTCTAATTCTTGATCGTCTTTGATAACTAGAGAAGAAAATATACTTATGTAGTGGAATGCCAACAATGAAAACGTGTGAAGCGCGTCATTTCCTTGCTCTCTCTCTCTCTTACTCTCTTCGTTGAATATTTCAATACACGAGCAGTTTTCTGATGATGTTATTGTATCTAACTATATAAATTCCGACCATATTTAAACAAAATTGCATAAAGTATGTAAAAAGTTTGAAATAATCAAGTTATGACGCGGGAAATAAATGCGTTTGAGTGAATTGCGTCGACTTTTTCTGGTTCTCTTCTACTAGGGTTGCCAAATTGCGATGGTTTTTTCTTCTCTACTTGTACATCCGGTTTGATAACGAAGCCGACGCACAAATTGTCGGTGCGACGCCGTCGTAGATAATTTTTTGAAGTTCACGCCACCGCTATTTAGGGCTCGCATCGGTTGAAAATGTTAGCCGATATTATCTGCTATGCCGATTTTAAGGGTCCGAGTTACTAAAAAAGATCCAAATTTTTTAAAAACAACCAATGAGACGAGCTTAAAAGTAACCGAAAATCACATTTAGTACAAAAATTATGTACAAGTGAGAAGAAAAACCCACCGCAATGTGGCAACCCTCGTAGAAGAGAAAAAAACGAGTGAAGCTCTTCATTTCTCTGCTCTCTCTCTCTTCTTTAATTATATCAATACACGAGCAGTTTTCTGATGATGTTACAGTATCTAACTATAGAAATTCCACCATGTTTAGTATATAAAATTACATAACGTATGTAAAATGTATGAAATAATTAAGTAATAACGCGAGAGAGAAATGCGTTTAGTGAATCGCGTCGACTTTTTGTTTCTCTTCGCTTTTGGTTCTCCACATTGCGGTGGTTTTTTCTTCTCTGCTTGTACATCCTTTTTGTTTAATAAAAACTCAATCGCCACCACATTTTTTTTTGTTTATCCGCCGCCGCCGATAATTATGGGTCCGCTTCGTTCACTGAACACGTGATTAACTAAAATGACAACAAAAATATTAAACCAATTGTATGCCGTCTCATTCATCAAATTGAAATTTTAAGTTTTCATCGACATGGATTAGTGAGAAGGAACAATAAACTGTTTTGAATCATTTCATTCATTTATTTTATTTGTTTCTTTTATTTCCTAAAAAGATTTTGTGGTTTTGTGTCCAGGCACGAAAATGTTACTCATGGTAATGTTTGTAAACAAACAGTTGTTATTTTGCAACGAAATTGTTCAAACGCCAGTGTGAACGATTTCAATTTCGTTCCACAATTTCAATCCAAAATTGTTCAATTTCGTGGTAGCATGAGCTTTCGTTTCCCATGTGAATATGTACTCGTATATACTAGGCTACCCATTTAATCGGGTTTTTTGATTAATCGGTTAATCGTTAATCGTAAATTTCAATCTGGCAATTAACCGAACAAACCGCAATCAAATTAATCGATTATTCGAATAAAATAAAAAAAAAACAGTGTTCAAACATTTATTAAAACAAAACAAAACATAACAAAAGCAACTTCATTATAATGTATAAAATATATGTAGGTACAATTCACAAATCGTAGTTGCAGCAACATGAAAATTAGTGACTTTTGGTACCAAGCGAAAATTAAACAAATCTCAAAGTTTGGACCCAAAACTGCCACGCTTTCGGGTACCTGCCATACAAAGGGTAGGGTCGCTCTGAAACTATATCACACTATAACACCCTATTGGATTGATTAATTTTTACAAAACGTAATTTGCTGACTATTATCCTTATTGTATACAGTTTGAGCAGAATCGGACCAGGCATTTTGATACTCCCATACAAAGTAACCAGTGGGTCTTGATATTTCATCAGACTATTACATCCAATTTAAAGAACCAATTTTGAGACATTTTGTTTATTTATGTCTATGAGCCAAAGCACTGTGCGACGCTTTCTCTCAATAAACTATCAAATCTGTTCGAAAAGTGTGTAAAATTATGAAATTTGTTCGCAAATCGTTGTTATATGAGTTGCCACATTGTAGGAGTGTTTTAAGGCGGACTGCTTGCCATAAACACGTGCTTATGTTTTATTAATCGATTAATCGCACTGATTTGTTCGAGTTAATCGTTAATCGAGAAATGTAATTATTAAAATGTTCGGTTAATTTTATAACACGATTAATCGATTAACCGAATAATGATTAATTGAATGGTTACCCTAGTAGTTATATGCCCACATGTAAACTATGTTAACGATATTTTCGCTTGCTTTTCTTGCTCTTTCTAGTTTTAAGCCCCGTATACAGTTCTTGCGAAATTTTCATAAGAAATTTTGTCATTTATCTCCAAACGGAAAATTTTGGTTGCGGAAAGTTACCACTCACCTTTGATTTACCTTGCAAATATTTCAGTTATTATTCCTCTACGCACTCCATTTTATTTGTAACGCATGTGATGTGGCTATTGGTTATTAAAATTATCGAAATGTCAAAATTCCGGTCCCAAACAATTATCAAACAATTGTTTTCGTACGAAATAACTTTGGTGTAACAACCCTGTATTTGATTTTGCCTACGAACTTTTCGCAAAGAGTACCAAGCAAATGAAATGGGAGTGAAATTTTCGGTTGATGAAATTTTCGTTATTTTTTTTCCTCATGTCCAAGAGTCGCGCACACTATCCATTGCACCAACGACGGCCATTTACATACATTTTTACCTGTATATATTTAGCTGTAAATTGTACGAAATATAATTTTAAGTTTGAATTATTAAATAGTGGTTTCTTCAACAAGAACTGAAAATGTCAATATCATAATAGGCTGTTCCAATATCATAATAGTGGACAAGAAGCAAAAACTAACTGCCTTCTAAGGGTTAATAATGAATTTTCACATTTTGCTGTTCATATAATATAATGAATTTTGACATATTTCATCTTTTATCTTGGGCTAAGATTTGTGCTTTGGAGTGTTCGGACACATATAGTGAAATTTTATGGCGATAATTTTTGTAGAACATTTTGACCACGCCCCCCGTCATTTTGGAGCAGTTTTTTGCGAGTTTTCACAAAAAAAAAAAAAAATAATGGTTATACGTGACAGTTAGAGGGTTAATTTGTTCCACAAAAATGATTATCTGAATCTTTTCTATAAAACTTCTGAACATCTTTTGAATCTCAGAAGTATCGAACATACAATATTGCATGCCGATATGTTGCAGGAAAGTTCCGAGGGGCGGAAACTTTGACCTGTCCTAAAAAAATTCTGATCAGATCTGGCAAAACACCGATACACGTATATTTTTTTACACCTTTCTACCAGAATCCGTTGACAGAACCCAATAATTTTGAAAAAATCTAATTTTGTCTCACAGTGTTTTTTTTTATAAACAGCAAACATTTTTATCAAACTGAAGAAAATTTTTAGCAAACTGCAAAGACCCCTTTCACACTCGGCAAGTTACTTGCGCAAGTCAGTTTTTCAACTTTCCGAGTACAAGCAAGTCTGTACTCAAAATTTATTCCCCTATCCCGACCTTACCTCTGTCATCAACAAACCAAGACTTGGGCAAGAGACTTGCGCAAGTAACTTGCCGAGTGTGAAAGGGGTCGAACATTTTACCAGAATGTATTTTGAATGAAATCTTTAAACAGTTTGTTGTACTGGCAAACAATGTTCGATTAATTGCAAACATTTCTCTCTGAGTGTAGTCAATCGGTATACTTTTTTTGTATACTTATATATATGTAAGTATAAAAAGATGTGCATTATACAAAACCTCAAATGACGCAAAAACAGCTTATGTGATCATGACCTAAACTTGAATTTATTATTATTGATATCCTTATTAAGATGCATACAATCGTCAAAGCTGAAATTAAAACTAAAATATTTTCCAAAACTTAAAAAAAATTATGTAAAATCTGATGTATTTTAGAAGTATAAACGCCTTTGCAAAATCTACTTAAGTCAATATAAACCTTCAAACCGAAAAAGAGATTCATGTGCTACTTTAGTTAACTATATTGCTTAATCATATACATATAAGGAAAATGTATAAAATATATATGTATATTTTAAAAAAACATCCAATCTAACATCTAGAAAAATCATATGGCACACTAACCACAAAAAGATTTATAACTCTTCATTTTCAAATTTAAATTCGGTAATTAAAAAAAGATACTCAGAATCGTTTCTATCTACTGTAAAAACCTGTCATCGTTTTCTCCTCTTTCCTCAAATCAAAAAACACTATGTCTCTGTCTATTATTGAAAAAAATTTTAAAATTTGATTTATGATACTTTTACTCAATACTAAATACTCATAACAATTTTTGAATTCAGATCCTACGTACTGACTGTTTACATTTTTTCTACTAAGATAGGAGAGAACTTCAGATTTTTATGGTGAATAAAGATTGCCCCTGTATATTAGTTTTAACCTAAATACTAAAATTTTAGCATTTTGATACATAGTCTTTTTTTGTAGTTAGAGGGTGACATGTTCAATAAAAATAGTTTTGAAAAAAACCACAATATCTCAAAACTACGATTGACACATACAGATGTATGTAACGGGTTTTTCAATAAGAGCGCTACAAAAGTTTTTCTAAATAAAACAAAACCGGTTCTAGATACCAATGAAATTCTTTATTCCTGTGAAAGTACGTTCGATGTCATTATGTATGGAACACGATTTCTTTTGCATGGCGACCACGGGCACGCTTGCAGAAGTCCAGACGCTGAACCCAATTTTCGACGGTTTTCAAGCATAAATCGGCCGATACTGCTGCAATTTCACGTTCGATATTAGTACGAAGTTCATCAATCATCGCTGGCTTGTTGGCATAGACCATAGACTTGACGTAGCCCCACAGGAAATAATCTAACGGCGTCAAATCGCACGACCGAGGCGGCCAATCGACTGGGCCATTTCGTGAGATAACACGTTCACCAAACTTGGTTTCCAATAAATTGATTGCCGTCCTGTTGGAACCACATGTCCTCCAAGTCCATATTATCCAATTGGGGCCAAAAATATTCGGTTATCATTGAACGGTAGCGATTCGCATTCACAGTAATGTGCCGGTCTTGATCATCACGGAAGAAGTACGGCCCAATGACGCCGCCAGCCCATAAACCGCACCAAACCCAAATTTTTTCGGGATGTAATGATGACTCATGGATTACGTGTGGATTGCTGTCTGACCAATAACGCATATATTGCTTATTGACGAAGCCATTCAGCCAGAAATGAGCCTCATCGCTGAAGATGATTTTCCGATGAAAATCCGAATCGTAGCGCTCTTAAAGTTGAGGCCACTGACTCCAAATTTCGGTAGTAAATTTTAATAATTTCGACCCGTTGTTGGCTCGTATATCTTTCCATGATGAAACGGCAAACCTTACTGAAGAGAAATGTCAAAAGAGCGGGAAAAAATATGGCGTCGTTTGCTGTCCCTATCGATTTACTTTTGTAGCGTCTCTGTTGAAAACCCCTGTATATATTTTTATTATACATATGATGACACATATGTACATGTAAGACCAATTGCACAATTAGCCACAATTAATCTTTCAACGACAAGCAAAAAATGAGAGCTCTCTCTCTCTCCCCTGTCCCTTCGTGGGTGATGAATATATATTTATTTATTTATTTATTAGTCTTTATCAGCCGACAGTTGCACAAAATACTATACATGTAAAAATTATTAATGAATTGTTGTATTAAATGTTCTTTGTTAAGTTCTTATGCACTTTGTTAAATCATGAACTTTTTTAAGTTATAATTATGTTTACAATTCAAGTTCTATATTTGCTAACTTATATATTCACGGCGCCAAAAATAAAAAACACCAGGCATTTATTTTAAAGCAAAAAATTAGAATTCCTTTAAAGTAATTTAAGGGAATTTCTTTAGGACCTGAACCAAACTAACACCAAATGAAAGTACCTACATGTGGCGGCAAAATGTTGCGTCCAGTTTTTCTCCATCTCACCAAAATGATTATTACAGCCCCAAATACATTCCACCACTGTATATGAGCTACTGGTGTTAATTTCACCTCCATATCTCCTAAACCGCTAGATATTTTACGCTACAGTCTTCTGCAATATTAAAGGTCTCCGAATATTTGACAACACTGTCAAAGACTTACATTAAAAAAACTACACCACAGACAGGAAAATGTATGAAACTTTATGGAAAAATATTTTATTGCGCATTTTTTTTTGTTTTGTCAATAACACAGGCCAACAATTTATTTTGCTCTGGTCATACTTTTGTAAAGGTTCGAGTTGCGCTGAATCAGAATCTGATCTCAGAATTTCTCCATCACATCAGGTTTTCGAGATATTTTTATCTGAATTTATAAAAAAAAACAGGGCCATAAATACAGCGTGGATCTACACCAAAATTTCAACACCGACAAAAGCTTCTGCGCTGAGTTGAAAGTTTTTTTTCTGCGGGGTCCCACTTCTTCAGACATATGTCTTTGAAGCTTCGTTATAAAATCGGTCATATCTCAGGTATTTATTATTCGATCTGGTTAAAATGGGTGTCATTACAACGGAGTGTCACACTCTATAATTCCGTGTATAAAAATATTTCGTTTTATTAAGCTCATTTAAAAAAACTGTATTTTTAACCTCATTTTTTGGTTAAAATATAATATTTTCAAAAACATCCTTAGCGAACTTAATTGTTTGGTAGACTCCGCTAATAGAGAAGACTCCAAGCTTTTTTTAAGGTATAATACTCACCTATAACCTTTGAAGGACCGGAGATATTGACGCTAAGAATTTTAGAATAAAATTTTCAACATAAAATAAAAATACTTTGCCGAAGCAGCGAAACCGGTATTGATTCCAACCCAGGGGAGAAAATACCATCCTAGAAAGCTTTATAACACAAAAATACTACAGTGGAGAAAATTCCTAAGCCCAGCCGAAGATTGGTCACGGCAAAAGTTTTATAACACAAAAAATCTATGAACTTTAATTTGAAGTTTATTTTTGAACTTTCATATCTCCGGTCTTTGAAGAGTTATTGGCGAATATTATACCTTAGAAAAAGGTATAAAATCGAAGCTTGCCAAAAGATAAGTATATAATAGTGAATTTTTTTGATAAAAATTAATTTTTATCAATAAAATGAGGTTAAAAATTGTTTTTCTTAATTAGCCCCGCAATGTGTTAATACAAATAAATATGTTTATATAAAGCTATATAGAGTTTAAAAAGACCTTTGTAATGACATTCATTTCAACCCGATCGGATAATAAATGGCTGAGTTATGCGCGATTATACATTCATTCATTGGAGGCTTATATTTCGGAAAATATGAACCAAAATAGAATTGTTTTTATATTTACAAAATTTGTTGTATCATCTGAAACCCCTACATGTTGCCTTCAAAATGCAGGTTATGCGCGATTATACACTCATGCTTTGGAGGCCTATATTTCGGAAAATATGGACCAGAACGGATTTTTTTTATTTACAAAATTTGTTATATCATCTGAAACCCCTACCTGTTGACTGCAAAATGCAGGTTTATCATTTCCAACAGCTTATTCCTTCTTCGATAAACCGTCCGTTGAAAATTGGAATTTTCGCTACGTCTCGAATATTGAGATACCCCGTTGAGGTATCTCAAACCCCTGATGTGATTCAGCGCAACGCAAACCTCTGGCCTACACAGCAATATATAAGAATGTACGACAGCTGTTTTACTTACACCACAAAACCGTGGAATAATTGGAGAACTTACAGTGAATGAGAGAAATCTTTAATTTTCACCATTTTCATTTTAATTCGAATCAGTACAAATAATTTTACTCTAACACTTCATTACATTTTGATTTTTTCAATTGCTATCCCATTTTTTAGAGGTGTGTAGTTCACGAACGAACTAGTTCAATTGAACGACTCACTCTTGTGAACTACATCAACAAGTTCATGCTGTTCGGCTCTTTTGTTTCAGTAGTTCACTTGTTCCAACAGTTTTTTTGTATTTCAGTTGTGCAGTTCTCTCCGCCATTTTCTAGTTCATGCACTCTTTGTCTCAGTCAATTTGCACAGAGGTTTCAATCTTTGTGGAATGGATCTGTAATGTAACTACAGCTTTTGTTCCAAAATATAAAAACATTACGGAAACACCAATATTTCAGACACGGAATATCCCAATCGTTATCCAAAACCATTTTCGCGATTATTCGCTCCTATTGAACTAGTGAGTGTAAATCTAGACAGCGCACAGCTCACTGATTTGTGAGAAGCTAACCCAAAACCCTTCATGGGTTGTAATGGGAAACCATTTATTTATTTATTGAACTAAAACTACAAGTTAAACTGAAATGAGCTGTTTAGTTCACAGCACATATGAACTGTTCAGCTGAAATGATACAATGAACTAGTGAACTAAATGAATGAACTACTTCATTCTGTTGAGCTGCAATAAAAAGAGCGCTCACTTGAATGAACTAAAAGTCCCAACACTTTTTTGACAAAATCATCGATTTAACTGACAAATTTTTCTTTAATAATACTCTCAGTTGATGTGTTTTGCAATTTTGGTTTCATTCGTGGCTGCAAATGTATGAAAATCGCACAGCGCAACGCGAATTCTTCCAGTCATCTATCGCTGTTTCTTCTTTGAATACTGTTATGGCTGCACTTGTAGAGGTTGACGCATGATTTTGCTTTCTTATAACCCCATCTGTCAAATTCAGTGTATGTTGTTGTACTTTTTTGTTTACTGTGTTTGTTCATATGTGTTTGTGTTGAATTTGACAGTTAGAGTCATGAAAAAAGAACAAAATGCATGTTGTTGGTGACCATAACTGTAACAAATCCTAATGCGTCAACCCCTACTAGCTCAGCCATCTAGCCTACTAGCTCTAGATCAGCTATGGCATCGATGCCCCCTGCTCTGACCCCCCTGCTTTACAAAGTGGCTGTTATTATATTTGTCTATTGTTGTTATTAACAAAATAAATAAAGGGCTCAACAAAATAGGTTTTTCTTGAAATTTCATTAATTTCCCCATCTCTGGTGCAATTTATTTAATTTTGGTCTTTGATGAAGTTGTCTATCTTTCGGAGATCTTTAATATTGCTTAACACTGTAATTTAAAATATCTAGCGGTTTAGAAGTTATGAGGTCATATTCTGATTCAACACACTTCCAGCCTTTAGAAAAGTATACACTAGTCTTAGGGCCTTGACTTTTTTATATTTTTTCGGCCTGTGTAATCACCGTCTTCTTCAAAGTTGTAGCCCACAATATTGTTGACAACTTTGAGAAATTTACTTGGATTTTATCAGCTGAGACGTATCACATTACTTTCAAATTAATTTTCCAATTTTTTAATCACATAAACCAGGGTTCGTATTTCGTGGGTAATCGGTTACCCGGGTAACCCATTATTATTGTCGTAAGGAATGGGTAGCGATCGTTTACACATTACCCATAAGGTATGGGGAAAATAATGGGTAGCTAACCATAGCGATGGGGAATTACCCATCACGACTACCCATTACCCAAAGGGTAGGGCAAAAATAGTGGGTAGTTACCCACGGCGATGTGGAATTACCCATTACAAATCGGAAACGGGTAGACGGCCGATACACATTACCCACAGCAATGGATAATGTTTTACCCTGGGTAACCCATTCCTATTTTTGATCGAAAATATGAAAAATTAGAAAAAATGTCTACATCTCGGAAACGGAGCTTCCAATAGAAAAATAACAAATTGTTAAGGGGTTTTCCTAAAGTGGTCTAATTCGTACGGAATCGCCTTAATAAAAAATGGCTATAACATGGCATCACTTTGAAAAAATCGCTGAAACTAAAACTTCTCAACTACAAAATAGCAACAACGTACTTATGTCTATATCTCGGAAACGGGGCGTCCAATCGAATAAACAACTACTTTTTGTAGAATTCTAAAAGTTTTTCATAAAGTGGACCAATTAGTATGGATGATTTTTTTTCAAAAAAATAGGAGGCTGTTGAATCGCAAAAATAATAAATGTTTTACCTCCACGGCAAGCTTTAACCAATGAATGTCTTGAATACGGCATCTTAAATTTTCTTTAAAAGAACACATTAGGTAATATTTCTCTTATGAAGATAACATGAACTGAAGACAGTTAGAATTTATTAGCCTACTATTACCTTTATGGTAGAGCTTACATTCTGATATCATATTGCGATGTGTCAAGAAAATATGTGCAAGTAAAACGTACTTGTTTGACATATCGCGATATGATATCACAATATAAGCTCTCGTATAATCATAGTATATGTTAGATTAGATTGAACTGAATTGAATTGAATTGATTTGAATTGAATTGAATTGAATTGAATTGAATTGAATTGAATTGAATTGAATTGAATTGAATGGAATTGGATTGAATTGAATTGAATTGAATTGAATTTGATTGAATTGAATTGAATTGAATTGAATTGAATTGAATTGAATTGAATTGAATTGAATTGAATTGAATTGAATTGAATTGAATTGAATTGAATTGAATTGAATTGAATTGAATTGAATTGAATTGAATTGAATTGAATTGAATTGAATTGAATTGAATTGAATTGAATTGAATTGAATTGAATTGAATTGAACTGAATTGAATTGAATTGAACTGAATTGAATTGAATTGAATTGAATTGATTTGAATTGAATTGAATTGAATTGAATTGAATTGAATTGAATTGAATTGAATTGAATTGAATTGAATTAAATTGAGTTAAATTAAATTAAATTGAATTGAATTGAATTGAATTGAGTTGAATTGAATTGAATTGAATTGAATTGAATTGAATTGAATTGAATTGAATTGAATTGAATTGAATTGAATTGAATTGAATTGAATTGAATTGAATTGAATTGAATTGAATTGAATTGAATTGAATTGAATTGAATTGAATTGAATTGAATTGAATTGAATTGAATTGAATTGAATTGAATTAAATTGAATTGAATTGAATTGAATTGAATTGAATTGAATTGAATTGAGTTGAATTGAATTGAATTGAATTGAATTGAATTGAATTGAATTGAATTGAACTGAATTGAATTGAATTGAATTGAATTGAACTGAATTGAATTGAATTGATTTGAATTGAATTGAATTGAATTGAATTGAATTGAATTAAATTGAATTGAATTGAATTGAATTGAATTGAATTGAGTTGAATTGAATTGAATTGAATTGAATTGAATTGAATTGAATTGAATTGAATTGAATTGAATTGAATTGAATTGAATTGAATTGAATCGAATTGAATTTTATTCAATGGAATTGAATTGAATTCTATGGAATTGAATTGACTTGAATTTAGTTGAATTGGACTGAATTGAATTGAACTGAACTGATCTAAACTGGACCGAATTGAATTGAATTTTTTTTTTTTTTTTTTTCAAGATTTTGAGCTTTATTGAACAAAAAATAATTTCTTACATTTCATCTTAATTCATATTCCCGCGAAGCCATTTCGGCTTGTCTGCAGGATAACAAGTAGTTGTGTAAAACAATGTTCATACTATTATGCTTATTTCAGCTCAGCTGTATACATACTTATGTATTTCATAAAAAATATTTCAATATAAAATCTAATTAATTCAATTTTTGTTTTGTTAATTTTAATTTGAAAGATTTAATTTAATTTAATTTAGGAAGTGTTTTTTGATTAATTTCTTTCTACTTATCTTATTATGTATGCTTAATAGGTATGTTGGCATATTATTAAGAGTTGTTGGTAGAGTTACGGCTAATGACTTCTTTCCATAATCATTTCGGAAGCTCGGTACTTTATATCGTCCTTGTGCCCTTCTTCTTGTGTTCTGCTGGTGATCAATGCATTCAAGCAAGTTTGGATCGTTGTAAAATTCGTTTACTATTGAGGTTTTGTATATTCCCTCAATATTCAGAATTTGGAGATACTTGTATATATCGGTATCATTGTGCGATGTTTGGTAGCGATTTTGGTGTGCGTTATTATTTTGGTTGGCTGTGTTGATCGTTTCGGTATTGTTACTTGTGTGGATGTTTATGTTTTGGTCTATGTAGTTTGTTTTATGTTGTTGGTTTTTATATAATAATTTAAGGAGTCTATTTTGCGTTAATTGCAGTGTCCTGCAGTATGTCGCTGTGCCCCATGCCGTTATCCCGTGCCGTAAATAGGATTCCGCCAGCGAGAAGTAAGCCTGCTTCAGAACGTTGTACGGAGAGCATTTGCTTAAGTGATATAACGCAAAGGTTGATTGACGTAGCTTTTTCTGTAGTTTCTCGATGTGCGTTTTCCACTTGAAGTGTACATCTATATGTATTCCTAGGTATTTATATGTACTAACCACTTCTATTTTCGTAGAGCAGGCATCATTATTAGGAGAGTTGTTGTTAACATATTTGTTGTGCAGGCAATCAGTGTTGTGAAAGGTCACTGTAATATCTGTCGGATGGGTATGTCGCGATCTTATGTGCATTATTTTAGTTTTGTTTGCATTTATTATCAGTCCGCTGTCATGGCACCATCTGGATATATTGTTTAGTTCGTTTTGCATAATTCTTATAGCAGTATGAATACATTCGTGTGATACGACTATTGCAGTATCGTCTGCATATGCAAATACTTTACTTTCTTTAACTTGGTTTATCATTGCGTTGGCATATATTAAGTAAAGCAGCGGCCCAAGCTTGGAACCTTGTGGAACTCCGTGTGTTATATTGGTATTTTCACTTTGATAGTTTTCAATCTTGACTCGAAATGTTCTACACCGTAGGTAGTCTTTGAACCATTCTAGGCACGTGCCTCGTATTCCATTCCTTTCCAGTGTTTCAATTAGCTTTTCATGTGGTAGGGTGTCGAAAGCTTTACTAAAGTCTATATACAAGACAAGACAGTGGAGTTTATTGCTTAGACTTTGATTTACGTAGTTCGAGAACGATCCTAGAAGTTGGTTTATATTCTTTCCTTTTTGGAACCCGTACTGATTTTGACTTATTACCTTATATTTAGACAGAAAGTCGTTCAATCTCCTCACCAATACTTCTTCTAGCACTTTTTCCACAACTGGAAGAATCGAAATTGGCCTGTAATTATTGAAATCCGATTTGCTTCCATTTTTATAAATTGGCCGGATAATAGAGGTTTTTAATAACTGTGGTATTTTTGACTCGCTTAGGCTGCTGTTAATTAGCTTTGTTATTATTTGAGTTAAACAATTTGCATTGTTTTTTAAGTCTATAGCTCTAATCCCATCAGCTCCGGGACTTTTTCTAGTATTTAGATTTTTGAGTATTGTATATATTTCCCCTTCATTAGCATAAGTCAGGTACATTGTATTTTGCGTATTAGTTTGTGGATTTGCATTTGTTTTTATATTGCATGTGTGTATTATATTTTGGACATTTTCTTTGAATTTTTCGGCGAAACTTTCGGTTAGATTCGGAGTATTTTCATGTGGAAAGTTCCTTTTGATTGTTTTATCTATATTACTGGACTTTCTACCAGTTATATCGTTTATTAGTTGCCACGTTCCTATTATGTTGTTTCTGTTTATTTGAAATTGCCGGATATTGTATGTATTTTTTGCATTTATAATTTTTTTATTTAATTTATTGTTATATGTTTTGTATATTTTTTCATTAATTACATTGCTTTTATTATTTTGCCACTTTTTATGGAGTTTATCCCGGATATCGCAATACCTCAATAAATCCGTGCTAAGCCACGGATATGGTTTTCTTTTTTTAAATTTCACATTCGGTGTTTCCTTTGATTTCTCATAAATTTCTGTAAAAATGTTATGTATATTATCAAAAAGTTCATTTGACTTCATTCCAGTTTACTTCACTTATTAGACGGTTAACTTTTACATTATTTATTTTTGCACTAAAATCCGTACCCTGCTCATCTTCGATGGTCTTTTCTGTTTTGCTTTCTTCGATGCAGCCAAAAAGACCGATATTGTTGTTGTGACCACGGCGGAGTGTGCGGTTGCTGTCGCTATGTTACACCGCATAAATATGTGGTCTATACATGTGTGCGTGTGGTTGTAAACATCTTCTCTCGTTGTCTCCGTCACCATGCACTGCAGTCCATGGGACGACAGCATATCCAAGTATTTTGTTGTTATTGCATTATCTCTCTTTATGTCAACATTCATATCTCCCACTAATATTGCATCTTGCTTCTTGTTGATATTGTTTATGCATTCGTCTAACTCATCTATGAAGGTTTTTATGTTTTGATTTGGCGGACGGTAGACGGGTAGAACGGTGACAATTTTGTTGTTGTGTGTGTTTATATTTATTTGGGCAGATTCAAATCATGATGCGTTTATTGTTATTGTTTCGTAGTTGGTGTTCTCGTTAATGTACACTGCTATTCCACCTCCTCTGCCTTCTCTATTTAAAAAAGTGGCTCTGTAACCATGTATGTTGTAAAGATTGTTTTCGGCATCTGTTATATTTGTTTCAGTTAGAATTATTAGGCATATTTTATTTGTGATGTTTTTTATGTGTGTTATCAAAGGTATGAAATTTTTTCGTAAGGAGCGGATGTTCATGTGTATAAAGGACGTGGGATAACTTAGCAAAGTTTTATCGATTTCATCGAAATTGTTTATTATTTTGTTAAAATTGTTCATTTTTTAATTAAAAAAAGAGAAAAAAATGTAATGTATAAAAGTTTACGAGGTAATTTAATGTGTTAAGAATAAGGTTTTAATTTGTGAATGTTATGGATTCAATATCAGAAGAATTACAGATAACAATTGGCGATGAATTTTCATTTTTGCGTGAATAAATTTGTCCATTTCGTACCCAAACAAACTTCCATTTACACTCTTTCGCTTTAGTTTTCGCCATCCATAAAAGGCGTCTATTATTTGGTGTAAGTTCATCGTTGACGTAAATGTAGTTGTGTGTAGGGTTGGTCTCTCTGCTTATTACACACGCATCAATTCTATGCCCTTTCATCTTGCTTGACTTGAAACGAATTGAATTGACTAGAATTGAAATGATTGAATTGAATTGAATTGTATTGAATTTGAACTAAATTGAATTGAATTGAATTGAAGTGAATTGAATTGAATTGAATTGAATTGAATTGAATTGAATTGAATTGAATTAAATTGAATTTAATTGAATTGAATTGAATTGAATTGAATCGAATTGAATTGAATTGAATTGAATTGAATTGAATTGAATTGAATTGAATTGAGTTGAATTGAATTGAATTGAATTGAATTGAATTGAATTGAATTGAATTGAATTGAATTGAATTGAATTGAATTGAATTGAATTGAATTGAATTGAACTGAATTGAATTGAATTGAATTGAATTGAATTGAATTGAATTGAATTGAATTGAATTGAATTGAATTGAATTGAATTGAATTGAATCGAATTGAATTGAATTGAATCGAATTGTATTGAAATCAATGGAATTGAATTGAATTGAATTGAATTGAATTGAATTGATTTGAATTGAATTGAATTGAATTGAATTGAATTGAATTGAATTGAATTGAATTGAATTGAATTGAATTGTATTGAATTGAATTGAATTGAATTGAATCGAATTGAATTGAATTGAATTGAATTGAATTGAATCGAATTGAATTGAAATCAATGGAATTGAATTGAATTGAAATCAATGGAATTGAATTGAATTGAAGTGAATTGAATTGAATTGAATTGAATTGAATTGAAATGAATTGAATTGAATTGAATTGAATTGAATTGAATTGAATTGAATTGAATTGAATTGAATTGAATTGAATTGAATTGAATTGAATTGAATTGAATTGAATTGAATTGAATTGAATTGAATTGAATTGAATTGAATTGAATTGAATTGAATTGAATTGAATTGAATTGAATTGAATTGAATTGAATTGAATTGAATTGAATTGAATTGAATTGAATCGAATTGAATTGAATTCAATGGAATTGAATTGAATTCTATGGAATTGAATTGACTTAAATTTAATTGAATTGGATTGAATTGAAATGAATTGAACTGAACTGAACTGAACTAAACTGGACCGAATTGAATTGAATTGACTTGAAACGAACTGAATTGACTAGTATTGAATTTGAACTGAATTGAATTGAATTAAAGTGAATTAATGTGAATTGAATTGAATTGAATTGAATTGAACTGAATTGAATTGAATTGAATTGAATTGAATTGAATTGAATTGAATTGAATTGAATTGAATTGAATTGAATTGAATTGAATTGAATTGAATTGAATTGAATTGAACTGAACTGAATTGAATTGAATTGAATTGATTTGAATTGAATTGAATTGAATTGAATTGAATTGAATTGAATTGAATTGAATTGAATTGAGTTGAATTGAATTGAATTGAATTGAATTGAATTGAATTGAATTGAATTGAATTGAATTGAATTGAATTGAATTGAATTGAATTGAATTGAATTGAATTGAATTGAATTGAATTGAATTGAATTGAATTGAACTGAATTGAATTGAATTGAATTGAATTGAATTGAATTGAATTGAATTGAATTGAATTGAATTGAATTGAATTGAATTGAATTGAATTGAATTGAATTGAATTGAATTGAATTGAATTGAATTGAATTGAATTGAATTGAATTGAATTGAATTGAATTGAATTGAATTGAATTGAATTGAATTGAATTGAATTGAATTGAATTGAATTGAATTGAATTGAATTGAATTTAATTGAGTTGAATTGAATTGAATTGAATTGAATTGAATTGAATTGAATTGAATTGAATTGAATTGAATTGAATTAAATTGAATTGAATTGAATTGAATTGAATTGAATTGAATTGAATTGAATTGAATTGAATTGAATTGAATTGAATTGAATTGAATTGAATTGAATTGAATTGAATTGAATTGAATTGAATTGAATTGAATTGAATTGAATTGAATTGAATTGAATTGAATTGAATTGAATTGAATTGAATTGAATTGAATTGAATTGAATTGAATTGAATTGAATTGAATTGAATTGAATTGAATTGAATTGAATGGAATCGAATTGAATTGAATTGATTTCTATGGAATTGAATTGACTTGAATTTAATTGAATTGGATTGAATTGGATTGAATTGGATTGAATTGGATTGAATTGAACTGAATTGAACTGAACTGAACTAAACTGGACCGAATTGAATTGCATTGACTTGAAACGAACTGAATTGAATTGAATTGAATTGAATTGAATTGAATTGAATTGAATTGAATTGAATTGAATTGAATTGAATTGAATTGAATTGAATTGAATTGAATTGAATTGAATTGAATTGAATTGAATTGAATTGAATTGAATTGAATTGAATTGAATTGAATTGAATTGAATTGAATTGAATTGAATTGAATTGAATTGAATTGAATTGAATTGAATTGAATTGAATTGAATTGAATTGAATTGAATTGAATTGAATTGAATTGAATTGAATTGAATTGAATTGAATTGAATTGAATTGAATTGAATTGAATTGAATTGAATTGAATTGAATTGAATTGAATTGAATTGAATTGAATTGAATTGAATTGAATTGAATTGAATTGAATTGAATTGAATTGAATTGAATTGAATTGAATTGAATTGAACTGAATTGTATTGAATTGAATTGAATTGAAGTGAATTGAATCGATTTAAATTGAATTGAACTGTATTGCATTGTATTGAATTGAACTGAACTGAACTGAATTGAATTAACTTGAATCGAACTGAATTGAATTGAGTTGACTAGAATTGAATTGATTGAATTGAATTTAATTGAATTGAAGGCAATTGAATTGAATCGAATTGAATTTCATTTAATTGAATTTGATATTATTTTTGGTGTTTTGGATCTCAAAATTTCACAGCTGTATATAATTTTGTCAATAACGCTTAATTTTTAAATTAAAATATAAATCATATTCCAATTTTCAATGCGTGTTTAATATAGAATTTTGAAGTTTAATTTATATTCACGTTAAACTTATTTTCATAAAATTGTTTTGAAATAAAAAAGTTTTTCAAAATCTTATGTAGATCTTATTCAAGCTATAATATTATATTTTAAAAAATATTATATTTTAAAAAATTCATTCATTAAACAATTCCAAATATAGTTCTTTTTAAATATTAAATCTTTTGAAGAATATTTAACTCAAATTGAGTAAAGCTTGGTTATCCGCTTGGTTAAAGCTTGGCTTGGTCTAATAGCCGGTTTTCGATTTATTCGAAAATTAAGTTTTATAAAAATTCAGCACACGGTTAATTGCAAGAAACCCGGATTACCGGTTTCGCTGGCTTTTCGGTTTCGGTTTTGAACACTCTACTAAAAACTCGCTAAAACGCCCTTATGTCTATAGCTCGCGAAATGTTTGTTGGCCCACCTTAGAATAGGTAATCAAAACCCGAAACCGAAACCACCGACTTCCGATTTTCTGAAAATTTTAATGTTCAAACAACCGGTGAAACCGGACTTTTAGTGTCAGCTTTTTTTATTGAAATTAAAATTTAATTTCCAAAAGGAAATTAATAATTTTGTTAATTTAAATTTTACAATTTTTTCAAATTTGTTTTTCTTTTCTTGGCTAAATGATACAAATTTCTGTCAAAATTGGAAAAATTGTATAAACAGTCAAAATAGTATGTACGGGAACAAAGCTAAGATGTACGATGAAAACACTGTATTTTTTGTTGTTGTTTGGATGCAAAAATAACGTGTTTGTAGCTGGTCGCAAGTATACAATACTTCTGTCCAAACACATTGTTTTTACAATTCACTATTTCATGTTGGAGACATTGTGATTAATTGATTAGAATATATGTTTCTGTAACCCAAATGTGGCTTTGTTTGTTGAAAACTGCTGAAATCAAAAACGTGACAGACAACAAAGAAACAAACAAGCAGCAGTCCTTCAATTCAGAAACACAATTCATGAAAACAATGCCTGCAAACATGTAAATGTATTCTGGAACATGTTGCTGGGGACGTTCTCAGCGTGTATTAATAAACAGAAAACACGGTAATTGTTAAAATATTTATACATAAAATTTCAAAAATACAAATTGCTTACATTTAAAGAAAAAAAATCATAACATTTTGAATTATTTGAGGTTTTTAATTTTGTTCTTATAAAATTTAAAGATTTGCCCAATTTGTATCCATTAATCTAATATTTATTTTCAAAATAATGTTTATTTCAACCGGAAACAAGGTTTTCCTTAAAAACAAGCGGTGCAACCGGTTTTCCAAAAATTTAACTTTTCTAAACTCCCGGTTATTATGGTTGACCGGTTTTTTAAACACTCTAGCAGTGAAACATCGACAAAGTAACAATGTTGTGAAAAAAAGAGAAAATCGCTTAAATGAATTAATTTGGTCTGTAGGTACGAGTTATCAGTGTAACGACCCAGGAACGTCAAAATGCTAAATCAGCTTTAAAAAATATATGGCCGTAGATTTTGACCCACATATGAATGTCTGCACTCATCAACTATAATAACAAATGTTTGTTTGTTTTTATTTGTTTTCTTTTCGTCTGATGCTTTTTAGTGTTAAATTTAATGCTTCTTTTTGGTTTAATAAAATTTAGTAAAGTTAATTAATCGTACAACAAATATATGTGGTGAACACGTTTAAGTGTTAACAGTCATAAGTGTAGACATATGATACATTGTCGTGTAATGTCTTAAGCAACAAACTTTTTTGTAAATTTTCAAGTGTCATGGTATTTAAAGCTTTTCGCCGTTTACTTATGTACGATACTTTACGTACTTTTGCGCAGTATTTTCAATATTTTCGCGTTAAATTTATTAAGTTGTTTGTCCACACCGAATATTTGCGCAAACCCACATGGGCAACATCGTAAATTGCAACTTGTACACTACTGTTGCATGAGCATTCAGAGAGATATACACACGTATACATGTAATTTATTTATATTTGCTGTCATAACATTTGCCCAGCACACTGTTTACCTAAATTTTCCTAAGTGGCGAAAGAAATGTGATGGTGTTCGAATTGATATTTTTTGGTGTGTTTATTTGGCTTTCCGACGGACATACAAGTTTATATTTATTTTATAAATGAATAATTCGCATGCACCTGGAAGTCAATGTTAGAGTCAGTTTTTGTTTATAATGAGGATCAATTTCCAAAACAAAATGTATTACAAATTAGTCGAAAAGTCATTTTAAAGGTGTTAATTCCTAATCATCATATAATTCTCAAAATATTGTCGTTAAATATTATTAAATTAGTGATAGAAACTTCTAAGCAAAACAAAAATAGCATCTAAAGGCCGGTACTAAGCTCAACATATGGTGCGAAATTTATGAGAACTTCTTAAACTTGTGGCCGTCGGTGGTGCAATGGGTAGTGTGCGCGTCTCTTGTACATGAGATCCTGGGTTCGATCCCTGCTCTGACCACCTTAAAAATTTCTTTCGGCGGCGGTCACCTCGCATAGTGATGGCGACACTATCGAGTATTTAGCCATGGAAAAGCTTCTCAAAATACCGTTCGGAATCGGTGTAAAAACTGTAGATCACAATCAGTGAGTGACAAATTAGAAAGCGCACAGCTCACTGGTTGTGAGAAGCTCTCCCCAATCCCTTCATGGGATGTAATGGGAAACGGTTTTTTTTTCTTAAAAAAAAATCAGTGCGAAAATAATAAATGTTGCCAGTTCTGATTTAATTCATCAAAACATAAAGGGTTATCCATTTTGCGGTTTCAAAAGTAAACGTAAATTTTTTTTCATGATATTTATTTTTATTATAAAGTTTGAACGTTGACATTATGTGTGAAACACTACATCATTTAAATGACCACCACGCGAAGTGTTGCTGATTCTTTTGAGGTAATTTTCGACCATTTTTTGACACACATTGGGCGGTATCTCAGACATAACTTGACGAATGTTGGTTCTTAAGTGCTCAAGAGTTAAAGGTTTATCTGCATAAACACGGTCTTTCGCGTAGCCCCACAAAAAAAAAGTCTAATGGTATGTGGCTGTGGCAGAATCACCATTTTTGTAGTAGGTTTTAATAATTTTTATGCGTTGTGTGATAGTTAAGCGATCCATTTTCGTCAATGTCAGACTTTCAACTGAAAAGGGAAAAAAATTGGTTTAAGAACTTAGTTTGACAGATGTCGAATTCCAGCCCTATACTTTTGAAACCACGAAATGGATATTCCTTTAGTTTTTATGTGTTAAAATACTTAAAGCGAACCACAGAATTGTCATTCATAAGCATGAGCTTGATCGGTAACTTTTGGAACCAAGTTCCTTATCGCACGTTGCGGGATGGGGGCTAAATGAAAAAAAATTAAACAACTTTTGTTTTAATACTATTACGTTACAACCCACTATTATCAACTATATTGGGTTTGTGTCTAGACTAACCAGATGTCTGACATATGTTGGGAAATTTCTTGTTTAATGAGAAGTTTTGTAGGTGGAGCCTGTAACCAAGATTTAGCGTATATTGTAGTTTTAAACCCAATAACAAGAAAATTTAGAAAAGCTCAAGTGAAAGAACTTTAAAAAAATAAAATTTTCTTAAATAAGTACCTTTTCTTAAAAAAATACCTTATCTTAAAGAATTACCTTTGAAAAAAAAGTACAATTTCCTACAAATGGTATATTTTCTTAAAAAAGTTTTTTTTTAAAATAAGTACCTTTTATTTAAAAAAAGTAAATAAAGTTCTTACATCAAATTCGCTGAATTATTACACCGGATTAACTCTATTCCCGTAAAACCGGACTACTGTATCCCCTACCTTCTACCAGCGACAAATATAACGACTTCTATTCCGAACAGGAATACCTGGGAAAAGACACTGGAAGGGGACACCAGTAGTATCAGATTTTTCACGGATGGACCAAAGTTGGACTAGCAAGTAGTCTATGGGGTCCATTCACCGGACCTAAATGTAAATATCTCCTTCAAGCTGCCTGATCACTGTAGTGTATTTCAGGTGGAAATCACCGCCATACTGGAGTTTGCTGAACTACTGAAAAATAGTGTCACAACCCTCCGGAGAATATGTATCTACACAGACAGCCAGGCTGCCATAAAATGCCTGGAAGCCATTTTTGCTACATCCCTGACGGTGAAAGAATGCCACACATCACTTAGGGTGATGGCAGAGTATTTTGACATCAGGCTCATCTGGGTACCGAGACATAGCGACATTCCAGGCAATTGCGTAGCGGATGCGATAGCTAGACACGGCACTACGGCACAGGTTCTTCCGGCAAAAGAAGGTTTTAGTATGCCAATCTCTGCCTGCCGTTTGCAGATCAGGCAGTGGGCCGATAATATGTTCAAGGACAAGTGGAGACTTACTTCAACTTACAGACAAGCCAGGGTCCTCTGGCCACAGGTGGGCAGGAAGAGGACTAGGCAACTACTTAACTTGCCGAGAGACAGGTTAACCACAATGATAGGAAGACTTACGGGACATTGTCTTGTAGGAAAACACGCCCTAAGATTGGGACGTAGAAACTCAACTCTCCGTAGATGCTGCATGGAAGAGGACAAGGAAACGACGAAACACCTTCTCTTGGATTGCCCTGCTCTGGCAGGACTGAGAAGTAGGATATTCGGAACACATTTAGTTAGCACCGTAGCCCTACAGGATATTCCTGTAGGTCTTATAGACAAATTCATTGTAAGGGCAAATTGGCTAGACGACTAGTCAATAGTTGTTATAGAGGAAACTGCAGGTATCACAATAGGCTACTTTAGCCTAAGTGTGCTTAACAGTGTGCTGTCTTGCAGCCTTTTCAGCCAACCAACATTTTTTGTGAAACAAAACAACTTTTCTTGAGATAAGTACCTACTCTTAAAAATGTACATATTCTTGAAAAAAAATAGCTTTTCTTACAAAAATTCCTTTTCTTAAAAGTACCTTCTCTTAAAAATAAAATAATACCTTTTCTTTCCCTTTCATTCTGAAAATATGTAGATTTTCTTAAAAAAAATATCCTTTTCCTAAAAAGAGTACTACTTCTTTAAAAAGTACCTGTTCTTAAAAAAGGTACTTGTAAAAAAATTCATACTCTTTTGGCTTTTCTTACAGAAAGTATTTCTTCTTAAAAATTTAATAAAAGGACCTTTAAAAAAGGACCTTTTCGGGGAAATATAATTCATATTCTTACAAAAAGGACCTAAAAATATACTTTATTTTAAAAAAATACATTCTATAAAAAAAAATTCTTAAAAAAAGTTTATTATTTTACAAAAAGTATCTTTTCTTAAAGATCCATTAAAATTATCGTGTTTTTCAACGGGCGCATTAGGCGTGTTGGAACTAACTAGTACATAATGTCCCCTGACACCTCATGTGATTTTTTTATCTCACTGATGAATTTGAAAAAATATTAGCAAAAATATTTGTGAACATTATAGTGCTGCGACCAACTTCGATTACATTTTTATTTGGTATCTAGAAGGGCAGCAGACCAACAATATACATACATCAACGATAGCTGATGTTCATTCTCATGTGGTTCGCTTAAGAATGCACAAAATATAATTGTCACTATTTATTTGTTATCGATCAAGGTGTCTGCGTCAAAATACGAACGAACTTAATATCAGTCCTAATGCTGGGAATACAGGATATATCAGATTGATGTGCATGTTTTTTAACCGTTTCAAAGTGCTCAGGTTAGTAAAAATATGACATTTGCGTGGTGAATAAAATTTCACTAGCCCATGGGGCTAGGTACATTTTTGAAAAGTGGATGGAAATTTTTGACATTTAACCAAAACACACCAGCGGACAAACCAAAACACACCGCCGCCTCCGATATTTTTATTGCGGTGAAGCGCCGCCGAAGTTTTTTTTAGATAGTAATTTAGATTACGATGACTCAATCAATTTTAATAAATATATTTGTCAGTTTTTTCGCATTTACATGCATATTTATATTTTGTAATAATATAATTTTGTTTTTAAAATTGTTTTTAATCACCGGCTTGATCCAACGCTGTTCGAAATTTTTGTTCGACGCCGCCGCCAGGTTTTTATGTCGACTTATTGCTCAGTTCATCATTTATTTGTAAACAAAACAAAGAAAAACGAAGAAATTTGGTTGAATTTTTCTAGCAACATGGAGGAAATTTTGCAGAATAAAAATATTCATGGAAGAATTGGTAAAAGCAATTGCAAATATTTTCTAAATTTATTCATTGCGCAAAATTATATTATGATGAAGCTGAATCAAAAAAGATATCGATTGGCACAGCAAAAATGGAAATTTTTCTCACCATAACAAATTTTTTTCCACCATAGTACTTTGATACTGATTGGCACAGGCTCAAAGTGTATGCTATAAATTTCATTTCGGTTGAAATTCTTTGAATTTTGGTAACAAACAAAGAGAAACAAAATCAAATTTGAAATCCACGGAAAAAATTTAAAAAAACACAAATCAGCTGGGTTGACTCGTTTACCCAATAGATAACTTTGCCATGCTATATCGCTTTCTAAATACTCTAAATAATGTTACACAGTAGCCGGATCAATTACCCCATAGCACTGGCGTCATGTTGATTGTTATCTTGAACTTGACTCTTTTCGTCTCTCGACTACCGCCTGAAATTCTGTTTTTAATTGGTCACGAACCGAAAACCTTAACTTTTTTGAATGAAACAATTACACAGACATTAAGTGCGTAAACTGTAAAAGAAAAATCAAACGACCGACATTAAACGCTTAAAATAATGTATACAATTCGTATACAAAGCAAGGTCGTCGCCGCATCAACGTCGCCGCCGCATCATCGTCGTCATCGCCGTTGATGTTTTATTGTAATAATCGGTTTGAAACCAAAGCGTAGATTAAATGTCTAAAAAAGAAACAAAATGTAAAAGAAACAGAAAAAGAAAACAAAAATAAAATAAAGCAGAAATTTTATGATTATTAAACTCATTGTCATGCAACATTTATTATCGTTTAATCCAAGTTAGTGTATTTTAGAAACCGGGTTTTAGCTTTTATCAATTTTTCTTTCTTCGTAACGCGAACCACAGACGTGTCATTCATGAGAATGAACTAGTGATGTGCGGTTCCGTGTTTTTGAAGAACCGATCCTGTCGAGTCCGGTTCCGGGTATTTGGACCGGCTCCGGTTCTCAGAAAATTGTTCCAAAGAGGCTTAAGTGGTGTGTCTTACTAAAGGAATATAAAATTTGATAAAAGTCAAAATTTTTCGGTGCTTATGAACCCGTTTTTCGGTTCTTTAAGAACCGTTTTCTGTTCATTTAGAATCGTTTTCGGTTCATTTGGACCTGTCTTTCGGTTCGTTTGAAACCGTTTTCGATTATTTTGGAACTGTTTTCGGTTCTTTGGAACCTTTTTCCTTTCTTTGAAACCGATGTTCGGTTCTTTGTAACCGTTGTTCGTTTCTAGTAAGCAGCGGTCCGGTCGGTTACTGTAAAGGACCAGTTCTGCGGAACCGGTTCCTCGGTTTTATGCATCACTAGTATGAACATCAGCTATCATTAATGATTATTGTCGGTTTAGCGCCCTTCTTGATACCAAATAAGAATTTTGCTAAATTTTTTTCAAATTCATCAGGCAGATAAAAAGTTATCGAGCAAGCTCATGCTCATGACTGACAAGTCTCTGGTTGGCATAAGTTAAAGTTTTATTTGAAGGCACGAATGTGATACCCAACTTGTCTCGATATGATAAGCCAAAAAAATATCCCAATCATATGTAATAAACAAAAAATGATAACTAAATATCGTAAAACGTCATTCAAGCAAACCGCGATTTCGATGTTTTCGAGATTTCAACTAGAATTTTTTAAATACCGGTTTTCGGTTTGTTCAAAAAATCAATTTTTCAAGAAACCGGTTTTCGATTTGTACGAAACATCAATTTTTCAAGATACCGAGTTTCGGTTTTTAATTTTTCCAAAAACCGGCGAAACCTGTTTTCTCCGTTTTTTTTTTTGCTTTAAATTGCTTCATGTACTTAGGCCTAATTTTTGAGTGGAAAATCATCCTTAATCAACAACCAAACATAATTTAAACTCTGAATTCACTTTTTAGCTTAATAGTTAATTGCTGTTTAAACAGCCAAAGTTGGGCATTTAACGGTGCATTTACACGGGACAGTTTGAGACAATATAGTTGAGAATATGTATTAGTTGTCACAAAGAGAAAAACTGTTTGTGTGACGTACGCGTCCAGCAAGTTATAAAGACACTACAGTTTTAAGTAACCGCCGACAGTGTCGTTTCGTTATATTTCGTACTCTGATTTTTTGTTTCTTCGCTCTTTTGCCATTGTAGTTTGTCTTACTTCTAAAAATTACAATGGAACTGATGTACTCTGCAAAATTAGACATGTATTCATGTTTATATGTTTGTATTGTCAAAAAATATTTCAATAAAAATTAGCAAAATTTTCAAATACAAATATAAAGGGTTTTTCAATAAGAGCGCTACAAAAGTTTTTTAAATAAAACAAATCCGGTTTTAGATACCAATGAAATTCTTTATTCCTGTGAAAGTACGTTCGATGCCATTATGTATGGAACTCGATTTCTTTTGCTTGGCCACCACGGGCACGCTTGCAGAAGTCCAGATGCTGAACCCAATTATCGACGGTTTTCAAGCATAAATCGGCCGATACTGCTGCACGTCACGTTCGATATTCGTACGAAGTTCATCAATCGTCGCTGGCTTGTTGGCATAGACCATAGACTTGACGTAGCCCCACAGGAAATAATCTAACGGCGTCAAATCGCACGACCGAAGCGGCCAATCGACTGGGCCATTTCGTGAGATAACACGTTCACCAAACTTGGTTTCCAATAAATTGATTGTGGCATTCGCTGTGTGGCTTGTGGCGCCGTCCTGTTGGAACCACATGTCCCCCAAGTCCATATTATCCAATTGGGGCCAAAAATATTCGGTTATCATTGAACGGTAGCGATTCGCATTCACAGTAATGTGCCGGTCTTGATCATCACGGAAGAAGAACGGCCCAATGACGCCGCCGGTCCATAAACCGCACCAAACTGTAATTTTTTCGGGATGCAATGATGACTCATGGATTACGTGTGGATTGCTGTCTGACCAATAATGCATATTTTGCTTATTGACGAAGCCATTCAGCCAGAAATGAACCTCATCGCTGAAGATGATTTTCCGATGAAAATCCGAAACGTAGCGCTCTTAAAGTTGAGGCCACTGACTCCAAATTTCGGTAGTAAATTTTAATAATTTCGACTCGTTGTTGGCTCGTATATCTTTCCATGATGAAATGGCAAACCTTACTGAAGAGAAATGTCAAAAGAGCGGGAAAAAAATATGGCGTCGTTTGCTGTCCCTATCGATTTACTTTTGTAGCGTCTCTGTTCAAAAACCCGTTATTACCCAATTTGTAAAGTCGTTTACGATGTTTTGCATTTTTCTCAAATTACTACGAAACGTCACCGATATGGCCGATGGCTGAACTAGTAGAGGTTGACGCAGTAGGATTTGTTGTAATTGTGTGAACCAACAACAGGCATTTAGTTTTTGTTTCATGACTGTAACCGTCAAATTCAAAACAGATCCATATGAACAAACACAGTAAACAAAAAAAGTACAACAACAAAATACACTGAATTTAACAGATGGAGTCATAAAAAAGCAAAATCAGTTGTTCTATTGCGCCAACCTTTACTAGTTCAGCCATGATCTGGCCGCTTATGTCAAATCTCATGCCGAAAGTACTGTCATCGAAAAAACAGAGACAGGGGCGAGGCAAGTGAGAGAAGTGAGAGAAGTGTAAGTGAGGTAGTAAAAATGTGTGAATTTATTTCTACTGTCGGAGCAAAACTGTCTCGTGTAAACGCCAGGTTAACTATGATCAAGTGACCATATGATTTTGACAGAACACCAGAAGAAGAACAAACACAAAGCTTCTTTAATTGTTAATGTGAACAATTATAATCACCATCCTAGTTGAAATATAAATAAAAAGGTATCATTTAACTCGTAGTGCAGTTAGAACTATATATCTGCTCAAATATTCTCCAATTTCATTAAATATTTTGCATTTTATCACTTCACTTTTGTTTTGCAAATGGCGTAATGCATTGTGATGCATTGTAACGATTAGCTGATAAATTTATGAATATCGGTTATTTTTCGTAGCATTTGCCATGGTAGTAAGATTATTTGGCAAAGCACTGAAAAACTCTTTTCGTATTTAAAGTCAGATTAAACATACATCAAACTCAACTGATTAAATAACCAGTGAAAAATTTGACCTTTCAATACATTTGTTTAGCGACAATTTCATATACTTATTCGTGTTTAAAAAGCGACATTTAACAACTCCATTTCACTATGACAGTTACATTTTAATTTTGAATAAAAAATGTATATCATATTCTAATTTGGAATGCGTGTTTAATATAAAATTTAAAAGTTTTATTCAAATTCACATTAAACTGATATCAATTCGAAACTAACATTCAAATTTACAAAAGAGAATTTCATATATGAAAATGTTATTAAGTTTATTTATAAAATAATGTTAATTTTGAAATTTGGAAACAAATTTTTGAAATCTTAATTAATTTTTAATTCGTTCTCATGCAAGTCATAAACCCATTTTGAAATTTCAATACAAAAATTTGTATTTGTATTTTACAGTTCTTTCAAATTCAGCTGATTTTTTTCTATTTATTTCTTTTTTTCTTTATTTGTAAAAACAATTTTTATTTCATTAACGTAACTTTTCTGTGGTCAAATTTTGTATTTCTTGGAATTTTGTGGGTATTTTCAAAATAAACAAATAAACTGGACCAACTTTGACAAATCTATAGTATATCGGCCTTATTCATAAAAAGTTATGAGAGGTTTGAAAGACACCCGTATGTGGTACAATATGTGGTACAATGACATGTACTTTTTCTTATAAATAACCAGGGTTCGTATTTCGTGGGTGACCCAGGGTAGCCGTTATCATTGTCGTGGGTAATGGGTAGGGATCGTTTACTCATTACCTACAGGGTATGGGGAAAATAACGGGTAGATACCCACGATGATGGCGAATTGCCCCTCACGTTTACACATGGCGAAGGGGTAGGCGGCATTTATTAGGTATTAGGTTACGCAGGCTAACCAATCTCTATTTTTAATCGTAAATATGAAAAACTTAGACAAAATGGAAAAACTTTTTGCAACAAAATCCCCAAAATAACCAAATCGCTAAAATAAAAAATGGATATAACAGAAATAATATTATAATCGAAAAAATAACCCAGGGATTTTCATAAAAGGATCCAATTCGTATGGATAATTTTTTTTCTTCAAAAAATCGCTAAAATAAGAAAATCGCTGAAATGAAAAATGAGTATAACTCGGAAACCGTGCGTCCAATTGCAGAAATAATATTTAGTTTAGCTCCGCTGAAGGCTAAAACTTTTTCAAAATAAAAAAATCTCTAAAACCCACATGTCTATATCTCGTAAACGGAGCGTTGAATCGAAATATAACTACTTTTTGCGAGTTTCTAAGGGTATTTCATAAAGTGGTTCAATTCGTATGGAATAATTTTTTTTACAAAAAATTGCTAAAATAAAAAAAAATGGCTCTAACTCGGAAACAGTGCGTCCAATCGCAAAAATAATATTTTTATACCTCCGTAGTAGGCTTTAACCTTTAATACAGCTTTTTACACTTTTTAAAAAAAAATCACTAAAACTAAGACCTTTTCAAATTAAAAATCACTAAAATCACAAACTATCTCGTAAACGGAGCGTCAAATCAAAAAAATAACTAATTTTTTGGGGTTTACACAATTTTTTCATAAAGTGGTCCAATTCGTATGAATTGTAAAAATTCGCAAAAAATCGCCAAAATATGAAAATCGCTAAAATAAAAAAAATGGCTATTACTCTGAAACTGTGTGTTCAATCGCAAAAATAATATTTTATTTACCCTCGTAAAAGGTTTTAACCAATGGATGTCTTTAATACGACTTCACTTTTAAAAAAGTTGCTACAACTAAAACTTTTTCAAATAGAAAATCACTAAAACGCCCAAATGTCTATATCTCGTAAACGGAGCATCAAATCGAAAAAATAATTAATTTCTTGGAGTTTACAAGAATTTTTCATAAAGTGATCCAATTCGTATGGAAGAACTTTTTTCAAAAAATCGCTAAAACTTTTTCAAATAAAAAAATCGCTAAAATTCCATATGTCTCTATCTCGTGAACGGATCGAAAAATAACTACTTTTTGCGGGATTCTAGGGGTATTTCATAAAGTGGTCCAATTCATATGGAAGAACATTTTTGAAAAAATCGCTCAAATAAAAAAATGGCTATAACTTGGAAACGGAGCTTGCAATAGCAAAATGAATATTTTGTTTCCTCTATGGTGGCTTTAACCAATGGATGTCTTTAATACAGCATCACTTTAAAACAAACCGCTAAAACTTTTTCAAATAAAAAATCGCTAAAATTCCATATGGGCATTTCCAGAGAAAGTGCCACCCTATGTCACATCACGTCACCCTCGTTATTTGGTTATATTTTATGTCAATGTGGTTCGATTGTTTTCTATTCTTTTCCTAAATACAGAATGTAAGTAACTACATATTTATTAAAATAAAATAACACAATCAAACAAACTGGTCCTAAAATATAAGTAATTATCGTGAGTGACGTGATGTAACAAAAAGTGGACCTTTCTGTGGAAATGCCCATATGTGACCTGCTCCACGAAAAGGGACCTCTGCGCCGAAAAACACTTTTTGAGTGATTCTTATAGGAAAAAAATGCTCTTTCAAATGCCGCAAACCGCAAGTTTCTATCTCTTTTAGTTTTTTTACAAATCACCTGTAAAGATGAACATAATTAATGAAAAAATTGAAAAATGTGATATAAATAAATATAAATATATTATAATATTTGAAATTTAAAAAAAGTTCAATATCAAAGGTACAAAATTAGAAAAATATCAAAATTTTACTCATAACCATGCATAACCACGCATAACCATGCGCAAAACACGGAAAAACGAAGCGTTTTTTTAAACCCGTTCTTCTCAAAAACTTCTTTTCGGCGCAGAGGTCCCTTTTCGTAGAGCAAGTCACATATGTTTATATCTCCTGAACGGACCGAAAAAATAACTACTTTTAGCGGGTTTATAAAGCTTTTTCATAAAGTGTTCCAATTCGTATGGAAGAACTTTTTTCCAATTCATATGGAAGAACTTTTTAAAAAAAATCGCCAAAAAAAGAAAATCGCTAAAATATAAAAATGGCTATTACTCTGAAACGGTGCGTCCAATCGCAGAAATAATATTTATTTTACCTCCGCTTGAGGCTTTAATTAATGGCTTTATTTAATATGGCATCACTTTTTTAAAAAAAATCGCTAAAACTTTTTCAAATAAAAAAATTGCTAAAATTGCATATGTCTATATCTCTTGAACGGATCGAAAAATAACTAATTTGTGCGGGATTCTAGGGGTATTTCATAAAGTGGTCCAATTCGTATGAACGAATATCTTTTTTCAAAAAATCGCTAACATAAGAAATTCTCTAATATAAAAAAATGGCTATAACTCAGAAACGGTGCGTCCAATCGCAAAAATAATATTTTTGTTATCATCATACGAGGCTTTAAACAATTTATATATTTATTCATCATCACTTTAAAAAAAATTCCTAAAACTAAAATTTTTTCAAATAAAAAATCACTAAAACGCTCAAATTTCTGTCTCGGAAACGGAGCGTCGAACCGAAAAAATAATTAATTTTTGGGGGTTTACAAGAGTTTTTCATAAAGTGATCCAAAAAATTGACAAAATAAAAAAAATCGCTAAAATAATAAAATGGCTATTACCCAGAAACTTCCAATAGCAAAAAGAATATTTTGTTTCCTCTATGGAGGCTTTAACCAATGGATGTTTTAAATACAGCATCACTTTAAAAAAAATCGCTAAAATTCCATGTTTATATCTCGTGAACGGATCGAAAAAATAACTACTTTTAGCGGGTTTCTAAAGCCTTTTCATAAAGTATTCCAATTCGTATGGAAGAACTTTTTTAAAAAAATCGCCAAAATAAGAAAATCGCTAAAATATAAAAATGGCTATTACTCTGAAACGCTGCGTCCAATCGCAGAAATAATATTTATTTTACCTCCGCTTGAGGCTTTAATTAATGGCTTTATTTAATATAGCATCACTTTTTTAAAAAAAATCGCTAAAACTTTTTCAAATAAAAAAATTGCTAAAATTGCATATGTCTATATCTCTTGAACGGATCGAAAAATAACTAATTTGTGCGGGATTCTGGGGGTATTTCATAAAGTGGTCCAATTCGTATGGACGAATATCTTTTTTCAAAAAATCGCTAACATAACAAAATCTCTAATATAAAAAAATGTCTATAACTCGGAAACGGTGCGTCCAATCGCAAAAATAATATTTTTGTTATCATCACACGAGGCTTTAAACAATGTATTTACTCATCATCACTTTAAAAAAAATCGCTAAAACTAAAATTTTTTCAAATAAAAAATCACTAAAATGCTCAAATTTCTGTCTCGGAAACGGAGCGTCGAACCGAAAAAATAATTAAGGTTTGGGGGTTTACAAGAGTTTTTCATAAAGTGGTCCAATTCGTATGGAAGAACTTTTTTCAAAAAAAAACCAAATTAAAAAATCGCTAAAATAAAAAAAATGGCTATTACTCTGAAACGGAGCTTCCAATCGCAAAAAGAATAATTTTATTTCCTCTGTGGAGGCTTTAAACAATATACGTCTTTAATACGGCATCACTTAAAAAAAATCGCTAAAACTATAACTTTTTCAGTTTAAACAAAACTGATGCCTGGTTAAAGCCTGCGGAGTTAAAAAATTTATTATTTAGGATGAAGTACAAAGTTTCCTTTACAAATATGAAATTTCCTTGTACAAATGTGAAGAGAACTTATGAATATGTTTATTAGTTTATTTTAAAAAATTAATATAATTGTTTAAGTCATTTGTATCGTCACAGATCTATAATATCAAAACCTTTAACAGTTTTTTTTATCTAAATTATTCAAGACAACAAATTAATTTTCATTCTTATTAAAAAATATGTTGCACCGAATTAAATATTCAAACTATAATTTTTTTTTTATTAAAGACAAATATGAAATTCCCATCTTTCATAATTTATTCGCATTATACTGTATAATCACGCATAGATTAAACAATTTTGAAATTTGTGGTTGAATGACTGCAAACTGTGTTATATATTTCGCATACAAGTTATGATGAGATTTGTTTATAAATATTCATTTAGAGCTATGACGTGCGCAGCAAGCTACAGTGTTTTTCAAAAGTTAAGGTATACGGGGTTTTATACGCACACGCATTAACATAAATATGTTTATCGTATTTGGTTTAGTGTTCCAAACCATATACATTTATATATATATATTCATATAAAAAGCAATGAATATTAAAATACTCATTTTCAAAAAAACAAAATCAAGGAAATGAAAACTTCCACGCGTGTCTATAGACCATACAACAACAACAAAACAGGCGAGACGATATTTTCTAACAGACAATATCCAGTTTTGAAAAGTCTATATATTTTTAAAATCATCAAAATGTCTGAAACATCACTAATCCACATGTGTCTCCATGTTGACAGCTATCAAAAACAATTGGATCTGACAAAACATGTATGCAAAATATTTTAGAATCAAATTTTTATTATTTCCTTGACAGTAAAACACTAAAGGCGTAACGCATATAAACTGATATACGCCTTTCTGCTGCTATTCATTTTAGTGCAGGAACAAAAGGTTTTTATAGTATCGTCGCGTGAACAATGCGAGCTTATGTAAAGTTATGCACATTCGCTGGAGCATCATAATGCGACGCACAGTGGGGTAGATTGCAAAAAAAGTGGTAATAAGGGCGGTTCCAAAACCAGCCGACCTAACAAAGAAATCACAAAAAAGTGGGGAAAAATTTGCTTTATATTTCAACATAATCTCCTTTTAGCTCAATACACTTTTTCCAGGGATATTCAATAGCTTCGATACCCTGTTATAGTAAGAACTGTCAATCTCCTTTAAATAGCCATCAACCGCAGACTCCACCTCTTCATTGTTGGCAAATCTTTTACCACCGAGCCATTTCTTCACGTTTAGAAACAGAAAATATTCCGAGGGAGCTAAATCTGGTGAATAAGGTACTCGAACTTTAGTTCATTAATTTTGGCCATCGCAATAGTGGATGTGTAAACTGGAGCATTGTCTTGATGAAACAACACTTTCTTCTTCCCCAAATGCGGCATTTTTTCCATAATTTCATCACTTAAACGCTGCAATAAATTAGCTTAATATTTGTCGTTGTTGGTTTTTCCTTTCTGAAGATAATTAATAAAAATTATCCCATGCGCATCCCAAGAAACAGACACCATAACCTTGCCTGCAGATGGATCCATCTTCGCATTCTTTGGACACGATTCTCCCATTCCAATGTACTATTTTGACTGTTCCTTTGTCTCAGGTGTGAAGTGGTGGACCCATGTCTCATACATGGTTAGAAATCGACGCAAAAGTTCGACTTTATTGCGGAAAAATATCGCCAAACACTCTAGTGAAATATCTTCACGACGCTGTTTTTGCTCTATTGAAACCAAGCGCGGCACCCATCTTGGGCACAACTTTCTCATCTTCAAATCTTTGGTCACGCACCTTCAACCGACGATCATCCAATACTATTTTGGGGATTCTCTTAACCGTGTCTGGCGTAGACACTTCAATTAGTAGACTACTAGGACCACACCGTTTAAGCTCTGCTACCTAGTATTTTACAGTCCTAAACGAAGGAGCAGACTCCCCCAGAGTAGAATCAATCTCGGCTTTAATATTGCTTGGACTGAGACCATTCAAAAGGAAATTCACTGAGATCGTTTACTTTTGATAGCTCAAATAAAAATACAAAACAACGTGGCGCCTTGAAACTAAAAACATATGTATGTTTTACAAGGTTGCCACTTTTCCCCAAACTATTGTGTTTTTTTCAAACTACTGGCACCATCTATACGTCAGCTCGGCCAGTTTTGGTACCGCCCTCGTACGAGTATGTGGAGAAACTCGTGAACTGTTCAGTACAAATAAACCCCTATTTTAATTGTTTAATATTTTTATGTACTGATACTTAAAGTATTTTTTTTAAGCAAGAGAGTATTGAATAGTATAGAGAACTCATGGAACGAATTGTATGACTCCAAAGCACTGGCGACATCTGGCGAATTATTCAAAACGTATTACTTTCTTTTTGGCATAACTTGGTCCATTCATAATATTTACGCTTGAAACATTTATACTTTTTGTATTGTTTTATGTAATAACATTGTCGAAATGTTGCATTTATATTGAAATATTCTATAAAGAGAATATGACTCGTTTATGCTCTTTTACTCAGACGGGAAAAGAGTGCATTAAGTTCTCTATACTATTCAATACTTTTTGTCGTCGCTAACTATTGATTTTTATTCAGTTGTATGCTAGTATTCAAACAAGCAGGTCGTTGTCACTCTGTGTATGACGAAACAAAAACAATTATTTCAGTGAGCTAAATATTGCATTATTTATTTTAACAATATTACATCTAATGTTAAAGCAGATGTAAGAAAAAATAAAGTTCAATAGCAAAAGAGCCTTCAGCACAAAAACTATTCTTTTCTTTAGTTTTCATTGTAACATTTAATAATGCGTTCATAGAAATCGAACAGGTACCATGTAACAAAAAGGTGTTAACACATCGCCCGTGAGTTCGAACACTCATTGGTTTTGTTTCTTTAATTTTGAGTTCAATTTTTAAAATCTCTGAACTGTCAGTTGTCCCTTAACCTTTTTTTCTGCTACAACACGTTACCACTTACATGACACGAATTTAAAATCTTACGTGCATTTTTGGACACCCTTTACATATCTCGATGTAATTCTTATATTATTTGCTGGGAACAAAGTGCGTTTATTAGAAAGCTATGGTCTCTATACTCTCTAGTCTATACGAGTTACTCTAATCTACCCCTGGTCTTATTTTGGAACGTATTGGTAAACCAAAATGCATTTGTCTATTTCAACATCATTAACAAATGAAATAAAAAATTCAAATATTAAGCAGATACGTAGCTCATTAACATTTAAGTTCTAATTACTTCAGTTGCATTTGGTTAGTTAAGCTATTTGAGTTTAACGTTTCTTACATGTGTTTTTCCCATCTCTCTCTTCTTTTGATGACTTTAGTGATAACTGGAGCCACCGATGGCATTGGCAAGGAATACGCCAAAGTGTTGGCAGAACAGGGCTTAAATGTGGTGCTCATTTCACGTACTGAATCGAAATTAGTGGAAGTAGCAAATGAGATTGGTAAGTATAGACACACAAAATAAATTAATTGGGAAACTTTTGGAAAAAAAAATCTAAATAAATTTCCAGAATCTAAATATAAAGTCAAGACGAAATGGATAGCAGCTGATTTCTCCAAGAGCAAGGAAATCTATCAACATATTAGTAATGAGTTGGCCGGCATACCCGTAGGAATATTGGGTAGGTGTCTAACAAAGTTTAATTTTGAAATAATTCTAGGCTTTTGATTGGTTCTCTCTCCTTCGGTCCATAGTTAACAATGTTGGTAGAATGTATGACTATCCCGATGCTTTGGAGATGATACCCCAGGATATCTTGTGGGACTTGATTAACATCAATATTGGTGCTGTTACCATGATGTGTCATATGTTGATACCACAAATGAAGAAACAGGGCAAAGGTATCATTGTCAACATCTCATCGGGCAGTGAGTTACAACCTATGCCCTATATGGCTGTTTACAGTGCCACCAAGCGTTATGTGCGCACCTTCTCCCTGGCCATTGAAAAGGAATTGGCCGAACATAATATCAAGGTTCAGTGTGTGACACCCTTGTTTGTGGTGACAAAAATGAATCAGTATTCGGACAATCTTATGCAGACCAACATTTTGATACCAAGTGTGCAGGCGTACGTTCGATGGGCCATCTTTACATTGGGTAGATCCAGCGAGACGACAGGATATTGGTCACATGGCCTGCAGGTAATTTAAACAAACTTATTGTTGTAAATTTTGTATAAGAAAATGAGTGACAAGGAATTTTAGGAACAGGAGAGCACCCGGATTAGGTAGTTTTACACCCAAGGTGAGGAGATAATCGTTTAAAGCTTTACGCTAGGGCGACAGGCTCATAACACACAAAAAGTTACACAAAATTACTAAAAGTGCACACATATGTACAAAAAGTGTACACAAAAGTATAAAAAGTGCTCATAGAAACAACAACAAGTGCAAACAGTGTCAACATTTTTTTGTTGTTGGGATGCAAATATAAAGTGTTTGTAGTTTGTATCAAATATATTATACTTGTGTCCAAATACATTGTGTTTGCTATTAAATATAACATGTTTACGACCAATTATTTTTAAACTAAATATGGGCATTTCCACAAAAAAGTCCACCTTTTGTCACGTCACGTCACACTCGTATATTGCTTATAACGGGTTTTTCAACAGAGACGCTACAAAAGTAAATCGATAGGGACAGCAAACGACGCCATATTAATCCCGCTCTTTTGACATTTCTCTACAGTAAGGTTTGCCATTTCATCATGGAAAGATATACGAGCCAACAACGAGTCGAAATTATTAAAATTTACTACCGAAATTTGGAGTCAGTGGCCTCAACTTTGCGAGCGCTACGTCCAATTTATCGTCGTCATAATCGTCCTACCAGATCAACAATTGAGCGTCTAGTGGAAAAATTTGAATCCACAGGCACAGTACAAAATGTTCCCGTGCCAGTGAGACAAAGAAGTGCCCGTAGTGTCGAGAATATTGCTGCCGCTGAGGCTTCAGTTCAAGAAAGCCCAAATGTGCCTCTCACACGTCGTTCTCAAGCGTTGGGCATCTCTGTGACGTCGTTGTGGCGAATTTTGCGAAAAGATCTTGGCCTACATCCTTACAAGATCAAATTGACGCAAGAACTGAAGCCGCTTGACCACCATAAGCGTCGTATGTTCGTGAATAGGGCTGAGCAACAACTTGAAAATGATTCGGATTTTCATCGGAAAATCATCCTTCAGCGATGAGGCTCATTTCTGGCTGAATGGCTTCGTCAATAAGCAAAATATGCGTTATTTGTCAGACAGCAATCCACACGTAATCCATGAGTCATCATTGCATCCCGAAAAAATTACGGTTTGGTGCGGTTTATGGGCCGGCGGCGTTATTGGGCCGTACTTCTTCCGTGATGATCAAGACCAGCACATTACTGTGAATGCGAATCGCTACCGTTGATTGATAACCGAATATTTTTGGCCCCAATTGGATAATATGGAGTTGGAGGCCATGTGGTTCCAACAGGACGGCGCCACAAGCCACACAGCGAATGCCACAATCAATTTATTGGAAACCAAGTTTGGTGAACGTGTTATCTCACGAAATGGCCCAGTCGATTGGCCGCCTCGGCCGTGCAATTTGACGCCGTTAGATTATTTCCTGTGGGGCTACGTCAAGTCTATGGTCTATGCCAACAAGCCAGCGACGATTGATGAACTTCGTACGAATATCGAACGTGAAATTGAAGCAGTATTCATAAACCTGTACTGTATAAGATATTTGTAATCCAAAACTGCCAGATATGTAGGAAATGCTTTGAAACTAAGTACAATTGTATTGTATTTACATAACTGCGAATTAAAATTGTCATATAATTAACCCTTTAACTACCACACATTTTCTGCCGAAGCGGTTTAATTTTTGATTAATGTCGTGATCTATGGCCTAATAAAAGCTACGCCCTAAAATATTTTTTTGTAAATTTTCCCCCATTTTAGCTAAAAGGCAGACATATTTTCGAAACTCATGATTGGTCCATGTAAGCACGTTGAAATTCGATCTTAAATTTTTTAAAAGTTAAGGTATGGACTCTAAACGTTCCTGACGTTTTCATCACGTGTGACCCTTTTTTCGACCCGTTGCATCCCTTTGTAGAAATAAATTTTTTTAACCCATTTTAAGGCTCATAGGGGGCAAATTGGGTCAGTTAGAGAATTCGCGCCTACTACACTATTTTTGCCCCCTAATGTATTCTATCAATCACCCAAGGATACATTTGTTGTATCTCCTACCTGTACAATTATCGGTGCCAAAAATCCTAGGGCAGACATAACTGCCTGTGGTCGCCATAGGGTTAATTTGCTTCATGTATGCAATAGAGTAACAGGACCTTCTGACAACAAACTATTTGTAATTATACGAACCGGTGAGGAAAAGTCCAGAACCGGCTTACTTGCGTTATAAACTGTTGGGTTGAGGAATTCTGGATACATTAACTTTTAAACTATGAACAAATTGTTTTTTGAACACATTGTTGGAGTGGGCCTAGGAAAGCCCACTCAATCTTCGTAGCTTTAACAGTGTTAATACAACCCAGTTTTCAACGTACATTACTACACCATTTCGAATTGAAATAAAAAAAATATAAATTTAATTTTGAAAAATTAACATTAATTGAAATTTTAAAAACATCAATTGAAACTTAAAACACATCAATTGAAATTTGAAACACATCAATTGAAATTTGAAACACATCACGTGAAATTTAAACGACATCAATTGAAATTTAAAAGACATCAATTGAAATTTGAAAGATATCAATTGAAATTTAAAACACATCAATTGAAATTTGAAACACATCACGTGAAATTTAAACGACATCAATTGAAATTTAAAAGACATCAATTGAAATTTAAAACACATCAATTGAAATTTAAAACTCATCAACTAAAATTTAAATCACATCAATTGAAATTTAAAAGACATCAATTGAAATTTGAAAGATATCAATTGAAATTTAAAACACATGAATTGAAATTTAAAATACAATTGGTGTCTTTTAAATTTCAATTGATGTCTTTTAATTTAAATTTATGTTTTTTAATTTTCAATTGATGTATTTTAAATTTCAGTTGATGTTTTCTAAATTTCATTTGATGTATTTTAAATTTTAATTAATTGCTGTTTTCCAAATTTCAATTGGTGTATTTCAAATTTTAAATACTATTTTCAAATTTCAATTGACGTATTTCAAATTTCAAATAGAATTTTTAAATTTCAATTGATTTTTTCTAAATTTCAATTTGAAATGGTGTAGTATTTTCTGAAAATTTACGAATTGTTCCAATCTTGACATCTTTCCATAAAACAGCAATTTCGTCTGCGATCAGACATAATTCTGGGCCGTGTAACAAGGCGGGAAGAGTGGGATTTTGCCCTGCATCTGGGCCTTTTTTCTGAAGCTTATAAAAATACTAGGGACGAGTTTTACACTCTTTATTTAAAAGGTCAATTTAAAAGTTCACAGACAATTTTCATATTAAATTGCATTTAAGTGACAAACATCGGACTCTTACAGCCCTATTCTGGCAGGGCATAGAATAATACATACATAGATAAACTTATTCTCTCATCTGACGTTTCATTTCACACTCTTCATCGTAGGTTTGTGGAAATGAGAGCAATTAAATTTAAAATTATCTTACACCAGGTGGAGTTACAAAATATGTTCACTTAACTTTTTCCTGTCGTTTTGGTGTAGAACTGAAAAATTTAAATATATTTTGCACTTTTTTGTTGACTTTTATCGTTGGTATACATTTGTATTGTATTTAACACAACTAGTTTGCCACAAAAACACGAAATTCGTTTGTTGTTCCTTTGTTGATCGTTGTATACTATTGCCACTATCTGGTATTATTGAACCCATATTTTCCACCATCCAATGTTTACTTTCCATCGTAACTATGACGATTAATTTATTGAGCGAATAAAAGTTTCTGTGGTATGTATTATTCTATGTGGCAGGGTTACAAAAGTCACCACGGTTACTATTTGACAGCAATGTGACAATTGTCACAAATCGGTATTCTGACACATTTTTTTGGTGACAAAAGTAACAAAAATTGTTACCTGCCAAAGAGGAGGTAACAGCGCATGACAGCTGTTTTATTTGATACAAATTCATTTTATAAATTCTGCAAGTAAACAATAAAACTGTATAGGGGAAAAATGATAATATATTTTGTACCAAAACGACAAGAGGGCATAATTAAATGGAGGAATTAAATATGGAAATGGAGCAGAAAGAAGAAAGAACTTGATTTTGTGTTAGAAAGATTGAAAAAGCACGAAAAGTATTACAAAACTTGTAACGCAAATATCTTCGGTCTTTCAAGGGATATTGAGTAATATACCTTTAAAAAAGGCTAAGATCTTGTGTATTATCGGAACTTACCCAATAATAAGTATAATACGGCATTTTTTTGAAAAAATAAATTTTTTGCAGAAAAGTGAGGTTAAAAACGTTTTTTTTAATTAACTCCCCTATGGGCTAATAAAAATAAATATGTTTATGCATTGATTTATAGAGCTTAGAAAGACCTTTGTAATGATTCCCATTTCAGCCAGATCGGATTATAAATACCGAAGATACGAACGATTATATACTCAAGCTTTAATGGCCTATATCTCAAGAAGTTGGACCAACCGCGGGAGAAAAACAACTTTTTGAACTCAGCGCAGAAGCTTTTGTCGGTGGTGAAATTTTGATGTAGATCAGATAGTTGGCGCTAAGGCAAAAATTTTTCTTCTATATGGCGCAGATGTGCAGGAGTATTCTTTCCGCTTAGCATCTCTGGATGCTCCTTGAGGAAGGCAATTTAGCATTCCAGCTGTGCATTTGCGGTGCGCTCAAATTCCCTAAATAATAATGTATTAATTTTAAATCAATAAAACATAAATATATTAAATACCTACTTTTCCTTTTTTTGCCGCGTTCATTTTGTGCAGAAAACCATATGTTTTTGTTTTTTTGTCCCTGCTTTTGACAACCTGTTATTGTGAGGTGAATTATTTGTTACGGGGTGAATTTTTCGTTGACACTGTGTTGCCAGAATACCAGATACAAACAATGGTGACAACTTTGTAAAAATTTTGTGGCTACAATTTGATTGTTACCACATTCACAGAATGGGGGGTGTTCAAGTCAATTTAAATGGAGAATTTTCAACTGTGAAATTGGGCATAATTGATCACCATGATGTTGCAAAATTGTTATTTATATCAAAACTATGATTTCGATTAATTAATCATGTTGTATTAATATAGGTTACACTATACAGTCATTGATCTTGATTGATCTCAATATGTCATTAGTCAAAATTGTCACTAGCGGCATTCATGCAAACGTGAAAGCCGAGAACTTTTGCTCAGTGCAAGTTTCCCTCGCACCGTTGCATGAGGCACCAAGTAAAGTTGCTCAGCGTAGTTGTGCTCAAAACCATATCAGCTGGCCAAGATGGATACATAAGGTGGTAGCAGTAGCAATTGCATGTATTATGTATGTGTATTATTTCTACTGTTCTAGTGCTATCACCTTATTTATCCATCCTAGTCAGATGACAGCGAAATGTCAAAAGTTTACACGTTTCTCCATCCCACGTTTGCGCAGCAAATTTGCCTCGAAAACTTTCTACTTTTGAGCAAGTCGCTTTGTATGGGAAATTTGTTTGTTTTGACGTTTGCTGTGCAAGTTTACGATGTTTTCGAGGTTCTTTCGCGCTTTCATGAAGACCACTACTTTCTTTTGCAATCAAACTTGAAATTATTTGAAACTTTTGCATAATGACTTTATTCTCATTTCAGTATTGCTTTATGAAACTTGGACCCGAATGGCTAAGGACAATCTTTGGCCATCAACTAACCAAACAACTTCGAAAGGAGTATCTGACCAATCAGACCAAAGCCAAGGCGATGTGACTACCAAAGTCTGTTTAATTAAGTATAATATAAATATAAGATTTTAGATTAATGTTTTTTGTTACTAGAATTGTTTTAATTTAAAAATTTAAAAAAAAAAACAAAATAAACGTTTAATTTTTTGTTAAGTAACCGAATGTGTGTGTATGTGTGTATTGATGATCTTCGCTTACATGCATGAATGCAACATGTGGTTTCATGCAACAAAGATCTAAGAAACCTGTATCACTGTAGCTGCTTCGGCTGCTGCAAGTTGGGTAAGTTGCATAACAGCAGTTTAACTTTCGATTTTCCTCACAACCAGTTTCAATGTAAAATACTTAAACAAACATGCAGGTCGTTCATTGACCGTTCAAAAAAAAACTTTGGCTAAAGAAAAAAGGAAACGAAGATAATTGTTGACTGGCTGTGTGGACAACTACAAAGAGAAGTTTTTTGTTTTCAATATTATAAAATAAAAGAACCCATCATCACGTCATCGAATGTACACACATGTGTACACTTTTGTCATTGAGTGTAGCAATGCATGAACATTTTTTCGTTTTTTTTCGTTGGGATTTAAGTATTAACCATTAATGCAAACTATTGTTGATGTCAAAATAACATGCATGATGATTATATAGCAGACATATGGACAGAACTCATTCATTCATAATGTCTTTGTAGAGTGGCATTGGCGTTTTTGTGGATTTTTGACTAAATACGTTTTGTTGAAAGACTTAAAAAACTGTTGCTTTATCGCAATAAATTTAAAACAATTGCAATGTATGAAAATCTCATGTGTACGCAGCTGCTGAAATGTATGAGATACACGAATGCGAAGTACTCGTTTTAGCTTTGAAAATATGAACTTTGGGCAAAAGTTTCACTTTTTCATAGCTGACTACCAACCGAACCAACAATTACGAGGGTTAACAGGCTGCAATATTTTGGTTGTGCAGAAGTTATTGACATAATTTGGTATTGAAGTTTTTTTTTGGTTTTGGTTTTCGGTTGTTGTAACACACTAGATCATTAATCAAAGGCTACAAGGTAACCTTGCAGTAAATACTGTGACCAGAAAAGCTTTACTGTTAATCACTTCAATGATTGCGACCGTGTGTGTTGAAGTAGAAGCAAAAAGTCTTACATGCAGAGGTTATGGGATGATTTATTGATATTTATACGAGGCTAAAACTTTAAGTCAGTTACATGATGTTGTTATTTTATATGGAATTTCGCCTAGAATTTAATGTTCCTACTTCACTATGAATTTGATTGTTTGGCTTAGGTTTAATATTCAGACAGAAACGAAATATCAAATATCTGAAGTTCGTTTGGGGACTGTACTTGGGAGAAACGAACTTCTGTTAATCCATACATTTCATTTCGTTTGGGAGAATCGAAAAATGTTTGCAGCACACGAGTTATGAAAAATATAAGCTGAAAAAATTGTTTGCGTGAAACGAATATAGTAGGGCCAAACCAAAAGAGAACGAGACAACTACAATTAGAATAGTTCATTCTATAAATAGAACTTTCAAAACTTCGGCATCAGTGCGTGTAAGTAGTAGGAAAGCAATGTGTAAGTAGCGACCGACAACCACTCACTCTGCACAATAAAATAAATATCTTCGGTTAGTGACTGGTGTGAATACACACCGCAGTGGCTTAACGGGCTAGACGCTGCTGAAGATGATGCTTCACAAACATCGAAACGATCGTTCAGCTAATGTGAGTTCGAATCCCACCCGCGGCATTTACATTTTTTTCACTAACCAGAGAAAACATGATCTCTTATAGCCTTAAAGGAAATTACAACTTTAAACATAACGAGGATCTAAGACAACTAAATTTGAAACATATGGTAGGGCCAAACCAAAAGAGAACGAGACAACTGCAATTTGAATAGTTCGTTCTATAAATAGAACTTTCAAAACTTCAGCATCAGTGCGTGTAAGTAGGAAAGCCATGTGTAAGTAGCGACCGACAACCAATCACCCTGCACAATAAAATAAATATCTTCGGTTAGTGACTGGTGTGAATACACACCGCAGTGGCTTAACGGGTTAGACGCTGCTGAAGATGGTGCTTCACAAACATCGAAACGATCGTCCAGCGAATGTGAGTTCGAATCCCACCCGCGGCATTTACATTTTTTTCACTAACCGGAGAAAACATGATCTCTTATAGCCTTAAAGGAAATTACAACTTTAAATAAAGGGGTTTTCAACAGAGACGCTACAAAAGTAAATCGATAGGAACAGCAAACGACGCCATATTTTTCCCCGCTCTTTTGACATTTCTCTTCAGTAAGGTTTGCCATTTCATCATGGAAAGATATACGAACCAACAACGAGTCGAAATTATTAAAATTTACTACCGAAATTTGGAGTCAGTGGCCTCAACTTTAAGAGCGCTACGTCCAATTTATGGTCGTCATACGATGAGGCTCATTTCTGGCTGAATGGCTTCGTCAATAAGCAAAATATGCGTTATTGGTCACACAGCAATCCACACGTAATCCATGAGTCATCATTGCATCCCGAATAAATTACGGTTTGGTGCGGTTTATGGGCTGGCGGCGTTATTGGGCCGTACTTCTTCCGTGATGATCAAGACCGGCACATTACTGTGAATGCGAATCGCTACCGTTCAATGATAACCGAATATTTTTGGCCCCAATTGGATAATATGGACTTGGAGGACATGTGGTTCGACAGTCGATTGGCCGCCTCGGTCGTGCGATTTGACGCCGTTAGATTATTTCCTGTGGGGCTACGTCAAGTCTATGGTCTATGCCAACAAGCCAGCGACGATTGATGAACTTCGTACGAATATCGAAAGTGAAATTGCAGCAGTATCGGCCGATTTATGCTTGAAAACTGTCTAAAATTGGGTTCAGCGTCTGGACTTCTGCGAGCGTGCCCGTGGTGGCCATGCAAAAGAAATCGAGTTCCATACATAATGGCATCGAACGTACTTTCACAGGAATAAAGAATTTCATTGGTATCTAAAACCGGTTTTGTTTTATTTAAAAAAACTTTTGTGGCGCTCTTATTGAAAAACCCGTTATAACGAGGATCTAAGACAACTAAATTTGAAAAACGGTTCCACCAACTGTTTTTCCGGTTACAGCAACCGAGTTCAAATTACTCCAAAATAAAAAATTACATGAGGTGTCAGGGGACCCCCGGTTGGAACGAAGTTCCTTTCGCTATATATTATGTACTAGGTAGTTCCTAAACGCCAAAGGCGCCTGTTGAAAAATACAATAATTTAAATGGATCTTTCAGAGAAGATCCTTTTTGTAAAATGATAAACTTTTTTTAAGAAATTTTTTATTTATTGAATGTATTTTTTTTAAAAAAAGTATATTTTTTGATCGAATCGGAGATACCAATGTCCTATCGACAGAAGCTCTCTCTCCTTCTAGAGCAGAATACCCCCCCTCCAGAAGACCCAGATGCGCAGTGAAAGCACATCTCCCATTCTTTGGAAACCGCAGCAAGGACTGAACTTGGCTATCAAAAACCGCAGAAGGATAAACCATGGTACAACGAAGAATGTCGCATTGCAACTGATGAAAAAGACGCTGCACGAATGGCAAGGAAACAGTCAGTTACAACGCATGCTGCGAGTGAGCGGTACAAGAAAGAGGCTGAGAAGGGAGGAAAACCAACTATTTAGGCGGAAAAATTGGCAGTGGGAGCAGAGAGAGAGTGAAAGACCGAATTGTGCAGGATGAATGGTGACTCCCGAAAATTTTTCCAGAGGGTAAGAAGATTGAATAACGGGCCTAATAATGGGCTGCCCTCCTGCAAGGACGAGAATGGGAATCTTGTGACTGAGAAGCAGTGTGTCAGACCACTCAAAATGTGGACAGACCACTTTGCAGCACTACTCCACTCGGATTCTTCCACTGAAGATCAGGATTTAATGATAGTGGAAGATAGTGAAGACTGTACCCCCCCGCCCGCCAATCAAGACGAGATTAGAACGACGATCTCCCGCCTTAAGAATAATAAAGCCGCTGGTGCGGATGGCCTACCCGCTGAACTTTTTAAGGCAGGTGGCGAAGGACTGCTAAACCACATGCATCAACTTATATGCGGTATATGGCTGGGGGAATATATGCCCGACGATTGGAGTCTCATTGTATTAAAGACAAACGCCAATTGTTGGACTTTATCAGTGTGGTTTTAGACCAGGCAAGTCCACGACAGACCAAATATTCACGCTACGCGAAATCCTACAAATGACCCACGAAAAGCAAATCGATACATACCATATTTTTGTCGATTCGATAGCCCCATACGGGGAAAACTGTACGAAGCTATGTCTGAACTTCGGATTCCAGCAAAACTGAATCGTCTCTGTCGAATGACGCTGGCCAACACCAAATCAGCAGTGAAAGACCTCACTGAACCATTCTGGAGCAAGCGAGGACTGAGACTAAGCAACACACTTTCGTGCAATCTCTTCAACATCTTAATGGAGATAATAATGAGAAAAGCTGCAGTAAATACGAACAAGACCAGTAATGTTGCTGGAATATGCTGACGACATAGACATTATTGGGCGAAATTTGCGAGAGGTTACTGCAGTATTTTCAAGAATCGAAAAGGAATCAGCGAAGGTGGGTCTTGCTGTTAATGAGGGGAAGACAAAATTGATGGTGCCAACGACTAGACAAACCTCTCGCCTTGGTCCGCACTTGAACGTTGACAACCGATTTAATTTTGAAGTGGTAGATGAATTTGTCTACCTTGGATCCGCCGTGAACAAGGACAACAACGTCAGCCTGGAGATAAAAGGAGAATTGTGCTTGCAAATAGATGTTATTTTGGGCTCAGCAAGCAGTTTAGGAACAAAGCCCTCTCTCGACGGACAAAAGTCCAGTTATATCAGAGTCTCATTTTACCTGTCTTGACATATGGCTCCGAAACTTGGGTCATATTGCAAGCGGATGAAAAACACCTGCGAGTTTTCGAGAGAAAAATTCTCCGTAAACTATATGGTCCTGTTAGAGAAAACGGCGAGTACCGACGTCGCTGGAACGCAGAGCTATATAGCCTATATTCTGACGTGGACATAGCTAGGCGAATCAAATTAGGCCAATTGCGTTGGCTAGGCCATGTTATCAGAATGAATGAAGATGAGCCAGAGCGAAAGGTTTTCGATTACGTACCCGATGGAATCAGGAAAAGAGTACGACCAAGACTCCGCTGGAAAAACCAGTCAGAAGAATCCCTCCGTATCCATGGTGTTACCAACTGGCGAGAAAAGGCGAAGGCTAGAGCCAGTTGGAAGAATATGTTGAAATTTGTTTAATTTGTTTGTTTAATTAATATGTGTAAGACGTCTGACCCTCATGAGGTTGTAAATAGTCAATAAAAGTAAAGGTATATTTTTAGATCCTTTTTGTAAGAATATGTATTATATTTTCTCGAAAAGGTCCTTTCTTTAAAGAGAGGTACTTCTTTTATTAAAAGCTAGTGTTTTTTTAAGAAAAGGTACCATTTTTAATAAGAAGTACTTTCTGTAAGAAAAAGCCTAGGAGTATTTTTTTACTTTTTTTAAGAACAGGTGCTTTTTAAAAAAGTCGTATTCTGTTTAGGAAAAGGTTATTTTTTAAGAAAATTTGGTTATTTTCAGAAAGGCTACTTATCTCAAGAAACCAAAAGAAAGGTACTATTTTATTTTTAAGAAAAGGTACTTTTAAGAAAAGGAATTTTTATAAGAAAAGGTTTTTTTTTTTGAGATTTTTTTTAAGAGGATTTTTTTTAAGAAATTGCAATTTTTTTTGAATTGGTCCTTTTTTTCAAGGACAGGTACAATTTTAAGAGTAGGTACTTATCTCAGGAAAATTTATTTTGTTTTGCATAAATGGTACTCTCTAAAGAAACTGGTTTTTTAAGAAAAGGCAATTTGTTGTAAGATAACGTACTTTTTTAAGAAAAGGTATTTTTATAAAAAAATACTGTTTTTAAGAAAATGTATTTTGTAAGAAAAATTAAATTTTTAAGTAAAGGCACTTCTTTAAGATAAGGTATTTTTTTTAAGAAATGGTACTCAGTTTAAGAATATGTATAGGTATTGTTTTTAAGAAAATTTAATTTTTTAAGAAAACACACTTATTTAAGAAAATTTTATTTTTTTTGTTAACTTCTTTTACTTTGACTTTTTTAAATTTACCTTTTATTCTATTCAAAACTACAATATGTAATAAACAGACTCCACCTAGAAAATTTCCCAGTAGACAAAAAATGTCTCTCCAAATGTTAGTCTAGACACAAACCAAACCAAAGTACAAATGTAAGAGTAAGTATGGTTAAAAAAAAAAATAGTGTCCCATACATCCAAGGGATTGAGGAGAGCTTCTCACAATCAGTGAGCTGTGCGCTTTCTAGTTTTACACTCACTGATTGGGACCTACATTTTTACACTGGTTCCGAACGGTATTTTTGAGAAGCTTTTTCATGGCCAAATACTCGATAGTGTCGATAGTGCAAGGATCGAACCCACGTTCTCATGTACAAGAGCCGCGCACACTAACCATTGCACCACCGACGGAGTAAGTATGCTGCCAAATGTAATTCCATGCTTAGGGTTGTACTTCATGGATATGCCAGTCTTGCGCTTTGGCTTTTCTAAATTTACTTTTTTTGGGTTCAAAACTACAAATATGTACTAAACAGGCTCCACCTAGAAAACTTCCCTTTAAACCAAACAAAATGTACCCCATATAGTTGATAATAATGGGTTGTAATAAAGTAGTTAAAAAAAAGTTGTTTACAATTTTATCATTTAGCCCTCATCCCGCAACGTGCAATATGGAACTTCGTTCCAAAAAAGTTTACGTGAGCTGAAAAACGTTTGCAGTAAACGAGTTATGAGAGCTGAAAAAACGTTTGCGAGAAACGAAAAACGGTTCCACCAACTGTTCTTTCGTTTCCAGCAGGCGAGTGGTAATAAAAACTTTTATTTATTTCTTCCATAAGCTCTTTATTGTTTAAATTTCCAACTTTTATGATTTTGGTTTCACCCATAAAGTTTGTTTTAAAAAAAGTTAGAATTTTTGTCTATTTTTTCACTGTCTACTTGCACGTCTATCTCAACTTGCATTCAAATAACAACTAAAAGCGCAGAAAACTACAACGCGCCAATTGTCCATCCAAGATATATTAACAAGGTAGAAGCCATGGTAGAATTATCTATTAGGTAGTCGCATTAGCAATTCCGTCGTTAAGCTGTCAAAATTAGCTGAATAATGAAAACCACTATGTACACAAAATGTGAAAAATTTTATAAGATTATATTACTTGATACAAAGTCTATAAGACTGTGTATACAGTCAACAGAATGAGAGAAATTTACGTTCTTCGTAATCTGTGCTCTCATTGGAAAAGTGGCTAATTTAAGTTATCGCAAACGTTTTTTAAATTTGCGGCAAATGTAATTTTGTACGTGTTTGATGTTAACGAGCGTTTGATTCACGTCACCTATTTAAACCTGAGACGCATCAGTAATCGCATAACCAACCAGGCTACTCATTCGTTGCGCCTTCTCACTCAAGCTAGCTGACAGAGGGTATCATTTCCAGTCCCATGATTTGAATATCAATATCAATCTTCCCCATAGTGATGAAGTCGTAATGGGAACTCTGCAGATGATACAACCCACGAAACTACATGAACAGTGTTTCTATATGGCTACAGGAGTAGAGAGTAAAGGCAAAACGAATCTAAATCTGTCCATGTCAGCTTTCCTCTTAAACAGGACACATGCCTCCCATATTACTAAGCCAAACCCAAATACCTCAAAATGAAGAAGTCAAATATCTCGAAATGCATCTTGATAAACAGCTTACTTGGAAAACCCATATCAGAACGAAACGGAAAGCATTAGACATACAAATAGCCAAGTATAATTTCGATATTAATCCCAAATCTCCTCTCTCTCTCTCTCTCTCTCTCTCAATAATAACCCAATGAACCATTTCTTCAGAATTGTGTCCAAATTCTGGCAGAACGTCGTCAAAAGTATCAGAGTCTGATACCGAATTCAGCCAGAATTCTTCTCGAAAGTTATATGTAAGGTTGACAATAATACGGACCGACATGTCTTGGAAATTCGGAATTTTTGCAGACTTTTCGGACAGAAATCTGTCCGAATTCGGATTGGAAATTCGTAGGAAAATCTGGAAGTTTGCCCGACAATGTGCTGATATCACTGTAAGTAAAATTTTAAGTTTTGAAATGACACACAACAACACCGAGACACCCCAACTAATTTTTGGGTCATAGAAACCAGTGGTATACTCCGTTTTAAAAAGTTAGCTCAAAATTTGTAGTAGATTTAAGGTCATTCGTACAACCAGCCTACTTAGTCTAATTTCGAACTGGAGCTAACAACGGACTATCACTTAACCCATTTAAAACCGAGCTTATCTTGTTCTCTGGGAAATATAAAATATCCGCATTTGAACTGCCGTCAGTTAATGAAGTGCAATTACAGTTGACGGAAAAGGCCAAGTGTCTGGGGATAATTCTCGACAGAAAACTGTCTTGGAAACCGAATGTGGAGGAGAGGGTGAAAAAGGCGTCTGTCGCTCTTTACTGCTGTAAAGGCGCGATAGGAAATCGCTATGGACTGTCTCCTAAGATCACCATGTGGATTTATACGGCAATAGTCATATATATAATAGTCATAAGAAGTATATTCTGAATTCCTTGATGAAAATTCAAAGATCAGCACTGATTAGCGTTAGTGGGGCAATGGGCACGACGTCAGGTACTGCACTTAGTGCTATCCTGAACATCTGTACTCCTGATATCATGGCCGAATCGTCAGCCGCTACATCCCTGGTGAGAATCAGAGATTGTGGGCGTTTTCATATCGGGGCATTCCGGACACGCTGAATTACTACACCGGATCAACTCCATTCCCGTAAACACGGGAATTCCCCTACCTTCTACCAGCGACAAATCTAAGGACTTCTATTCCGAACAGGAATACCTGGGAAAAATCACTGGAATGGTATACCAGTAGTATCAGATTTTTCACGGATAGATCAAAGTTGGACGAGCAAGTAGGCTATGGGGTCCATTCACCGGACCGAAATGTAAATATCTCCTTTAAGCTGCCTGATCACTGTAGTGTATTTCGGGCGGAAATTACCGCCATGCTGGAGGTTGCTGAACTACTGAAAAGTAGTGTCACAACCCTCTGGAGAATATGCATCTACACAGACAGCCAGGCTGCTATAAAATCCCTGGAAGCCATGTTTGCTACGTCCCTGACGGTGAAAGAATGCCACTCATCACTTAGGGCAGAGTATTTTGACATCAGGCTCGTCTGCGTACCGGGACACAGCGACATTCCAGGGAATTGCGCAGCGGATGCGTTAGCTAGACAGGGAACTACGGCACAGGTTCTTCCGGCAAAATAAAGTGTTAGTATGCCAATCTCTACCTGCCGTATGCAGATCAGGCAGTGGGCCGATAATATGTTCAAGGATAAGTGGAGACTTACTTCAACTTGCAAACAAGCCAGGGTCCTCTAGTTACAGGTGGACAGGAAGAGGACTAGGCACCTACTTAACTTGCCGAGAGGCAGGTTATCCACAATGATAGGAACACTTACGGGACATTGTCTTGTAGGAAAACACACCCTAAGATTGGGACATAGAAACTCTACTCTGTAGATGCTGCATGGAAGAGGACGAGGAAATAATGAAACACCTTCTCTTGGATTGCCCTGCTCTGGCAGTACTGAGAAGTAGGATATTCGGTACACATTTATTTAGCACCGTAGCCCTACAGGATATTCCTGTAGGTCTCATAGACAAATTTTTTAAAAGGGCAAATTGGCTAGACGACTAGTTAATAGTTGCTATGGAGGAAACTGCAGGTATCACAATGGGCTTCTTTAGCCTAACAGCGTGCTGTCTTGCAGCCTTTGCAACCAACCTCCAACCAACCAAGGTGATTTTTGATTTTATTTGAGAGAAAAACCTGCAAAAGCTCTTGTTAAATCAATTTATATATTTTTTTGTTCGACAAAATGTAACCGTTGAAATATTTGGAAGCAAAATTAGTTTACCTCTTACAATTATAATTATAATAATATTGGGATTCGGGATTTTGGGATTGGCATCCCTATTACAAAGAGATGCTACAACATATAACGGGTGGTTAAATGTTAAGGGCCGATTTTGAATGTGAACCACACCTAAACGTCAAGTTTTTTTCTGCATTTCATTTGACATTTATCAATTTCAGACTAACTCAATTTGAACCATGGAAAGATACACAATCGAGCAACGCGTTAAAGTTATTCAGGCTTATTATGGAAATGGGCCTTCAAATCAAAATGCATATCGTGCACTTCGTGATTTTTTCGGTCAATTTAATCATCCAAATGTGCGTACAATCGGATGATAACGAACTTTTTATGACCCGAATTGGAATTTATTGATGTGGACGGTATGTGGTTTCAACAGGAAACGAAACAATGGCTCTTATGCGCGACAAATTCAATGGCCGTGATATCTCACGTGGCGACGATGTCAATTGGCCGCCAAGAACATATGATTTGACACCGTTGGACTTCTTCCTTTGGGGTTATTTGAAAGAAAAGGTGTACGTCACTAAAGGATGAGATGATGAGATGATAATTCAATTATGCCTCAGTGTCATCGAAAAGTTGGACCATCGGATGGAGGTGTGCCGCCGAGTTCGCGGCGGCTATTTGGCCGATATTTTGTTCCATACATAATTGAACCATACCATATTATCATAATAAAAAGAAATGACAATAATTTCTTAAATAATTTGTGTTTTATTCAAAATCAACATCGGCCCTTAAAATTTAACCACCCGATACATCAAAGTGTTCACTTTGATAGATTAGTCCCTACCCACCGCTATAGATGTTAACACAAATGCAGATCACATTGCGAAAAATTAAATATGTTTTGTTTTGTGTGTGGAAAATTTACACCGAAAAATCATCGACGACATTTGGTTGAAGATGCCCTCAAAGCTTACAATCAGTATTTTTTGGTTACCCCCGATGAAGAAATGCGAAATGTTGATCATGCACCTGAATTTACGTGCATCACATGTTTTAGTGCATTAAACAAATGGTGGATATTCGATGCCATTTGGACTTCCAATGATATGGACCGATGCAGGGGAACATGATACAGAAAATTGCTACGCGTGCATGTAATGGTCGATGTAAATGGTCTCAATCGAAACAGTAAGTTCACTTAGATAGACTATATGTATATGGAATACACAATAATTTATTCTTATAGAACAATGCGGGTTTATATACAAAGGTGTGCCAAGTGCTCACGTACCAGTTCCGCACAGTGAGGAATTGCCTGTCCCAGTACATCCGTCGACATACCAATATGATACTGCGTCCTATGAATTACAATCACAAACTTTAGCAACAACATTACATCATGCTGATTTTGATTACCTTCAGCCAGTTATACAATATCCATCATTAATTTCGCAGTAACATTTAGAGAGAATCGTTCGAAATCTGAAGGTATCTCAAAATAATACAATGACTTTTGCTTCGGAACTAAGGAGCGTCTACGTGCTGGCACCAGGTGTAAAAGTTACATCTTACAAATACCGGCAACAACCATATACATATGCATTATTTCATGCTTTCCGAGGACGCAGCTCATGCATATTGTCAAGATATTCCCGGTTTAATGACTGAAATGGGAATCTGCAACTATAATCCATCCTTATGGCGTTTTTTCATAGACTCCTCAACCAGTAGCTTAAAAGTAGTCTTGCTATTTGAAAACAACAGCGTTAAACCAGTGTCATTGATGTATGCTCTTGGAATGCATGAGTCGTATGATGCCATGAAATTAATTCTGGAATGCATCAGTTACGGGTTGCATTTTATGTTTCGGGATTTGGCAACCCTAGTGTTGCAATCTGGCAACTGACAGCTCTATCGTAAAGGTGGAAACTTTTGAGGTTATGCGTACTCAGAACGTTTTGACATACGAGCGCTATTTGTGTTGTTTACAGTGACTTAAAAGATTCAACTCGGCCCAAAAATGGAATTAAATCGTGAACATTTTCTTGCGATTATTTTTTAAAACTTTCGACGTGGATTAACTCAGCAACAGTGCATGGATGAACTTAATTCAATTTTTTGCGATGAAGCTCCATCAAAGACCAGTGTTTATCGATGGTATGGTGAATTCAATCGTGGTCGTAGTTCACTTCAAGACGAATTTCGTGAAGGTCGTCCAAAATCAGCTGTTGTTCCGAAAACCATTGATGCTGTGCGCCTACAGATTTTGCAAGTCCGTCACGTGACCTATCGTGAGATTGAGACAACCTTAGGCATTAGTGGGTCCCAGTATACATTCAATATTGCATAAATAATTGACTGTCAAAAAAATTTGTTCGGGTTGGATCGCACACAATTTGTGAATCGCTCAAAAAAATGCTCGTGTCGATTGGTCGAAAGAAATGCTCCAAAAATACGATCGCGGTGCTTCGAAACACGCCTATGACATCGTGACAGGTGATGAATCCAGGATTTACGCGTATGAGCCCGAAATTAAACAGCAGTCAACTGTATGGGTATTTCAAGATGAGCCAAATCCAACAAAAGTTGTTCGCGCCCGCAGCACTTCCAAGCAAATGGTCGCCTGTTTTTTCGGAAAAACCGGGCATGTCGCAACCGTACCACTAGAACAACGCAGAACAGTGAATTCTGAGTGGTACACTCAGTTGTTTGCCAGTTGTCTTCCAAGAAATCAGGAAAACCAACCGCCGAAGACGGATCACTCTTCACTACGACAATGCGAGCTCTCACACATCGGCTGAAACAACTGCATTTTTGAGTACCCAAAACATCGATTTGATGGGTCATCCGCCGTATAGTCCTGACTTGGCACCGAATGACTTCTTTTTATTCCCGTACGTAAAAAACAAACTGAGAGGTTAACGTTTTTCGACACCTGAAGAAGCGGTTGCTGCATTCAGAATGCATGGTTTGGAGATACCTCAATCAGAGTGGCAAAAGTGTTTCGACAATTGGTTCAAACGCATGCAAAAGAGTATAAATATTCATGATGAATATTACTTATTTCCAGGCAGAGACTATACTTATTTCCAGGCAGAGACTATTGTTGTACAATAAGTACATATTATTTTCAATTCTAACGCTGCATAGCATTGTGTTGTCATAACGCTGTGTGTTGTTTGCACGTGTTGACTTTGTTAGATTATACCCCACCCGTGCTTATAGAATTTTAACACATAAATAAAGCAATATTTAGGTCATTGAAATAATTGTTTTTGTTTTGTCATAAACAGAGCGACGACAACAAGTATTGAATAGTATAGAGAACTTATTGCACTCCTTTTCCGCTCTCATGTAGAGAGTCTGAGTAAAAGAGCATACACGAGTCTTATTCTCTTTATAGAATATTTCAACATAAAGGCGCCATTTCGACAATGTTATTACATAAAACAATACAAAGCGCATAAATGTTTCAAAAGGCATCAATGTTTCACGTCAAAATTATGAATGGACCAAGTTATGACAAAAAGAGAGTAATACGTTTTGAATCTTTCGCCAGATGTCGCCAGTGCTTTTGAGTCATACAATTCGTTCTCTATACTATTTAATACTCTTTGGCGACGACGATCTGCTTGTTTGTTCGCTGCCGCCCTATCAATACCATCATACTCACTCTCAGGCAGAGACTACCCTGCAAACCAACTACCAGAAATCTACCGTGGTATATATCTGGTATTCTACCAAGAAGTCTTATTTGAAAAATACACATGCACGTGACAATTCTACCCAATTAAAATTGTGTACATGTGAATACATGTGATTGTTCATCTTGTTTTCACGCATACTAGAGTCCATAGAGCTTTCTCTGTTACTCTGCCGTGTTTTCCCCCTGGAAATAGACAAATAGAGTGAAAAAGACGACAATATGTGAATGGGAAAATGTTGTGCACTAGGAAGAATTTCTGGTAGATCTCCCAAATATTGTGCCAGAAATGCGGTTAGCATGTGTTAGTACCGAAGACAAATTGTTTTAATGTGTTGGTGCTTTCGCATACTTTTTGGTAGACGTGGTTTGCAGGGTACTGTTGTACAACAACCACGTATGTGATGCTAACGCTCTATGTTGTTTGCATGTGTTTACTTCGATAGATTACCCTACCCGTATCTATAGATGTTAACACATCAACAGTAAGTAATTTTCGGGGTTTTCTGATTTTTTCTTCTGGTGTAGTTCCAATATTTAGCTGAACAACGGTTTTACCCAGGGCCGGCTCAACACCGGATTTTCGGCTACGGCATAAATTTTTTAAACTTTGGTGTACTCCACAACTGTTTTTCGCTTTGGTTCTGTTTCATATCACTTTCGGCGTAACCGGACTTAGCTATTTTCTCCGTCCAGTGTCACCAACATAGGCTTCGGATTTGTGTGATTAATATTGGTTTTCGGATGGCTGACCTGTGGCAGAGCTTCCGGATTTCCTCTCGTGGACTCTCTGGAAATATGGAACATATCTGGAATCATGAATAAATTTCATTGATAAATTTTACTTACCTAATACTTTACTTACCTTATTGATCCGCTTTACCAAAATCTGTAGGCCATTCTGAGGCAATGCAATTTTTTGTTTTTCCTATCACCGTTTATTCAAATCACAAAAAATAAATTTTATTTTTCCCTGAGTATTGCCAAAGTATCTCGGGAATGATTAATATTTTTAATGACGATAAAACAGTGATATCACGGCAATATCACTAGTATGGTTATACATATATCTTGTAATTGTTTGCTGGGTAGGTGAGGTAACACACAAAACAATAATGTGTTGCTGGTTTATATATCTTCTATACGTTTCGAGATAATTGGTGTTAAAATAGGAGCATTTTTCACAAAATTATTACAGACGGTCACTGATTGGGAACTACAGTTTTGCGGTGTTTTGAGAAGCTTTATCATGACTAATTACTCGATAGTGTTGCTGTTATTAAGCGTGCTGATCGTCGTCGAAAGAAATGGAAGTTGGTCAGAGCAGAGATGGAACCAACGCCGTCCAAAATAATCATAGCACCGATGACAGTTTATTGAGTTTGAAGTTGGTATAATTCATTTGCGGTAAACGAAAGCACTGCTTTTCTTTTCACATAAACGTTTTTTTCTTAGTTTAGAGTTACCATATAAATTCTTTAATAAATTTTCCGGTTCAAGATCAAGTTCTATGAAAAAGTTATTTTATAACAAAAAGTAAATTTTCATAGAGCATATTACTAAAGAAAAATAATGTGAAATTGATTAATATGGTGAATGGTTGGGAATATAGCTATTTCAATGCCCACCAAGGTATATTATCAGCTCCCTTCTCCCAACCTATTTGCCATATTCAAAACCATAAAAAGGTCGTTAATTCGTGATCCCCGGTACAAAATATTAAAATGCTCGTAACTCCTAAACGGTGCGTCTAATCGCAAACAGGCCGGTATTTCGCAATCACTCGTAAAAAACATAAAAATAATCAAAAAACTCCTAAACAGTGCGACTAATCGAAAAATTACGTTATTTCGTGATCACTGGTAAAAACAAAAATATTAACATGCTCGTAACTCCTAAACGGTGCGTCTAATCGCAAAGAGGACGTTATTTTATGACCAGCGGTAAAAAAAAATATTAACATGCTCGTAACTCCTAAACGGTGAGTCTAATCGCACAAAGGACGACATTTAATGACCACCGGTCCAGTTTATCATACATACATACATGGTTTCCCATTACATCCCATGAAGGGACCGGGGAAAACTTCTCACAATCACTGAGCTGTGCGCTTTCCAGTTTTCACTCACTGATTGGGACCTACAGTTTTACACCGATTCCGAACGGTATATTGAGAAGCTTTTTCATGGCTATATACTCGATAGTGTCGCCATCACTATGCGAGGTGACCGCCGCCGAAAGAAATTTTTTGAAGGTGGTCAGAGCATGGTTCGAACCCAGGATCTCATGTACAAGAGCCGCGCACACTAACTAACATTTACATTTACATTAGATTTCATTACATCCGAAGTATAGGTTGTCACACCCTATTACAGGTTGCTTCAACTGAATTTCTATTGTGAACACTATATTTAGTCGTGACAATCTAAATTCGGTTGTGGCAACTTCAATTCGGTGGCAACAACCGAATTTATGGTTGCTACAACCTCTTTTCAAATAATTATTTCTTGTTTTGAATTTGAACGCAGCTAATGCCATCCTCGCATTTGTCAATCATGATCATGAGGATAATTTACCGATGGAGTTTATAAAGAACTACATATCAATATTTGAAACATGCATTCAAATTTGTAAACTTACTAAAATAAAAAACAACAGAGAAATTCATATACAACATCAGAGTTTAAATTAAGTTAAACATAGTTACAAAAATAACCGAATTACTCGTAACCGAATTTAGAGTTTATCACAACCACATTAGATATCATTACATCCGAATTACAGGTTGTCACAATCCCATTAGAGGTTGTCTCAACATATTACAGGTTGCTGCAACAAAATTTCAGTTGTGGCGACTAATTTTCAGTCGTGACAATCTCAGTCCGGTTGTAGCAAATTTAATTCGGTAGTAGCAACCGAATTTACGGTTACTACAACCTCTTTTCAAAGAATTATTTTTTGTTTTGAATTTGAACGAAGCTAATGCAATCCTCACATTTGTCAATCATGAGTCATGAGCATGAGCATAAGTTACCGGTGGAATTTATTGTCGTTATGGCCATCGGTGGTGCAATGGATTGTGTGCGCGGATCTTTTACATGAGAACGTGGGTTCGATCTGTGCTCTGACCAACTTACATTTCTTTTGACGGCGGTAAACTCGCTTAGTGATAGCGACACTATCGACATAAACATAATCACCGAGTAATCATTCAGAAACGGTCCCAATCACTGAGTATAAAACTTGAAAGCACACAGCTCACTGGTTATGAGAAGGTCTCCATAATCCCTTCATGAGATGAGATGGGAAACCACTGGGGTATTCACAAGTTGTACTAACGTGTTGTAATTGTCGTAAGTACTATCGGTATACAACAGTTGTACATATGTTGTTGGTATTGCCAAAAAGGGTGTACAAATAGAGAAGAAAAAAACGCCGCAATGTGGCAACCCTCGTAGAAGAGAACGAAAAAGTCGACGCGATTCACTCAAAAGCATTTCTCTCTCGCTTCATAACTTGATTATTTCATACTTTTTATATACTTTATGTAATTATATCCTCACCCATAGGATGCGGGTATATATCAATTAATTGGTAAAAAAATGTAACACATAGAAGGAGCCATATTAGACCCTTAGTATCTTTGGACGAAATTCGTTTTTGAACTTTTTAAGACGTTTGAGCCATGTCCGTCTGTCTGTCTGACTGGTCAACACGACAACTGCCGTAAATCTGTACAGATCGCAATGAAATTTTGTCAGTGACTATTATTTTCTAATATTGAGTTTGGGATTGAAAATGGCCTTTTTGACCACGCCCCTTCTGGTACCTCCCATACAAATCGACACATTTAGCGCCAAATAATATTTCTTTCAAGCTTTTCTTCTGGTAGATGTGATTAGCTTCAACTCTCACACCGGTTAATAATCTATAAATGCCTACTTAACTGGAGGTAATGGGCGAGATTGTCACGCCCATTCTAGTACCTCCCATACAAAAAAGGGTGTTCGTCCGGGTTGTCAATTCGATAAATTGTGAGAAACTCTGTCGGAATTAGGTATAAGGCTTCACGTTATCAAACACCAATCACCGATTAAAACAAGGGTGATTTTGCCACGCCCATTGTGGTTCCTCCCATACAAAAGTTGTTTGGCCGTCTGGTTGTTCGGCACGGGAAGCCCCGCAAAACCGAACCAATCTTTATGAAAGTTTGTACTAGTCAATATTTGGTCAACTAAAGCTCTCCTTAGAAAATGAGGGGTTTTGCCACACCCATTCTGGTACCTCTCATATAAAAGTTGGGCGGATGGCCGGTTGATCGACGCGATAATTCTCATAAACTACAAACGATCTTAATAAAATTCGGAACTAGGCAATATTTTGGTAAAAGCTACTGTGTAATTAATAACTGACTATTGTGCCACGCCCAGTTTCGTACCTCCCATACAAAAGTTGGGCGTATTTGCAGTTTCACGTCTCGATATCTCCAATAAATCATAACCGATCTTAATAAAATTTGGTACTGATCAAAATTTTGGCAACAACTTGACATGCCCCTTTTTTATACCTCGCATATAAATATTGGGAGGGAAACTAACTAATTTGGGTATTCAATAAAATTTAGCGCAATGTCAATCTGCTATTGAGTATGGCCATGAGTATGGGTAACAGAAATCCCACGAAATGGATGACTTAGGTGCGATTAAGTCGGTTCACCCGACTGAATCTTATGTACTGGTTTTAAATAAACATGTTTGGAATTTCTATAGTTAGATACTGTAACGTCCTCAGAAAACTGCTCGTGTATTGAAATAATCAACGAAGAGAGTAAGACAGAGAGCAGAGAAACGAGGCGCTTCACTCGTTTTTATTTGTTCTCGTCTATGATGATTGCCATATTGCGGTGGTTGGTTCTTCTCTACTTGTACATTCTCTTTGGTATTGCTCACACAAAAATATTATACGACAATACAACTTATGCAGTTATGTTTTTGCAGTGTACTATCAGCACCAGCTGTTTCGTATTTACTTGTAGTCAATTATTTTTTACCTGTGATTGTAATTTGAACTATTTGTATTTCTTATGAAAATTAAAACTCAGATCTGCACCAAAATTTCACCAACGGTAAAGGCTTTAGCGCTGAGTTGAAAAATAAGTTTTGTTTTATGCGCTAGGACCAACTTCTTGAGATATAGACCATTAAAGCTTGAGTATATAATCGGTTATATCTCAGGTATTTATCATCGGATCTGCTTGAAATATGTATCATTACAAAGCCCTTGTAAAACTCTATAACTCTGTATATAAATATATTTCTTTCTATTAACCTATTGAGGGCTCATTTAGTAAATGTTTTTTAACCTCACTTTTTTGGTTTAATCAACTTGTTGTTCTTGTCTTTTGGTGTTGTTGTATTTTGTCGTTGTTGTTGTTGTCTTTTATTTCTGTTGTCCTTTGTTGTCCAAAATAAAAAAATTATTTCTAAAAACTCGCGCGATTTTTCTGATTTTGTCACACATCTATTTTAGCTTCAGAGGGAATTTGATCCCCCCAGCCTAGTTGGAATATAAATTTAACGATTTATGATTATTATTATTTCATCAGGATCGGATAATAAATGAAAATATTGACTTCCGCAAACATTTTTCTTTTTTTTTTTAAATCCGAAAAAATTCTAATTTTGCTGCTAAAAGAAATTTGCTCCTAATTAAATAAATATTTGCAAATTATTTGCAGTAAAATGGAAGGAGTTAAGGATATTCCGGCAAGGTTTGATTTTGACGTTTTAAGTCTTACCAAGCGATAATATAAAGGGGTGCTCACAAGTGAATTATTTTTCGACTTTACGACTTATGACTTTAAGACGCCATGTGAATACCCTACATGTATTTAATGCCGTTATAATGTAATTGTCGTTTTAAGCATCAGTTAAGTGGCAGTCATCGGTGGTGCAATGGTTAGTATTTGCGACTCTGGTATATGAGTACGTGGGTTCGATCCCTGCTCTTATCACTCTGCATATCTTTCAACTACGGTTATCTCGCTTAGTGACGACAATACGTTCGAGTAATTAGCTACGGAAAATCTTGTCGAAAAACCGTGCGAAGTTGGTGTAAAGCTGTAGGTATCAATTGGTTAGTATAAAAGTAGAAAGCGCACAACTCACTGATTGCAAGAAGCTCTCTGCTGTCCCTTTATTGGGATGTAAGAGGGAAATTTGTATTTATTTTATTTTAAGTTTAAAAGGTCGAAGTTAAATGCAAAATTAAATTGAGAAGTTTCTGAAAGAGAGAACATCCCAAAGACTGATTGAATATAAATTAAAACCGCTTGTAATTCAAAACTAAAAACACAAGGGTCACCCTAATATATTTATACATTTTTAATGCATATCTGAATAGTGTTGCCTCATGGGCGATACTGTGTTAAATCTAATGATTGATGAATGATTTTAAAAAAAAAAAAATAAATGGTTTCCCATTACATCCCATGAAGGGACTGGGGAGAACTTCTCACAATCACTGAGCTGTGCGCTTTCTAGTTTTCACTCACCGATTGGGACCTACAGTTTTACACCGATTCCGAACGGTAATTTGAGAAGCTTTTTCATGGCTAGATACTCGATAGTGTCGCCGTCACTATGCGAGGTGACCGTCGTCGAAAGAAAATTTTTAGGTGGTCAGAGCCGGGTTCGAACCCAGGATCTCATGTACAAGAGCCGCGCACACTAACCATTGCACCACCGACGGCCATGATGAATGATTTTAGAACAATAAAAAATGCATTAAACGATTTGTTTTTTTTTTTTGTGCAATTTTATTTTGTTTCGTTGCGAAAACTGCTTGCAGAGATGATTATAATTAAGATGTTAATACACAGATACCATTTTGTGTGTAATTTCTCTACAGATGTCATTTTACAATTTAACGTTACGATATTTGTCTCAAAACAAAATTACATTCTAGGTTTTCCGTTTTTTTTTCTCTTTCAGTTTGTTGGTTTGTGATGTATTTCATAAAAAGGCATTATTAAACTACAGACTAATAAAAGCAAAATGATATCTTATAAAAGACGACTTTAAAATAAAGTCAATAATTAGAAAATATTTGAATATTTAACAAAAAAAAAGAGAGTTCTTAAAAATCTTGAACAGACATCTTGTGAGAAGCAAGTGGATTCTGAAATAAAGAACACGTAATTTATTATGAGAAACATGGGAATTTAAATATAATTATAATAGTTACCTCTTGAGATTTTCATTTACTCTGCATCTCAATCGCAAATGCCAAAATGCCACTTTACATTATGACGTCAGCTGGAAATTAAAGAAAACAATAAAGATTTGTTTTTAGAATTTAGATATTTTGATGTTTTCTTATAACGATAGCAAGTTACTTTTGTTATTCAATTTGTTCCCCCTATGTTTTTTTTTTTTGGCAAAAACATTCGTTTTTGTGTTTTGATCATATGGATCATTAAATTAGGTGATGCGCCTGGATAAATTCGAAATGTTCAAATTTAAAAATAAATTCCAGCAATAAATTTAAATTTTAATGGGATATCATGACATTTTCTTTGTAGCAACAAATTGTATACAAGATTGTGGGAAAATTAGTGATAACATGCGAAAAAATTCCCTGTATAAAATAGACCCTCTCGTGCAAAAAATGACTTTCAAAATGTGATGTTTTTATGTTCATTTCAACCGAATCGTGTGGACGAAATATAAACGCAAATCTATATCTAACGAGAAACTCGTTAAAGAATCACAAGTCAAAATTTGCGCACGTTTCACTCAATTTCGTGCGAAACTTCTAAAATTTGAAAAGATTTTTTTTTTACTTACTTTCCCCCCGACTAAAAAAATATCGCCCAGCATAATGAAATAATATATATTCATATTTATAAAAATACACATTCATACAAACATAAAATGTATATAAAGCAAAACAAAAAAAAAAACAAAATCAGAAGACTCTTGGACAACCTCAATACATCGCAATGTCACACACTTTGACAAAGTTAAACTATCGCTAAGGAGGGGACAGCTCTGTTCTCACATCTCATGCTATTCTATCTCTGTATATCTTTTGGATATCCATGATGTGTTGGCATACAGTTTTGCTTTGCTTCATCGAAGAAAGACTATATTTTTTGTCTTCAAATTAATTGTTATTGGCATTTTCCTCCACCGTGCCAATATGAGGTTGATACTTGGAATATTTTTCCTTAAAATAGATTAGATTTGTAGTTATTTCCCAAATGTAGTGGTTGCCATTCAAGATATTTTCCTTTGATTTGTTTATTATTTATAAAAATGAAAATATTTCAAATACTGCGTCAATATTTATTTACGTAAGCAAAATGTGTAAATTATACAAAATTTGTTTTATATACAAACAAATTTATGTCAACATTTTGTAGCCCGAAATGTAAATATTTGAACAGTAACGTCTACCAACGTTTTATCACGAAGTCTGTGCGATAAGTCTGTACGAAATGTCTTACGACATGATATTTCTTCAATAACCAAACCAAATAACCACAACTTTTCGAAGCATAAGCTGTCGGAATCGGTGTAAAACTGTGTGTCCCCATCAATGAATCCTACACTACAAATACCACAACTTTTTAAACGTATGATGCTCTCCACTATTCGTTCACAATATGCAACCCCAATTAGTTTATTAAATATTTTACATTTCCCCATTACATCCCATGAAGGGGCAGGGGAAAGCTCCCCGCAATCAGTGAACTCTGCGCTTTCAAGTTTTACACTCATATATTGGAACCTACAGTTTTACACCGGTTCCGAACGTTAATTAGACATTTATTTACATACTTAAGTACTCGATAGTACCGCCATCACTAGGCGGGCTGACCGTAGTCGAAAGAAATGTAATATAGTTAGAGCAGGGATCGAACCCACATTCTCATGTACAATAGTAGGACATACTAATAATTCTACCACTGAAAGACAAATCTAATGGTTATGCATTTAAATTAGAAAGCACGTAAAACTGAAATGTTTTAAAACAGGTTTCCAATTTAGTACTCTAAAGATCGATTTTTCCAAAACCGATTTTCGATTGGTTCAAAAAAACAAATTTTCCAGAAATCAGCTGTTGGTTTTAAATTTTGGTAAAACCCGATAAACGCGTATTTTTGGAGCGAAGTTCCTTATCGCACATTGCGAGATGGGGGCTAACTGAAAAAATTAAACAACTTTTGCTTTAACACTATTATGTTAACAACCCACTATTATCAACTATATTGTTTACTTTTGCTTTGGTTTGGGTCTAGACTAACGGCTTGGATCATAGGGAAACAAATTAACTAGATGTATCACATATGTTGGGAAATTTCTTGTTTAATGGGAAGTTCTCTAGGTGGAGCTTGTAACCAATATGTACTATATTTATATTATAGTTTTGAACCCAATAAAAAGTAAATTTAGAAAAGCGAAAAAAAAAATTTTTCTCAAAAAAATACCTATTCATATTCTTAAACAAAGTACCTTTTCTTAGAAACAATACTATATCTTAAAGAAGTACCTTTGCTTAAAAAAAGTATATTTTTATATAAGTACCTTTCTTAAAAGAGTACATTTTCTTACAAAAATTTGGCTTTTCCTAAAACAAAATACTTAAAGAAGTATCTTTGTTTAAGAACAGAAAATTTTCTTACAAAAAGTACCTTTTCTTAAAAACGAAAATACTTAAAGAAGTATCCTTGCTTAAAAAAGTACATTTTCTTACAAAAAGTACATTTTCTTAAAAAAAAAGTTTTTTTTTTAAATAAGTACATTTTCTTAAAAATGTAAATTCTCTTACAACAAATTGCCTTTTCTTAAAAAAGTACATTGTCTTTAAAAAGTACCTTTTTGTGAAACGAAATAACTTTTCTTGAGATAAGTACCTACTCTTAAAAAAGTACCTATTCTTGAAAAAAGATCAATTCTAAAAAATTCCCATTTTTTAAAAAAACCTTTTCTTCAAAAAAATACCTTCTCTTAAAAAATACCCTGCCTTACAAAATTCCTTTTCTTAAAAGTACCCTTTCTTATAAATTAAGTAATACATTTTCCTCTCCTTTCTTGATATAAGTAGCCTTTCTGAAAATAAGTACATTTTCTTAAAAAAATAACCTTTTCCTAAAAAGAGTATCACGTCTTTAAAAAGTACCTGTTCTTAAAAAAAGTACTTCCTTGTTTAAAAAAATCTCATACTGTTATGGCTTTTTCTTACAGAAAGTACTTCTTCTTAAAAATAGTACCTTGTCTTACCTCTCTTAAAAAAATTACATTTTCGTGAAAATATAATACATATTCTTACAAAAACAACCTAAAAGTATTCTTTTCTTTTATAAAAACACATTCTACAAAAAAAATGTTCTTAAAAAATTTTATCATTTCACAAAAAGTATCTTTTCTTAAAGATCAATTTAAATTATCGTATTTTTTAACGGGTGCTTTAGGCGTGTTCGAACTAACTAGTACATAATATATAGCGAAAGGAACTACGTTCCAACCGGGTGTCCCCTGACACCTCATGTGATTTTTTCTATTCAATTTATTTATACATGTACTACACTCAAAGAAAAAGCTTCATCCAATTTATGAATTCCTTCATCAATTTGATGAAACATTTCCTCATTTTCCAAACCACGACACATTTCATCGCACTGATGAAGAACATTTCATCAATCTTTCATCTATATTTTACGTTGATTCAACGACAATGTTACACCAAACTTACATCAACTTGATGACTACCAACGAAAAATGTACAGCAAAGTAATGAACAATTTATATCAAAATAAGGAAAAAATTTTGGCTACCCATTGACAAACAATTTAGATCAAAATTATAACCAATTTACATCAAATTGATGACAAACTTACATCAAATTGAGGTAAAGATTTGTTATTATTTCGCTGTAAATTGTTCATTAATTTGCTGTACATTTTTCGTTGGTTGTAATCAAGTGGATGTAAGTTTGTCATCAATTTGATGTAAATTGGCGATAATTTTTATGTAAATTGTTTGTTAATGAGCAGGCAAACTCTTTGGCATGTTTTTCATCGTAAAAAATCCACATAAAAAATTCTCATAGCGTGGATATTGTTTTCTGTCCTTTGCACTATTAAGTATTTATTTTCAAATTTGTACTACTTGTTATATTTTTCCCTTTAGTTTTCCAATACTACGTCGATATTCCAAATTCCAATGAGGTAGATTGATGTAAAAATATCGTCAATTCAATGAAGCTGGAAAGGTGAAACAAATTCCAGAACTTTTTCATTTAATTGATGAAATTTGTCATCAATTCAACGAAGAACAATTGATGAACATTTATCATCGATTTGGTGTAAATATTTTCTTTCAGTGTGTAAAATAAATATATTCCCATAGAGTAAGATATAAAGAGTGTGTATGTGTGTATCAGTTCCACCAAATTCTCGTCGAACGACAGTTTTGATTCGGTTTTTTATATCAGTTTTTCTGCCAGAATTTGAACGTAATACAAATAAAAATTAAAGAAAATTATTATGTTCTTCAAATCAAAACTAATTTATTGCATATAAAATTATATTAAAACTCGTAAGTGCCAATAACATCAAATTTAAAGTAATGTTTTTCAATTCGCCTATCGTTCATTCTCTTTCACATTCTATCCTGTATCAAATTTGCAGCTAGGAGGTCGATCAGCTGTGTCATTGAAACCCATGGAAATGGTCTTGGAGCGGAACTCTTGGAATCAGGAGGATTCGATAAAAATAAATCAAAACAACATGTTTTTTATTACCTGCTTTCGACCACTTTGTATGGGTTGTATAAAGTCGCCAAAAAAATAGTTTAGCGGGAAATAAAAAAAACACGTTTATAGAGAAAGATATAAAGAGAGGGTATGTGTGTTTCAGTTCCACCAAATTCTCGTCCAAAGTCACTGGGCTAACGACAGTTTTAATTCGGATTTATATGCCAGATTTTGGGCATAATGCAATTAAAAATTAAAGAAAATTGTTGTATTCTTCAAATCAAAATTAATTTATAGTTGTTTTAAAAGTCATAAGTGCATAAATTAAATTTAACGTCAGTTCTTTCAATTCGTCTATCTCTCATTCCCTTTGAAATTCTATCCTGTATCAAATTTGAAGCTAGGAGGTCGACCAGCTGTTTCATCGAACCCCATGTATTTTTCCATTACATTCCATGTATCAAAACTGCCTTTCAACGGGAATTTCGTGGAACTCTTTAGTACTAGTATTTCTCTATGGTACAGGGGAGAGCTTTTCACAATCTATTTTACGACGGTTTCTAACTGTTTGTATGAATTTGAACAAACATATTAATTTGTATGTTGAAAATCAAATTGAATGGGAATAGGATACAAAATTAAAAAAATAAATAAATATTTTTCCATTACATCCCCTGAAGGAGCAAGGGAGAGCTTCTCACAATTTGAAAGCTGTGCGCTGGCCTGGTTTACACTTACCGATTGGGACCTATAATTTTACACCGGCTCCAAACGGTATTTGAGGAGCTCTTTCATGGCTAATTACTTTATAGTGTCGCGCCGTTACTAAGCCAGGTGATTGCAGTAGAAATACAGTTTACAACTGTATTTATTTATTTGGAAATCTCAGTCAACTGTGGGTAGTACAATGTTTAGTGTGCACGACTCTTGTACAAGCGTACGTAGATTCAATCCCTGCTCTAACCACCTTCCATTTCATTCGACGACGGTCACCTCACTTAGTGACGCAACACCATCGAGTAATTAGCCTTGAAAGGGTTTGTCAAGAAACCGTTCGCAACCGGTGTACAAGTGTAGATCCCAATCAGTGAGTGTAAAACTAGAAAGTGCACAGCTTTCCAATTGTGGTAAGCAGTACCCTGCTCCTTCAGGTTATGTCATGCTAAAAGATTTATTAATTTATTTAATATTTTTATTATATTTCAATTTTATTTTAATTTGTAACACATGTTTAATATAAAATTTAATATTTTTATACAAACTCACATTCAAATCATTCAAATTTGAGAATCCCTACAAACATTTGGAACAATTTAACCTTGACGATATTTCGGCAATATCTTCGTTTTATCATCATGCAAAGTAATATATTGTTTATATCTTCTTTTTATCATTAAAGCAATATTTCGGCGATAAAGAACATAATATTTGAAATATTTTGTCTTTTGTCATTCGAAAATTATATTTTATTGCCGATATATCACTGTTATACCCATAGAGTAATGACATGTAGAGAAGCCAACTCTCTCAGTAAATTGATAGCATTTGGTGTGTTGCAGATGGGCGGTTGGATGTTGGAAAGTATTGCTTTAATAATTCCAGATAGAGGCAATGGCTCAAACCAACCAGCAAGAAAACAGCAACAGCATTTCGCATAAATACATCGCAAATATATATTAACAATAAAAGGTAACAAAAAATTCCAAAATACGTTCAAATTTCACAGTTTTTCATAAAAACGACATGAAAAATTAAATTCAACATTGTTTGTAAGGAAATTTCAGATGAGAAGAATTGCAGTTCTATATGGCATTACTCTATGGTTATACCTACTACATTATAATCATGGCAAAATATGTAAGGTAGAAGCAATGGGAATTGAAGGCATTTTGTTTTTATTTCAGGAGCCGACATTGTCAAATTCAGCCGATCGAAATTGTCAAGATGTATTTATTTCAGGTAATATCAGGAGGAATTGTTGTAATTTTCGGCAACAACCACAAGGACAAGAAAAAATGTAATCTGCTGTTTTACCACCTACCACCTACAACTTGCAATTGGTATAAGCAACATTTGAAAAGGTCGCCCCCAACGACAAGAAAAAATTGAAATCAGCTGTTCTAACGCTTCCACCTGTACATCTGATACATCTCGATTATAATGATAAAAAAATTTCAAACATTTTTGGTTCGTTTGAACCATAGACTAATTCATACATAGATATATTTATTTTATCATCTGACTTTTCATTTCACACTCTTCGTCGTAGGTTTGTGGAAATGAGAGAAATTAAATTTAAAATTAACTTACACCAGGTGGAGTTACAAAATATGTATGTTCACTTAACTTTTTCATATCGTTTTGGTGTAGAACTGAAAAATTTAAATGTACTTTGCACTTTTTTGTTGACTTTTATCGTTGGTATACCTTTGTATTGTATTTACCCCAACTAGTTTGCCACAAAAACACGAAATTCGGTTGTTGTTCCTTTGTTGGACGTTTTGTACTAATGCCTCTATCTGGCATTATTGAAGCCATGTTTCCACCATCCAATGTTTACTTTCCACCGTACCTATGACGTTTAATTTATTGAGAGAATAAATGTATCTATGTATGTATTAGTCTATGGTTTGAACCTTTTTGTTTCTTTCAAAATAAACCCCAAATAAGATCCATTCTTACACATATTAATGACATCTGAGAATCAGAAAGATGGCACGAAGCCGTGTTGGAGCTGCTTTAGTTGAAAACGACCCTAAGAACAGGCGAACGCCGACCCCACACAAATCGTAGGCAAAAACAAGACGGTGTTGGGCCCAGCTAGATGAAGAAAGAAGATGTTGGCGATATCGCCACAATATCGCTTTATTTGATGTAAATTAGAAGATATATCTCCGTAGCCATATTGCGGAGATATCACTTTATTATCGTCATAAAAAGTATTAACCAAGTAGTATTTGTAAGTATCTTCATTTTATCATTCCCGAGATACTTCAGCAATACTCAGAAAAAAAATAAAATGATTTTTTTGTCATTTGAAAAACAAAAATAGTTTGACTAATTAGGGACTAGGAAAAACTGGGAAGGGATCACAATGGTCTACATATATAATGGAAAAAAAGGTGACCTATGATATAAGGTAAGTAAATTTTATGAATTGAATTTGTTCATGACTCCATATCTATTCCATATTTCACAAAAGTCCAGAAGAAGAAGGTATGCCACAGGTCTGTCACCCGAAAAAATCGTTGACGAAATCCAAGTGTCTATGCTGGAGACACTCGAGGGAGAAAATGGCTAAGTCCAGTTACGACGAAAATGAAATTAATCAGAAACCAAAGCGAAAACAATGTTGGAGAAACTAGGGTTGAGAAAATCTATGCCGCAACCGAGGAGCCGGCGTTATCCCCCCTGGGCCCAACAATGTTGTTAAAAAAATATTGGATCTACCCCAACGAATAACGCTAAATTCTCTATTAAAATTCTCTAGGTTTTATATATTTGCATAATACGTTGTAATTTTACACGTAATATTATTATTTACAAAACTACAAAATCGAAAACTATAATAAAATATAAAAATATTAGGCTTATTTTTTTTTCCTGCTAAACAAAGTTTTCGACGACTTTATATGGGGAGCCGCTTAAAATCGCTTAATATCGCATACCTCCCAATACAATGTGGTCGAAAAATTAGTTTAGCAGGGAATACAAAAACAGCCTCATTGTCTTCTTTTTATCTTCTGGGAGTTTATATGGGGATATCTTCTGTCTATCTTTCATATGATATTCTAGCGATATCTCTAAATTTTCTTCATAGTGATTAGCTGGGAATATTGTGTTATTATATTCTAAAAGTATTGCCTGGTAGAAAATGTCTCTTTCGGGTAACAGCTTCTCCCGACGGGGGTAAATTCCGCTATACGAAAGTGATTATGATAATGATTATTGTCGCAACATAATTTTTCTTCCAGGCAACATTATAGCGTTATCACCGCAATATTGCTTTGTTTGCAGGGATAATATTGAAGATATTTGAAAACTGTATTCAAGTATTAATACGAATTTAGAAATCTTAAGGAACAAATTCGTCAAAATCTTATTTAGTTGTTATTCAAATTATAAACTCAGATTTAAATTTGAAAAATCCTATAGAATTTATCAATTTCATTCAAATTCTAGTTTCATATTTTTTATAAATTTTTTATCGATATTTAAATTTATTTATTTATTTTATTTACTTATTTCAATAAATCAAAATTTGAATAAATCCCGGTTAACAAACGAAAAATAACCGGTTACCGGTTTATTTGAAAATGACGTCACAATGTTAAGAGCTAAATATGCGGTTAAACTGTTTCGGGTTTAGACACCTTAAACTCAATGCGAGCCTTCTTGGGCATGATCGTATACATACATACATACATATTTTTCTCCACGAAGGGACAGGGAAGAGCTTTTCACAATCGCAACATCGAAATAGCAAATTTGTTCTTGTGTGTTTTGCTTGCGAAATGTCTCGAACAATTGCATAGTGGAAAATTTTCAATTGAGCTGAGTTTTCGTTTGCATTTAGTTTTATGCATTTTTCAAAAGCAGCGATCCAAACTACCGCTTATGACGATCTGTGTCCAGATCTGAAATAGCTATACGGTTTGCCAGGAATCTTCAGGATGCATTTGCAAACACTTCTTTTATAAAAAACTTTATATCTCTATTTATAGAGATATAGTATGGTTTTGAGCTCGAATAATAAAATAAAAAAGTACCAATAGAAAGGCCAAATAAATAAAAATCAACCCAGCGATAAATTTGTCTATTTATATTTCTCTATGACGAATAATTTATATTTTTCCAGTGGCGAATGATTGATCTGATTCTAAGAAAAATTTGAAACACAACCTTGGATGCTAGCACGTGGCGATAGATTTATATGCTTGTTTATAGATAGATTGTATCCATAGGCGTAAACCGGGTGTCCATAGGCACAAACCCCAGAAAAACGTTCATTGGGTAATCGTTCGAACGAAAGAAGAACGTATATTATATAAAATACGATCTGAAATTGTTTCGTAGACGAATATTTTTAATTTCTTATGAGCTAACTGATCAGGGTTTTCTACAATTAGTGGAAACATTTAAATAGTCGGAACTGGGATTTAAACTCATGCTAGCGGTAAATGATTTCAAAGTTTGTGACTCTTCTCATCAGCACTTTAGCGTTCTAGACCAGTCACCGCCTTACTCACATTGTCAGTAATTGCAGTTTCTTGAATTTTCTTTCTTATGTTCCTATGACAAATGATTGATATTTGTCGGGGCCAAATGAACGATTTCCCCCAATGCGATGTTACGGTATTTACAGTGGCGAATGAGTAATATTTACTTTGGTATAATTTAACCTATGGCAATTTTAGCCTATGGCCTATGGCAAATTTTACTGTGGCCAAAGATTTGATTCTTGCCATTGCAAAGGGAATATTTTATTCATTTGTCATAGCAACCAAGTTTAGCGACGCTCAATATATAAGTAGGGCCGTATCCAATCAAAAGATTTAATGAATCTCCTATATATTATTCTCCCATGTATCTCTGTGAAAGTAGAGAAACCACCGGATTATACATGGCGTGATCGAATAAAAAATAAGTATCTGTGTATTCCAACAGAAGAAATATACGATATTTTCCCAAGGTGAATGATTAAAAATGTCTAACGGCGAAAAGAAAAACTTTTCCTATGGCGAATGATTAATATTTTTTCTGTGGCGAATAATTGTGTTTTTTCTCAAACAATGGTAGATTATTGCCTATGGCGGACAATTAACTTAATTAATTAAATGATTAAAATAGTGAATGAAATATCTAACGGCGAAATGAAAAACTTTTTCTTAAGGCGAATGATTAATATGTTTTTATGTGGCGAATGATTATTTTTATTCTCCAACAATGGTAGATTGTTCCCTATGGCGAACAATTAATTAAATGATTAAAATAGTGAATGATTAAAAATTTCTAACGGCGAAATGAAAAACTTTTTCTTATGGCGAATGATTAATATGTTCTTCTGTGGCGAATGATTGTTTTCATTCTCCAACAATGGTAGATTGTTCCCTATGGCGAACAATTAATTAAATGATTAAAATAGTGAATGATTAAAAATTTCTAACGGTGAATTGAAAAACGTTTTCTTATGGCGAATGATTAATATTTTTTCAGTGGCGAATGATTGTTTTTTTATCCAACTACGGTAGATTGTTCCTTATGGCGAACAATTAGATAAATTAATTAAATGATTAAAATGATGAATGATTTCAAATTTCTAACGGTGAATTGAAAAACGTTTTCTTATGGCGAATGATTAATATTTTTTCTGTGGCGATTGATTGTTTTTTTTTCTCCAACAATGGTAGATTGTTCCCTATGGCGAACAATTGGTAATTTTCTGTAGCAAAAACTTGATATTTTAGATAGCAAGAAAATGTTCTTTGGCAAAGAAACTTTATAACCCCTAAACTTATGCCGAAGGTGGAAGGAATATTTTTAACAATATATCCCCACATAATTTGAATTGCACTTACCTCTTGGTCTCTTCCTTATGTAACTAAGATGATGATTTCATACAAAATGAAATATATATCCATTAGATACTAGGCTGCTTATAGATAGGTACGGGGGCATCATGACGTGGAATACAATTGTTGTTGTTATGTTATATTTATTCTTAACGCCAAAACAACAAGACAACGGTTACGGTGATGGGATTGGGATAATTATGGTTAAACATTTCGTCGATTTTTTGGGATGGGATGTGATTTACGTTGCAATTACGGGTTGGGTGAAATTTAGAAAGCGGCTTCGTAGAAGATATACAAAATGGTGAGCAAAAAGGCTAGAATGAGGAAGGTGGTGAACAAACTACGGAGTTCATTCATTTTGGTTTTTTTTTTCTAAAACAAAACAAAAAATAATAAGACCAAAATCATTTATTAGCAATTTGTTAAACACGCTTTAATTTACAAGATAATTAATTTGAGTTTTATGAAAATTATAATAATTAATGTGATAAGTAATTAATTTAACTAATTACGATTTATACAAAATGTCTTTTTTATTTTATTTAATTTTTTTTTTCAAAATTTTTAATTTTTATTTCATTTATAATTGAACACACTTTTGGTTTACTAGATTGTTGGGAGTATAAAGCGTTTCTTGTTCTGCTGTGATCTCAGCGATTGACACGTTCAAACTGAAATATTCTTCTGGTCGCAATGGAGAAAATTCCACCGGTTGAAAAGGAAAATCAAATAAATTCCAAAATTTACTACCACCACCAAAACAGCAACAGCAAATAAAATAAATAAATAAAAATATTCAAAATTTTTAATAATAAAGCCACAACCAAAACCAAATCAACATGTAGAACAGCTAAACGTCAGCTACGTAAAAGTCGGACAGACGTCCACGGACAAATACATTTGTACGTGTGTGTATGTCTCATTTAATAAATGCGATTTTGTTTTTGTAGATCATTTAATTTTTGTTGTTGTTGATTTTGTTTAATTCCATGCGTGTGTGATTTAAAAAGTGAATACAAAATATTGAATGGGTGGGCGGGCGCAAGCAGTATTCTTTCCTCTTTCAGTCGTTTCATCGGCTGACCCAAAAACACCAGAGCCTACTGAGGAAAACGAGTATAAATATTGGCCAGTCAACGTACAGATACATTTAGTACGTGCTGCTAGGAATCAAGCAAACCAACACTGACTACAAGCGTACGTCTTTTTTATATCAGGGATTAAGATCATATAATTCCATTATAAGATATAAAGGACGAATTTATAAAGACCTACACTTGTCGGCGATTGGGAGCTACTTATTTACTTTCCTACTTATTCGGTCTTGAACAACCCTTAAAAAACCTTTGAAAACGAGGATAACATACTTCGTCAACCAGTTCGATCTCTTGCCTTATCCCTTCAGTTGGCAATAACAAGTGCACGCAGGGATTCGTCAACCTGATCCTTCCTGCGGAGTCTTGGTCATCCCACCTTCCGTCCTCCTTCGAGTTCGGTTTCGTAAACCCTTCGTGCTGGTTCGTCTTCATCCATTCTACTGACATGGCTTAGTCAGCACAATCGTGTTAGTTTGATCCGCTTAACTATGGCAATGTCGGGATATAGCTCAAACAGCTAATGGTTCTTGCATCGCCGATTCTCGCCTCTGTGTACTATAGGGCCATAAATTTCCCGGGAAAATTTTCTCTCGAAGACTCGTACAGATGTTACGTCTGCTTGCGAGACAGCTTGTATGAGAGTCTGGTACAGTTGGACTTTTGCTACCCACGGGAGGTATTTACCCTAAAGTGCTTGCTTAGCCCAAAATAAGATATATTCTCAAGCACAATTCTTTGCTTGATCTAAAAGTTGACGTTATCGCCTTCGTTCACGGTAGATCCGAGTTATATAAATTCGTCCACCACCTCGAAATTATAACGGCCATCAACGTTCACGCTTTGGTCTAATCGCGTGGTGGCCCTGCTCGTTTTGCTGACTCCTTTTCCAATCTCGAAAGCACCGCAGTAACTTCTCTAACTGTGCGCCTAATGAGATCTATATCATCAGCATACGCCAGCAGCATGTGACTTTTGCTGCTGATGGTTGTATTCGTGTTCACTGAAGCTTTTCCGATAATGATTTCTATTAAGATGTTCAAGAGATCGCACGATAGGGTGTAGCCTTGCCTGAGGCCTCGCATAGTTTCGAAAGCTTCCGTAAGATCCTTACCAACTTTCACTGCGGATTTGGTGTTCGTCAAGGCCATCCTGCAAAGGCGTTTGCAGGTAAACCAAGCTCAGACATGGCTTCATAGAGTTTCCCACGTATCGGGCTACGAGTATCGAAGGCCGCCTTATAATCGACAAATAGATGATAGGTCTCCTCCATGATTTGTCGTAGCGTGAAAATCTGGTCAGTTGTCGATTTACCAGGCCTAAAGCCACTCTGGCATGGTCCAATCAGGTCAGTTATAATAGGTTTTAGTCTTCCCCAGTACTTGATAGAACCTTATATAAAAAAATGGTTTCCCATTACATCCCATGAAGGAATTGGGGAGAGCTTCTCACAACCAGTGAGCTGTGCGCATTCTAGTTTAACACTCACTGATTGGGACCCACAGTTTATCACCGGTTCCGAACAGTATTTTTGAGAAGCTTTTTCATGACTAAGTACTCGATAGCGTCGCCGTCACTATGCCGGGTGACCGCCGTCGAATGAAATGTTAGGTGGTCTGAGCAGGGATCGAACTCACGTACTCATAACCATTGCACCACCGGCAACCACCTTATATGCCATGGATAAAAGACTTATTCCACGGTAGTTGGCACAGAGACTCGGGTCACCTTTTTTAAATATGCGGCATAGGCCGTCGGTGGTGCAATGGTAGTGTGCGCGGCTCTTGTAAATAAGATCGTGGGTTCGATCCCTGCTCAGACCCCGATAAATTTCGTTAGGCGGCGGTCGCCTCGCATAGTGACGGCGACACTATCGAGTATATAGCAATGAAAAAGCTTCTCTAAATACCGTTCGGAATCGGTGTAAAACTGTAGGTCCCAATCAGTGAGTGAAAACTGGAAAGCGCACACCTCAGTGATTGTGAGAAGTTCTCCCCTGTCCCTTCATGGGATGTAATGGGAACCATTTATTTTTTTATTTAGCCATAAAAACGCTTCTCAAAATACCGTTTCGGAATCGGTGTAAAAACTGTAGGTCCCAATCAGTGAGTGTAAAACTAGAAAGCGCACAGATCACTAGATGTGAGAAGCTCTCCCCAATTCCTTCATGTAATGGGAAACCATTTTTATTTTTTTTTTATAGTAAACTGAGACTCCAATCGCCGGGCAGGCATTAATCTAACCAAATTTTGCTAATGAACTGATGCATGCGCCTTATCAGCTCATCGTCGTCAGCCTTAAACAGCTCCGCCGATAATCCATAGACTCATGCGGCTTTGTTGTTCTTAAGCGGGGCAATAGCTGTTCTGACCATGTCTTCGTTAGGAGGGGGGCAATCGACGTCGTCGTGCAAATTTTGATCGATTGTCTCCTCGTCATTGGATATCTCAGGTACCAGTAGCGCGGAGAAATGATCTCTCCATATTCCCAACATGCTCTGCACATCTGTGATGAGATTTCCGTCCTTGTATTTACAGAATGGGGACTCTGAACTATGTCCATTAGTTCCGATTTTGACTTTTTGGTAGAATTTTCGGGCTTTGTTCTTCCTTCTGCGTATCTCAATTTTGTCACTCTCGCACTTTCTGCACTGCCGTTTCTTACGCCTAAAGGCGGTTTATTTCCTTGCTTTTCTCCTTCGCCGCTCAGTCGCAGCCGCGTTGCAATTGACTGAAGCATTGCCATACGTGTAGCGTTCTTTTCATCATTAGCTATGCCACACTCTTCATCGTACCATGATTAGTCGTGAAGCGGTTTTTCATAACCAAGTACGGTTGTTGCGGCAGTTTTTATAGAGTCGGAAATGGGTTTCCACTGCGCTTCAGGATCGTCATCGGGAAGGGGTAGTTTCTGTGCCAAAAGTTGCGAGAGCTTCCTTGAGAGCTACCTCTGGTAATTGCAGCTTTTCGATGTCTAGCTTTCTCTGCGTCTGGTTTCGTACGATTTTCGCCCTACTTAATCTGGTGTGAACCTTCGCTGCTACCAGGTAGTGATCAGAATCGATGTTAGCTACTCTGATCACTCGTACGTCCATTACACTGGATGAGTGCCTTCCATCAATTACCACATGATCAATTTGGTTCTTCGTTCTTTGATCAGCATGTCGGAATCGTCAGCATGTCGTCGGATGAAACACATTTTCCCTGTCTACTTTAGCATTAAACTCTCCTCGTACAATCTTAATGTCATGGTCAGGGCAGCGGTCAAACGTTTCCTCTAGGCGCCCTTTGATATATTCATGCTCACAAATTACGGGAAAAAAATATTTCACTTCTATGCGGATCGTGGTTATACGTTCACACACAGGATTGAACCTAGAGATTTAGTGTTGCACTCTTTTGCCAACTACAAATCCGCAACGAAATTCATGTTTTCCCCATGGCAACTGTAGAATACTTCACAGTTTTCTTTCCTTGTGCAGTCATGTCCTGTTCATCGATTGGGAGTTTCTACACCCAAAGAATTCGGTAGTTGATAATAAGCAAAATTTCAACCACGCCGTAGGTGAAATTCCCTTGACTATTGCGTAGTTGATATGAATTGGTAAAAGCGATGTAAGGGGTTTTTCAACAGAGACGCTACAAAAGTAAATCGATAGGGAAAGCAAACGACGCCATATTTTTCCCCGCTCTTTTGACATTACTCTTCAGTAAGGTTTGCCATTTCATCATGGAAAGATATACGAGCCAACAACGAGTCGAAATTATTAAAATTTACTACCGAAATTTGGAGTCAGTGGCCTCAACTTTAAGAGCGCTACGTCCAATTTATGGTCGTCAGCGATGAGGCTCATTTCTGGCTGAATGGCTTCGTCAATAAGCAAAATATGCGTTATTGGTCAGACAGCAATCCACACGTAATCCATGAGTCATCATTGCATCCCGAAAAATTTACGGTTTAGTGCGGTTTATGGGCCGGCGGCGTCATTGGGCCGTACTTCTTCCGTGATGATCAAGACCGGCACATTACTGTGAATGCGAATCGCTACCGTTCAATGATAACCGAATATTGTTGGCCCCAATTGGATAATATGGTCTTGGAGGACATGTGGTTCCAACAGGACTGCGCCACAAGCCAAACAGCGAATGCCACAATCAATTTATTGGAAACCAAGTTTGGTGAACGTGTTATCTTTTTGACGCCGTTAGATTATTTCCTGTGGGGCTACGTCAAGTCTATGGTCTATGCCAACAAGCCAGCGACGATTGATGAACTTCGTACGAATATCGAACGTGAAATTGCAGCAGTATCGGCCGATTTATGCTTGAAAACCGTCGAAAATTGGGTTCAGCGTCTGGACTGCTGCAAGCGTGCCCGTGGTAGCCATGCAAAAGAAATCGAGTTCCATACATAATGGCATCGAACGTACTTTCACAGGAATAAAGAATTTCATTGGTATCTAAAACCGGTTTTGTTTAATTTAAAAAACTTTTGTAGCGCTCTTATTGAAAATCCCTTTACAAGTAGACAGTCAAAATTTATCATCACTCGAATGCCAACGAACAAAAAGAGTGAAACCCTATCCATTCTCTGCTCTCTCTCTCTCTCTCTCTTACTTTCTTCATGGAATATTTCAATACACGAGCAGCTTTTTGATAGTGTTATTGTATATAACTATACAAATTCCAACCATATTGAAGTAAAATTACATAAACTATGCAAAAAGTATGAAATAATCAAGATACGACGCGAGAGGGAAATGCGTTTGAGTGAATTGCTAACACTTTTTCGTTCTCTTTTACCAGGGTTGCCAAATTGGGCACATCTTCTGGTCGTCTAATTCTTGATCGTCTTTGGAATTGGTTAAGGGTAACTACATTGACGAAAATATTTAGATTTAACTAAGCGGTAAAAAATTTATAGTTGGGTTTAACGAAGACATTTATCAAATACATAAAATAATCACGCCTGCACCGGAATTCTGTAGAAATCGGTAGTTAAATTGTGTTTAAAATGTTTAAATTTAGGTTATTTAACTACCGATGTTTATCGTTAAAAAGTTACAGAATTCCGGTGCTGATAACAAACAACTTAACCGTAGTTAATTTGAAATTAACAGCGATTTTATTGTCATATCGTTCGTGGTTGAAATGAATAACAACAGCGCGTTGTTAATGAAAACAGCAAATATTTATTAATTTTAAGAAAAATATTGTATGTGATTTTAGAGATTATAAAATCTATACAATAATCACAACCTGATTTTGGTAGAGACGGTATTGTTTCTCAAACAAAATCAAAACAAATGACAGATGAAATTCACTCAAAAACACGAGCGAGCGTTCATCACGCTCGATAAAGATGTAGCTTATTCCAAACTGGTATTAAATTAAAAGAAGTTTTGCACCAAAATTCAAAAATCATCATTTTAATATCCAATAGATTCTTTCTGTTTAAACCTACGGAGTAAAAAAGCACGTAATAAATTCAGCAATCATAAAATTACGACAGTTGTAAATCGGTAATTGTGTAGTCGTTATCGATCACTAACATAGAGGGAATTAGAATAGAGTATTTTATTCTCTCAATATTTTTTACTTCATAGGAATGGTTGCAAGTAAACATTGGATGGTGGAAAGCATGGCTTCAATAATACCAGATAGAGACAATAGTACAAAACGTCCAAAATAGTTGTGTTAAATCACAGAGCAATAGAAAAGAGCTTCTTTCTGTGCCTCTCGCTTCGTGTTCTCTTAATGACGACGAGGTAGTAGGCCATTTCATCGAGTTCGAGTTGCGTTTGTAATTTATTCTTTGGTTGGCATAATACGGACAGAAATAGAAGAGAGTGCGTATTTTCGTTCGATGCAAACAACATAAAACATAATTTAGCTGTCATTAGCAGGGGGGTTCTATGTCTATCAGTTGGCGAAACATGCAGAATAAAGTAAGAAAGAGAAACAGCGATAGATGACTGGAAGTATGTAGGGTTGCTTAATGCATTTTTCACACATTTGCCTTTATGGATCGAACCAAAACTACAAAACTCATCAACTGTGAGTATTTTTGTGATAATTAAATCGAGGAAAAAAGGGATAACAAGTGAAATGTAATGAAGTGTTAGAGTAAAATTATTTATAGAGATTGCAATTAAAACAAAAATTTATTAAAATAAAGATTTTTCTCATTCTGCGTGGGTTGCTAAGTTTGTATAACTTTGTGCTCCAACTTTTCCAGTGACTTTTCTTGGTTTCCGGTCCAAGAAAAACAGTTGTTGCAAACTCTTAGTATATTATTCTATGGTCATTAGTATCAATCTAACACTTTTAAACTTAGTCTATAATCTGTATGTCTTCTCTGTTCTGTCATTCTACATCATTTCCCTAGTACCTTTTCGATCAGCTGTGCCATAGAAACCCCCGTGGTTAACTACAACACAAATGTATACCAATTTTAAAAGACAACAAACAAGTGCAAAATTTATTTAAATTTCACAGTTCTATAACAAAGAACATGGAAAAGTTAAGTCAACAGTTCGTGTAACTTAATTTTCGTCAAATATCTCTTATTTGCACAAACCCACGACGAAGAGTGCGAAATGATACGTCAGATGAGAGAAATTGATTCTCTATCCTAATTTCCTCTATGATCACTAACCAAAGACGATCAAGAAGTAAATGACCAGAAGATGTGCGCAATTTGGCAACCCTCGTAAACGAGAACCAGAAAGTGATCACGATTCACTCAAACGCATTTCTCTCTAGCGTCATATCTTGATTATTTCATACTATTTCCATACTTTATGTAATTTTACCTAAACATGGGTGGAATTTGTATAATTGTATGTATACAATAACTTCATCAAAAAACTACTCATACATTGAAATATTCAATGGAGAGAGTAAGAGAGAGAACAGAGAATGATTTACGTTTCACTCATTTTGTTTGTTGGCTTTCAGGTGAGCAGAAATGTTGACTGTCTACTTTAGTGCATTGTTTTTGTATTAACGACGAATGTCCAAAAAGGATGTACAAGTAGAGAAGAAAAACAACAGCAATGTGGCAACCCACGTAGAAGAGAACCAAAAAGTCGACGCGAGTCACTCAAACCCATTTCTCTCTCGCGTCATAACTTGAATATTTCATACTTTTTACATTATGTAATTTTATATAAACATGGATGAAATTTCTATAGTTAGATACTGCAACATCATCAAAAAACTGCTCATGTATTGAAATAATCAACGAAGAGAGTAAGAGATAGGTCAGAGAAATGAGGCGCTTCACTCGTTTTTTTTTTTTTGTTCTGCCACATTGCCACATTGCGATGGTGTTTCTTCTCTACTTGTACATCCTTTTTGGACTGTCTCCACATACATAGTTGGCATGTATGTGGTAACTAGAATTAATGTCGACATTGAATTGAAACTACTCTATTACTGTTGACACGCTTTTTGATAACGGCTTGAAGAAAATTTGGAAATTATTTTTTCTTAATTAAAGAAATGTCCAATTTTATTTTCGAATTATGAATTAACAAAATACAATTTTTAGATCGGAACTTTTAATGGCGGACGGATATCCCAAGGAGGGTATGCAGGAGTGTTCCAGAGATTGATTGGCATCGTTTATATCGTTTATAACGTCCCTATTGTGGTAATTGGTTCCTGCACGCTGAAAAATCTGCCAGTTTTTCTTGTTTGGATGCATATATAGCATGTTTGTAGCTTGTCGCAAATATATTATACTTGTGCCCAACCAAATTGTGGTTGGTGGTCAATATAACACGCTTGATACACAATGAACAATAGGCTATAATATGTGTTTTTGAGACCAAAATGTGGCTTTGTTTGATTAAAATTGCTAAAAACAGAAACGAGGCAGACAACAAAAAGACAGCAGATCTTCAATTCATGAAAACAATGCTTCCAAATATATACTTATACAGCTCGTCCCAATTCACCGCTACCATTCGCCTAACCTGGTGAAATAGGGTGTCTACATCCAATAACTTCCAAATCGGAGTACATTTGGTTACAAAAATTAAACACTTTTTAGGAACTAGAATTACTTGTTTCACATTATAAGTAGATAAAATAATAGAGGTACAAATGTAAAATTTTCTTCTTCTTCCTCCTTTCATTCACTACGATTGACAACTTATTTACGTTTTTAATAAGTTCTCGACAAACAGTCGATGTCTTCTCAAGACAGTTACAGAAAACCAAAAACGATGTACTAAAGTAGACATTCAAAATTTATCTTCAGTCGTATGCCAACAATCAAAACGAGTGAAGCCTTAATCATTCTCTGCTCTCTGTCTCTTACTCTCTTCATTGAGTATTTCAATACACGAGCTGCTTTTTGATAGTATTATTGTATATTACTATTCAAATTCCAACCATGTTTAAGTAAAATTACATAAACTATTCAAAAAGTATGAAATAATCAAGATATGACGTGAGAGAGAAATGCGTTTGGGTGAATTGTTACCAGTTTTTGGTTCTCGTTTTACGAGGGTTTCCAAATTGCGCACAACTTCTGGTGATGGTAAAATAAGGAAGGTAAACTCGTTAGAACAGCTGTTATCAATTTTTTCATTGTGGTTGATCGTTTCAGCTGTCAAACTCATATTTACTTCGTTTTTGTACTTTTTGTATTCCTGTGTTGTTGATATAATTACGTGTAGAGATTGGCAGCTAAAGCGATAGAAACAAAAACAAAATGCCTGTTGTTGCTGCCCACAACAATAGCAATGTCTGCTGCTACTACTTGGGTATTTTACTAATTCTTGATCGTCTTTGAGAAGTGATGTTAACATCAAAATGACAACGAAGTCGACATCGACGACGATAACCGTAATAAGGGCGAATATATCCATGTCTTGACTTACCATTTATAATTTATGTATTTCATATATATTTCCATTTATGTACAGATGATGGAATGGAAATTCCATTTAATATTCGTGACAACAAATAACAAATTCTACTTATTATTTGTGACAAGAACAGCAGTTGCAAATGATTAACGTATTTATTTTAATTGTTTTCGAAATCATCGATACTTCGTATTTGTCACAATTTCGAATTCAAATTTTAAATTTGTATGAAAAATTTTTGACATTTGGTAAACAAAGTTTTACGAGGAATACGAGGAATTTATGAGTGTCAATGAAAACCCATAATATGATTTTTTTTCTGTTCCCATGGCGCATGATTCATATTATTCCCCTATGGCGAATGATTAATATATTTCTCTTTCAGTGGCATAATATTGATGTCATTCTTTTGACAAAAGAACGATTTTTAGCTTATGTTACTTAGGGAATAATAACAACGTTCTCCAATAGAAAAAAACTATTTTTCCAATGATGAAGAATTATAAGTATGTTGCTACGAGGAATCATCATCATTCCTATGAAGGCAAATCATTTCGATTTCATATGGTGGTGGATTTATATTTTCCTGGGTCAGAAGACATACATGTTCCTATGGATAATGATTGGTCATTTCCTACAGGAAGAAATTTAACCTTTTAATTTCACTTTTCGTATTTTGTAATCATCATCGTAAATTTGTAATCATCATCGATTCCTATGAAGACTAATTGATTGATACTTGTTATTTTCCTATGGTGAAGTAATTACATACATATGGCTCATTTGCGTCATAACTCAAAAAACATAGTTTCCAGAAAAACGACAAAATACTCTCAGGCTAAACTTAAAAATTATTTTGATATGCGAATCAGTTTATCTGTTACAACTCGATAAGAAGAATATTATTCACTTCAAAAAAGATAAATTTTGAGTTATGACGGTTTAGTCCAAATAATTGATATGTATCTATTTCAACTAAAGTTTGATTATTTGTCATCACGAATGTCTGATATTTTAATATTGACAAATTTTAATTTCCCATGTCGAATGATTTATATATTCCAATGGCGAAATATTAACATTTGTCCATAAGATTTTCATATTTGTTCTATGGCAAATGATTGATATTTTCTTGTGATGTATGATTAACCTGACCAATCATCCCGCTTTTGGTGGGATTGCCCAGCTTTTTGCGGGATTGCCTCGTTTTTCCGTGTCTCATCCCGACATGTATCTACAATGACAAAATGATTATATATAAAATAAAACGTGTTATTTTATATACATTTAGTATCATTTTAAGTAAAGACATGTATTTTATTTTAATTTTTTATTTATACAAAAAAATCCGCTTTTTTATCCATTGTGCCCCACTTTTTGGTCACAACAACTTGGTCAGATTATGAATGATACATTCTTGTCTATGTTGAGTGTATGAGTAATGTTTGTAGTTGTAATAATTTTAAATCTGGTAATCTTTAGAATCAAAGCGTATGATTAATATTTTATGGGCGAATTATTAATATTACCCTGGCGAATGATTAATATTTGTTTAAATGAATATATTTTTATATTTTATATTATATTTTTTTAATGAATGGTGATTTTGTATAGCAATTCATTGAATTTTTCCTATGGGGAATGCTTAAGACCGAAATTATCATCCGTGTCGATTGGGAAAAAAATCTATTTAAAAAAGATATATTTTGTAATATATATAAAAACTTATATTTATGTACTTTATATTTAAATTATTTCAAATTTCAAAAACGTTTAATATTTTTATAAAATACATAAATATATTTTTACCAAAATACGATGTCATTTTTGTCAGCCAGCATCTCCAATCATGAAACAAAATTCACTGTACTTAAATTATTTCAAATTTCAAAAACGTTTAATATTTTTATAAAATACATAAATATATTTTTACCAAAATACGATGTCATTTTTGTCAGCCAGCGTCTCCAATCATGAAACAAAATTCACTGTACTTAAATTTTCAATTTGAAGTGAAATACAATTAATACAAAATTAAAAAAAAAAACTCGACTGAATGTCAAACAACCCGACCTGAGTTAATCCGAATCGCTTATAAATGTCATAGAGGAATTAAGGATAGAGTAATTTATTCTCTCAATATTTTTAACATCATAGGTATGGTTGCAAGTGAACATTGGATGGTGGAAAGCATGGGTTCAATAATACCAGATAGAGGCATTAGTACAAAACGTCCAACAAAGGAACAACAACCGCATTTCGTGTTTTTGTGACAAAATAGTTGTGTTAAATACAATACAAATGTATACCAACGATAAAAGTCAACAAAAAAGTGCAAAATACATTTACAAAATATAATACAAAATACAATTTCACAGTTCTATACGAAAGTTAGAACCTGCTGTAAGTTAATTTTCGTCTAATTTCTCTCATTTCCCCAAACCTACGACGAAGAATGTGAAATTAAACGTCAGATGAGAGAATAAAATACGCTATCGTAAATTCCTTTATGATACATGATATTATATGCGAAATATATTTTTGATGTGTTAACATCTATACGCGCGCCTCTAGGGCAGTAAACTATAAATTTAATACATACGCAAGTGTTAGGTTTGCGAGAGTAAATCATCGTTTGTTTGTTCGTTGCTTGGCAGTCGGTATTGAAAGTGATTATTGGGCGATTTTCATATAATTTTCCCACGCGATTTTCTCCGGAAATTCATAGCCGATTTTATTAATTTTTGGATTAAAAAGCTAGTGCGGGTTTCGACGAAGAGTTTAGGCCAAAAATTAAGGCGATCCGATATCGGCGAGCCGAGATTTAAGTGTTTTAATTTGGAGTATTAATTTGGAGTAATATTAAAAAAGTATTTTATGTTGATCTTCGGTTATATCGTACGAATATAACAATGTATGTATGTATGTACAAGTGTCTGTTGCTTTGCATTCTTTGACTTTTGTGCTAATAAAACAAAAAGTATTGAGCAAGAAAATAATGGCACATGTGCTTGCACTGGGTCTTTAAATAATTTTAAGTATTAATATTACTTAAATGTAACGTCATCATATGATTGAACGCTGTTTTTTATTTTCCAATGTAACATTTACGAATGTGTTCATAGAAATCGAACAGGTACCGTGTAGCAAAAAGGTGTTAACACATCGCCCGTGAGTTCGAACACTCATTGGATTTTTTTTTGACACTCAGACCGACAGACATGTTGCAAATTGATTTTTGGACAGTCCTCTCGGAGGAGAACTCATTCAGGGTCATTTTCATAACATCTAGTTAAAGTTAACTAACAATTATAATTTTTAAATTCTATACAAACTGACAGCTAAAGCTAACTAAAAGTTTTAACTGGATATGGTGATAGTGACAGTTCGTGTAGATATACTTTTGGTATTCATGATATATGATTACTTTTATAGGAATCGTGACATTGTCCTATTAGTGAGGACGATTTTTTGCTATGTCGAAGTATATATGTGATCCTGTTGCCAAAGGTATTTTGCCTATTGCTTAAAAATTTGCCTTAGGCTTAATATATCTTAATATTTATCTTTACTTAAGCGAAATCATTGATTGAGTTTTCCGTAAGGTGTATGATGATGATTTCCTATGGCGAATGAATAATGCTTTTCTAAGGCGAATGATTAACTTATTATTTTTAGGTAAAGCTGGTAGTCTCCAAAAGGCTGCCTTCCCCCTATGTCTAAAGATTGTTTCATTCCTGCACTGTAAGAAAATCTTTACATCAAATCGATGATTAATGTTCACCACCAATTTCTTCACCAATTTGATGAAACATTTCGTCATTTTCCAACCTACGACACATTTCATTTAATTCATGAAGAACATTTCATTATGTTGATCCGACGACAACGTTACATTAGGTTAATGTAAATTTTTCATCAATTTGATGTAACTTTTGCATCAAGTTGAAGTAAATTTTTCACCATTTTGATGTAAATTATTCAAATATTTGTCGTCAATTAGATGTAAGTTTGTCATCAATTTGAAGTAAGTTTTCCATCAATTTGATGTAAATGGGTCATCGTTTTGATTTAAATTATTTTTTACTGAGTAGCCAAACTCTTTCGACTATTTTTCATTGTAAAAAAATCCACAAGAACAAGGTCAGGGCGAAGCTGAATCCGTTTACTTATGCTGCGCACTCTAACGATTAAACTACCGACGGTAGGGCACCACTATTCACCACAATAATAAACACATTACATTCAGAAAAAAATACCAATTAATATGACTTTTCACTTTTTAGTATTTGTATAACGAAACTGAAAATATGTAGTACCTACATATCGCACCCTAACTACAAAAGAGTCATAACTGAAAATTTACAAATTCTCAGTAGAGACAAAAAAATGGTTTTGTTAAATACAATTGTATATGAAAATCATAGCGTAATGGCGAATAGTGTAGACAACTCTCTCAGTATATTGATGACATTTGGTGTGTTGCAGATGGGCGGTTGGATGTTGGAAAGTATTGCTTTAATAATACCAGATAGCGCCTATGGCTCAAACCAACCAACAATAAATCAGCAACGGCATTTCGTTTTGTGGGTTAATATGTTTGTGTAAATACACCACAAATATATACTTGAGCAAAGCGAGGTTGAGTCGAACGGACAAAGCGATACTTGAGACAGTGGGGGAAACAAGAAAATTTGTGAATAAAAATGACAACATACTGATATTGAGTGCTGACTAAGGTGGAAAAACAGTGGCAATGTACAGGGAAGTTTACAGATAGAAGTTGGACAATATTTTGTGGGACATTTGATATATAGCCGTATTAATAGAGACCCGAAGAGCAGCTTACAGAACGAGAACAACAGATTGGTGGAAAAATTATACGGAGGAGAGTTACTAAATTTGACGGAGAAGAATTGACGAAACTTTGACGAGGTTGGAAGTGAAACCAAAAATCTTGCCAAAGTATGTGGACGTTGTTTTGGGTATGATAAAGAGAAATGAAGTGGATGAAACACCTAAGGCTCTTAACACATACCACGGACAAATAAAATTCACGATGGAAGAAGAAAAGGACAATAGCCCTACGGGAAATAAGACCGGTACAGAACCAGTCACGTGATAGGTCCATTAGTGATAGTGACAGGTTCCTGTATCGTCCTTTTTGTATGAAAAGAACCGGTAACTTTAACATGGCTTTGTCATTTTAGGTGGCAATTGACACTCTTTAGATACCCTGAGATATATTAACGTACTGATCTAAAACAACCCGTCACAGAATAAGTCCCAATTGAACCCGTCACAGATTAAGTCCCAATTGAACCCGTCACAGAATAAGTCTGAATTGAGAAAGCCCCCAATTAACCTCTTAAACTAACCTTCTAAATTGGTATGCACCTTCAGAACGATAGAATTTCCAAATTGTCTAATAAAAACGCTAGTATTAATTAATTATGTATTAAAAATAAATCGATAACTCGCTAAGTTATCGCAAGATTAAATATGAAAAAATTCTATTGCTTTTAAATTTTATAGAAAATCCCAATATAATTCCTAAAGATAATGACTTTAATCTGAGTGCCCCCACTGCCCTGTTTCTAGAAGAACCCGTTATTTTCGATCCAGTAGGTCCGGTCGGTCCGCTCCATTTAGTCAATTTACGATTTCCTTTTTTTAGTTCGGCCGTACCAACGGCAGATCAGCACAATTGACTCTTCTTTAACACTTTGGAACCAGTTTGGAGACATATCCCTTTTTCACCTACCTCAGGACAGGTTCTTTTAGACAATTGGCACCACATTTCCCGTAGGGAGATTACGATACCTAGACTCGGTAGTAATTCGACGAGGTAATCTGCTCAAACTTGATTAGTGCCAGAAGACTACAGATTCCGAAAGATTTATTTGAATTTGAATTTTATTGACCGTTATTTGTTAATATAAGAAGATTAATTAACTTTAACTCTAAGTACCCTAGGAGGATAATTGTCAATACGGCGACAAATTTCATAAATAGAGTTCTGAATATCAGCGACTAGGAGTTTCATGTGGACAATAAAAGGAGAATGAAGGAAATTCTTCATAAAACTGATTTCCCAGACAAAGCTATAAAAGACCTACTAGATCGGAATAGGCATTCGGGACAATTTACACAAAGAGGACAAGACGAAACCCCGCCGGAAATTCACAAATCTCTGACCTATATACCTGGCTATTCCGAGAGACTAAAGCACTTCGATATCTATGACAAAGAGTCATATGAGCTGGCGTTAAAACCGCACAATATCCTGACAAAGTCTAAAGTGACGAAAAAGGATAAGTCTAATATTGTATATCGGATAAAATGTAATGGGGACAAGACTGATGTATACCAAAAAGTATACGTTGGCTCCACGATGACAGAATTGAAGGCACGATTACCTTCCCACAAATTCGATTTAAGGGTCGCCTATAAACCTATGGAACAGAAAACAGCATTTGCAGCCCACTGTGCCACGATGGGTCATAATACTAACTTTAACGACGTTGATATTTTAGCTCAATTACAGCTCTATATGATATTACTCTTTTATAAAAATACCCAATATTAAACATATGAATGCGTGGCTGTCGGTGGTGCAATCGGTAGGTGCACGCCTCATGTACTTAAGATCCTGGGTTCGAACCCTGCTCTGAACACCTTAGATTTCTTTCGGTGGCACTCACCTCGCATAGTGACAGCTATACTATCGAGTATTTAGCCATGAAAAAGCTTCTCAAAACGCCGTCCGTAACCGGTGTAAAACTGTAGGTCCCAATCAGTGAGTATAAAACTAGAAAGCGCTCGTCTTACTGGTTGTGAGGAGCTCTCCCCAATTCTTTCATGGGATGTAATGGGAAACGGTTTTTTTTTGACGTAGAATACGTCTTACCTTACGGTATGAGGAGTCATGTCAGGTTTTTATTGTTGTAATCTTTATTTCATTGAATTTGAGGAAACGGCTAGATGAATTTTTTTTAAATTTTTTTTGTAGGTAAATGAAGATGTTATCTTTCGTTTGATATACATTTCATATTGGTTGATATCTTCCTAATATTTAAATTTCTCAATTGAAAATTGTTTAAACACATACACTCAAACATATGTGTGGTGTTTGGTTGAGTGTTTTTGGTTGCTCAACATTGCTTAGGAACATGTATCTAGTAAAAAGTAAGACATAAGACACGATAAGACAGAAAACATATACATATAACAATAAATGATAAATAATATTTATAAGCAAATGAATTTATTGTTATATATGTTTTCTGTCTTATCGGATGGCGTATTCTACGTTAAACTTAATGGCCGTGTCTCTGACACAGCCTGCAGGGACAGTCCGTGGCCGAAGGCCTCGGACAACTGTCTGCTGTAATTTTTTAATGCGGGACTTCTTTTTAACGGCAGGGATGAGAAAATGACGGCAGATTCTTACAGTGCATAGAAATGGTCTTGGTTATTATTGTTAAACAAAAAAACGAAATTCAAAATTAAAATGTTCCGAAAAATTTAAAAAAAATTCATATTGGGTTATGACACTTTTGTAGTTAGGATGCGATATGTACTCATGAATTGCGCCCCTTTAAATGTCTCGAATTAAGTGCTAAAGTATTTACGATTCCGAGCGTTAATTAATTATTTCAATTAATTATTGCACAATTAGATAATTATGTTTATAACAAAGTTATTTCAATTTTATGGATAACCAATGATTATGATCTCATCTAGTACTTACTTCAGCATAACAATATTTGCATGTGTCTAGTCCAAATTTATAGCATCATTATGGTCATTTATATTGTATCCGAGTGTATCCATAACTAGAACATGGCGTAAATCATCCATAGCAAGGCCAGCAAGAGAATGAGGATCATAAAGGTGGACATTAAACTTTGGATTTCAGTCATTTTGGTTCAGCTATAAAATGGAGACGAAGGAAAGGTAAAGCATATTAGAAGAAGGCATCTTATCAATAACTCAAGATGTATATATCTACAAGTACTTCAGATATTGGAAATAAATATATTAATTGGCAGCTTGGATTCCTGTGGCTGTATTGAATTTATTGATTTTCATACATATTTAGAGCAAATTTTTAAAATATAAATAAATATAAGGAATTCCATGTGGTTTGGAGATTTATCTTTTTTTTTTTTTAAGGAAACATCATTATTGTTGAACAGTGTCGTAGAGGGATTCCAAAAATCGATAGAACCGCCAAACACTCGCTGACATAAATTTACGCTGAAATATGTTAAACTTTTTCACAGCCACACATGTAGACACATGTAGACAGTAAATAATCAAAAACATATTAAACGAGAAAAAAAAATATCTTTGATGGAATTATTAATATAAGTTATGATTTGTCCAACAACAGCAGCAAAATAGCCGGTGAATATTTATTTGGATGTGGTCCAAAATAATTTCCTTATAATATCATACAAAATAGAAAAACACTGTCATAATTTTTTTGTACCGATAAGCTCCATAGAATCACTTGGAAAATATTTATATTACTCTAGCACATAAAATGCTCGAAATTGAAATGTGAAATTCAAAATTGACTTTGTCACACATCTTTGCGTGTCAACGAATCCAATGTGCTCCAATTCGATTTCAAAACTTTGTCCCACCTTTTGGCTATTAGAATTAGAATTTTTATGGCCACAGTTATTACTTGGTGAAAGTATAAGACTTTACTAAATTTTTCAATATTGGACACTTTCAAAATAAGTCATTTTGTTTTAGTAAATGCTAAATTGCAGAAAAATTCACTCAAATTAACACATAGAAACACTTGATGTATGTATGTGTATGTACATAAATAAGTATGTTCTAATGTACACACAAATGTGTGTATATCCGGTTATACTCATACATCTGTAGAATACTATTTAAAATCTAAACAATCGTGTGTAAACCAACAAAACATTAAAGAAGGTGAAACAAACACTTAATATTTTCCAAAAAAAATCTCTCTTCAAATGAAAATAACAAATGGATTTCTTCTCCTTTATCAAAAGCAAAAAAAAACAAAAATATCACACATTGCGACACATTTAAAGGATACAGCGTTGTACAGTTAAATAGCAAAGTATTTTGCGTACATTTATTTTTACTTGTATTGACTATTTGACAACCTCATGAGGTCACACGCAACAAAATAACGGCCTCTCTAACATATTCTGCAGGAACCATGTATATGTTTGGAAAACACACTTCAAACATTAATATTTTTGCAAGTCCCAAACTCACTTGTATTTAAATGTAAACAGCATCATGTTTACTGGCAAACATGTATACTTTTACGTGGCAACATATCCATATTTCCCCCTTTCTTTGTTGTCTCCCACGTTTTTGTTTTCGGAAGGTTTCAGCTATGCGTTTGTTATCACTATGCGTTGGTACACAAAGAATATATTTATATACAAATATAGTTCATGCAAGCCAAGCGTTTATTTCACAAATGGTCCGCCGTTTCGATTTTCTCAGTAAAGGCTCGGACAGACAAAGGGCTTCACGTTGTTGCCCTTTCTAGTTTTTTTTTCCTTAAAATCGTTTCTCACTTTGGTAGAACACATTAATATATACGAAACACATACACATAAACCAAAGTAATATCACAAACCATTTAAGCGACAGAGCCTTCGATTATTCTTTTTTAACTGATCAAGCGCTTTTGATATCCTGTGTCCGAAGAAGCATTGACGACTGAATACATGAAACTAAAACACTGACTTCATCTGCAATTTTCACGCACATTCAGGAATATTTATGACTCACTGACTGAGAGAATAATGCAAAAATACAGATGCACACTTACAAGTTAGATTCTCTCGTTGTACCTCTTTTATTCTCTTGCTCTCGAGAGAGCATAGTCAGAGCAATAAACACAGCTGTATTTGTATCACAAACATAAATATATGTGGGTCACAAACACATTGTGTAATATTGAATAGCAAACACCATATGTTTGGACACAACTATATTATATTTGCAACAAGCTCCAAACAGACATTATATATGCATCCAAACAACAAAAAGACAGATTTTTCAACGTGCATATGTCGTACACATATTAATTAAACAATCAAACTAAACAACTTTCAACAAATTCCTCCAACTGATTCTATCCTTCGCCTTTTCTCGACAGTTGGTAACAAGATACGGAGGGATTCTTCTGCCCTCTTTCCAACGGAGTCTTGGTCGTCCTCTTGCCTTGCTTCCATCGGGTACGTTATCGGAAACTTTTCACGCTGGCTCATTTTTGTCCTAATTTGATTCGCCTAGCTATGTCCACGTCAGAATATAAATTATATAGCTCTTGGTTCCAACGACTTTGGTACTCGCCGTTTTCCAAAACAGGACCATATATTTTACGGAGAATTTTTCTCTCGAAAACTCACAGGTGTGTTTCAGCCGCTTGCGATATAACCCAATTTTCGTAGCCATATACTAGGACAGGTAAAATGAGAGTCTGGTATAGCTGGACTAATGCCTGTCGAGAGAGGGATTTGTTCTTAAACTGCTTGCTGAGCCCAAAATATCATCTATTTGCAAGCACAATTCTCCTATTTATCTCCAGGCTGACGTTGTTGTCCTTCTTAACGGCGGATCCAAGGTAGACAAATTCATCTAATGCTTCAAAATTAAATCAGTTGTCCACGTTCAAGTGCGGACCAAGTCGAGAGGTTTCTCTAGTCGTTGATACCACCAATTTGGTCTTGCCCTCATTAACAGCAAGACCCACCTTCGCTGATTCTTTTTCGATTCTTGAAAATACTCCGGTAACCTCTCGAAAATTCCGCCAATGATGTCTATATCGTCAGCATACTTTTCTCATTATTATCTCCATTTAGATGCTGAAGGGATTGCACGTAAGTGCGTCACCTTGTCTCAGTCCTCGCTTGTAACAGAATGGTTCGGTGAGGTCTTTCCCCACCTTCACTGCTGATTTGGTGTTGGTCAGCGTCTTTCTACATAGGCGGATCAGTTTTGCCGGAATCACAAGATCAGATATAGCTTCGTACAATTTTACCCGTATGGGGCAATCGAAAGCAGCTTTGTAATCGACAAAAAGATGTATCGATTTGCTTTTTGTGGGTCTTTTGCAGGATTTGGCGTAGCGTGAATATTTGGTCAGCCGTGGACTTACCTGGTCTTAAACCACACTGATAAGGTCCAATCAGGTTTTCAACAATTGGCTTTAGTCTTTCACATAATACACTCGACTGATACCGCGATAGTTGGCACATACATAAGGATCACCCTTTTTGAATACAGGACATAATTCACTGAGACTTCAATCGTTAGGCCTAGATTGTGTGGCCAGTGTGCGCGGCTCTTGTGCATGAGAACGTGGGTTCGATCCCAAATCTGACCACCTCACATTTCCTTCGACAACAGCCACCTCACTTAGTGATGGCGACACTATCGAGTATTTAGCCATGAGAAAGTTCGGAACCGGTGTAAAACGGTAGGTCCCTGTCAGTGAGTGACAAAATTAGAAAGCGCACAGCTCACTGGTTGGGAGAAGCTCTCTCCAATCCCTTCACGGGATGTAAAGGGAAACGGTTTTTTTTTATATTTTGCGTACATTGGCAAAGAAATTTGGTGGCACCACTCTTTCGCTTTCGCCGTTGTCGAATTTATACTAATTACAATTAAGTAGGTGGAATTTTGATGAAGAATAAAGTTTAAAAAATCGAAAGGTGACTGGAAGAATTCGGATTTTCAAATATTTTCAGCTGCGTATCGAACAAAAAGTACAAAACATATCAACTGAGAGTATTGTTATTGAAATGTTGCAAATTAAATCGAAGAAAAAGGTACAAGTGAAAAAATGATTTATTGCAGCAACGATTTCCAGAACAAATTATCTCAAGAAATTGTGATGTTAACTGGCCTCCAAGATTATGCGATTTAACGCAGAGCTATTTCTTTCTTTGGGGTTATGTGAAATCTGCCGATTATACGAATAAACCAAAAACAATTCCTGAGCTCAAATCCGAGATCCAACGTGTCATCAGTGAGATACAGCCACATCTCTGTGAAAAAGTCATGGAAAATTTCATGAAAAGAGTAATGGCCTGTCATCAGAGCCGTGGAGGCTATTTGACGCATATTTTATTTCATACTTAATCGGATCATGTCTGTTTTACAATCCAATAAAAAATCACAACAATCTCAAAAAATACGTGTTTTTATTTTAAAATGAAAAAGTGCATTCTTACTGAGACAGCCTTTACGTGGAACATAAGAACACTATACAGGACGGGTGCCACTTTCCAACCGGCGGATGTCCTCCAAAAATATAAAGCTGACATCACATATAACCAGAAAATGCGATGGAAAGGATATGGTTGCACCAGACGGAAAAACTGCGATATTTACTACAGCTGCCCTGAGCATTCCAGTGAGTGACCGCATAGCAACAATTTCCATCAAAACGAAATATTTCAACATCTCGTTAATTTGTTTGCACCCACCGACAGAGGTCAAAGAAGCATTTTAAGTGCGTCTGGAGGAAGTATACGAACACTGCCTTGACCAGGACATTAAGATTATTCTAGGCGATTTTAATGCCAAATTGGGAAAGGGAAGTGTCTTCCGACCAACCCTTGGTAATCACAGTCTACATGATACCGCCTCCGATAATGGAATAAGGCTGATAGACTTCGCCACTGCAAAGAATATGGTAGTTAATAGCACACGTTTCCAGCATAAGGACATACATAAGGCGACCTGGATATAAGAGAACGAAGAACCAGATTGATCACTTGGTAATAGATGGCAGGCACTCTTCTTGTGTAATGGATGTACGTGTGATTCGAGCTGCCAATATCGACTCGGACCATTACCTGGTAGCTCCGAAAGTTCGCACAAGACTGATCAGGGCGAAAAACGTACGAAGCCGGTCAAGTGAAAGCAACATATCGACAAGGTGCAACTTCCGGAGATAACAAAGCTCGCTCTCCTGCTAGAGCAGAATACGCCACCTCCTGAGGACCCAGAAGCAAAGTGGAGGCAAAATTTCCATTCTTTGGAAATCACTACAAGGACTGAACTTGGCTATCAAAAACAGCACTAGGATAAGCCATGATACGACAAAGAATGTCGCATTGCAACTGATGAAAAAGACGTTGCACGTATGGCATCGAAATAGTCAGTTACAACGCGTGCTGTGAATGAGCGATGCCAGAGGCTGAGACGGGAAGAAAACCAACTATTTAGTGGACGGAAAAAGTTGCAGTGGGAGCAGAGAGAGAATGAAAAGGCCGAAATGTGCAGGATGAACAATGAATACCGAAAATTTTTCCAGAGGGTAAGAAGATCAAATAATGGTGACAGACAAGCAGTGTGTGCTTAAAATGTAGAGATACCGCATTTCCGCAATCTAAACTCAGATTCTTCCACTGAAAATCAGGAGGTAATGATTGTGGCAGACAATGTAAACAAAGTTCTCCCCTATCCCTTCATGGGATGTAATGGGAAAATAGTTATAGTGGCCGTCGGTGGTGCAATGGGTAGTGTGTGCGGCTCTTGTACATGACAGCGTGGGTTCGATCCCTGCTCAGACCACCTTACAGTTTTTTCGACGACGGTCACCTCGCTTAGTGATGGCGACACTATCGAGTACTTAGTCATGAAAAAGCTTCTTAAAATACCGTAAGTCCCAATCAGTGAGTGTAAAAGTAGAAAGCCCACAGCTCACTCAGAAGCCCTCCCCAATCCCTTCACTGGATGTAATGAGAAATCATTTTTTTTATTATTGAAAGCCTGATTGGACCTTACCAGTGTGGTTTTAGACCAGGGAAGTCCACGACTGACCAATTATTCACGTTACACCAAATTCTGGAAAAGACCCACGAAAAGCAAATCGATACATACCACCTTTTTATCGATTACAACGCTACTTTCAATGGCGAAGATTGTACGAAGCTATGTCTAAACTGGGGATTCCGGCAAAACTGTTCCGCCTCTGTACACTGACGCTTATAAACACCAAATCGGCAGTGAAGGTGGGGAAAGACCTGATCGAACCATTCTGTGCCAAGCGAGGACTTAGACAAGGCGACAAACTTTCGTGCAATCTCTTCAATCTCTTTCCGAGCTATAGCCATTTTTTATTTTAGCGATTTTCTTATTTTGGTGATTTTTGTTTTAAAAACCCTTACAATCCCTCAAAAATTGGTTTTTTTCGATTCCACGCTCCGTTTCCGAGATATAGAAATTTTTGTAAATTTTTTCATATTTTCGATCAACAATGGAGGTGGGTTACCCAGGCCATAGATAAATAAAAACCATAGATGATTCATTTGCTTAATCACCATTTTCACCAGAGGGCGCATGCTGTTTCCGTACGACCATTTTTCACTCGGATGCGACGAAAAAGCACTCAAACATAATTTTTATTTCGATTCTGTTGTTTAAATTTGAAAATAGAATATAAATAATAGAACAGTATATCGCTTTTGATATTTGTTCACAATACAAAAGGCAAAAAAGCATAGTTATATAGTTTTTTCAATAGTTTTTGTTTCAAGGGAAATTTTCCCATATCTACCACTCCGGCGACATCTAGAAAATTTCCCTTTACTTTCAAATCCAGCACTTATCTTACACTATCTACGGTTTTTTATTTATCTATATCCCGGCTAACCCATTGCCCATGAAATACCAAACCTGGTTACAAATAATAATATCTTTGGTAATATTTACATATAAAACACAATTTAAAACACACAATTTTAATACAAAATTATTTATTTTTAGTTTTTTTTCTATTAAATTCATAATGGATTAAAGCATCACCAAATGGTTGTGACAGCCATCAAATTCAAGTAATTAGTTGAGCATACCAATATATTATTGAGCACAACCGAATATTATTTTAAATTTTTCGTTGATCCAACAAATAGAATATTCACCACTACAGGATAATTTGATTGCTAGAACTAAAACTCGATTGACAGATCACATTTATTTCTTATTCCTGTGGCTTCAACTAAATATTCCAGTTCATGCAACCAAAACTGAATTACACATCATTTGATATGCATAACGTTTGGTGATAGGGAACACAATTATTGGTTATCACAACTGAATAATGTGATAGATAGTCCAAGGAACCGCCAAATTTTAGTTGCCTGTAAATATAGTCTGTTCTCTGTTTGTGTTATAGAAATATTTCCATCGAGTAATGTTTTGTTTTTGGAAAGCTTTGATAAAAATATTTCTTAATCGGGAAAAATAGTTTGTGGCATGGTACAAATACACGGTAGTAGGATAGCATTGTTGTAATTATCGTACCAAGTTATTGTCAAAATCAGCTAAAAATACCACACATTCATGTACAATAGTGAATATAGATGAATGAAATCAAAAGAATCACACAAACGACTTTGACATTTACTGGGTACGATAAAATGTAAACAAAGGAAATCAGCTTTGCTAACACTACTACCATATATTTCCAAGGGGTTTCGATGAGACAGCTGATCAAGTTAGTACTTGGAGAACAAATAGAGAATGTGCTATCAAAGAAGACTCGTTGATAGGGACTGGGTTCTGCTGCCGAGTGTCAAGCCAAAAGTACATAACACATCAACTGGGAGTCAATTTTGCCAACTAAATCGATTAAAAAAAGGGATATTCAGTGAAAAAATCAAAATGTAATGAAGTGTTAGAGTAAATTTATTTGTGTAGATCCCAATTAACACGAAAATTCTTAAAATTAAAGATTGCTCTCATTCTCTATATGTTTTTCTCGTAGGTCTCGGAACTCGTTAGTACAAAAAGCAACTAGTGCACACTCTTATAGTATTACTCGGTGTATATTTCTACCATGGTTTGTGGTGTATAAATAAAGGATTTGTTTTGATAATTTTTTTTATAAACACTGCTGCCCAGTTTATTTTCCTTATACGATTATGTTAGACCTTACTCACATTAGTCAATGATCTTTGAGTCGAATTTAGTAGTTGGTATAGAATTATTCACGCTGAGTCTAACTTCCTAACCTTAATAACTTCTTTTGTTTGATGTGTTAACATCTATAGACACGGGTAGGGCAATCTATCAAAGTGAACACATGCAAACAAACAGCATCACATACGTGTTGTTGTACAAGAATAGTCTCTGCCTGAAATTAATAAGGATGATGGAATTGATGTAGCGGCAGAGAATACAGCAAAAACGATGTACAAGTAGACAGTCAAAATTTCAAATGCCAAGAAACCCAACGAGTGAAACCCTAGTCATTCTCTGTTCTCTCTCTTACTCTCTTCATTGAATATTTCAATATACGAGCAGCTTTTTGATAGTGTTATTGTATATAACTATATAAATTCCAACTATGTTGAAGTAAAATTACATAAACTGTGAAAAAAGTATGAAATAATCAAGATATGACGCGTGAGAGAAAAGCCTTTGAGTGAATTTCTCAAAAACGATGTACAAATAGACAGTCAAAATTTCTCTTCACTCAAATGCCCACAAACAAAACGAGTGAAACCCTAGTACTTCTCTGCTCTCTCTCTCTTACTCTCTTCATTGAATATTTCAAAACACGAGCAGCTTTTTGATAGTGTTATTGTATATAACTATACAAATTCCAACCATGTTGAAGTAAAATTACATAAACTATGCAAAAAGTATGAAATAAGCAAGATATGACGCGAGAGAGAAATGCGTTTGAGTGAACTCCTACCACTTTTTGGTTCTCCTTTACCAGGGTTGCCAAGTTGCGCACATCTTCTGGTCGTCTAATTGTAAATCGTCTTTGAATTTCTAGCACTGTTTGGTTCTCTTTTACTAGGGTTGCCAAATTGCGCACATCTGCTGGTCGTCTATTGAATAGAGTACTGGATAGCATAGATAAAGGAAATAAGTAGATATCCCACAGGCATTGGTAAGTACTGCCACTAGATGCTGTGTTGTCGTTTTGTAACTTTCATTGACGTTTCTCATAACATTCACTGACGTTTATTCAACAGTGTGGGACATTTTTTCAATACAAAAATAGAATCATTTTTCAGGTTGTGCTATTCAAACAACTAATTTAACTTTTTCCATGTCGTTGTGTTCCCCACTTTCTAATTCAAATGCATTTTGGTTATGAGCTTTTTTGGTGTACTGTTATTGTAGGTATTCGTTTGTGTTAACTTGTACAGCATCGACCCACTAAACCAAACAAAATGCCTGTTGAAGTTGCCTACACCACCTACTGCTATCACCTGTTCTAAATACATCTCGTAAGGTTTATTTTGTTTGGGATCAAATGTTGTAATCATAGATAAAGGAAATAAGTAGATATCCCACAGGCGTTGTCAAGTACTGCCACTAGGTGATGTGTTGTCGTTCTGTAACTTTCATTGACGTTTCTCATAACATTCACTGACGTTTATAAAACAGTGTGGGACATTTTTCAACACAAAAATAGAATCATTTTCCAGGTTGTGCTATTCAAACAACTAATTAAATTTTTTTCATGTCGTTGTGTTACCCACTTTCAAGTTAAAATTTTGTTATTTTGATTGTATCTTTTTGTTTACTGTTGTTGTTGGTGTTCGTTTCTGTTGAATTTGAGAGCAACGGACCACAAAACAAAAACAAAATTCCTGTTGATGTTGCCTACCACACCTATTGTTAGCACCTGTTCTAAATACATCTTGCAAGGTATATTTTGTTTGGGATCAAACGTTGTAATTATTGCATCCAGCTCCATCTAGAAAATATCCCATTGAACAAGAAATTTCCCAAGGCATGTGCGATATCTAGTTAATTCCTTCATCTATGGTTGTAATTATTGCATTCAGCTCCATCTACAAAATATCCCATTGAACAAGAAATTTCCCAGGGCATGTGCGATATCTAGTTAATTCCTTTATCTATGCTGGATAGTATAGTAAAAGCACTGGCGACATCTGTAGAATGATTCAAAACGTATTACTCACTTTTTTTCATAACTTGGTCCATTCATAATTTTGATGAGAAACATTGATACCTTTTGAAACATTGATTCCTTTTGAAACATTTATGCCTTTTATATTGTTTTATGTAATATCATTGTCGAAATGGTTCTTTTATATTGAAATGTTCTGTAAAGAGAATAACACTTGTTTATGCCGCTCTGTCGTCGCTCTGTTTATGACAAAACAAAAACAATTATTTCAGTGAGCTAAATATTGCTTTATTTATTTTAACAATATTACATCTAATGTTAAAGCAGATGTAAGAAAAAAGAAAGTGCAATAGCAAAAGAGCCTTCAGCACAAAAACTATTCTCTTTTTTTTTAGTTTTCATTGTAACATTTACTAATGTGTTCATAGAAATCGAACAGGTACCGTGTAACAAAAAGGTGTTAACACATCGCCCGTGAGTTCGAACACTCATTGATTTTTTTTATTTGCCTACTGTTGAGACAACAGTGCTGTTGCATTGCACACAGCTGCATTAAAGTTGTATATACAATTTAAACGTGAGTATTTCTTAATAGCTGAGAAAATCTCTCAAAAATAGTTTGGTTTAGCAAATATTTTATAGATTTAAAAAACATCATTAATTTATGTCCCACCCAAATGGATGCCATGCTGACTTCTCTATTTGTTTGTTATGTGTTAACAACTCGCAGTTATATGTAAATCCAACACAAGAGGATCCTTAAACTATTCCATTTGCAGTTAACCGATGACAGTACGTTTCAGCATCTAATGTAGATATCTATATCTTGTTTACTAATAAAATCTGTCATTTGTCATCAGACATTGGTTATAATTAAAAAAAAACAAACATCCAATAATGATGAAAATGATGAAGTATATTTTTCTTCATTAATTAATGACATGTGTCTTTTTGTGGATTAACAAGTATACATACGTGTGTAGTAGTATATATATTTTTCTACTTAAAAAAGATCTACTTGTTCAGTTCCATAGGCATGTGTTCTCAAGAAAACCATTGACCCACAATGAGCAGAAATATGTATATTGATGAAAACTCATATGTGATTTAGTACAATAAATATATTCAATAGCGAAAAACAAACAAATCAAATGGATAGATAATTTTACCCTCATCAATTAGTCTCGTTTATCTTATGGGCCCCTACCTCACGCTTTTCTCTTCTAACTCTGAATATGGAAATCAAGATTTCAAAGACACGATTCCCACAAAAGCAACAGTTTTTTTTAGAAACAGATGAAAATCGACTACCGAATTGCCCCCCTAGTAATTTGCCACACACACACACACAGCATATGAAAAACAATCAATAAGAATGTAAATGTTAAATGCTTTTAAATTTTATACAAATTGACGGGGAATTTGCTATATAGGTTATTAGTTTCCAAAACGTAATGGAATGGATGGTCCATAGAGTAATGACGTATAGAGCTGCCATTGTGATCATCTGACATTTCCTTTCACACTATTCGTGGTGCGGTCGATGCGATAGGGAGTTATTTGACGTAAATTGACTTACACCAGGTGGAATTACAAAAATTGTTGACTTACATTTTTCATGTAGATTTGATAGAAAATTGTGAAATTTAAACGTATTTTGGACTTCTTTGTTATATTTTATTGTTAGTATATATTTGTGGAGTATTTACACAAAAATTTTAACACACAAATTGAAATGCTGTTGCTGATTTATTGTTGGATAGTTTGATCTATCGCCTATATCTGGTATTATTAAAGCAATACTTTCTAACATCCAACCGCCCATCTGCAACACACCAAATGTCATCAATTTACTGAGCGAGTTGGCGTTTCTATACGTCATTACTCTATGGGATGGACAGTCGTAAATACAAATGCCATAAAACTGACAGATATTTCGGATAATCATCAGCGTCAATTAATGTCAAAATAAAGCAAAGAAACAGATAAATCAAGAATGTATACTTATGAAAGTCAATGATATTTCGACTGAAGAAATTTTAAATGAACTAATTTTGAAAATCAAAAAACGCATTTAAAGTACAATACAAACACAAGTACAAGGTATTTTTAAATGTAATGTGGGATTTGTTGTTTGTTTAAAAACAAATTGACTGTTTCTTTGTGTGTTTTTAAAATGCATCATTGTATTTTTGTTATAAATTTTAAGCCAAAAACAACGACCTCCCACTAAGGGAATTCCAGATGCCTCGCATTGTTTATTTTCGAATTTGTTTTACTCAATATGTTTTTGTGGTTAAAATCAATGAATAACATCGGCAAAATGTCACATAGAATCTAAGCGCCTTATTCATAAAAAGTTGTGAGAGATTTGAAATACGTTTTTTATATGATAAATCGTTTCTCAAACCTCTTATAACTTTTTCTGAATAAGGCCCTAAATATTTAAAACAAGACATCTTATTCAAGCTATGACATTTCGAAATCTTGTAATGAAGCTGTGAATATGTTTGCAAACTTTTTTACGTCCAGCTTCAACTCTTCAACGGGTAGTGCATTAAATTTGTCTCAATCATTCACCACACTTGACGTAGGTAATATGGTGGTCACTGAAGACGAGGTTTTTGACGGAATTATGCAAGTCAAAAATAGTTTCAAATCAGATGCTGAAAGTGCGCATCTTCTATTACGGCGGCACTCACGTATATTTTTAATTTATCCCTTAGCGAAGGCGTTTTTATCGAGTGATGGAAGTCTGCTACAATCACACCAATTTTTAAGGATGGGAGAAGGGATGATGTAACTTGTTACAAACCGATCTGAAAGTTAACCTGTGTGTACACAATTTTTGAACATGTTGTTTATAAACGTTTGTATTTTGTCACAAAGTCATTTATTTCCCTGAATCAGCATGGGGTTTTTACTGGTAGATCAATATTAACAAATCTAACTATATTTACTGAATATTGTATTTCAGCCTTTGAATAAGAAAGCCAAGTAGAGGCATTCTACATGGATTTTGCTAAAGCTTTCAACAAAGTGTCCCATAGTATTCTATTTTCTAAACTAGAGCATATGGGTTTTCATTCTACTTTTCTATTGTGGTTAAAGTCATATATTTCTGGTAGGATCTGTAGAGTAGCTATTGAAGGGTTTCAATCTACTCCCATGGTGTTCCTCAGGGTAGCATCTTAGGACCACTTTTTTTCATCCCATTTATAAACGACATTTCTTCATGTTTCATTAAATCTAAAGTTCTTTTATATGCTGATGATTTAAAAATATTTCTAAAAATGGACTCACTGCGGGATGTCCTTGATCTGTAAATTGACTTAGAACACTTAAATGAGTGGTGTCTTTTGAATGACCTTCCTTTAAATCTCTCTAAATGTGTATATGTTTCTTATTTTAGGTCTCATTATCCAATTCAGTTTGATTTCAAAATAGGTAACTATATTTTGAAATCAGTAAAACCTACCCTTGAACTTGGTGTTGTTTTTGACTCATCCTTATCTTTCATTCTGCATATAGATTATATTATTCCTAAAGCATATAGAGTGCTGGGATTCATCAGAAGAAATTGTTCTGAATTTTTCGATCCTAACATTTATGCCTCATTTGTCAGATCGAAGTTAGAATATGCTTCTGTTATTTGGTGTCCACATAGTAACATTCATGTTGCTCGTGTGGAAAAGGTCCAGAAACAATTTATGAAGTTTGTTGTTTCTTTAGTACGGATGGTAAATCCATTACATACTTATGAAATAAAATGTTCATGGTTGGGGTTGGCTTCTTTAGAATTTCGGAGGAAATTCCAGTCTGTTATGCTTGTTTTTGATGTTATTATTGATATTAGTATTGACTGCCCAGATCTGCTTTCTTTAATTCCATTTAATGTTCCTCCTAGAAGTCTTAGATACATATAATGACATTTTTAATGTGCCTTGCCACCATACTAATTATGGGCTTAATAGTACATTGGCACGAGCTTTAAACTATCTTAAAGATATTAATGTTAATCAACAGAAGAAATCAAACCCACAAATAGAGTTTTGCATATCCAAATATTGTTTCAAAAAACGTTTGCTTCAAATTTTAGATTGAATTTTTATAACAATACATTGTATAAGTATATACATCGATATTGACATCATTGGTTTTAATTTTATATAAAATACTTTATTGTACAATTTGTTACTAAATCGTAGTCTGTAAGGAATTTGTATTTCCATTGACTAATAAATGAAATGAAATGAAAAGTTGCCCTTATCTTACAATCACCATTGAGATGTTGAAGAGATCTATTCGCCTGAGAACCCATTTGATATCAAATGATATTTTCTTATTTTCCCTAACGAGTTGGTTCCCATTAGTGTTTTTCAGCAGACACGTTTTAGCTTTCCAGTGACAACTAAATTAAGCATAGAATTGTAGGCAGCTGTATGTCCATTTATCTTATCATTTTATGGAATGTCCTGTAAATTGATAAATCTCAGGGCAGACCAAATGTGTAGTTCGTAGGAGTTAGGAGTTATGCAGCTTTAATTGAGCAGCAAATTTCAGTTTTGACACCGATTTATGAGAGTGGTGTGATAACGAATGCATCGTCTTCAATTGTGTGTTCTACACTACTAGTTTCTTATGGAACTAGAAACTTAGAAAATTACTTCTTCCATATTCTCAGCACCGCTTAGGGATTGGGAAGAGCATCTCACAATCAGTGAGATGTGCGCTTTCTAGTTTTTACTCTCACTGATAGGGACCTACAGTTTCACACCGGTTCCGAACGGTATTTTGAGAAGCTTTTTTTTCATGGCTAAGTACTCGATCACTAAGCGAGGTGACCGTCATCGAAAGAAATGATCGAACCCACGTTCTCATGTACAAGATCCGCGCACACTAACCATTGTACTATGTATAGTTTTCCTTATAAAGCTCCATTGCTACATGCGCGACACCATGATTCTTAACGTCATAGTGAAACATTCTTAGTACAATGTTATATTTTTGTATGGGTATTAAACACAGGCAAATGCTGATTCTATACGGGGGAAGTATACGAACGTTGCTCTGACCGCGACGCTAAGATTATTCTTTGCGATTTTAATGCCAAATTGGGAAAGGAAAGTGTCTTTCGGCCAATCATCATTAATCACACATCTACAAGATACCACCTCCGATAATGGAATAAGACTGATAAACTTCGCCTCTACAAAATAACATGGTAGTTAAGTAGCACACGTTTCCAGAATAAGGACATTCATAAAGCGACCTGGATATCTCCTGATCAACGGACGGAGAACCAGATTGATCACTTGGTAATAGATGGCAGGCACTCTTCTAGTGTAATGGATGTACGTGTGATTCGAGGTGCCAATATCGACTCGGATCATTACCTGGTGGCTGCGAAAGTTTGAGAGAGAGAGTGAACAGACCGAAATTTGCGAAGTGTGTGCCTAAAATGTGGAGATACCACTTTTCAGCACTACTCCACTCAGATTCTTCCACTGACGATCAGGAGATAATGATTGTGGAAGACAGTGTAGATTGTACCACCTATCCCCCCAACTAAGGCGAGATTAGAATGGGAATCTCCCGGCTTCGGGAGACCACCGTCGGTGGTGCAATGGTAGTCTGCGCGGCTCTTATGCATGAGGACGTGGGTTCGATCCCTACTCTGACCACCTTAAATTTCTTTCGACGGCGGTCACCTCTATTAGTGACGGCGACACTATCGAGTATTTAGCCAGGAAAGAGCTTCTCAAAATACCGTTCGGAACCGGTGTTAAACTGTAGGTCCCAATCAGTGAGTGTAAAACTAGAATGTGCACAGCTCACTGGTTGTGAGAAGCTCTCCCTAATCCCTTCATGGGATTTAAGGGGAAACCATTTATTTTCATTTTATATGATTGGGGGAATCTATGGCTGATGATTGGAATCTCAGTGTATTATGTCCTGTATTCAAAAAGGGTGATCCCTGTGTATAATCCAACTACTGCTCAGTTTTTTATCCATCGCGTATAAGGTCTTGTCGAGCGTATTATATGAAAGACTAAGGCCAATAGGTGAAAACCTGATTGGACCTTATCAGTGTGGTTTTTGACCCGGCAAGCCCCCGACTGACCAAATATTCACGCTACGCCAAATCCCGGAAAAGACCCACGAAAAGCAAATCGATACATACCACCTTTTTGTCGATTACAAAGCTGCTTTCGATAGCCCCATTCGAGGAAAACTGTACGAAGCTATTTCTGAACTTGGGATTCCGGCAATACTGATCCGCCTCTGTAGAAAGACGCTGACCAACACCAAATCGGCAGAGAAAGTGGGTAAAGACCGCACTAAACCATTCTGTTCCATTTGACAAACCAAGGTGAACCAAGGTGACAAACTTCATCCAACTCCATCCAACTCGCCCCAATTTGAAATATTAAAAGTCGCTCTTCGCTCTTATCAATTAGAGGAAGATCCACCCCAAATTTCGTAATACCAACTTCAGCCGTTTGACTAGGACGCTGATTGGTACAAATTACTATGTACCTACCCTCCTGATTATACAGCTCCTAATTGCAATTTGACTATCCCTAATTAGCCCATAAATGTACTGATTGTACGATGACGCGTGTGCTCAAAATAATAATTTCACTGAATTGGAATTTCAAAAATCCTGAATTTACTACATATTATTTTATTTCTAATAGGAACATCCACAAAAAATTTCATGATTCTATGAAGACGTGTTTGGTTAAAACTGTAATTTCTATGGTTTGGTGCCACGTTCATTTCTACCGCCCCCAATTGGAATTTAAAAAAAAACTGATTGAAATACCATAGATGGTGCATTCGATTATTCACCATTTTCACCAGATGGCAACGGCTGCGACCATTTTTCACTCAGATACGACATTCAAACACACATTTTGAATTTGAAAATAAAATACATATAGATAATAGAAAGGCATATCGCTTTGGTATTTTATGACTATACAAAAGGCTAAAAAGCATGGTTAAATAGCTTTTTGAATATTATTTGTTTTCAGGGAAATTCACCCATTTCCACAATTTCTGCGCCTTTTAAATAAATGCACATATATGGCATTTCTATCATCTTCGGCTGATAGAGAAATGAGGTCTGTCTGCGTATTTGTCCAGTAAAAAATGTCCAATAACTATTTTTGAGAGATTAAGGCCTAATTTTTGAGCGGAAAATCATCTTTGATCAACGATCAAACATAATTTAAACTCTGAATTCACTTTTTAGGTTATAGCATAAAGGGTGTAAAAGTAGAGAAGAAAAAACCAGTGGAATTTGGCAACCCTAGTAGAAGAGAAACAAAAAAGTCCCGCGTCATAACTTGATTATTTCATACTTTTTACATACTTTATGTAATTATATACAATATATACAATAACGTCAACAGAAAACTGCTCATGTATTGAAATATTCAACGAAGAGAGTAAGAGAGAGAGAGAGCAGAGAAACGTCGCCCTTCATTCGTTTTCTTTGTTGGCATTCCACTCGATGAGTAAATTTTCTTCTCTATACCATAGTTGCTTTATATTAATAGTTAATTGCTGTTTAAACAGCCAAAGTTGGGCATTTAAACTATGATCAAGTGACCATATGATTTTGACAGAAAACAAAAAGAAGAACAAACAAAGTTTCCTAGTTGAAATAACAATTAAAAACGTATCATTTAATTCGTAGTGCAGTTAGAACTTTATTTCTGCTTAAATATTCCCCAATTTCATTACATATTTTGTATTTTATAAATGTATGAATACCGGTTATTTTTCGTAGCATTTGCCACTGTTGCCACATGGTAGTAAGATTATTTGACAAAGCACTGAAAAACTCTTTTCCCACAGAGGCCTTGTGGTTTATGTAAAAAATGGCATAGTGTTTCAGAGTCAGCGACATTTCGACTCACAAGATCCAGAATTTAATTCTCTTTGGGTAAAATTCAAGATTGGATTGGATTTCTTTATAGAAGTCCTAATGCGGAAAGGGAGGCATCCTTTAATGGCTTTGACACCCTTTCCGATTCCTTTCTGAGATATTGGGGAATTATCCAGACAGTGAAATCGTTGTTGCTGGTGATTTCAATGTCCATAATTCCTCCTGGTTAACGCATTCGGGCCATACAACTACGGAGGGCCAATACGCTGAGCTCTTCGCCGCTCATAATAACTTAATGCAATTGGTGAATGAACCGACGCACATTCCGTGTGTTCAAGGGCACAACCAAAATTTACTTGACCTCTTCTTAACTTCGCACCCTGAAAAGTACGAAGTTAACACGCTTGCACCTCTGGGTAATTCGGATCACTGTATCATTTCAGCGTCCTTTTCGTATTCAGCTCTTCGTCTCGCTTCAAACACAGTCCCGAAGCGAACAATTTTTATCTACGAAGAGGCACGTTGGGCTGAGCTCAACAACTTTTATCAGCATTTTAACTGGAAGCTTTGTTTTCTGGACAATGACATAGATGCTGCTGCTGAAATGATCGAGAAAATAATTTTGATTGGTATGAATTCATTCATTCCGACGAAAATTATTTCGGTTGGTGTAACCAGACATGCAAGAATGCTGTCAGATCCAAAGAGGACGCGTTCAGAGACTGGCGTTCTAATAAAAACGTTGATACTGAACTGCTACGCAAACAGGCAAGATCCAAGTGTGCCAAAGTACTTCGACGCGAAAAGTTTCTTTACGAACAGTGTATTCGTGCTAAAGTCCTTTGTTTCCCTAGTGGAAGTAAGAACTTTTGGTCATTTGCAACCTCTATCCCAACTCTTCTTAAAGATGACATAACATTCACTGAACCGGTTGATAAAGCTTACCTCTTGGCTGAAATGTTTGCAAGGAACTCTTCCTTGCCGGATAGCAATCAACCACTCCCCGTGATCAATTACGTATCTTGTTCCATGCCCAAGATATTTTTTCGAACGCGAGGAGTTAAAAAGGTTCTTGCGAATCTCGTCGTAGGTAAATCCCCGGGCCCGGATGGCATATCTGCACTGGCTTGAGTAGGTGCTCTTCGACACTGGCGTGTCCACTGCGCAATCTTTTCAACCTTGCATACCGTGCCGGAGTCTTCCCGGCGCGTTGGAAGATTGCTAATGTCCAGCCAATCCCTAAAAAAGGTGATGCAAGTAACCCTGCAAATTACCGCCCAATTGCAATTTGTTCTGCGCTCTCGAAGGTTATGGAGAGCATGGTTAACCACCATCTAGTGAAGTATCTTGAGTCCAATGACCTTCTTAATGATCGGCAGTATGGCTTCCGTAGAATGAGTGGAGTCGATCCATCCACCGGCTTGGTGAGAGTAAGGTAGTGGCTCTTGATATTTCCAAGGCCTTTGACAGAGTATGGCACGATGCACTCTTGTCAAAGCTCGCTGCTTTTGGTGTCGGTGATAACTTCACTCGATTTATATCGAGTTTTCTCAGTGATCGCACTATACGAGTTGTTGTAGATGGGGTTTCATCCGACGAGCATAAATTGACTGCAGGTGTACCACAGGGCTTTGTTCTTTCTCCTTCTCTTTTTCTTATTTTCATTGACGATCTCCTGGGTCAGACTGTGAATCCAATCTACTCTTTTGCCGATGACAGTAATCTCTGCCATTCTTATTCATTCGATCGTAGGCCAAGTCTTCAAGAGATTGAAGTCAAACGCCGGACGATGAATGAAACACTCGACCGCGATCTGGTGTCCATTGTTGAATGGGGTCGAAAGAATAGAGTAGATTTTAATGCGAGTAAGACCCAGTGTTGTTTGTTGTCGCATAAACGTATTGCTGACCCAGGTGTGTCGTCATTGTCTATGGACGGTGTGGATATTGATGAATCAGACGCTCTTGATGTTCTGGGCATGAAAATACAATGTGATGTCAAATACAAACATGTATTTGAAGTGTCGAAAGATGCATTCAAGTGTCTAGGCTTTTTAAAGCGGTGCAAGAAATACTTCACTCCATCTGATCTTCTCAATATCTACACCACCTACATCAGGCCAAAGATGGAGTATAACTCCCATATATGGGCAGGTGCTCCTAGGACTTCTTTGGAGCTTCTCGACCGTGTCCAGAGGATAGCGACAGTGTTAATAGGGGACAGTAGGGTATCCAACTCTATTGCCTCCATGAGTGTTCCTCGGACATCCGTCAACTTATGCCGGACGTGAGGATATTTAGCCGAAGTACGCGGCTTTCCAGGAACTCTCATCCGTTTTTTATCGAGTGGCCGATTGACCGCACTACACACTATAGAGAAAAATCGTTCTTCAGCCGTACAGTCCGTATGTGGAATAAACTTCCAGCTAGTGTATTTCCCACCAATTGTGACATACAAACATTCAAGGCAAATATCAACAGACACTACTCCCTCTTTCCACCCTCTACTACCTCAATTTCCCTTCGCCAACACAATGCACTGCATTTATAGGGGGCATCCCCTGTGTTGGTTTGATAAAAAAACAAAAAAAAAATTTTTAACAAATTTGACATTTCCCAAGTGCGTCAAATGAAAAAATTCAAATCAGCTGTTCTAACGATACAACCTTGTCTTTCAACCATGGTTAAAATCATAGATAAAGAAAATAAGTAGATATCCCACAGGCGTTGTCAAGTACTGTCGTTTTGTAACTTTGTAACTTGTAACTTTCATTGACGTTTCTCATAACATTCACTGACGTTTATTCAACAGTGTGGGACATTTTTTCAATACAAAAACAGAATCATTTTCCAGGTAGTGCTATTCGAACAACTAATTTAGTTTTTTTCATGTCGTTGTGTTCCCCACTTTCTAATTCAAATGCATTTTGGTTATGTGCTTGTTTGGTGTACTGTTATTGTTGGTTTTCGTTTATTTTAACCTGTACAGCATCGGCCCACTAAACAAAACAAAATCCCTGTTGATGTTGCCTACCACACCTTTTGTTAACCTTTGATTTTAACCATAGATAAAGGAATTAACTAGATATCGCACATGCCGTGAGAAATTTATTGTTCAATGGGATATTTTCTAGATGGAGCTGAATGCAATAATTACAACGTTTGATCCCAAACAAAATATACCTTGCAAGATGTATTTAGAACAGGTGATAGCAGTAGGTGTTGTAGGCAACATCAACGGGCATTTTGTATTGTTTACGGTCAGTTTACACGGGACAGTTTGAGACAAGATAGTTGAGAATATGTATTAGTTGTCACAAAGAGAAAAATTGTTTGTGTGACGTACGCGTCCAGCCAGTTATAAAGACAGTACAGTTTTAAGCAACAGCCGACAGTGTCGTTTCGTTAAATTTCGTGCTCTGATTTTTTGTTTCTCCGCTCTTTTGCCATTGTGTTTTGCCTTACTTCTCCAAATTATAATGGTACTGCTGTACTCTGCAAAATTAGACATGTATTCATGTTTATATGTTTGTATTGTCAAACAATATTTCAATAAAAATTAGCAAAATTATCAAATACAAATATATTTCCCAATTTGTAAAGTCGTTTACGATGTTTTGCTTTTTTCTCAAATTACTACGAAACGTCACCGATATGGCCGATGGCTGAACTAGTAGAGGTTGACGCAGTAGGATTTGTTGTAATTGTGTGAACCAACATCAGGCATTTAGTTTTTGTTTCATGACTCTAACCGTCAAATTCAACACAGATCCATATGAAAAAACACAGTAAACAAAAAAGTACAACAACAAAATACACTGAATTTAACAGATGGAGTCATAAGAAAGCAAAATCAGTTGTTCTATTGCGCCAACCTTTACTAGTTCAGCCATGATCTGGCCGCATATGTCAAATCTCTTGAAGTTACTGTCCATGGTAAAATTATCTATCGGGTAAACGCGTCAGCCCAGCTGATTTGTGGTTTTTTCATCTTTTCCGTCGGTAAGCTGTCAAATTCGATTTTGTTTCTCCTTGTTTGTTAATAAAATTCAAAGAATTTCAACCAAAATGCAATTTAATAGCATAGACTTTGAATCAAGTAAGATAATCTTATAGAATTTTTCATATTTTGTGTACATAGTGGTTTTCATTATTCAGCTAATTTTGACAGCTTAACGACGGAATTGCTAATGCGACTACCTAATAGATAATTCTACCATGTTACTGTCAGTGAAAAATCAGAGACAGTGGCGAGGCAAGTGTGCCCTGCAACCGCACACATTTTCGCGTAAACGAAAACATTCGTATATAATCTACACACACTACTTCACTTCAGTTGTGTGTGCGAAGAGAGGTACACCCCCGTACCGACGCTTTGCAGTATGAATGGGTACGAGAAGATAACAACGAAAGTACACTGACGTATTCGCATTCGTAAGCGCCGGGTAAACCGAAGTAAAAGTTGCCGGTAACTTGTGTACATGAAGCGAATATACGAGTAATATTCGGTTATTATCGAGGTGAACATGGGGAAACGTCATATTTAGAAATTGGTGTGTTAAGATAGAACATAATTATAATTAAATACTTTTTGTAGATTTTTATTATTTGGTGGGGTTCTGAAAATATATTGTTCAGTTTTATATTTGTTTGAAAGTTTTTTTTTCTGTTTAATTTGACAAATATAGTTTTCCATAACCAAACGATTTAACTTACCATTCTATTAACAGTGATTGAAAAAATATGAGTAAATTTTTATTTTATTTCATCATTTAGAATTATTTACATAGTTCTTCAGTTCGCTTCACTAAAACACACTGAGCATTGCAAAGAAAGTAAAGTAAACAAACTTACGGTATATTCTACGTGTTCGGTGTAGTTTGCTCTGTCTCGTAGTATTTTATCACATTCTCGCTTACAGAATGCGAACAAAGCTCTCTTCTCTATTACCGAGAACCAGTGTATGTCAATCGGAGCGAGTACGATGATCTGACCGTACCGGTCATAGATTAATACTTACAGTAGATCTACTAGTTCTCCCACCAAATTTATGACATTTGGCCTGGTGTGATATTTACGTTTGATGTTGAAAAGAATTGCTTTACTAATACCAGATAAAGGCAATGGTTCAAAACAACGAACAAAATAACAACAACGGCATTTCGTCTTGTGTGTTAAAATTATTGTGTTAAATACAACACAAATGTATGCTAACAATAACGGTCAATAAAAAAGTTTAAAACACATTTAACCCTCTAACAGGCAAGCATCACTGTAGGGATGCATCACAAAATTTAATTTTTTACGACAGGTGGTAATCAATCAAAGTTTGCCAAAATACAAAAATGATGGCAGCCCTATAACGCAGTCATACGTTCAAAATCAAGTCGATCTAAAGTTTGGTTTAACCCAGTTATAAGCACTTTGGTGTAGAATTTCAACTTGATAACACGTGAAATTATTTTTTTCAACCGATTTTTAAATTAAATAGAAATCATATTTCTAATATCTCAAATTTGTTGTGAATTTTTTGTAATAGTTTTTGAATCGTTTTGAAGCGATATAAATCAAAGTTCAGTGATTTTCTTGATATTTACACCGTACAGGTAAGTAAAAGTAATGCGACCCTATAGGAGCGCTAACCGGTTTACGTGTAAGCTAGGTTACGGAGAGCTAGATCATACAAATTACGTGAATTGACTGAAGAAGAAATCCTGGAAATGATGGATTCTGTTGAAACAGACGTGGAGTGAGATGAAGATGATTACAACAGTGACGACAGCATCAAGGATCCCGATTTCGATCCACGAATCCATCAAATAAGTTCAGAAGATGAAAAAGCAATCGATCAAAACATTGCAATTCTAACAGTGATATGGATTTTTTTGTCATCGGATTTATTTTTGCCATCGGCTTCGACAACTCTGCATAACATTTCTCTTTTTAATGAATTAACTGAGGAAACAGAGCCGCAACCATCGACTTCTACCACTGTGCAGCCGCAACAAGCCAATTCGAAATTATTTAGGCCACCAAAGAGAGCCCGGTCACCATTACCACCGATGGAAAATAGTGGCCCTGAAGTTATTCCAGGTGCAGGTGGTTTTGCAGGCTATACAGATATCGTATCCATCGATAAAAATGGAAAAGAATTTGCCAATATTGTATGGAAACAAAAAAACCTAGAATTGCAAGTGAACGATGTTGCGTTTCAAGGTGATTCTAGTTTGTAGATGTATACAAATATATAGGTATTATGCTATATATGTCGCTCTACCGATACCCAAATCTGGTCTAAACATGCTTTCGACCCTATTGCAAAAACAATGCCGGTGAAACGTTTCATGGCAATAAAAAAGCACTTGTCGTTTGAAGATGAGGCCAATCGCAAAAGAAAGGGTGAGCCAGGTTATGATCCGATTTTTCGAATTCGTAAGCTAGCCTCCGCACTAAACTCGATTCGATCGATTCGACAGCGTACCAAAAACAGCACGGCTTTGTGTGGACGAGCGAATGTGATCTACTAAAATGCGGCATCATTTGAGGCAATATATGCCGAACAAACCACACAAGTGGGGCGTAAAGCTTTTTGTTCTGTGTGATTCGACCGGATTCGCATACCGTTTCGAAGTATATAATGGAGCTGGGGATAATGTGGTGTTGGCCGGTCAACCGGACCTTGGAAGCACCTCAAACGTTGTGGTTCGATTATCACAAACGATCCCAGACTTCAAACATCATATATTATATTTCGATAACTTCTATACAGCCATCCCTTTGCTGGTATATTTACGTGCCAGAGGCATTTATACTTTAGGAGCGGCTCGTGTAAATAGGATTCCAAAATGTAAACTCCCAAATGATGCTGTCATAAAACAAGAACAAAGAGGCTATTCTTCAGAATATGTTGGTAATGCCTATGGTGTGGATATTTCCACAGTACTGTGGAAAGACAACCAGTATGTCCGATTAGCTTCTACATATGTTGGAGTACTGCCATTCTTACGCAACACGGTTTGATCGTAAACAAAAGAATTACATCGAAATTGGATGTCCACAAATCATCCATGAATATAACCGCCACATGGGTGGCGTTGATTTAATGGACGGACTTATGGGCCGCTACCATATTCGAGCGAAAACCCGAAATATGATGATTCAGCTCTTTTACCATTTTATTGAAATGGCCGCAACCAATTCATACATTTTATATAGGCGAATTCATGCTGAAAATAATAATGATTCGAGTGTTGATGAGGACAAGGAAAAACTCATGCAGTTACCCAAATTCCGGGAAAAAATTGCCAGTGGTCTTGTCACATTTATAGATAAAAGATCTGTTGGTCAACCAACATCACAACCGTCTACTCCCACAACACCACCACCAGAATCAACAAAACAACCATCGTGTAATTTAAGGATTGGTCAAAGAGCCAACAGCCCATTCATGATATTCGATATGACGGAATGAAACATTTCCCAAAAATGCTGCCAAATACAGAAAAAAAGATTTTGCAAGTTATGCAAAAAGTGAAGAACACAAGTTTTTTTGTGAAAAATGTCATTTGCATCTTTGCATAACTAAAAAAAAAAATTGTTTCAGCGACTATGACCGTCGAGATTAATCTTTCGATTCATTTTTTATTGTTAATTGCTATTCTTACCTTTTTCCCATTTACTTTTGAATAAAAATCATTCTTGAACTTATAATTGCATAGTTTTTACCTTTCAATATAATTTACACTCAAACCGGTAAGCGTTCCTATAGGAGCGCAAAAAATTTTTCTACCTGGCGGCTAAACGGCTAATTTTTTTTTCCTGAGACTTCGAAAATTGTATTTTTTGAGGATTATTTACTCTAAGAAGAAATTGCCGATTAAAAATATTAACATATTCTGTTCTGCCAGTTACAGGGTTAAATTTCACAGTTTTTCACCAAAATGGCATGAAAAATTAAAGCAAGAAGTTATTGTAATTCCACCTTGTGTATATCACTTTTTGTCAAACATCTCTCTATCACACCCGACCGCATCACGAAGAGTGTGAAAGGAAACGTCAGATGAGCCAAATATTCTCTCTAGTCTGAGATTGCTCTATGGTACCGGTATGCTGTGCTTCTTTTTGTTATTCGTGTTGTTGTTTACATTTCTTCGTTCACAAGGTGCCGGTACAGCATGTACAGCAGTAAAATAACAAACAGAAAATCTTCATGCATGGCTCTAGTGTGAATGCATTTCTACTGTCGGAGCAAAACTGTCCCGTGTAAACGCCAGGTTAGTGGGTCGATGCTGTACAAGTCAACACAAACGAATACCAACAATATGTATTGAATGTAATGTATTTGAATTAGAAAGTGGGGAACACAACGACATGAAAAATACTAAATTAGTTGTTTGAATAGCATAACCTGGAAAATGATTCTTCTGTCCCACACTGTTGAATAAACGTCAGTGAATGTTAAGGTCCAATTAGTCTCGACGGTTGACGGTAGACGGTTGACGTTCTACTCAATATTGCGCGGTTAGTTATGACGGTTAGACGGTAGAAAGACAAAACAAACAAAAACAACTGATCGAAGAGCATTTGTAGAAAATATAATTTGCATGCATGAGTTTTGTGTTAAACAATGATTATGTCAAAAAAAAAATTAAAAATAAAAAGGAAATTGTGGTTGCCGTGTAATTGTGTATTGCCGCACACAAAATGTCGAAGTAAAAGCAATAACAATAACAGCTGATCGGTCTTGACGGCTGACGGTTGACGGTTGATTCTGCAACCTGCAGAAGTCTACCGTCGTTAACCGTCAATTTTAGTTGTCTCTTTCTAACACATGCAAAATGCAACCCCAACTCAAACAGCTGATCGCTTACCGTCAACCGCCAAGACTAATTGGACCTTTATGAGAAACAAACGCATTTCACTCTCGCGTCATATCTTGCTCATTTCATACTTTTTGCATAGTTTATGTAATTTACTTCAACATGGTTGGAATTTGTATAGTTACATACATGGTAAAATGAGTAAGGTAAACTCGTTAGAACAGCTGATTTCAACATAATTCTTGCTTAGGTGTTACTCTTATGTCAAATTCACATGCATTTTGTTTGTGTACTTTTTTGTTTACTTTTACAGTAGATACACACATGAAGAAAATTTGACAGATTATGGACACCAATCAAAAACAAAATGCCTGTGTTTGTTGTAACAATTCCTAGTGCGTTTACCTTACTTATTTTACCATGGTTACATATATACAATAACGCTATCAAAAAGCTGCTCCTGTTTTGAAATATTCAATGAAGAGAGTAAGAGAGAGAGTAGAGAAGTACTAGGGTTTCACTCGTTTTGTTTGTTGGCATTTGAGTGAAGAGACATTTTGACTGTATATTTGTACATCGTTTTTGAAACGTCAATGAAAGTTACAAAACATAGATAAAGAAATTAACTAGATGTCGCACGTCCCGTGGGAAATTTCTTGTTCAATGGGATATTTTCTAGATGGAGCTGAATGCAATAATTACAACGTTTGATCCCAAACAAAATATACCTTGCAAGATGTATTTAGAACAGGTGCTAACAAAAGGTGTGGTAGGCAACATAGATAAAGAAATTAACTAGATATCGCACATGCCTTGGGAAATTTCTTGTTCAATGGGATATTTTCTAGATGGAGCTGGATGCAATAATTACAACGTTTGATCCCAAACAAAATATACCTTGCAAGATGTATTTAGAACAGGTGCTAACAATAGTTGTGGTAGGCAACATCAACAGGGATTTTGTTTTTGTTTTGTGGTCCGTTGCTCTCAAATTCAACAGAAACGAACACCAAAAATAACAGTAAACAAAAAGATACAATCAAAATAACCAAATTTTAACTTGGAAGTGGGGGAACACAACGACATGAAAAAAACTAAATTAGTTGTTTGAATAGCACAACCTTGAAAATGATTCTATTTTTGTATTGAAAAAATGTCCCACACTGTTGAATAAACGTCAGTGAAAGTTATGAGAAACGTCAATGAAAGTTACAAAACGACAACACAGCATCTAGTGGCAGTACTTGACAACGCCTGTGGGATATCTACTTATTTCCTTTATCTATGGTAGGCAACATCAACAGGGATTTTGTTTTGTTTAGTGGGCCGATGCCATACAAGTCAACATAAACGAATACCAACAATAATAGTACACCAAAAAAGCACATAACCAAAATGCATTCGAATTAGAAAGTGGGGAACACAACGACATGAAAAAAGCTAAATTAGTTGTTCGAATAGCACTACCTGGAAAATGGTTCTATTTTTGTATTGAAAAAATGTTCCGCACTGTTGAATAAACGTCAGTGAATGTTATGAGAAACGTCAATGAAAGTTACAAAACGACAACACAGCACCTAGTGGTAGTACTTGACAACGCCTGTGCGATATCTACTTATTTCCTTTATCTATGGTTTAGATCATAGATAAAGGAAATAAGTAGATATCCCACAGGCGTTGTCAAGTACTGCCACTAGGTGATGTGTTGTCGTTTTGTAACTTTCATTGACGTTTCTCATAACATTCACTGACGTTTATAAAACAGTGTGGGACATTTTTCAACACAAAAATAGAATCATTTTCCAGGTTGTGCTATTCAAACAACTAATTAAATTTTTTTCATGTCGTTGTGTTACCCACTTTCAAGTTAAAATTTTGTTATTTTGATTGTATCTTTTTGTTTACTGTTGTTGTTGGTGTTCGTTTCTGTTGAATTTGAGAGCAACGGACCACAAAACAAAAACAAAATTCCTGTTGATGTTGCCTACCACACCTATTGTTAGCACCTGTTCTAAATACATCTTGCAAGGTATATTTTGTTTGGGATCAAACGTTGTAATTATTGCATCCAGCTCCATCTAGAAAATATCCCATTGAACAAGAAATTTCCCAAGGCATGTGCGATATCTAGTTAATTCCTTCATCTATGGTTTAGATCTACACAGCTTCGACTAGGTGCCGCTATGATCAACTTGTTATTCAGAACCACAGAACTACTGCTTTAAATCCTAGATCATTTTTAAACATACGTAATGCGAAGAATTAAAAGCATTAACCGATCAAAATAAGGTTTTTGTGTGCGTGACGTTACGCTTATTAAAAAAACTAGGGTAGGTATTGTGACAGAAAAACACGAAAAATTCTCGCGTCGAAATTTGAGCCACGTGTAATCTATACCAAATTGCTGCTATTACGCACGGTTAGCCCATATAACATTTCTATCCGCCAAAATTATTTAAAAAAAAAAAGAGAAAACAACTGAAGCAAAAGACGCGAATAAACTAAAAATATTAAATTTTAATTAAATGTTCAAATTTAAAATAAAAAAAGCTCGAAATATTTGAATATTAAGAAACCAGCACAAATAGAAACGCGCAGTTTTCTATCTGTTAAGGACTTAAAGACTTCGGAATTTCGGCTAACATTGGTTTTAGATGTTTCAGTTATTTATAACTCGCAGCACGAGTTTTCAGATCAATTCATTTTGAATTGTTCTTCTGAGACTAGTAAAAGATCTAAATGTACTTCTTAACCTTTTTAATGTAATTGTCCTTTTTTAAATATTCTATGGATGTCAAAGTAGCATAGTGACGGCGACACTATCGAGTATTTAGCCATGAAAATGCTTCTCAAAAATACCGTTTGGAACCGGTGTAAAACTGTAGGTCCCAGCTCACTGGTTGTGAGAAGCTCTCCTTCCCCGGTTCCTTCATGGGATGTAATGGGAAACCATTTATTTATCAAAGTATTTAAACTCCTCGTTTTTTGTAAATATCCCTTGGATATCACAAAACCATTTCATTGAATCACTTGGAACACTAAGGGCATTTAAACTACATTTAAATGGAGATTTTTCAACTGTGAACGAAACTGACCATAAGTCGGTCGGACCTTCTGTATTTTAGACGCAATAAGTTTGAAAGTATACCGGAGTGTTTGGACAAATACTAAGGGACTACTAGATATCCTTAGTATTATTTGTATGCATTAGACATGTCCGATGTTAGATAACTGAGCACTGCGATGCTACCGAAATGCTGTTTTTTTTTTTATCATAGTCCTACTTTTTGAACCGAACTGATATTTCAATCAAACTTTGTTTTCGTTTTAAATTGTTTCATATTTTATTTATATTTGTTTAAAGAAAATAGGCAAACTAAAATAAAAGAAACACTACACGAATGGTCAATGTGAAATTAGAATGGAAGTGTAATTAAAAACATTGCGATAGATTCTCTTTCTTTTTTTTGTTAAAGTGTATGAGAAACATGAGAAAAAGAAAAGAATAACGTAAGAATTAAACGTAAGTATATATTAACATATGATGTGAAGCATCTCAATCTTCATTATCCGAATACCATGAGAGACGCTCCTCATAGAATTTTATTACCATTTGAGGTATTTTAATATTGGCCACAGAAGCAGCGACCATTTCCGCCTGATCAACCCCTTTGAATTGTATGAGAAAATAAAGACCACCGTTTGAATCGGAGGCTCCCAGTATCTTTTCAGCATCGAGACCTTTGTCGAATCCAGTCAATTCAGATTGTCTACCCGAAACATCCGAAACGGAATCATTGTCAGTTTCATCCTTGCCGGAATCTGTGCGTTTCTTTTTAGTGCCTAAATGATAGAAGGACAATTACAGTTACTAAACATCAAAAAACTATAAAGTGGCTGATTTTATACCTGTTGCTTTTGTCTCTTCATTTTTACGTTTGTTGCTAGCCGAACTTGTTCTTCCACTGCTGCTACTATCCTTGTCCTTCTTTGATTTTTCGACCGTGGATGATGATGACGACGACTTCGGAGCTGCGGCGGCCTGGAAAATGTATTATATTTGAGAAAGTTTAATAATTTTGAAATTACAAAATACTGGAAACCAGAATTATTTATATTAAAAGAACGGACGTTTGTTGAAAAGAACATCAAATACAATTATTCTCAATCACTTTTGTATACTTTGAAATTAATAACCAAACACACTTATGTATAGTTTGAAATTAATTTCTCACTCACTATCTTCGAAACGATCGCCAATGTGAGTTCAAATCCCAGCTCCGACTGTTTAATTTTTTCATTAATTGCAGAAAAACGTCATCTGTTAGCTCGTAGGAAAACTAAAAATCTTCTAATGATATTAATAGTGTTTTAGTGAATGTTTAAATTTTGTTTAATTTCCATATCTACAGTGACACAATAAAGTAGTCGGACACTAATACATTTCACATTCCGAATAACACTCATCTTCGAAATTACGCCTAATTGTCATCCATTTTTTAGTTTACAAAATTTGCGTTTAACAAAAATTATTACATTTCTGTTTGCTGTTTTACTAAAATCGACATTCGGCCATATTCGGTTCTCGTTCAAAATCTATTTGCCGAGAATATAAAAAATGTTAAATCTAAAGCCGAATCTGCAGAAAGGCTAAAAACGAACCCAAAACATGTCTGCAAAAGGTGCTTATGGTGGAAAGGTGGTTATGTACTTTCTGTCTACACATTTATTAAATTTTTCCCAATTTTACTGTGTAAAACAAATAATATATAACGATAAAAACACTAGAATGGGTACCGATATTTTGGCCATCGGTGGTCCAAGTGTAGTGTGCGCGGCTCTTGTGCATGAGAACGGGGGTTCGATCCCTGCTCTGACCACCTTAAATTTCTTTCGATGGCGGTCACCTCGCTTAGTGACGACGACACTATCGAGTACTTAGCCATGTACTCGGAACCGGTGTAAAACTGTTGGTCCCAATCAGTGAGTGTAGAACTAGAACGGGCACCGATCGCTGGTTGTGAGCAGTCCTCCACAATCGCTTCATGGGATGTAATGGGGAACAAGTTTTTTGTATGCTGTTGTTGTTGCGCGGGAGGAAGCCATACAAAAGAATGACCAAGATTCCGTTAGGATGAGGATTCAAACCGGATATAAACAGATCTTTGTTTTATACTACCCTTGGCTTAAAACTGTTAATGAACGTTTAATAAATGTCAGAACTATTTAAAATACCTACAATGATTTTTCCATGGCTGTTGAAAAAATCGCAATAGGACCTTTATTTATGTGGCCAAAGCTCTGACTGATAGTCACTTGAGACTGAGCAGAACCGATTACTTTATAGTTTCGCAAGCAGTACACTAGTTCCGACATTATGTGAAGTATCCCCTGGTACGGCTGATGGATGGCGATTCACGGGTCAGTATGACCTTCGGTGGTGCAATGCCTAGTTTGCGCGGCTCATGTACACGAAAACGTGGGCTCGCCCCGATGGTCTCTTCGCTTAAGGCCATGATCCACTATCAGACTACGCAAATCGTTGGATTTGATAAGGCAGTCTGTCAACACTTTTAGTGACGGCGACACTGTCAAGTAGTATTTGGATATGAAAAAGCTTCTCAGAAAAAATGTTCGGAATCGGAGTAAAACTGTAGGGCCCAATTAGTGAGTGTAAGACTAGAAAGCGAAAAGCTCTCCGATTATGAGATGGTCTCCACAGTCTCTTCATGGAATGTAATAGCAAACTATATATTTATTTATTGATACACCGATGAAATCTAATGCGCAGCATGCATACTGCAGAACCAGATCTTACGTAGACAAACCTGCATTAACTAGTGGGATTGTAGAAAATTGTAAATTCAAAATGGGCTGTATGTAAACCCGGCCAGGACCGAGGTGACAATTTTTACGATTAAGGTATAAAATTCCAACCATGAAACCTATCACTTTGAACTGGCCCCGGGTGTTGGTTTTGACAGCAAACTGATTTCGTTTCTAAAAAATAATTTTGAATTTTCTCATAACGTTTTATTCTTCTTGCTTTTTACCCCTCTGCAAATGACGTGCTATAATTTTAACAATGGGCCTTATTACGAATGTCGTTCTCGTGTTTCGACTACGAAAGTTTTGTAAAAGATTAAAGATAACACGCCAACTTTGTCTTTAATCTTTTACAAAAGTGTCGTAGTCGAAATACAAGAACGACATTCGTAATAAGGCTGAATATAAGTGACGTGGGGTCTAGCAGACCTCATTTTTAACCTGATTTCCTATGTTGAAGTTTCTGGCTGGCGCCTAATTATAACAGCAAATAGTTTTCGAGCTAACAGGGTTAAAATTTGAAATAAAATACGTTTGTTAAAGGGTTTTTTTTTTAAAGGATCGCAACCTCGAATTCTACGAAAAATGTGCGCACGAAGTTTTGCTTTGCTGTGTCTGCCAGACTACGATGTTTGTTTCAAAGGGTTAAGCATGATTTATTTACCCCGCTAAACTATTTGGTCGAAATACTACAGGCTGATACCAAAACAATTGGTATGTTACGGGGTAGTTCAAATACAGGTATCATATGTCAGTCAGTCAGTATCATACCTCCCCGTATCAAAATTATTCGTTTTACGGTTAAACAACGTTGGGAAATAAAACTTATTTCCAAAGGGAGTGCTATGTTGCCCGACTGTGCGTTTGTTGCAAAAAAAGTTGTGGCCGAAATGTTCGTGAGACTTGCTTGCTCGTGAGAGTTGCTTGCTAGACTCGTGATACTTGTTTGCTAGTAGACAACACTCATGTTCCCCGTCGAAGTACCGTGCGTACTGACGATAATGTGGCTTCTGTGGGCGAAAGTGTGCCACAATCCAATCCAAGAACATCGACTCGTCATAGATCTCAACAGCTGGGCATTTCACGCACCAGCATGATGAGAACATTCCACAAAGATATCGGATTAATCGCTTACAAGGTCCAATTGACTCAGCAATTGAAGGCAAACGACTATTTTGTTTGGTCTTTACAGAAAATCCTATCGGACATAGAATTTTGAAAAAAAAATCATATTTTCTGACGTGGCGCAATTTCATATCGGCAGCTATGTCAACAAACCCAATTATGTATCAAACAAAACTAAGTAACAAAAACGAAACGCCAGTGAAATAAATTATTATTTAGTCGGATATCCATTGTTTTTAATGACAGCGGCACATCTCCTTTGTAGAAGGGTCATGCAACGTTCATTTAGAATTGCGTACCAAGACCTTTCAATTTCTGCCCACAATTCTGCCACACATTTAGGTTTGACTACTTGAATATGTTGCTCAACATTATTCCGAAGGTTCTCAATAGGGTTGAGATCCAGTTATAGGGGCTGGCCCCTTAAACCCTGAATTCCATTCTACAATAAGCAACTCTTCATTATGCGTGAAGTGTGTTTTGGATCATTAGCATGCATGAATCGCAAAATAAGGGGCATATTGTTATCTGGCCGTCGGTGGTGCAATGGGTAGAGTGCGCGCCTCTTGTACATGAGATCCTGGGCTCGATCCCTGCTCTGACCACCTTAAAAAAAAAAATTCTTTCGGCGGCGGTCACCTCGCATAGTGACGGCGACACTATCGAGTATTTAGCCATGAAAAAGCTTCTCAAAATACCGTTCGGAATCGGTGTAAAAACTGTAGGTCTCAATCAGTGAGTGAAAAATTAGAAAGCGCACAGCTCACTGGTTGTGAGAAGCTCTCCCCAATCCCTTCATGGGATGTAATGGGAAACGGTTTTTTTTTATTGTTATCTGAAAAAATGATATTTTTGTAAACGTGTTGATCCATTCGTGTGCCAATTTTATGTATTGGTCCCACTCCGTGCCAAGAAAACGCAGCCCACACCATCACACTGTCACATCCGTGCTTCACTGTCTTAAATGTGTACTTTGGATTGTGCTCCATGTTTATTCGACGCCATACATCCTTCTTACCATCAGATTCGAACCGAAAAATTTTTAACTCGTCACTCCAGACCACATTATTCCAAAAAGTTATGGGCTTTTCTAAATGTTCATGTGCAAAGACAATGCGACCTATGGGCTATGCATCCATGAAAATTTTTTTCATTGTTTCCTTATTGTTCTTGGAGAAACGTCGCTACCAAATTCTGATAACACATCTCTTTTAATCATACTTGAGCTCTTAAATGGATTTTTTTAGTTAGGCTTTATGAATGAGAGAGTCCTCTTTGGGAGTTATTTTTCTTGCTCTGGGACACTGCTGAACGTTATTGGAGGTCCCATATTTATACCCTCACCCATAGGATGGGGGTGATTTTTTTAATACGAAAAAAAATGTAACGCATAGAAGGAGCCATATTAGACCCTCAGTATCTTTGGACGAAATTCGTTTTGTTACGAATGAGCCCAGTCTGTCTAGCTGGTTGGTCAACACGATAACTGCCGTAAAGCTTTATAGATCACAGCGCAATTTTGTCAACTCAAACATTGGGTAATAATCTGTAAATATCTACTTAATTGGGGAAAATGGGCGAAGTCGTCACTCTCATTCTGGTACCTCCCATGCAAAATCTTGGTTGTCGTCCGTGTTGTCATTGCGATAAGTCGCGTGAGACAATTCCGATCTTAATGAAATTGGGTGTTTGGCTTCATCTCAATTAACGTCAGTTACCGATTAAGACAAATGTGGTTTTGCCACACCCATTTTGTTACCTCCCATACATTAATTGTTCGGCAGGCTGGTTGTTCGGCCAGATAACTTCCACAGAACCGAACCAATCTTTATGAAGTTTGGTACTAGGCAAAATTTAGTCAAATGCCACTCTTCTATGGGAAATGAGTCGTTTTGCCACGCCCATTCTAGTACCTCCCATACAAAAGATTGGTGGTCGTCCGGGTTCTCAGATAAGTCGCGTGAAACACTTCCGATCTTAATGAAATTAGGTTATAGGCTTCGTGTCATCAAACGCCAGTCACCGATTAAGGCAAGCCGATTTTGCCACGCCCTACAAAGATAAGATGTGCGGCCAGCTGGTTGTTCGGCAAGATAACTCCCACAAAACCGAACAAATCTTTATGAAATTTAGTACTAGACAAAATTTAGTCAAATGCACACAAAAGTTTGGCGGATGAACGGTTGATCGACACGATAACTCTCGTAGACTGCAAGCGATCTGGCTGGCCGAGTCAGTACCTCCGTTATACCTTAACCGATCTTAACAAAATTAAAATTAGTACTGATCAATATTTTGTGTGAGATTGTATCAGTGTTATTATATTTTTTTCAAAAAAATCTGTACATTTTTGCAAAATCTTTTTTTCTGAAAAAAAAATCTGTTTTTACGCAATATTAATATATGTTGTATTTATAGTTGGTTGACCTTTCCTATTATTATGATTTTCAATTTTATTATCGGCTTGAGCTCATAGGTATGGAAAAAGAAAACGAAGATGTATAAATTTCCATTTATCACAATTTATTTAGTTTCCAATATTTTCGATATAAGAAAAACACAAAGATTTTATAAAACATTGGTGAAAACAGTAAACACAAGACTTTCTTTCAAATACAATATTGTCTGTTAGAGATTATTATGTAGGAAATCACAATAATATTTATGCATATAATTACATTGTGAGGTAACAAAAAGTATACGACTATACTTTGCTGCAAGCTTTTGTCAATTAACTTGATTTTTCCGCCTAAATGTGTTAATTGCGTCTGTAAACTTGTGCACACTGGTCTGTATCGTGCTTGTAGTTGTGTTTTATCTCAGATGGAACGAAAATAATATGTAACATTTCCAGAAACAGACGTCGTGAGTACATCTTCTCTTCAGTTAGAATTTTAACTTCGTCAAAGTTTGGTCTGTGTCCAGTAAACGTACAGTGTGCTGCGAGTACTATATTTTGTTCTAAAGGCTTATAATGTGCCTTTTGGTCCGATTAATGTGATGAAATTCTAGTCTTCAGTTTATCCATCGTAGTACCAACATATACCTTCTGGCATATGTTGGCTTGGTCTTCGTAGCACTTGATTTCGTACACCACATTTGGCTTGTCATCCGTATCGATTCTCGACTTAGTCCTACTAAAACGGCGATTTAGTGTAAAGTTAGACTTTGGAGCTAAATGGTATTTCTCCTTGTCATAAATGTTTGATTCATTCCGAGAGTCATGTAGGCTTTTGATAACAGTCAACTGCTAAATTTCCATATTGTCGTATAACTATGCAATCAAGGTATTGTAATTGTTGGCCCCTTTCCTCTTCAACTGTAAATTTAAATTGTCGATTGAAAGAATTGAGCGCCTTCATCGTGTACTCCACCTCAGATTTCCCAATGGTTACAAATATATCGTCTACATATTTAGTTTTAATTTTCGGTCTCCTCGTTAATGTATTGAGCGTCGTGTCAAGTAATCCTTCCATTATAATGTCCGACATTATCGATGACCCATAGGCATGCCTTTTCTCTATTCATAAAATTTTACCTCACATTTAAAATAACGTGTATCCTTGATACAAAACGACAGTAATTCTATAAGAATACCCCGTGGTATAGTCGTGTAATCCGGAATTTTACTCCATTTTTCCTTTATGGTCCTGAATGACAAATTTATGGGTATTTTTGGAAAAAGATGAACCACATATTTCGATACCAATATTTCGTCTTGGTCTATTTTCATGTTTTTTATCCGGGATTTGCAATCAATTGTGTCCTTAACATTATATTCAGAGGTCTCGTCAAATTTTTGAGTATTTCAACCACAAATTTACAAAGTGCATAACCAAGAACATTTATGGATGAGCAAATATGTCTTAAAGGATTCCCCTCTTTGTGAATTTTCGCCAAACCATAGATTCTGGGAGCTGTAGATGTTCTCGTGCTTAATTTCTTCCTCGTGGGCGCGTCAAGAATAATTTATCCACCCACTGTACCTAAAATAATCTTATTCCTCATGTCCAATTTTGGTTTGTAGAGGTGGTCATCGATCAATCCAACGAACTTCACTCTTCTCCTGCTCTTCTTTGTTACAAATTGTTTGTATGCACTCTTCCCCTTTGGCGATGCTTTTGAATAAAGGGATGTTGTCATTATATTTAGCAATGCATACTTGGGTCCGAGAGACAGTAAGCATCAATACGATACGTTTCACTCAAACTTCTCTGTTTCACGTCATTTCTTGATTGTTTTATAATTTTTACGTTATATACAAATTATCAAAAACCGCATTGCGATAACATTTTACAAAATCTGTTTTTATCAGAAAAAAAAAACTAGAAATCACGATAACTCCCCATAATAACGTAGGATCGGGGGGGTTCAATGAATAATTTTAAGGTTTAAACGATCACGATTGTCGAGATCATTATCTCAAAAAGATTGTTTGTGGTAAGTTTTACGCACATTTTTGCAAAGACATTACGGTAAATAAGTTGAAGTGAATGTGACTTGTGTGATAAAGCTGTAAATGCCTGAGTCCGCCCTTCACAACTTTCACTGTGAACAGTTTTAACGTTTTTCTGAATACTTCGTTTTTAGTCCTATTGTATTTAAGCTAGAGTATTTCTTGTGCTTTATTATGTTCCTTAACAAATGTTTCATATAATTTATGAAAAAGTTTTTCCAAAAAGTTTAAGTTGCTATTTGTAAAGGTGGAAACATGTTTTAAATAACTTGGCCGACTTTAATAACTAATACAGAAACGTGTCCCTTATGGTTTCTTTGCTACCTGCGAGCATTTCAAGTACATAACTTGACAATTCACCCTTATCTTACAAAATACTCAGAGCCTTTGTACCCGTCTTCCAAGGTCAAAACTCCATGTAATTTGAAAACTGTACTTTTTGAAATAAACCTAGTAATCCATGTCATACTAATAAATATTTTAAATGTGGAACCAAACGACAAACTAATACCGGTTTCTTTAATTTGTTTCTATTTTTTAGACTATTTTGTTCCGTTTTCTATTTAAAGCAAATAACAATAGTTCATTATTTTCCTGATGTTTCGTTGGTTTCTCCAGGGATTCTTTACTGAAGTTTTTTTTTGGAAATTTAAATGCAACCTTTTACTGACGTTGACTAATGGGTAGGTCAAGAAAAGGGCAGAAGTTCTGAAATGTTTCCCTAACAGATAAACATTTTGTTTCAGAAAACTCAACACTATACTGGTATCCAGACATTTTTATAGTTACCATGTATAAAATCGGCAGGTAACAAATCAATCCGACACAAAAATTATCTTCTTTTAAAACTAATAATTCTCATGTTGTTTACCTAAAAGAATTATCGAGATTACCAGAATTTTCTAAATATCTCAAAACACGGTCTCATTCATGTTGGGCTGTTCACAAAATGTCAAATACGTGTCACCCTGCTCAGAGACGACCCAGCCTGAAATCGCCCGCCAAAACACACCAGTAATAGCAATAATACGCTGCAATTGTACGAGTGTGTGTGAGCATATTTAAATTCTTTCATAATTCAAGACATCGCGGCGGCGTCGATGCCGCTGCAGGTTTAACCATTTGGCAATGTAATACAAAAAGAAAACCTCCATAAATGTATTCGTACCTCATCTTTCACTCTTTGTTCTTCAAATGCGGCAATTAAATCCTGGCAATCTAAATTTTCCTCTGGCTCCCAAGTATTTTCAGATTCGGGATAGCCCTTCCACTTAAGGAAGTATTCGATCTGGATAAAAACAAAAAAAAGAAGAGAAACACGTTTCTTTTAGCTGACATTGGGGCCAGAGAAGCGCACGTCAAACAACTCACCTTCCCCTTGCGCACACGACGTGAACAGATTTTTTCAACAACATACTCGGCATCTTCTTCAGAGGAACCGCTTCCTGAGCCATCATCGTTCTTCTTGGATTTCATTATTATCTGGTCCGCTGGTGTAATTTGAAGCCGGTATTGGCTGGCGTTGTTTCCTTCAATGCACTACAATTTCTGCCTGTAATGGCTCCGTCAAAATCAAAAAAAAATTGAGCAACGATACCAAAAACTCAGCTGCAGCAATTAAACTCCGGTTGCTTCCAACGATTTTTCGTAGCACTGTTTACCAAAAACTATTTAATGGATTTTATTTATCTGTTGATACTTTTTGCGCCTTTATCTTTTTTTCGCACCGACACTCGACGGGATTAACAAACTGACGCGTGCAATTAAAATGAGAATGTATTGATTTTTTCCTTTACTTTTCGGTTTTTTGTGAAAGTAGAAGCCACAAAGCCAAACAACAGTGTTGTATTGTGACATATACGAAAAGTTGTTCTTGCCAGAGCAGTACTGCCAGATCGGCTCCTTTTTCGCTTTTTCGCACTTTATTTATGGTACGGCACCTTTTTTTGATGCTTTTAATTTATTTATTTTTTTTATTTATTCATTCATTCGTAACGTAAAAAAGGCAATAAAGACAATTTATTTATGTTTCATATGTACAAAAAAATTCTCATGAACTCTATCAACATGGATTCATAGGTGGTGAACTCATAAGCACAGCTGTTTTGCTTTGTTTACATTGCAAATCGCTTTCGAACTGTCAAGTTCACATGTGTTTTGTTTTTGTAGGTGTTTGCTTACATTTATTGGTGCTATACGTATATGTTGGACTTGACACAACGTAAGAGAAGAAAAAACAAAATGTATGTTGTTGTTGCCATCAATTTGCTATCAACTACAACAACACCTGCATCTACAATGAATATTTTTATCAGAGAATAATACATACAAAGAAACTTTTATTCGCTCAATAAATTAAACGTCATAGGTATGATGGAAAGTAAACATTGGATGGTGGAAAATATGGGTTCAATAATACCAGACAGTGGCAATAGTATACAGCGATCAACAAAGGAACAACAACCGAATTTCGTGTTTTTCTGGCAAACTAAAATACAATACAAATGTATAGTTAAATACAATACAAATGTATAGTCAACAGAAAACTGCAAAATATAATTAAATTTTTCAGTTCTACACCAAAACGACAGGAAAAAGTTAAGTGCACATATTTTGTAACTCCACCTGGTGTAAGGTAATTTTAAATTTAATTGCCCTCATTTCCACAAACCTACGATGAAGAGTGTGAAATGAAACGTCAGATGAGAGAATAAGTTTATCTATTAGGTTGTTCACGCAGGGCTGCTTATCAGCTTATGTGCTGAAAAGATGAAAAATAAGCTCTGGGCTACGTGAACACCCTTACATGTTCGTTATCTGCTTATTTTTTCAATCAGCTGTTTTCAATCAGCTGTTCGATAAATGAAATCAAAACCATCAACGTACAATTGAAATTGTTTGTAAAATGCCTAAGCAGAGCATTAAACAACAAATTATGGACTTCAGAGTCAATATGAGTACTTTGGAAATTGAATTCATTAAAGGTAAGTAGTCGGAAATGTATACGATGCAAATATTTATGGTTTTGCATTTGTACACATAGGTTTCCCCGACCCCCCGATTTGCGCTCATTTTGATTGATTTTTTTAATAAACAAAAACAGATGTAAATACCAGTGCTACCAATACTTAAATATAAAATTTGAGATGCCATTTGCTAAAACTTCGTGTTTTTAGTGTTGTCAGCAAGTTAAATTTTTGGTATTTTCCAACACTACAAATAAGCTGATAAGCTTTTGCCAAAGGCACAGGTTGCTCAAAGTTGCTTATTTTATTTCAATGTATTTTGTTGTTGGCGAGATAAGCACATGAGCTGATAAGCAGTCCTTCGTGAACACCCTATATGTATGTATTATTCTATGAACTCTATATACAACATGAACACTTATCTACTATTTAATCTATACTTAAGCTATGTTCAGGTATACTGGGATTTTGCAGTTTACGGGATTTCATTTCAATAAACAGCTGATTTTTGTACTGCAAAAGATACACAGAAAAAAAACCTAGACTAATATTGCCCACATTAATGGTGTGATATCAGCCAATGCACTGGGCAAAATAGGGTCAGGTATTTAATTGGCCAATAACCAAGAAACTTTGGCAATTTTACGTTCACCAACGATATGAAAATCTGAATTGAAGTCTTATAGATTTACCACATGTAGAAAGGGCAATATACAGAATTTATTATAGGTGAAATAGACTAATTTCAATTTGCAATCTTACCAAATGTTTAGACCATTCTTTCATATTTACAGAAACAAATTTTGGTTTTGTTTTTAATTAAAGAAGTATTTATTGCATTGTTGCTTTCAATAATAACACAAATAAACGCTAACATTATAATCACGAATTGCCAGGCTCCTCAAATGTAGTAGAACCCATAGAATAACACATACGTAGAAGGTTTTATTCGCTCAATAAATTAAACGTCATAGGTACGATGGAAATTACACAGTGGAGGGTGGAAAATATGGGTTCAATAATACCAGATGGTGGCAATAGTATACAGCGATCCGCAAAGGAACTACACCCGAATTTCGTGTTTTTGTGGCAAACTAGTTGTGTTAAATACAAAACAAATGAATACCAACGTTAAAAGTCAACAAAAAAGTGCAAAATACATTTAAATTTTTCAGTTCTACACCAAAACGACAGGAAATAGTTAAGTGAACATATTTTGTAACTCCACCTGGTGTATGTAAACATTTCCACAGACCTACCGAGAGAGTGTGAAATGAAACGTCAGATGAGAGAATAAGTTCTTCTATAGTATGTGTTATTCTATGGTAGAACCTCTCGTTTGTCACTGCCGAAGACTACAGTCACGTTCAGTGTGAAGAAATAAATTATTAATTAGATAAATGTATTAAACACTGGGGTATCAAATTTGTTTATTTCTACAAATAACACACATTTCAACTCTTAAAGTGGCTAATATATGTAAGTATATTTTCCTGTCACTTATTAAACCACTTTTCACACTTTTCCATTGATCAATATACTTACATACAAGACACAAGCAACACACCACAGTTCTACAATATAGGCTTTTGGCCAATAGAAATGTATTCTTTGTTAAAAGCATTTGCAGAAAACATTTTTACTTACATTTCTTTATGAAATTGTAAATTTACACATCTTTTTTAAGAAATAGAATAACAATTAAAAAAATAAATAAATGGTTTCCCATTACATCCCATGAAGGGACCGGGGAGAACTTCTCACAATCACTGAGCTGTGCGCTTCCAGTTTTCACTCACTGATTGGGACCTACAGTTTTACACCGATTCCGAACGGTATTTTGAGAAGCTTTATCATGGCTATATACTCGATAGTGTCGCCGTCACTATGCGAGGTGACCGCCGTCGAAAGAAATTTTTTTTGAAGGTGATCACTGTATTACGATCGCGTTGGATCACTGTATTACGTTTAACGCAGCCGTGACTAAACCTTCATATCTACTGTCATAATTCAACGCTGGGAAATTTGATGTGAATGTATTAGAAATACAAGTGATGGTTAGTGAAATTAATAAATAATGAAAGAAATATGCATAAAATTTGATGCTTTTTCTCAGCATAATTTGTTTTGAGTGCACAGTTGGCAAATATTTATAAATTTATGTTTTATTTGAGTAAAAAAACCAACAACAACACATCAATGCAAACCTAACGGAAGAACCAAACAACAGATGATGTGGATTTTGTGTATTCATTTGTATTTATGTGTATGAACTGCGTGTATTTTGTTTACAAATGTTGACACTGCAACACGTGTTGTCCCAAAAAAATCTATGAAAATTAAAAAGCCAGCCGATTGTGTAACGGCGGTAGAAAAAATGTTAACTAGAACGCAGAGTGATTTATGTGATACCATTTTTCACCTCCGGTGACTGAGTGTGCGCCTGACTTACATTCACGCACTCAGAGTTATGTGTTAAGATCCTTAATATTTCTGTTATCCCGCCATCTTCGATAATTTTGTCTCGGCGCGGAGTTTGTCTAACCAAGTTTAGAGAACAAGGTTATTGCTAACCTATTATTAACCTGACCAGCTTTTGATCGGAAAGCGTGATTTTGACCCAAAAAGTTTTTTATTTGTTAACAAATGAGTTAATATTTAAATAAATAAAATATAAAAATTAAAATAGTTTAAATTAGATTTTAAAATAAAATATATACTTTTTGATTTATTAACCTTTATATAATTTGCCTATATATTTACGGCCATATTCATAAAAAGTTATTAGAGGTTTTAGAGACGAGTTATCATACAAAGTGTTTTTTTTTATTTGTTAACAAATGAGTTAACATTTAAATAATCTAAATATCCGACCTTTCGTATTGTATTCAAAAATTAAATTGTTCGAGCGTTTTATTTGTGTATATCTTCCTGACGATGCTATCCAAAGGGTAGCGATATATCGAAGAATATAATTAATTAAAAATACGACCAAACGCTCGAACAATTTAATTTTTGAATAAAATATATACTTTTTGATTTATTAACATTTATATAATTTGCCTATATATTTGCGGCTATATTCATAAACAGTTATGAGAGGTTTTAGAGACGATTTATCATTCAAATTTATCTCTTTACACTTTTTTATCTCTTACAACTTTTTATGAATAAGACGTTAATATTTATAACCAACATATTTGTTTATATTATATTTTTCTTTATTTTGAAAAGCCAGACTAAATAATTAATTAATAACAATAAATAAAAGTTTTCCTCTTAGCCGATGTTTCAAATCAAATCCAGCTTGTGACTGTTGAAAATTGTATATCCAAAAAATATAACTTCAAATCTAAATTGTAGTTTACTATTTCTAAAGACAAAATCGTCATAATGCGAAACTTCTCCGTTAAAAATGGATAATAGGCATAATAAATGAATTAAGTAGTAACGAAGAAAATATAAATAAATTTTCAATATAGTTCGTGTAAATCCACCTGGTGTATGTCACTTTTCGTCAAACATCACTCTATCAAATATTCCCTCTAGTAGGATTTCCTCTACGACTGAGACAGTGCAGGGGGTATATATGGCACAGCCTGGGGGTATCTATGGCACAGCTGATCGAAAAGGTACTAGGCCGATGATAGAGAATGAGAGAGCAAAGAAGACAGGAACTAATTTTAAATAGTGTTTATTGATGTTAATGACAGCTAAATTATGTTTTATATTGTTTGAATTGAACGAAAAAACATTCCATTTGATTTCTGTCCGTTTTATGTCCAACGAAACTGTAAAATTGGTAAAATACCGCAGCAAATAAAACTCTATGAAATAGCCTACTACCTCGTCGTCATGAAGAGGCAACGAAGAGAGTTATGGAAACTCTTAAGTATTTCTCTATGGACAGTGACGAAGACGATGAGAGAAGTGTGAGTGTATTGGTTTGGTAAAAGTGTTTGAATAGATTGCTATTGGGCTGTGTCACAAAGAGTCGCGCATAGTTGTATACAGAGAGTCGTCGTCTGAAAGCACATGAATTTACGAAGGGTTGCCAAAAGAGAATGAACACAATGTCGCAGGGTCGTAAGTCATCGTATAAAAGATGAATAAGTATATAAAATTACTAGTTTTAACTTACATTTTTGTAACCATGTCATTGAGGTGCTGGGAATAAGTTTATTGTTGGTTAATTCGCCGAAAAATGCATTATATTTTGTTTTTATTTAAATACGGATGCATTTATTTCTTTTTTACATCATTCCGCATGTTTTATATATATTTTCTCAGTAAGGTAATTTTTATATTCTGGCAAACTTTAGCAAATATTCCTTATGGAGTGAAAACAAGGCATTCTCTCTTGCCCCCTAACTGACAGCACTTTCGACTTGTGAAAAATAATTTTGTAAAATTTCTAAAAATGTCACGTTATTTTCGTCGCCCATTATCAAAATAAACTAGCCAAATTGTTTTACCATAAGTTTTGCCAAGAATTTATAAGAAAAAAAGTCATATTATTACACAGAGCCAACTCACAAACAGTTTCAATCAGCTGATTTTGCAGCCGCAAATGTTTAATTTTCTAGTACTAGCTATCATTTATCAGTACTAGCTACGTGGTACTAGCAAAGATTTATTCATACTTTTAGTAGTTTAAACTTTTCAGCATAGCTAGTACTGATAAGTAAATGCTAGTGCTAGTACTTAGTTCTATATAGTATAAGCTACCTTTTTATTTACACGGTCCAAACTGCAAAACTGTATCGTGTAAACGGCAAGTAAATTAAAATTGGACTTAATCAAAAAGACTGCTAAACACACAAATTTGTTTGATTAATTAAAGTCATATGCTTTGACACTAATAAAAAGCAACATAATTACGGTTGCCTAAATACAACTAGAGTTAATTTAGTCAAATATTTTTATAACTTGATTTTAAAAAATATATCACTACAATAAATAAACTAGCTCTTAAATGTTTTATTCTATAAACACATATTATTAGCCACTATAAATTTACAGATCCCACAGAGTAAAATAAAATAAATTTATATTGTTTACAAAATTTAATTTAAAGGTTATTTTGAAAATTTTGAAGTAATTTAAAATGGAACGAAAAAATTCCATAATAAACCCGAAAAATATGAATTTTATTTTAAAACTATATAAAAGATAAAAAATATATACACTTGTAAAATATTAATGTTTTTCAGCTTCTTCTTTTATTAATGTTGAACCTTTTTTTTTGTTCATTTAGCACATTTTTTTATACCTTCTGGCAACACTGTGTCAGAGTTGCATGCTAAACAAAGGCCACAAACATGGTACAATAATATGTTCATGGTAAAGTCGTAAGAACAGCTGTTTTAATTTTTTTCATGAGGTTCTTCGCTTCGGCTGTCACACTCACATGTATTGTTTTTGTACTCTTTAGCCTTCGTGTAAAGTTTGACAACTGAAGCGAATATAACAAAAACAAAATGCCTGTTGTTGCTGCCTACAACAGCAACAACGCGCGCAGCTATTACCATGTAGATATTATTGTACCATGGCCACAAATGACTAATTGTTCCATGGTAGAATTATCTATCAGGTAAACGCGTCAGTCCAGTTGATTTTTAGGTTATTCATCTTTTCAGGGGTAAGATGTGAAATTTGATTTTGTTTATTTTTGTTTGTTTAGAAATTTAAAGATTTTTAAGCATTTATAGCATAGACTTTGTATCAACTAAGACAAGCTTATATAATTTGTTGTGCACATTGTGTTTTTCATTATTTAGCTAATTTAGGCATCTTAACCACGGAATTTCTAATGCATCTACCTAATAGATAATTCTATCAAACATTATATAAAATTTGTATTGAATATGTGTAGATTAGCCAATGCAAAAAAGGCAATGTAAATCATTTATTGTTGGTGGATTAGATTTGGATTCAGTGTACATTATTACCAAATGTTTAGCCCATCTCTTCCTCATTTAAAGAAACAAATTTAGTTGTTTTTAATTAAATCATTTATTGACTACACAGTTTGTTGTTGCTTACAAAACTATTTAAATACATAATAACGAAGTCCGAAGCTCCTGAAAGGTTGTCGCGCCTCTATTTTGTTACTGCCGTAGATTGCGTTCCCGTACCGTTAGTTTTCCTGTGCACAAATTAGTGATAACACAGACATGTGGACGTGGCTATGAGATGGTCACTTTTCGCGACCTAAGTGTGTATGACGTCACCTTTCCATTTGTCGAATATTTAAAGCAATGTTCAGGCATACGGAAATTTTGAAGTTTTTGGGATTTCAACCCACCAAACATATTGTTACGAATTTCCTTATTCGTCCTTTTTGCGTTGTTTTATTCCCAATAATAAAACAAGGTTCGTTTTTAATTACGATAATTACAACGGTATCACTTCCTTTTATTTATTTATACAGTACAACAGTTTACTTTATTTATAACACGTTAACAAGTCTTGTATTTTACTATCAATTCGCGTTGCTTACTTTACGGGGTTTAATCACAAACTGAACTCTCCATTCCAAAGACCTCCGCTATTTATACCAACTCACCATACACAAATGAAGGTACATATATCTAGCGAATTCAAGAACCTTCTAGAAACTAGATGTTGTTGTTGTTGTTTATCTTTGTAGAACATTCTCCTACACAGGAGAATTATCTTTACTGAGGTGAATTCATGCTACTGGTTTAGCGAGCTGGTACGTTGTTACAATGCATACTTTCAGGCGCAGCACTAACCGCCTGTTGTTTACATACTGTTAGTAGAGTCATTAACAGTAGCCAAAAGCTTTTACTTATTCGTAACACTGCCCCCCACTTAAGCCTGTTCGTCCCGAGCAGGCTCAACCCTCCGTTTTCCATACAGAGCTAGTCTTTCCAAATGCACGACTTTCATTTTAGCTCTTGGACTTTGGCTTTTCTGGATTCGATAAACCACGTCATTTATTCGTTTGACAACCTTGTAAGGGCCTTCCCAGTGAGTCTGAAGTTTTGGAGATAAACCCTTCTTGCGCTGTGGGTTGAACAGTAAAACTAGCTGGCCTTCATGAAATCCTTCTGAATTTGCCGCTCGGTCGTATCTGGCTTTCATTTTGTTACTGACCATTTTTAATTTGTTGCGCACAAATTCATGGAGATCATTAAGGTCCCCCGTATCATGGTAATTGACATCACTGTTCGCAGGGTCAGACGCTGGTATGGTACCGAACTCCAAATCTCCAGGCAGCTTCAGCTCATTTCCGAAAATTACTTTAGCGGGTGTTCGCGAAGTGGAGTCATGGGTGGCCGTCCTATATGCCAAAAGGAACTTCGGTATGTGTTCATCCCAATCTCTTTGATCTGCGCTGACTACTTTTCTTAGGTATTCTTCAAGAGTTCGGTTGAATCTTTCAACCATTCCGTCAGACTGAGGGTGCAATGGTGTTGTTCTTGTTTTCCGAATACCGTATGACTCACACATTTCTTTGAAGATGGTCGATTCAAAATTCCTACCCTGGTCCGAATGGAGCTCCGAGGGGACACCAAAACGGCATATCCAGTTATCCACAAACACTTTAATTATAGTCTTCGCTTCCTGATTTGGAACAGGGTATACTTCGGGCCATTTACTGAAGTAATCCATAACCACTAAGACGTACTGGTTTCCAGAGCTACTGACGGGAAATGGACCAGCCACATCCATAGCTATACGCTCAAAGGGTGCACCTGAGTTGTATTGCTGCATGTGGCCATGACTTCTTCGCGTTGGTCCCTTAGCTGTCATGCATTGGGTGCAATTTGCTATCCAATCGGCTACCGCTTGTTGACAGCCAATCCAGTAGAACCGTTGCTTTAGCTTTTCAATGGTCTTGGTTATTCCTAGATGTCCTTCGCTCGGGCCATTATGGAATTCTGTCATTATCTCTTTTTCCTTGGAGGAAGGTACCACTATTAACTTTTTGACTATTTTACCATCCTCACTTTCCCATAACCGGTATAGGCAACCATCCAATAATTTTAGGCTGTTCCACTGGGCCCAGTATGCTTTCATCAGGGGGCTCTCTGAGGCGATGTCATTGCGTGTTGGTCTTTCACCATTTTCTTTTGCAGAAATGATTTTTGCCAGTATAGGGTCGCTTCTTTGTGCTGTTGACCAGTCTTCGTTGGATTCTAATCGAAGCAGACGTACGTCAATGATGTTTTCTTTCACCTCTGCTTTTGAGCAGTGTTTGCATTCCAGCTTGCATGGACGACGTGACAGGGCATCAGCATTACCGTGTTTTCCTCCTTTTCTATGCTCAATGCTGAAGTCATAGCTCTGCAGTCTTTCAATCCAACGAGCAAGTTGGCCTTCGGGGTTCTTAAATTGCAGTAGCCACCTTAGCGCCGCATGATCGGTTCTTAACTGGAAAGGCTGGCCGTACAGATACTTGTGGTAGTGTTTGACACACTCTATGACGGCCAGTAGCTCTCGTCTCGTAACACAGTAATTTTTCTCTGGCTTTGAGAGTATTCTGCTGTAGTACCCAATAACTTTTTCTTGGCCATTGATTTCCTGCGAGAGCACGCCACCTATTCCGTAACCACTCGCGTCAGTATCCAACACGAATTTCTCTCCAGCAACAGGATATGCAAGCAAAGGAGCCGTGCATAAATATTGCTTCAGTTGGTGGAATGACTCTTCTTGTTTTTCGCTCCAACAGTACGGCCGACTTTTCATTGTCAGCTCGTGAAGACTTGCAGCCACTGTGGCGAAACCCGGCACAAACCGTCTGTAGTACGTACAGAGTCCTAGAAAACTGCGTAATTCATGGAGATTCTGCGGTCGTGGCCAATCCTTCACTGTCAGGATTTTGTCTTCATCGGTGGAAATGCGATCTGCGGTCACTCGATGTCCCAAATATTTTACTTCTTTCTGGAACAGAGAACACTTCTTCGGGCTGAGCTTCAACCCAGCCGCGGTTATACGTTGAAGGACTTCTTTAAGATTCTTCAGGTGTTCATTGAATGTTTTCCCCATGACAATGATGTCGTCTAGGTATACCAAGCATGTTCGCCAATGAAGTCCTTTCAACACGCACTCCATTAATCGCTCGAAGGTGGCTGGAGCGTTACATAGTCCAAATGGCATTACTTTAAACTGCCACAGACCATCCCCTACGCTGAATGCAGTTTTCTCCTTATCTTTCTCGCTGATTTCTACTTGCAAGTCCAGCGTGGAGAACCATTTTGTTCCTGACAACGTATCCAATGTGTCATCAATTCTTGGTAGTGGATAACTGTCCTTTTTGGTGACGTCGTTGAGCTTTCTATAATCCACACAAAATCGGGTACTTCCATCTTTCTTCTTAACTAGTACCACCGGCGAGCTCCATGGACTTGAAGAAGGTTCGATTACACCATCCTTCTGCATTTCAGCTACCAGTTTCTTTACCTCATCTCTTTTTGCAAGTGGAAGACTTCTGGGCGCCTGTTTTATTGGTCTCGCTTCCCCTGTATTGATGTCATGCTTTACCATTGATGTTCTACCTTGGCATTCTTTTTTCAGGGCGAAGGCAGACGCATGCTTCCACAGTATTTGCTTTGCTTTGTTCCTATCAGAAGGCTTTAGTTCTCGCACCCACTCACTGAGATGCGACTCCAGCATTTTCTGCTCCTTTTCTGATAGTTTGCTGCAGTCAGAATTAACTTCACAGTTGATGACTGCCTCGACTGGTGTACATTCTGCAATTTCTGCGCGGTCGCCGATCACCTCCTCGTTGTTGGACAAATTTAGAACTCGTACAGGCAAGTATCCTTCATTATTAGTTCTTACTAGAGCTTTGGCAGTGATGATGTTATAGTTGTTTATACTTGCCGGTTCAACTACCCACAAACCGCCGATCTCACAATCTCCCTCCATTCGGGCCCATACTATGGTTTCTGATTTTGGTGGCAATTTTACATCTTTGTAAGCGATCAGCCTTTTAATCTGTGTTGTATTGTCGTATCCCACATTGAGAGGAATTTCCACATTAGCCCACGTCAAAATTTGCTGCCCCATTTCTAACTTGAGGCCTTGGGCAATCATAAAATCTGCGCCAATTATCACTTCATCTACAATGTCGGCGACAATAAACACGTGTTCGATGCTCATGTTGGCAATGGCTAACTTCAATTTAACTTTACCATGTACAGTTGCTGGTTCACCCGTTGCTGTGCGGAGTCTTACACCATGTAACGATTCTATTGGTCCATTTATCAAATCAGATCTGATGATAGATTGTGACGCGCCTGTGTCCACAGTCAATATGCGCTTCCGACCACCGATAGCTCCGTAGACAGTGAGGTTGTTGTTTTCCTGTTGTATTATTGAGATGGAGATCGTGGGGCCCTCGGTTGTGGGAGCTAGTCCATGCCCCTCTGGGCTAGCTCGTTTTAGTTTAACGGAGCTTCATTTTGTGTAGTAAAATTTACCCGTTTATTGCCACGTTGGGGTGAGCTCGATCTTGATCGTTTTCGTGGCTCTCTGCAGTTTCGTGAAATATGACCAGGTTTGTCGCAATTGTAGCACTTTGGTCTGGGCTTACTTCCGCCTGGTAACGCCTTGCTGAGGGTTTGGGTGATTTCTTTAAGATCGTTTATGGCACCCTTCAAATCTCCTGCCTCCGACTCCATTTCAATTTTTCTAACTCTTTGTATTTGAGGCTTGGACACAAATTTTGCTGTTTCCTGTGCCAATGCGAACGAAACAGTTTCGGCGAATGTAGCTTTTTGTGTGGCACAAGTCACGTATTTTATGTCAGGATCACGGATGCCGTTGACGAATGCTTCAATCTTAAATTGATCCAAGAATGGGTGGGACTCACCAGGATAAGTCATCAACACCAAACGTTCCACCTCGGTTGCGAAGTCCTGAAGCGTTTCATTATTCTTTTGCACTCGGCCTCTCAATTCCATGCGATATAAATCCTTCTTGTGATCGCCACCATACTTGCGTTGTAACGCAGCCAGTATATCCTCGTAGTTGTTTCTGGCACTGACGGGAATGCTCTGAAGGACTTCTGCTGCGTTGCCTTTCAGTGCTAAAATTAGCTCAACGGCTTTGTCGTTGCTGTTCCACAAGTTCTTAATTGCGACCATTTCGAATTGGAATTTAAAAACATCGAAAGGTGTAGAGCCATCGAAACTGGGAACTTTCAATCTACTAGAGCCTTCAGAAATTACTCGCACCGGACCCTCTTGCAACTGAAGTTCATTCATTTTCCTTTGCAATTCGCTTACATCGTTTTTTAGTTCCCGTTCGACTTCCTCGAACTTATGTTCGACTTCTTCAATCTTCTGCCCCATTTCCTCGATTTTTTCTTCAACCTTTTCGAATTTATCGTTCACTTGAATCTCCATATTGCTCACAACTTCGGAGATTTCTTGCAGTTTCTCATTTGCGGCATTTGATGTTTCTTGAATAATTCTAGAATTCTCGCTTAATTTATCGTCCATAATTCTAGAATTCTCGTCCAATTTCTCGTTCATAATTCTAGAATTTTCACCAAATTTCTCATTCAGTTTGTCGTTAATTATTCGAGAATTTTCGCTCAATTTCTCGTCCATTATTCTAGAATTATCGTCCAATTTAGCCATCATGGCAGCAAACATTGTAGAAACATCTACATTACCAGTTGCTTCTTTTGCACAAACCTCCATTTCGTCTTTGCACTCGAACTGATATGTGTCAATGTTGATGTTTCGGCGTTTAAATTCTTCTATTAATCGCCTCTGCAGCTCTACTTTATTACCAGCTGTCGGTTGATCCAATTTGCTCAACTCCTTTTTTAGCTGTTCAACTTTGAGTTCTTCAAACTTCATCGTTGTCCTTAATTCGTAATTTCACTTCTGACACCAATGTTACGAATTTCCTTATTCGTCCTTTTTGCATTGTTTTATTCCCAATAATAAAACAAGGTTCGTTTTTAATTACGATAATTATAACGGTATCACTTCCTTTATATTTATTTATACAATACAACAGTTTACTTTATTTATAACACGTTAACAAGTCTTGTATTTTACTATCAATTCGCGTTGCTTACTTTACGGAGTTTAATCACAAACTGAACTCTCCATTCCAAAGACCTCCGCTATTTATACCAACTCACCATACACAAATGAAGGTACATATATCTAGCGAATTCAAGAACCTTCTAGAAACTAGATGTTGTTGTTGTTGTTTATCTTTGTAGAACATTCTCCTACACAGGAGAATTATCTTTACTGAGGTGAATTCATGCTACTGGTTTAGCGAGCTGGTACGTTGTTACAATGCATACTTTCAGGCGCAGCACTAACCGCCTGTTGTTTACATACTGTTAGTAGAGTCATTAACAGTAAGCAAAAGCTTTTACTTATTCGTAACAGTATGTTAAAGAAATTTGTACTTACGATTCCGCATGAAATTGAAAATGCACACATTTTTCAAGAAATGTAATAAAAAGAAGGCATAGAAACTTGGGCAAAATTCCCTTTAGATTATATCTGGATTAGCCCCACCTCTCATATCGGCTCCAAACTTTTTCCACGCACAGAACAAGTCGTTTGGAGAAAATATATATATCTATTTTTTGTTTGGCTATATGCGATTTGCTTTTTTGGGATATGGCAATATGGCTATCGTTAGAAAGCTTAGGAAGATTACAAAAATGTAATTTCGTTTAATGCATTAAGCGCCGATTCATAATATTCGAATTAAAATAATATACCGATACCTAAGCAAATTATAGGAATAGCGTATTTAATTTCATTTATTTATTTTTGGATTTTGTATAAACCCCTTAACAGTATTTCTTTTTAATTTTGAAAAAAATCGACATTTTTAATATTTTCAAATCGATAATCAAGCAAGTTATCGATTTTTTTAATTTTATCTTTTATACTTATTACGACCCCTTTTACATAAAACAATTGACAAGTCGGTTGCTAGAGGTAGTTGGAATCACATAATAGTGCCGCTCCATATATCTGATTTTTTGGGGCAGGTAACTCCGAAAATAGGCCTCGGTACTGATTTTTGTATTTAAAATATTATATATATTATATAAAATATATATTTTTTTAAATAATATGTTCTACCCGCTCTTTTGAGAGGTGGTGATAATGTGCATAAGCTCCTTTAAGCGACATTTACACCTACCACGATTATGCCATTTTCGGGATTATCGACGTTTTTTTCTTATGGAGTTTGATATTTATAATCCCGAAGAACGATAATCTTGGTAGGTGTAACTGCAGTCTTATAACGCATTTACACCGCCGTTTATCGCGGCCACGTTAGCGATAACCTTGCTCTCTAACCTTTGCCGTTTAGACCACCCAATTTGGGATTATATTGGCATCTCTGGTGGCCACTCCGTGCTTAGATAAACTCCGCGCCGAGTCAAAATTATCAAAGACGGGGGCACAACAGGAAAATTAAGTTGGCGCGGCTATTGTCCTTACCAGTTTTGTACAAATTTGGGATGTTTTGAAATAACTTAACCTTTAAACTTAGATTAGTGGGGTCAAATCGGGCCAGTCGATAAAATCGACTCATATTTTAGACAATAAAAACCAATTATATCGGCGGCGGCGTGAGCTTCAAAAAAGTTTTGGTGACGGCGACGCGTCGGAAAATTTTCGATCGGCTTCAGTCTGTGAAACAGTTGATTTCTTGTGTATGTTTTTATTATGGTTGCATTTTTTTAGTAACAAGTACTACGAATTTAAAATGAGGTTAAAAATTAAACTTCAGTTTCAACAGGTTAAAATTGTATGAGTAATCTTCTGGGTTAGTGCGGGTTAATGGAGTTAACCTTCGGAATGCGTTAATCTTGATTGGTGTAAATGCCGTATTAGACTACTTGTCAAAATTTTGAGTAGCCCTGGGCAGAGGTCCAATCCGAGCGGCAAAGCCGGCTTGACGCCGCCGCCGACTTTAATTTTAGAGCATTAGCCGCCGCCGAACAATGCGGCTGCTTTCGGCTAATATTTGCTAGCCGACTTGACCAGCTTAGTCGATATATTGAAAATTTAATATTGATTTATATATATTTGTTTCCTCTAATATATTGTAAATATTCCCATAAGTACTATTCGGCTATTTAACATTAATCTGGCAGCCTTATAATTTTAAATTACGCTATGGCAACACTTGCAACTATAGGAATTGGAAAACCTGCCGTTATTATTTTCACTATTCTTTGGTGTACGTGTTTATATGTATGTGATAATTAAAGTCTGCAAAATGACGCAAAAAAATATTAAAAGTTATTTTTCAAAGGAATTTGCCAAAAACAATCTGGAGAATCTTCTAATTACAATAAATACATATTGCACTCCGCTGATATTGCCCACTATGATAATCTTTTTAAACGAAAGTCCGAGTTAAAAGAAAAAGCTAAAGTTGTTGTCAATGAATGTGGAATGTCTGAGTGCTGGAAGTATTTCGGAGATATGTACATTGACAAAAGAAAAATACTTGAACAATATAAATTTTGCAGATTATGTTTTGATCAAGAGAATATGGTTTTAAAAGGGTAAGTAATTTATCAGTGTAATATGTTCATATATATGTATACTTAGACTAAAGTATAATTCTATATCTAGTTTTGGGAAGTCTACTTCAACAAGTAACTACTTGAACCATTTACGTTCAATACACAATATTGATGTCAAGTCTGCCAGCTATAAAAAAACGAAGTTATGACTAAAAATGCTTTAAGTTCGCAGACAACAAAAATCAATAAGTTTCAAAATGCACGTCGTTTGGCTGAAATGTGCTGCATAGATTTGCAGCCATTTTCTATCATAGAAAAAACTGGATTTCAAAAATATGCAAAATTTTTAAACCCTAAAACTACCTTTCCTAGAGCTTATACAATTTCAACAGCAGCACTGGATGGATGATCATAAGTCGTAAAGTCATATTTAACAAATTAGTACATATGACTTATACATGTGAGCAGCATGTTGTATGTGATAAATCATAAGTCCTAAAAACGTCAAATAATCGTCAAGCAACAAAAGAAAATTATTAAAAAAAATTTAAAAAATGCCAACAAGAAGCGAAAAAGATAACATTTTTACGGTTTTGTGTGAAAAGTTTGAGCACAAAAACTTACCGAAGTAGTTTCTTCTCATTTCATTTGACCAATTTCTTTTTTTTTATTATTTTACCAATTAAAATTAATTCTTGAGTTAATGTTGTAAGAAAAATGCAAAATTTCTTCAAAACACAACAATATATCTGATTAAATAGTAAACAAAAAACAGCTGACACTGAACATACAACATAGTACACTGGAAAAACAGACATGCTCAGGTTGTATAGTCGTAAAATATATTTACATGAAGAATACCAACAACATATTTACAACTGTTGTATTATTTTAGCATATACGATAAATGCAACACAATAGTACACCATGTGAACTCCCTAATTATGTTTTAACGAATAATTTATTTTAACAGAAAGTATCTGACACCAGACAAGAAATGTGGGCATTTTTATCAATCTCATCATCAAATGATGAAAATGATCCACTAGAAATGGAAATAAGAAAATACTTTCCTGTGAGTGTAGAGCCAATTGAAAGTATTGATTGGTGGATGGAGAATAAAGAGGTAACTATTAAATATAACACGCTTAATACTTTATTAACTTATTTCTTCAGCTTTCTCCAAATGTAGCAAAGTTAGCTAATGCATGTTTCGGAATACCAGCTACATCTGCCTCTTCGGAGCAGGCTTTTTCCGTTGCTGGGGCATGCGTAAACGAGAAAAGAAGTCGGCTAAACCCCACAACTATTAAAAATCAACTTTTTGTCCATGATAATATGAAGTTAGTAGAGTCAATACTAAATTCAAAATAAACATTTAACAAATATTTAATTTTAATTTTGTTGTATACTAGTATAAGTTGACTTTTTTGATTTTATAGTCTTTAAGTATTTAATGCGTCTAGTCTTTCAACTTGCATTATTTTATGTTTTGTGTTTAATGTTACCAAGTAAATGAACTATTAAAAAAAACAATAAAATTTGTTTAAGAAAAATCTTCGGCTCAAGCCGGCTTAGAGCCGCCGCCGACCATTTTTTGCCCAGCGCAGTCGAAATGCTGCTGCCTCACCACAGTTCTTCATCATAGATTAATTTATAAATAGATATAATAGGAAGCGAACTTCTGGAAGTTGCAAGTTCTCTCGATAAGGTTTGATAAACAAAGCTGAAATTGTGACTGTGGATGATCAAAATATGTAAATATATGAATTTCGTGAATGTACAAAATTAAAAATGGAGGATTTTGTTCGATGTTCGCACAATGTGTTGTCATTAAACGGCAGACAGCTGGCATAAGCTTATTTCCTTCATAGAGGAATGAGGGATAGAGTACTTTATTCTCTCATCTGACGTTTCATTTCACACTCTTCGTCGTAGGTTTGTGCAAATGAGAGAAATTCGACAAAAATTAACTTACAGCAGGTGGAGTTACAAGAACTGTTGACTTAACTTTTTTCCGAAAATTTGATTTCGAAATATTGATTTTTTGAATTTGATTTCGAAATATTGATGTTTTGACTCACGCCCATAGTTATCGAATCAAAAATATGTGAAATGTTACTCGGTAGCTCAGATGAAATTTCACGCAAAATGTCACTTCGGTTATTTTTGTTAACATTTTTTTTGAGGTTTAATGCACAATTTTAAGGATTAATGTGCAACGACGTATAGAAACGGCAAAACATAAAACAGCGAATCAGTAAAATTTTGATTTGGCGGATCCGTCTTGAATCCGTAACGAGTATGTAAAAACATAAAAAAGCGAATCAGTGAAATTGCCATTTCGCGGATCCATCTCAAACCCGTTACGAGTCCGTACAAACATAGAAAAGCGAATCAGTGAAATTGCGATTTAGCGGATCCGTTTCAAACCCGTTACAAGTCCGTAAAAACATTTAAAATTGAATCAGTAAAATTGATATTTGGCCGATAGGTTTCGAACTTGTTACGAGTCAATAAAAACATAGCAAAGTGAATCAGTGAAATTTCGATTTAGCGGATGCGTCTCGAACCCGTTAAGAGTCCGTAAAATATAGAAAAGCGAATCAGTAAAATTGCGATTTGGCGGATCCGTCTCGAACCCGTTACGAGTCCGTGAAACATAAAACAGCGAATCAGTGAAATTGCAATTTGGCGCATCCGTCTCGAATTCATTTTATTTACCAGAAACGAATCCGAATTGTTCGAACCCAACGCGCTATATGAATCCGTTACGAATTCGAGAAGGATCCCTTTCTGCGGACATTTTGTCCGAAACGGACATCCGTTACGAACCCATAACGAATTCGTTTTCGTCTGAAATTCCTCTAGAAACGAACGAACGAACCGTTTCGGATTCATTTTTTGGAAATAAAATGAATTCGCGACGGATCCGACAAATCACATTTTCACTGATTCGCTTTTTATGTTTTTACTGACCCGTAACGGGTTCGAGACGGATCCGCCAAATCACCATTTCACTGATTCGCTTTTTATTGCTTTTACGCACTCGTAACGGGTTCGAGACGGATCCGCCAAAACGCAATTTCAATGGTTTGGTTTTTTTTGTTTTTTACGGACACGTATCGAGTTCGGGACGGATCCGCCAAATCGCACTTTATGTTTTTCCGAACTCGTAACTGGCTGTTTTATGTTTTTACGTTTTTAAAATTTCGCTTTTATATGGATTTACGGACTCGAAACAAGTTTGAAACGGATCCGCATTCGTTTTTGTGCACATTTGGAAGAAACGAATACATACATAGATACAAATTAAACGTTATAGGTACGGTGGAATGTAAACATTGGATGGTGGAAAACATGGGTTCAATAATACCAGACAGAGGCAATAGTAAACAACGTCCAACAAAGGAACAAAAACCGAATTTCGTGTTTTTGTGGCAAACTAGTTGTGCTAAATACAATACAAATGTATACCAACGATAAAAGTCAACAAAAAAGTGTAAAATACATTTAAATTTTTCAGTTCTACACCAAAACGACATGAAAAAGTTAAGTGAACCTATTTTGTAACCCCACCTGGTGTAAGTTAATTTTAAATTCTCTCATTTCCACAAACCTACAACGAAGAGTGTGAAATGAAATGTCAGATTTACTATTGCCTCTATCTGGTATTATTGAACCCATGTTTTCCAACATTCAATGTATACTTGCAACCATACCTATGACGTTTAATTTATTGAGAGAATAAATGTGTCTATACTATATTCGTCTATGAACGTAAGTTTTCACTAGTTTTCTTTGTTGGCATTCGAAAGCAGAGCAACTTTGACAGCTTACTTTAGTACATAGTTTTTGATATCTACCCAAAAACGATGTACAAGTAGACAGTCAAAATTTCTCTTCACTCAAATGCCAACATACAAAACGAGTGTAACCTAGTACTTCTCTACTCTCTCTCTTACTCTCTTCATTGAATATTTCAATACACGAGCAGCTTTTTGATAGTGTTATTGTATATAACTATACAAATTCCAACCATGTTGAAGAAAAATTACATAAACTATGCAAAAAGTATGAAATAAGCAAGATATGACACGAGAGAGAAATGCGTTTTGATCTACCTACACAGAAAAAAAACCTTGTGTAATATTACCTAAACTAATGGCCCAATATCAGCTAATGCACTGGGCAATATAGGGCCAGCTATTTAATTGGGCAATATTACCACTAAACGTAGGAAACTTCACGTTGCCAAACTATAAAAAATTTTGGCTTGCATGTTTGTAGATTTACCCAATGCAAAAACGCAATGAGCACAATTTTCTTTGGGTGATTTAAAACTTGAAATTGTGCATTTCCGAATATATTGAAAATATATTGATGTTAGCTTATAATCTTCACGCAAAAGAAAATCACGTGAACGACTTTTGAAATAAAATCTAACTAAATCAAATTAAAAAAATCACATAAAACTAATAGACTAGGCATGATCTCCAACAATTACGGTTCCAGCGGTGAATGACGTTACTTGGCAAAACCTCCCACAATATTGTCTTGTGTCTCTAAAATATAGGAACGATTCGCAGCATAGTTAATTCAAAGGCATTCAATACTCGATCACTTACGGTGCGTTTACACGGGACAGTTTGAGACAAGATAGTGGAGAATATGTATTAGTTGTCACAAAGAGAAAAATTGTTTGTGTGACGTAAGACACGTATGAACGAACACAGTAAAAAAAAAAGTACAACAAAATAACTGAATTCAACAGATGGAGTCATAAGAAAGTAAAATCAGTTGTTCTATTGCGCCAACCTTTACTAGTTCAGCCATTATCTGGCCGCTTATGTCAAATCTCTTGCCGAAGTTACTGTCGTTGAAAAATCAGAGACAGTGGCGAGGTAAGTGAGAGAAGTGTAAGTGTGGTAGTAAAAATATGTGAATGTATTGCTACTGTCGGAGCAAAATTGTTTGTGTGACGTACGCGTCCAGCCAGTTATAAAGACAGTACAGTTTTAAGCAAACGCCTACAGTGTCGTTTCGATAAATTTCGTGCTCTGATTTTTTGTTTCTTCGCTCTTTTGCCATTGTGTTTTGTCTTACTTCTCCAAATTACAATGGAACTGATATACTCTGCAAAATTAGACATGTATTCATGTTTATATGTTTGTATTGTCAAACAATATTTCAATAAAAATTAGCAAAATTTCAAATACAAATATATTTCCCAATTTGTAAAGTCGTTTGCGATGTTTTGCTTTTTTCTCAAATTACTACGAAACGTCACCGATATGGCCGATGGCTGAACTAGTAGAGGTTGACGCAGTAGGATTTGGTGTAATTGTGTGAACCAACAACAGGCATTTAGTTTTTGTTTCATGACTCTAACCGTCAAATTCAACACAGATCCATATGAACAAACACAGTAAACAAAAAACTACAACAACAAAATACACTGAATTTAACAGAAGGAGTCATAAGAAAGCAAAATCAGTTGTTCTATTGCGCCAACCTTTACTAGTTCAGCCATGATCTGGCCGCTTATGTCAAATCTCTTGCCGAAGTTAAGCATGAAACACATAGACGACGACAGGCTACCGACCACAACCTGTCAAAAATAAAATACATGCGTTTATATGCAAGTAAATATTTTGACGACGGCAAGGCGACACGACTGCAGGTTGTTGTCTATGCTACTTATGTAGCTGTAGTTGAATTAAACTAATTTCTATTTGTGTGGGCGACAATCAACAGGTTAGAGCTGTCAATGCCTGAAGTGGCACCACTGACAGAATAATCAACTGTTTTCACAATTTTTGTTATGTTTGTAATAATATTTATTAAATATTCTCCAGACATTTTATTTTCTTCTATCACAAATAACACAATAACACAAACGTCAACATTACAGATGAACTGTTTACTTTGCAGTTGCCGTCTTGAAAATAATTCAGTAGCTGGCACACGACTACATTTGCAGTCAGCGGCATTTGTAGTCGTGTGTTCATGTAGCCTGTCGTCGGCTATGTGTTTCATGCTTAACAGTCAATAAAAAAGTGCGGTTGTAAAAATGTGTGAATGTATTTCTACTGTCGGAGCAAAACTGTCCCGTGTAAACGCCAGGTTAGCAAACATTAAACTGGCTCGTTGGCGTCAATGGGTCGTTTGGGGGCAGCAATTGTTGCTGATGTGGCACTATTGACACTCACGATCGCAATATTGCACTGCTTTGCATTTCGAACATTTTTTTTTGTCGGAATTTCATTGCCACAGGAAATACAGTAGGATGATTCATCGGCAAACCTCGCCAGCCATTGATGGTCGCATGTAAAATGCTCAGTGCCGGGGCAGCATCTTTAGCTGTTAGTTAAGAGACCACCTGACGGAATATAGTACACTTTTTGAAGGGAAATTCGGGTACACAATCGCGTACTGTAAAGTCCACATAGTCATGTTGAACCAGTTTGTTGTCTTTGAGCACTCGCTTGATACATATCTCGACGAGATATTCAGCCTTATTACGAATGTCGATGTCGTATTTCGACTGCGACAGTTTTGTAAAAGATTAAAGATAACACGCCAACTGTGTCTTTAATCTTTTACAAAACTGTCGTAGTCGAAATACGAGAACGACATTCGTAATAAGGCTGATTATTGGGTCCCTCGGCAGTGCCGATGGTCTTTACGCAGACACTGAAATTTGAATGCCATTGAGGTCAGATCTTTTTCATTTAATTTGTACACATACTTCCAAAAACCATTTTCAAAGCGTTCGGAAGATGTTTCACAAGAGCAAAGTTAACCAGATTCAGCGCAATGTGCACGGCGTACAGATTTATGTCCACCACAATATTTTGGTATGCCATCGTTATCACCCAATTAACAAACTCCTTTGCACTTTAACACAGCAACTGCATTTCGTGTTTTTGTAGCAAAATAGTTGTGTTAAATACAATACAATGTATGTATATCAAAGGTAAAAGTCAACGAAAAAGTGTAAAATACATTTAAATTTCACATTTTTAAGCCCTGTTTTCAGTTCTTGCGGAATTTTCGTAAGAAATTTTGTTATTTATCTCTAAACGAAAAATGTTCTTGCTGAGAGTTACCACATATCTTTGATTCACCTTAAACAGGGATTTTGTTTTTGGTATATGACTCTAAATGTCAAATTGAACACAAATACATATGACCAAACAAAGGAAACAAAAAAGTACAATAACAAAATACACTGAATTTGACAGATAGAGTCATTAGAAAGCAAAATCAGCTGTTCTAATGCGTTAACCTCTACTAGATCAGCCTTGGTACCAAGCAAAAGAAAAGTGAGAGAAATTTTCGTTATTTTTTATACACGTACTTCTTATGGCCGTGGTGGTGCAATGGTTAGTGTGCGCGGCTCTTGTACATGAGATCCTGGGTTCGAACCCTGCTCTGACCACCTTCAAAAAAAATTTCTTTCGGCGGCGGTCACCTCGCATAGTGGCGGCGACACTATCGAGTATATAGCCATGAAAAAGCTTCTCAAAATACCGTTCGGAATCGGTGTAAAACTGTAGGTCCCAATCAATGAGTGAAAACTGGAAAGCGCACAGCTCAGTGATTGTGAGAAGTTCTCTCCGGTCCCTTCATGGGATGTAATGGGAAACCATTTATTTTTTTTTTTTTTACTTCTTATGGCAACGAAAATTTCATAAAAAATTAATACCGGCCTAAATAAAAAAGTTAAGTACACAGTTCATAGACGAATATAGTATAGACACATTTATTCACTCAATAAATTAAACGTCATAGGTATGGTTGCAGGTAAACATTGGATGGTGGAAAACATTGGTTCAATAATACCAGATAGAGGCAATAGTAAACAACGTCCAACAAAGGAGCAGCAACCGCATTTTGTGTATTTGTGGCAAAATAGTTGTGTTAAATACAATACAAATGTATTCCAACGATAAAAGTCAACAAAAATGTGCAAAATACATTTAAATTTCACAGGTCTTGTAACTCCAACAATTTTAACACACAAAATGAAATGCCGTTGTTGTTGTTTTGTTCGTTATTTTGAACCATTGCCTCTGTATGGTATCATTGAAGCAATTATTTTCGACATCCAACGTACATATCACACTAGGCCAGATGTCATACATTTGCTAAGAGAAATGTTGAGTCTAGTCATGGTAAAATGAGTAAGGTAAACTCGTTAGAACAGCTGATTTCAACATATTTCTCGCTTAGGTGTTACTCTTATGTCAAATTCACATGCATTTTGTTTGTGTACTTTTTTGTTTACTTTTACAGTAGATACACACATGAAGAAAATTTGCCAGATTATGGACACCAAACAAAAACAAAATGCCTGTGTTTGTTGTAACAATTCCTAGTGCGTTTACCTTACTTATTTTACCATGAGTCTAGTATAGTAATTAGTTTATGATATAAACGGCCTTATTTATAAAAAGTTATGAGAGGCTTGAGAGATGATTTATCCTACAAAAAAACGACTCTCACTACTTTTTATGAATAAGGGCCAAAGAGTGTGCATATAGAGGCCCTTAGATCAGTGGATAAGTTGCAGCGACTTCAAGTTGACATCAACTTATCCATGGTGTAAGGTGAAGTTGGTGGTTTGTACAAATTAGTTGATGTAAAATCAAAGCGATTTTGATTTTTTGAAGTTGATAGCAACTTATCCTTCAGTGTAAGGGGGAGTTGCATCAACTTTCATACGCATTTCGATGAGAAACGTTCATGAGGAAACATTATCGGTAAAATGTAAATAAATGAACCAAATAATAAATAAATTAAACATTACCGGAAAAATGTAAACTAAATAAATATGATTTGTAGCGTTATTTATAAATATTTGTGATATTATTTGTGATATTTTTGCAGTGCCGTCACCACCTTTCATTTCGACATCTGACAAGAAAATGAAGTTGCCTCAACTAGTTTGAGAGTGTAAGGGAAAAATCGAAGTTGATGTCTAGTTATCGAAGTTGAACTTGAAGTCTAGCAACTTATCCACAGGTCTAAGGGCCCCTTAAGTCTTTAACATAGAGTAATGATGTATAGACCTGCAATTCTGCTCATCTGACATTTCCTTTCACAATATTCGTGGTGCGGTCGGTGTGACAGAGAGAAGTTTGACGAAATGTGACTTACTCCAGGTGGAATTACAAAAATTTTTGACTTAAAATTTTCATGTAGATTTGATGAAAAATTGTGAAATTTAAACTTATTTTGGATTTCTTTGTTATATTTTATTGTTATTCTTAAATGCCGTTGTTGATTTATTGTTGGAAGGTTTGATCCATTGCCTCTATCTGGTATTATTAAAGCAGTACTTTCCAACATCCAACCGCCCATCTGAAACACACCAAATGTCATAAATTTACTGAGAGAGTTGGCGTCCATATACGTCATTACTCTATGGTGTTTAATTTCTACCAAATTCTCGCCGGAAGTCATTGGGCTGTTTCTCATCTGACTTTTCATTTCACAGAGATTGACTTTTTTTTTATTTCACGTAAATTGACTTAAACCAGGTGGAGTTACAAGAACTTTTAACTTAAATATCTCTTATTTTTCATTGAGAACTGTGAAATTTAAACGTATTTGTGATTTTTTTGTTATCTTTTATTGTTAATATGCCAGCGTACTCCTTGGTGCATTTCATGAAAATATGTCCATCTACGACCATTCCCGACAATGCAAGGGGGCGAAATGGCAGCGGTTTGAAAATTTTCGGATTAGCGGTCGGAGGGTAGTAGGGTAAAATTGCTAACTTCTGAACCAGTGGTCAGATTTTTTGTTTTTAGGCTTGTTGGAAAGGTCTTTGGGATACCTTTCAGAAACAATAAAAAAGACATAAGAATGTACACATAACCTCAACTTGCTCAGCCAGATAGCAGGTAACTTATGTTTGTCTTACAGTTCCAAAGTTATGATCATTTGACTGAAATGCAAACATTTTGTTTTTGTTTTTGGAAGCGAAATAACAGCACACATTCATTTGTTTTTGTAAATTAACACGTTTAAGATTTTATTTTGTTGACATTTTTGACTGAAATTTGAAACGTTAAGACCTCTTGGCTTCGTTTAGGGCATTTTGGAAAGGTATGCAGTAGGGCTATCTTCTAAGAGAAAAAAAAACATAAGTTACCTGCCATCTATGTGCACGTTCTTACGTTTTTTTTTCAAATTTTATTTGAAAGCTCTATCTATCTGCTATTATTAAAAAAATACTTTTCAACATGCAACGTTTATATCATAGAATAATACATACGTAGATAAACTTATTCTCTCATCTGACATTTCATTTCACACTCTTCATCGTAGGTTTGTGGAAATGAGAGCAATTAAATTTAAAATTATCTTACACCAGGTGGAGTTACAAAATATGTTCACTTAACTTTTTCCTGTCGTTTTGGTGTAGAACTGAACAATTTAAATATATATTGCACTTTTTTGTTGACTTTTATCGTTGGTATACATTTGTATTGTATTTAACTCAACTAGTTTGTCACAAAAACACGAAATTCGGTTGTTGTTCCTGTGTGGATCGCTGTATTCTATTGCCACCATCTGGTATTATTGAACCCATATTTTCCACCATCCAATGTTTACTTTCCATCGTACCTATGACGTTTAATTTATTGAGCGAATAAAAGCTTCTATGGTATGTATTATTCTATGGTTCATATGAAACACTAGTGGTCTTCATGAAAGCTCGAAAGAACCTCGTAAACTCGAAAACATAGTAGCGGCACTCATGCAAACGTGAAAGCCGAGAACTTTTGCTCAGCGCAAGTTTCCCTCGCACCGTTGCATGAGGCACCAGGTAAAGTTGCTCAGCGTAGTTGTGCTCAAAACCATATCAGCTGACCAAGATGGATACATAAGGTGGTAGCAGTAGCAATTGCATGTATTATGTATGTGTACTTTTTCTACTGTTCTAGTGCTATCACCTTATTTATCCATCCCAGTCAGATGACAACGAAATGTCAAAAGTTTACACGTTTCTCCATCCCACGTTTGCGCAGCAAATTTGCCTCGAAAACTTTCCACTTTTGAGCAAGTCGCTTTGTATGGGAAATTTGTTTGTTTTGACGTTTGCTGTGCAAGTTTACGATGTTTTCGAGTTTACGACGTTCTTTCGAGCTTTCATGAAGACCACTAGTAAACTTGCACAGCAAACGTCAAAACAAACAAGTTTCCCATACAAAGCGACTTGCTCAAAAGTGGAAACTTTCCGAGGCAAATTTGCTGCGCAAACGTGGGATGGAAAAACGTGTAAACTTTTGACATTTCGTTGTCATCTGACTAGGATGGATAAATAAAGTGATAGCACTAGAACAGTAGAAAAAGTACACATACATAATACATGCAATTGCTACTGCTACCATCTTATGTATCCATCTTGGTCAGCTGATATGGTTTTGAGCACAACTACGCTGAGCAACTTTACCTGGTGCCTCATGCAACGGTGCGAGGGAAACTTGCGCTGAGCAAAAGTTCTCGACTTTCACGTTTGCATGAATGCCGCTACTGTCAAACTTTGTCAAAAACGATGTACAAGTAGACTGTCAAAATTTCTCTTCACTCAAATGCCAACAAACAAAACGAGTGAAACCCTAGTACTTCTCTACTCTCTCTCTTACTCTCTTCATTGAATGTTTCAATACACGAGCAGCTTTTTGATAGTGTTATTGTATATAACTATACAAATTCCAACCATGTTGAAGTAAAATTACATAAACTATGCAAAAAGTATGAAATAAGCTAGATATGACGCGAGAGAGAACTGCGTTTGAGTGAACTCCTAGTATTTTTTGGTTCTTTTTTACCAGGGTTGCCAAGTTGCGCATATCTTCTGGTCGATAATTGTAAATCGTCTTTGACTTTGTAAGTTTACCGAGAAAAGCCGATACTCTAGGTATATGATTACCATAGGGCAAATGAAAATAGATTATTTTATTCTGTCATCTGACGATTCATTTCACACCAAAGACGATTTACAATTAGACGACCAGAAGATGTGCGCAACTTGGCAACCCTGGTAAAAGAGAACCAAAAAGTACTAGGAGTTCACTCAAACGCTTTTCTCTCTAGCGTCATATCTTGCTTATTTCATACTTTTTGCATAGTTTATGTAATTTTACTTCAACATGGTTAGAATTTGTATAGTTATATACAATAACACTATCAAAAAGCTGCACGTGTATTGAAATATTCAATGAAGAGAGTAAGAGAGAGAGCAGAGAAGTACTAGGGTTTCACTCGTTTTGTTTGTTGGCATTTGAGTGAAGAGAAATATTGACTGTCTACTTGTACATCGTTTTTGTTCACACTCTTTGTCGTAGGTTTGTGCAAATGAGAGATATTCGACGAAAATTAACTTACACCAGGAGGAGTTACAAGAACTGTTGACTTAACCTTTTCACGTCGGTTTGGTATAGAATTATGGAATTTAAATGTATTTTACACTTTTTTGTTGACTTTTATCGCTGGTATAAATTTGTAATGTATTTCACACGCAAACACGAAATGCGGTTGGTGTTGCTTTGTTGGAGGTTGTGTATTATTGCCTCTATCTGGTAGTATTGAAGCTATGCCTTGAAACATTCAACGTTTACATGCAACCAAACCTATGAAGTTAAATTTACTCTATGATGATTACTCTATTGGCTCAATTATTAAAATTTTTGAATAATCAATTTTTTGAGTAATCAATCATGAATATTGATTAAATGGAAATGCAGATTAATCGAATATATGGTTAATCCACATCCATGATTAATTAATTATTCGATTAACTAGGATGACAATTAATCAGGTTGCCTGATAAACCAATTAATCGCACATCCCTACTTTCTAATATTTTATAGAATATAAATTGAATGTATACCCCATATTAAGCTTTAAAATTAGTGTTCAAACTCTTTTTACCATTTTTTTTTTAATTTAACATTCTTTTCATTTTTATTTTGCATTTTATTAATTTTTTTGTTTTTGTTTTTTTTTTTGTTTTATTTTTAAATAAATTCTAAATTCTGTGCGTAAAGTGCTTACTTGCATGGTGGTTGTATCTGAGTGTGCAACTTTAATTATGATTTTTCTCTTTCTTGTATGCAACGAACCAAAACTAAAAAACAAAAATACATACATGTATAATTGTTTATAATAATAATTATAATAATAATAGTGATAATAATAACAAAAGGTATAATAATAAAACAATAACTTAGTAAATTGTCGAACTGAAACTTAACATGGTATACAAAAAAAAAGCAAAATTTTGATTTTACTCCCGTTAAACCTAGAGTACAATGAATTCATCGACCCGATCTAATCCGATCCGATCCGATCAATTCGATTTGATTCGATTCATCTGCGCGATATTGTAGTTTGCACCCATTGTAATAATAATAATAATTAATAATTATTTTTTCTTTAAATGCTTATGTTTTTAACATTAAATGGAAATTATTTTACTTTACGTTTTTATCTTTTGCTTTAAATTTTTTTCCTTTTGTACACAAACGAATTTGAAAATTTCTATAAAATCGTTTTTGTTTGTATTTTTTTTTATTATAATTTATTTAGTTATATTTAGTATTAATGTATACACGTATATATAGTATATTGGATGTATAGTAATATTATAATTATGGCCCCGCTATTCCACAAGAGTTTTGCTTTGCTTTTTTTTTTAAATTTAAGTTTACCTTTTAAATTTAAATCGTATTTGTTTCTGCTGTTGCTAACCCATTTATTACAAGCTAAAGTTGTTGTTGTCTAAAGTTAACGTTTATAAATAAATCCCAAAAATTGTTTCCCTTCGTTTACATTCTTAACCATGAAACCTTTAGCTTTTTATAAAAATTACAATAAATATATGTATGTATGAAAAACTTCAAAGTGTGTTAAATGTTGAAGGTTTTATTTCGAAACGAAATAAAAATTGTAATAGAACACTAAAAATGAGGGAGAAGGATATACAAAATTCAACAGATTTGCTTCGATTCCAGCCAATCAACCACAGATTGGTCAAATATTAACAATTTCAGAAGCATCAACCATCCATTTCGGTAGAATAGATGGAAATTTGTTGTTTCACTCATTTCTACATCCATCCACTTTGTACGATACATATTTGAAGTATCTTCAAGTAAATATAAGTATAAATATTCTTATATATTTAAATAAAAGAATTAACAATTTATAATGTGTGGGATTATTGGTTTAAACAACAAAAAAGGTGGGTCGTGTAAAAGGTAATAAGTTGTGTTATTTTCAAATGTTTTCTACTTCTCTCAACAACTTTAACTTGTAAATTAGAATGTGAACATTTAGCATTTTGAATTATTCTATATATAATACCTACTACTAATAACATATACTAGTATAGACTATAACTAAAATTTTGACATATGTAATACACAATTTGCTGTTGTATGTAAACAAATATATATATATATATATATGTATATATAGTTTATTAAAAATATAAATGACTATTATGCTACTCATTATTTTTGTTTTGCAATTCATTTCATTTGTATACGAATTTTTCAAAATTATTAATAATATTTATAATTTTATTAAAAACAAAACGTGAAAAACTTATCTGAGGATTGATTATAGAAAAAATAAACGAACTTAAAACCAACAATGAAGGTTAACAAAACTTAACAATTCCCCATTAATTCCATACTTTGACTCGAATTGAAAAAAAAACTTAAACGTATAACGACGTTAGTTTTAAATCGCAAGTGAAACGAAACGTTTCTTTTTATTAGTAGCGAGTCGGAATTCAGATAACAGCTGATATTTTAAGATAAATAATAAAGTTACATTTAAATATAAATTGAAGATAATTTTTCTGTTGTTTTGTTTCGTTAGTTTTGGGTGCAGCTTAATTTTTTGTACATATTGTACAAGGATTTGTAAATGTATTTTCTGATTCATATGTTAACAATATATATTTTTTTAAAATTTTTCTTTGAACATCACAGAATATTTTTTGTTTTTAGTTTTCCTCTCTAATTAATTTTATAAAATTATATTTCTAAACCGATTTGCTGCCCGTCTCATTATTTCTTAACTGAAATTACTTAGGTCACTACTTGTTTTTGGATATTTTAAAGTTTATTTTATAAACTAAAGTAACAATTTTTATAAGTTAAAACGTAAAATTAAATTACTGATTAGTAACAAACAATTTAACGAAATATTATTCAAGAAAAATAAAGATTAATATAATTTAAAAAAAAAACAACTCAGTGTAAATAATTATTGACAGATTAAAGTATTTTGAAAAATTGTAATGGTTTTTAAAATACAATATATTTAAAAAAAAAATTAATTCCTGCTGATAACTTGACCAGTTTTGGCATTAACTAATATAGTTTTATGGCTTGTAGACTGTTGATCCTCAGGGTTGGTCGTTTGTGTGGTGGATAAACCACCACCGGCCACAGTGTTTGCTGTGGCGCCACCTTGGCGACTTATGCGTCTTCTCAAACGGTCGCTTATATTTTGCGAGGTTGAGTTGGTGGGTGTCGTGGTGGTGGTGGCGTTGGTACTATTTGGTTGTTGGTTCGATTGTTGATGGTCGTTGTTTTCCTTTTTAATGGTCAAACAACCATCATTTTTGTATAATATTATTTTAGCACATTTGGGTTGTTTTCCCTCCCTTTTAGCATCGTTCTCCTCCCAATCTTGAGATGTTTTGAAATTCTCATTGACACGATCTTCATCGTTGTTATTAAGCGCAGTTATTTCTTTCTTAATATTCATCGTCGTTTCAGTGTCCCTTTCCACTTTATCTTTTTGCTCCATACTTAGTTCCAATTTATCGTAACGCGTAAAGAACGATACATCCTTCAACTTTTCCATACTATTAAAGTGGACCCGTGTATGATCATCAATTTCTTGTTGCTCTGCTGCTGTAAAATCACAATGCGCACAGTTGTAGGATAGTTTGGTTTGGGAAACACAAATATGTTGCTGCAAATGAGCCTTAAACTCGGAGGTATTGGCGCTTTCAAAAGGACAATGATTGCACCTTTCCCTGGCGCTACAACTATCTTCGTTTTCTTGGTCCTCTACTGTAACTTCCAATTGTCCTCGCTGGTCGTTTTCCATCGCCAATTCAGTATTGACTACAGAGGCTGCTTCTATATTATTCGTGAGCTCCACCTCGCTGTGGTTTACATTCATTTTGTTCATATCTTCAGCTGGAGCTACACTGTGCTGCTTCGATTCCAATTGTTTCTTTAGCAACGAATTTCCCGACTCAAATGCGTTTCCTTGGGAACTTGATGTTATGGCAGAGTTTTGATCATGCTTTACATTGGCGGCATTAGATTGCCCCTCATTTAGCTCATTATCCACCACCCAAATTGTCTCGGGTTGATGTTGTTTGCGGGTGGCCGTTATATGCATTAGCTTGGGTGCCCTAAACACCGTGTCGTCCTTGCAATTCTTATACAATTCATTGCATTTCTCTTGGTACTGGGTGGTGTGGACATAACGATGTGTTTGGATTAGGGTCTCATGCGGAGCCCGATAATCACAATATTCACAGTGATATTTACGCAGCTCATCACTGCTGTTTGGCGGAAGGATCTCATGTTGTCTTAAATGATCATCTAAATCAATTTTAGCCGTTTGGGGATCATTGTGCTTCTGGGCATAGCGAGCGGGACATTTATTGCAATAGTAAATCAAACGATATTGGTATTCGGGTGGTAGTTGGGAATGCTGTTGTTGTTGGGCTGCGTTGAGGCGGTGGGCAGGCGAAGAAACACTTGGGAGATTGGGTTTAATGCTGGATAAGTCAATGGCTAACGTGGAGTCCTAAAAGAATAATTATGGGACAATACAGAGTTATTTGTACACAAATAAAGAATCTTTTTTGCCGTTACCACTTAGGCACCAGATTGGTATCTTACCTGTTGACTTTGCGCTGCCGCTGCCATCTTTAAGGCAATACTGAAATCCATATTCATGTTACCTACAGATGCGCCGGTAAACGATTGATTTTGTTGATTGGGCAACATTTGATGCACGGTACGCATGTGCGAACTAAGATGTTGCTTCTTGGCACAGACAAAGGTACACAAATGACACTCATACTGGGTGGGCTTATGCAATGATATATGATAGTTCATCTGTGATTTGCTGTCACAGATATAAGGGCACAACGGACATTTCTGTTGTTTCGATTTGGTATTTGGATGGGTGGCGGCTACCTGGGCTGTATTCGCTTGCGAATTGGCCTCCAATAGTTGTGCCAAGTTTGAGTTGTTGCTTGATGATTGTTGGACTGAGTTTATTGCATTGATAAGGTTATTTTTTTGATTGTTGGCGGATACTCTGGTGATTTCAATTTGATCATTTTTCTGTAGTTGTTGTTGCAGTAACAATTCCTCTGCCATACTCGTAAGATTGGGCAGATTTGTCATGACACCCGGCGCGTTGTTGTTGATGTTGTTGTTACTATTCTGAGCAGCAGCAGCTTTATAGGCCGCCGCCAAGTAGGCCACAGCAGCAGCTTGTAAATCTTGGGGTGTATTAGCAGCATTGGCTGCAGCAGCGGCGGATACCGCCAATGGGGAGTGCAACAATGAATGGGAACTCTCTGATTTTGGCATAGTAATAGATAATTTAGATTGCTGGTTATTGTCCATAAGTACACTGTTATTGTTCGGGTGTTGTTGTTGCTGTTGTAAAGCCTTTAAAGTGATATTATATTGGCCATTGTTGGAGCCTCCATTGTTATTGATATTATTGCCGATGTGTTGTTGTTGTTGATCACTCATGGCACCATTTACCAAAGGCTTGTAAATAGGTGCCGTATGACGATCTCCGGTAGCTGTGCGATCAAGGGTTTCGATGTTGATAACGCCAACATGTTTCAAGCGACAATGACGCTGCAAGTTTAGAAAAGGAAACAGAAAATAGCTTTATTTTACAATTTTGGGAACATTTAAGATTTCAGATACGATATTTTTATAAATGCAAAGCGTTTAAAGTGAAAATACACACCACTCCCAAAACTCTTAACTTCGAATATGAATAATATAAGATATTGAATATACACGCACAATATACAGATGTGACTATTAATTTTGTTCGGATTTTTTGTTTTTAATTTACATAAACTTGTAAACGATCAGCAAATGTTAAGTCATGATACAGATTTTTGAAAATAAATTGAATTTTGAAAATAATAAAGAAGTTTTCAACATCCCCTTTATTACTGGACGTGGATATTTTAAAATATGTTGAGTTTCATGACAACAAACACTTAATATTTGCCAAAATAATTTAACTTTTTCCATTAAATCTATAAATTACAAAATATGAAAAAAAGAATTCAATCCAACACCGTCTATTAAACATATAACATTTTGTGATATAATGAAAAATTACACACATTAGACTCCAAACTCCTTTTAAATTACAAAACACAAACATATTCAATACAAAACGCTGAATATAGATTTGGAAAATGAACAACATATTCAATAAATGATTTTCTTACAATACCGTATATTGATTATAAATCTCATTGTAAGAATCCCTGAATGACGATTTCATAGTTTCGAAAGAGTCAACCTTTTAAAAGTTATCTGTCCATCAAATTTTCTACCATTTGGAACCCCCCCCCCAACATTTACAGACTAACCGAAATAGATTAATCATTCGCACTTGCATAATAAAATGTAATAAAAACTATGGAGATTTATGAACTCACTAAGATTTGATATTGTACGTTGTTGCTGGGAGTTGATTTTCTGCATTTGCATTTCAATTTGCAATTGCAAATGCTAAGCCCTGTTCTCCATACAGAATTATTTTGAATCAGAATTTTCTTTCAGAATAAGAAGTCTACAATTTTGATGTGTTCTTAAAACATGAAATATTTTTGTTCTGAATTGTTTGTTTTTTGTTGTACAGAAACCCAAATATTCTGAAACGTTATATATATGTTTGTCTGGATTCTGTTTACAGAACAGGGCCGATATATTAACTCTATTTCATACTATGTGAGATTTTTTTAAAATACTTTTTAAAAGAATTCAAATCTCAATATCTTAATTTTTAGTTATTTTTGATCCAAGTTATTTTTTGAAAGTTGCAACCCTTTTAGTATAACAGATCACCTTTTCCTTTTATCTTTAGTTCAGTCTTATTTCAGAGAATTTGATTTTTGCTTTAGTTTTGAATCGAAAATGTCCTTTATTCATTGGAATTTTGAAATTATTACGGAAATCAAGATGAAACGCACGCACGCAAAACGGTTATTTTGAAATCGAGAGAAGAACCAAATTATAAGATATTTTTGTGTTGAACCTAAAGATTCAACTTGTAGTGAGTCCATAGATACTCCACATAGTCTTTTTCCAACAAATTTAATTCTATATCTACTACAAATACAATAAACAATAGTGTTTTGGCAAATATACCTGTATGACATGCTTCCAATTTGATACTTGATGACAATGACCACAACGATATGGCGATGGATCACGCCTATCGCCGGTTGTTGTATCGTGCGTTAATATAGTATTGTTATTGTTTGAACCATTACCACCATTATTGTTATTATTGTTTGAACCATTACCAGAGATATTACCCAAATTATTATTACTATTACTGTTATTGTTACTGTTACTATTAGAAGAAGATGAATGATTTTGTACGGAATTTTGATTAGACAATGATAATGATGTAGAACCAGGTGTGGACGCAGCGTTTGTTTGCAAATGATCGGATGAGTTCGCAGAACTACCCATGACCACCAGTAGATCTTGTATGACACCACCACAACCAACCCCAGCAACACTGCCACCATTTACTTCGTTTAAGTTTTCGCCATCACCACAGATGTTGTTGCTGCTGCTGGAAGCAAATGGTGGCAATTGCGTAGCATGAAACGTTGAATGAGAAGTAGGAGAAGGAGTAGTAGTAGTAGTAGTTACAATTGTTGTAGGAGGATTGGCCGTAGCCATTGTAGCCATAATTCCAGATTTATTTGTGTGATTTACTTTAGGTGAACCCATAACCACTCGTGTATCACCATCATTATTAGACGAATGTTGCTGTTGTGGTACATAAGAGCCTCTTGGCGATGTTAATAGATTTTGCAATGACGATGAAAGCTTGGAGGACCCAAAACCACTAATGGATGACGTGGAAGACGTCGCTTGTGTCTGTTGGTGTTGTTGAAGCGCTTTTATTGTTAATTGATTAGGCGACGTCGTAGTGTTGTCGGCACTTGCCTGCTCATTTAGACTCGCTTTCTGCTCACCGTGCTCTAGAATGTTAGCGGCAGCATTAAGCTGTGACGCTTTTAGAGGATTTTTGCCGGCCAATGCCAAAGCCAGACCGCTTAAATGTGGGTTGGTTGATTGGTCCAACAGACCGGCCGCTACCAAGCTGGAAAGTTGGGCATTTGCATTGGAATTGGGTTGTTGTTGTTGTTGTGTCAGACACATGGCCGCCAATACCTTGTTCATGTAATGATTTGAATTTACAGAAGCCTGGAGCGGTGATGTATTGTGCGACATTTGTGCGGATTTTGGCGATGTAGTTGCCGTAGCCGTTACAATGGGCGTATTAGGATCAGGGAAATGAACCTTGACGTGAGCTAAAACTGCATCACGATTGATGTGCCTGAAAAAGAAGATATGTATATTATAATAACAGCCTCGATAAGTGAAATTTTATCTCAAAGTGAGAAATTCAACTTTTTGCCATCGGTAAATAGTCGCAGTTTTCCTAGAAACAATTAATAACAGCACCAAAACAGTCTTGTTTTCTTTAAAAATGCAAAGGAGCATAGTTTTTCTAGGGCAATATTAATCCAGTCTCCAGAAAAAGAGCTACATTTACCATACGAATAAATCATATTTTCCCAGGCAAAAGGTTCCTTCAATAATTTTCCTTTAATACTTATGTTATTCCAAACTTACCTAAAGTTGCATTTACGACATTTATAGTTTTTCTCATTGCCATCTTGTCTCATTTCCAAAATAATTTCATCACTCGGCTTGTATGTTTGACCTGTTGTATGAGGTGATTTCTTCACAGCAGATATAGTGACCGAAGGAGTGATTAGTGTGGCATTTTCATGATCATTTTGTTGATTATTCTTTTGATGTTGTTGTTGGGCCATCGCCGCATTCATCATGGATGCCAGCAGAGGCAAACGTATAAAATTATTCGAAAGGGAATCGTCGCCCGCCATTGCTGACGCCTTTGGGGGTATGGGTTCCAAAGTGATGTCTTCCCTGACACCATTCAAAATATTATTGACTGGAGTGGACGCAGAGGAGGTCATAGAACCCTGTTGCTTTTGGTTGTAGTCATTAATGAAAGCCAATGAAGCCACCTGATTGGGTGTCATTTCTCCTGATTTCATCAGTTTGGGATCGCCATCCTCTTCGGTCACTTTCATAAGTGTTATATATTTATTGTACTTGGTATAGTTACGGCGGCCAGTTTCATCGTTCATTAATACTCTGGCATTTTTATGACTTGGATCTCTTATGGTCTTTAGTCGGATGTGCTTGGTAATATCCCAACGCCAGTTGGATCTGTATGAGCATAGGGAGCACTCAAACGGTTTCTTGTTAAGATGTCCCACAATGTGTACATGGAATCTGGAAGCTGTTGAGGCCCAAAACGAACAGTGTGGACATTTGTAGACCTTCTTCAGGGAAGAATTGGCTGCCTCTTCTTCGGGTGTCATCTTTTTGGTTACCTGGAAACAGTGAAAGTTTCAAATTTCATTTGGTAAATAAAAAGGTTGTGTTTTTAACTCTAGCCACAGTGACTGAGAAACATTATAAAGATCCTTTCAAATTCAAGTACTGTGTATTAACCGAATAGTAACGTAATCTTACCTCGCCATAACCGGGCGCCGTCTCCACACCATAATAGCTATTCTCATCGTTATTAGCGCTCAGCAAACTTCCTCCCCCTGTAGATGATGAATTTGCACGGCTTTCTTGTTGCTGGCGATTCGCATCAAAGTTTTGCGAACCCTCTTGCTGCTGATTGCGTGGTATTTTATTCCACACAAATACCCTATTCTCCATTGGATGTTGTAAATCTCCCATATGGTCGCCGTGCATCACTCTACTGCCAGCGCAACTTTCTCCAGACAATGAATCGCAACGGCTGTTAGCCTCTGAGCAGATTTTTAAGTGATTCAACAAGTCCACTGAGGATTTACAGCGATGGCGACAATGTTGACAACGGGTTGAACCAGTAACACTGAGATTTAATGCTGAATGTGATTGTTTATCACATTCATCATCTTCATTGAAATCGATTTCCAAACGCCCTTCTTCGCCATCTTCATCATGATCCTCGTCATCCAAATCAATTTCATCGTTTCCCGATAGGGGCGAAAATGTGCACGATTTACGATGGATTATCGATTCCGATAAGCACTTGGCCATATGCCCACAGGGACAAATCAAGTTTTCATTTGTGGTAGAAGAGGATTTTATCTTATCAAAGAATGAAACACCTTTGCGGTTCAACAAGCTGCGACTGCTGGCAGAGGAGATAATGGTGGTGGTAGGTGATAGCTGAGAAGCGGCTCCAGGTGCAGCATCCGGTTTCTCCATGGGATGAAGCATTTCCGATATTTGTTTCTCATTGAAAAACATCGATGCTATGTCCGATAGTGACGAACGAGAGCCAGCTATATCTGTGGTGAGATTCAATATGCTATCACCTTCCTTGGTAATGGGTATAAGATTTGGTAGTGGTTTCTTTGCCTTTGGTAATGTGTGATTGTGCACAGAAGATGTGTCAGACGAGCCGCCTTTCGCTGATAGATCCGTAGGTTCATCTTCGTCGTACCTCAAACGTTTGGAATCATACACGCCATCTGCCGGTCCGGCGGTCATTAGCATTTCGTCGTATTCATCCATATTGTTATTATTGAAATGGTCTTCCATCATTTCGGCAGAATCACTAAAGAAATCTTCACTCAAATCGGTGCCTCCCACCTTATTGCGTCGTCTGGCCAACGTCATGCCGGCTGCATGACCTACTGGGGGTACGTGATGATTCATCTCATGCACGGTCAGCGATTGCTTTATGTCGGCGGTGAAGTCACATGCCGCACATTTGAAGGGTCCAGCACCACCATGATTTTTCATATGACGATCCAAATTCCATTTGTAGGGTGTGCGAAAGTCGCATGTGCAACACTTGATCATAGGCATTGAATGGTATTTAACATGTTTGCTGAAGCGGGCCTTTATATGGGTCACGTAGGAGCACTTTTCACATCTGTAGAACTTGGCATTGCAATGATCTTCAATTTCATGTTCAAGCAGATTGTTGCGATACAAAGTGGTAAAGTCACAGAGGCTGCACTTCATCAAACGATTGTTGGATGGCTCATCAGAGGGCATTAGTCCGCCAAGTGGCGTAGTGCTGCCGCTATTTGTCGGTTCTGGTGGCGGCGAGGAGTTACTGCCTGAAGGCGAAGGAGTCAATTCGAAACTTGGCCTTTGTGGAGGTATTTCTATGTTGCTACTTGTTGCTGGTGTGGGTGTGAAATCATAGGCTTTTTGTTGGGGGGTACATTCCTCTAAGTCCTGATGCGGAGATGTTTCGGGTTGTTCATATTTGGAATGATCATTCTTAAGGGATTCTTTGTCAAATTCCCGTTGTTGCGCTCTGAGCTGTTGCTCGTATGCAGCGGCAAATAAAGCACCAGCTGCTGAAACACTTAGCTGTTGTTGCTGTTGTTGTTGCTGCTGCTGCTGAGATTTATGCTGTTCTTCTTGGTGTTTCTTAAACATGTCCAAGTCATGCTGGATCTTTTGATGTTCACGCTCCATGTCGGCTTGAAGCTGCAAAGATAACTAAATTTATTTGAATGTCATGACGTAATTATAGTTTAAATACTCACTTGCTCAGCATTGAAGGCGTCCACACTTATATGTTTTATGCCACCAGCAGTGGTTAGGTTTTCTTCGAGTTTCCGTTTTCTGGCCTCACGATTCATGCCACGCTTACCACGTGCCTGACCATGATTGCCCGCAATACCATCCGTGCAGCCATGCACCATTTTCATATGACGCACCAGCTTCTGATAGTGACGAGAGGCGTACAGGCACAATTTGCATTTGTTGATGACAATCTTCTCTCCATGGACATCACGGAGATGTGTCAAATGATAGCGAGGATTTTGAGTGAAGTAGGTGCAATAACTGCAGCTATAGTTACGTTTTATCTTACATTGCGGCAAGCCTTCCTCCTTAAGTTCCATGGCGGCGTTCTGCTGGTGTTGCTGCTGTTGTTGTTGTTGTTGCTGCTGCTGATGATGATGATGGTGCTGCTGGTGTTGTTGTTGCTGTTGTTGATGATGGTGGTGATGTTGTTGCTGTTGGAGTAAATGTTGCGCCGCCTCTTGGGCTCTTTTCAAGCGCTCAAATTGTTGTTCCAGTATCAATGAACTCGATAAAGCTTGGCCAGCGGCAATGCCAACACCATTTCCATTACCACCACCACCACCTGAAGCAGAAGCATTTTGATTTGCGTTTTGATCCATATAAAGTTGATTACCACTGACAACACTACGTACAATCAATGTGTCGCCAGATCTCTGCACCATGGACGGCAATTCCATTGTGTGTATTCAAAATGAAGATATTGTATCCTGGATTTGCAGAACCTTAAAGTACCGATATTGGGCAGAAGTAATCTGAAAACAATAACAAATATAGAAAATTAAAAATTTGAATTAGGATTTGTAATAAAGTTGGATTTTAATTTTGACTCAATACAAAAGAAATCTTTGTCAATGGGTCTTACTGGAAGTTGTTTTATAACTTTGGTTGTGAATTCATTCAAAGGCTGCTTCGGTTCTTTTTTGGGGTTTTATTTTTGTTTTCCAGAGGTAAAATGATTTGATTCAAATTATACTTTTCGCAAGTAAACGATTAAAGAAGGTACATATGTATGTATTGAACAATTTAAGTTGGCCATGAGGTCAAATTGTTTTAATCTAAAATGTGCCAGAGTAGACAGTGGAACAATTGGTCCCTCTATTTCAGTTTGGTAAGCGTTTTCTTTATTATTTTTTATACCCTGCAATACGATGCGAGAGATGAGGCATGACAACTCCAAAGCGAACCACATACTTGTCATTCATGAGCATGAGCTTGGTCGATAACTTCTTATTTGACTGATGAATTTGAAAAAAATATTACCCAAAAATTTAGTGAACATGATAGTGATGCGAACAACTTCGATTACATTCTCATTTGGCATCAAGAAGTCCGTTAACTGAACAATAAACATCGACGATAACTGATGTTCTTTGTTTAACAAACCAAAGAAAAAATCATTTTTTATAACCGATTCGCGGGAACACCGTTAAAATTCTAATTCCCGGGAACGGGTAATTAGACCTAAATTGATCTGGAATTTTTCCCGGTAGTATATAATTGGGTCTTGCGTAAGATATCATTAAGTTTGGTGAGATGTACGGTGATAACTAGGTGCATCAAGAAGGCCGTTAACTGAACAATAAACATCAACGATAACTGATGTTCATGCTCATGAGTGACAAGGCAGTGAGTGGTTCGCTTAAGGATCATTAATTTAAATACATTTTATAAATATGAAACAAAGTCAGATGAGATGTTTTATTTTTCGTTCTCACTGTGTTGTAGTATTTTGATGACATTAAACACAATTTTTCAAAATTTTCCGCTTTTCGTCCTTTTCTGGGTCAATGTTGTTGTTGTAATGACACATACACAGACAACGTGCCTAAATACATGCCGACCCAATCCCCTCCACCCCAAAACACACGCACACACTAAACACTCATATACTATAATACATATGTATGGATATGTAAAGTACGTAGCAACTAGGGTACACTTAAGGAAGCCAACAAAGTTCTGAATATCTTCCAATTACCGCATCGACAGATGGCTAACAATGACTGATTATATTCAAAGGATATCTAACATTAAAAAGGCCAAATTCACGTAAAGCAAAGACACATACATACATAGATACATATTCAAATCTACGTACAGGATATAGTACAAAAAGGACATTCTACGACGGCATAGATGTATGTACGTGTAAACATAGGAAGACCATTTAGTTTAAATGTGACAGCATCCATCTAGAGGGTTTACGAATTCAGGAAGGACTTGACAAATTTGTTAATTAATTGAGGAAATCGTTGGTGTGGCTTTGCGTTTATGTCGGCTGGGAAAATTGTGGGAATTACGTCTGGTCAACGCAATTGATTTATGCAAATCTACCACCAGTTAACACATTGTAGCTTTGTGGCTTAGCTACAAGTAGAGGTTGTTTTTCATTTTATTCAAAATTTATTGATTCAATGTAAAATTAATTGAAATCGAAGTATTATGGTTAATAATTACATTTGAATAGAAAATTATTACCCGAGTAAAAAAGATTAGATATGATGGGATCGTAGATCCGAAAAATGTTTATATCTAATAGGATCAGATTAAAGCAGAACTGATCTATAACTACTTGTATCTAATTGGGTCTAGTTATGTGTAATTAGATCTCAAATTTGACTCGGCCAGATATAATTGGATCGAACGTGATATATGTATGTATAATTATGTCTAATTCAAGATATAATTAGGTCTAGATCGATATGTTGTAATATCTAGCCAAATGTCTGATTATATCTCACGAGAAATGCTACATCTGCACATTTAGGTCTGCCGGGAAATACTTATATCGGGTTTTTCTATAAGAGCGCTACAAAAGTTTTTTTTTAAAATAAAACAAAACCGGTTTTAGATACCAATGAAATTCTTTATTCCTGTGAAAGTACGTTCGATGCCATTATGTATGGAATTCGATTTCTTTTGCATGGCCACCACGGGCACGCTTGCAGAAGTCCAGACGCTGAACCCAATTTTCAAGCATAAATCGGCCAATACTGCTGCAATGTCACGTTCGATATTCGTAAGAAGTTCATCAATCGTCGCTGGCTTGTTGGCATAGACCATAGACTTGACGTAGCCCCACAGGAAATAATCTAACGGCGTCAAATCGCACGACCGAGGCGGCCAAGTGACTGGGCCTTTCAGCCAGAAATGAAATTCAGAATTCAGAAATTGGACGTAGCGCTCTTAAAGTTGAGGCCACTGACTCCAAATTTCGGTAGTAAATTTTAATAATTTCGACTCGATGTTGGCTCGTATACCTTTCCATGATGAAATGGCAAACCTTACTGAAGAGAAATGTCAAAAGAGCGGGAAAAAATATGGCGTCGTTTGCTGTCCCTATCGATTTACTTTTGTAGCGTCTCTGTTGAAAAAACCTTTATATCAATCCCAGTTTCCCGGGGAAGGACCGAGAAAACCGGGAATACCGTTTCCCGAGAAATTGGGGAGCACTATCTGCTCAAATGTTGTCCTATTACACTCAGAGAACTAATTGTTTGAAAAGAGGTCGTAGCAACCGTAAATGCGACTGTTACCACCGAATTGAGGTTGCCACAATCGAATTGAGGTTGTCACAACCGAATTGAGGTTGTTACGACCGAATTTAGTTCCCACAACCGAAATTCGGTTGAAGCAACCTCGTTTCATAATTGAATCGGTTGTGACAACTGAATCTTCAATTATATTCGCTGTCAACTAATTTTTTTAAAATTTCGGTTGAAACAACCGAATTTCAAATTAATTCGGATACAACAACCGAAATTGGTACCGAATTCGGTTGTGCCAACCTCTTAATTCGGTTGTGACAACCTCTTAATTCGGTTACGGCTAATTCGGTTGTCTCAAACGAATTTTTCTGTGAGTGTAGATATAACCATTTTTCGGATCTAATGGTATCAAATTAGGTCTCCAAAGAACAATTTTTCGGATATAATACATCTGCTAATATGAAAACTTAATACATCTGCTAATATGAAAACTTAAACTTAATACATCTGCTAATATGAAAACTTAAACTTTTTTACACGTGTAAGATGTTTTTTGTATTTGTTTTATTTTATGGTTTCCTATTACATCCCGTGAAGGAATTGGGGAGAGCTAGTCCACCTTTACAGTTTTACACTCACTAATTTGGACCTACAGTTTTTACACCGGTTCCGAACGGTATTTCTGAGAAGTTTTTTTCATGGTTAAATACTCGATAGTGTCGCCGTCACTATGCGAGATGACCGCTGCCGAAAGAAATTTAAGGTGGTCAGAGCAGGGATCGAACCCATGATCTCATGTACAAGAGGAGCGCATACAAGCCATTGTACCACCGACAGCCACAATGTTTTATTTTTTAGTTAATGTATGAGAAATTCATGCTACAAGCATACAAGGTCGTCAGGAACATTTTTCAAATTGAAAACTGGTTGGGTTTTGTTGGAATAATAGACAATTCAGTTAAGCAGTTTTATGTTTAATCTTATAAATTCAATCTCGTGTTTGTGCGTTTGGTTAAACTCTATAAATCATTTAATTAAATGTTATCTTACGATATTAAAAACAATTGCCAAGTTCGCACAAGAAAACTGCAGGTCTGGAAGTAAAATTCCCAACATCAGTTACAAATTAACTAGAAAAATTCCATCTCCATCTATCTCGTATCCTTGCAGCAGAGGGATTTACATACATTTCACGGTATCTTTGGATTCCTTTGATTTTTCATCTTATGTACAGTTTCGCTTTACATTTTAAGCACTTGCTCTCATAAACAGCCCAGGAGGGTGCAAGTGCCTTTGGAAAAGTGTCATTAAAATGCAACATCACAAGTTGATGTAATTGGTTTGGGAATGAAAGAAAAAACAAATGCATCAAGTCAACATGGCGTATGATAAACGATATTTAAATAATTAACATCATTATAGTGTCATAAATAGTGTGGAGCTTTTTAGAAAAGTTTACTACAACACATGTGAAATTAAATATGAAACAACATTGTTAAAAAGTTAATCGAAAAAATTGTATAAAATATTCAGATAAACTCGTATTGCTTTAGGTTGCTATTTACTATATATATATAATTATAACTCATACGACCTGGGCTACAGTAAATGCTTAGGCCATGTGTCGCATGAGATATATTAATGGTAGTTTTCTGCATTACATGTTGAAATATAAGCTACTGAGATGCCAATTGATTTAACTCTGCATTTTTAAAAATTTGTGATTTTAATGCTATTGAAGTAAAACATTAATTTTGTCATATTTCAAACCTCATAATTGTTGATCGTCACAATGAAGTTTAAATTTGGAATATATTGATTTCGCCTTAGATTTGTATTACAATGCACAGAAGTCGCAAACCTCTTTTCAAGATTTCCTCATTTTTACATGTGTAGAGTTCGCCCATTTGGCCTCTGAGTAGCTCATATGCATCTATATTTATCAACAATCAACTAATACGAATACAAACATGTAAAATAACCATAAGTTTAGCAAGAAGAGTTAATCAAACATCATTGTACTTCTCATACATTAACTAAAAATAAATCGTTGTTGTCCATATGTTGGCGCAAACTTTACATAGAGTTCATATGCCATTAGTGCCAAATTACCAGTTTTATCTCTCCTTGACTATTTTAATTTATGTTTGCAACATTTTCCTTTACCAAACTTCTATTAAATTTCATCCATTTACAGGTGATTTCGAGAAAAAAAAAAATTTTTCAGATGAAATTTTAATCAAAGATGTTTTACAGAAGTTTTCCATATTTTTTTGCTGGTCTTGAGGTTAAGTGGGTGATAGAATTAGCTGGGTAGAAGGTAAAATGAAAACCCTAACAGTTTCCCCGTAATTCAGACACATGTTGATTAAGTACTTTGTGTCATGGCATCATAGCCTCCGGTACAGTTTGGTTATTGAAAAAATAAGAATCTTGAAAAATACTATTGCTCTATGCTGGGAAATCTTAGTAAAATGAAGAATGCATTTATTAGGCATATGCATGATGCAAATGTGTTAAGTTTTAAGTTTTTTTTTTTTTTTTTTGAAAGCAAAAACGCAGTAGTAGTGGTAATGTATAAACACTTGAATCCTATTTCGTTTGTGGCACCAAACCACAAGGAAAAACAAAAAGACAATAACCCTTTGAGGGATTTAACACACACACACACTTGCATACATATACATATGTATGCAGATACTCATATGCCGCCCACCTTACCACTTGGATGTCACTCATTCGCATCCTGAACAAAGGACTCGACACAAGTATCCTGTTAATTTTACACACACACACACGCTCATGTACACAAAGGACTCTGCCGAGTGCATGGCAAAGCTAATGGTGGTCGTCGCACGATTGTGTGTGTGTGTGCCTTCGTAGCACTTTGTGTATCTACTACGCACATGAAGTATTTTACAATCTCCTTCACACGTTACTCACACTTCCTACTGTTCAATGTTAATAACACTAATACAAACAAACACTTATTCGCACTTCCACTCATACTTGCATGTGTGAATTCACCTCAAAAGACACTGTACTACCCCCATCTATCTACCTTCATTGGCTCAAATGTGACTGTTGCTTTAATGTCATACACCCACATACACGAACACTTATGCACATCGTTTACCGTACCCTCTTATAATCATCACCGATGGTTTTTGTTTTTGCATTTTATCTCTTGACATTTCGTTTTCATAGAATTCATATCATTTCCATTTCCACTTTCACATTCTTACTCTGTCCGCAATACAACTTAACACTCTTGTAGCCCAACAATAACTGAGTTTAACATTTGGAGAATGGCCTCCGACGATGTTCATGATGGCATTCGCTCGCATTTCTTCGCTGTGTTAACATTGGTGCTGTTTGGTACTCTTCAACCTCGGTGGTTGCCATGGCAGCATCATCATCATCACCACCACCACCACCAGCAGCAGCAGCATCAATTTGACATTCTTCCTCTTTCTTTTAGTCATCTTACTTTGTGTTTTTATTTATTTTTTTTGGCAACTGTTTTCATTTTTGTATTGACTAAACATTTAAGAGTATCCTGCTCATTTGTATCGCCTGCACTAAGAGAAGCAGCGAAGAGAAATGCCTCAATTTGCTTACACTTTTAATGAACACACATTCTATCTACATTAACTTGCGAATTCGATGGTGTATTGGATACGAATTAAAGAATTTTCCAACATTATGGAAATGTTTGAGAAATTGAAAATACATTGAGATGTTTTCAACACAGCTGCATTATGGGGAAAACAATGAAAATGTATATGGAATTTTGAATCCTAATCGGTTTATTCCCTTGGGTTGTACGAGTATTCAGCGGTTAATGCCAGAAATTATTCTACGTCTCAGCAAACTCGTTAGTTGATGGTGCGATCTCTTTAACATCTCAAGCGAGTAAATGGAAATGAAACATTTTAAAATGTACATTATTCAATTTAGAGCATAACATCTATCAACTGCATTTGTTTTAAAACCCTAGGGATCAATTGCCCCTTATTTTGTTATCCATGCAATCATATTGCGTTATATAAATAGTTTCTCATTACAAGGTATAAAGGACAGCTTCTTGCGTTATTCCAACTTTAATATTCATTCTATTAACAAATAATATGCGTACATTAATTAAATGAAATATTTGACTGTTGTTGAGTTTAAGATAGTTTATCTTTAACCAGAGGAAAGGCAGTGTTATGAAGGCCTCTTGCTCGGCCTTTACGAAACAAATGTACTGCTGCATACTAAAGGGTCTGCCATGTAACGTTGTTTTTTCAACTAGTGCTTATTTCGTGAACGGTAACACTTAGCTCATCTGTCATGTGACAGATAATTAGTTTTATCCTTCCGCTGAACGAATATGGTTGTGTATACGCTTGAACAACGCTGGGAAATATTGCGACATTACTTTGAAAATCATGGTAATGTTGCAGATGCTGATTTTGCCGATTTTGCCAAAATCATATTTTCAGATGAAGCTCATTTTGATCTTGGCGGGTATGTAAACAAGCAAAATTGTCGCATTTGGGGCACAGAAACCCCGCACGCATACATTGAAAAGCCGATGCACTCAAAACGAGTCACTGTTTGGTGCGGATTTTGGTCCATAGGCATAATTGGGCCACTTTTCTTCGAAAATGAGCAAGGAGTGGCCATTACAGTCAATGGCGATCGTTATCGGGCCATGTTGAACGAATTTTTGTTCACAAAAATTGAAGAGGAGGATATTGGCAACATTTGGTTTCAACAGGACGGCGCTACGTGCCACACAGCCGAAGCTACACTCGATGTTTTGCGCCCTGTTTTTGAAGATCGCATTATCAGCCGCAGAGCTGATGTCGTTTGGCCACCTCGGATCTGCGATTTGACACCGTTGGACTATTATTTGTGGGGTTCCCTCAAAGATAAGTGTTACGCCGACAAGCCACAGACAATTGACGCTTTAAGGGACAATATTCGTGAAGCCATTGGTGAAATACAGCTGCACACAATCGATAATGTGCTTAAAAATTGGACCGATTGTGTAGGCTACTGTATGGCCAGCCGAGGCAGCCATTTGAATGAAATTATTTTCCATTATTAACCGGAAGGATTGTACTTTCAAATAAACAAAGAATTTCAAAAAAAGCATTTTCAAAAAAAAAAGTTATTTGGCGGACCCGTTATAACCTGGTATTATAACCTTGAAGTATACATAGCCTATACTGTAACATACGAGTACTTTGTCAATCAATAGCCTTTTAGAAACTCTACATTTTGATTTTAAAGGTGTAATACTGTTAAATAATAGTAGAATGTTCACAAACAGTTGTGGTGGATATAGGAGGTTGCTTGTGTGGCGCCTAAAAGTATGCCGTTGTAATAATTTGAAACTACGAATAAAAAGTCTGGGTCAATCGAGAACAGCCTCGGAATTCTGTAACTTTTTAACTACAAAAATCGGTAGTTAAATTGACAAAATTCGAAAATTTCAATACAAAAATTTCGAATTTTGACAATTTAACTACCGATTTTATCATTAAAAAGTTACAGAGTTTCGGTTCAGCACCGGAATTCCGTAACTTGTTAACGACCAAAATCGGTAGTTAGATTGACAAAGTTCTAAAACTTTGAATTGAAATTTTATGAATTTTGACAATTTAACTACCGATTTTCATCGGTAAAACTTACAGAATTTCGGTGCAGATGTTATTAGTATTAATACTTAAATCAAATTTAATTTCGCTTTAAAAAAAATATAAATAGTAGATATTTTTCAAATTTTATTTTATTGGTAAAGCCCATCATTGACATTAATGAATGAAACTCATAGAATAATACATACATTGAAACTTTTATTCGCTCAATAAATTAAACGTCATAGGTACGATGGAAAGTAAACATTGGATGGTGGAAAATATGGGCTCAATAATACCAGATAGTGGCAATATTATACAATGATCAACAAAGGAACAACAACCGAATTTCGTGTTTTCTGGCAAACTAGTTGAGTTAAATACAATACAAATGTATACCAACGATAAAGGTCAACACAAAAGTGCAAAATATATTTAAATTTTTCAGTTCTACACCAAAACGAGAGGAAAAAGTTAAGTGAACATATTTTGTAACTCCACCTGGTGTAAGATAATTTTAAATTTAATTGCTCTCATTTCCACAAACCTACGATGAAAAGTGTGAAATGAAACGTCAGATGAGAGAATAAGTTCATCTATGTATGTATTATTCTATGATGAAACACAACATCGTTCAAATGGCATCCACGACTTACTTTACAGTACCTCCTTCGATCTACCCAATTTTTCATTATTACATTTTCGATTCTCTCGTAAACGACAGCGTCAATTTTGTGTTTCCAGCACCGAGTAATATTAATAAGAGTTTGCAACAGCTGTTTTATGTACTAACAATGTCCGTGGAAGACTTGCAAAACATATAGAGACTGAGAGGAATCTTTAATTTCAACAATTTACGTGTTAATTGGGATCTACACAAATAATTTTACTCTAACACTTCATTACAGTTTGATTTTTTTCACTGAATATCCTGTTTTTTAATCGATTTAATTGGCAAAATTTACTCTCAGTTGATGTGTTTTGTACTTTTGGCTTTCGTACCATGCAACCCAGTCACCTATCACCGTTTCTTCTTTGAAAGCATTTTGTCTATAAGTTCTCCAAGTACTAACTTGATCGGCTGTCTCATCGGTACCTATTTGGTTTCCAGGCCTCAATGGACTCGGAATTGTTTGCGTATCGTTCATGGCGTTCCACACTGTATTTTTTGTTGTTTGGCGGGAAATAGAACGTGTGTTTGGAGCTTACAACAAATATAATATACTTGTGTCCAAACACATTGTGTTTGCTACTCAATATTACATGTTTGATACACAATGGTTAAAGTGTTATTATACACGTGTTTGGGATCCAAACATATCTGTGTTTGGGATACAAACACAGCTTTGTTTGTTGCACTATCTACGCTCTCTCGAGACCAAGAGAATAAAAGAGGGACAACGAGAGAGTCTATCTTGTAAGTGTGTATCGGTATTTTTCCATTATTCTCTCTCATAAATATTCCTGAATGTGCGTGTAAATTGCAGATGAAGTCAGTGTTTCTTATTGTGGCTGATATATTTCGTTTTAGTTTCATGTATTCAATAGTCAATGCTTCGTCGGACAGAATTTATCAAAAGCGCTCGATCAATGAAAAAAGAATAAACAAAGGCTCGGTCGGTTAAATGGCTTGTGATGTTGCTTTGATGTTTGTGTATGTGTTTCGTATATACGTATGCGATTTTGAGGAAGGAAAATGGAAAGGGTAACAACGTGAAGTCCTTTGTCTTACTGTACCTTTACTGAGAATATCGGAACGGCGGACCATTTGTGAAATATAATAAAAAAAAGAACACAAGTAATTAATCCACGCTCTTGGCTTGCATGAGCTAGATTTGTATATAACTACTAGCTGACCCGGCAGACGCTGTCCTGCATAATATTTCAAGCGGTTTGTATGGGAGGTACCACGCCCCTTTGTCCAATTGACCCGAATAGTAAATCAAAACCACCCAGGGCGCCACCCAAACGCATACAAAAAAATTTATTCAAATCGGTCCAGAAGTTTAGGAGGAGAATTATAAATATAAAGATATTGTTTGTGTACCATCGCATATTGATAGCCAACGCATAGTTGAAACCTTCTTAAAACAAAAACGTGAGAGATAACAGAGAACGGAGAAGCAACAGAGCAGCAGATTCTCATTTCATGAAAAAAAGGCCCGAGCCCCAAAAGCGACAATTGTGTTTGTTAACATTGCTCTCGAGGTGAAAATAAGCCTCATCGGAAAATATGGCTTTTCGGTAAAAATGCTCATCCTCAGCCAAGCCATTGGACTTTATTAGCCCCTTCATACCGAGGTTTTTATTTAAAATTCTGCGCAAAGAAGTGCGAGAAATGTTCAATTTCTACGAACGGTAACGAGTTGATATTGATGGCTTGTCGTGCACACTTTCAGCTACAGCGACAATAGCACGTAGACGAAACATTATAATTCTATCGAATTTATTTCGTACATTTCTAACATTTTGAGTTGAAGATTTAGAACTTTGGAAGACAATTTTTAATAGGGGTGTCTCAGTAAGATTGCACTTTTTAAATTTAGTGTAACTTTTTTTTGTGCAAGTGGCAACTCTGAAATTTGGCAGCTGTCACATATGTTTATTTCGATTATTAAAAATTGTGCGCTTTACGAAAGAACAACGCGTTATAATTGTGAAAACTTATTACAATAATTTTGGAAAGTAATGCCTGAGACCGCTCGCAAACTTCGAAGAATTTGGCTGATGGCTGAATGTGCACCTAATGTCTTAACCATTCGAAGAGAGATCAAAAAATTTTAAGAAACTGGATCAGTTATGGACAGTATGATTCCTGTGTGTCAACGATTGGGCTTTACTTTGTTGAAGATGAGGCCAAAATTGCAGTGACTGTGAATAGCACGAAGGGTTTTCGAAACCGAACTCGAAGGAAGATGAAAAATAGGAAGACCAAGACTCCGATGTAGGGATAAGGTTGACGAATCCCTGCGTACACTTGGTATTACCAACTGGAGATATAAGGCAAAAGATCGAACCGTTCGGCGAAATATGTTATCTTCGTTTTGTACGGTCCCTGACCCCCTGGGGTTGTTCGAGACCGGATAATTAAGTAAGTGAACGGCATTCGTTACAAGCACATGATAATGCAGTTTTTGTGGTCTTAACTGGTCGGCATGGATCTGGACGACATGAGGTTCCAGCAATACGGCACCACCTGCCACACCGCGCATGAAACCAACGATTTCCAGAACAAATTATCTCAAAAAATTTTGATGTCAACTGGCCACCAAGATCATGGGATTTAACGCCGTGCGATTTCTTTCTTTGGGGTTTTGTGAAATCTCGGGTTTTGCGAATAAGCTAGACACAAATTCCTCAGCTCAAATCCGAAATCCAACGCGTCATCGGTGAGATACAGCCACATCTCTGTAAAAAAGTTATGGAAAATTTCATGAAAAGAGTAATGCCCTGTCATTAGAGGCGTGGGGGCTATTTGACCGATACTTTATTCCGTACTTAATCGGAACATGTCCTCTTTACAATCCATTAAAAAATCACAACTACATATCTCAAAAAATACGTGTTTCTATTTTAAAATGAAAAAGTGCATTCTTACTGAGACACCCTTTATTTCCCAATTTTCATCAAGCGCGAAGCGAATTTCATAAAAATTTCATAAATTTTCATAAATTTTCATTTTCCATTTCGTAAATTTCTAACTTTTAACTAATAATCACTTCTAACTTTTAACTAATCTAACCTTTAACTAATAGTCACTTCATAAATGTCCATTTGGCCATCTGCTTCGAAATAACGGGGGCTTCAAATTCCAATGTGTGTGTGTGTGTGTGTGTGTGTGTGTGTGTGTGTGTGGTTAGTGTGCGCGCCTCTTGTACATGAGATCCTGCTCTGACCACCTTAAAATTTCTTTCGGCGGCAGTCACCTCGTATAGTGACGGCGACACTATCGAGTATTTAGCCATGAAAAAGCTTCTCAAAATACCATTCGGAACCGGTGTATCCCAATCAGTGTGTATAAAACTAGAAAGCGCACAGTTCATTGGTTGTGAGAAGTTCTCCCCAATCCCTTCATGGGATGTAATGGAAACCATGTAATTCTTTTTTTTAAATCCAGATGTTACATGACCCACCCTATATACTTTGAAAACGGTCGAGAAAAACTGTGTTGCCACGAGAGGGCTCGCGAATCTGCTGATGTCGCAGATTGGAGGTGAATAAATAGCTGATGTGCTGTGAAATTGGCTAATAGAGTTGTTGAGAAAAGACTTACATCCTGTTTCTCCATCTCGAACGGAAGCCTACGTTCGTGTTCTAGACGAATGAAATTGATTTGGGTTCCACAATGTTATCGTTTTAAGTCGAATGAAAACAGGTAATTTTTTAAAACTTTTCAGTACAAATTTTGGTTTAACTGTATCGAATGTGCTGTCAGTTTGGAACAAACATAGAATCAGGCGAACCAAAATTTCGACTGCGAGGAACCCAATTTGAGTCGAATGTGAATGAACGATTTTCGTTCGCTTAGCTTTTCATTTGAGATAGAGAAATATACTGTTATTGTAACGTCCCAGTAAACAATTGTTTCCGACGTGTCGGACGTCTTGAAGTTCTCTTAATTTATATCAGACAATTAGATGAAATATCTGAAATTCCTTCAGTCATTTAAACGACTTTTCTGTACATTCTCTGTCAGACGGTTCTGCACATTCTCTGAAATTCCATACGAAAATCATGCGACGTTTCTGCCCATTTTCTGAAGGGAATTTTATATTATATTTGATTTTGTTTTCATTCCGTAACCATGCGCCAGTAAGGGAATTCCCCGAAAATGTTTTTACTGTATAGTTGCGGTGAATTGAATTGTTGTTTTTGTTTCGTCTGCATCATTTTGTTTGTTGCCTTCAGTTACAAACGAAGAAGTAAGTGCTTAAGACGTCGCGGTCCTCAAATAAAAATAATAATTAACTTGTACGTGAATATGTATGAAAATGATCCGAAAAGTCGGAACTTTCTCGCATTTTGTTCGGACGTCATTCCGAAATTGCCACGAAAAATAGTACTGTGTCAGAAAACGATCGGAAAGGTCGGACCATTATAGATTGTTTTTTTCAGATTTCTCTCCGAAATTGGTACGACAACTCGGCCAAAGGTTCAGAAAATGATCGAATAAGTCGGACCATTATCGGATAATTAATTAGACTTCGTTCGGCTACGTCTAAAAATCCTTCAGAATTTCCCTCAGAATTCTCACAGAAATCTGTCCGATAACTCTGCACACTCTTCCGAATTTACTCCGACAAAACTTTCCGAATTCTTGTCAACCGCCCATACGATTTTCTGTACATTGTCTGACCGACATCGCCAACTTGTGCAGAGTGTCTGACAGATTTCTGACCGAATTCGGAACAAATTGTTTACTGGGGTGTTAAGTTGTACTAAACGAGTAAAGTAAAGGAATCTTGTTTTATTAATGGAATAAAACAGAGCCAAAAAGGACAATTAGAAAATCCGTAACAAAACTACAAAATCATTTTACACTCACTGATTGGGACGTACAGTTTTACACCGATTCCGCAAGGTATATTACTAAGCGTGGTAACCGCCGTCGAAAGCAATGTAAGATGGCTAGAGCAGGGATAGAACCCACGTTCTCATGTATCACTAACGGCCACTATACCACAATACCGGATATACATTCGCCATATTTGGATTTTAAAGAAACATGCTTACGGGTTTCCGGTTTTTATCCACAAGTTAGTCTATGCATGTAAAACAGATATTTGAGTTCACCCAATACTGTCGCGGAGTCCTGTTGAAGGCCTCTTGTGCCGTGACATTGCCAGGTCCAGCGTTGAAGCACGTAACATATACACACACACACACTAACACTTGCTGAAAAAGCTCATCATCACTCCCCTGCGGTTTAATTGTAATTTTTTCTTTTACCAACACACAGTTTTGTCATGAAGGCTGTTCTTAAATACCGCCGCCGCCATCAACACTACCATGGTCGTCCTGTGTGTGTTTGTGTTTGTGTGTCATCAAAGCACATTACAATAACAATAATAACAACAAGAACTATCACTTCATCATCATCGTCGGCAAAATCAACAGTCAAAAACGAAGCACTACCAGCAACGTAAGTAAGAGCACTTGTTGTTTATGACGATGACGACAATGACGACGACGACGACAACGATGATAATGATGATGACGATGATCATGATGATGATTTTTGTGGGTTAATAGGCAACACATGAGTGTATGTGTGCGTATGTGTTTGTGTATGTTAATTTCAGTATGTATGATTTCTTGAGTATGTGTGTGTGTGTGTTATAGTAGTTCATAAAAAAGTACAAAAGGAACAAACTACATATGTACTATAATATCGTGTATTTGACATATGCATATGAGTACGAAACACACACACACATACCTATATATGTACATATATAGATTTGTAGCCGTGTCTGTATATGCATGAGTGTGAGTGTAGTGGTTGGTTGGCATTTGCTTATTTTCTTTGTAAAACTACAACAACAATGAAAAAGAATAACAATTCCTGAGGCTGTTTTATCCTTTTCGTTGTTTGAGGTGGTTATGACACAACCAACATTAGTCTACAATACAATTTACTCAGTTTGTACTTTTAACACTTCAACGCTTGTGTGAGTGCGCGTGTATATACATATGTGTGTGTGAGTGAATGCACTTACAACCACAAATGCCACTTACAACAACAAAAGCACTTAATTTAGCTCATAGAAATGTGTTTACCTTACGCTTTTGTGGAGAATTAAACATATGTATGTAGTGGTTGTTATTATTATTATTCTGGTAATGAAATGAATGATGCCAACTGTAGGATGCAAATGTTAGAGAAAAAAACAATGAAATTGATGTTAAATAACATCAAGACATTAAATGAATGTAGTGATAAGTCATTACGTGAGTTACTCACATGTCAATTGATTGAATCCCATAGTTTAAAAATTTTGAGATTTTAATGCGATTTTTTTTTGGGGCGGGTCAAAGTTTCCGCCCCTCGGAACTTTCCTGCAACATATCAGTCGGCATGCAAAATTGTGTATTCCTTACTTCTGAGGTACAAAGTATGTTCAGAAGTTTTATAGAAAAGATTCAGATAAACATTTTTGTGGAACAAATTAACCCTCTAGCTGTCACGTATAACAATAATTTTTACTTTTTTTTTTTAAAAACTCGCAAAAAACTGCTTCAAAATGACGGGGGGCGTGGTCGAAATGTTCTACAAAAATTATCACCATAAAATTTCACTATATATGTCTGAACACTCCAAACAAGCAATAAACAAAAACTAACTGCCTTCTAAGGGTTAATAATGAATTTTGTCATTTTGCTGTTTCCATTAAAAATAGTCCACATAATATAATGAATTTTGTCAACTTTTATCTAGCACTTGGGCTAAGATTTATGTTTTGGAGTATTCGGACACATATAGTGAAATTTTATGGCGTTAATTTTTGTAGAACATTTTGACCACGCCCCCCGTCATTTTGGAGCAGTTTTTTGCGAGTTTTCAAAAAAAAAAGTAAAAATTATGGTTATACGTGACAGTTAGAGGGTAAATTTGTTCCATAAAAATGTTTATCTGAATCTTTTCTATAAAACTTCTGAACATACTTTGTACCTCAGTAGTAAGCAACACACAATTTTGCATGCCGATATGTTGCAGGAAAGTTCCGAGGCGCAGAAACTTTGAGCCGCCCTAAAAAAATTCTGATCAGATCTGGCAAAACGCCGATACACGTATATTTTTTTTAGACCTTTCTACCAGAATCCGTTGACAGACTATTTATATTATTTATATTTCGGGTCCAGCAATATAAATACAATCATTTATCATTGGAAATGGTTTTATTGTTTTTCAAAATATTCTCCGTACACTTTTACGTGCGGATGACACATCAATTCGACACGTTGAGTGCTCAAATATCCCATTGATTCAGCTGATGTGTGAGAGCTCGCATTGTCCTGATGCAAAATGTTGATTTTCCTTCGCTTTTTGATTTTCAATATTTCTTCGAACACTGTTGGCAAACAGATGGTGGTATACGACTCAGCATTGACCATCCTACGTTCCACTAAAGGCACCGTTGGTTGCCACATGCCCGGTTATATCGAAAAAAAACCGCGATCATTTGCTTCAATGTGCTTCTTCCACGAACAACTTTTGTTGGATTTAGCTCGTCTTGAAAGACCCATACGGTCGATTGCTGTTTTGTTTCGTGCTCATATCCAGATATCCATTATTCGTCACCTGTGACGATGTTATACACTGCAGTTGAATTACCGCGGTTGCAATTTTCAAAATTTCTTTGCTCCAATCGTCACAAGCTTTTTTTTTAGCATTCGTCAAATTATGTGGGATGCAACGAGAACAAATCTCGCAAATCTTGGGATATCAATAGGAGAAAACCCGTAAGACCGCCCAAAGATTAACATCCCGGAACGCCTTTTTAATCTACAAACTTCCCCGGTCACAAAACTCCCTTCAACTTCTGTGGTCGCAGATGCCAAAACCGTTAGTGTCTGAGGACTCTCAACAAGGAATGGTAGCTGAACCGGAGGAAGAACCAATTTATTGGGATATAGACGGTGGTTACATGGCTTTGTAATTCGATGGCCATCAGATATTCTACTTTAAGTATCGTTGTGTATTCTTATATTCTTGATATTTTTGTTGAAAATAATTTTGTCTTTTGATATGAAATTTTGAAAAAATATGAAAAATTGTCATATTTTTTTACTTTTTTTGGGAACAAAAAAATCCCATTTATTGCTTTCAACGACATCTAGAAAATTACCCATTAGACAAAAATTTTCCCAACACTTGTGCTTCATCTATTTATTTACTTTATCTATGATACTAATGGCCCAGAAAGCCTCAATCTCACGGTGTACCACATGTCGGTCTTGCTTTATCAGTCCACGCACAGCATCTATGGTTTCCGGTAAAACAACCGAAGTTGGACGACCTTCACGAAATTCATCCTGGAGCGAACAGCGTCCGTGACTGAACTCTAAATACCAGCAATTTACGGTGGATTGTGATGGTGCTTCATCACCTAAAGTCGAAACAAGTTGAACATTCTTGTCTCGATAATCCACGCCGAAAATCGTAAAACATCATCGCACGAAACTTTTCAGGGGTTAATTCCATTTTTATTTCCTGCTAACCAACTTTTCGACCACATTATATGGTAAGCTAGGCGATTTTAAGCGGCTCAACGAAAAATTGCTTTAGCAGGAACAACATTTTTGAAAGCACATGGACCTGGTATCACAAATTCCCCTTAATTTACTGGCCAAAGAATATTTCGTCTGATACGAGGGTTGCATTTCATGTTTCGGGATTTGGCAACCCTAGTGTTGCAATCTGGCAATAGACAGCTTTATCGTAAAGTTGGACATTTTTGAGGTTATGCGTACTCAGAACGTTTTGACATACGGAATTAAATCGTGAACATTTTCGTGCGATTATTTTTTTTACAACTTTCGACGTGGATTAACTCAGCAACAGTGCATGGCTGAACTTAATTCAATTTTTGGCGATGAAGCTCCATCAAGGACCAGTGTTTATCGATGGTATGGTGAATTCAATCGTGGTCGTAGTTCACTCCAATACGAATTTCGTGAAGGTCATCCAAAATCAGCTGTTGTTCCGAAAACAATTGATGCTGAGGGCGAACTGATTTTGCAAGATCGTCATGTGACCTATCGTGAGATTGAGACAACCTTAGGCATTAGTGGGACCAGCATACATTCAATATTGCATATACATTTGACTGTCAAAAAAATTTCTTCGCGTTGGATCCCACACAATTTGTCAATCGTTCAAAAAAAGGCTCGTGTCAATTGATCGAAAGAAATGCTCCAAAAATACGATCGCGGTTCTTCGAATAACGTCTATGACATCGTGAAAGGTGATGAATCCTGGATTTACGGGTATGAGCCCGAAAGTAAACAGCAGTCAACTGTATGGGTGTTTCAAGATGAGCCAAATCCAACAAAAGTTGTTCGCGCCCGAAGCACTTCCAAGCAAATGGTCGCCTGTTTTTTCGGAAAAACCGAACATGCCGCAACCGTACCACTAGAACAACGCAGAACAGTGAATTCTGAGTGGTACACTCAGTTGTTTGCCAGTTGTCTTCCAAGAAATCAGGAAAACCAACCGCCGAAGACGGATCACTCTTCACCACAACAGTGCGAGCTCTCGCACATCGGCTGAAACAACTGCATTTTTGAGCACCCAAAACATCGATTCGATGGGTCATCCGCCGTATAGTCCTGACTTGGCACCGAATGACTTCTTTTTATTCCCGTACGTAACCTGGCGTTTACACGGGACAGTTTTGCTCCGACAGTAGCAATACATTCGCACTATTTTACTACCACACTTACACTTCTGCCACTTGCCTCGCCACTGACTCTGATTTTTCGACGACAGTAACTTCGGCAAGTGAGTTGACGTATTTGGTCAGATCGGTGACATTTCGTGGAAATTTGTGAAAAACAAAGCAAAACATCACATACATACATATAAACATGTATACATTTGAAATTTTCAGAGTACGTCAGCTTCATTGTAATTGGAGAAATAGGGCAAAACACATAGCAAACGATCGTAGAAATTGGGAAAATTTAGTTTTATTTGGTAATTTGGAGTTTTATTGAAATATTATTTGGCAACACATACTAGATATAAACATGTATAAATAATATATGTATGTAGCAATCTTCTTTTAGTAAATTAAGATTTCAAGCAAATGTGAAGAAGAGCAAATCAAAATCAGAGCACGAAATTTACAAGAAACAACACTATCGACGGTTGCTTAAAACTGTTCTGTCTTTATAACTGGCTGGACACATACGTCAGACAACAAATTTTTCTCTTTTTGACAACTAATACATATTATCAACTGTCCGGTCTTGAACTGTCCCGTGTAAACACACCGTAAACAACAAACTGAGAGGTGAACGTTTTTCGACACCTGAAGTAGCGGTTGCTGCATTCAGAATGCATGTTTTGGAGATACCTCAATCAGAGTGGCAAAAGTGTTTCGACAATTGGTTCAAACGCATGCAAAAGTGTATAAATCTTCAGGGGGAATATTTTGAAAAACAATAAAGTGATTTTCGATGAGTAATATTGGTTTTTGTTCTCTAATCCCTAAACATAAAATTCAACCCTCGTATCTCAGGGCTCTATTTTCGATTGCACTTTAATAAATAATGAGAATAATGAGAAATTTAATATTGCAAATTTCGACGATATTGGGGTTCTTTCCTACCTCTAGATTCTGCTCCTGATGGAACTGTTGACTGACTTTACAACAAAATTTGTACTGAATAGTTGAAGTTATCCAATATCCAAACTTGTATCCCATCCCCTTTTGGGGGTTTTAACGCCTCTCAAAGTCGACCATAGAATGCCATACGACTATAACACAAACGCATAACCCTGATTCTTCTAAACATAGCAACACTCGAGACGATATACACTGGCATGTAACATAGAAAACGCACACACTCGTAAGCACGTTGATATGTATGTATATACTTATATATACAATGTCACACAGTAGAGAGAGAAAGAGCAAAAAAAATACGCAACAGATGTTATTATATCGCTATAGCTACGATCCGATCAGTGTCGTTTGATTTTCTTTCTATGCGTGATATCGATTGTATGAGATTTGCTACGACGGACGGACGAACATCAATAACAAGTGCCTGGCCCTGATGCAACTGGCGACCATATGAAGTGCCGTCTTATTGTTGTTTTTTTTTTTGCTTCTCTTTTTCGATTTTTGAATTTGTTGTGTTTTTTTTTATCTCTTCAAAATTATTGCAACCATATGTGGAACATTTTGTATGCAATGCAATGTGGAAATTGACGTATTGACGTATTGCAATTGCAATTGCAATTTTCAGTTACGATAGAAATCTCTATTCATGGAAATATCTAGTACATAGGCAACTGGAAACGAGGCGATTTTGGTTTCCAAGACAAAGGCTATTATTGTCTGGCCTGGCAGGCTGGAGTATTAGAACTTTATGTACAAATATATTGTGTATTTATATAATGTAAACGCCCTGTTGACTGCATCATTACCCAGTGGCTGGCTGGCAGTGAGCTCGATCTTGAAATCTATTTATCATTTTGCTATTTGAAAAAAGTCCAAAGAGTTAAGAATCAAATAGCAGTCTAACATTTTAGCTCCCCCTTGTTAATCAGTAGATTTTCAATTATATTATTTGGGTCATGTTTAGCAGCCGCTAAAGATCTTGAAATTGTGTTTTGCATTTGTTGGGCTTTAAAAACAAAATCATTTATAACAATTTCGTTGGAGCCGCTGGACATGTGAATACTGTTTAACAACAATGTAACAAATAATTGCCTGATATGATAAGACCCATCAAATGTTTTAGAATATAATCTGTAAGGGAGTTAAATTTAGTTTAAGGTAAATCCGTTTCATGTGTGAAAGATGGGACTGGGTTCTAGCTGCGCTCAAAGGGTAACTTCTAAATTTTTACTGACTTCAAGGTAAATAATAGATCAGCTTTATTATACCACGCAGAACTCAAATTTCGAACAATTTATATAGTGACCCAAAATACACGCAAGATTTAAGTTCTCAGCAGGTGGTCCATTGGTCTAGGCGGTCTTTGCAAAGAATTTTGCAGAAGTTACACCCTTTCCCATACAAGATTCAACTGCTTCACGAGTTAACACCGAATAATGCACAAAAACGCATTCAATATACGATGAAAAATCAGTTTGTTTTTGTTGTTTGGATGAAAATTATATAGCTTGACGCAAATATAGTATACTTGTGTCCAAACACATTGTGTTTGTTTGTCAATATTACATGTTGGAGACACAAAGATATAATAGGTTATAATATATGTTTTTGTGACCCAAATGTAGCTTTGTTTGTTGAAAAGTGCTGTAAACAAAATCTTGAGAGATAACAAATAAACAAAATACCAGCAGATCTTCAACTCATAATGCAGTGCATGCAAACATATAAATGGTTCATGAAATCTGTTGTTTTTATTAGCGTGAAAAGTCGCAATTTTTAAGAATTGTGCCCAGAAAACAACGAGTTTATTCACAAACTCATAATGAGCATTGAGGCACATTTCACCTCAATGGCCACGTGAATAAACAGATTTTCAGAATATGACGCACCCAAAACCCACGAATAATTGTTGAACATCGAATGCACAGTAGACCGGGCCACGAAAAAAATTTCCCAAAGTTGAGGGCAAATATTAAAGATCACCTCGAGACAATTTAACCCTGCACCGTCATCCTTCGTCAAAACGACGCCGCGCGATTTTATTTACGAGCTTTTGAGTTTTTTTTTCGATGGTTTTGAACTCATTTTTCGTATAGCTTTAGTCGTTTACAAAGTTATTTTTTGTTGAATATTAAATAAAAATTAACTAAATAAAAAAATAACATTCATTTTGATTCTTATTTTTGCTCACGATATTATTCATAGCGTCTTGAAACAGGTCGTAGTCAAAATGACGAAGGATGACGTTCTATGGTAATAAAAGTTCCTTTCCGATCCCGTGAAAAACAGCCAAAATGTTTTTTTTATTGTAGTAACTAGATTAAAAATTAATTAAACAAGGCAAATATTTAAAAAAATTGTCGATAGCGCTGAAAAGTTTGCAATAATTTGCGCTAAAAAGTATGCAATAATTTATATTGAAAACTTTTTCGATAGCGCCAAAAAGTATGCAATAATTTGAGGTAATATTACAAACAACATGAAAAAATATTTATATTAATGCTATAAATATATCTTGTCATACGTAACTTTATTGTTTTTGAATAAAACTGTATACTTCCAAAGCAAAATGTTCTTGGTTTTTAAAGGGCTTCAATCCTAGAGCAAAATATTTTAAATGTTAGGGGTAGAAATTGCATTAATGAGGGCTTCATTACAAAATGATGTCGTACGTCAGAGACATCTATGGGACAAATGTAGTACTCGTCGAGGCCTATACAACGATCTATTGTATGTTACGATCGAGCTACAAACAAAAGGCCTACAATAAAATATCGATTTTGGCTGTTTTTCACGGTCTCGGAAAGGATTTTTTTTGAAATTGCCTTGAGGTGATCTTTAATATTTGCCCTCGACTTTGGGAATTTTTTTTTTATATGGAGGACGACCCGGTCTAATGCACAGTATTATTATAAGTGGCTTCAAACTTTACATTTTAAATTTTCGCAATTATGGAATGCGACAACCCTATCAACAGAGAGGACTTCGACCGTCAAATAACTGGAATAACTTTAAAATGGATCATTGGACCATAATTTTTTGGAAAACGGCGAACAAGCTGCAGTTAATGTGAAGGGCATTCAATTCCAGGCCAGAGATAGAGAAAAGTCCAGAACTGTGGTACCCACAAGATGGAGCCACAACTAATCTAACAATGGGTCTCGATCGAATTGTTTAACAATGGGTCTCGATCGGTGGCGATCGAATAATATCGAGGTTTTCTGATTTTAACTAGCCACCGCGTTCGCCTGATTTAAGAGCTCGCGATTTTTTTCTTTAAGGCTACCTAAAGGGTACCATGTATGCCAATAAGCCAAGAACCATCCAATAGTTTAAGGGCAATTTTCTCAATGTCCTATGAAAGTGTCTGCTTACTAATTTATCGGAATGATATACTGCTTGTTAAGGGTTTTCATTTCCTCATAATCCGGTTAAATTAACGGGGTGTTAGATGTTTTACGTTGGCAACCCTGATGAAATGTATGACTATAGTTGTCAGCACTGTAAGATATCAGCTGTTTGCTTTATTATTGTTTTTGTGCAAAGTGTAATTTATTCAAATTATGGCGGAAAACAATCAAAAATGACACCATGGTAAGAACTTTGCAGTTGCCGAGGAACATTTACTTGTGGACCTGGTGGAAGAACGCAAGTCAATTGTAGAAAACCAAATTCTTTAACCATAACAACATTAAAACAAAACAACTGTTGCCAACAGTTGTCAGCTGTTTGTTTTAGACCTCTTGTTAACGCTATTGGCCGGATTAATTGTAAGTATACATTGAAATAATGCATACACTTGGTACGAGGTTATCTTCGTTTTGTAAGGTTCCTAACCCCCCGGGGTTGTTCGAGACCGGATAAGTAGGTATTGAGATAATGAAATTCTCCTAACTGGAACTTTATCGTTAAGATAAAAGATAACCCGACATTGAGGCTAATATCCAAGAAGAAGTGAGGGCGCTGGGATCTGAAATTCAAAGAAAAGTTATGGAAACTAGTCCGAAAAGAGCACGTCAGGTCGAAGCTAACAATAGGGACCATTTCAAAAAGATATTATCTTCAAAACATAATGTGAACATACATATTTTCAAAATATAATCAAAATTTGAATAAATGCCAACGTTAAATAAAATCAGAAAAAAAGTTGTAAATAAAATCAATCATACTGTTTCTTATGCGTCACCCTGCATATACATATTTTTTCAAATAAACCCGCGAATTGAATTGTGTTTTATTGAAAACAAAATAGAAGAAACTCTACATAAATATGGGGCGCGACACGAAAGACCAACGAGTTTTCATTGTTGAGTTACATTTTAAAAATAATGAAGATTTGATAGCTACAGTTCGTAATTCATCATCAGCTAGCTATAAGGATAAAAGAATCCGCCCAGCAACATATTGCACGAACCATGTACATGTTTGCAAAAATTGTTTTCATGAATTGAAGATCTGCTACTTTTTTGTTTCTTTGTTGTCTGTCACGTTTTTGTTTTGAGCAATTTTCAACAAACAAATCCATATTTGGGTCACAAAAACATACTTATGTTATAACCTATTATTCATTGTGTCGAAAAGATGTTATATTGTATAGCAAACACAATGTAGTTGGACACAAGTATACTATATTTGCGACAAGGTACAAACACGTTATATTTGCAACCAAACAACTAAAAAATAAAGATTTTTCAGCCTGCAGAATGTTACTTTTGCGGGTTATATAATTTTCAACAGATCTTTTTCTTTTTTTTCAAATTTAAAAAAAGAAATTTGGTTACCTTAGAAAACAAATTCGATTTCTCGATATTTAATTATAAAGCAAAATACATAAACAGTTGCAAATTCTAACACTCATAAGTTGCAATAACATTTGAGCTTCAATAATATTAACATTAATGTTAACTTTTATTTCCCATCTCATGTGGCTTAAATCTCTTATTGTGGCTTAAAATGCTCTTTATGCAAAAATCTAAGCTCACCTTAACTCTTTCAGTTACCAAATGTTTATCAAACAGCATGACAACATAAGTTTGTAGATGCTGCTGCCGCTGCTGCCACCAAACCACCTCAACATGTTGGCAGTCATACCCAACATCACCGGGTAACGACCATGATAATACAGCCAACCATCCACATACAACCGATATTACTATAAAACATGTTTGATCATTAAAGCCAAGTTTATAAACTACAACTTGACTTTAAACGTTGACTTTGGCCCAAGGAATGATATAAGCTCAAAACCAAAACAAAAATCAGCAATAGCGACAGCAACAGCAACAACTGAAACTACAACAAAAAGCGAGGCTGCTTAGTTTCCAGCTGAAAACCGCATACGTAAGTAACCTTGACCTGGTTCTTGAAATGAAAACGAGACTGGCTTGATGGAGCTGAAATGCAGCAGCAGCAACCAACCAGCCAGCCACTGGATATGTAATATGTGTGTGCGCATGCGCATGCGCCTGTGCCCGATGGCTGTGGTGAGTGAGTGCAGTGCATCAAGCTTTGTTGCACTATATATGGGGATGTAAGCAAATACAGGTTTTCTTGTTAATGAAGACGGCCGTCCGGGCCGGGCCAGACTTCTGCGCTTGTGTGTTGCTTTGAGTGTTGGCCGCTGTTGTTGACAATAGAGTCTTGTGTTCGTAGATGGTGGATGGTAGTTGGTACGATAGTTGTAGTCTTGGCTATGATCACCTCACAAGTACACAAGAGTGCGAGTATTTATGTTATTACCATGGGCAGTTGAGTTGCTTGGACTTTTTTTTAGCATTGACAATGGTTACACATGCGTACCAATGAGTTTTGGCTGCAAATTGCATGCTCGATGGCTGTATGATTGTGCGCATGTGCGCATGTGCTCATGTGGGGATGACAAGAGGGCGTTTTTATGCTGGCTTTAGACTGCCACATGATGTTGTAGTGCGTGCATTTAATTTATAATTAATTATAGTATAAATCAAAATATGAATTGCGTTTTGTGTGTGCGGTTATGGCATTTCAACGATGGCCAATTTGTATACAAGCAGAATATTGATTGCCCGGGAATACAACCAAATAAATCTACTGAGTTTTGAACCTGAAAATGTCAATGCGTTCGAAATCCTTGATACCACCAAAGAGCGACGAGTGTATGCAACGCAACATGACGTCATATTCAACAAATGACAAATGCATTAATATCACTCACTCGCTTACTCGCCACTCGCTCGCTCACTCAGGCCCGTTGGCGAAGGTCGAGGTTAATTGAGTTGTTTCGTTAAATATTCTGTAGGCACCATCTCATGGCTATTGCACTATAGTGGCTACATTTTTAAATAACCAGCAACAAATGTTTGTACATGGGTATTTGACTTTGTGTGTGTGTGTGTGTGTGTGTAAACATTCAAATATGCAAAACATTTATACAATATTGAGTGTCAATTTCATGGCACTCAACACATCATATCTCAGGGCGTCACATCGCATTGCATCGCGTCACTTCGCATCGCATCGCATCGCATCGCATCGCATCACATCTCATCTCATCTCGCATTGGTGGCGATGGTGATGATGAATGCCGCCGATGAGAGTCATCATCATCAGCTACAACAGCATCATGACTACTATTATATATCACTCATAATCTCATCATTGAAATGAATAGTATATATGTATATGTTTGTGTGTGAATATGTATTTACCTATGAGCCAGTTTCTGTAATTGATGGCTCGAGGGAATTATGATGATATTCCTCTGAGGTTCATGTACTACTGGTGTAAATGAAAAATAACTTGATTAATAAGCGTATTTAATTGTTTTACATGACGTCTTTAACTACCAGAGTCGAGGTGTTAATACCTTTGGATTAGAGTATAGGTTGCACTGTTTACGAGGGTCAGTTGAGTACAAAAGTAAAATTCCACAAAACTCAATGATATTTAAAAAGTTTGTAAAAAATGTTTTATAAAATGCCACACTTCGTCGAGATTTTGTAGAAAAATAACAACGTTTTATAAAACTTAAATTAACAATTTTTATGAAATTATGTGATTTTGTATAGAAATATGATGAAATTTTCTACAGAAGTATACATTTTTTACTAAATTTTCGAGAAAATTCATAAAATTGAATTTCGACGGCACTCTCTAAAGTAGTAAACAACCCAGCAAAAATATAATGGAGTAGTTCCAACGGCTCTACCCCTTTCAGTACTACCAACGATGTACTATGTGCGGATTTTCGGCATACAGGAATCCGAAATTGCATTACAGATATTATGGTGTGTGTCGGAAGAAAAAGATTATCTGGCACTAATGCTGTTATTGTTCGTCCAAGTTCAATGTATTCGATAGCTCGATGGTGAGATGCGCGGCTGGCAATCAAAACGCTTGATTTCGATTTCCCGGTCGGGGAAAAATTGTTACAGAAAAATTAATAATTAATTATTTAAACCCTCGCTACAAAACCCCGTAGTTTGTATGGTATACTTTCAGGCGAATACAATTTGTTGGTAGTTCTGGTTGAAACTCTGGTGATTGGTATACACTTTTTTTGCTGGGAATTTAAAATCAATTCAAATAAATTCAATTCACTTTAATTCAGTTCACATTCAATTAAATTCTATTCATTTCATTTAATTTTATTTTATTTAATTTTACTTATATTTAATTTTTTATAGCTTTATTTAATTAATTTTAATTTAATTTAATTTAATTTAATTTAATTTAATTTAATTTAATTTAATTTAATTTAATTTAATTTAATTTAATTTAATTTAATTTAATTTAATTTAATTTAATTTAATTTAATTTAATTTAATTTAATTTAATTTAATTTAATTTAATTTAATTTAATTTAATTTAATTTAATTTAATTTAATTTAATTTAATTTAATTTAATTTAATTTAATTTAATTTAATTTAATTTAATTTAATTTAATTTAATTTAATTTAATTTAATTTAATTTAATTTAATTTAATTTAATTTAATTTAATTTAATTTAATTTAATTTAAGTTAATTTAATTTAATTTAATTTAATTTAATTTAATTTAATTTAATTTAATTTAATTTAATTTAATTTAATTTAATTTAATTTAATTTAATTTAATTTAATTTAATTTAATTTAATTTAATTTAATTTAATTTAATTTAATTTAATTTAATTTAATTTAATTTAATTTAATTTAATTTAATTTAATTTAATTTAATTTAATTTAATTTAATTTAATTTAATTTAATTTAATTTAATTTAATTTAATTTAATTTAATTTAATTTAATTTAATTTAATTTAATTTAATTTAATTTAATTTAATTTAATTTAATTTAATTTAATTTAATTTAATTTAATTTAATTTAATTTAATTTAATTTAATTTAATTTAATTTAATTTAATTTAATTTAATTTAATTTAATTTAATTTAATTTAATTTAATTTAATTTAATTTAATTTAATTTAATTTAATTTAATTTAATTTAATTTAATTTAATTTAATTTAATTTAATTTAATTTAATTTAATTTAATTTAATTTAATTTAATTTAATTTAATTTAATTTAATTTAATTTAATTTAATTTAATTTAATTTAATTTAATTTAATTTAATTTAATTTAATTTAATTTAATTTAATTTAATTTAATTTAATTTAATTTAATTTAATTTAATTTAATTTAATTTAATTTAATTTAATTTAATTTAATTTAATTTAATTTAATTTAATTTAATTTAATTTAATTTAATTTAATTTAATTTAATTTAATTTAATTTAATTTAATTTAATTTAATTTAATTTAATTTAATTTAATTTAATTTAATTTAATTTAATTTAATTTAATTTAATTTAATTTAATTTAATTTAATTTAATTTAATTTAATTTAATTTAATTTAATTTAATTTAATTTAATTTAATTTAATTTAATTTAATTTAATTTAATTTAATTTAATTTAATTTAATTTAATTTAATTTAATTTAATTTAATTTAATTTAATTTAATTTAATTTAATTTAATTTAATTTAATTTAATTTAATTTAATTTAATTTAATTTAATTGTTTGTTTGTTTTTATTTCATTCATTTTATTTCATTTCATTTCATTTGATTTCATTTGATTTCATTTCATTTCATTTCATTTCATTTCAATTCAATTCAATTCAATTCAATTCAATTCAATTCAATTCAATTCAATTCAATTCAATTCAATTCAATTCAATTCAATTCAATTCAATTCAATTCAATTCAATTCAATTCAATTCAATTCAATTCAATTCAATTCAATTCAATTCAATTCAATTCAATTCAATTCAATTCAATTCAATTCAAGTCAATTCAATTCAATTCAATTCAATTCAATTCAATTCAATTCAATTCAATTCAATTCAATTCAATTCAATTCCATTCAATTCAATTCAATTCAATTCAATTCAATTCAATTCAATTCAATTCAATTCAATTCAATTCAATTCAATTCAATTCAATTCAATTCAATTCAATTCAATTCAATTCAATTCAATTCAATTCAATTCAATTCAATTCAATTCAATTCAATTCAATTCAATTCAATTCAATTCAATTCAATTCAATTCAATTCAATTCAATTCAATTCAATTCAATTCAATTCAATTCAATTCAATTCAATTCAATTCAATTCAATTCAATTCAATTCAATTCAATTCAATTCAATTCAATTCAATTCAATTCAATTCAATTCAATTCAATTCAATTCAATTCAATTCAATTCAATTCAATTCAATTCAATTCAATTCAATTCAATTCAATTCAATTCAATTCAATTCAATTCAATTCAATTCAATTCAATTCAATTCAATTCAATTCAATTCAATTCAATTCAATTCAATTCAATTCAATTCAATTCAATTCAATTCAATTTAATTTAATTTAATTTAATTCAATTTAATTCAGTTCTCAATACATGAAAAAAATTTCGATGCAAATTCGACAAAACTTTCGTTAAAAATATAAAATGTAAATATCAGTTTATAGAACTAAAAAATTACGACAAAATTTTTATAAGAATATAAAGTTTTGACCAAATTTTCTATAAAAATATGAATTCTGTATCAAATTTTCTGTGGAAACATAAAATTTCGACTAAGTTTTTAAAGAAATTCGAAATTTCGAATAAAATGTAGACAAAATATTCTATGGAAATATCAAACTTATTAAATATAATTATAAAATTTTGGCGAAATTTCGTATAGAAATAGAAACTTCGGAGTAATTTTTACAGAAATGCAGAATTTAGGCGATGTTTATAAAAAATAAAAATCGACAACAGTTTTTCTAGAAGTATGTCATTTTGAAGAAATTTTCTATAGAAATATACAAATTTTACAAAACTTTCTATAGAAATTTAAAACTTCGACAAAGTTTCCAATGGTTGTAAAACATTGTCGACGAAATTTCGTATGGAAATATAAATCTTCGTCGTAATTGTTTACAGAAATTCAATATTTTGGTGATATTTTTATAGAAATTTTTATAGAAATACTTCTGTCGTTTTGAAGAAATTTTCTATACAATTATAAAATTTCGACAATATTTTCTAAATCGACCATGTTTTCAATAGGTGTAAAAAATTGTTGACTTAATTTCCCATAGAAATATAAAAAACAGTTTCTTTAGAAATACAAAATTATTAAAATTTTTTTTCTATAGAAATCTTAATTAACGACGAAACATTCCACAGAAATATTAATTATTGGCAACATTTTTAAAACTCGATAAATTGTATTAGAAGTTTAAACTAATGACGAAATTATATACAAATTTTATGGAAATATAAAATTTTGAATCAACTTTTCTATAGAAATATGAAATTTCGACGAAATTTCCTACAGAAATATAAATTGTAGACAAGGCTTTTATACAATAATAATATTTCGACGAAATTGTTATTAAAATATAATATAATGACGAAATTTTCTAAAAATTTTTATGGAAATATAAAATTTTGTATCAAGTTTTCTATATAAATATAAAATTTAAACGAAATTTTCTGTAGAAACATTAAATTTCGATGTTTTTATTTTGAGAAATTTAAATTTTTATGAAATTTTCTTTAAAAACACAATATTTCAATAAAATTGTGTAAGAAATATAAACTGTCGACGTCAATTTTTGTTGACATATAACTTTTTGGTATTTTCTTCTAGAACTATAAATTTTTGACGAAGTATTTCTACTTCTATCAAAATATAAAGGTTGCAACAAATTTTTGTGGGTGAATAAATTTCGATGAAATTAGTACAGAAATATAAAACTTTGATGACAAACTTTGAGAAACTCGATAGAAATAAGAAATTTCGAGACAAATTTTCTATACAAATATAAAATGTTGACTTTAGAAATATAAAATTTGGGCAACGTTATCAATACTTCCCAAAGACATATAACATTTCATCGATATTTACTATAGAAATATCAATTTACAACTACGTTTTTACAAAACTATAATATTTCGAAAAAAATTTCTAAAAATTTAAAATGTTGAAGTACTTTTCTATAGAAAACCTATAAAAATATAAAATTTCTACAAATATATTATAATATATAATTTACAAATATAATATTTCTAAAAAATTTATTTACAGAAATATACAAATTTGTCATATAAATACAAAACATCAACGCATTTTTTAAAAGAAATTAAAAAAATATTCTAATTTTCTATAGATATGAATAATTTAGAAGATTTTTTTTACACATGCACAAAATTGTGACGATTTTTCTACAAATGTTCTATACTATACAAAATTTCGACCACAATTAATTTTTTATAAAAATATAATATTTCGACAAAATTTTCTATAGAACCATAAAACGCCGACGAAATTTGTTAAGGAATGTAAATTTTAGCGCAATTTTTTATTGATACTAAAACTACGACAAATTTTTCTATATTAATATACAATTTCGAAGACATTTTCTACAGAAATATCCAATTTCAATTAAATTTTCAATTGAAAATTAAATTTTGATAATATTTTCTATTAAAATATAACATTTGGATATAAAAATTCGACTAAATATTCTATAAAAATACAAAATTTCATCAAAATTGCCTGTAGCAATGAGAAGTTTCCAAGAAAATTCTTAAAGGAGTTAGAAAATTTCACAATGTTTGCAATAAATGTAACAACATTTTACGAAATTTCGAAAGAAAATATAAAATTTCGACAACATTTTGTATGAAAATATATAAAATCGACAAATTTTCTATAGAATTATTATAAAGATGTGTTATTTTCCTTCGGTAAAATAATTTTTCGACAAAAATAAAAAAAAAAAAATTTTACAAAATTTCAAAATTCTTTGATTGTACAAAGAGCTATTTAGGACGCCATACAAACCGGTGGAAAAGATTGGATTAGTGTGGTAAATAAATCATGTTTAATATTTCAAGAAAATTTCAAGTTTCAGAATATAAAATTTTAACAAAAAGTTTCTTGAATTAAATTAAAAGTTTACCAAAAACATTAATATTACAAATTCTACAAAGTCAGGGAATGGATTAAAATTTCGATGATAGGTTAATTAATAACCTGGAAAAGTTTACTGCAATAGCTGTAACTCTTCCAACTACACGCGTCCTCACTAACTTGGCTTAACTATCTCACTCTTGGTGAGAAGTAGTAAAATACAACTATTTCAAATTATTACACTTCCTGAAAACAACAAACAAAAAAAACTTTCAAGGACACCACTTAGCTTTTCCCCCCTCCTTTTGAAATTTAACAAGAAACGTGTTAATATGGGAAAACTTCAGTCAGTTGTAAATATTCTTGCCATAAGTTACAACTACAAGAAAGATGTCTACGTCATTGGGTTGGTCGGTCGGTCGGTTGGTCGATTGCCATACTAGGTCTTTTGACTCAAGACTGTTTGTTGCTGGCGATGATGCTGTCCATGATTGTGCTGCCGCTACTGCATCACTAGTTCCTCCACCGATGGTTTTGTGGCTGAGTTTGGTAAGAAATGTAACAACCAAGTGGATGACATTGAGATGAATATTTTAAATTTAAAGTAAAGCAGCAGTCAGCAGTGGTTTCGTTTTCTTGAGGTTTTTATAAGAAGCGGAGAGAGAGAGAGAGCGAGCGAGAATGAAAACATGTTCTGCCTGTAAGACTGTTTGTTATTTGCAACGACAGCCAAGCCAAGCCAAGTCAGGCCATGCCAAGGTGTTACTTAGTAGTTTTATGTGGTAAAAGAATAAAGTGACATCAAGGATGCAATCAAGGATGTCAGGTTTAATACCGAACAACAAAAGAAGCACAAAATCGTATAGCAAAAGAGAAGGGTGATTTATTATTGTTCCTCTTCTTCTTTCATTTCAACAGTTTTAACTGAAAACAAGATAATAAATTGATTTTTTTTCCTTCCCTCATTCTGTTTACCAACATTTATCCGAACAGGAAAACTTCCTTTTATTTAACTTTAAGTTGTAACAACAAACAGTATTGAATTAAACCAACATGGAGATGTCATCTTTTGAATAATCAATGAGATGAAAATACAATTTAGAAATCTTTTTCATATTCGTACGGTTTTCAAATCATGCATGCGATTATAGCAACAATAATGTTGAAATCTTCGTTATATTCTCAATAAAAATAATGACATCCTTCCCCCTTCGTTTATGTATCTGGTGGCTGGTGTTGCCACTAGTTGTTGACATCCATTGTTGAAGGATTTTGGTGATGAAATGTGAAAAGATATTAACATATTTATACGAAAATATACAATGAACACGAATAATACTGGTGTAAGGATTAAACTGCTAGAATATTTATAGGAACTAAAGAGGATTTCTTGTATGACACTTTAATTTTTCCCACAAAATTGTCTATTAATTAATTTTATTGTAACATTAAATATCGGCGTAATTTTATAAAGAAATTGAAATATTGTATGAAATTTTCATTATATTTATACATAAAACAAAATGTCGACAAAATTTTATGTAGAAATGTAGCGAATTTGACGAAATTCGCATTTTATAATAGAACTACAAATATATTGACGGAATTTTCTAACTAAGTAAACTATTTCGACTAGTTTGTTAATAGAAGATATTGAGCATGTTTTTTATTCCCTGCTAAACTAATTTTCGACCACTTTATATGGGGTGCTAAGCGATATTAAGCGATTTTAAAATACAAAGTCGTCGAAAAATTAGTTTAACAGGAATTAAAAAAAAAGCTTATTAAATACAATACACATACTCAAACGCATTTTCTAATATAATTAAAAATATATCGAACAAATTTTCTATACAAATAATTTCGATGAAATTTTTTACACACGTAAAAAATTGCGAGGATTTTTTCTACATAATTTTTCAATAGACGTGAAATGTTTCAGCGAATAGAGAAACTTCTATAAAAGAACAAATTTCGACGACATTTCTGTGTAGAAGTAAAATATTTGACATTTCTATAGATGTACAAATTTCAAAGAATAACAATATTTTTGCAATTTTCAATACATTAAATATATTTCGACGAGAATTGCTATAGAACTAACTAGGTTCGACGAATTGTTTCTACGGATATAAAATTTCGACGACATTTTTCTATAGACGTAAAATGCTTCTGCGAAAAGAAGTAAAGAGTTTCGACGACATTTTTGTGTAGAACTAAAATATTTGACATTTTATTAGACGTTAAATTATCAAAGAATAAAAGTATTTTATGCAATTTTCGACATATTTCTACTAGTATTTTTATAAAACTGAATATTTTCGATGAAGTTTTTCTGCAGAAATAACAGTTCGACGACATTTTTCTACAGACGAAAAATTTTTCGGCGAATAGAAGTAACATTCTATAGAAGTAACAAATATCGACGACATTTTTGTGTAGAATGTCGAAAGTCGTGTAGATGTTTCTGTAGAAGTAAAATATTTGACATTTTCTATAGATGTAAAAATTTCAAAGAATATAAATATTTTATACAATTTTTAATATACTAAACATTTTTCGACGAGTATTTATATACAACTAAATAGTTTCGATGAATGTTTTCTACAAAAATAAAATTTCGACGACATTTTTCTACAGACGTAAAATGTTTCTGCGAATAGAAGTAACTTTCTATAGATGTAACAAATTTCAACGACATTTTTGTGTAGAAGTAAAATATTTGACATTTTCTTAGACGTTACATTTTCAAAGAATAAAAGTATTTTATGCAATTTTCAATATACTTCAAAATATTTCGACGAGTATTTCTATAAAAGTAAATAGTTTCGATGAAGTTTTTCTGCAGAAATATTATTTCGACCACTTTTTTTATACACGCAAAATGTTTCGGCGAATAGAAGTAAATTTCGAATTTCGACGACATTTTTGAGTAGAAGTAAAAGTAAAATATTTGACATTTTCAATAGATATAAAAATTGCAAAGAATTTGTCTATAGAAATACAAATATTTTATGCAATTTCCAATATACTAAAAATATTTCGACCAGTATTTCTATAGAACTAAATAGTTTGACTTTTTTCATAGAAGTAAAAATTCCGATTACAATTTTTCTACGGAAGTATAAATATTTACAGTTTCTATAAAAATAACTTATATGGACGAAATTTTCTATAGAAGTAAAAACAATTTTCATGAAAATTATAAATTTCTATAGAAATTATTATATATTCTATAGAAATAAATAATTCAGATGAATTTGTTTATACCAGTAAACAATTGCGACGATATTGTTCTACAGAAAAATAATATTTCGACGACATTTTTCTATAGACGTAAAAACTATTTCTACGAAATTCTCTATAGAAGTAACAAATTTCGACGACATTTTGTGTAGAAGCAAATTATTTCTACAGCTTCTACAGAATTATAAATTTTGAAGAAAGTGTTACAGAAATATAAATATTTTGAATAAATACAAAACCTCGACGAATTTTTCTGGGGAAATAGTTTCGACAAATTGTTTTCATAGAAGTAATAAATGTCGATGATAATTTCTATAGAAGGAAACAAATTTGACAAGGTTTTCCACAGAAGTATACAATGCTACGACATTTTTATATAAATAATTTTTCTATAGAAGTAAAAAATTTCGACGACATTTGGCATAGAAGAAAAAAGTTCATAAAAGTGAAAAATGTCGACGAAATTTTCTATAGAAACAAGTAATTTCCATGAACTTTTTTTAAACAAGTAAACAATTTCGACCATTTGTTTAATGAAATCGGCGAAATTTTCATATCGATGTAAAATATTTCTACAAAGTTTTCTATAGAAGTACTAAGTTTCGACGATATTTTTGTGGAGAAATAAAATATTTCGCCAACATTTGCTTTAGACGTAAAAAAATTAACCGAAATTATGTAAAGAAATAAAAATATTTTACGAAATGTTCAATATAAATACTACGAGTTTTTCTGCAGAAATAAATAAGTTCGACGAATTTTTTCGTAGAAATAATAAATGTTGATGATAATTTATATAGAAGTAAACATATTCGACAAGATTTTCTACATATGTATAAAATTCTACGACATTTTTTAAGAAATAACGTAAAATGCACGAATTTTTCTATAGAAGTATAAAATTTCGACGACATTTTGTATAGAAGAAAAAAAAGTTCATAAATGTGAAAATTTTCGACGAAATTTTCTATAGAAATAAATAATTTTTATGATATTTTATACAAGTAAAAAAAGTTTGATGATTTTTTCTACTGAAATCGACATTTTTTTATCGACGTAAAATATTTCTACAGTTTTCTATAGAAGTAACAAGTTTCGACGATATGTTTCTGGAGAACAACATTTGCTTTAGACGTAAAAAATTAAACCGAAATTGTTTAAAGAAATAAAAATATTTTATGAAATGTTCAATATAAATGCCAAATTGTGACGAGTTTTCTATGGAAATAAAAAAAAGGTTCGACGAATTTTTTTTAGAAGTAATACATGTCAGTGATAATTTCTATAGAAGTAAACAAATTCGACAGTTTTCTAGAAAAGTAAAAAATTCTACGATATAACGATGACAATTTCTATAAAAATAAAAAAAAATTCGACAAAATTTGACATTTTTGAGGAAATAAAAACTTCGACGAAATTTTCTTAGCAATTAAAAATGTTGACAATATTTTGAATAGAAATAAAAAGGTACCTATTAGTGATGCACAGAATCGAGGAACCGGTTCACAAGAACCGTTTCTTTGCAGTAACCGAACGGACCGGGGCTTACATGAACCGAAAGGACCAAAAACGGATTCAAAAGAACCGAAAATGGTTCCAAAAACACCGAAAAACTATTCTACAGGAACTGATAAAAGGTTTGAGAAGAACCCTAAAACGGTTCCTGACCAAGAGGAGTCCTTTCCAAAAGATTCTACAGGAACTGAAAAACGAGTTGAAAATAACCGTGAAATGGTTCCTAAAGCAGAGGACTCGTTTCCAAAGGTACCAAAACTGTTAACCTTTGACTGAGTGTACGAAAATGTGTATTTTTATTAAATTTTATATTCTTATAATAAGAAGCCTCTTTGGAACAGCAATTTGCCGAGAACCGGAACCGGACCAAACACCCGTTTCTTCTAGAAACTGGACTTGACAGAAAATGTGTATTTTTATCAAATGTTATATTCTTATAATAAAATATTTTACTTAAGCTTCTTTGGGACAACAATTTGCCGAGAACCGGAACCGGTTCAAATACCCGGTTCTTCTCGGAACCGGACTCTACAGAAAAGGTGTCTTTTAATCAAATTTCAGAGTCGTCTCATAAGATATTTCACTTAAGCCTCTTTGGGACAGCAATTTGTTGCGAATCGGAACCGGTCCAATTACACGGTTCATCTCTGAACCGGAGTCAACAGAACTGGTTCTTAACATACGCGATACCGCACATCACTGGTAATTATGTTTGTTTGGTAACGCTAAAATAACTTTTCGACCAATTTGAATGAAGAGCCTCTAAGCTCCCAGTACAAAATGGTCGAAAAATTAGTTAGCGAGCTTAGAAATATAACATTTTGAAATTTGTTATTTTTTTTACCAACGATTGCGTAAAGCTAAATGTTACACTATCAGATCAAACGGAACGATTTGCTGAGAGAGTAATGAAATAAAAATCTCTATAACTTGAGAGAAGTCGTATACTCGTATACTATTTTTAATCAGTTTTGGAGAATGCAAAAACTTCTGTGTGCAAAGTGAAAAACAAAATAAGACAGTTATAAAATAAAAATAGAATAGAGAAAAAAAAAGAAGTGTAAAGTGTAAAAAATTACAGATTTATATCTGTTTTATTAGCATTTGTTTGTGTCATTCCCAAATGCAACCCTGGATTGTATAATTTTTTGAGTAGAAATAATAAATGAGAGAAATCTAACAGTTCTGTCCAAATTGTTTCTGCAAATAGTTGTCCACATGTTTAGAGTATTATGACAACCGCATATGACAATTTTGACATATCCAAGGATTTCTCTAATAGTGTAAGAACGCATTTACACCGCCGTTTATCGCGGCCACGTTAGCGATAGTCAAACAGGATGTACAGGTAGAGAAGAAAAAAAGCCCGAAATTTGGGAACCCTAGTAGAAGAGAACCAAAAAATTCGATGCGATTCACTCAAACGCATTTCTTTCCCGCGCCATAACTTGATTATTTCATACTTTTTAAATACTTTATGTAATTTTATTTAAATATGGTTGGAATTTATATAGTTAGATACAATAACATCATCAGAAAACTGCTCGTGTATTGAAATATTCAACGAAGAGAGTAAAAGAGAGAGCAAGGAAATAACGCGCTTCACTCGATTTCTTTGTTGGCATTCCACTACATAAGTATATTTTCTTCTCTATACAACAGTTGCTTTATGCGATAGCCTTGTTCTATAATCGTTGCGATTAAATTGACATTTCAGTTGGCAACTCCGTGCTTAGGCTAACTCCGCGCTGACACAAAATTATCGAAGACGGCGGCACAACAAAAAATTAAATTGGCGGCTATTGGTTTTGCCAGTTTTGTACAAATTTTGGGATGTTTTTGAACCTCTAAAATTGGATTAGTGAGTCAACTGGGGCCAGTCGATTAAATCTGCTCACAGTTTAACCCATTAAGAGCCATTTATATCGACGGCGGCGTGAGCTTCAAAAACGTTTCGGTGGCGGAGATGCGTCGGAAAATTTTCGATCGGTTTCCATCTGTGAAACATACACAGTTTTGTGTATGTTTTTCTTATGGTTGCATTTTTTTTGGAACATAAAGTATAGAGAAGCATAAAGCAACTATTGTATAGAGAAGAAAATTTACTCACGGAGTGGAAAGTCAACAAAGAAAACGAGTGAAGCGCGTCGTTTCTCTGCACTCTCTCTTACTCTCTTTGTTGAATATTTAAATACACGAGCAGTTTTCTGATGATGTTATTCTATCTAACTATAGAAATTCCAACCATATTTAAATAAAATTACATAAAGTATGTAAAAAGTATGAAATAATCAAGTTATGACGCGGGAAAGAAATGCGTTTGGGTGAATCGCGTTGACTTTTTTGGTTCTCTTCTACTAGGGTTGCCAAATTGCGGGGTTTTTTCTTCTCTACCTGTACATCCTTTTTGAGAGAAGAAAATTTACTCATGCAGTGGAATGCCAACAAAGAAAACGAGTGAATCGTGTCGTTTCTCTGCTCGCTCTCTTACTCTCTTCGTTAAAAATTTTAATACACGAGCAGTTTTCTGATGATGTTATTGTATGTAACTATAGAAACTCCAGCCACATTTAAATAAAATTACATAAAGTATGTAAAAAGTATGAAATCATCAAGATATGACGATGGAAAGAATTGCGTTTGAGTGAATCGAGTCGACTTTTTTGGTTCTCTTCTACTAGGGTTGCCAAATTGCGCCGGTTTTTTCTTCTCTACTTGTAAATCCTTTTTGTTTGTAACTAACAGAGTTGCATCCAAATGTACACCACCAAATGAGGTTAACAATTTAACTTCAGTTTCTACAGATTATAATTAAGGGTGTTTTTTTATTTCCCGCTAAACTACAATTTCGACGACTTTGTATGGGAAGCCGCTTAATGCCGCTTAAGTGGGCGAAAATTTAGTTTAACAGGGAATAAAAAAACAGTCCTATTGTATGAGTAATATTTTGGGTTAGCGCGGATTAATGGAGTTAAACTTCGAAATGCGTTAATCTTGTTTGGTGTAAATGCTTAAGACTGGTTCAAACCCACATGTACGTACAACTTTGAATTGTAGACTAGGAGAAAGTACCTGCTTCAATATAATTATATGCATAGACGCTGAAAAATAACGACCCCAGTAACATATTGCAGGAACCATGTTTGTATGTTGCAAGCATTGTTGATATGAATTCAAGATCATCAGTTTTTTTTTCTTTAGTGTCTGTCACGTTATTGTTTTCATCACTTTTACATAGAACACATTTGGGTCACAAATACATATATTTTAACCTATTAATCACTGTGTCCCAAATATGTTATATTGAATAGCAAACACAATGTGTTTGGGTACAAGTATGGTATATTTGCGAGAAGCTACAAACACGTTATATTTCCCAAACTACAAAAAAAGACAAATTTCCCAGAGTGTATATTGCAAATAAAGGCAATACTTACATTTTAGTTGCGAAGTTTGGCCATTGTTGAAAGGTACTCTGAAAAGACCAAGAAAAAAAAATAAAATTAGTACAGAAATGCAATTATTGAGAAGGAAGCTTCCAGATATAATGAGTTTTATAGGCAACTTCGGTAGGTCCATGGGACTTGACCGGTAATTTGAAGACATGCCTGACATGGTCTTTGTAAGTACATATGGTTGTGGACTTTACATATGAATCTCTCTCTTCCTTTTGTAACTGGTAATAGAAATAATGGTTTGAAATACTTTACGGCGTCTTTAATTAACAGAACTGATATTAATCTTGTAATGTATCTTAACAATTTCTACAATTGCACTTAGTCTTTGTTTCATGTAGATACAAAAACAAAACGAAATACAACACTAAGCCAACAATGTCCCATACAAAACCATGGCTAAATACAAAATCTTAAACAAGTCATAATGGTCATAACAATAACCAAAATAGAAAGAAAAGATACCGCGAAAAGGTTCCTGCCACAAAGGCACATGCTAACAAACAATGGCAGCCCATTAATGGCCATGGTTGAAACCGCTACCACACTAACGCAACTAACTAACTAACCATGGCTACCATAGGTGGGTAGATAGATGATAACTTAGCCATCAGCCAGCCAAGCCATTAAGATGAGTATATGGTAGAGGATGAAACTCAATATTGTTAAAAAGCCCAACAAGAAGACCGAAAAGCCAAACACTGAAATAAAACAAAAGCGAAACATCCACAAAAAGAGAAGAGTACAACAAAATAATGCATTGATATTTTCTCTAGCGAAATGAAAGAAACTGTAAAGAAAGAAAGAAACCTCCAACCATAGACAATGACAAGATAATAATAACAACAACAACAACAACAACCACAACAAAACTACTTGAAGGACAACATGTGAGAAACGCTGAACATACGAACAATAGAAAATTGAGGGGAAAATAGAACAATTTCAAGAAATTTTCATACAACAACTGCTTGCCAAAGCAATCTTTGTGTAGTTGCAGAAAACGCCATAAAAACAAAAACAAAAAAAAAAATAAAAAAGAAAAGATAAAACTGTTCGAACGCATGTGAGAGAGGAGGGAGGAACAGGAGCAGCAGCAGAACAACACACAAAAACAATAAGCCTAAAAACCTTCTATACAATATAGACAATATCAACAATACTTGTAGGATGCCTACTTGCCATCATCATGGAGTGAACACAACCGGCCAGAATGCACTAAAACTGCCAGCACATTGCTAACATATGGTCGTCACTCCTCACGCCTCCCAGTACTTGTTTTTGCACTACCAAACTGCCTTGCACCACCCTACAAGGAAGTGACGATAAACAAGGAGACCGGGGAGTAGGCAAGGAGCATTATTAACAAAAGCTCCCAAAACAAATAAAGGGTCTAATAAACGTGCCTAAAAGCATAAAACTAAGATGTTGTCTCGTTTGAAATCAAAATAAATAAAACGAAGTAATGATGACACGCGACGTCATAGCCTCCCTTGCTCTATTGTTGTCCATGTAAACTCTTTTAGATAAAATGATGAGCGGAAAGACGAAACGTTTGAGAATTAAGAGAAAAAGGACGTCATCTCAGTAGGGTTGATATAGAGATGTTAAAATTTAGCACAGATTATACGTTTATAAGGTTAGAATCTTCTTTGTTTTTTGACCAAAATAGTCCTCTCTAAGACTTCAAAGTTACGGTTTTTGATTTGGAATTCGGATTTTGGTGTTGAAACTGCAATAAATTTAAAATGCTGCATTGGACTTTCATAGAAGAATTTAAATTTTATTCCAATCACCAGGACTATTTAGATTTAGCAAAACTGAAAGATTGAGATGAGCAGCCTGATTGGTTATGCGATCACTGATATGTCTCAGGTTTGGTAGGTGACCGATATCACTGAAGCTCATCAAGCTACCGGGCATATTCTTTAGTCCTTAGAAGGCGGATGAGCCAAACATAAGGGCCAACAGCGGATAGAAACTAAAAGAAGAAAAATCCAGGTTCGACATATAGCATCCTGGTCAGCGTGTGATCCATAATGGGCGGCAGCAATCAAATATCCTGGCAGTAGGTAAAATGCAAAATCCCGGTGGACTGGGTTTGCCTCCCGTCACCGATCATATAATTGCAGACAAAATACGAAAACGAAAAGGAAACATGACGGCACCCGCAAGCGTTAGAAGGACCATGATTTACGGATAAGCACTTGGAATGTAAAAACTCTGAATAGATCCGGTGCAAAAATCCAATTGGCAGATGTCCTCGAAAATTACAAGGCTGATATTGCCGCTATCCAGGCAATGCCATGGACAGGACATGGCTGCACAATGAAATCAACTGTTGCCATGAGAAATAATACGAATTTGGTTGCAGATTTGTAGTCGGAAAAAGACTGTGACATCTACACGCTGAAAAATATCGGCGCCAGCAACATATTGCAGGAACCATGTAAATGTTTGCCAGAATTGTTTTCGTGAATTGAAAATGTGGTACTTTTTCCCCCTTAGTGTCTGTCACGTTTTTCTTTTCAGCAGTTGTCATCAAAAAAAAAACACATTTGGAGCACAAATACATATATTATAACCTATTAACCATTGTGTCCCAAACATGTTATATGTTATATATGTATTTGCGACAAGCTACAACAACAAAAAGAGTCAAATTTTTCAGCGTGTAGTCCCTATGTTCAATCCAGTGAGTGAACGTATTGCAACAATCCGCATAAAAGGGAAATATTTTTATATTTCCCTAATTTGTGCGCCTGCCCCGATAGAAGGGGAACTTGATGATGCCGAAGACATATTCTATGAGCGTCTAGAGGAAAAATATGACCGCTGCCCTGGCAATGATATTAAGATTGTTTGTAGCTTGTCGCAAAAATATAGTATACTTGTGTGCAAACCAATTGTGTTTGCTATTCAATATTACATATGTGATACCTACTGATTAATAGGTTACACAGTGCAACACGAAAAAATACAACCATATACGGACACTACTACGTTATAAAAGACCACAAAAAAGACCCGTATCTCAAAGTTTTGCCCAAACTCATGCACTTTTTTTATGGGCCCCCAAAGTTTTGAGGCTTCGCTGCCATTTTTGCAAAAAAGTGATCATTTTGTGTCAGCCTCATATCTTGCAAACCGTTCGGAACTTTGATTTACTCTCTGAGGGAAAGTTGTAGCTCTTGTCATAAAAATTTTGTGAACATATAAATTCAAAAAACCTTAATTTTTAATCGAACGTTTTTTTCTGACTTTATGACCGCAAACGTAGCAAAATAAAGCATTATTTTCACACTGCACATTGAAATTGTCAGTTGCCAATGTTGTGTGCGAATTATGCTGTAGCACTTTCTCTATAACTTTCACCGCTCAGCTCTCGTTGACGTTGACGTGTAATGACATTGACGTTTAATGCCTCGATGTGAGCGTCGTGTCGCTTTTATATTGTGTGCTGCGTCCCTTGTTGCGTGTGCTGAGCTTACTGCTTTGCCTGTGCTGCTGCGGTCGGTGACATAGCATAGTATCTCAATATTGAAGTAAACGGTGTTAAGAATCATTCCTAGGAAGTTCATCTAGAAAGTTGTTTGTTGAGATTTTAGGTACATTTTTGTAGTTGATTGTTTCCTTGAATTTTTAACAGTTTGCTACCCATGGACCTGAACAGGGTGAAAAAATCAAATTTTGTAGTCTTTTTTTTGCGATTTTGACCTTGAAGATTAAGTTTTTTGATTTTTTTCTTTATGGCAAGAGCTACAACTTTTCCTCAGACAGTAAATCTAAATTCCGGACGGTTTGCAAGATATGAGCCTGACAAAATAATCACCTTTTTGCAAAAATTACACCGAGACCCCAAATCTTTGGGGGTCCATAATAAAAAATTGCATGACTTAGGGCAAAACTTTTTTTTGGTCTTTTATCACGTAGTGGTGTCCGTATATGGTTATATTTCCATGACTTAAAAAATTACACACAGTGTTATAAATGTGGGTTGGTTTGTTGAAAACTGTTGAAAACAAAAACGTGACAGACAACAGTGGAACAAGCAAGCACCAGTTATTCAATTCATGAAAACAATGGTTGCAAACGTATACATGTTTCCTGCAATATATTACTGGGCCGTTTCTTGGGCCAATTGATCTAAGTCCACAAAACAAAATTATATGAGGTGTCAGGGGATACCCGGTTATATCGATGTTCCTTTACACCGGATCAACTCTTTTCATGAAATGAGCCAAGGAATACGCTGGTGAAATTTGTCCAGTCGTGACTGAACCACCCTGTATTATCCACTAGGGCTACTCATGAGTGATAAGTTTCTAACCATGTCTTACGATATGAAAATAAAATAATTGTTAAAGAATTTTCTAAACTATTAATAAATTTAACCATCATTTCAATAAAACATTTACATATTTTCAAATTAACTTTCAAAATACCTTGGGTGATAAAGAATTTACATATTTTACAATATTTTCATTCTATTTATTTTATACCAATAAGAAGGCCTTGCAAAGGGGTCCACAGGGGATGGGGGACTTGGAATAAAGTCTGCACATTTATTGTGATGCACGATGATACAATATGATAGATAGATGTGGGATGGATGGTTGGATAGATGGCTGTGATGATGGTGATGATGATGATGATGATGTCTCCTCTCCTAGATAGATGCTGCTGGTGTACAGACATCTAAACAGTTTATACACAAGTCAATCAATCAATAGGTCAAACATTTTGTCATTGAGCCAAACACACATGTGGTCGGCCGCTTGTACATTCGTTGTAATTCAGCGTCTCTCGAACTCAGTGACAAAGTAAAAATACTACGTCTAACATAAAACGTTTAGCTGTTGAATATATAAGTTTGTTCTATGGCCGCATGGCTGCATGAATGGGGCGATGCAACTGACGTTATCGTCATTATACAGATGATAGAAACATGTGCATCTAATATATACAAGTATATTATGTAGATGAATGCAGCTATATGATGCTGGATAACAACCCAGCGGCGGAAGTCATGACCTGGAAGGCCTGAAATCATGACCGAACAGGCCTTCTTTAATATACGGCAGGCCTTCCCTACACCTTACCTCCTCCTTTCTTTTTAACATTGCGTGAGATTGGGAGGCAAGGCCTTCGATCCCTCTCTACTAGAAGGCCTTATGAAGGCCTGCAAAAGGAGTAGTTTTAGAAGGACTTACGTAAAAATAAAAAAATATATATGGAAAATAGTTTTATATTTCAGATTTACACTTTAACCAACTGTAATTCTTATAAATGATTTTTTTAAATTCTGCAGCCACAAGAATCGAACCACGACCTTAGAACTTACAATCGGACGCTTTATCTACTGCGCTATCAGATGTTATGATTTTGCAACGACGAATTGCGAACATGTGGAAAGACAGGGTTTCATGAACAACAGCTTCTTTTGGCATTCTTTTAACAGGCCTGTGGAAGCCTTATAAAATCATGCATTTCGCAGGCATTATTAAAGTAGGCATTACCAAAGAATGATTCCGCATGCCTTATTCGTGGAAGGCCTTGCAAATTCCGCCGCTGGAAATATGCAATACTTATAAACTACCATTGAAACATTCTGTTAATATTTTATACATATTCATATGCCTATTTTTATGCTCAGCACTGTTGATAACACTGAGGCTTAGTATCACACTTGTGTCTAAGTGCACGGGTAAACACTGTGTATGTGTATGTAAACCTAGAAATGCGATTGTGTTGCGTTTTTTTGTTCTCCTACAAGAATACAAGTATGCAAATGCATTGCACACACATACATACAAATGTAGGGTATCTTCATATATCAATGGTATAAAACATGAGCAGTGGAGATGTTTATACGTATGCTGGCTGGCTGGCTGGCTGACCAGCCGTCGTCCAGTCAGTCCTATACAATCATTCATTCATTTCTACATTCAATTGGCCACTTGATCAGACAGTTAGTCAAGTGTTTGTTTAGACCATAATTGCCTCTATACAAATTCAAGGTAACACCTAACAAGTGTTTCTTTTAAGTGAATTCAACAACAACAACAACAACAAAAAAACTACTTAAGTTTTGTGTACACATGTGTACATTTGTACTTTTATGTACATTAAGATGTACATATATTAAAGTACATAGGTATAAATCTTTACAATTGGACACATATTTGTATGTGATAAGACAACATATTTGATCGGATTAACCCAAGGATCATAGTGCGAATCTAGCAAGGCCCATAACAACCTTGTAACATATCTGGTCATTGATCTATTCGTGGTGTCTACCAGATATTGCACAAAAGAATTTGGAAAAGGAACGCCTGAAATGTTAACGAACCATCCAAACTTTGGGGCTTCTATGTACAAAGGGCATTACATAATTTACACTCCTTAAAAAGGATGCAGGAGACGGCGCACATTGGTTCAGAGTCGATTCCCAACAGCCAAAATTCAATATCTTTTTATCTAGTAAACATTTTCAAGTTCTGTAAAAAGCCGATTGTAGGCATAATGTATAATTACGATATGTCAACATTGAAAATCGCACAGTGGAGAATATTTCAGAGAAATTTCCCAAGAAGACTACCTTTTGAATATTATCACCGATTTCGTTAGTTTTTAGTTAATGCATGAGAAATGCATACTATAAACTTGCAAGGTCAGGAACATTTTTCTAATTGAAAAATGGTTGGGGTCTGTTGCAATAATAGACAATTCAGTTAAGCAAACTCACTGGCATGACTAGTTTCGAAATCCGTGACAACCTAACTAAAAATCAGATGCCATCAGATGCCTAACTAATGCCTAACTAAAAAATCAGATGCCTAAATAAAAAATATTCGCTTTTTTCGAATTTTGAAAGTTGAAAAATATTGATCTCTTTTTTCGAATTTCTTGAACTGTATCTCATACAGTTTTAGAGATATTGCACTCAATTTTTAAAAAGTTATCAAAAAGAATGATTGGGTGGCTTTAATATGCCAGCTAAGTTATGTTTATACCAACTACACTTCTATTGCACTAAATATTTAAAAAAAATTACGTTCATGAAAAAAAATTTACATTGGACCATCACAACTTCTTCGCTTCAAAAGCCTTCAATGAATATGATACACTGATGGAAAGGCTGATCGGTTCCCCAATTTCCTAAGGTAACTTTTGCCTACACCAAATTAAACCCTACGAATTTAGCGCTAATTTAACAAAAACTTACACAATTTTTTGTCCCAAAACGTGAATAACTTTTTTTTCGCACCAACTTTAAAAAAAGTAAATACGCAACTAAAAAGTTGATACAATTCTCTTACTCATTTTGTTATTTTTTATACTAATCGGAGTTCATTTACTGGTGTTATAACCAAAACTTCCCTTACAACACAACATTTAGCATTTAAATCGAATTACTGCCGTTGAATTTTGTATACAGGTGGTACTGAAATTCATCAAATAGTAAACATTGACATTATCATAATGATTTTATACCTGAATACTAATAAAATTCACCTCAATAACAGCCGTGGACTAATTTTATGAGGTGAATTTTATTGGTGTTCAGGTATAAAAACATTATAATAATGCCAACGTTTATATTATCCTACCGGAAGGATGTATCAACCTATCGGAAGACACTACAACTTCGGCAAATGAAAGCAACTGCCAGTTATGTTTTGATATGTTTGTAAAATAAACACTTACGATACAGAATACACGTCGATAGAACATGGAACGCGGAAAACTCGTGACTATTTTCTTCGGGTGACCGAGTTTTTGAACCGGTTCCGTTTATCAGAAAATTACTGTCCCAAACAGGCTTAAGTGAAATATCTGATAAGAATATAAAATTTGGTAAAAATACACATTTTCGTATCTTCATATAAAGGTTAGCACTTTTGGAAACGAGTCCTCTTATTCAGGAACCGTTTTACGATTCTTTTCAACCCGTTTTTCAGTTCCTGTAGAATCGCTTTTCGGTCTTTTTGGAACCGTTTTCGGGTTTTTTGAGCCCGTTTTTCGGTCCTTAAAGAACCGTTTTCAATTCATTTGGACCTGTATTACGGTTCTTGTAAGCTCCGGTCCGGTTGGTTCTTGTAAAGCACCTGTTTTTTCGAACCGGTCCCTCGATTCTGAGCATCACTAGTACCATGGTAACTGTGACTGTGACTGAGCAATACAGAACCATGATCAAAGAGTTTTTATTGCCGCAAATTGATGAATTGGGGCTGGAGGACGTGGTTCCAACATCAACATGATGTGCGGCTGAAGGACGTGGTTCCAACATCAACATAAAGCGAAGCTGGAGGACACGTGATTCCAACATCACGGTGCATCTCCACACACAGCTCGTACGACTACGGGCATTTTGAAAGATGCAATTCCCGACCGACTAATGTGTCATTTTAGCGACTTGCAGGGGACGAAAAGATCACCCAATTTGACCGTTCTAAACTTCTTTCTTTGGGGTATTCTGAAGTCACGGGTCAATGGGTACAAACTACATACCCTAGAAGCTCTCAAAGAGAATACCAGACAAGAGTGCGAGACCTTAAAGCCCGATGTTTTCACCAGAACAATTGTAAATGAAGTAAAAAGAGCCCAAATGGTCACCTACAATGGCGACGCCCTGTTGACCGATATAAACTTCAAAAAGTAATGAAAAAACCCTAAAGGTCCAATCAAACATTTAAAAAGAATTTATTAAATTATGTGGTTTAGATACATACGCTGACAAAAACCGGCCTCTATCACATATTCTGCAGGATCTATGTATATGTTTGGAACTCATAAAAAATACATATTTTTTTAGTTTTTTATTTGCAAGTCCTAAACACACATATGTTTAACTGCAAACATTAGCATTTTTACTTGCAAAGATGCATACTTTTACATGGAGCCATATGCGTTTTTCATCCCAAACATCCACATACTTACGTCGAAGCATTCGTGTGTTTCCTCACAAACCATCGATTCACCACTGAATGAAACGCAACAGATCAGTCAACATGAGAAACACTCAATTTATTTATACACGCATTCAGGAATATTTATGCATCACTGACTGAAAGAATAATGCAAAAATACAGTTACACGTCGAAAATAACATTAATATAGACTGACAACAATCTCTCGTTGTCACTCTTTTAATATTTTTTTTTTATTTTTATATCTCGACAGAGCATAGTGACAAAAAATTTAGTAAAATGTGCACCAAACACAACTATGTTTGTATCACAAACAAAGCTGTGTTTGGATCACAGGCACATATATTATAACATATTAATCACTGTGTCTCAAACATGTAATATTGTAATATTGAATATCAAACATAATGTGTTTGGACACAAGTATACTATATTTGCCACAAGATGTTAAAACTCGCTATATTTGCACTCAAACAAGAAAAAAATACAGAATTTTAAGAGTGTAGCAAAACAATAGCGGCTAAAGCCAGTATGATTTACAGACTTTCACTGGACTTTCGTATGCGAAAGAAATTTATTGAAACTAACCTCTGAAGATGATTACACGCTGAAAAAACCTGGCCAACATATTGCAGGAAACATGTACATATATGTTTGCAAGCATAGTTTACATGAATGGAAGGATCTGTTGATATTTTGCATATTTGTTATTTATCACGTTTTTGTTTTCAGCCGATTTCAACAATCACAAAATATAACTATAACCTATTAATCATTGTGTCTCAAACATGTAATATTGAATAGCAAACTCAGATTGTTTGGACACAAGCATACTATATTTGCGACAAACTGCAAACACATTATATGTGCATCCAAACAACAACAAAAGACAGGTTTTTCAGCGTGTAGCGATGTTATCGAAATATTGGGTAAAAATAAATAAGGAAAACAGAACAACAGTTGTTTTTTCTTAATCGACCTAATAGCCGAAGACAACCAACATAACACTTGGAGAAGGTCAACAATCAATAAACAAGAACATTTCCTAATTTTTACGTGATTGCCGTGAATCACGTGTGACTGAATAGGTTAAAGTCTTTTGAAGATTATATGAGTAACAAGCATTGAATTTACGAGTATCGCCACATAATCGAAATATGGTCAATAAACCCGGCAATCAAATATTTTTGTAAAAATAATATCGTAATAATCATACACTAAGGTAGGTATGCATTATTTAAATGACTGTAACATTCAAACCGTTAATGATATTTGATAAATTTTTTCTACAGACAATTATAAATTTCCCTAGACATATTTTTATATTTTTTATGTGTTAACATCTATAGGCACGGGTAGTGCAATCTATCAAAGTGAAGACATGCAAACAACACACAGCGTTAGCATCACATACGTGGTTGTTATACAATAATAGACTCTGCCTGGAAATAACTAGGATGGTATTGATGTAGCAGCAGCGAACACACAAGCAGGTCGTCGTCGCCAAAGAGTATTAAATAGTATAGAGAACTCATGTAACGTATTGTATGACTCAAAAGCACTGGCAAATGGTTCAAAACGTATTAATCGATTTTTGTTATAACTTTTAGCACAACGTAAGTTTGATGTGAAACATTGATGCCTTTTGAAACATTTGTGCTTTTTGTATTGTTTTATGTAATTACATATTCTAAATGGTGCATCTTTATTGAAATATTCTATAAAGAGAATAAGACTCATTATGCTCTTTTACTCAGACTCTCTACATGAGAGCGGAAAAATGGTGCAATAAGTTCTCTATACTATTCAATACATTTTGTCGTCGCTCTGTTTATGACAAAACAAAAACAATTATTTCATTGACCTAAATATTGCTTTATTTATTTTAACAATATTACATGTAGTGTTAAAGCAGATATCAGAAAAAGGAAAGTGCAATGGCAAAAGAGCCTTCAGCACAAGAACTATTCTTTTTTTAATTCCCAATGTAATATTTACTAATGTTTTCATAGATATTGAACAGATACCGTGTAACAAAAAGGTGTTAACACATCGCCCGTGATTTCGAACACTCATTGATTTTTTTATATATGTGCAGTTTCTTCAGTTCGTTTCTGAAATATATATATTTCTTTCAGTGTATTTCAGTAGATATTAAAGTTGTAACAAATATTTTGACATATATTGATAGCCTTATATAAGATCTATGAGTACAGGATGCTTCTCCTCAGATCGATCAAACAATCTACTATAGAGATGTTTTTTGAATTGTTAACTTTAAATCTCCGTAATCTGTGCCTCCCTCGTGAGGAAAGTGTTCCGGAAAGCAATAATGTTCCTTAACCGCTATTTCCCAAAATCTAGAGCAAATATTAAAATTCACCTCAAAACAATTTAAAAAAAAATTTCGTGTACGAGCCCGTGAAAAACAGACAAAATCGTTCCTTTTTTATTGTAGTTTTATTGTTTCTCGACTCTATCGTAACATACAATAGTACATCGTTGTATAAGTCTCGACGATAGCTACATTTGCCCTATAGATGTCGCTGACGTACGACATCATTTTGTAATGAATACATACCTCAATTAAAATAATTTCCACCCCTAAAACTTAAAAATATTTTTTTCATTGCATACTTATTATTGCATACTTTTTGGAGCTTTCGAAAAAAATTGCAATAAAAATTATTGCATACTTTTTAGCGCCCTTTAAAAACCGAGAACATTTTGCTTTAGAAGTACATATACAGTTTTATTCAAAAACGAAAAAAGTTACGTATGACAAGATGCATTTGCAACATTAATACAATTATTTTTCCATGTTGTTTGCATCATTACCGCAAATTATTGCATACTTTTTGGGCTATCGAAAAAATTTTTAAACAAAAATTATTGCATACTTTTTAGCGCAAATTATTGCATACGTTTTAGAGCTATCGACAACATTTATAAATATTTGCCTGGGAAAATTCATTTTTAATCTTTTTTTTTCTTAAGTTGTCTCGAGGTGATCTTTAATATTTGCCCTCTACTTTGGGAAACAAATTTTTATATGGAGGCCGACCCGGTCCTACTGGTCCTCATCATGGTTGACAATTTCATTAACGAGGGCTTAAATAAATCCCAAAATGTAAAATATTTTGATTTCTGCTGCAAATAGTATACATATTTACCAATACAAAATGTAATTAGGTTACAAAGTATTCGCAAGTACCTACAGTCTCTCACTCTTTCTCTCTCACACTCACTCTATCTCTCTCTGTCTATTTCATACGACCAATGTAGCAAAGTGATTTCAAAATAACACAAGAGAACAACTCATTACCGGCACCATTCTACTCGTCTTACAAAGAATCCCTACAAGGATACTTTAATGAATTCGCAGAGTACGACATAAGAAGGATTCTTAGCACTTGCAACCAAACGAAGAAGATGTAAGACAAAACAATAGTTAAATGTTACTCAACGCGTTGTATCGTATGGCAGAAGAAAAAGAAAGAAAACAAAACGAACAACAAACGTACATACAAACAAATCCACATCGAAAGAAGCATCAAGGAACAACAAGAAATCGTAATTTTCTACCTTATACTTAAGCACTTATCCTTCCTCCTGCGTTGCGAGCGAACGGGTGTGCTGGCGTTGAAGGACGAGTGCGAACAGGATGATAGTTAGTTGATATTTCAGCATTTTTAAGCTTCTCATGAGTTGATGCTTTTCCATGTTGATGAAGACATTGTTGCTTTGCTGTGCTCGCTGCATGTATTGTTACTTTCCTGCTGTCATTATCCTTTGTCAGTCATTGCTCTCTTCTTAGTTGACTTAGTTCTTTGATTTGGAATCTCTTGTATTTTTTTTTGTGTTGTTGGGCTGACTGACGCTAAATGTCATTAGGGCTATTTGGTGTGAGCTTAGTTGCGGTCTTTAGTGGTGTTGAGCAAAGGATTAGAAATGAGTATTAGCTTTGAAAATAAAGCAAAGCTCTTGCTGTAATCCTGGCAAAGGTACGAGTATAATACAGCCATTCATGTCTATTCATATCTTAAGAAAAGTGGGATACAACACTTTGGTTAAGGTGTTATTGTTTTTGGAATAGCAATGACAGCAGGGACAACCCATTTTGTCTTAATACAAATGATGGCGTAAGTACTTGAGTTCGAGTGTTGTACAACTTCTTAGCAGTGGACACTGTCTTGAACGAAAACTTTTCTATAAGTGGACAGATTTTTGTGAACATTTTTAAAACTTGTAATGATATACAAGACACTGAAAAAAATGAAGTTTCATCAAAAGTGAGCTAATATATAAAATATGACCTTATGAAGAATTCTCCACGAACCAAACATAAGCCAATCGATAGTCCTTAAAGAGTGTATTCGAAATTTGAATACTAGAATTTACCATGGACTTTCAGAAATACAGAAATTGAGATTTTCTGTGAGAAGTCAATGGGCCACTGTGGCCAAACGAAGAATTCTCCAAGAACCATTTATCTGCAGTTGGGTAGTGATTTATACACTCTACCACCCACATACTTCAAAAGACCTTCAGATTCTTCAGTTTGTATTTTATATACGTAAACAGTTTTTCGCCCACTGTGCCCAAAACGAAGACTTCTGCACGAACCTAATATATGCCAGCCGATAGTCCTTAATATGTGTCTTCGAAATATAAAATCAACATTTTTTAAATATCGAAATATAAAATCTAGAATTTCCCAAGGGCCTTCAGAAATTCAGAAAATCTTGCACATGGGCCTATTTCAAATAATTTCAAATTCTGAATTTCTGAAGGTCTTTGAGAAAATCTAGATTGTAAATTTTTAAGACACTCTAATATATTTAGCTCGGAATGTGTATTTAGCTTGGAATGTTCCTTAATATATTTAGCTTGGAATGTGTGTTTATTAGCTACATTAGTTTATACGAGGGCAGATCAAGAAGTCCGTGACTTTTTGAATGAACACACTTTTTTTGCAAAAGAAGAAATTATTTTTCAACATAATCTTCTTTTCGCTCAATACACTTAGTCCAACGTTTCTCCAATTTTTGTATCCCTTCCAAAAACATAGGACTTTTCGAGGTCCATAAAATAGACATTTGTTTGATCTATAATTTCATCGTTGGAGCTAAATCTCTTTCCACCGAGCCATTTCTGTAGGGTTGGAAATAGGACATAGTCACTGGGGGCTAAATCCGGAGAATATGACGGATGAGGTACCAATTCGTAACCTAATTAAACAACTCCAAACAATCCTTTGAAGTTGTCACACGATTACGTTTATGGTCAATTGAGAGCAAACGCAGACAGCTTTTTTAAACCCTACTGATCATTTAAAATCGAAACCACACTGCCATATGAAATGCCTATGGCATCAACAATCTCACGCACTTTTACTCTTCGATCGGCCAACACCATATCGTGGATTTTTTCGACATTTTCGGGTGTATTGACCTCAATTGGCCGTCCAGAACGTTCAGCGTCATTTGTACCTGTGCGACCACCACGAACGTCAGTAAACCACTTTTTTTTACCATTGAAATCGATGGTGCAGAGTCCCCATAATATTTATGAAGCTTTTTCTTGGCTTGATTGACGTTTTTTTTTGGAAAAAAATAATGTTTAATGAGCACTCGAATGTCACTTTTTCCATTTTTAAAAAATGTATGTTTTGAACAGCTGTTAATCTCAAAGTAAATGATGGAACTTGCTCAAAATTTGACAGTAGTCTATTAACAGGTGGTGCTGCATGGAAGCAGTGTTGTATTTCATATAACTACGAGGGAAGTTCGAAAAGGCACGGACTTATTGTTCCGCCCTCGTATTTCTGCATCGATTTTTTAATTTTAAGTTCTGTAACAGAGCTCTGCTAAGTAAATTGGTTTGTGACTTTGATATTTTATATACGAGTTTATCTTCGCGCACATCTAAACATGCGCACCTACAAAATTGGGAAATGCACATAAGCTGTTTTACTTTTTCAGCACAGATATTAGGAGATCTACTAGACGAGGCCGTCGGTGATGCAACGGTTAATGTGCGCGACTTTTGCATATAAGAATGTGGGTTCAATCCCTGCACTGACCACCTAAGATTTCTTACGATGACGGTCACCTCGCTTAGTGACGGCGACACTATCGAGTAATTAGCACTGAAACAGCTTCTCAAAAACCCTTCGGAATCGCTGAAAAACAGTAGGTCCCAATCAGTAAGTGTAATAATTATAAAGCGCCCAACTCACTGCTCTGCCGTGTCTATCAAAAAGGACTCAAGTCTACTTTCCTAAATTTTTCAGGAGAAGCAGATTCCTGAATTTTGCTTGGGGCTTCATTTGTAATAAGACACCCGTTGTTTTTTATAATGAAATTAATAACATCTATGTAGTTTTGCCGCAATTTCCAACCATAACGGAAGTTGCAAAATGTTGCTAACTTGAGCTTAAAAAAATATATATTTTTTTAATATTTTGGAGTTGAGTCTTTCTTAGTAAGCAGGTCAGGAAAACTATTTATTTATTTTATTAGATATTAACTTAACTTTGATATGTGACGATATTTCATACAATTGAAATATATTCATCCTTCAGTCTTCCTTCATTGTCCAAACCCTTTCACCCAATATCAATTCAATAATTGGCATTTTGTGCACCTAAGGGAATAATGGAAAATGATTTATATCCTTATATCCTTTTTGATGCCATATTGTGTAATAATAAATTTCCGATAACACTCAATTACCTGATACTCCCTTATGAAAAAGAGAAACGAGAAAATGCCAAGCAACACCTACACACATGTAAATGAACACCTACACTCAAGCACAAACATATGTATGCATGTATGTAGGGTAGAGCAAATAACCCAATTATTTCATCATTTTACCAAATTGATTGTTACTCATACGTACAGTAGGCCAGACTGTTAGTTTTCTTATGTCCAACAACGGAAGTTTGTATTTTTTTTTGTTGGTGGGTGAGTGTGCGTCGTTTTATTAGTTATGGATATAGTATTTTTATGACCTGATGTTACCATCCAATGGATTCTTTTTCTTTAAGTTCATTCATATGTATGTATACAGATCGACATATGGACATACATTTTATGGCGCTCAGCTCTATTGATTTCAATTGGTTCTGAGTCAATATTGTTTGTTTCTAGTGCCAAAGCAGGCAGATACGGAGAACGAGATGGTGGACTAGGAGGATGGCAGGCAAGAGATGCCAACAGTGTTTTTATTTCGTTGAATTTGGACCAGGGAGTGTTTATTGGTCTCATAACGGTTGTGTGAGTGTGCATGGTTTTACTATGTTGTTCATTTCTGAATGGTTTTACGTTGTTATTATTGTTCTATATACGAATGCGAAAATGAAACGGAAGCAATGCATTTTTGTCTAGACACTGTGCATTGAGTTTCGGCGTTTGCAAATATAGATCTTTTTTTTATTTTTTTAATTTCCCATCTTACATCTTTCTCTTTATCGTTTGTGTGTGTGGAATCTGTATGTATTCCTGGTATTCCAAAGGCAATTGTTTGTTTATTATTGTAAATTAAGGTCATCGAAGCCCAACATCTTTTGTGGTTTGACTTTACATAAACACACACAAGATTTGATTGGTCATTTACTTGGGACGTTGGGTTTATTTCTGAACACTATGAATGGATAATAGATTCTAAAGAACTGCAGCAACAGCAGCAGCACCACCACCACCACCATCAGTGGCAGCAGCATATCTTAATTATTTACAAATGCCAAATGCGATAAGACATATAAGGCAATGAGTAATTTAGACAAGAAATAGAAACAAGAAGATTCTACTGTTTACACAAGTGCTAAGGAATTGAGTGAAGAGGGAACTGAATCAAGCACATGACAACATTCTCTTAAGAAATGAAACAAAATGATCATTATTTTGAAAAAAACTATATTTTTTGAAATTATTATTCATTATTTGAATACAAATTATAATTGTATAGGTTGCTAAACTGATGAACTAACCTAAAAGTTAACAGGTTACGATAACAGTTTAGTAATTTGTAGGCCTTAATCCTAGCAGTCTTAAAACTAACCCCCCTCCTCTTCATAACGCAAAGTAAGCCAACGTGTATCATCTGACTAACGATGTTTGATTCATAACAATTCAACTAAACTGTGTCCAACGATTGGCTACGAAGCTGACATACAGCTGTCGTTGTACCAACAAGCATGGTGACTACCAGCGTTGCATTTGACTAAAACAGATATGTTCAAATTAGAGTTAAACAGTAAACACAGGGAAAAGATTAGTTGGAAATCAATTCAGGCATTGGATATTCCATGATAAAGTCTATATTTTGATTCCTCCTCTTCATAGCGAAAAGTAATGACTACTGACATCTGACTAACGAATTTTGATTCATAATAATTCAACTAAACTGTGTCCAACGAGTGGCACGAAGCTGACACACAGCTGTCGTTGTACTAACAGGCATGGTGACAGACATGTTAATATTAGAGTTAGACAGTACACACAGGGAAAAGATTAGTTGGAAATCAATTCAGGCATTGGAAATTCCATGATAAAGTCTATATTTTATTTCATCCTCTTCATAGCGAAAAGTAGAGACTACTGACATTTGTTTAACGAATTTTGATTCATAATAATTCAACTAAACTGTGTCCAACGATTGGCTACGAAGCTGACACACTGCTGTCGTTGTACTAACAAGCATGGTGTCAGACATGTTCACATTAAAGTTAAACAGTAAACACAGGGAAAAGATTAGTTGGAAATCAATTCAGGCATTGAAAATTCCATGATAAAGTCTATATTTTGATTCCTCCTCTTCATAGCGAAAAGTAATGACTACTGACATCTGACTAACGAATTTTGATTCATAATAATTCAACTAAACTGTGTCCAATGATTGGCTACGAAGCTGACATACAGTTGTTGTTGTACCAACAAGCATGGTGAACAGACATGTTAATATTAGAGTTAGACAGTACACACAGAGAAAAGATTAGTTGGAAATCAATTCAGGCATTGGAAATTCCATGATAGTCTAAATTTTGATTAGAATTCGTAACTATCATACATCAGAGTTATTTGTCGATGTTCTTGATAAAATAAAAATATATCCTACTAAATACACGTTGCTACTACAGAAATTTAGTTGTAGTAACTAATTTGAGTATTTCTAAAACCTCATTCATCTGAAATGGAAGATAAAACTCATAAAAAGTACAATATTAGAAATCGTGTTCAAATATTACTACTAGAATCATAATTTAGTTTCCGTCACAAAAACACTTGTTACAAAGTTATGTATTCGATTTTTCACAACACGCTGAAAAATCCGTAATTTTTTGTTGTTTGGATGCAAATGTAACGTGTGTTGGGAGCTTGTCGCAAATATAATATACTTGTGTCCAAACACATTGTGTTTGGTATACAATATCACATGTTTCAGACACAGTGATTAGTATGTTAGAATATATGCGACCCACATATATTTATGTTTGTGATACAAATACAGCTGTGTTTTCTGCACTGTCTATGCTCTCTCGAGAGCAAGAGAATAAAAGAGGGACAACGAGAGAGTCTATCTTGTAAGTGTGTATTTGTATTTTTGCATTATTCTCTCAGCCAGTGAGTCATAAATATTCCTGAATGGGCGTGTAAAATGCAGATAAGATGTTCCTTATTTTGCCTGATGTATTGCGCTTTAGTGTCATGTATTCAATCGTCAATGGTTCATCGGAGAGAGGATATCAAAAGCGTTTGATGAGTGCAAAAAGAATAAACTTGGACTGTTAAATGGTTTGTGATGTTACTTTGGTTTTTGTGTATGTGTTTCGTATATATGTATGTGTGCTACCAAAGTGAGAAACGATTTTGAGGAAAGAAACAACGTGAAGCCCTTTGTCTGTCCGAGCCTTTACTGAGAAAATCGGAACGGCCGACCATTTGTGAAATGTAATAAAAAAAGACACAAGTAATTAATCTACGCTTGGCTTGCATGACCTAGATTTTTATATGAATATCTTGTTTGTGTATACATGTATATACATACATGTTTGTGTATACATATATTGTGTATACATACATGTATCAACGCATAGTGATAAGCAACGCATAGCTGAAACCTTCTGAAAACAAAAACGTGACAAAGAAATGAGAAGCAAAAGAACAACAGATTCTCATTTCATAAAAAAAAACAAAAAAGTGAATTAAATACAAGTAAAGGGGTTTTCAACAGAGACGCTACAAAAGTAAATCGACAGGGACAGCAAATGGCGCCATATTTTTTCCCGCTCTTTTGACATTTCTCTTCAGTAAGGCTTGCCATTTTATCATAGAAAGATATACGAGCCAACAACGAGTCGAAATTATTAAAATTTACTACCGAAATTTGGAGTCAGTGGCCTCAACTTTAAGAGGCCTCAACAATCATCGATGAGGCTCATTTCTGGCTGAATGGCTTCGTCAATAAGCAAAATATGCGTTATTGGTCAGACAGCAATCCACACGTAATCCATTGCATCCCGAAAAAATTACGGTTTGGTGCGGTTTATGGGCCGGCGGCGTCATTGGGCCGTACTTCTTCCGTGATGATCAAGACCGGCACATTACGGTGAATGCGAATCGCTACCGTTCAATGATAACCGAATATTTTTGGCCCCAATTGGATAATATGGACTTGGAGGACATGTGGTTCCAACAGGACGGCGCCACAAGCCACACAGCGAATGCCACAATCAATATATTGGAAACCAAGATTGGTGAACGTGTTATCTCACGAAATGGCCCAGTCGATTGGCCGCCTCGGTCGTGCCATTTGACGCCGTTGGATTATTTCCTGTGGGGCTACGTCAAGTCTATGGTCTATGCCAACAAGCCAGCGACGATTGATGAACTTCGTACGAATATCGAACGTGAAATTGCAGCAGTATCGACCGATTTATGCTTGAAAACCGTCGAAAATTGGATTCAGCGTCTGGACTTCTGCAAGCGTGCCCGTGGTGGCCATGCAAAAGAAATCGAGTTCCATACATAATGGCATCGAACGTACTTTCACAGGAATAAAGAATTTCATTGGTATCTAAAACCGGTTTTGTTGTATTTAAAAAAAACTTTTGTAGCGCTCTTATTGAAAAACCCGATACAAATGACGCTGAACGTTCTGGACGGCCAATTGAGGTCAATACACCCGAAAATGTTGAAAAAATCCACGATATGGTGTTGATGACATAGGCATTTCGTATGACAGTGTGGTTTCGATTTTAAATGATCAGTTGGGTTTAAGAAAGCTGTGTGCAAGATGGGTGCCGCGTTTGCTCTCAATTGATCATAAACGTACGGGTGCGCACGTGTGTAGTAGTCGCAATGGCAAAATTCCATGAATTGGGCTACGGATTGGTACCTTATCCACCATATTCTCGGGATTTAGCACCCAGTGACTATTTCCTATTTCCAAACCTAAAGAAATGGTTCGGTGAAAAGAGATTTAGCTCCAACGATGAAATTATAGATCAAACAAATGTGTATTTTATGAACCTCGAAAAATCCTATTTTTTGGAAGGGATACAAAAATTGGAGAAGCGTATTAAGCTAAAAGGAGATTATGTTGAAAAATAATCTTTTTTTTAAAAAAGAAACTGTGTTTCATTCAAAAAGTCACGGACTTATTGATCCGGCCTTAAGTATACATATGAACAAATTGGACTGGTACATTTTAAATATTTTGATAAAATATTTTTTAATGTCATATGCCCTTGATTGAAGATAAGAGTTTATGAAGCTTTAGCTAAGAGAATTCTGTTAAATTTCACAAACCTTTCGTTTGCATAAATGTGCAATATCAGGAGCGAAAAAAGTTTATCTATTTCAATTATTTCTATAAATTACTTATGTATATTATTTCAAGTTTTTATTATTCCCATTTTTTTAAAATGTTAATTTTTTTTAATGTTGTACGCAAATGTTGTACAAGTTAAACAAATACAAACACAGCCAAAGATGCGTAAATTTGATAACACTGTGACTATTAGCCCACGTTTCGTAAGGGACTGGAGAGCAGCGACACGCCTTTTTTCCTTTGAACTTTAACGTCTAGAAAGACGCCAGACATGCGAATACAACACATAACTGTACCTTTAGATGGCACACCACACACACACACACGCACACACTTTTACTTGGACGCAATGAAATGAAAAAGGCCGACTTTTATTCGCCACAAAAATAGATAACAACACGAATGTCACTCAACACAGGCTACCTTGGCCTCAAAAAGCAACGCACACACACACACACACACACTGCAAAAGATACATATACAGAAACGTACATACACAGCCACAGAAATATGTACATATGTATGTATATACACATAGCGAGCGCAATGAGAAAATTAAAACAAATTGTTTTATGATGAGAAAAAGAAACGCATTCAAAGATCAGGAGGGCGGGCGGCCGGCAGGCAGGCAGGCAGGCAATACAGCACGGGGCATATTTGTTAATGAACATCCAATATCGTATTATAGATAGATACTCGAGTAACTGAAATGATGTACATTGCCACCAAGTCTTGGCGATTCTTGAGCTGCATCATCATCATCGTTAATCGTATTGGCAGCAACATCATCATCATCATCAGCATTACTAGTAGCACCAACATCTCTGTCAACGACAACCTCATCACTGCCAGCAACATTATAAACAGTATTTTATTAATTTGAGGTTTCTTAGCTTCGTCATCAATGATTTCAGCTCTTGCTGGAACTGGAGGAGGAGGTTCTTACTGATGGCGGTGGTGGCAAATACAAACCACCAGAGGCAGCCTCAACGGAATAAGTAATAAAATGTCATTCAACACTCATAACATTTTTTTATAGCTTCTTGATAAAAAAAAGCGAAGAGCGATAAGACCACAAATAAAAACGATTCGAGTTTGGAATTCAAGTAAATAAAGTATAATAAAAATTCTTTAACTCAAAACTTAAATTTGAATATTTTAAAGAATGAATAATTGCAACAACGAACAGTTAAAACCAAAACCCATAGAGCAAATTAGAATAGAGTATTTTGTTCTCTCATCTGACGTTTCATTTCAAACTCTTCGTCGTAGCTCTGTTCAAATGCGAGATATTCGACGAACTTACACCAGGTGGAGTTACAAGAACTGTTGACTTAACTTTTTCATGTCGCTTTGGTGTAGAATTGTGAAATTTAAATGTACTTTGGACTTTTTTGTTGACTTTTATCGTTGGTATACATTTGTGTTGTATCATAGAGTAATACTTAAGAGTTTCCATTACTCTCTTCGATGCCTCTTCATGACGACGAGGTAGTAGACCATTTCATGGAGTTATATTTGCTGCTGTATTTTACCAATTTTACACTTTCGTTCGACATGAAACGCACAGAAATCAAAGGCAATACGTATTTTCGTTCAATGCAAACAACATAAAGCATAATTTAGCTGTCATTAGTATCAATAAACAATATTTAAAATTAGTTCCTGTCTTCTTTGCTCTCTCATTCTCCATCATCGGCCTAGTACCTTTTCGATCAGCTGTGCCATAGAATCCCCCTGGTTGTATTTAACACAGCTATTTTTCCACACAAACACGAAATGCGGTTGTTCTTGCTTTGTTGGAGGTTGTATATTATTGCATCCATCTGGTAGTACTGAAGCCATGCCTTGAAACATCCAACGTTTAAATGCAACCAAACCTATGAAGTTAAAATTATTGAGAGAATGAAATACTCTATTCTAATTAGCTCTATGCCAAAAACCAAAGCAAGTCAAGAACTTATTTGATGGCTGACGGAGAAAATATCTGGGCATGACTTCATGGCTACAAAACTAATAAATCTGCAAACGCGCATATCTTGAGAGAAAGAAGAGTCGAAATCCGGTGAAAAACGAAAGAGGTATAATAGAACGCAGGTATAAAACCAATGGCATTTATAAAAAGCTTCAGGAAATCTCCAACAAATTGACAGTACAACAAAGTTTCAACAAAACCCAGCCTATGCAGAAAATCAATCATCAAGACCTATAATATAGTTATTGAAAGAATTACAACTTTCATACGCTGTATGATTTTTGTCATTAGTTCAATGAATATTTACATTGTTATTGTTATAATTGATACAATTTAGTATTTCGCCATCACAACGTAAATATTCATTGAACAAACGACAAAAATCATTGAAACTATGAAACTGTTTCAATTTATGGTGATGTATTTTCTGCGTATTCCTGATTTTGATGAAACTTTTTATTTCAGTATTGTCATCATAGATAGTATCAGATTTTTCACGGATGGATCAAAATTGGACGAGCAAGTAGGCAATGGAGTCCATTCACCGGACCTAAATGTAAATATCTCCTTCAAGCTGCCTGATCACTGTAGTGTATTTCAGGCGGAAATTACCGCCATACTGGAGCTTGCTGAACTACTGAAAATTAGTGTCACAACCCTCCGGAGAATATTTATCTACACAGACAGCCAGGTCGCCATAAAATCCTTGGGAAGCCATGTTTGCTACGTCCTTGACGGTGAAAGAATGCCACTCATCACTTAGGGTGATGGCAGAGTATTTTGACATCAGGCTCATCTGGGTACCGGGACACAGCGACATTCCAGGCAATTGCGTAGCGGATGCAAAAGAAGGTGTTAGTATGCCAATCTCTACCTACCGTTTGCAGATCAGGCAGTGGGCCGATAATATGTTCAAGGACAAGTGGAGACTTACTTCAACTTGCAAACAAGACAGGGTCCTCTGGCCACAGATGGACAGGAAGAGGACTAGGCAACTACTTAACTTGCCGAGAGGCAGGTCATCCACAATGATAGGAACGCTTACGGGACATTGTCTTGTAGGAAAACACGACCTAAGATTGGGACATAGAAACTCCACTCTCTGTAGATGCTACATGGAAGAGGATGAGGAAACGACGAAACACCTTCTCTTGGATTGCCCGGCTCTGGCAGGACTGAGAAGTAGGATATTCGGTGCACATTTAGTTAGCACCGTAGCCCTACAGGATATTCCTGTAGGTCTTATAGACAAATTTATTGAAAGGGCAAATTGGCTAGACGACTAGTTAATAGTTGCTATGGAGGAAACTGCAGGTATCACAATGGGCTTCTTTAGCCTAACAGCGTGCTGTCGTGCAGCCTTCTCAATCAACCAACCAACCAACCATTGTCATCATAGACTTTGAATATTTTTCAGCAATGCTACTTAGGCGATAATCTTCTGGTTAATAGTTACAGTTCAGTGGAAAAGTTCTCTGCAAGTTTTCAAGGTTTTCGCGATTACATCATGTTGCTGAAACAATAAAACAAAATCAAATTTAGAAGTCCACAATTTGATTTCAAAAACAAATTTATACAAAATTTGTCGTAAACAAAAAAAATGGTGTCCCATAACATCCCATGAAGGGATTGGGGAGAGCTTCTCACAATCAGTGAGATGTGCGCTTTCTAGTTTTACACTCACTGATTGGCACCTACAGTTTTACACCGGTTCCGAACGGTATTTTGAGAAGCTTTTTCATTCGATAGTGTCGCCATCACTAAGAGAGGTGACCGTCGTCGAAAGAAATGTAAGGTGGTCTGAGCAGGGATCGAACCCACATTCTCATGTACAAGAGCCGCGCCATTGCACCACCAATTTACCGTAAAGTGTATGTAAATCTTTGAGTATTTCTTCAAAAATGTGTGATTTCAAAAAATTTCTTTCGCTGATTCCAATTGTTTGTAAATACGTGCGATATTTAGAGGGAATCCCAAAAGACCAATCATCATTTCTGATAAAAAAGGAGCAGTAGTAAATATTCCACAAGTGGGCCAGCTACAATGGGCAGCGTCGGAGTCTTCCAAACTCTCTAATCAATTTTCTAAGAAATTGTACCAGATTCGAATAACGAAGTTTTCCACCCTATTTAACACATGTATTCTTATAACGCGCTATACAAGTTATCCTTGATTTGTCGCCAAGTTTTGTTAATTACTTGTTTTTATATCTTCAACAACTTGTGATTCCAAATATTAGTTTTGCTTTTATATCAACATATATTTTATTCTATAAATATTTGAATAGAAGGAAACAAAATAACCACAAGAACCATACAATTCTATGAAATTAGCTCAACAAACAGTTTCATAAATTTACAATAATTTATGTCTCAGCTTCTTGGACCATATTGGTAGGTTGTACACCGAAACCACAAACAACACCGATGTTGTTTGATAAAGAAGAAGCAAGAAACAAAAGAACAAGAACAACAACAAAAAAACACTTAAGAATAGAAAAGCAAACAACAAAACCACCAAGTATTTGCTAAATTTAGCACAAAAACTTACGAGTATCGAAGGAAAATCTCGTAAACACAACAGCATCCCAAAAATTTAACCTATAAATGTATCTGTGGTGCCCAATACACAAAAGCAACAACAACAATGAGGAAAGCATTAAGCACTTTAGAGGCAGAAAAGAACCAGAAGCTAAAGATTTTAGCCCAAAAAGCACACACACCCATACACACACTCCCATAGCCACAGACGACACGCATAGACAGACGTCAAGTATGAATACACTTGAAGAAATCTTTGCAATGCCCTTAAACAATGAATTCATGTTGTAGCTAAACCTGTAGATTGTTATGGATCAAGCAAAACGGATCTGGATAATCTGACTGTTTCCGGAGCATTAAATTGTTACAAAAATCCATGTGTTGGCGCATGACAATTTCATTTCAAATCGCATCTTTCAGCGATTTATGCAACAAAATTGATTTAGCCACTGGCCTTTTGTTAACAACCAAATTTTGTACGAATCATTTTAAGTTGGTGTTGTTGAGATATTTTCATCGACCATCGAGCAGCAGCAGAAGAGACAGCAAACAGTGTTTTTCTGTTGTTTAAACATTCCAATTGGCAGTTGGCCAAACTAAAAAATCCTCTTCTTCGTATGTTTAAAATCCAAAAAGACCCAAAATTTTTGCTGCTGTAGAGGAAACAAATGTTGCACAGCACCATCAGAATATTGGATGATGTTATTGTTTTTGTTCTTGTTGCTTTTGTTGTTGTTGTGTTCATGGTTTTGGTTTTCAATAAAACGAATGGTTCTGTTTTTGCCTCAGCACTTTTCTTCCTCAACCGCCTCAGATGAGACCAAATATAACGGTGGAAGATGAGGATGAGTGGGGCAAAATCGACGAAGCTAATATAAAAGGCCATTACAGAGAAGACGACGAAAAAAAAGTAGTAATATTTGGAAAATTGTCAAAAAAAAAAGTGAAACAAATGCTGGGTAACCTTTTTAGGTTTTAAGGAGGTCAATTCAAGTAACGGAAGGCGCTACATGCCAGTTAGGAGGGAAGCAATATATCATTAGGGGTTGGCTTTCAAATAACGCTGTTGTGTGTTTCTGACAACTTTTCAGGGAAACAATAAAACTACAATTTTCTGGTAACATTTGTTCCACAAATGTCCAAATGCAAATCCAAATTCAAAAAAAATTTCAATACCATTGGCAATTGTAGTCATTTTCAAAGCATTTCCTTCATATCTGGCAGTTCTGGTTTTCAAATATATTATGCACAGAAAAAATAAACATCGGTAATATTGCCCAGTTTGAGTTTGGTGATTCTTTTTTGTATGAAGACAAGGAAATGTTGCATTATTGCTTAAATCAAAAGTCCAACAGCACTACCAACAGCAATGCTGAATTTATATTGTAACGTTGGCAAATACCCTGCTTGTTATTTGAATATCAAGAACTGCGGTGAGACAGCTGCATACCGACTAGACACCGTGCGTTACAGTTGTTTTTCTGTGTACAGTACAGGTTTATGAATTTGAAAGTACTACGAGGCAATACCTATCGCAGTCACAAACCTCTACATATAAAATACTTTACAAATAGAATTGCCAGCTGTCAAGCAAATTCAAAACAATAAAAAGCATTTCCATATTTTATTAAAATTGGCATCCGATTCCACAACCTGCATTTGGATTGCCTGAGCAAATGCAAATTCAAAATGTTTAAATTGCCATTGCGAACAATGATAATTCTTTTGCATTTGCATTAGATAAAGTAATGCATATTAAAATACAATGCAAATTAAAAAATACCATCTAGCACATAGCACATAACACTTTTTGCAGGCTCAGCGACAAAATAAACCAATACAAATTCTTATTTCCATATAGATGATGGAATAACTCACATTTTGATGGTTATGTTCTTTCCAATTTATAAGTTTTGTCCACCAAATCTGCCTTTCTGTAACGGATTTATGACAAATTTATATTTTCTACATATTGTGGCCGTCGGTGGTGCAATGGCACATGAGATCCTGTGTTCGATTCGTGCTCTCATCACCTTAAATTTCTTTCAGCCACAAAGTCACATTAGGGTCACAAAAATTATATATTATTATAATATAAAAATATAAATACATAAACATATTAATGTGGCCGTCGGTGGTGCAATGGTTAGTGTGCGCGGCTCTTGTACATGAGATCCAGGGCTCGAACCCTGCTCTGACCCCCTTCAAAAAAAATTTTCTTTCGGCGGCGGTCACCTCGCATAGTGACGGCGACACTATCGAGTATATAGCCATGATAAAGCTTCTCAAAATACAGTTCGGAAGCGGTGTAAAACTGTAGGTCCCAATCAGTGAGTGAAAACTGGAAAGCGCACAGCTCAGTGATTGTGAGAAGTTCTCCCCGGTCCCTTCATGGGATGTAATGGGAAATCATTTATTTTTATTTTATAAACATATTAATCATTGTGACTCCAACATGTAATATTGAATAGCAAACACAATGTGTTTGGACACAGGTATAGAATATTTGCGACAAACTACAAACACGCTATGTTTGCATGCAAACATCAAAAAAAATACAGATTTGACAGCGTGTGAGATATAGTTAACTCCCACACATTACTCTTTAGTGTATTACCTCATCTATCTTAAGCCATATAAATAATAATTTCCCGATAAGTAACCGCCAGCGATAAACTCATTTTGAAGGTAAAGATGAAATTTGACCTCTTTGAGCCAGGTTCAAACGTCAAACAATCAATGCCAAATTTACACAAATATATTGGTGTTAAAGTCATAAACAAATATCTGGGCGTTCCCGGAGCACGACAACTCTACACTTTAACGAAAATTCCAAAAAGAACTACTCGTATTCTAGAACACCCTAATATAAATATTCACATACACCAACACTCTGAGCATAATCCAGTCATCTTAAATATCCTCTAGTAATCATAAACCTAGAGGTGCCATCTGCCCCATCTGACGTTTCATTTCAGACTCTTCGAGGTGAGGTCGTCGGTGCGTTAGTGAGATATTTGACGTAGATTGATTAACATCAGGTAGAGTTACAAGAACTGTTGATTTAAAGTTGTCATGATTACGAATATTTGAATTTTCAAACCAACAGTAATAGTGCTCTTGGTTTATGCCGACGGCAAACTCTTTTAATTTTCTGAAGATATCTGCCTTTATCAATTGGTTACGTTATGCCTATCGACGACAACGCTTCGACATGATATAGACTCTCAAGTAATGAAGCTAAGTTTAGAAACCAATGGCCTGTTAACCGATCTTGAACGGAAAGCTAAGCGAACGAAAGTCAGTCACTCAGATTCGACATAATTTAAGTTCCTCTACGTCGAAATTTTCGTTCGCCTGACTCTATGTTAGTTCTCAAATGACAACACATTCGAAATAGAAGAACCAAAATTTGCACTGACAAATTTTAAACAATTTTATGTTCTCATTCGACTTGAAATGACAATATTGTGAAACCCAAATCAACTTTCTTTCGACTAGAACATGAACGAAAGATTTCAATCGAGATCGAGGAACAGGCTACAAGACTAAATTAAATATGTTTTTTTTTACCCCGCTGAAGTTAATTATAGCGTAATTTGTACGGGACAGCTAAGCGATATTAAGTGGCATTTCAATTTCCCACTTAAATTCCGACTTGAGTAATGACAATGTTGCCACATGTTAAAGTCCAAGAAATGGCAACAAAAAGTTATCTATCTTAGCCAAATTGTGTTATCATTTCTTGTGAATGAATATGTTATCAAGGAGGGATTCAAAAGCAGACATTTGCAAAATGGCTTACACATGGTACATAAGTTCATTAAAATTATTTTATTTAATTATATATAAAATAAATTTGAAGCATAGATTTTTATTTCCGATTGAAAACAACATTGGAATTAAATTGTTCACAACAACGTGCGGTAAATGTTATACATATTGATCATGGTACAATTATCTATCAGGTATATTCGTTTAAACAGGTGATTACATGTTTCCCATGTCATTTTTAGTTTCATTTGTCAAAATCATATGTATTTTGTTTTTATATTTTTTTGTATTAGCTTTGTTCGTTTACTTTCCCAGTAAAAATTTCCAAGAATCTAGTTTTGTGAGAGAAAGAAAGATTTTACTCACTTTATGAAAATTTGCACAAAAAGTGCGCGAACGACTTCCAGTAAAAATTTGCTAAGAAACAGCTGATGTAGAATTATCATTGTATGTATGTAGCATTTTGGGTTGTTGTGACATTATATATCTATTGCAACAGTTGGTCAATTATGACGTCGTCAGGTCCCCAGAATTTGTGGAATGTCACTCCACATTATTGATTTCCATTTTTTTTTTAAATTTCTTTGATATTTTAATTACAAAATTAAAAACCTTTAAAATTTTTCGCTCTCTGGCTCTCAATTACTGAACTTTTGGAGTAAACGAACAGGATTCAGTAAAAATTTGCACAAATTTTCGAGTACTCGAACAGAGCTATTGTTGGTATATATGTATTTGTGTAGAGTTTGACAACTGAAACGAACGAACGAAAATAAAATACCAGTTGTTGCTGCTTACAACAACATCTGCTGCTACCATGTATTTGTTGGCACTGACTACAAACGAGTTGCCGTATCGGATTTTTGTTCACCCATTACAGCAAATGTTGCCACATTTCGTAGTATTATGTGTGGATCGTATTATTTGGAAAGTTGTAAGTGGCAATAGTTGAATGGAATTAAAAAACAGCGTTATTATCAAATGCATTGCCAAGATACTTTACTGAAGTTGAATATGACTTACCGCAAAAAGAGGAAGATATTTGGATCACGCCAATGGTGGTGTTAATGTGAGCGACTCTTCTAGATGAAAACGTGGGTTGGTGCGATTCCTGGTATGGTTACTTTACTTCTTTTTGGACAGTGGTTACCGAGTGATGAACCATGGAAAAGCTCAAAGACTAATAAATAAATTACAGTTCCACCAAATTCTCCTCGAAAGTAACTGGGCTAACGACAGTTTTGATACCGTCTTTATTTATGCCAGAATTTGGACGTAATACAAAGAAAAATAAATTAAAATTCTCAATTTTATTTGTCTTTGATCCGAGTTATTTTTCGAAAGTTGTAAATTCCTTTTAGGCTAACAGATCTTTTTTCCTCTGGTTGTTGTGTTCGTTCAAATTAAAACTCAATTATTGTATATTAAGTTTTTTTTAAAGTCATCTCAATAAAATCAAATTTAAAGTCAGTTTTTTCAATTCGCCTATCACTCATTCTCCTACAAATGTTATTCTGTAGCAAATTTGCAGCTAGAAGGAGGTGGAACAGCTGTTTCATCTGAAAAGCTTCCCACAAACTTGCTCGGGAGTGGTGTAAAACTGTACGTCCCAATCAGTGAGTGGAGAACAAGAAATTGTTGCAGTGTTTTGAGGTGAGTTTTTGAGTGAGTAACTGACACTACCCAGCGGCGGAAATCAGGAGCTGGAAGGCCTGAAATTATGACCAAGAAGGCATTTCCCTACACATTACCTACTCCTTTCTTTTTAACATTGCGTGAGATTTAGAGGCAAGGCCTTCCATCCCTCTCTACTAGAAGGCCTTATGAAGGCCTGCAAAAAGAGTAGATTTAGAAGGACTTACGTAAAAATAAAAAAATATATATGGAAATTAGCTTCATATTTCAGATTTTTACTTTAACCAATTGTAATTCTTATAAATGATTTTTTTAAATTCTGCAGCCACAGGAATCGAACACACGACCTTAGAACTTACAATCGGACGCTTTATCTACTGGGCTTTCGGATGTAATGATTTTGCAACGACGAATTGCGAACGTGTGGAAAGACAGGGTTTCATGAACAACAGCGTCTTCTGGCATTCTTTTAACAGGCCTGTGGAAGCCTTATAAAATCATGCATTTCGCAGGCATTATTAAAGTAGGCATTACCAAAGAATGATTCCGCATGCCTTATTCGTGGAAAGCCTCGCACATTCCGCCGCTGGATAGCCAGGTTATCAAAAAATCTATACCACAGAAAAATCCAACTCTGTGATATAATAAAAACTCATCTCAAAGCACTGCAACAATGTGAGTATGCAAGAGGAGGAAGAAGAACGTGGTGGAAACAATCGTATGTTCTTGTGTGTTGGAATTATGGTCCTTACAGTGTGTGTTGATACTGAGTGATCTTCGTTCGATACTAATTCGCATATGGGCATTTCCACAGAAAGGTCAACCTTTTGTCACATCACGTCACTCTCGAAAATTACTTATATTTTCGGACCAGTTAGTTTGATTGTCTTCTTTTCTTTTACTAACTATGTAGTTACATACATTCTGCATTTTGGAAAAGAATAGACGACAATCGAACCACATGGTCCTAAAATATAAGCAATTAACGAGGATGACGTGATGTGAAATAGGGTGACACTTTCTCTGGAAATGCCCATATATTAACTGGAATATATATATTTAATAGGAAAATATTTCTTTATTTATGTTATTCAAATCAAATTTAGTATAAATACTTTGCTAATTAAATGCAATGTCCGGTAAATATTTGGTTCGAATTTTATAAATTTTTTACTTATGAATATTAAATGATATCACCTGGAGCCTAAGACAAGTATATTTTTTCCATTTTCCATTTTCCACCTTCCTGACCTTCCACTTAACCTTCCTTTTAAACTTTTACGTTAGCATTCAGAATTTTCCAACAGATGTACATAAGTTCACCATTCTTCCATCTACACCTGCTGCTACAAACTTACTGGCCAAAGAATCATAATTCTGTCGGTTGTTTATGGGATTTTCCATTTCCTTTTGCTTTCATTTTATTAAGAGTTTTTCAAAGAAAATAAATAAACAACACAGATCTCTTCATAAAAAATATGACAATTTATTGTCATCCCTGTCCCCATGTCCATGATGGTGTTTTTTTTTTTTATTATGGCTTTCTTCGATATTGTTTTTCTTCTCAGCCTACAGTTGCAAATTGTGTTGTTTGGTTGTCTTTTGTCTGTTCAACTGTCAGAGACAGACGTATGAGTTTCATTTCATTTCGTTTCAATGCAAATAATTCTATTTGATTGATGAGACAAAATAATTAATTTTTCAGGCCCAACAACTGTAGCGCATTTGGGCGCTTGGGCCGCCGGAACATGTACATATGTATGTAGGTATGTACGAAACTTCTTTGCACCGTTTTCTGATTTATGATCATCATAATTATGGGATCTTAATTAAGAAAAATGCCCGGACATTTTCGCATTTTTCTCACAAACATCGAAAAGACAATGACTCGGTGTTTTGTATAAGATGCGACATAAGTCTACACAAAAGTAATACATCAGATGTGATCATATAAAATCGGTCATTTTATCTATTTTTAAGAGCATCGCTGTTAATTATAATTGCTATTATTTTTAAATTGTATAATGGGGCTATTGACATTGACCGAAGTTGTGTTGTCATTATTGCAACAAGGATTTACAACATGTATGTGAGTGAATGATCGTTTGCCATAGGCAAAGGGGAAATGTCAATGTTCTGTGTTACTGTCATATGATTAATGTTCATTTTTATTTCCTGATAGGCAATCAGGTGAATGATTCCTTAAGGTATCTTTGATGAGGGAAAAAACATTTTTTTTAAAATTTTTATTAAACATTTTAAACAGTAACAAGTAGGTCAAGTCCACATTGCCGAACGAATGTTTGGAAGTTTGTAAAACATCATCTTCAGCGGTTTTCGTTGTAGGCTACGTACTGACCTGACCGTCTGCTCAAATGTGACTCTAATTGAATAAATTGAATGGACGATAATCATATTCGTCAAATTTTTCTGTCTTATTACCCAAAAGGCTGAGGAAGCACTCCGGGATATTTGTTCGAAAAATTTCGTTCTGGAAATTTCACCATACATGGGGCATATTAATTATATGGCAATTATAATTTGTAATTTAATTTGAATTACCTTTCGAAATGCAAATTCAAAAAAACTTCAATACCATTGGCAATTGTACTTATTTTCAAAGCATTTCCTTCACATCTGACAGTTATGTTTGCAAATATTTTATACAGTACAGGTTTATGAATTTGAAAGCACTATGAGGCAATGCCTATCAAAGCCACAAACCTCTACATATAAATTCCTTTATATACAGAATTGCCAGCAGTCAAACAAATTCGAAACTATTAAAAGCATTACTACATTTCATTACAATTGGCATCCGATTCCACAAACTGCATTTGCATTGCCTGAGCAAATGCAAATTCAACATTTTTTAATTGTCATTGCGAACAATGGTAATTATTTTGCATTTGCATTAGATAAAGTAATGCAAATTATAATCCATGCAAATTAAAAAACTCATGTATGAATTTCACCATCAAAAATTCCCACAAGAGCGTTAAGCCTAAATGGTGGCCGTCGGTGGTGCAATGGTAGTGTGCGCGGCTCTTGCGTATGAGAACGTGGGTTCGATCCTGTTCTAACCCCCTTAAAGTTCTTTCGACGTCGGTCACCTCGCTTAGTGACGGTGACACTGTCGAGAATTTAGCCATGAAAAAGCTACTCTAAATAACATTCGGACCCAGTGTAAAACTGTAAGTCCCAATCAGTGAGTGTAAAAGTAGAGCGCGCACAGCTCAATGGCCGTGAGAAGCTCTCCCTAATCTCTACATGGGATGTAACGGGAAACCATTTATTTATTTCGAAGGTGAATGCAGATCGTCGCGGAATAAAGACCGTCGCGGAATGTTGCTCATCTCCGTTTCGACTAGGCAACTAAATTATTTGTTTCAGGTCTGTCACTATTATTTTTTGATATGGTGTGGTCTTTTAAATAGGGAAATCAACATGCAAAATTTTTGAATAGTAATACTTAGTGTTTTAATGATATTTTTTTGTCTTAATTTTTTGCTGTTTTTTTAAAATGTGTTCTTCGTTTTTCCTTTATTTTTCGAGAATTGAACCATAGATCTCGGCAGAGAAAATCTTTAAAACTTCATTGTAAAACTATCTATTAGAATTAAACTGGTATTTGTGAATCGGCCAATGTGTTTAGAAGATATGGACGAATACTTTTCAAAAAAAAAAAAATTATTTTTTTTCCAAAATTTAAATTTTTTTCCGCTGTTGATTCCTTTCAAGAACTATACATAAATACATTTTTTAAAAATCCGTTAAACATCATTATGGATGGATTTGATGGCAGTAAAGAAAAACTGTTGTTTCCATTAGATAGGCGTAACCTGGCCAAATGGTTGGGATCAAAATGCGGGACACAATGGGTAAAAAAGAAGAATTTTTGGTTTCTAATAAAAAATTACATAAAAATTCTTGTAGTCAGTTAAAAATACGATTGGATTCAAGTCGGGATAAGACACAGTACAATCCCACAGAAATCGGGACAATCCCGCCAATAGCGGGACTGTTGGTCAGATTGCGTATACCTAAGGTTTTGAGTTTTTGATCGAAAAGCGGGATTTTGACTCAAAAAGCGGGATTTTGTTACTGCATGCAATTGTTATTGCCTGCAAAAATTGTGTTGTCTTTTAGGCAACAACAATAATCATGTGTAATGGGAGCCGATGGTTCTCTAGAGATGCAAATAAGTTTTTGCAACTGTTTTCTTGTGTGATTTGCTAGCGATATTTTTCGAACACTTGCCTAGTTGGAAATTTTCAGTTGAAATGAGTTTTGCATTTGCATTTAGTTTGATGAAATTTTCAATAGCATCATTCCAAACAACAGCTGATGAAGGTCTGTTGCTTGAACTGAAATAGCTATATGCTTTACCAGGAATCATTGGAATACATTTGCTCCTTTGGCCTCGAGCTTGAATAATTATATAATTGAATGAAAAGTACAAATAAAAAGGCCGAATAAATAAAAATCATCCCTGATGAATTCAAATACTAAATCAAGAAATAGTTTAAATTATATATAAAAATAAAATGTACATTTTGTTGCTTTATTAATGTTTAATATAAAATTTTATATTTATAAAAAATATATTTTATTTATATTACAATTTTTTTTTGATTTATAAAAAGCCAGACTAAAAAATTAACTAATTACAAAAAGAACATTTCCATCTTAAACAGAATTTGAAGTCGGCGATTCCAGTGTAATTTGAAATTAGTTTCGTTCGAGATCTGTTCAAATATTTTGCCCATAACAAGTATCTGATTACGCCACTTTTGTGACTCATCTGACGGTCAAAAAATTAGATCTATCAGATTAATGTGTAGAAAAATGGGGGGAAACCCCCTTTTAAATGTTTTCAGTTAGGGACACATTTGAACTAAGCCTCTGCTGTTGAAGTTCACAAACTTCGAAACGATCGTCTGACCATTTGAATTGAAATTCTGCTTGTGACTGTGAAAATTTTATATCAAACAAAAAAAAATATAAGTAACATCCTAGCTAAATTATACTACACTAGTTCTAAAGGCAAAAATGCCATAAAGCGGAACGTCGCTGTAAAAAGCGGGATTAAGATCCAAGGCGGTATGAGACATCCAAAACCAGGATGGTTGCTCTGGTTAGGTAAACGTAAAATCAAATGTACTTGGAGCGGCCATATACTTAGGCGGTCAACAGTAGATATTACTAGAGCGGCACTTGGATGAAACCCGCAGCGGTCTGGAAGGCCAGGAAGACTACAAAATAAAGAGTGTCTCAGTAAGATTGCACTTTTTGAATTTAGTGTCATTTGATTGTGCAAGTGGCAATTCTGAAATTTGACAGCTGTTTATTCCGATTATTAAAAATGGATCGCTTTACGAAAGAACATCGCAATATAATTGTGAAAACTTAGTACAAAAATTTGGAAAGTTAAACTGCAGTTACACCTACCAAGATTATCGGGTTTTCGGGATTCTAAATGTCAAACTCCATAAGAAAAAACGTGGTTAAATCCGAAAATTCAACAATTTTGGTAGGTGTAAATGCCGCTCTATGCTGCGACCGCTCGCAAACTTCGAAGAATTTTCAGTCGAGAAAGTGCACCTAATGTGTCAACCATTCGAAGGGTGGTCAAAAACTTAGAAGAATCTGGATCGGTTATGGACAGTAAGACTCCTGTGCGTCAACGTACTGATCGGTCTCTTGAAAACACGGCGGCTGTAAACGAGAGTGTCGCCGAAAACTCGAAAACATCAAACATGTTAATAACTTCAAATTTCACGAAGCACTACGGAGCGAATTTTGACAAAAGACCTCTACCTTCATGCGTACAAAATTCAACTTACTCAGGAGCTCAAACCAGCAGACCATGGAAAGCGCTGGCAATTCGTTCAATGGATAATGGAGCAAAGTGAAATCAATGCAAATTTTTCAAAAAAAAAATGCATCTTCTCCGATGAAGCGCATTTTCATCTGAATGGCTTCGTGAATACACAAAATTATCGAATTTGGGCATCCGACAATCCTCACTCATGCAATCCATGAGAAACAAATGCACTCGCAACGAGCAACTGTCTGTTAACGGATTTGGGTCAGGCGGCGTGATTGGAATTGGATTGCATTTTTTGGAAATGCGAACGAAATTGCAGTGACTGTGGACGGCATTCCTTACAGAAACACTATCGTATAACGGAGTTCTTGTAGCCTCAACTGGACGACATGGATCTGGACGATATGTGGTTTCAGTAAGACGCACCACCTGCCACACCGCGCATGAAACAATTAATTAATTGCAGCAACGATTTCCAGAAAAATTATATCAAGAAATTGTGATGTCAACTGGCCCACCACCAAGATCATGCGATTTAACGCCGTACGATTTCTTTATTTGGGGTTTTGTGAAATCTCGGGTTTATGCGAATAAACCAGAAACAACTCCTCAGATCAAATCGGAGATCCAACGCGTCCTCGGTGAGATACAGCCACAGCTCTCTGAAAAAGTCATGGAAAATTTCATGAAGAGAGTAATGGCCTGCTATCGAAGCCGTTGGGTCCATTTGACGGATATTTAATTCCCTGCTTAATCGGAACTTGTCTTCTTTACTATACAATAAAAAAATCACAACTAACTCAAAAAATACGTGTTTTTATTTTAAAATGAAAAACTGCTTTTTTACTGAGACACCCTGGAAATGCGGTTCCTGAAAAAGGAATAGAAACAAACTCGACTATCATGGAACTAAATTAAATCACTTTCCGGAGACAGAAATCGGTGGGGAGAATTCGGGGACGCCGTATGTTCTTCTTGAATCTTTTATTTAAACTTTGTATTGTAATATTCTTTTAAATTGTTAAATAAATCAAGGACATGCGAGGGCGGATCAATAAGTCCGTTACTTTTTGAACTTCCCTCGTAGTTATATGAATTGCAACACTGCTTCCATCAAGTACCACCACCTGTTAATAGACTACTGTCAAATTTTGGGCAAGTTCTGTCATTTACTTTGCGTTTAACACCTGTTCAAAACATACAACCTCGTGAATTATTTTAAAAATTGGAAAAAGTGAATTTCGAGGGCTCAGTAAACATTATTTTTTGCGAAAACAAACCGTCAATCAAACCAAGGAGAAACTTGATAAATACTATGGGGACTCTGCACCATCGATTTCAATGGTAAAAAAAGTGGTTTACTGACTTTCGTTGTGGTCGCACAAGTACAAATGATGCTGAACGTTGTGGACGGCCAATTGAGGTCAATACTTACGAAAATGTCGAAAAAATCCACGATAAGGTGTTGGCCGATCGAAGAGTAAAAGTGCGTGAGATTGTTGATGCCACAGGCATTTCATATGGCAGTGTGGTTTCGATTTTAAATGTTTAGTTGGGTTAAAGAAAGCTGCCGGCAAGATGGGTGCCGCGTTTGCTCTCAATTGACCATAAACGTAATCGTGTGACAACTTCAAAGGATTGTTTGGAGTTGTTTAATTAGGCTACGAATTGGTGCTTCATCCACCATATTCTCAGCATTTAGCCCCCAGTGACTATTTCCTATTTTCTAAACTAAAGAAATGGCTCGGTGGAAAGAGATTTAGCTCCTTCAATGAAATTATTAATCAAACAAATGCTTATTTTAGGGACCTCGAAAAATCCTATTTTTTGGAAGGGATACCAAAATTGGAGAATCTTTGGACTAAGTGTATTGAGCTAGAAGCAGATTATATGGAAAAATAAACATTTTGTTTGCAACATAAACGGTGTTTCTTTCAAAAAGTCACGGACTTATTGATCCGCCATATAAGTAGTAGGTATATATATATTGTTTCCATTAATATCATTGTGCAAGTCGAAAAATAAATAGAAGTGCACTCAACGGATTTACACTAAAATAAAATAATAAAAAATTTCAACGTTTTTTATTTGGAAATTTTACTAAATTTTCTAGAATTTTGCTAATTCACTGTGCAAGTTTAAAAAAAAATGGAAAACATATGCGGACTCAACGGATTTATACAAATTCAGGTCCTACAAATCGAACTGCATCATTAGTTTTTGCCCTATAAAGATGGTTTTATAAAATTTTTTTCAAACACAATTTTAATATTTTAAGCAAAACATCTATTATTTTTTCTTCATAAATTTGTGTATAACTTGGAAACTGTTGGTTATCTTGTGAAATGGTATATGAATAGATTAATGATATTTTAATTGTTAATTTTTCTAAATTTGTTTAAACAAAATCGGATGAGGCGTTCCCAAGTAATGGTGTCATATGAATAAAGTTGTCTTAAAAAAATTAGGCTCTAAATCGCAGCCTTTGAGTAAGAAACAAAAAAACAAAATCTGTATGAAATCATCATTATAGGCAAAAGAAAACCAATGATGCAGTTCGATTCGTAGGACCCGCATTAGTGTAAATCCGTTAAGTCCGCATTAGTTTTCCAATTTTTTTTCAAAAATTTCCACAGTGTAATTAAAGAATTTCAAGAAATTTTAATAAAATTTCCAAAAAAAAAGGTTGAAATTTGTATTATTTTATATATTGTATTATTTTATATATTTTTAAAGTTTTGTGCATCGGAAAAAGAACAATTTGAATTGCGCCATTTTGTGAAGACGATTTTATTTTTATCCTTTAGGTGGAATATTAGGACTATATTTTTTGTCAGGACGAATTATTTAACAAATTGCAGCGAATTTCTTTTAGCAGCAAAATTGGATTTTTTCCGTTTTTTTTTGCCTGGTAGAGCATTAAATGCGTATTTAAAAAAAATAAAAGTTTGCGGAATTCCATATTTTCCGAAATATAGGTCGCCAAAACTTGAATGTATAATCGCGCATAACTCTGTCATTTATTATCCCATCCTGATGAAATAAATTTCATAAATCGTTAAATATATATTCCAAGGCTCAGCCAGGGGGAATCAAATACCCTCTGTAGCTAAAGTCGATGTGTGACAAAATCAAAAAAATCCCGCGAGTTTTTAGAAATATTTTTTTTTTATTTTGGTGTGTAAAAACTACAACAAAGGACAACAGAAATAAAAGACAACAACAACGACAACAACACCAAAAGACAAGAACAACAAGTTGATTAAACCAAAAAAGTGAGTTTAAAAACATTTTTGAATTGAGCCCTCAATGGGTTAATAAAATAAAATATATTTATATAGAGTTGTAGAGTTTCGCAAGGGCGTTGTAATGATACATATTTCAAGCAGATCCGATGATAAATACCTGAGATATGATCGATTATATACTCAAGCTTTAAAGGCCTATATCTCAAGAAGTTTGACCTAGCGCAAAAAAAAATTATTTTTCAACTCAGCGCAAAAGCCTTTACCGTTGGTGAAATTTTGGTGCAGATCTAATTTTGCTGCTAAAATAGTATTATGCCAAAATTTTTTTGAAACATTTTGAATTGCGCCATTTTGTGGAGACGATTTTGTTTTTATCCTTTGGCTGGAATATTAGGACTATAATTTTTTTTAGGACGAATCTTTTCGTTTATTTATTTAACAAATTTTTAAAAAATATAACAAAATCACTTACCTTTTTATTGTCGGAATTTGAAGAAGATAATCCAAAAAGCAGTGATTAGTTTTCTTTTGTAAAAAATATTCCAATATTAAGATGTTGGCTGTTGGGTCCTTTTGCCACAGGCAGGAGGATAAATATAAAGTTTTGTAGTAAATATGATTTTTGTTTTGAGTTTTTTGTTTGTTTCTTTCTTTTTTATGTGTTAATATCACTTATTGTTTTATTTTTCTAAAACAACAACTAAATGTTTGTGTTTTGTTGCAATGAATTCTGGTATTTATTTTCGAGTTTGCTGGTTTTTGGTTTAAATTTTATTTTCATTTCATTTTGGAAATGTTTGGAACAGATGCGGCGGCTAATTTGGAAAAGAGACCACAAAATTAATTTAATTTATTGTTAAAAACTTCACAAGGAAACTTGTTTGATTTTTTGTTTAATTAAATGCAGACTTTGATTTAATTTTTTATTATTATTGAAAGGTTTACACAGTTAAAGTTGGGGTTTTGATTTTCAGAATTTTTTGTTATTGCTTGATATCGTATTCAAAAGAAGAAGATGGAATAAAATGGCAAAACACTTTTCTTGTTCACTTCTTTTGCATCCGAAATGTATGAGATAGATATGTTTGCTTTTGTTGTTGCTATAGCTGTGTGCTTGATGCTGTGCTGTTTTTTGTTGTTATTTTTATATGAAATCTGTTATCATTCATTCTCGCTTCTGTTATATGTGTGTACGTTTGAGGATGCTACGAGTATTTCTGCAAATCGTATGTTTGTTTATTTTGCTACATTAAGGCCATTTTCTGTGTTTTTTTCAGGGTAATCAAAAAAAAAAAAAACTATTTTATGGGGGAAATCGGCTTTTGGGAATTTTTTTTTTGCTGTTTTCTGTTTTACACCATTAACTTTTACACTCAATATTTTTGTTTGAAATCCTTGGATTTGTTAAAAATCAAAAACCACAAAGTTGTAAACATTTTCATTTTGTTTAGTTTTCAAATATACATAAATGTTTTGAAATTCTTAAAAAGTATTTTCTTTTTTTTTAAATTTGTGTTGGTTTTTAATTTTATTCAGACTCTAAATGTTTTTTGTTTTGGTTTTAGAATTCACTATTTTGTTTTGATTGTAACGAAAGTGGGCATTTCTTCAACAGAATCAATAAAAAATTCAAAACTTTTTTTTTTACAAAAATTAGTTTTTCACTTTTTGAACTTTTTTTTAACAGAGAGTTTTCCACAAAGTTTAAAAATATTTAATTTTGAAAAAAAAATGTGATTTCAATTTTATTTTTTGTCACTTTTTAGGTTTTTTGTTGTAAAATTTTTCGTTTTTACCACTTTTTTTTCAAGCTAAATTTCTTTTCAATTCTAATGCGCAGCAGTTAATTACTTTTCATTTCGTTTCCATAAGGAAGGCGTTTTGGCAAAACTTGTTTCAATTTTCTTATAACTTTCAAATTTCTTCTTTCACTTTTATTTTCTTTCCGAAATAATTTTCATTTCTTTTCCACTTGTTAATCCCAAATGCGATGCAAATGTAACAGATTTACTGCTGTAAGTGATGATGTCTTGTCTTGCTAACATATAAATAATATATGAACACTTTTTTTGTTTTCTTTCTTCCGTTTCGAAAAGCCGCCAGCCACCACCTCGCATTTGATACTCTCGGTAGCTCTTACAGATAAATACTCTTTAACTGCTAAAGTTGTTGTTGCTACTTATTCTTATTTTTTCACAAAAATTTCATTGCAGTTGCGGATGAAACGACATCGGCCACAATAATAACAACAACATCAGCAACCATACACACCCGATACAACGGCGTCATCATCCTCAACATCATCTCACAAGCACAAAGACTTGGAACGTCAGTCAGCCAGTACATACAAATATGAGTACAACACCGAACACAAGAAAAGTAAAGCACACAGGAGGAGTTGTGGTTATTGTGATGTTGGTTGTGCGTTGCAGCGTATTAGCAATGTTAATCATCCGTTCGCATGTTCTATACACACCGATGAACATCTTGTAACTATTTTCAAAAAGAGTACACCAGCAACGCCAGACCGAACAACGATCCATCCATCGAACCAAAAACACAGCAGCAACAGAGACACAGACAGGCCAGACCACCAACAAAATGAGCCAACGAGAACCAACCCAACCAACCAGCCAGCCAAGCAGGCAGTCAAAGGCAAGCAAACAACGAAGACAGCCATCACACACACACACAAACACATGCACCGCGTGTAACTGTGTGTGTCAAACTATCCAACAACAGCAGCAGAAATCAGCAGCAACATCATCATTAACATCATCACCAGCAGCGCCATACCCCGAAAGCCCCACAATGAAGTAATAACAACAACACACGAACGAACAATCTGCCAAACGAAATCTGCCTTCATATTCTTCCATCCAAACCGACCATTGAGACAACAACACACACACACCCCAAACATTCATACATACACACACTCATAAAAAAAAGCACGCAGATGATGATGTTGTTGATGATGATGTCTGGCCTTACTCACTTTTGTTAGTTAGCCTATACACGAAACGACCGCACATACGACGTAACGTCACACGAATATCAAGCGACTACCGTGAGCGAGTACGAGTACAAGTACCCAGACGAATCCATTACAACCACTGAAGACTGAAAGAACAACAGCAAACGAAAACAGACGACCACAATACAATGCGCGCCTCAAACAAGTGATAATGCAAAGAAGAAAGCAAGAGTTAATATGAAACAAAAAGAGAATATCCCCACAACACCGCCACACACACTCGCACACATCCAAGCACCGCAACAGTAACAACAACCAAAAACTCTGAGTATAGAAGACAACAAAACGAAAAGAGCGCCAACCAGTGGATGTATCCAACCATTCATTCTTATTTATGTCCAAACACACACACACACTCCCCTACAGCGCTCTAACCAGCTCTAACACTTAACAGAACAAATGCACTAAACACAAATCAAAACAAAAGAAGAAACAATTTCCGAAGAACAAAAACACAATCGCAATAACAATAACAAAGCAAAAGTACATTTTTGTTGTTTTTCTTTGTGTTCTATTATTTAGTTTCATTTTCACACACTCACACACACTATCTATACGTAACATTAAACAGCCCCAATGCAAACGTATGAATTCTCCTTAGTTTGCAAAGAGAAAAAGAGCCGATGCGAAGCTGCTGTTAAAGTTAAAATACGAAGCTGCAAATGAAAATACGAGGGCTCTATGGGGTGGCGTTTGCAAACAACAACAATGAGCACACACTTGTTAAAGGAAAATGCAAACAATACAAGAATCAATGGAGAGGGTTGCCAGGGTGTGGTCTGAAATAAAAAAGCTAAAGATTGATAACAGAAAAGAAAAGATTTAGGGTGCAATTCTATAATTTGAGAATCAGTCACTTCGCGTCACTTATGTCGTTTTGGTAATTTATAAAAAGTTACAAGTGTTTCGTGACTACCCGGGTTGAGTTATGTTATTTAACGGGTAGGTCATAAATCGCAGTTAAAACATGAGATCGCGGAGGTGCAATGGTTAGTGTGCGCAACTCTTGTACATGAGATCCTTAGTTCGATCCCTGCTCTAACTAGTGATGAACAGAATCGAGGAACCGGTTCGGAAAAACTGGTTCGTTACAAAAACCGTCCGGACCGGGACTTAAATGAACCGAAACACGGGTCCGAATTAATCGAAAACGGTTCATTAAGTACCGAAAACCGGGGTCAAAGGAACAGTTCCAAAAAGACCCAAAAACGATTCTACTGGAACTGGAAAACGGGTTGAAAATAACCCTACCCGGGTTGAGTTACGTTATTTAACGGGTAGTTCATAAAACGCAGTTAAAAAATATGGCCGCCGGTGGTGCAACGGTTGGTGTGCCCAACTCTTGTACATGGTATCCTTAGTTCGATCCCTGCGCTGACTAGTGATGAACAGAATCGAACCGGTTCTTTTCAAAAACCGCCCGGACCGGGACTTAAAAGAACCGAAAGATGGGTCCGAATTAATCGAAAACGGTTCATTAAGGACCGAAAACCGGGGTCAAAGTAACCGAAAACGGTTCCGAAAAGACCGGAAAACGATTTTACTGGAACTGAAAAACGGGTTGAAAAGAACCCTAAAACAGTTCCTGACCAAGAGGACTCGTTTCCAAAGGAACCAAAAGTGTTGCACTTTGGATGATGGTAGGAAATGATGTATTTTTTATCAAATTTTATATTCTTATTATAAGATATTTCACTTACGCGTCTTTGGGACAGCAATTTGCGGAGAACCGGAACCGGTCCAAATACCCGGTTCTTCGTGGAACCGGACTCGATAGAACCGGTTCTCAAAATGCACATCACTAGCTCTGACCACCTTAAATTCCTTTCGGCGGCGGTCACCTCGCATAGTGACGGCGATACTATCGAGTACTTAGTTATGAAGAGGCTTCTCAAAATACCGCCCGGAACCAGTGTAAAACTGTAGGTCCCAATCAGTGAGTATAAAACTAGAAAGCGCACAACTCACTGGTTGTGAGAAGCTCTCCCCAATTCCTTCATGCATGGGGAAACTATTTATATATTTATTCATAAAACCCAGCGCAACGTTTTCGATCACTTTAGCTGTCAATTTCAACCCGCCATGATTTCACACTTTAGTTGAAGAAATAACAAATTTAAGGAAAAATGTGGAACGTCGATGGGCAACAGAAAGTATTTTGAAGCCAAAAAAAGACAATCATCTATCATTGGAAATGGTTTTATTGTTTTTCAAAATATGTGCTTAACCAATTTTCGAAGCTCGTTTTCCACTCAGATTGAGACACCTCCAAAACATGGTTTTTGAACGCGTCAACAGCTGCTTCGGGCGTCGAAAAACGTTCACCACGCAGTAAAAAGAAGTCATTGGGTGCCAAATCAGGGCTGTACGGTGGACGACCCATCAATTCGACATGTTGAGTGCTCAAATAGCCCATTGTTCCAGCTGATGTGTGAGAGCTCGCATTGTCCTGATGCAAAAGGATCCGTCTTCTCTTGTTATATTTCCTTATTTCTTCGAACACTGCTGGCATATAGATGGTGGTATACCACTTTGAATTTACCATCCTACGTTCCACTAAAGGCACTGTGACCACATAACCGGCTAAACCAAAAAAAAAACGCGATCATTCGCTTGGATGTGTTCCTTCCATGAACAACTTTTGTTGAATTTAGCTCGTCTTGAAAGACCCATACGGTCGATTGCTGTTTTGTTTCGGACTCATATGCACAGATCCATGATTCGCCACCTGTGCCGATGTTATATATTGCATTTGAGCTATGGCGGTTGCATATTTTCAACATTTCCTTGCTCCAATTGACAAGAGCCTTTGGTTTGAGCATTCGTCAAATTATGTGGGATCCAACTAGGACAAACCTTTTTCATGGCCAAATGAACATGCAATATCTTATTGATGCTTGTCATACTAATGCCCAAGGATTCCTCAATCTCAAGGTATGCCACATGTCGGTCTTGCTTTATCAGTTCGCGCACAGCATCAATGGTGTCCGGCAAAACGGCCGAACTTGGACGATCTTCACGAAACTCATCCTGGAGCGAACGGCGTCCGAGACTGAACTCTTGGTACCAGCGATTTACAGTGGCTATTGATGGTGCTTCATTACCAATAGTCGAAACAAGTTGATTCAGATACTCTTGTAATAATACACGCCAAAAATCGTAAAAAATCATGGCGCGAAAATTTTCACTGGTTAATTCAATTTTTTGACCGAGATGAATTTTTCAACTCACTGTAAATACGACAAATAGTGCTCGTTAGTGAAAACGTTCTATGTATGTTTATGGTAAAAAAAAATTTCAAACTTTCCAATGGAAGTTTCAATTTTCGTCTGGCAACACTACCCTACGGGAAAAGTGGTGTTAATTTACCCGAGTGTACCTATCTCAGGACAGGTGAAGAGCCGATGTGTCTCCAAACCGGTTCTAAAGTGTTAAATAAGTCAATTTGACTGATCTGTAGTATTCTGCGGCGTTGTGTTACCAACGGCGTTGTTTATAAATAAGTAGAAAAGTCAGAAAAATATAAAATATTTATGTATAATTCAACCCTAGACAACTAAGTAATTTATCAAAAAGTTTCATTTAATTTTTCCATACTATTTTAGAGTATATTAACAAAAAACAGATATCCTACTGCCGCCGTCATATTGTTTTTATGCGACGGCTAGCAGCACATAAACATAAGTTACGCCGTTATCTACATGTCGTTTAGCTGCGGTGTGTATAATGTAAACAATGATAAATTGCTCACAATAGTTGCAGAAAAACGGAAAACAGTCGCAAGAGATTAAAATTTGTGAAAATTTGTGAATAATTGTGAAATTTTCGGTTTTTAACTTTAAAAAAGTGATAAAAAGTTTGTATGTATTGGTATAATTGGTGTGGTATGGAAAAAAACTAAAAAAATGTCCGGAAGAGGTTCGAGCAAGCGAAACATCAGACGATTAATTAAAATGCAACAAATTAAAAACGTAGATAGTTTGCATTGTGTTTCTTCAAATATCGAAGGCAATAGAAGTACAATTTCGGAAAATATTTCGTATTGCCAAACATTAAATGAGGCCTCTGTGGTCGGTGCCACAACACAAAACACTATATCAACAGAAAATGGCTCCTCGGAAATAGCAGAAAGTATTGGAACTACTATAAGTCAATGTGTTGGAAATTTAGAAACATTAAATGATGGAAGCGATACAGTAGAAGGGAGTGTGAGGCGTATATCTTTGGGAAGCAGTTGCTCGCTAAATGTTTGCGTACCTTTGAAAGAAAAGCTTAAGAACTGGTATATACGAAATCTACCGACACGAAAAACTGTTGAGGAACTGCTAATAATTCTCAACGAAGAAAATCTGAGTGTTCCTCTCAGCTTAAAGACCTTAATTCCTAATAAGGAAAAAACAGTCATTAAAAGGATTTCACCTGGGTATTATACCCATTTAGGTATTAGAAATCAACTTAGAAATGTTGATTATTTGCTTTTGGAATACAATGAAATTATTATTGACATCAACATAGATGGCATACCTCTGTTTAAAAGCTCAAGAATACAATTGTGGCCGATTTTAATTAAAATTATAAATATCAAGAGCATTTCCGTATTACCAGTGGGCATTTATATTGGAAAGAAAAAACCAGATGATATTTCGGAATATATGTCGGATTTTGTTTTGGAGACAAAGGACATAATTGACAATGGTATCAGGATAGACCATAAGATTCTCCAACTGAAAATTAGAGCCATAGTTTGTGATTCGCCAGCAAAAGCTTTTCTTTGTGGAATTTTTGGGCATACTTCCTCTCATGGTTGCACCAAATGTGTCCAGGTCGCCAAAAAAATTGATAAAGTTTTAAGTTATTCTGAAAAATCCGCCATACTGATAACTGATGACAATTTCAAAAAAAGGATATATACAAATCATCATAAAAAGGAATTTCATTCGCGGTTAACACCTTTAGAAACAATAGAAGTGAAAATGATAAGTCAAGTTGCTCTAGATAGCATGCATCTTGTTGATTTGGGCGTTGTGAGAAAAATGCTATTGCGTATTTTACACAACAAACTCAATTTAAAATGTACAAAGCAAAATATTGACAACATATCTGTACATTTAGAATCTCTTCATCGCTATATTCCGAAAGAGTTTGCCCGTTATCCAAGAAGCTTGACCGATATATTCCATTGGAAAGCTACGGAATTCCGCCAATTTTTATTATATTCTGTCATTTTAGTTCTAAAAGCAAATGTACACAAAGAGGTTTACTTTGAGTTCCTTTTGCTTCATTGTGCATGCAGACTTTTATCAATGCCTAAAAATTTACTTGAGAATATTGAAATTGCACAAAAGATGATAGAGCAATTCGTAAAAGCTTTTCCTTCAATTTTTGGTGCCAACAGCATATCACACAATGTACATAACCTTTTGCATTTGAGTGAATGCGTTAAGCAGTTTGGAGTTCTGCAGAATTTTTCTGCTTATGACTTTGAGAATTATCTTCAAATTTTGAAAAGTTATGTCAAGCAGCCTACGAAAATACTGCAACAACTATTTAACAAAGTTCAATTGGAGGAAAAAACAGTAACGTCTAAAATTCAAGGTTTTAAGCTAAAAAATAGAATTGTTCAAAGTTATACCAACGAACAATATACCTTCACTACAAAGGATCCTGACAAATATTGCTCTATTAAGCCTGACATTCCACTTAAAATCAAAGGATTTGATTGTAAGCGGAAACTTGTAAAAGGAAATAGACTTAAAAACAAGAAAAGCTTTTTTACTGAACCACTTGACTCACTAAATGTTTTCGGGATTTGTTTGGTGGACTTAGAACCTTCGGATTTGGAGGAACAGTTTGACGTTAAGGATATAACAAATAAATTTATTAGTTTTCCATACCAACACCAAATGTTGTTAATACCAATGCTTCACGGCTGCTTTTAGAATATTTTCATGTTGCTCTACATATATAGTTTTAAGATCAATATGATCCGCAAACGAACAGCAACAAAGGCAAAATTAAAATCTTTTGATTCTTCTGATTCGGAAAATGCTTCCCCAGAAAATACATTAAATGAGAAGTCAACGAATTTACAGAAAGATACAAAGGAAGCCATGTTACAACAAACGACGATGAACTGTAACAATTGCAAAGATTTAAAACAATATATGGGCAATTTGGTAAAAAAACAAACTGGTAATTACTATACATACACTTATGGTAAACAATATAGAAAATAAACATTTTGCTTATTTCAGAAACACTACAAGAACAAAATGTTAAAATAATGCAGGTATTGGGCGAATTACAAGTTTTAACTAAGCTGCTAGTCCATCAAGAAGAAGCATCAGTTAATTTGAAATCAACATTTCCCCTTGAAAAATATGAAGACTTGATTGAATTGGATAGAAAAATTAACAATGATAACAAACATCTATACGTAAGTAATTTACATTTCGTCTTCTCTATCTCTATTGTATTTTTTACTACGCATTATTATAATTAGGTGACTACAATGAAAGGATTGATAAGAAATGACTTCTGTAAAAATATTGGCCTAATCATAACAGAAGATCTGGTAAATACCTTCAATATTGACGGAACTCATGGAAAGAAAAGGATGAAAAATTTCAAAAATGTGTTTGCCGCAATCGAAGGTAAAAAACAAAATCATTGTATACAAAATATAAATAATCAGAGTTTTTTTTTTATTTAGATGCCGTAGGGGCCAACCCGGCCATAACTGATGTCGAGGGAAATATAAGAAAGGCTATATATTTAGCAAAAAAACGCCATCTAAAAAAAACCTCGCCTGGAAACAAAAACAGTAGTGAAATTGCATATGAAATGGATATATAATAAGTACTAACTTTTTCATTAACTCCTATTTTTAGTTGATCTCACTATTTTTGAGCCTTTTAAGTTGAATTAAAATTGAATTAAATATAATTTATGTTCTTTGAAAAATTTATAAAAACTAAAAATCCAAAAATATATATGGATCTCATTTTTGGTACAATAAAATGAAAATTTAATATATTTGCTTTGGCATTCTCATGGGGGTGTTATCTAAAACCGCTTCATTTCGCAGTCATTTGCGACTGGTTTTTAGTGAACGTGTCATAGGGCTAGTACTGTTGAACCGGTTCAAGACACGTCACAAAGTATTAGTTAGGTGACGGGTTTTTATTAAACCTGTCATAGGGGTAGTACTGTTGAACCGGTTCAAGACACGTCACAAAGTATCAGTTAGGTGTCAATTAACACTTCAGTGGCCAACCCCATACAAAACGTACCGGTTCTCTGCATACAAAAGTTCCGGAACTAGAACCGGTTGATGCACCCCAGGCGACCGGTCCCGTGGCTGGTACTCTACCGGTTCATTTTCCCGTAGGGTAGTAACACAACTAGCAACACAACACAGGACCCGAAATATAAATAGCAAACTCGTAAGAACACGACAAATATAACGTTTTTTCTGACGGACCTATGAGACCCACGTCATCCCAAAAACGGGTCCATTTAGAGACATCTGGAAACAGAAATGGAAAGTTCAAATAAATAATAAGTTGCAAAACTAAGGGTGTCTCAGTAAGAATGCACTTCTTCATTTTAAAATAACAACACGTATTGTTTGAGATAGTTGTGATTTTGTTATTGGATTGTAAAGAAGACATGTTCCTATTTAGTATGGAATAAAATATCGGTCAAATGCCCCCCACGGCTCTGATGACAGGACATTAATCTTTTCATGAAAATTTCCATGACTTTTTGGCTGTATCCCACCGTTGACGCGTTGGATCTCCGATTTGGGCTGAGGAATTGTTACTGGTTTATTCGTATAAGCCCGAGATTTCACAAAACCCCAAAGAAAAAAATCGCACGGCGTTAAATCGCATGATCTTGGTGGCCAGTTGACAGCAGAGGCGGCCAATCGAATGGGCCATTTCGTGAGATAACACGTTCACCAAACTTGGTTTCCAATAAGTTGATTATGGCATTCGCTGTGTGGCTTGTGGCGCCGTCCTGTTGGAACCACACGTCCTCCAAGTCCATATTATCCAATTGGGGCCAAAAATATTCGGTTATCATTGAACGGTAGCAATTCGCATTCACAGTAATGTGCCGGTCTTGATCATCACGGAAGAAGTACGGCCCAATGACGCCGCCGGCCCATAAACCTCACCAAACCGTAATTTTTTCGGAATGCAATGATGGCTCATGGATTACGTGTGGATTGCTGTCTGACAAATAACGCATATTTTGCTTATTGACGAAGCCATTCAGCCAGAAATGAGCCTCATCGCTGAAGATGATTTTCCGATGAAAATCCGAATCATTTTCAAGTTGTTGCTCAGCCCAATTCACGAACATACGACGCTTATGGTGGTCAAGCGGCTTCAGTTCTTGCGTCAATTTGATCTTGTAAGGATGTAGGCCAAGATCTTTTCGCAAAATTCGCCACAACGACGTCACAGAGATGCCCAACACTTGAGAACAACGTGGGAGAGACACATTTGGGCTTTCTTGAACTGAAGCCTCAGCGGCAGCAATATTCTCGACACTACGGGCACTTCTTTGTCTCACTGGCACGGGAACATTTTGTACTGTGCCTGTAGATTAAAATTTTTCCATTAGACGCTCAATTGTTGATCTGGTAGGACGGTTATGACGACCATAAATTGGACGTAGCGCTCTTAAAGTTGAGACCACTGACTCCAAATTTCGGTAGTAAATTTTAATAATTTCGACTCGTTATTGGCTCGTATATCTTTCCATGATGAAATGGCAAACCTTACTGAAGAGAAATGTCAAAAGAGGGAAAAAAATATGGCGTCGTTTGCTGTCCCTATCGATTTACTTTTGTAGCGTCTCTGTTGAAAACCCCTTTACTACCGAAATTCGTAGTCGGTGACCGCAACTTTAAGAGCGTTAACTCCAATTTTCGGTCGTTATTATCGCCCTAGTAGACAACCAATATCAAGTCGAAGTGAGGAAAATATCGCTGCATGGGCAGGCGTCCGTAGTAAACAATCCAAATCAGTCGATTCCGCGCCGTTCTCAAGAACTGGGCATCGTCAAGACCACTTTATGGCGAATTTTGCGTAAAGATGTTGCTTTACACCCATACAAGATCAAGCTGACTCAAGAATTGAAGTCGATGGACCATTTGACGCGACGTACTTTCTCCGATTGGGCTCTGGAGAAGATGCGCCAAGATGATGAATTTCATCGCAAAATCATCTTCAGTGACGAAGCTCATTTTTTGCTCAATGGGTTCGTCAATAAGCAAAATATGTGTTATTAGTTTGATGAAAATTCACATGTGCTTCGTGAATCACCACTTCATCCATAAAAAATTACTGTTTGGTGCGGTTTGCATGCCGGTGGCGTCATTGGGCCATATTTTTTTGTCGACAATAACGACTGTCACGTTACTGCGAATGGCGATCGTTATTGTGCCATGATTACCGATTGTTTTTGGCCCGAATTGAAAAACATGGACTTGGACGACATGTGGTTTCAACAGGACGGTGCCACAAGCCACACAGCACGGCCGAAATGTGTGACCGAGTCATCGAAAATTGGGTCCAACGAGTCGACCGCTACCGACGTGCCCGCGGTGGCCATATGAACGAAGTCGAGTTCCATTCATAAATGTTTCGATTGTATTTAAGGTCGATCATAAATTTTTGGAAATATCTCAAATGGTCTGTGTTTTATTTTAAAAAAAAAGTTGTCAAGTCCTTATTGGAAACCCCTTTAGATTGTAAGTCTGTCTTCGATAGCCCGATATGGGGAAAACTGTACTAAGGTATCTCGAAACTTGGTATTTCTGCTATGATGACACGCGTTTGTAGAATGACACTGACCGAGACGAAATCCTCTGTAAAGATCTCACCGAACCATTTAGTACGAGGCGAGTATTGACTTACACAGTACAACACATGATTTCACCACCTTCACATCGCAACAAATCTTCCATTTGTGTTCATCTTATTTGATTTCCTTCAAAATGTTGTCCAATGATTTATACGTTTCCTCCTTGTTTGTGCTGAATCCTAATGGAATGGACGGTTTTTTGTTTGTTTTGTGTAACAGCACAGCCTTCACACTGGAAACTGAACCATCAATGAATAAACGCCAGCCGCCAGCGATATAATCCATTCCCAATTTTTTCACTAAACCTGGGATATCATGAGAGTAGGTGAACGTATTTGCTTCGTCAACGGAATAAAATTTCTGAAAATCAGCTTGGCGTTGTCGGTATGATGTTGCGCTGACATTTTGCTGTGTGAGTTTTCTGCTCTACAAAAATGATGTCAACCATTCGGAGTATTGTTGTGATAGTTCCATCTTAGCCACAATGTAATCCATTTCCATTTGTGTTAGCGGTTGTGATCCATTATTTTCAATATCGGGTGTCCAATCAGCATCATTCAAATTGGTCGGATTGGTGAAAACGGTTACGGCTTGCAGGGACACAGTATCCAGACTCGGAGGTTTAGGTGCATCGACATCAGCAGGGCGGTTAACTGGAAGTGTGGCAGTAAATGCAGCAGCGTATACTTTTGTTTTCAATTGTTGTCTGTTTAATCCATTACGAGAATTTATGCATGCGTAGCACCTGGATTCATCATGTCCAGTTAGGTCTTCCACCCAAATTACTGGCTCCATAAAAGAAAGCTGTCCACCTTTTCCATGTATCCACATTATAAGGGTATTATAACAATTTTTGCACACTGTGTTCGTCGTAAATTTGCACCACTTAAATCTGCTTCATCAAAATAATGACAATAAGCTGTTTTGAATTCCTCAGTAATCAATTTTTTTCGATCCAGTTGGCCTCTTTTTGGGACGATATGACCACAAACGTAACAAAAATTATCCAATTTTGGGCACTTGTTATTTTCCATATTGAAATATATTATATGTTTTGTTGTTATTCACTTTTAAAAACCGGAGAAAAATGCACTTGTACTCTTCGCGTTCGCCGACACTTGTTAAATGACAAAAATCTATCAATGCACAGCTATAAATACTATTTATTTGTCAACTGAAGTACATGTAAAAGTAAAGTCAGGTACTGACACACATCCTTTTCCCCCTTCAATTGAGTGTGAACGGCGAATATTTTAAGGGTGGCTATATACCTGATTCACCACGTCTGCGTTTTAAAATTTTCGGAACGTTCCAAAACATGAGCACTCATAAATGTGGGTGCAATTTCTGTAAAAAAAAACCATGCAGGTAGCCAACGACAAAACCTAAATAATTAAAAAAGTGGACTTGCCTTTTTTCCTTTTAATTGTCCACGTACATTTATTAGAGCTTATTACTTTGCTACCGCAATCATAAAAATCAAATAACCTTTTATTTATTACTTTTTTTTTTTTAAATGTGAGAACCATAAAAAACTCATCAACCTTTTTTCCAAAGAATTTTGTACATATCTAGCAAATTTTTGAAATTCATACCTTCACTTAATTGAGCATAAAAGCGAAACGCGTAAATCGATTTTCATGATCTATGTCTCATTTTGTTCATAGGTTTTGTGACTTTACGTGAAAGTAATAGGACTTGACACGTTTTACCGTTTTGTATTTTATATTAATTCAAAAAAAAAAATTTAATTTTTTAGGCAAAAAATATTTTTTTTCTTCATACATTTATTTATATCTTCGAAACTGTTGCTTATGCAGCGAAACGTTGTATCAACAGATTAAAGGAATTATAATTCTTAATTTTCTTAAATTTGTTTCAGCTTATTCGGACTAGGGGTTCTCGAGTTATAACAAACAGAAGAACCTAAAACGTGGCAAATTCCGCTATACGATACTTACTAACTTCAAATTAATTATTAAATTATTATTTGAGGTAACCTGACCAAACGAATGATGCAGAAGTTCTTCTTTTTGGGGCTACTTTCACAAACAATTTTCAGAATTGAGTCCCGAATCAATCACCTGAAAAATGTTGTACTGTGTCATTCAGGATTAACATTTTTTAATTGTAAATATAATCTTTATTTTTTTAATTATTTAATAATCAAAGGTATTATTTTACAACTTTTTTAAAGAATTGCAAATATTTATCGTTTTTGTGGACTTCATTAACTATTCCGTTTTTACCACCTTCTGTTTTTAAAAAAAATTACAAACTCAGTACAAGAGTACGTGAAATTAGTTTTTATTATTAATTCGCTTTCTATACATATATTTAACTAGAAGTTTCTTATGTTTTTTTCTCCAGAAATAAAAGATCAAACTGAATATTCTTTTAGATGCCGCATTAGTATGAGGAATTGAAAATACAAGAAACAATTTTATTTATTGTTGGCAGAACAAAAAAAAAAGTACAGAAAGAACTCGCACCTTTTTAAGCAACAATGGTGCACACAAGGAGTAAAAAAGGAATGGTTTCCCATTACATCCCGTGAAGAAATCGGAGAGGGCTTTTCACAACCAGTGAGCTGTGCGCTTTCTAGTTTTATACTCACTGATTGGGATCTACAGTTTTACACCGGTTCCGAAACGGTATTTTTGAGAAGCATTTTCATGGCTAAATACTCGATAGTGTCGCCGTCACAATGCGAGGTGACCGCCGTTGAAAGAAATTTTAAAGTGGTCAGAGCAGGGATCGAACCCAGGATCTCAAGTATAGGAGGCGCGCACACTACCCATTTCACCACCGTCGGTCACATAAATTTTGAAGTGGCCGCTCAAAACCCCTGATCACAACCCCATAGAAAATCTTTGGAAGCTTGTCGATCGGGAAGTAAAGAAGAAAATTCCCTCAAATTTTAAAGATTTAGAAAGAACATTGAAAACAGAATGTGGAAAAATATATCTGGTTACCATTATATCATTAGTTGTTTCAGTGCAACGATCAAGCCTGAAAGTGCCCATCGTATGTAAATTGTAATGCTTTTAAAAGTGCTATACTTCATTTAGCACTTTTTTTAAGTGCAATAAAAAAACGTGCATAGTACATTTCAAGGCTGTCAACCCTACGAACCGAAATCCCCAATGCTTCGTTAACAACTGTTTTTTGTTATGAAACATGTTCTCTTTATTGGCACACAGTGTTATTCTCTGCACTATTTGTTACATGTCCAGCAGAACTAAAGCAATAGATATCTGTTCCTGACTCCCCTTTCGCTTTTGTCTGAAACAAAATGTGAATCATCTATAAATGTTATAGAATAAGAGAAACCTCATTTACAAGAGAGCCTGTTGTAGTTCTCTTAAAATAAATTTGTATTATAACACATGAAGAGCAAATGTTATTCTATGCTAAATTGTGGGGGAAAAAGTATTTAAAAAAACAGATATACATATGTATGTATATAGTATGAATGTATGTGATTCGTTACATACATATGTACATATGTATATGTTTGTGTGATGGACATGATAACGAAAACGTAAACAAAATTTTGGAATTTTCAGCATCCCCAAGAAAAAAATAAAGATAATAAATACAAAAGAAAGAAAAATGTTTTGGGAAAGACGAAATAATTTGTAAACTGCAATAAGAGAAAGAAACGAGAACAATACAATGTATTTGTTTGATTCTAAGATTTTTCCTCATAGATAACACACACACACACACGCGCGCGCTCTGAAAATCACGGGGACTCTAATCGAATCTATTGTAACAATATCAAGTCAAAACAAACAAAATCTTTAAGATTTTAAGTTCAACAGTTGAAACACAACAACACACCAATGTAAACAAAAGGTCAAATGTTAAATTAACTAAAAATACACCCCCCAACAAAAGCAAAGGGAAGAAAACGTCAGCCGAAAAACAATCACATAATTGTTTGTGTCATATGTATAAAAAGAGGCGGTTGTCTAAGAAGCTACATACGTAATAGATTCTCTGCTACACCACCTTTGTTTTTGGCACCTTCCGAAGAGGGTGACAACAATAATTTGTATTTCCATTTTGAAACGTAAAGCCAACTTCATGAACTTATGCAAAGAGCACAGCAGAACTTACGCACACACACACACACGCGAAGAGACTCATACGCAGCCAACAATTGGTTTCAATACAATTTTTATGCAAATCCTCACAACATGCGAGTGAGTACCACAACAACAATAGAAACAAGTTCCAGTCGATGATATTGCCAACCTGTGGAATAAATCTCTTTAAGGGGGATTTTCAAAACCCAAAGGGACAACATGGAAGAAAAGGGGAAATTTCATGATATTTTCTAAAAAATTTTACTAACATTTTCTCTAAAAACTAATGATTTTCTTGATTTTCAGATTTTTGTTTCAATGAATTCAATTTATTCAGCTCATTCTGTCAATTTGTTCGCCAGCATAGGAACAACTCAAATATCTCAAGGATCAGTAAACAAACTACATATTATTATTGCTATTGTCAATATTATTGTATCATAAAGACACGCGAGGGGAAGTGAAACTTCGGGTGCATGGACGAAATTATTTTTTCATTTCGGTTTTTTGGCCCAGTGTGCCAAATGAATCCGTTTCACATTCGCGTCGGATCGTTTTTTTCCACCTTTTCGGATCCGTCTCGTACTTGCAACGGAGTTTATATACGAACCCGTTACGGGTTCGCATTTTTGAAAATAAAATGGATTCGAGATTCATACATTTTTGCGGATTCGAAACGGATTCGTTCTGATGTTTAAAAGATAAAAAAGATTAAATGACATCCCATGAAGGGATTTGGCAGCTTCTCACAACCAGTGAGCTGTGCACTTTCTAGTTTTGAACTCACAGATTGAGACCTACAGTCTTTACACCGGTCCCGAACGGTATTTTGAGAAGCTTTTTTCATGGCTAAGTACTCGATAGTATCGACATCACTAAGAGAGGTGACCGTCGCCGAAAGAGGTGTAAGGTGGTCGAAGCAGGTATCGAACCCACCTACACTTGTACAAGAGCCGCGCACACTACCCATTGCACCACCTAAAAGATAAGAGGGGGAAATATGGGGGTGTCCGTGGGTCGGATACTTCTAGACCGAACTTCGAGTTTGGTTTCCTCACGAGATGTTTGCAATTTCAAATTTATGTTTTTACGGGCTCGAAACCCGTTCCAACAAATCTACAAATCGCAATTTCACTTATTGGCTTTGTATGTTTTTACGGACTCGTAATTCGTTCGAAACGGATTCGCCAAATCACAATTTAACGGATTAACTTTTTTATGTTTTTACGAACCCGTAACGGGATCGAAATGGATCCGCATCCGTTTTGTTAGATATCGGGTGTGAATATTCGTTCGTAAGTACCGATATGTGTGTGTATTGTGTCTGCCTTCCGATTTCTTAGTCGATATTGGAATGAAATCTTTGCCGTACGTCTTGTACAGTAAGTGTTTGGGTAGGCAGTAGGTTGGGTAGGTAGTATTAGTAGGAATTAGACTCCATTTATGTTTGCCTTTGCCTTAATGTTATCTCATTTTGCAGTTTTGTTCACAATTGTTGTAGTTTTGTGTACGCTTTTGTCCTTGTGTTTACAGTATTGGGGATTTGATGTACTCTTTTTTGCGATTTTATGTACACTTTTTATATTTTTTGTACTTACGTGTACACTTCGTGTACTGTTGTAGTACTTCTTGTAATTTTTTGAACCCTTTATGAACTTTTGTGTACAATTTTTGTACTTTGGGGTACACTTTTGTACTTGTGTGTACAATAATTGTACTTTTATGTACTCTTTTTGCACTTCTGTGTACACTCTTTATATGTTTTTTACTTGTGTCTACACTTTGTTTACTTTTGTGTACATTTGTTGTACTTGTTTGTGCACTACTTGTACTTTTGTGTACACTTTTGTATTGTGTGTACAGTGTTTGTACCTTTATTCATTTTTTTCCAGTTTTGTGTACACGTTTTGTACTTATGTGTACACTTTGTGTAAAATTGTTATACTTTTGTGAACTCTGTTTAATCTTTTGTGTACAATTGTACTTTTGTGTAAATTTGAGCTCTTGTGTGTACAGTGTTGTACTTTTTTTGCACTTTTGTGTACACTTTTTGTATTTGTTGTACTTATGTTGTAGTTTTGTGCATTGTTCTTGTACTTTTGTGAACTCTGTTTGAACTGTTGTGTACAATTGTTGTAATTTTGTGTACACTTTTGTACTTGTGTGTACAGTATTTGCACTTTTATGTAATCTTTGTGCTCTTTTGAGTACTCGTTTTGTAATTTCTGTACTTATGTGTACACTTGAGTACACTTGTTTTTTGTGCACTTGTACTTTTGTGAACTCTTTTTTCACATTTCTGTATAGCTGTTGTACTTTTTTGTAAACTGTTGTACTTGTGACTACAGTATTTGCACTTTTATGAATTCTGATTGCACTTTTGTTTATATGTTTTGCATATTTTGTGTTATGTGTACACTTTGTGTACTTTTGTGTACACTTGTACTTTTTTGTGCACTTTTTGTACTTCTCTGAACTCTTTGTATAAATAATTGTTGTACTTTTGTGTACATTTTTGTATTTGTGTGTACAGTACATATTTGAACTTTTACATAGTCTTTTGTCACTTTGTGTACACGGTTTGAATTTTTTGTACTTATGTGTACACTTTGAGTACTTTTATGTACACTTGTTGTACTTGTGCACTTCTTGTACTTTTGTGAACTCTTTTTGCACTTTTGTGTAGAATTGTTGTACTTTTAAGTACACTTTTGTACTTGTGTGCACAGTATTTGTACTTTTATGTACTCCTTTTTAATTTTTGTGTACACGTTTTGTATTTTTTGTACTTATGTGTACACTTTTTTTTACTTTTATATGCAATTTTTGTAGTTTTATCTGTACTTTTGTCTGTCCTTTTGGCTGTACTTTTGTCTACACTTTTTGTACTTTTCTGTACTCTTTTCATATTTTTCTTACACATTTTTAGTATTTTTGTGTACATTTGTTGTACGTTTGTACACATTTTTTGTATTTTTTGTACTTTTGTGTACACGTACTCCACATTTGTGTACACTTGTTGTACATTTGTGTGCACTTTTTGTACTTTTGTCTAAACTTTTTGTACTTTTGTCTACATTTTTGCATTTTTGTGTACACTTTTCATATTTTTCCTGCATATTTTTAGTACTTATATGTCCACTTCGAGCACTTTTGTGTACAATTCTTGTACTCTTGTGTATACTTTTTGATCTTTTGACTACTTTACGTATACACATTTCATATTTTTCGTGCACATTTTTAGTACATTTGTGTCCACTTCGAGCACTTTTGTGTACAATTCGTGTACTCTAGTGTATACATTTTGTACTTTTGAATACGCTTTATGTACTTTTGGGTTTCATATTTATCGTGCACATTTTTAGTATATTTTGTACTTTTGTGTACACTTTTTGTTTTATTGCCTACACTTTTGGATTTCAAAATAGAAGTTTTATTTAAAAAAATTATAGTTAGTTAGTTCGAAAAGAGGGGCGTGGTGTTGAGTGTTCAGAAGGAGCACTCTAAACCTTCCCATCCTTCCCATTCCCAAAAAATTATAAGAAATGTATCTTCCAAAAAACAAAATAAGTTTCTTGCTCACTTGAAAGATGTGTGAAGAGTTAGGAGACAGTCGAAGTGGTAGAGCGCAATGAGTTGTTGTTATTTGCCAATTTATAGTCCTGATGATGCCTTTCGATGAAAGGTGAAATATCGAATAAAATTAAAATTGAACTTGTTAATTAACTTTTTGGGGGAACCCTTGGCCATGAGCTAGATTTGGAAAACTTTGGGAAGATTTTAGAAATATTCAATATTAAAATGCTCGAGAATTTGGTCGTTATTTTAAATAATTTTAGTATTCTCCAATATTTTGCTACCCAAAAAAATCGACGAAACGCTTGAACATTTTAATTTTGAATATAATACGAAAGGTCGTATAAATCATCACTTTTTTAAATTTTAGAAATGTTTTTGTACGTAAATATTTTGAATAATTGGTAAATATTGAAGAAAATGGGATTTATCTCAAATGTTGTGGGGTTTCTCTTTGTCACAGAATTGGCAACGTTGCCTCCTGAATGCCAGAAAGTTAAAGTTAAACAACAACACCAACAGCAGCCACCACTAACAATGACGACAATCATTTGCATTAGAAAGCCACCACTCACTCACTCACTCACTCACTACTCACATTCAAAGAGAAAATAGTGACAGACGACAACATAATCTAACCTACTACCTAACCTTTGTGTTTATCACACTTCACTTTAAAGAATCTCTTATAAATTTGAGAGTGACTGTTTGTGTGGAGTCTACGAAATTCGTGTAACAAAATTGATGAGATTTTCTTTTTATGTTCATGTAATGCTAAATGACATTAAGTAGCATCAACTGCAAAAACAACAATAACAATACGGTAACTTCTGTTGAGTAAAGCCAGGATACTGAGTATTTTTGTGTTTTTGTCTCCTTCTCTCTCAGTCTCTCTTTCTCTCTGGGGTAATAGAAATCGTGTCATATTGCGGAAACGGAAGTGTTTTTGTGGTACAGTAGTTGCATTGTATGTAAACATGATTAGCAAAGCTGCTGCTGCATCCGGCAAATCGTTTAATTCATGTTATTTCGATTCATTTTCGGATTTTGTCATTAACTAAAAGTTTACATTAAATAAATTATTCATAAATGTTGTGGTTTTTTGGAGATCTATGGAATACAACAAATATTAATAATGATATGAATTTAACTTTTCGATTTAATATGAGATTTTTTACCAAACCCTGTTAATACTGTTATATCACTTGAATCGAAGGAAATTGAAGAAATTATCAATATTATTTTTAAATGACAATTAAATTGGCCCTTAAATTTCAGTGACTATTAACCTAAGGTCTCCTTTTTTTTAAATTTCATCCGTTTTTTTTTTTGTTTGCTTAGACTCTTCAAATTATTTGGTACTTTACTGTCCCCCTTTCTCGCTATTTTTTCTTTCTTGCTTTTGTATATATGAACAAAGTTTCAAATTTCACCCTCTCCACTACAAAAGACTAAACTTTAATATTTATTATTTGAAATGTAATATTGCGCTACCATATTCCGTATACCATGTGTTGTATACATTTAACATTTTTTTCCGCAGTTCTTTAAACAAAAACTTGGGTTTATTTATATAATCGTATAGCAATACTATTAGAATACGACCACCACCACATGATGCCTGATACCATTTGCCGCCATAAAAAAATAAAAATAAAAAGAAAAAGAGACTAATGACGGAAAGCAATTCTAAAAATATACAAAGTCTCAAAATTATAGTCTCAAAATGCCCGCCAAGTCTTCCGAACCTAATGAAATAGTAACTGAGTATCATGTAAAGTTAAAGGTAAATAAAAAACTTTGAATTTGAGGACTAACATTGGCTGCATACCAGGTAGCTGGTGGAGCGGTTACCACCACAACGATTTTCTTGTAAGCGTCATGGAATCCCATTCAAACTCAAAGCCAAACAAAAATGTGCAAGTGACACCGTGATGACAGTCACAGCAGAGAATTGTTAATAGAATTAAAAGGAGTGCATGTGACACCATTTTTAGGCTATCAAATAGCCGCAATTTAGATGATAAGCAGGGTAATTTAGAATCTACTGGACTGTTGTAATGTTAAATCAGAGCGAATTCAAAGTTCAACTTGACACTGTGTAGGAAATTTGCAATTGACTGATTCAAAACCTGTAAGATATTTAAGCATGTTAACGAGTTCAATTTCCTTCGCAAGTAAAACCAAATACAGGGGAACAAATAAAAACCAAAAATCATGAGAATTTAATTCTGTCGTAAAAAGAAACAAACAACAAATTGTTTCCCATTTCATCCCATGAAGGGATTGGCGAGCGATTCTCACAACTAGTGAGTCGTGCGCTTACTAGCCTTACAATCACTGCTTGGAATCTACAGTTTTACACCGGTTCCGAAGGGTATTTTGAGAAGCTGTCGCAAAAACTGAAGTGAAATTGTTAGGATTGAAATTTGTAGGACAGTGTGATAGACTTTGGATCCAAATCACATTGTTCTGTAATAAGTTAACAATTTATAATTTAAATTCTACTCTAGTTTTAAAAAATTGCATTCGAAGAAAAAAATATTGAGACGGGAAATTATTGAAAAAAAAATTACATAAGGTGTTAGGGGACACCCGGTTGGAACGAAGTTCCTTTCGCTATATATACATAACTTTGGAACGGTAAGACCTCTGGGCTTCGTTTAGGTCATTTTGGAAAGGTAAGAGGTATGGTTATCTTTCAACAGAAAAAAACCATAAGTTACCCGCCATCTGGCTGAGCAAATTGAGGTTATGTGATTTTTTTTTGCATTTTTTTCCCCGAAAGCTCTTTATCTCGGCGATTTGAATTTTTTCTACTTTTTTTTATTGATTCTGAAAGGCCCCTTTCAACAACAAGCCCAAAATCCGACCACTGGCTCAGAAGTTAGCAATTTTACCCTACTACCCTCTGACCGCCAATCCGAAAATTTTGAACCCGCTGCCATTTCGCATCCTTGCATTTTCGGACATGGTCCTAGTGGACGTTTCTTCATGCAATGAGCCACGCTGGAGAAATCTGTCCTGAACTTCCTGAATCACCCTGTATATTATTTAAAAAAAGCACCTTTTCTTTAAAAAATACCTTTCTTTAAAAAAAAGTAAATTTTCTTACAAAAAGTACCTTTTCTTAAAAAAAGTAAATATATAAAAATATATATTATATATATAAATACGATAATTTAAATGGATCTCTAAGCAACGACACTTTTTGTAAAATGATAAATTTTTTTTAAAATTTTTTTTTTTCTATAGAATGTATTTTTTGATGTGTTAACATCTATAGGCACGGGTGGGACAATCTATCAAAGTGAACACATGCAAACAACACACAGCGTTAGCATCACATACGTGGTTGTTGTACAACAATAGTCTCTACCTGAAAATAAGTATGCTGGTATTGATGTAGCGGCAGCGAGCAAACAAGCAGTTCGTCGTCGCTAAGGAGTAGTGAATAGCATAGAGAACTCATGGAAGGAATGTATGACTCAAAAGCACTGGCGATATCTGGTGAATGATTCAAAACGTATTACTCTATTTTTATCATAACTTGGTCAGTTAATAATTTTGATGTGAAACATTGATGCCCTTTGAAACATTTATGCTTTTTGTATTGTTTTATGTAATAACATTGTCGAAATCGTGCAGTTATATTGAAATATTCTATAAAGAGGATAAGACTCGTTTATGCTCTTTCACTCAGACTCTCTACATGAGAACGGAAAAAGAGTGCAATAAGTTCTTTATGATATTCAATACTTTTTGTCGTCGCTCTGTTTATGACAAAACAAAAACAATTATTAAAGCGAGCGAAATATTGCTTTATATATTTTAACAATATTCTTTTTAAATTCTTTATACTAACTTCATCTGTTTGTATACATGACGAAGAAACTTTGGATTGATTTTTAACCCTTTTCCCGTAATGTAATCGAGCTTAAACTTCTCAGGAAAACTAATGGCGACGACAAAAATGAAAATATGGGTGGGATTGGGAAAAGGGGCGTGGTACCTCCCATAAATATCACAAATTGAAAATCCATTATTTCTGCTCCTGTTAACGGTATTTGAACAAAACAAAAAAATGTGTAAAATGAAAAAAACATGTGTTTTATGGGTTGGTTTTTTTTATTTTCCAATGTAACATTTATCGTACTAATGTGTTCATAGAAATCGAACAGGTACCGTTTAACAAAAAGATATTACCACATCACCCGTGAGTTCGAACACTCATTGATTTTTTTAAAGTATATTTTTAGGTCGTTTTTGTAAGAATATGTATTATATTTTCCCGAAAAGGTAATTTTTTAAAGAGAGGTACCTCTTTTATTAAAACCTAATGTTTTTTTTTAAGAAAATTTACTATTTTTAAGAAAGGTAAATTTTGTAAGAAAAAGCCAGAAGAGTATGCATTTTTTTTACAACGAAGTACTTTTTCAAGAATTGGTACACTTTTTAGGAAAAGGTTATTTTATTAAGAAAATGTACTTATTTTCAGAAAGACTACTTACCTCAAGAAATGAAAAGAAAAGGTACTTTTAAGTAAAGGAATTTTTGTAAGAAAAGGTATTTTTTTAAAAGGAGGTATTTTTTGTAGCAAATGTTTCATTTTTAAGAAATGGGATCTTTTCGGAATTGGTCTTTTTTTCAATAATAGGTACATTTCTAAGTGTAGGCACTTATCTCAAGAAAAGTTATTTTGTTTCACAAAAAGGTACACTTTAAAGAAACGATAGTTTTTTAAGAAAATGCAATTTGTTGTAAGAAATCGTACTTTTTTAATAAAACGTACTTATTTTAAAAATTACTCTTTTTTTAAGAAAAGGTACTTTTTGTAAGAATATTTACTTTTTTAAGCAAAGGTCCTTATTTAAGACATGCTATTTTATTTCAGAAAAGGTACTTTGTTTAAGAATATGAATAAGTATTTTTTGAGGAAATTATCTTTTTTAAAGAAAATTCACTTATTTAAGAAAATTTTCATTTTTTTAAACTTCTTTCAGTTTGGTTTCTCTAAATTTACTTTTTATTGGGTTGAAAACAACAATATATACTAAATATTAGATACACGCTCCACCTAGAAAAGAGAACAAGAAATTTCCCAACATATGTTAGTCTAGACACAAACCCAAGCAAAAGTACCCAATATAGTTGATAATACTGGGTTGTAGCATAATAGTGTTAATTTTTTTTCATTTGTTGTTTAATTTTTTTTCATTTAGTCCCCATCCCGCTACGTGCGATAAGGAACTTGGTTCCAAAAATATGCGTTTACCGGGTTTTACCAAATTTTAAATCCAACAGCTGATTTGTACTTTTTTAAGCAAAGGTACTTCTTTAAGATAAGGTGTTTTTGTGAAGAAAAGGAAGGTACTTGGTTTAAGAATATGAATAGGTATTTTTACTTTTTTTAAGAAAAGGCACTTATTTAAGCAAATGTTATTTTTTTAAACTTCTCTCACTTTGGCTTTTCTAAATTAACTTTTTATTGGGTTCAAATCTACAATACAGAATATCATACATGGGTTCTTTTTATTTGCATTGCATTTTAATTTGTATTACTTTATCAAATGCAAATGTAAAAGAATAACCATTGTTCGCAATGTCAAGTAAACACTTTTGAATTTGCATTTGCTCAGGCAATGCAAATGCAGGTTGTGGAATCAGATATCAATTGTAATGAACTATGGGAGTGCTTTTAATTATTTTGAATTTATTTGACTGCTGGCAATTCTGTTTTTAAAGTATTTTATATGTAGAGGTTTGTGGGTTCGAAAGGTATTGCCTCCTAGTAAATTCAAATTCATAAACTTGTACAGTATAAAATATTTGATAACCAAAATTGCCAGATTTGAAGGAAATGATTTGAAAATAACTACAATTGCCAATGGTTTGAATTGTTTTTTTGAATTTGTATTTGGGCAGGAAATGAAAATTAAACTACAAATTATAATTGTCATATAGTTAATTTGCCCCATGTATGCTAAATATTGGTTACAGGCTCCAACTAGAAAACTTCCCATTGAATACGAAATTCCCCAATATATGTTAGTCTAGTCACAAACCAAAGCAAAAGTGCCCAATATAGTTGATAATACTGGGTATTAGCATAATAGTGTTAAAAAAAGTTGCTTAATTTTTTTTCATTAACCTTGTCACAAACCGTTCGGATCTGGTGTAACACTATAGGTCCCAATCAGTGATTGTAAAACTAGAAAGCACACAGCTCACTGATTACACTGTGATAATTTTTGACAACAATTTTCGTAGACAAGTTCGAAGAGGATGGATTTACACCAATTCAGGTACGGGGAACGAACTGCATCATTAGTTTTTTCAGTTACAATTACGGTTTCATACAATTTTTCTTTTATTTTTAATAATTTGTTTTATTTTTCGTTTTTGTGACACAAATTGGCAGCCACTAACTTCTATTTGGATGATTGTATCAGAAAAATTTCTTCAACAAAATTATTCCAAACGTTTTGGGCTCCAACTTTTGGGAACAAAGCTTACCTCTAATACCAGGTTTTTGGGGTTCTTTGATTCAGAACAACGGCAGGAAAGTAAATAAGTGAGATCGGTGCGAGAGAGATAAATAAAAAATAAATGGTTCCCCATTACTTTAGCTTTATACTCACTGATTGGAACCTACAGTTTTACACCGGTTCCGAACAGTATCTTGAGAAGCTTTTTCATGGTTAAATACTCGATAGTATCGCCGTCACTATGCGAGGTGACCGCCGCCGAAAGGAATTTAAGGTGGTCAGAGCAGCGATAATAAATATTTGACGCAAATTGATTTAAACCAGGTGGAGTTACAAGAATTGTTAACATAAATTCGTTATGTCGTTTTAGTGCAAAACTGTGGAATTTAAACGTAGTTTGGACGTGTTTGTTATCTTTTACTGTCAGTATACAATTGTGTTGTATTTTACACAACAATTTTAACACACAAAACTAAATGTGGTTGGTGTTTTCTGGTTGGTTGTTTTGAACCATTGCCTCTATCTGGTATAATTACAGCAATACTTTTCAACATGCAATGTCTATATGCAACCACACCAAACTTCGTTAGCTTACTGAGAGAAGTCGCTGCTCTAGGTACGAATTTTACTTTATGATTTTTCCAATTTTATACTATATTTTTATTTTTAGCCATATCCAACACAGGATTAGTTTAATTACTATTTGGATTGAATTTTACTCTAAAATTCAATTAGACATTTTATTGAATTTAACATTTGTTTGCTCTATTTATATCGGGGGTGCAATGGTAGTATGCGCGGCTAGTGTACATGAGGACGTGGGTTCGATCCCTACTCTGACCACCTTAAATTTCTGTCGACGGCGGTCACCTCGCTTAGTGACGGCGACACAATCGAGTATTTAGCTTTGAAAACCCTTCTGAAAATACCTTTCGGAACCGGTGTAAAACTGTAGGTCCCAATCAGTGAGTGTAAAACTCTCCGTAATCCCATCGTGGGAAGTAACGGGAAACCATTTATTTATTTTTTATTTATTTTAAATTTTAAATAATTTTCTTTTTCAAATTTCTTTTATTATTAACAGCCCTATTCTGGCAGGGTTACAAAAGTCACCACGGTTACTATTTGACAGCAATGTGACAATTGTCACAAATCGGTATTCTGACACATTTTTTTGGTGACAAAAGTAACAAAATCTGTTACCTGCCAAAGAGGAGATAACAGTGCGTGACAGCTGTTTTATTTGCCGGAAAGATGATACAAAATCATTTTATAAATTAAAAATAAATAAAAATAAAACTGTATACGGGGAAAATTATTAATACATTTTGTAGCAAAACGACAAGAGGGCATAATAATGAAGGAAAGACTTTTGTTACTTTGTCCTATGGAAATGGAGCAGAAAGAAGAAAGAACTTGCTTTTGTATTAGATAGATGAAAATGCGCGAAAAGTACTACAAAATTTTTAACGTAAATATCTTTCAAGGGATATTGTTGAGTAATATACCTTTAAAAAAGGCTAAGGTCTTGTGTATTATCGGAACCTGCCAAAAAATAAGTATAATAGGAAATTTTTTTGAAAAAAAAAATAAATTGTTAGCAGAAAAGTGAGGTTAAAAAAGGTTTTTTTAATTAGCACCCCTATGGACTAATAATAATAAATATGTTTATACACTGATTTATAGAGCTTAGAAAGACCTTTGTAATGATACCGATTTCAACCAGATCGGATTATAAATCCTGGAGATATGAACGATTATATACTCAAGCTTTAAAGATCTACATATATCTCAAGAATTTGGACCGACCGCGGGGCAAAAACAACTTTTTGAACTCATCGCAGAAGCTATTGTCCGTGGTGAAATTTTGATGTAGATCAGAGAGTTAGCGCTAAAGTAAATTTCTTCTTCTATATGGCGCGGATGTGCAGGAGCATTCTTTCCGCTTAGCATCTATGGATGTTCCTTGAGGAAGGCAATACGGCATTCCGGCTGTGCCTTTGCGGTGCGCTCAAATTCTCTAAATATTAATGTATTAATTTTAATTCAATAAAATAGATATATTAAATACTTACGTTTCCTTTTTTTACCGCGTTCATTTTGGGCAGAAAACCATATGTTTTTGTTTTTTTGTCCCTGCTTTTGACAACTTGTTATTGTGAGGTGAATTAATTGTTACGAGGTGAATTTTTCGTTGTCACTGTGTTGCCAGAATACCTGATACTTTGTAACAATTTTGTGGTTACAATTTGATTGTTACCATATTCACAGAATAGGGGTGTAAATAGAAAATCAAAATCAATAATGTTTTTTATTGATTCAATAAATTCCGTTATTGACTCGAAAATTATACAAATTGATAACTCGTTTACAATTTTCATCATTCATAATGTTAATAAACTTTGTTATTGAATCCATGATTTTCGTATCCAAATGTTAAAATTATTTTTTGGTATACAAGTGAGTAGAGCGATCCCGATACAAATGACAAAAATAATGAAAACGCGATAAGAAATCTTGTTTATGTTTTTTTGAGATTTTAAAATGCCCCCAGTATCAAATTCAAAAAGATCCGATAACTCATCTCCAGCCACTTGCAATTTGGAATTTCCTATTGAAATTCCATTCAATGACTTCGACGTCATTAACTTACAATGTATTCGTTTATGACTACAAAGTGATTTACGAATGACACCACAATAAGAATGAATACCAATCCTTCGGTGCACACTCAGCCATCAGTCACATTAATTCTTTTACGAGGAATTCTTTGAAGCTCCTCCATATTTCATTTCCAATACTAATGGTTAATTCTGCAAATTCCTACGACTTCAATCCGAAACTCATTCATTTCAAACCTAAAGTTAAGAGTTGTTTTTTTTTAACAAAAGGTTTTTATTTTAAAATTGGAGAACGAAATAACAAAAAACATTTTTTAGAAGTGTTAAAGGATCAGAATACTCGTACATAAAATGAACATGAGGATGATGATTCCGTCGTGTTGTATACGAAGTCCCAAATGCTGCTGGTGCGACAGGGTCTTCTTTGCATTCATCTAATGATTTTTGATTCTTGTTTGCCTCTTTTGGTGTTTTAAGTGGCATTTAGCTGGGTTTACTGGGATGGGGTTTCTACCTGTGGAGTCGTTTTTGGGTATTTTTCCCCGTTTGTTGTTGTTGACGATCTTTTAATGTTTTAATACATTTTGGCATGCTTTTGGGTAATAATTCACAGATTAACGCCATTTAGAGTTTCAAAATATCTAAAAAAAGAACCAACAGCGATATGGTGATTCTGCCAGGATTTTGGCCACAAATATTTATGTGTGTATTTGGTTATAAAGATACTTATGTACATATTTCTAAATGAGTTTGAATATAATATTGGAATGACTAAGCTCGTTTATATGTGACAGTTTTTGATGTTGATGGTAGAGTTAAAGTTTTAGTTTGAACTATGAAATCTTTAATGATAAGTGTTAAATTTACTGCTTAAATCAATTCCTTATTTCATCCCTGAATCAGAGTTTTATTCTAATTTAAAAAAAATCAATGAGTGTTCGAACTCACGGGCGATGTGTTAACACCTTTTTGTTACACGGTACCTGTTCGATTTCTATGATCACATTACTAATGTCCCAAAAACCTGGTTTTAGAGGTAAGCTTTGTTCCCAAAAGTTGGAGCCCAAAACGTTTGGAACAACTTTGTTGAAGAAAGTTTTCTGGTACAATCAACCAAATAGAAGTTAGTGGCTGCCAAATTGATTCAAAATCGAGAAATAAAAAAAATTTAAAAATTAACACAAAATTGTATGAAACCGTAATTGTAACTCAAAAATCCAATGATGCAGTTCGGTTACCCGTACCCGAATTAGCGTAAATCCGTCCTCTTCGAATTTGTCTACGAAAATTTTGGCCAAAAACTATCACAGTGTAATCAGTGAGCTGTGTTCTTTCTAGTTTTACAATCACTGATTGGGACCTATAGTTTTACACCGGTTCCGAAAGGTTTTTTGACAAATTTTCGCACGTTGCGGGATGGGGACTAAATGAAAAAATAAACAATTTTGTTTAACACTGTTATGCTACAACCCTGTATTACCATCTTATTGGGTACTTTTGCTTTGGTTTGTGTCTAGACTAACATATGTTGGGAAATTTCTTGTTTAATGGGAAGTTTTCCAGGTGGAGGCTGTTACCAATATTTTGTGTATATTGTAGTTTTGAACCCAATAACAAGTAAATTTCGAAAACTAAAGTGAAAGAAGTTTTGAAAAATAAACTTTTCTTAATTAAGTTCCTTTTCTTAAAAAAATTAAATTTTCTCAAAAATAAAATACCTATTTATATTCTTAAATAAAGTACCTTTTCTTAAGAAAAATACCTTATCTTAAAGAAAATACCTTATCTTAAAGAAGTACCTTTCCTTAAAACAAGTAAATTTTCTTACAAAAAGTACTTTTTCTTAAAACCAGAAATTTTTTCAAATAAGTCCGTTTTATTAAAAAAGTACGATGGCTTACAACAAATTGCCTTTTCTTAAAAAACTTCCTTTTCTTTAAAGATAACATTTTTTGTGAAACAAATTAACTTTTCTTGATATAAGCACCTACTCTTAAAAATTTACCTATTCTTGAAAAATGGACCAATTCTAAAAAAATTACCATTTCTTACAAATGAAAATATTTCTTCAAAAAAATACCTTTTCTTAAAAAATACGTTTCTTACAAAAATTCCTTTTCTTACAAAGTACATTTTCTTAAAAATAAAATAATACCTTTCTTTTCTTGAGTTAAAGTACCCTTTCAGAAAATATGTAAATTTTCTTCAAAAAAATAAACTTTTCCTAAAAATAGTACCAATTCTTGAAAAAGTACCTGTTCTTAAAAAAGTACTTCTTAGTAAAAAAAAAAAATTTTCCTACACAAAGTTCTTCCTCTTAAAAATAGTACCTTTAAAAAAACAACATTTGTTTTTAATAAAATAAGTACCTCTCTTTAAAAAAGGACCTTTTTGGGAAAATATAATATGTACATATTCTTACAAAAACGACCTAAAATATACTTTAAAAAAAATCAATGAGTGTTCGTACTCACACGCGAGGTATTAACACCTTTTTGTTACACGGTACCTGTTCGATTTCTATGAACACATTAGTACGATAAATGTTACATTGGAAAATAAAAAAAGAATAGTTTTTGTGCTGAATTCTCTTTTGCTATTGCACTTTCTTTTTTCTTACATCTGCTTTAACATTAGATGTAATATTGTTAAAATAAATAAAGCAACGTTTAGCTCACTGAAATAATTGTTTTTGTGTTGTCATAAACAGAGCGACGACAAAAAGTATTGAATAGTATAGAGAACTTATTACACATTTTTTCCGCTCTCATGTAGAGAGTAGGAGTAAAAGAGCATAAACGAATCTTCTTCTCTTTATAGAATATTTCAATATAACTGCACGATTTCGACAATGTTATTACATAAAACAATAAAAAAAGCATAAATGTTCCAAAAGGCATCAATGTTTCACATCAAAATTACGAATGGATCAAGTTATGACAAAAAGAGTGTAATACGATTTGTGTATATGGATTGTCTAAAATCCGATATTACTAAAAGTATCGACAAAGTAAATGAAGATTTAAACAGAATTGAAAAGTGGGCAAAGTCTAACGGTTTACGCCTAAATCATAGTTATTAGCAACCGAACTTTTTGTATGCAGGAGGATTTAACTATTAAAATAACTGATGTTCCACTTAAAATTGTTACAAGTGCGAAAAATTTGGGGATAACTTTTAACAATCGGCTTAATTGGAGAGATCATATTTACGCAGTCGTGGGCAAAACGAACGCTGCCTTGAGGAACTTATACTATGTCAACCAACAACATACTCATTTTCAAATTAGACTGCTATTGGTAAAGTCGTTTTTAGTACCGCAACTAATATACGGTTGCGAACTATTTTCGAGTTGCAACAGAGAAATGTTTGGAAAACTTTCTGTAACTTTTAATAATATTGCAAGATATGTTTTTGGGCTTTCAAGACGTGATCATGTTTCCGAGTTTGCCAAAAAAATATATGGAGTAACTTTTGAAAGTCTCATGCAAATTAGAACATTAACATCACTGCACAAAATCATCTACACTAGATATCCGGAATATTTGTGTGATATATATCACCTAGAGGATGCCAGTTAGTACAACTGAATCACAACAAGCAATTATCTGACAAATTCTTTTTTATTTTATTTATATTCTTTGGAATTTACTCCCTTCAGACATCCAAACAATTACGAATACCTGGGAGTTTAAATCCGCACTTTTTAACTATTTTCAGTAGCAATTATTTCATGGTAAAGACAATTTTACATAACTTTTCGCCTTTTGTTTTAAAATATAATTGGAAGCATATTTACTTATTTAATTTTATTTTTGTTTGTTTCTCTCTCTCTTTTTTTCTTCCTTTTTCCCAATTGTACTCGCGTCATTTTATTCAAATATTATTTCACTCATTCCCATTTTTTTCACCTTTTAGTATTTATTCGATATGTTGAAATTAAGAACCAATCAATACTATATAAATGTTTTCAGGCAATATTACATATTACCAAATTTACAAAATTTTAAACATTGCTGTTTACTACATATTATTAGCTACCTCATATTATTTATGAAAACGTATCATTTAACAATTATTAAACACATATGCTTTATATAAGAAATCTTTCTTCTGCATAGGTCGAACCAATAAAGACAAATAAATAAATAAAAAATCATTCGCCAGATGTCGCCGGTACTTTTGAGTTTTACAATTCGTTCCATGAGTTCTCTATACTATTCAATACTCTTTGGTGACGACGAACTGTTTGTTCGCTGCTGCTACATCAATATCATCATACTTCCTTATCATCACGCACCTTATTCCCTAGATTTAGCTCCCTCGGTTATTTTCTACTTCCAAACTTGAAAAAATGGCTCGGTGGTAAAAGATTTGCCAACAATGAAGAGGTGGAGTCTACGGTTGATGGTTATTTTAAGGAGTTTGACCGTTCTGACTATAAACAGGATATCGAAGCTGTTGAATTACCCTGAACAAAGTGTATCGAGGTAAAAGAAGATTATGTTGAAAAATAAAGACAATTTTCCCAACTTTTTTGTGTCTTCTTTGTTAGGTTAGGCCCTCATAAAACAATTGCATTTAAAAATAATAACTGCTTGGTGGAAACAAGGGCACAAATAACAGAATAACTGGCTTGACAGAGTTGGATATATTACTTGTTATAGGGAAAACTAAAAAGCCACCATGATGCAAGGACATTAAATCTCTGGATGCAGATTATGAGTTCAACAAAAAAGCATTTGTGACAAGTGATATTTACTTAAAATGGCTTTTGAAGCATGACAAAAACTTCAGTTTCCAATTCTCAGTTCACAATTCTATATTACGAATTTTGTGTATAATGCAGATTTTTTTGGTTCCCTTGAGATTCGCTATATGAAATTTCGACTGTAATATATGTAATATATATAATAGTTGTTGATTAATTTCGTACTCAAGTTGATTACGAATTTAATTAAAATTAAGTATTTAAGGTTGATTAATTTCGTACTCCAGTTGATGACGTATATAATTAAGAAAATAAATTAATTCTTGATTAACTTTTTACTCAACACAAGTACACATTTAATCGAAGATATTCTAGTGGATTGATTAACTGTGTACTCAACCTGATTGTAAATGTAATTGAAATATATTCAGTTACCGACCTACAATTAGTGTACTTGAGTTAACAATTCTCTTCATTAGCTAAAATTTAATTATAAAAGTAATTGAGTTGACAAATTTCGTGTTTGATTTGAGTATTAAGTTTTTCCTGTGTGGGGAACCCTTGTCTACCATTATTAATCTACTGCAAACTGCATTGGGTACGTGGCTATCGCCTTGGGCTATAGGCTGTAGTTTTGGGGTAAATCCACTGAAGTCGGATGCTGTGCTTTCCGCTCGCCCGCGAAGGATAGAGGAGTTTAGAAGTCCGATGATAGATTGTGAAGTGATATCGTTGTCTTCGGAGGCCAACTATCTTGGTATTATCCATGACCAGAAGTTGAACTGGAAACGAAACACTGGGGAGAAAATGAAAAAGGGTAGTTCAACGGGTAAAAGTTGTAGTTTGAATTCAACAATCATCTACTGATTGCATACGACGGATGGATGCCTGCTTTGGTGGAAATGGTTTCTGAAAATAAGTACATATTCGTCAAAAAATAACGATTTCCTAAAAAGATGGAAAATTTTTGTAGGAACTATATTTCACACATTTTAAGACACTTGTTATTAAATATTTTAGTACACTTTTAAGTACAGTTTTTAGTATCATTTCCTTTAACACAAGATTTCAATTGAACTATATATAAGACCTTATGGAATATTTGTGTAGGAATTATATTGCACACTTTTAAACACACTTTTTATTAAACGTTTTAGTACGCTTTTTAGTCCACTTTTAAGTACACTTTTTCTTTTAACCCATTTTCTCATTTCTTTTAACACAAGATTTCAATTGCACTATATACAAGACCTTATGGAGAATTTTGTTAGAACTATATTGCACATTTTTTAAAACACTTGTTATTAAACGTTTCAGTACACTTTTTGGTACACTTTTTAGTACCCTTTCAAGTACACTTTTTTAGTATCATTTCTTTTAACACAAGATTTGAATTGAACTATATACAAGATCTACAAGATCTTATGGCAAATTTTTGTAAATTTTTCATAATCTTTTTGTACCTTGTAGGATTTTATTTGCTGTACTTATTATTTAATTTTTGAATTTTCTTTGACTTCGCTTTTTGGTGATTTTTTCAAAAATTATTTTTTTCACAGTCTCCACTATCCCAAGTAATTGAAATACATTGGAGATCTGTGTGACATTCCCTATTCTAATGCAGATTAACATTCTTCTTCATCTTCCTCAAAATGTGTTGTGTATAGTTCGTCTCGATTCATAATCTCACATAATCTTAAAATTGGGGTCAAACCCCACAATGGTGGCGAGTCCATTTGTGTGGCTACAGTTTCTTCGCTCCTTCTTTGGTCGTCCCAGTGGCCGTATGCGAGTGAGTGACTCTTTAAAGAAATATGTCATCAATCTGCCCTGTGATTTGATAACAATACAACGAATATGTTGGAAATCTTTAAGAAGCTTTGGGTTTCATTTCATTTCTTCTGTCCTCTGCATATGAATGTGTGTAGCACATTCGTAGCTACGTACTCGCATTCATATCGGTATGCATGAAATTACAAGCCATTGTCTGCTTTTTGGGGGTATTTAAATTTCATATTTACGAGGTACCACGAACTGTTTGTGGTGGCTCCATTTCTCTGTTCACTTCAAATGCGAACCAAAAGTATCCACAGTTGTACAGATAGCCAAGAAGTACAGTACATTAGGGGGACTCGGTGAAATAAAGGCTGCGACTCTCCACTCATTTAGTGGCGGGGACAATATAAACTATGTCATGTCAAATCATAACCGTTAGGAGTCCTTTTAAAACAGTAGGTCCTGATCAGGGAGTCTAGAAATAGCAATAGCAAGGTTGTGAGAGGCTCTTCTCGCTGGATATGGTGGATTCAAATTTTTAAATCATCATCAGGATTTTATTGTTCGAATAAAGTTTTGAATGGATATTGATGTTATTTTGAGGAAAGTATAGATATAAAAATTTTGCTATTCATTATGGAAAAATTACTTGGTTAGTTTGTAGGGGGTCTCCTACGAACATCTTATTTCCTTTCCAGACAAGTTAAGGCGCCCTAATGTAAATACATACACATGTATATACTCGAACATTTTTTTTGGGTTTAAGTAACTTTATCACTTCTTTTTCAGACCCTGATCAATTCAAAATGTTGTACTTCTGTTTGCTGCTGTTGCGGTGCCTGTGGATGCGATACATGTAGCGTAAAAATACTGTATGATGGTAATAATTTGATTATTACGTCTATTGTTACCCAAATTGATCGGTATGTACGAATACACTCTTACACGTGTATATGTGCATGTAAATAACGTTTTTTCTTCTTCTTTTTCTTTTTCTTCTTGTGTTAAGCGTTAATTTTTCGTTAATGGACAAATGTCAAATCGTTGACATTTCATCAAAATTCCATTAGTGTTTTTTTGTTTGATTTGGTTTTTTGTTGATTTTTTCTTGTTGCTGCAGTGACAAACTCTGGCTGAGTTTGCCAGTTGGTTTTGATTTCTAACAGAGATTTAACTGTTTTTTTTTTGCCAAAACAATTAAACATTCAAAACAAATTGACAATTATTCAATGACAAAATACTTTGAAGGAATCATCATTAGACTCAGGCACCAAAAAATGCATACTATACACTGAAAGAAAATATTTACATCAAATCGATGAGAAATGTTCTTCATTGAATTTGAAATGAAAAGGTTCTTCAATTTGAAGACTGTGCGTTTCTTCAAATTTTTCCGCGTCATTGAATTGCTGATATTATTTACATCAATCTTCATCATTGGAATTTGGAGGAAATTTTGGAATTGGAATTTTGGAAAAAAATTGAAAAAATAAAGGGAGACAAGAAGTAGGACAAGTAATTGAAAATAATTTAAAAATATACTGAAAGAAAATCTTTACATCAAATCGATGATAAATGTTATCGATTGTTCTTCATTCAATTGATGAAATTTGGCAAAAATAAAGAGAAAGAGAAAAAAGTAGTAGAAAATTGAAAATCTATATAGTATAAAAAAAGTAAGGATGGATTCGAAAACGGCTGGACCGATTTTAATGAAATTTTCAGACAATATTCAAAATCATCTAGCGAGTGACATAGGCTATACAGCCACGATGAAAGTGGGCGGTACCACGCCCCCTTTTCAAAAATCGCTCTGACGGCTTTTCTAATAGACCGATTGTTATGAAAATTTCACAATGTGGTACTGACGACCTGCTGATACTCCTTGGCTATACTTGGTTGTGATTGGATAAAGGGGCGTGGCACCGACCATACAACTTGAAATTCAAAATGTCTATATTTCATGAACTGTCACAGATATGAAGATGAGATTTGGTATATATGTATGTTGTTGGAACAGTATCAATTACAGCCAGGGTGGAAGAGGGCGGTGCCACGCCCCCTTTGAAAGAAACCGATATTACAGCCATAACTATAGGAACAAGAAAGTTTGTTCACCCTTTGGCATTACAAAAACATTGTACGCAAAACGTAGTTTGTCGGGTCCAGCTAGTAAATACATGATAGAAAATAGTGCAATGGTTAGAAAATATTATCCACGCTATGATCACTTTTTATGTGGAATTGTACCCAGTTATTGTGGATTTTTTAGGAAGGCACTAAAAATTCCATATTCGGAAGCCTGTATCTTTTGCAATTTTGTAACCGATTGCAGAATTTTAAAATGGAAATGGAAGCCAGATATCTTGAGATATAAAAAAATCATGACAGTAGTGAATTTTTTTGAGCAATTTATAAAAAAAAAGTCGAAAAATGTGCTATTTTTTTGGTTCATTTGAATACAGGCACTTTAACTAATTTTAATGAAAAACTGTTTTTCTTGTTTTTTTTTAAATTTATTTTACTTTATTTAAGAACTATTAGTAATGGGTACAACCCCCTTTGTTTTTAAGAACTTGAAATATACGGGTTTTCATTGATAAATAAAGAGAATTTATGTAATCCAACGAAATTTGATTCCAAGCATCCTTAATGATCTGAATTATTGACTGCTTGTCATCTAATTGTCTACCTCCTTCATAGACCTTACAAGATAACCAACCCCAGATATTTTCGATAATTTTTAGATCTGGCGAATAGGGTGGTCAGTCAAGAATTTTAACATTTTGGCTTGCATTATCCTGTTGTAATATCCAAGATAAAATAGTTCACTGAACTTTCGAAAAGCCGATTCCAATAACGTTTTATAGCTTGCACCAGTCATTTTTGCACTTTGAAATTCAAGATCGATGGTGCCACAGTACGTAATAGCACCCCACACCATAACGCCGCCTTCTTGGCTGTGATGTTGGTTCAAAATACGTTTTTCTTTGAGCAGATCATGGAAATAATAGTGGTAGCCATCAGGCCCATCCAAATTAAACTTCTTCTCATCCGTAAATACAACGGTTCTCCAATCATTTACATGACGTCTTGGCTACACATCCCATACCATGTAGTCTCTTGCGAATTGAAGCCGCTTTTCCTTACGAGGGGCATTAAATGGCGGCTGTTTGGTTCTGCGTACTGATGACTTGCTCGCTTCCACACCAGCTCGAGCTCTTATTTTCGACAAGGATAAGACAGAATTAGAAGCAATTCTGATGATTTTTCTTTTCTCATACGTAGATAAAGACAATGAAACCCTTCCTTTAAAATTTTTTCCATACTCTTCGGGGTCCTTGATGGAATTGTCGACAACTGTTGGGCTCCGTCTAATTTTATTAGCTATTGCGCGGTTGGAATTTCCTACAGAACGGTAAACATCGATTTTATTTTTTTAGATTTAACATTGTTTGTTTTGCCATTTTGGCTCGTAAAATGATTAAGATGTAATAAAAAACGCTCCCTACAAAAAATCATCGCTTACTTTAAAAATAGTAAAGTGCCTTTATTCAAGTGAACCAAAAAAATAGCAAATTTTTTGACTTTTTTTTTTTATAAATTGCTCAAAAAAGTTATCTGGTTAAGAAACCACTATTGTCATGATGTTTTTTATATCTCAAGATGTCTAGCTTCCATTTCCATTTTAAAATTCTGCAATCGGTTACAAATTGCAAAAGATACAGATGAAAATGGAATTTTTATTGCCTTTAAATAAGTGAACCGGAGTGTATAATTGATGAAAAATGTACAACAAATTGCTTAACAATGCACATCAAAATGGTGAAAAATTTACTTCAACTTGATGACAAAAACTAACATCAAACTAATGAAAAATTTGCATCAACTTGATGTAGCATTGTCGTTGAAGCAACGTAAATTATTGATGAAATGTTCTTCATCAATTCAATGAAATGTGTCGTAGGTTGGAAAATAAGGAATTGTTTCATAAAATTGAGGAACGAATTCATAAATTTGATTAAGCTTTTTCTTTCAGTGTACTTATATATAAAATAAAAGAGATGAAGAGAAATCGTTGAGTTATAATTTATGAATGTCACCATTCCTTCTGAAATATACTGATTGTCTCAGAAGAGAAAGGATACATTTTATGCATTTGAAAAAAGGACGTTTGAAAAAATTGTGTTTCCATTACATCCCATGACGGAGAATTGGGAAGAGATTCTCACAGCCGGGGAGCTGTGCGCTTTCTACTTTTACACTCACAGATTGGGACCTACAGTTTTATACCGGTCCCAAACGGTATTTTGAGAAGTTTTTTCATAGCTAAGTACTCGATAGTGTCGCCATCACTTAGCGGTGACCGCCGTCGAAAGAAATGTGAGATCGTCAGAGCAGGAACATTTCTATCCACTGTAAAAATCTTATTCGACGTTTTTTCCTTCCTTTCGTCACTAAAAATTTGCAAATTCTGAGTTATGCTTCCTTTGTAGATAGGATTCAATATGTTTGGTGAAATTATACAAATATGTATTTTTATATTTGCAGACTGCGAATATATATGTTTGAGTCGAATTAAGATATAAACATATTACGTTTGGATACAAAAATATTATTTTTGATTAGTACGTATTTATTTTGATGATTATGTATATATGTCCTTTATTTATTTGAACCAACCAACTATATATAAAGGGTGTCTCAGTAAGATTGCACTTTTTAAATTTAGTGATATTTTTTGTGTAAGTGGCAACTCTGAAATTTCGCAGCTGTCACGTATGTTTATTCCGATTATTAAAATTGGAGCGCTTTGCGAAAGAACAACGCGTTATAATTGTGAAAACTTATTACAAAAATTTGGAAAGTAATGCTGATACCGGTCGCAAACTTCGAAGAATTTTCAGTCGAGAGAAGAATCTTCAGTTTTCATCTGAATGGCATCGTGAATACACAAAATTGTCGAATTTGGGGTTCAGAAAATCTTCATGCAATCCATGAGAAACAAATGCACCCACAACGAGCAACTGTCTGGTGCAGATTTTGGTTAGGTGGCATGATTGGTCCTAACTTTTTGAAGATGAGGCCGAAATTGCAGTAACTGTGAACAGCATTCGTTACAGGAACATGATAATGGAGTTATTATCGCCTCAACTGGAAGGCATGGATCTGGATGACATGTGGTTTCAGCAAGACGGCACCACCTGCCACACTGAGCATGAAACTATCGAGTTATTTCAGCAAAGATTTCCAATACAAATTATGTCAAGAAATTCTGATGGCAACTGGCCGCCACCAAGATCATGCGATTTAACGCCGTGCGATTTCTTTCTTTGGGGTTTATGCGAATAAACCAGAAACAATTCCTGAACTCAAATCCGAGATGCAACGCGTTATCGGTGAGATACAGCCACATCTCTGTGAAAAAGTTAAGGAAAATTTCATGAAAAGATTTATGGCTTCTCTTCAGAGCCGTGGAGGCCATTTATTTAATTCCGCACTTAATCGGAACATGTCTTCTTTCAATCCAATAAAAACATCACAACTGTCCCAAAAAATACGTGTTGTTATTTTAAAATGAAAAAGTGCATTCTTACTGAAACACCCTTTATAAAATTGTTGCGTGAGTGACTGGCTGATTGACTGACCATTTAACAGCGACCTGACCAAACAGCTGCAGAAAGAATAATGAATTTTGAGGTGGTTGGGGTAGACGTCGGCTAAGAAGGGATTTTTGGAAATTCTAATTGGGTGCGGCAGAAATTGACCAAACGCGTCTTCCTAGAAACATGAAATTTGGTGTGGGTATTCCTTTTAGAAAATAAAAAATAGTAAATTCAGGATTGTGACCAAATGCGTGAGCCTATAATCATGAAATTTTGAGAGTATGTTCCTCTCCTGGATTAAGAAATAAAAAATGGAGAATTTTTTTTTCTAAATTTAAGCTAGGGGCGACAGATAGGGGGCGTGGCAATAACAAAATCCAATTGGCACCCTGATCCAATGATTGAAGTAAAGATTACATAATTTACTGTGGGTGTAAAGAAGTGAATATCTAAATTGGGGGCGGAAAAACTTAGCGTGACACTAAATCAGACCAATAAGCGTTCTGACCACACGAGTTTATCAATAGCTATAAATGGGGTTTCCGAAATAGGATTAGGGGAGGAAGAAATGGGGCGTGGATTAGTATACCTCCGAAAACCGGTGCTCCTTTACGGAAACCGGTTAGTCAAAAAAACAAAAATATTTTGTGAACAAAGTGGAAGCAATTTTTTCGAAAAAAACCGGTTTTACCGAAAATAAAACCGGTATCCAATTTTTGATGTGTTAACATCTATAGCGGCGTATAGGGACTAAATCTATCAAAGTCAACACATGCAAACAACACACAGACAGGTTTTCTGCTGCTGCTAAAACCAGATTTTATGCTGCTGCTAAAACCAGATTTTCTGCGACTGCGAAAGAGAATAATGACGTGATAAACAAAAATGAGCGAGCAAGAGAGCAATGAAAGAGTGATGTGGCAGGGGTGAGGCAAACGAAATTGTGTCTATAGCGTATGTATTAACATAATAATGTATGTATGTACATGTGTCTGTTGCTGTTGTTGAACGGAGATATAAAGCATAGCCACGCAAAATTTCATTTGCAAGCCTTGCGCAGTCGACGTAATGGTGACACACTAATACGTCAGCTACTTCGTACAAAGTATGTGTGATGTTGTGTGTTTGGCTGTTTCGTTGCTGTTGATATGGCAAACATGTGGTTATGTGACACACCCCTGCAAACATTTGGACGAGTTTTGGAAGATTAATATGCTGCGCGAAGAATACGCGATTCTTCCTGGCGATCATTAAAAAGCAATTCAGTTGGGGAGATGATTTTGCGAAGAATCTGCGATTCTTCCTGGCGATCATTACAAATTCATCTCTTTGCAGATGATTTTGCGAAGAATCAGCGATTCTTCCTGGTGATCAATTCAAATTCATCGCTTAGGCAGATGATTTTGCGAAGAATCAGCGACTCTTCCTGGCGATCATAACAAAATGAACGCTTAGGCAGATGATTATGCGAAGAGTCCGCGATTCTTCCTGGCGATCAATACAAATTCATCACTTAGGCAGATGATTTTGCGAAGAATCAGCGATTCTTCCTGGCGATCAATACAAATTCATCGCTTAGGCAGATGATGAATACCCTAGTTGTAATATATTGTTATTGTCATCGCTTGGGCAGAAGAATCCGCGATACATCCGCCATGTATGCGCGATGCATCCGCGATTCATTGCGGCGATGTATTATAACGGGATATTACTAAGAAGATCAAAACAAACAAAAGTTGAAAAATTGTCATTTAAGTTTTTGAAGTGATCAGTGAATGTTGTGATATTGTGTTGTGGCAAGTTTCTTTTCTATTGTGTTTTGGCAAGGGTTATTAATAAATATTTTAATAATTTTAATAATAAACAGTAACATGTACAATAATACAATCCGAAAACGAAGTAAGAGGGAAAGTGCAAGGCGATTCGCTTGTAAATCAACAAGGCGATTCGCTTGTGAATCAACAAGGCGATTCGCTTGCAAATCAGCTAGGCGATTCGCTTGTAAATCAACAAGGCGATTCGCATTTCACCGGACATTTTCTCACGACTCAGCATTCGCCGATGCATCGCAGATGATGATCGCCGCGATTAAGTTCATCTTCCACACGATTCGCAGATTATTCTTCCGCGATCGAAAATGTTTGCAGGGACATATAAGTCAGCTACTTCGGACAAAGTATGTGTGATGTTGTGTGTTTGGCTGTTTCGTTGTTGTTGCTATGGCCAAACAAAGCGAGTCATTTGATGCTCAGCATTGCCCTGTGTATACAAAAACAAGTAGAAACGGTGTTATTATTATTGTGAAAGGTAAATCAAATAAAATGTGGGTGCGGAGCACTCTCAGAGCAAAGAGAATAATGACGTATTATACGTTTATAAAAATCAGATAGCAAGAGGGCAACGAACATTTTGTGAACTTGTGTAGCGTATGTACGAATATAACAATGTATGTATGTCATGTGTCTGTGCATTCCATTCTCTTTGATTTTTGTGGGAATAAAACAAAAAGTATTAAGCAAGAAAATAATGACACATGTGCTTGCACTGGTCTTTAAATAATTGTAAGTATTACTATTATTTAAATGAAACGTCATCATATGATTGAACGCTGTTTTTTATTTTCCAGTGTTACAGTTACAAATGTGTTCATAGAAATCGAACAGGTACCGTGTAGCAAAATGGTGTTAACACATCGCCCGTGAGTTCGAACACTCATTGGATTTTTTTTAAATAATCGCTTGGCTTGGTTGTTTAACAAATTTTTCAAAAACCGGGTTTCGGTTTTAGTTGGGTAAAACCGGGGTTTTAAGAAAAAATGCTTCAACTTTTTTCAAATATCATTGGGAACCTACTACAAGTAAAGTTCAGCCAAATATGAACAAATTTGGGAAAAAACATTTTTTGGGTGGCCGCTTGACATTTTTATTTTTTGTTTTTAACGTCGAATATTTCTTCAATACACACCAACACCCTAAAATTTAGTTTTGGGGGACATTTTAGCGCCAACTCGGAATAAGTACGAAATTAACCCGAAAATGGTTTTTCAGTTTTGACTTATTTTTGGCATTCAAGTTGAGTTTTGAACTTTGGCGTGTTAAGAAACTTATAGTAGAATTTTATGAGGAATATTTTTGTAGTACATTTTAACCCGTTAGACACCTATTATTGGGTTGGTTTTTTACCCTTTTCCACAAAAAAAGGTCCATATATAGTGGTACATATAAAAGGTCCATATGTAGAGGGTCAAAGTATTCCACAAAAATGTTTCTCGTACATTTTTACATAAACTTCCTGAACACATCCTATACCTAAAATGTAAGGATAACATGATTTCCTATGCCGAACGCCGACACACGTATATTTTTTTTACTCCCTCTACCAGCGCCCGTTGTCAGGACCGAAACTATTCGAATAAGGTTCATTTTGTTCCACAGTGTTCTGAAACATGAGTACAAATATTCCACAAAATATAGCACAATTTTATCCTACATTCAAGAATAAATGAATTTATTTTAAAATTTTGACATGTGTTTGGATGCATTTTGTTTTGCAAGAATTCCCATTAAGTTGAGTTTTGTTTATGGGTGTCTCAGTAAGAATGCACTTTTTCATTTTAAAATAAAAACACGTATTTTTTGAGATAGTTGTGATTTTTTTAGTTGATTGCAAAGAAGACATGTTCCTATTTAGTATAGAATAAAATATCAATCAAATGGTCCCCACGGCTCTGATGACAGGCCATTAATCTTTTCATGAAATTTTCTATGACTTTTACACAGAGATGTAGCTGTATCTCATCGTTGACGCGTTATATTTCGGATTTGAGCTCAAGAATTGTTTCTGGTTTATTCGCATAAATCCGAGATTTCACAAAACCCCAAAGAAAGAAATCACACGGCGTTAAATCGCATGATCTTGGTGGTGGCCAGTTGACATCAGAATTTCTTGATATAATTTGTTCTGGAAATCGTTGCTGCAATAAATCGATTGTTTCTTGAGCGGTGTGGCAGGTGGCTCTGTCTAGCTGAAACCACATGTCGTCCAGTTGAGGTCACAAGAACTCCGTTATCATGTTCCTGTTATGAATGCCGTTCACAGTCACTGCAATTGCGATCTCATCTTCAAAAAAGTAAAGCCCAATCATGCCGCCTGACCAAAATCCGTACCAGACAGTTTCTAGTTGTGGATGCATTTATTTCTCATGGATTGCATGAGGATTTTCTGGGCCCCATTTATGTAGATAGAAATGCGATTCATGAGGGAAGATGGTATTTTTTTCTGGAAAAATTCGCATTGACTTCACAATTGCCGGCGCTTTCCATGGCCTGCTGGTTTGAGCTCCTGAGTAAACTGAATTTTGTACGCATGAAGGTTGAGGTCTTTTATCAAAATTTGTTGAAGTACAAGATAGAGGAACCGGTTCTGCAGCACCGGGTCTTTACAATAACCGACCGTCCCGGTGCTTGCAGGAACCGACTTAAGGTTCCAAAAGAACCGAAAATGGTTGTAAACAAACCGAAAGACGGGTCCGTTTGAACCGAAAACGGTTCTAAAGGGACCGAAAGAAGTTCAAAAGAATCGAAAATCGGTTCCAAAAATTCTGAAAAACGTTTCTAAAAGAACTGAAAAAGGGTTGGAAAATAACCGTAAAATGGTTCCAGAATAAGAGGACTCGGTTCAAAAGTAACCAAAGGTGTGAAACTTTTGATGAGGGTATGAAAATGTGTATTTTTTTCGTATCAAATTTTATATTCTTCCAATAACTTAAGCACTTAAGCCTCTTTGGGACAGCAATTTACTGAGAACCGGAACCGTTTCAAATAACCGGTTCTTCTCGGAACCGGACTCCATAGAACCGGTTATTCAAATACGCGGAACCGCACATCACTACTGCGTAGTGCTGGTTGTTGAGAACGATGAAGTTGTTGAGAATGAAGCCAGATTGATGTTATCGGGTTTTCGGCGACACTCTCGTTTACAGCAGCAATGTTTTCAAGAGACTGATCGGTACATTGACGCATAGCAGTCTTAATGTCCATAACCGACCCGGTTTCTTCAAATTTTTTGACCACTCTTCGAATGGTTGACACATTAAGTGCACTTTCTCGACTGAAAATTCTTCGAAGTTTGCGAGAGGTCTCAGCAAAACTGTCCACATTTCTGTAATAAGTTTCCACTATTATAACTCGTTGTTCTTTCGAAAGCGCATTGCATTTTTAATAGTCGGAATAAACATATGTGACAGCTGGTACATTTCGGAGTTGCCACTTGCACAAACAAAATTGCAATAAATTTATAAAAGTGCAATCTTACTGAGACACCCTTATGCGGCATTTACACCACACAGGATTATCGCATTTTGAAGGTTAACTTCGTGAACTCCGTTAACCCGCTCTAACCCAGAACATTACTCATACAATTTTAATCTGTAGAAACTGAAGTTTAATTTTTAACCTCATTTTAAACTGGTAAACATTTTGATGCAACACTGTTAGTTACCAACAAATTTAAAATTAGACGACCAGAAGATGTGCGCAACTTGGCAACCCTGGTAAAAGAGAACCAAAAAGTGCTAGGAGTTCACTCAAACGCATTTCTCTCTCGCGTCATATCTTTCTTTTTTCATACCTTTTGCACAGTTTATGTAATTTTACTTCAACATGGTTGGAATTTGTATAGTTATATACAATAACACTATCAAAAAGCTGCTCGTGTATTGAAATATTCAATGCAGAGAGTAAGAGAGAGAGTAGAGAAGTACTAGGGTTTCACTCGCTTTGTTTGTTGGCATTTGAGTGAAGAGAAATTTTAACTGTCTACTTGTACATCGTTTTTATTACAAAAAAAAATGCAACCATAATTAAAACATACACAAAAAATCTACCGTTTGATCGAAAATTTTTCGACGCGTCGTCGCGTCAATGGCTCTTTTTGGTTTGAACTGTTAGCCGATGTTATCGACTGGCCCGATGTAACCCACTGAATCAATTGTAAAGGTTCAGTTATTTCAAGAAGATCCTAAATTTTTATAAAACTGCCAAAACCTATAGTCGCCAACTTAATTTTTCTGTTTTGGCGCCGTCTTCGATAATTTTATCTCGGCGCGGAGTTGCCACCTGAAATGTCAATTTAATCTGAAATTGGGGGGTCAAAGATTAGAGAACAAGGTTATCGTTAACCTGACATCGACATAGCTGCATTCCCAGGTATCCACCGAAACTATATAGTTCATGACCACCAGGTTACTCCTAAGTTCAATTTAATTAACTACAGCCTCTGGTCATCATTGAAAAATTAGTATTGCATAAGGGTCTTAGGTTGTTATACTGGTTTGTGCACTCCTTCGTTTCTTCACTGCCAAATACATTCATATGGGTCGTAGGTCAAACATGTGCTTGATCCCTAGCCCATTACTATTGCCTCTCTTTGGGTTATAACTTTAATTTCCCTTTTAATTATTTATACTCTTGGAATGAGGTAAACCTTTTAAAGTACATAGTTGGTTTGCTGGTTACTGGGTTGACACCTGAATTGACACCTCTTAATTGGCGTCGGATGTGTAAATGTGTCTGGATGCCTCCAAGTACTGATACTCATGTCTAAATGTCTACAATGGCTAAGAAAACCAACTTGTGGTTGTAACATTTGTTAATAAAGTTATCCAAATTGTTTATAATGTGGTGCTGGAGGTGGTGGCGGTGGTAGTTGTTATTGTGAAAATAAATTATGTAAACTATTTACAGTTAAACTTAAGAAAGATAACACAAACAAAAAGAATAGTGGTATTTAGGGTTTCGTCATATGTTAAGGTTGGAGGTGTTAATGCTTTAAAGAGAAAGTAATTGGACAAGGAAACAAATATAAACTCATTTGTCAAACACTTAACAATTAGGCCCATATAATTGTTATTACATTTTTAGATTAGGAATTTAAATTCATGCTTCTGTTTGCAGAGGGTGTGGTGGAAGTAACGGAGGGGGTTACAACTTCTAGTTTGCATTAAAAGAGTGAAATTACACTGTGCGACAAATGGAAGGTTTGTGTTTACACACAGAGAAGAGATTCGTTGTCACAGCTATATTTAATATTGGCACTTCCTTGGACCATCACATTATTTAATTGTGATTAACAATAATTGTGTTCCGTATCACGAAATGTGGTGCATTTCAATTGATATAAAATTTAGTTTTGGTTGCAAGAAGTGAAATATTTAGTTGAAGCCACAGCAACCAGAAATAAATGTGATCTGTCAATCAAGTTTTAGTTCTAGCAATCAAATTATCCTGTAGTGGTGAATATTCTATTAGTTGGATCAACGAAAATTGTGGAAACTAATTCGGTTCTACCAAATAATATACAGTAAAAGCTCCCATAAGCGAACACCCACCGTCGGCGAAGATTTTGTCCGTTAAGTGGAGATGTCCGTTTATTAGAGCGGAACACAAAATTTTTGAATATTATTTATTTTTTTTTTGAATTTATATCTTTTGTAGAAATCTTATTACATATGTATTGTATTAAAACAGTATTTAGAAATTTTTTAAATTAAGATGTGTGAAAATAATGTGCGATAGTTTTTTGCTTGAATTTGCTTTCTGTTTCTTTTTTCGACATTTGCTCTTTATAGTGGATTTCTAATGACTTTAAATGTTCAAATGCTGCGTAGTCTTCTTCTGAAAATTTCTTTAAACGGCCAGTTTGCTCCAAGTCTTCCTTATACGAAGATATTTTGTTAAGGTCTTCTACTATGATAACTGTATCATCCTCCGAACTGTTAATGTTATGGTCTTCAACAAAGACTTCTATATCATCAGATTCTGTCAAAAGTTGCCATCAATTTGAATAAATTCAGGGCATTCAAAATTCTGAGATCCAACAACTTGACTATCAAATGTTACAAGAATTGATAACGGCATATCATCCTCCGAATAAAATTCCGAAGAAATGCAGCCTTTTATAAATCCTGCCTTTCAGAAACAGTTTTTAGAAGTTTCGGCTGTTACTTTGTCCCACGAATGTTTAATAAAGTACAGTGCATCAAGAACATTGATGCTCTTTATCAAATCTCTGTAATGGGTCTTGAAGTTCTGTATGATACCTTGATCCAAGGGCTGGCATACCGAAATTGTGTTTGGAGGCAAAAATATATATTTATATTTTTCAGCTTCATATCTCGAGGATGAGAACCGGCATTGTCCAAAAACAGAAGAATTTTTCCATCAAATTGTTTTGAATTTATTTATCAAATTGTTCCAACCATTCAGCCATAAAAATTCAAGTCATCCAAACATTTTTGTTGGATTTCCAAATCGCCGGTAGGTTTTTGATGACAACGTTTTTAAATGGCCGTGGGCGTGCTGCTGTTCCAATCACCAATAATTGTTCTTTCTCCCCACCCATGTTGATAGAAAATAAAATTGTAAGTCTCTCTTTTGACATTTTGCCTTCAACACATTTTTCGATTTTTAAAGCCAGAGTTTTATCTGGTAGAGCACGAAGGAAAAGGCCGCTCTCATCTGTATTATAAACGTCCTCAGGCATATATCCAGATAACATAGAGGGTAGTTTCTCCAAGAATTCAGTCACATCTGCTTGATTTACGCTCAAAGCTTCTCTTGAAATGCTTCTAAAATGTATGGAATGTATGTTACGCCACTGTTTGGCCAGATGATTTGTACACTCTTCTTTTAACTGAACTATTTCTCTATAATTTGAATTATTTCCTCTCTTCTTTTCTGTCCAAATTAAGTTAAAGAATTCCCTAGGTTTAAGTCAATCGTAATTAGTAACCCTTTTGTTTGTTTAACTGTCATTCCGCTAGGGAAATACTGTGTAAAGTGTTATACTGTCATTGGCTATCTTCATTATAATCTCCATTTTTAAATAATAAATGAATGGCATTTTTACATCCGAATCGACCGGTCGCATAATTGCTTTTATTGATCGGAATTTAAATAATTTAATCAGCCCGCATAGACTCCCCTAAAAACTATTAGGGATAAACAGACACTTTTGCAGTCAGCCATCAGAGGCAGAGAAATCGTAATAGCCAGTCTTTTCCGCAATCTCATTTGCCTTAGCTTTTATTATTGGTCAAGATATAGGAATATTCTGGCTCCGGGCTTTTGCAAACCATTCGAAACACCTTTGATCTATAAGTGAACCTCTGGGTTGCAAAAAACTCTTCTTCTGGTTTACATTTAGTACTCCAGATAGCTATTGCGATCGTATCAATTCCTTTTTCTTTTATATCTCTCCGGCTTGAGTTTTTTCAATATTAAACCTTTAGTAACAAGTGTTAATTTTAACAATATCAGTTCCTTAACAACGAAACTTACATACCTCTTCGCTAATTCCCGTACTGTTAATCTGTCCTGTTCTAAAACGTTTATGATTTCCATTTTTTCTTTTATTGACAAAACCTTTCTTTGGGGCGGCATTGTAAACCTTTCATTCGTAGCACAATTTAACCGAAACAAGTGAAACTTCAGAACTATGAGAACTAAAAGGGAAATCCCAAACCTAACTTGTATCGCTTACACTTTTTATCAACCCTGTGTTACTTTTATTTTCCTAACGATTTTTTGATCTGTTAAGGACTGATTAGTGAATCTGACGTAACGTAACGTAGCATACTATAAAGTGCTGAAAGTAATTACTGTAGCAAGTAATTACTTGTACAGCCCTAACTTCTGCAAAGCAATATAAATTTTGTTTTTCAGTGGAATAGTGTCCGCTTGTTAGAGATTTTTTGACCAAAAGTTTGCGAATTATGTGTCCGCGGCCGGTCATGGGAGCGTCCGCTCATTAGAATGGATTTTGCTTTCTGTTTACAAGATTGGAACTTGAAAACGAAGATTTGTCCGCTCAATGGAGCTGTCCGCGAGGAGAGCTTTTACTGTATTGGCATGCTATTTTCATTGCACCGTGGTTTGCGTTTTACCTACTGCCAAGATGATTATGATTCAGCCGCCCATTATGGAAAAGACGTTGTGTCGAAACTGGGGTTGATTCTTTTCTTTTGATCCGCCGTTCGCCAGTGGTTTTGACTTATCCTCCTTCAAAGGACAAAGGAATATGTCGTCATATTAAATATGTAACCTATTTAACCTGAGACGCTTCGGTGATCACATAACCAATCAGGGTGTCTATTCGTTTCGCCTTCTCACTCTAGCTAGCTAACAGAGGGTTCCGATAAAGTCTTTACCCGGGACATACTTACAGCAAGTAATGATCTACTTGTACTACCCAATGAAGGAATCATTCAGCCCACTCCCAAATGAGTGGCTATCAGTAACTTCACATCTCCACGGTCAGTCACATGTCCCATAACCAACACTAGATCGAGTTTTAACAGTATTTCCACTGTAGTACAGTGTAATTTATGCATTTGGGATTATTTTCGATAACTAAGGCTACAAGGTACACAGGTACACGGGCGCAAAACGTGTCTATAAGAATTTTACTGCTTCTTCTACGTATTCGTTTGTTTGAAATGTCAATATTTTAAGTTTTTATAATCCCAAGAGCCGATTACTCATTACGGTGCAAAGATTTTCAAATTGTTAATTTCATACCCATAAATTGACTCATTTTCTGCTGAACGAACACCAGCAACAACAATTCCTATTGCATTTGAAAAACAAAAAGAACAAATGTCTCGCCCATTCATAGTCAATAAAGAATTAACTTTTGTTGTTATCGTAAAATGCCAAAAAGGAAACTCCAAAACATCTGTATTTCTTCAATTTCAGCTTAACACAGTCTGTGTGTTGTTGCTCACATTTGCATACTCACAACTTTGTGCGCAAATAATGAGCCGCCGAACGAACTGAGCCGCTGCCGCTGCCACCGCCATCGCCGCCGATAAGAAACAACAAAGAAATGTGTCACCTCTTCGACGTCGTCTTCAGCGCAATGATGTGGTGTGGTGTGGTGTGGTTTTTTGCAGATACATTTTGGAGGTGGTGGTGCTGGTGGTGGCTTTGTTGCTTTTATGGTTTTGCTATAACTCCAAAATTTTAATTGATTTATGCAGCCTTTAGCAGAAATTGTTCGTTATTTCTTTTTTTTTGTCATTTCATTCGAATTCTTTTTCAAGATTCTTGGGTCGTCGGGGCGCATGCGTGTTAATGTCCAAAATAATATGACTCTGTCTGTATGCGCAAGCAGCGTGTTGGACAAAAAAGGCGTTGCTGCAGCAGTTTTTAATTGCATGATTAACCTTGATTCATTAAATGTGTGATTTTTGTTACCAAAAATTTTTGAGACAAACATTCTTAAGTTAACTGGTTATGATTTCGGGGTAGCTTAAACTTTGTGACAATCAACGGATACAATTTCAATTTAAATAGCAACAAAAAGAGTTTGGAGTGTATTTTTTATTAAGAACAAGAATCAGAATGAACAATAAATTTATATAAATTATCCCCACATTTGTTGTCACTTAACTGTTGCGCATATTTAATTATTTTGAAACTAATCCACCACTAATGTGTGTAGTTTTCGTATTGACCTTTTCGCAAAATGTGTTTAAGTTCAACGCCATAGATACGACCAATGTCGAGAAGATAGAGTGCATAAAAATCACAAATTGGACCAAATGTGAAAAATATAAAGAGGCCTTAAACAAACAGTACCTTGTCAACCGCGAGGAGTGTTTACTTTTTTTCCCATCTGGCACAAATGCACATTTTGGATGAGGTCAGACATTTGCCTTCTCCCACTTTTTTGAGTTGAAGAAACATGGAAAATATACATATTTATACAATTGGATAGGATAGCTATAAGTGGTTGTCACTACTGACCCACTTAGTCCAATGAGGACCGTTGTGGTACAACGGGACGTCGTGTTAAATCCCCATCGTTGAATCTGTAAATTGATCTAGTGTAAGGGTTGTTCAGCCATATGATACCCAACCCCGGTGTTCCAGGATGTAGCTAAAGAATAAACGTACAGCCGTCCCTTTCGATTCAAATAATATTCTACAAAAAAGTCCTAAGATCATTCACCTTAACTCCCTAAATGTCTGTTAGGTGTAACATGAAGTAAGGTCGTAGATAAGGGCGGACAGTAGCATTGGAGATGTTTGACGCTCTCGTCGTTCTTTTCATTCGCACAGCTGCTGTAGTAATTATTAACTGAGACTCCAAGTCGAGACGCGTGTCTGTCTATTAACCAATTTCAAGTAATCACAGCTAATAGCACCACACAGGGTAAATATTAGTTGGAAATCTATTCAGGCATTGGAAATTCCATGATAAAGTCTATATATTTTGATTAGAATTCATAACACTGTGTCAAACCTCGCTTTTATTTTTATAAAAGTAGGTAAAACTAAAATTACTGGAAACAAAAATCGTTCAAACGCCCCTATGCCAATATCTCGGAAACGGAGCGTACAATTGAAAAAAATATCTCTTTTTGACGAGTTTGTAAGGGATTGCAGTGCAGATCGCCTCCTCGCGGTGCATCCTGGGTAACTCTAAATGATCTTCTTCCTCTTTGGCACGGACTCTGCTAAGACCCTGGTTCACGATTTTCGTAACTATTTGATTTTCTGCTCTCGAGCTGACGTCCTGTGCTCTGCGACCTGAGTAGGCAGAGGTGACACTCTGTCAAAATGGCTCGTGGCTAAGGTACCATTCATTTCAGCCCTCTTAAAACCTGGCAAGTCTTCTAGTACGTTCGAAATCCGTCGCCGTTAAGTTGGTGGTAATGGTGAGGTTGAGATGACTGCCTTTTTGGTTCGGCCTGGCTCTGAACACTCTGTCCGATATGGCGTAGTGTCAACCCTCACGTAGAACTCCCTGCTTCATAGACAACCACGGGGCCCCTCTTTTTGAACACATTGCATTTTTACGGATGTAGATAGCGGCTACAAGTTGTGGCCCATGCAACATGAACAATGCTAATAAAAACTCTTCGGCCACAGGAAAACCTGTGACTTTCCCCGAGCCTACGGGCTCTTCTTCGAGCACTAGTGCTCGTAAGTCTTCTGCGGTCACACGCAAGGGGGCCTCCGCAACTACGAATAACGCGGGCGGTGGTCAAACAAAAAATCTCTGCCTCTCCCGAAAGCGGAGAGCTGATCTTCGACTAGCCACTAGATTGGTTAGTCAACTCTCCGCACGACCAGTCGCCGCACTCACTCCTGCACAGGTAAACACCTTGGAGTGGGCTAAGGGACAAAGCTTCCACTGGCTGTTACTAAAAGACAGCGTTCAGTGGAGGAGGATACAAAACCTGGTCCCTCATCTAAGATGCACAAAAGCCCCCCAGTGCTCGGCAGGTCATTTAGTGATGTCGCGAAGGACAGCCTAATCATTGGCGTCTTAGATGAAGGTTCCCAGGATGGACGTTTCTCCAAGGTTAAATGGCGCCTCGTAGAAGGAGCCCTTCTTACTGTGTTCATGGACATCGTCAACGACAACCCTGGTCCTGTGCCAATCTTATCGGTTGCTCTGATGAACGAGCAGCGCGATTGTATAAGTCCACCATGAGTCGAGTAGGTGAGGTGTGGCCGGGGGCCGGTGGCCAAACTCAAAGCCGTGGATAGGAAGGATATACCTTCTACAAACGAATTAATTTTTAAATTTTTCGCTGATCCAACTAATAGAATATTCACCACTACAGAATAATTTGATTGCTAGAACTAAAACTTGATTGACAGATCACATTTATTTCTTGTTGCTGTGGCTTCAACTAAATATTTCAGTTCTTGCAACCAACGCAAATTACAAAACAATTGATATGCACAACCATGGTACAATAATATGTTCATGGTATAGTCGTAAGAACAGCTGTTTTCATTTTTTTCATGAGGTTCTTCGCTTCTGCTGTCACACTCACATGTATTTTGTTTTTGTACTCTTTTGCATTCTTGTGTAGTTGGTATGAACTTGTGTAGGGTTTGACAGCTGAAGCGAATAGAACAAAAACAAAATGCCTGTTGTTGCTGCCTACAACAACAACAACGCGCGCTGCTATTACCATGAAAATGCCTGTTGTTGTTGCCTACAACAACAACAACGCGCGCTGCTATTACCATGAAGATATTATTGTACCATGTGCACAACATTTGGTGATATAGAACACAATTGTTGGTAATCACAACGGAATAATGTGATAGTCCAAGGGACCGCCAAGTTTTAGTTGGCTGTAAATAAAGATGTGACAACGAATCTTTTCTTTGTGTGTGTGGACTTAAGAAATTGATTATAATTGCTGTATCTGAAGAAGATTGTCTCTTCGTGTTGTTCCGATTCTTTAAACGGTATATACACGCTGAAAAATAACGGCCTCTTTAACATATTCTCCCAAACATATTCAGCGGGAACCATGTATATGTTTGGAACACAGTTCAAACATTAATATGTTTGCAAGTTCCAAACACACTTGAATTTAAATGTAAACAGTATCATTTTTACTGGCAAATATGTATACTTTTACGTGGAAACATGCGTTTTTCATCCCAAACATCCATATACTTACGTGGAAGCATTCGACTGTTTCCCATAGAACTAAATATACTTACGCGTATTTCCTTCCAAACATAATAATATTTAGAAACGAATTATTCTTTGGTTTCAATATATATGTATTATTTATTATAATTAATGTTATCAATATAAATCCACATTTAGAAATAATTAATACAAACAAGTAAATGATTTAAAAGGCCTTATTTTACCTTTACTTGCACTGCATGCATTATTTCATGAAATGGGAATCTGCTGTTCTTTGGCTTCTCCTTTCTTTGTTATCTATCACGTTTTGTTTTCAGAAGGTTTCAGTTATGCGTTGGTTATCAATATGCCTTGGTACACAAACAATATACAAATCTAATTTATGCCAGCCAAGCGTGGATTAATTACTTGTAATTTTTGTTATTATACTTATTTCACAAATTATCGGCTGTTCCGATTTTCTCAGTAAAGGCTCGGACAGACAAAGGTCACCACGTTGTTGCCCTTTCCAGTTTGTTTCCTAAAAATCGTTTCTCACTTTGGTAGCACACATACGAAAAACCAAACCATACACAAAACCCAAAGCAACCATTTGACCATCCGTTTAGCCTTGATTATTCGTTTTTCACTGATCAAGCGCTTTTGATATCGTCTGTCCGATGAAGCATTGACGACTGAATACATGAAACTAAAACTCAATAGATCAGCCAAAATAAGAAACACTGACGTCATATGCAATTTACACGCACATTCAGGAATATCTATGAATCACTGACTGAGAGAATAATGCAAAAATACAGTTACTCACTTACTCTCTCTCGTTGTTCCTCTTTTATTCTCTTGCTCTCGATAGTCAGTGCAACAAACACAGCTGTATTTGTATCACAAAAATAAATATATGTGGGTCGAAACACATATATTCTAACATATTAATCATTGTGTCACAAACATGTAATATTGAATAGAAAACACAATATGTTGGGACACAAGTATATTAAATTTGCGACAAACTCCAAACACACTTTATATTTGCATCCAAACAAAAAAAATACAGATTTTTTAGGGTGTCGATTTCAAATGTGGGGTTGATATATTTAGAATCCAGCATATGGAGTTGAATAAGGCAGGAAGGTTTTCATCATTATAAAAAGGAAGGAGAGGCTCTCCCCAGTCCCTTCAGGGGATGTAATGGGAAACTATTTATTTTATTTCGTCTATGATTGGGTTTCCGTTGGAGTATATTGGGAGCAGTATCGAATCATGAGTTCAAAGAGTTATTTTAGATTAACGGCCTGTTTTTGTAAATTGTTTTTTCTCTCATCTCACGTCTAGAGCCAAACGAATTTCATTTTTGGTTTTTGTAAACTTTTTTTGAGTGTAAACACAAAAGTTTTTAGTTATCGTCAAAATGTAGGTTCAAATAAGTCAACAACGTACAATGTTAAATGTCAAAATAGACAATCGTAAAAAATTGTTCGTGTGGGTTATATTGATGTGTTTTCATTTCAATCACGCAAAATCCTACGGCTTAGGCGACTTTCTCTATCATCATTTTCCGTAGTTTTAATAGGAAAACCGAGAGCAACGGAGGAAATCATTTTAAATTGGTAAAAAAAAGCAAACAATTGTGTTTAGTTTCGTTTGTTTATTTATTTTTTAATACCTACAATCAGCTGTTGTTGATTTTACAGCTGATGGCTAGGGTTGCCCCCGTTTAGCATATATTTATATGAAAAAGCTTTAAAAAATGCCAATAAAAACATGAAGGTAATATTGTTCTTTGACAGGAACACAACCAAGAAGAAGAGCTTTTATGCCCAAGCGAAAAGCAACAATGAACTCAATTGAAAACCTGATTGCTTGTCTAGCAATTGCACGCCTGCTGTTTGAAGATAGTTACAAAAACAGGCTGTAAGGCTTGGAACTCGTGGTAATGAAAAAACCTAAAGCAACATATCTTCTCAATGACCTCTAGTGGTAGATAGTAAGAAATATGGAAATATGGGTATATTAAAATAATTATGGCAAAATATGTAAGATAGAAGCATTAGGAATTGCAGGCATTTTGTTTTTATTTCAAAGCCGACCTTGTCAAATTCAGCTGATCGAAATTGCTAAGATGTATTTATTTCAGGTTATAGCAGGAGGAATTGTTGTAATTTTCGACGATAACCACCAGTACAAGAACAAATCTAATCTGTTGTTTTAATCTGTTGTTTACTTTCACCTGTACTAGATACATCTTGGAAATTGGTATAAACAACATTTGACAAGGTCGGACCAGAACGCCAAGAAAAAATTTAAATCAGCTGTTCTAACGCTTCCACCTGTAATAGATACATCGCGACCTTTGAACAACAAGGTTCTAAGTGCACCAAGGAATGATTGGAGAGAATTAAGATTGAATGTATATGATGCTTTAGTTATTATATCGACACGTTCCCGGCAGAATGTATTAAATGACACATTTGGCCACAATGACTTTTTTCCATATTCTCAAAATGTATGCCAAGCTCCACATTTCGATACACAGAGAATGTCCCTTGCATAACCACGTCATGAGTTATTAAGCAAATGAACTGGTCATAACCGACAAAATAAACAAATCAGCTATTTGACAGGAAGTTCGTCTCGTATCCTGAATAATTTTCATTTTGTCGCTTAATACATTCTGCCGGGAACGTGTCGATATGTTATTTTACTTTGGCAACAACTGTTATTTAATTTGTTTCAATGTATTTAAATTAAAGTAATGGCTCAGATATATCCACGATGAAACCTTCTGTTTTCTAGAATATTGTGTTTAAAAAAATAGATAGAACTTTAATGATCATTTATTAGACGCAATAATTTCGTATCACTAGTTTCTATGAGCCACCTAGAACCTTGTGGAACTTTAAGAACTTAGATTTGATCAGTTAGAACTTTGTTGCAAAAATCACTTTTGAACGAATCCATAATTCAGAAGTATTTGTTTCATTTAACTAATTTTAGTAATAAGTTTTACTTTTTTAAACAACGAGTGTTTACAATGTTGTTATATAAATTAACTAAAATAAGGGTTTATAATCCACAGCGCAGGTTACTTAATTTTCAGGAAACGAAAAAATAATACATGGAAAATCTCGTTGATACATTTACAGTGGAAAATCAAAGCTGTAACAGGTTTCCCATAATGGAAGTTTAATACTTTAATTTTTATTAGCGTTTAACCTTAGAACTAAAACCTTTCTTGAATTTGTCTTTAAAAATGAACACTTAAATATAAAGCAATTATATACAGGGTGATTCAGGAAGTTCCGGACAAATTTCTCCAGCGTATTCCTTGGCTCATTTCATGAAGAAAAGTACACTAGGACCATGTCCGAAAATGCAAGGGTGCGAAATGGCAGCGGGTTCAAAATTTTCGGATTGGCGGTCGGAGGGTAGTAGGGTAAAATTGCTCACTTCTGAGCTTTGGGCTTTCAGAATCAATAAGAAAAAAAGTATAAAAAAGTCAAATCGCCGAGATACAGAGCTTTCGGGAAAAAATGGAAAAAAAAATTCACATAACCTCAATTTGCTCATCCAGATGGCAGGTAACTTATGTTTTTTTTCTGTTGAAAGATAGCCCATACCTTTTACCTTTCCAAAATGACCTAAACGAACCCCAGAGGTCTTACCGTTCCAAAGTCCATTCCAAATTGTCCATTAGTTGTTGAGTATTTTGAACAAAGTTGACGATGACATTGGAAATTCTTGTGCACGCTATCTAACTGTCGTGTCAGGGCTTTCATCAACGTTGTCTCTCACAGCAGCAATACTTTGTGTCGTACGTACGCTACGAGTTGACTTGTTCGGCACATTATTTAAACCAAAAAATCCCTCAAAATTCGTAGCGTTTTTCAACGATTACTTAGATGAGATGTTTTATAAACTTCAACACGTAGTTGGTGCGTTATATGCTCCAAAGTAAATTGTTATCGAGTGCTCTGCACAACTGTCAACCAAGCGGGAATAGTGGTCAAAAAACATCGGCATGGAACATTAAAAAACCACCTTGTACCAAGTTGTTCACGCGAAATATCAGCAGCATGTATTGAGCAACATTTTAATGCTGCTAAGAAAAATGCAACGATCAATTAAATTGAAGGAAGATTGAGCAATGAGGTCTACTGTCGCTCAATTTCTGAATAAAAATAGATTTTTAGCGTAAAAGAAACTTAAAAACAGAGAGAGAAAATAGTCGTCATCACTGAAATGTTGCTGGCCCATGTCGCACAGACACACAAACGGGACAATATTAGTCAACAAAGTCCAATTTGACTAATGCAACGAAAGAATGTTGTGCAACAAAGTTCTATCAACAATATTTTAGGTAAACAAAGTTCTAACTGAGTTGTTCTTATGGAACACAAGGTTCTATTTGGTTGTTAGAATTGTGTTAACCAAATTATTATGGAAAAATATGTAGTTAAAACTTTGCTGCATTGGGTATCTCGTAAACGATAAGAGATATCTTTATGGCAATAGCAGTAATCGAAAGAGCATACGCAATTTAGTACGATGCAATATTCATATCATTTTATCAAATATTGTCGGTTAGAGACTTGTTGTTCTAAGGTCGTCACATCTTAGAAATAATAGTCGTGTTTTGGTTACAAGCAAGCGATTATCGCTTGCTAAGTTGTAAAGAAAACGGTTTTTTTTAGCGAGAAGTCATTTAAGTCAAAAATATGAAAAATGGTTAGAAACGGTAAAAGATGTCAAAAATTATTTTTGTAAAAACTTAGCGAAAATGAATCGTGTCGCTTAGTTCTCGCTAAGTCTTCGCTAAGTGATTCATACAAAACAAGCGAATATGTATATAAACAAGCGGTGTATCCAAAACACGCCTAATGTTAAATTTCAACTGAAATATTGAACTAAAGGGTCCGCCATCTAACGTTTTTTTTTCAACTAGTGGTTATTTTGTGAATGGTAACACGTAGCTCATGTCTGATTTGACAGTTAATTAGTTGTATCCTTCCGCTGAACGAATGTGGTTGCGTATGCGCTTGAACAACGCTGGGAAATATTGCGACATTACTTTGAAAATCATGGTAATGTTGCAGAATGTGTGCGAAAATTGCTAATCATCTTTTCAGATGAAGCTCATTTTGATCTTGGCGGGTATGTAAACAAGCAAAATTGTCGCATTTCGGGCACAGAAAACCCGCACGCATACATTGAAGAGCCAATGCACCCAAACGAGTCACTGTTTGGTGCGGATTTTGATCCAGAGTCATAATTGGGCAATTTTTCTTCGAAAATGAGCAAGGAGTGGCCGTTACAGTCAATGGCGATCGTTATCGGGCCATGTTGAATGAATTTTTGTTCACAAAAATTGAAGAGGAGGATATTGGCAACATTTGGTTTCAACAGGACGGCGCTACGTGCCACACAGCCGAAGCTACACTCGATGATTTGCGCCCTGTTTTTGAAGATCGCATTATCAGCCGCAGAGCTGATGTCGTTTGGCCACCTCGGAGCTGCGATTTGACACCGTTGTAGTATTATTTGTGGGGTTCCCTCAAAGATAAGTGTTACGCCGGCAAGCCACAGACAATTGAAGCTTTAAAGGACAATATTTGTGAAGCCATTGGTGAAATACAGCTGCACACAATCGATAATGTGCTTAAAAATTGGACCGATCGTGTAGGCTACTGCATTGCCAGCCAAGGCAGCCATTTGAATGAAATTATTTTCCATTATTAACCGGAAGGATTGTACTTTCAAATAAAAAAAAAAATACAGCAGACAGTTGTCCGAGGCCTTCGGCCACGGACTGTCCCTACAGGCTGTGTCAGAGACACGGCCATTAAGTTTAACGTAGAATACGCCATCCGATAAGACAGAAAACATATATAACAATAAATGATAAATAACATAAGCAAATGAATTTATTTATTTGATAGTTACTTTTGATAATATACATAAGCTTATGGTAGGAAAAATAGGATAAACATGTTTTTAAATTAAAAGAGTAAGGATACATGATAAATAACAGACGCAAATCAATTTGATTTATATTTTTTATAATTATATATCCATGTTAAATTCGAATTCACATTTAACATTTTGTTTCACTTAAATACATAAGTAAATATACGAAATTTCAATATTTCATCAATCAAAACAACAGCCGAAGGTTTGTGTCCACACTGAAACAGCAGCATAGTTTGTGTTCACGCTACAAACTCAAGCACTCAACCAAACACCACACATATGTTTGAGTGTATGTGTTTAAACAATTTTCATTTGAGAAATTTAAATATTAGGAAGATATCAACCAATATGAAATGTATATCAAACGAAAGATAACATCTTTATTTACCTACAAAAAAATTTGTAAAAAAAGTTATCTGGCCGTTTCCTCATAATCAATGAAATTAAGATTACAACAATAACAATCTGACATGACTCCCTATACCGTAAGGTAAGACGTATTCAACGCCAAAAAAGAAATTTGAGAAAATATTAAGTAGTTTTTTTTTTATAGCATTTTCAAAAAAAAAAGTTATTTGGCGGACCCGTTATTAAAGCTTTCAACTTTTAGTGGTGAATAAGAAATTTCCCTCAGGATTAGGAACGCACCACACCTCCCTCCTTCATCTCTTATTACTTGAAGCTAAGACAAAATTATTTTCCTCCCACTGGGATTTTCACTTACAATCTATAATTTTTTTTTTTTCATCATGATTTCATGTGTTTTAGATTTTCGTACTTTTTGCTCTCCTTTATGGTCTGTGATTACTGAAGTGTCTGTGTGTGTGTGTGTGTGTGTCTTTAGCTTTAGTTAATGATTTGTAATCAACTGTTGTCGCCACTTGTTGTTGCTGTGATTATACTAAATTTAATGTACACTTAGGATGTATCGGTGTGTTTGTGTGTGTGTGTGTGTGTGAATGTGTTTGTAGTGGTGTCCCATCTAAATTCTTAGAATAATCTTCGTCTTTTGTGGGCCTACAATCGGAGTCGTCACTAGTATTTTTTTTTTTTACGAGTGGTCTCAAAAGAAATCATCATCACACGTAGACATTTGAAAACGTTTGTCGTCTGTCCATCATCATAGTTGTCAGTTTTGTGCAGCCAGCTTCTGTTGACGGTTGATGGCTTTATCACATCATCGTCATTATCATGCGCGTCCACATCCACATCCTCATCATCTTGTAGTTGTTCTTATTCTTATTCATATTCTTATTCTTATTCATCTTTCTGCTTCTCTAATCAGTGGCATATGGTGCTGTTGTACGACAATTTTCTGTCTGTCCAACCTTGTGTATGAGCTGTGATTGTTTGTACCCGAATAGTGGTGCCTTTAAGTGTGACAATGTCTTCTCTTATACTACGAGTCCATCAAATAATAGTGTTTAGTTTAGTTTAGTTTAGCTTAAGTAGCGCAGTTGCTTAGTGAAGCTTATCTAGCTACAATCATCATCATCATCATCATCATCATCACCAACAGCACCACCACCATCATCTTCCCAGCTATCACTATAGCCTTCATCACCTCCACAGTCATCGCCATCGCCAGCCATCTCCTACTATCTCTAGAACAGAACCACCACCGCCGACAATTCATATTTACAATTAAGTTTTAGTCGCTGTCGCCCATAAGCGTTTAGTGTGTGTGTGTGTTTCTTTCTTTCTGTTTTATTTCTGCTGTTATAATTTTTTTGGGATTCGTTTTATTGCCAGCAATTGTCTATTACTTGACGCTTTTGATGTCAGGGAGTTAGTTACTCAGTTCCATCGTGTAAATGTACAAGATAGTAAATTGCTGCGAATGCAAACATGTGAACTAAACGAGTACTATAGACAAATTTCCAACATTTCTTGCTATCTTTTGTATCTTCTGTATCTTTATTCTTTCCTATTTACTTTTCTTTTCATCAAACATTTTGTTTGTATTACTATTTTGACAATAAAACATCTGTGTATGTCTACGGGTGACATTATAATGATACACATATGTAGATCGAAAGATAGAGCGACATCATACGATCTGACTGGAAGTTACAACATTAAAAGTTAAATAGAAAATACCTTGAAGTCCATACATTCCACAAAGAGAGTCGATGCCTTTAAACCAGTCTGTTCCAATCAAGGTCGAACAGTATAAAAATGTCTGAAATAGAAAAATTAAATTAAAAATTACTGAAAATCCAGAATTTCAATATAAGTATACATAAAGTATATCATCAGCTAGAATGCACAATAACTTAACTAACAAAAAATTCAAAAATTATTTATTTTATCAAAAGCGTTTTACTTTTATTGACTATTTCACAACCTCATAATTAAAGAAATATATTCTTCCAACTGGCTCTAGCCTTCGCCTTTTCTCGCAAGTTGGTAACACCAAGGATACGGAAGGTTTCTTCTGCCTGGTCTTTATAACGGAGTCTTGGTCGTTCTCTTTTCCTGCTTCCATAGGGTACGTTATCGAAAACTTTTCGCGCTTGCTCATCTTCATTCATTCTGATAACATGGCGCAACCAACGCAATTGTCCTAATTTGATTCGCCTAGCTATATCCACGTTAGAATATAGGCTATATAGCTCTGCGTTCCAGCGACGTCGGTACTCGCCGTTTTCTCTCACAGGACCATATAACGGGTCCGCCAAATAACCCCTCTTGTGAACAAAAATTCGTTCAACATGGCCCGATAACGATCGACATTGACTATAACGGCCACTCCTTGCTCATTTTCGAAAAAAAATTGGCCCAATTATGCCTCTGGACCAAAATCCGCACCAAACAGTGACTCGTTTTGGGTGCAACGGCTTTTCAATGTATGCGTGCGGGTTTTCTGTGCCCCAAATGCGACAATTTTGCTTGTTTACATACCCGCCAAGATCAAAATGAGCTTCATCTGAAAAGATGATTTTTTTTGGCAAAATCGGCATCTTCTGTAAGTCGATCGCAAGCCCACTTAGCGAAGCGAAAACGCATTATTTCCCAGCGTTGTTCAAGCGTATACACAACCATATTCGTTCAGCGGAAGGATAAAACTAATTGTCTGTCAAATCAGACATGAGCTAAGTGTTACCATTCACGAAATAAGCACTAGTTGAAAAAAAAAAACGCAGACCCTTTATTTTACGGAGAATTTTTCTCTCGAAAATTCCCAGGTGTTTTTGATCCGCTTGCGATATGACCCAAGATTCGGAGCCATATGTCAAGACAGGTGAAATGAGAGTCTGATATAGCTGGACTTTTGTCCGTCGAGAAAGGGCTCTCTTTCTAAACTGCTTACTGAGCCCAAAATAGTATCTATTTGCAAGCACAATTCTCCGATCTATCTCCAGGCTGACGTTGTTGTCCTTGTTCGCGGCGGATCCAAGGTAGACAAATTCATTTACCACTTCAAAATTAAATCGGGTGTCCACGTTCAAAGCGCAGACCAAGTCGAGAGGTTTCTCTAGTCGTTGACACCATCAATTTTGTCTTGCCCTCGTTAACAGCAAGACCCACCTTCACTGATTCCTTTTCGATTCTTGAAAATACTGCAGTAACCTCCCGCAAATTTCGCCCAATGATTTCTATGTCGTCAGCGTACACCAGCAACATATGGCTTTTCGTGTTAATGGTCGTGTTCGTATTTACTGCAGCCTTTCTCATTATTATCTCCATTAAGATGTTGAAGAGATTGCACGAAAGTGTGTCGCCTTGTCTAAGTTCTCGCTTGGTACAAAATGGTTCAGTGATGTCTTTTCACACTTTCACTGCTGATTTGGTGTTGGTCAGCGTCATTCTACAGAGGCGGATCAGTTTTGCCGGAATACCAAGTTCAGTCATAGCTTCGTAGAGTTTTCCCCGTATGGGTCTATCGAAAGCAGCTTTGTAATCGACAAAAAGGTGGTATGTATCGATTTGCTTTTCGTGGGTATTTGAATATTTGGTCAGTCGTGGACTTGCCTGGTCTAAAAACACACTGATAAGGTCCAATCAGGCTTTCAATAATTGGCTTTGGCTTTGGACCTTATACGCGATGGATAAAAGACTGATACCGCGATAGTTGGAACAGACACACGGATCACGTTTTTTGAATACAAGAAATAATACACTGAGACTCCAATCGTCGGGCATAGATTCCCCCAGCCATATACCGCATATCAGTTGATGCATGTGGGTTATCAGTTCTTCGTCACCTGCCTTGAAAAGTTCAGCGGGTAGGTCAATCGCACCAGCGGCTTTATTATTCTTCAGGCGGGAGATCGCCGTTCTAATCTCGTTTTGGGCGCGGAGGGGGGGGGGGGGGGGGGGGGGGTGGTACAATCTACACTATCTTCCACTATCTTCCACTATCATTACATCCTGATCTTCAGTAGAAGAATCTGAGTGAAGTAGTGCTGAAAAGTGGTCTCTCCACATTTTGAGCACACACTGCTTCTCAGTCACCAGATTACCAATCTCGTCCTCGCTGGAGGGCAGCCCATTATTAGGCCTGTTATTCGATCTTCTTATCCTCTAGAAAAACTTTCGGGATTCACCATTCATCCTGCACATTTCTTTCACACTCTCTCTGCTCCCACTGCCATTTTGTCCGCGTAAATAGTTGGTTTTCCTCCCTTCTCATCTTCTTGTACCGGTCACTCGCAGCACGCGTTGTAACTGACTGTTTCGTTGCAATACGTTCAGCGTCTTTTTTATCAGTTGCAATGCGACAGTCTTCGTCGTACCATGGCTTATCCTTCTGGCTTAGCCACGTGCCCACAAATTGTTATGCTCCTACGATGCAAACGTAAGTTGTTGCGTCTTATTTTCTTTCTATTTATATTTCTCTTTTGGCCGTCGGTGGGGCAATGATTAGTGTGCGCGACTCTTGTACATGAGAACGTGGGTTCGATCCCTGCTCTGACCACTTTACATTTCTTTCGACGACGGTCACCTCGCTTAGTGACGGCTACACTATCGAGTACGTAGTCATGAAAAAGCTTCTCAAAATACCGTTCGGAACTTGTGTAAAACTGTAGGTCCAAATCAGTGAGTGTAAAACTATAAAGCGCACAGGTCACTGATTGTGAGAAGCTCTCCTCTATGCCTTCGTGGAATGCAATGGGAAACTATTTATTTTTGTTTTATATTTCTCTTTGGAAATAGTACTGTGTTCTTCGCATGGCTAGTGATGAAAAGAACGCTGCACGTATGGCAATGCTTCAATCAGTTGCAACACGAGCCGTGACACGATAAGGGGAAGAAGAGAGAGGAAACCTTTTTGTTTAAGAAGAAAAAATGGTGCGAGAATAAGTGGAATAGACATTCCACTATCAACTCACGTCAAGTACTTGGGCTTGATTCTAGACCCTAAACTATCCTGGAAGCGTAAAAACGAGCACCGCGCACAGAAAGCAACTGTTGCGTACTACGCTTGTCGGAAAATGTTCGGAAGTTGATAGAGTCTCTGGCCGAAAATAGTGCTATGGATGTATAATCAAACCTATACTCTCCTACGGATCATTGGTATGTTTGCCTGTCCCGGGGAAGACGTCCACCATGAAACTGTTGTATAGAGTTCAGAGATCAGCTTGCATCGGCATAACAAGAGCAAAGAGGACGTGTCCAGTTGAAGCCCTTAATGCAATGCTTCATATTATACCAATTAACCTTGACCTAACAACTAGTGTGACCTGAAGCGCCACCCGACTAAATGCTCTTGGAATCTGGAAGAGCAACGCATATGAAAATGCGGAGAATACTACAGACAATCCCATAAGAGCTCAATAAAACCACCGATTACTGCATCCCCTCATTGACGTTCGATAACTTATTCGATGCCTGGTTTCCCAGAAGAATAGAGTGGTATAAACGGGAAGCACTGACAGGTTTTGACACCAAAATATTTACGGACGGATCCAAAATGGAATATGGAACCGGCTCGGGTATCGTCTCCGAAGAGGCAAGCCTCAATTTATCATTCAAACTCCCAGACAAGTACAGCGTTTTCCAAGCGGAGGTACTGGCCATCAAGAAAGCCTGCGCCGAAATTATCTACAACGGAGAACAGAGCGCATTTCAATATTTGTTGATAGCCAGGCGGCTCTCCTATCACTTAAGTCTTACAACACTGCATCTAAACTCATTTTTCGTAGGGAAAAACTTGTCGTGCTAGGTCGACTAACCAATGTGATTCCTACTTCGATACCAGGCCACAAGGGTCTCCTTGGGAACGAAAGGGCAGACGAACTAGTCAGGGCAGGATCCTCTTCCACCGAACTCCATATGATGTCAGTTGCAACGTCTGTAGTGTGGTCGAAAGAGGCATATTCCTACATTACCTGTAACAAGCGAAGTCCAGATGGGATAGAACGGAAACGTGCCACACATGGCCAGAATATAACATTCACCGAACTAACTCCCTGATTAGCCAAAATCGGGGGGACATATCAAGGCTAATTGCAGTGCCGGCCGGGCACTGGCCAATCGGTAATCACGCAAGACGACGTGTGTAATAAAAAGTTTGACGTTACCGTAATCAGCTCATCAATATGCATCTTTTGAGCCCCCACGTTTGAAATTCCCAAAAACTCGATTTTCAGTACACCCTAATGTTTAGTTGATTCGTATTTAGTATCGCCGCAATAGGAAGGGATTCTAAAATATCAAATTACCAAAATGTTACAAAACTTGTTGCGAAATTTTGCATATTTTGTTTTACATTCTTTTTTAAAGTAGACAAGGGTCCTGATTGCTGCTGTGAACCCTGAATGTACTGTTGCGATGCCCATAAACGATCCCACGAAAAATATAAATTATGAGTCATTGTACGAGGAAAACAAGATACTTTCATCCCCACAAATTTCGAAAAGAAGGTATTCCAGGGACTGGATAACAAAATGGTTTCCCATTGCATCTATGAAGAGATTGGGAAGAGCATCTCACAACCAATGAGCTGTGCGCTTTCTAGTTTTACAGTCACTAATTGGGGTCTACAGTTTTACACCGCTTCAGAACGGTATATTGAGAAGCTGTTTCATGGCTAAGTACTCGATAGTGTCGCTATCACTAACCGATGTGACCGTCGCCGAAACAAATTTAAGATGGTCAGAGCAGGGAACCAACACATGGTCTCATGTACAAGAGTCGCGCACACTAGCCATTGCACCAGCGACGGTCAGGGTCTGCATGGAAATTGTCAAAATATACCTATTCCCAAAAGGAAAAACAAATTAGGAGCTCTTAGTTAAGGGCATCACGAAGATCTCCTTGATCGAAAGAACAACCTGCCAAAATTTGGTGTAATTCGACCGCTATTTCCGGAATTTTACAGCCCTGAGACTTTGGAGTTATCCCATTTGCTGTCGTAACTTCACACGGAATAACAACCTAACTACGCATTTGAGTTAATATAATTTAAAAACGTCTATGGAATAACAACTTAAGTCAAAATAATATATACTTTTCTTTTTAAATTGCATACAACCTACTATGTAGACATAGATCAATCACACTGTTGGAACCACATGTCCTTCAGTCGCAATTCATCCATTTGCAGAAATGAAAACTCGTTGATCATGGTTCCGTATCGCTCACCAGTCACTGTCCAATGACACTTTCTGCGTAAATTAGGAATCTTTGAGTGGATGTAGTTGCTCTTCGTGCATGATTCGTGGATTTTTATTGCCCCAGAAACGCAAATTTAGTTTGTTTACGTATCCTTTCTGCTGAAAATAGGGTCTGTTTCGACCGAAAATCGTCCCCTCCGTTATTGAGGTTCAGGAGTACGTGATTCGTAGTTTAAACGCAATTGAGTATCTGCAGGCAGTACCTGATGGACTGACTGCACCTTGATAGCGAGCATTTTCAATTTTTTCTCCAAAATACGTTGCAGAGGAGAACGTATAATGGATAATTACGTTGACCATGACGGCTCATCCTCTACATCCTCAACCACAGTGGCGATATTCTCGTCGTAACGGCCCCTCCGCCACGTCGTCTATCACCTGTTTGTTCCAGCATCTTCGAGGCGAGTGTCTAAAGTTCTTTTTTGTCTGACCAGTTGTGGTAGGGAATTCATGTTGCGTCAAACTCACTAGTGAGTCGCAAGTATAAAAAAATGGTTTCCCATTACATTCTACGAAGGGATTGGGGAGAGCTTCTCAAAACCAGTGAGCTGTGCGCTTTCTAGTTTTACACTCACCGACAGTTTTACACCGGATCCGAACGGTGTTTTTGGGAAGCTTTTTCATGGCTAAATACTCGATAGTGTCGCTGTCACTAAGCGAGGTGACCGCCGTCGAAGGATATGTTTAGGTGCTCCACGTACTTATGTACAAGAGCCACGCAAACTACCATTGTTCCACCGACGGCCATACAAAAGTATATTAGCCGCAACTATTTCGCTTTTTGAGGATGTAAATTATTTCAAGAGTCTTCGGTCGTCCTTGTCCATTTAAAATCAACAAGTCAAATTCAAATCAAACCGATTAGAGTTAGAAAATTTAACTGCATATTGAGCACCAAAATTTGTAGTCAATGGCTTCAATTCGCAAGAGACTCATGGTATGGGATGTGCAGCCAAGACGTCATGTAAATGATTGGAGAACCGTTGTATTTACGGATGAGAAGGAATTTAATTTGGACGGGCCTGATGGGTACAACTATTATTTCCATGATCTGCGCAAAGTAAAGCGTTTTTTGAGCCGACATCACAGCCGAGAGGGCGGCGTTATGGTGTGGGGTGCTATTACGTACTATGGCACCATCGATCTTGAATTTCAAAGTGCAAAAATGACTGATGCAAGGTTTAAAACGTTATAGTAATCGGCTTTCCGACGTTCAGTGAACTATTTGGTACCATATCTTGGATATTGCAACTGGATAATGCCCCTATACACAACGCCAGAGTAGTAAAGGAGTTCCTTGCAAGCCAAAATGTTAATATTCTTGACTGGCCACCCTATTCGCCAAATCTAAACATTATCGAAAATGTCTGGGGTTTGTTATCTCATAAGGTCTATGAAGGAGGTAGGCAATTGGATGACAAGCAGTCACTAATTCAGGCCATTAAGGATGCTTGGAATCAAGTTTCGTTGGATTACATAAATTCTCTTTATTTCTCAATGAAAACCCGTATATTTCTAGTTATTAAAAACAAAGGGGGTTGTACCGGTTACTAATAGATCTTAAATAAAGTAAAATAAACTAAAAAAACAAGAAAATCTGTTTTTCATTAAAATTAGTTAAAGTGCCTTTAGTCAAGTGAACCAAAAAAAATAGCACATATTTTGACTTTTTTTTATAAATTACTCAAAAAAGTTTTTTAGTTAAGAAACCACTATTGTCATTACTTTTTTTATATCTCAAGATGTCTAGCTTCCATTTCCATTTTAAAATTGTGCAATCGGTTACAAATTGCAAAAGATACAGGCTGCTGAATATGGAATTTTTAGTGCCTTTAAATAAGTGAACCGGAGTGTATATTTTCAGCAGTTAATACTTCATCTGTCCTGCTACATCTGTTCCTGCTCCATCTGTTCCTGCTTTATCTGTTCCTGTATCGTCGGTTCTTGCTTCATCTGTTCCTACTCTACCTAAATCATCAGTTCCTGCTTGATATGGCCTGCTTCATATGTTTCTGCTTCATTCTCATGCTACTGTATCTGTTCCTGGTTCATCTGTTCCTGCGACACCTGTTCTTGCTTTATCTGTTCCTGCTTCACATGTCTCAACAGATCCTGCTTCTTCTGTCTCTGTGTCATCTGTTCCTGCTTCTTCTGTCTCTATGTCATCTGTTCTCGCTTCACCTGTTCCTGCTTCATAAGTTCCTACTTCATCTGTCCTGCTACATTTGTTCCTGTTCCATCTGTTCCTGCTTTATGTGTTCCTGTATTATCAGTTCCTGCTTCAAGAGTTCCTGCTCCTCAGTCCAGCTACATCTGTTCCTGCTTTATCTGTTCCTGTGTCATCCGTTCTTGCTTCATCTGTTCCTGCTGCACATACTTCATCCGTTCCTGCTTTATTTATCCTGCTGCATCGTTGCAGATTCATTTTTTCCTGCTTTATGAATCATATTCCATTCATATCATTTGTCTTTATGTATATTCATTCACATTTAGTCTTTATGTATAATTATTCTGTTAATATCGTCCAATACAATCAAGGTCCTTGTTCAATCTATTTTCTCCTGCATGAATTTATTACTATTTGTTTTTTAATTGTTTTCCTGATTACTGTTTTACCATTGATCCTGTTCTGTCAATTTATTAATTATACTTGAATTTTTTATTTAGTTTGTAACTAAAGATATGTAAAATTATATTTTTCCAGCTGTTTTTAGCTGAGAAAAATAGTAAATAAATAATATTAGATAGAAATAGATCAAAGGATTTCAAAGCCATTGTTTATATCCTAGAAAAATAAGTTTTGTCGTAGGCACCGAAACTCGGCACATCGTGTAAATTTACCAAAATATTCATTAATGTAAATCGAGCAACTGATTCCATTAACTTGCAAATGTAAATATGTTCGTAGGCACTCGTTCAGCACCATCAAATTACATATGTCTACGTCTAAATTTTGCTCAAAATCGGCAAAAGGATTTCAGGACATGTTGTATATCCTAGAATTATGAATTTAGTCGTAGGTAAATTTAACTCACAATCTTGTTTACAATGATCAAATTTTGCGTAAATTTCAATTTTGATCAGATTCTGTTAAAGAATTTCAGGAATCCCCCACATCCTGGAAATGCAATGTGACAATATTCAGTTGTACTTAAGAGGATTTGTCCTGTATCGAGTGATTAGCATATGGACATTTCCACAGAAAGGTCCAGCTTTTGCCACATAACGTCATCCTCGTAAATTGCTTATATTTCAGGACCTGATTGTTTTCTCTTCTTTTACTAAAAATAGAGTTACAGAGTAGAAAACATTCGAACTACTTGGTCCTAAAATATAAACAATTTTGACTCTTTCTATGGAAATACCCATATATGCCATATTTTATTCTCCTCGGAATTTCTAATTTCAACTTTTTCACATCAAATGCTAAAACATTATCTTCTAACTGCACAGGAGGCGATGCAAATAAATTTACATAACTCTTTTTGAGCCTGGATGCACAACAACTTTTTAATATTTTGATCATTGCGGTTTGACATTTTTTACCAGTTAAGCCGCACTGTGCGTCGCTCCCCCACAATTTTTTTCGCCAACGGTCGCTATATACATTACAAACAAGCGGGCATCATATCCGCAAATACGAAACATTTACTGATGGTTGAAAATATATAATTAAGACAATGAAGGCTTAGTATTTTAACAATTTCAAATCGTTTAATACAACTAATTTTCACTTCGGTCGTAGCTCCTAACAACCACGCAATAATTCAATTTTTGACCAATTCCAATTGTTAAGATTTTCGTTTTCTTACACACTTCAAAGTAAACGGAGGCATCAACGAAATTAAATTGTAAAATTGTTACTGCCGCTGCTGCCGCCTCTTACGACAATTCCGCTGATGAAGAAAGATGATGACGGTGGAAAAACTTAATTGGCTCTAACTGACTGACCAAACGACCGGGCGACCGGTCGGCCTCAGCTCAGCTCAACTCAACTTAACTCAAAGAAACAAACAAACAAACAATGTGGAAACACTCTATTAAGTCCATAATAGAAATTTTGGTCAATTTACAAAAGAACGAATAATTTTCCACAAATGGCTGCTTTATACAAGTACAATTCAGTCGGTCTTCCACTTAACTTTTACACATGTCTTCGGGGCCAGCCCAGCCACATGGATGGCATTCTACTGAAACGACTGAGACTGGCTATGCCACCACAACAAGCGGAGGAGAAGAAAGAACAGGCGAACGACGACATCGCCATAGCCATAGCCATTGCCATCATGAAGAATCTAATGCTTGAAAATGTGATAATGGACTTAAATTAAATAAATGAAGACAAACGAACTCAACTCGAGTCGATTCGACGGAACTCAACTACCAGAGCACAATCGCAATCAAAATCACCAGCATCATCATCATCCTCATCATCACCAACATCATCATTATCATCGTCGTCACACTATGCTGCTGCTTGGACGACGGTGTCAACAATGATGAAGAAGCACCGAACGCGGGCAAGAAGTGTAAGAAAGAGTCTTCTTCTATTTCAGAAAAACCTAACCCATACCAAACGTTCAGACACTGCTCGAAATTATTTAAAAATAGTTCATGTGACAATTGGTTTTTTGCCATTTGCCTGAGGGTTTCTATACAATTATGTACGGCCACATGAACGCGTGTGTCTTTATGTGTATAGATGTCGGAAGATGGGAAAGGGGTTTCCAAAGTGGCGTGTCGATATTTGACTAATGTCGCTAAACTATGTTGAAAATATGGAAATGCTCTGACAATGTAGATTAAACAACCAGAATGGGAAAATATAAAAAAGAGAGTGAAACATTTTTCTGTGACGGAATAAAAGTGTACACAAATGTAGATAAAGTGTATACAAAAAGAGTACCCAAAAAGTGTACTGAAAAATGTACACAAAAATACAAAAAGTGAACACAAACGTCCACAAAGTGTACGCACTGGTACGAAAAGTGTATATAAATGTTCAGAAAGAGCACACAAAACTACAAAAAGTGTACACGAAAGGTAGAAACAGTTTACATAAAGTTCCGGAAAGTTTACACAAAACAACAAAAAGTGTAGACAAAAAATTTATTAAAAAGTGTACAAAAAGTGACCACAAAATTCCACAACGTGAACACATTGGTAAGAAAATTGTGCATACCTAAATGTTCAAAAAGTGTACACAAAAAAGCACAAAACGAGTACAGAAAACGTAAAAAAGGTTTACATAAAGGTACGGAGAGTGTACACAAAACCCCAAAAAGTGTACACAAAAAGTGCACAAAAAGTACCCACAAAAGTCCAAAACGTATCCACAGCGCTACGAAAAGTGTGTACAAATGTTCAGAAAGTGTACACAAATGTACAAAAGGTGTACACTAAAGGTAGAAACAGTTTACATGAAGTTATGGAAAGTGTACACAAATCCCCAAAAAGTGTACATAAAAAATATACCGAAAAGTGTACACAAAAGTACAAAAAGGGAACACAAAAGTCCACAAAGTGTAAAGTGAGGTACGAAAAGTGTACACAAATCTTCAAAAAGTGTACACAAAAAGTAGAAAAAGTTTACATAAAGGTAGGCAAAACGTACACAAACGACCATAAAGTGTACACAAATAATGTACTGAAAAGTGTACAAAAAGTACAAAAGTGATCACAGAAGCACAAAACGTGTACACAGTGGCACGAAAAGTGTAAATAAATGTTCAAAAAGTGTACACAAATGTATAAAACACTAAAGGTTGTAACAGTTTACATAAAGTTACGGAAAGTGTACAAAAAACCCCAAAAAGTGTCACAAAAAATGTACCAAAAAGTGTACAAAAAGTGACCACAAAAATATATAATGTGTACACAATGGTACGAAAAGTGTACATAAATGTTCATAAAGTGTACACAAATCTATAAAAAGATAATTCAAAAGGTAGTAACGGTTAGCATAAAGTTACGGAAAGTGTACACAAAACCCCAAAAAGTGTTACCACAAATGTACCAAAAAGTGTACAAAAAGTGACCACAAAAATACACAACGTGTACACAGTGGCACGAAAAGTGTACAGAAAATTTTCAAAAGGTGTACACAAAACCCCAAAGAGTGTACACAAAAAATGTACCGAAAAGTGTGCAAAAGTGACCACAAAAGTACAAAGAATTTACACAATGGTATGAAAATTGTACATATCTGTTCAAAAAGTGTACACAAAAGGTAAAAGCAGGTTACGTAGAGTTGCGGAAAGTGTATACAAAACCCCAAAAAGTGTACACAAAAAATATTCCGTAAAGTATACAAAAGGTGACCACAAAAATCAACAACGTGTAAATGGGGTACGAAAAGTGTACACAAAAGTTCAAAAAGTATACACAAAAGTACAAATGTGTATACCCAAAGGGTAGAAACAGTTTTCATACAGTTACAGAAAGTGTACACAAAACCCCAAATTGTGTACCGAAGAGTGTGCAAAAAGTGACCACAAAGTCCAAAAAGGGTGGACAGTGTTACGAAAAGTGTGCGTAAATGTTCCAATAGTGTACGCAAAAGTACAAAAAGTAGAAAGGTGCCTACAAAAGTTCAAAAAGTGTACAGAGAGTTACGAAAAGTGTACAAAAATGTACAAAATGTGTACACAAAAAGTAGAAAAAGTTTCCACAAATTTACGAAAAGTGTACAAAAAAGTAAAAAGAAGTTTACACAAAAGTGCACAACCATTACACAGAAGTACAAAAAGTGTACAGAAATGTACACAAAATTAGAAGAATTCAATGCAAAGCTATTCAGATGCCATTAGACCAGTGGTCACCATCCATAGCCCCCAGGGGCCGAACACCATCGGCTTTTTACACGTACACAACACGAACACAACACGAACGTCAACAAAAAGCATATCAAAGAGCGTATGAGAGAAGAAAATTTCATTCAGTAGCACATTAGCTTTCAACGAAGAATGGTCATGTCGCTTTGTCTGGATTCAGTACAAATACACCAATACATTCACATTTGATTAGCATTCTCTTTTTGGTGACCACTGCATTAGACTCATTAAGGCAAGGGAACAAACGCAATTACATAAACCTGCCATACGTACTTACACTCATACATTCCATCACCATAACTGCCTACGCACATACGTAACCACTCACTGTACAAGACGAACTGCAAAGATTTCAAATGCCATAAATGGCGTGACCATTTAGTTATTGACTCTGGCACATGTAGATACAAGTCTTCCGCCACTGGAACTTGAGGTAGTAATGGCAAAAATCTGGAGAACGATATGTATGAAATGCAAACTATTGGATTCCATAGGGGATAGTAAATTAAAAAGTACTATCACTCACTGAGTTTGAGAGGCTATCCCCAGTCCTTTCATGGGATGTTATGGGAATCTAGTTATTAAATTTATTTATTTGTATCACTACAAAGATTACGTCCTATAGCTTGACGAATTTCCTAATAACTGATCACTATTGTATCTACCTCAATACGGGAGGTTTAATTTCATCTTTAGACTTAAGCCATTCTAGGTTCAGTTCATGTTTCATTTTCGAAAACAGCTGATTTTTGTACTGCAAAACATATGTTTGATGAGTTGACATCTTTTTAAAATTTATGGTGGTGAACGTTTACATTTTCATGTGATTTTGTAAGCAACGAAAACGAAATCTCACCAACTTGGAACGATGAATTTGAGTTATTTGCCTGATCTTCAATTAACTCAATTAATCTTAGTTCTATTAAATTGAGATACCAAAAGTTTCGACATCCTTATTGGTAGCCCCTTTATCTAGTTGGCCGTTCATATGTCCACACCAAAAAAAAGTTGTTAATGTGAATCTTTTGCTCAAAAGTGTTGATAATGTTACACAAGTAAATTATGTTAAATGAACATGTTAGGCTATTGTTGGTGTTGCTGTTGCTGTGGTTTCTTCGGTTGAAGATTAGGATGTTGCTGCTGTTGATAGATACTACGGACCCGTACAATTTCACTTTCAATAGAATTAACAAAACACGCACAAAAGTCATCAGCTTCTGTTCAGTTTGCTTTCAACATTTCCGCATTAAGATGAACTTTTGTTAGTTGGAATCTGCCTGTGTCATTGGCATGAACTATTTGCTTGTGCTTCTTTTTTTACAGCACCGTCGCCATTCTTTGCTGCTGATTGGAAGAAAGAAGAATGTGTCCCGCCCAAAAAGTACATCAGATAATGCACACATTGTTTTCAAAATTTATTTGTGAAAGGGAATGGAGCTTTCTTACCAGGGGAGCTTTTGCTATTTCTCCAAGTGGGCATCTTTCCGGGTGGTGGATAGGGAATTGCTCTTCAGAGATGTCGGGTATAACGAAAATAAAGCATACCTGGCGAGCCAACAAATTTGTGGTCACAAGGCATAACAGCATATGTCTATTTTTGCAACTTTTTTTAAGGGTTCAAATTTTATTTGTAATGTAGTGATTGATCGAGATTTGTTAATAAATCTTTTCCAATATCTTGGGAGCTACAAATTGGATTATTCATATTTGGATTATATAGTGTGCAGTACGATATATACAGCTCGATTCTCAAAAATTTAATTTAAGCATAACTCGAGTTATGCTGCTATGCCTTGTCATCACAACAATATGCATTAGAATGACGTAGTAATACCCGTGCGTCTCAGGTTATCAAGTGACAACAGTTACTGATGCTCATTGAACTATTAGACCATTTATCTTGAACTACACGCTGAAAAAAACGGGCTCTATAACATTATGCAGGAACGATGTGTATGTTTGGAACATTGGTTTCATGAATTGAAGATCTGCTGCGTTTTTGCTTCTTTGTTGTCTGTCACGGTTTTGTTTTCAACAGTTGTCAAGAAACAAAGCCACTTTTTGGTCACAAAAGCATATATTGTAACCTACGAGTGTTAATGATTGTGTCTCCAACATGTAAAGTGTTTGTACACAAGTATAATATATTTATGACAATCGACAAATACGTTATATTTGCATCCAAACAACAACAAAAACCTGATTTTTCAGCGTGTATGAATGCGGATGAACGAATATTAAAAGTCAACGGCGGGCCTTTATGTTCAAGTAAAGGTCTGACATACACACAGAGGACTGTACCCTGATTAGCGTCTGCTCCACAATGGGTTGCAATAATCATCCTGCAAGTAGGTAAAATGGAAAACTCCGGTGAGTTGGTCTTTCCAACTCCCACCGTTCATAATGGAAATTAAAATACAAAAGCGAAAGAGATATTATTCAACCCCATATTTGCTGAATGCCACCGCAAATGAAATAAGGACCACGATTTAAGAATATGAAGCTGGAATATAAGAATTATATACAGTTTCGGTGCCAGCATCCAACTGACTGATACCCTCGAAAATTGTAAGGCTGACATTATTGCTATTAAGGAAATGTGATGCTTAGGATGCCGCACGAGGAGCGAGAAATGGGACATTTACTACACCTGCCACGCGAATGACAATGAATTTGATTCTGTATTTGTAGTTGGCTACAGGCTTCGATATCTAGTCTCTACGAGGCGATTTGAAAACTCCATACCTTTTTGACCTTCCATCGTAGTTAATTAAAAATTAAGAATGCTCCTATCAACTACCATCTGTTAGTATACTACTGTAAAACTGTAAACAAGCTGCGTCATCATATGATGACGTTACATTTAAATAATATTAATACTTAAGCACATGTGTCATTATTTTCTTGCTTAATACTTTTTGTTTTATTCCCACAAAAAACAAAGAGAATGCAAAGCAACAGACACATGTAAATACATACATACATTGTTATGTTCGTACATACACTACACAAGTTCACACAATTTTCGTTGCTCTCTTGCGATCTCATTTTTATATACGTATAACTACGTCATTATTCTCTTTGCTATGAGAGTGCTCCGCACCCACACAAGCCAGCTATTCGCTGCCTCTACATCAGTGTGTTGTTTCTTTTTCGCAGTTTGACAATCTGTGTTTCGCAGTCGGGCAAATCTGTGTTTGAATGTGTTCAGTTTGTGAGTTTAGTCCCTACCCGCGCCTATAGATGTTAACACATTCCTGTGGGTGCCGTGGCTGACTTCGCAATAGTTCATCCTGTCAGTGCCATTTTCTAAGACTTTGTTATCGGTATCTTGTTCTATCTGACGAATGGCTCGAACAATATTAGCCTTATGGGTGTGGATCGTTTCTGGATTATTCGCATAGTATCGGCCTTTATCGGCACTGCATAAAAAAAGTGGTTTCTTATTACATCCCATGAAGGAATTGGGGAGAGCTTCTCACAACCAGTGAGCTGTGCACTTTCTAATTTTTTACTCACTGATTGAGACCTACAGTTTTACACCGGTTCCGAAAGGTATTTTTAGAAGTCTTTTCATGACTAAGTACTCGATAATGTGGCCATCACTAACCGAGGTGGTCATCTTCGAAGGAAATGTAAGGTGATCAGAGCAGGGATCGAACCCACGTTCTCATGCACAAGAGCCGCACACACTAACCATTGCACCACCAACTGGGGAAGCCCAATATTAGAACAGATAAGTTGAATAAAATAAATTAATAAAAAATTTAGAATATGCACCCCCCGTTATATCGAAGCAGATAGTCAATTTGACCGTTATAAAGTGACAGATTATTAGGTTAAGGTTAGAAATGTACGAAATGGGTCGCTTTACGCTTGAAGAAAACTGGGAAATGTTAAACACTTTTATCAAAAATTCTGAGCCTTGAACTCAACTTGTCAGCATTTTCACTTTTTTATCGTCAAATAATCTTTGCCGATGAAGCTCATTTTCACCTCGGATTTACATTAACAAACTAAATTGTCGCATTTGAGTCTCGGAAAATCCTCACGTCGTCGATGAAAAGCTGATGCATCCACAGCGAGTGACTGATTGATGCGGGTTTTGGCATGGCGGCATCATAGACCCATTTTTCTTCGAAAATGAGCATGGAACCGTTGTTGCCGTCAATGGCGAGTCAACTCTGAAGTCCACTAGCCGCCTCAGCGTTGAAATTTGAACTCTCTGATTGGGACCTGCAGTTTCACATTTGTTCCGAGCGGTATTTTGACAAGCATTTTCCGGGTAATGTATTCGATAGTCGATCTCAAAATTCTAAGAGACTAATTAAAAATAAGCGATGTTTATAAAAGGCATAGTTGTCAATTTTGTAATAAAAACTGAAATCGGCTACTAACCGATTTCTACACCTCGGTTTAACCGAAAACCGGTTCCGCCAAAATCGGAATATTCGAAGAAACCAACAGCCGACACTTTTGAAAACCCGGTTTTTTTAATACACTAGTCCCATTGCAATGTTATTCAACCTTTGTTATGGTTGTAGCTCTGCTATTGAGTTTTGAAGCCTCGCATGGAACTGCACAGTGGGACTTTTAAAGTATTGTTCCGATCATTTTGGAATGTACTAGACATTTGAAGAGGAGGAGTCAGGCTTTTAGAATATTTCAGAACTGTGTCTTTACCACTTTGGTGCGGTTTAAACTTTCAAAGCCTGCTACTTCTATAATTATAGGCCGATTACAAAGATTTTTTACTTTTGAGGATCTACTATGCAAGACGTTGTCAATTTTTTAATATACTTTTTTCAGTTTTTCATTAATAACTCGTTTACACTACAATACTACACTACAATACTGTGTAAAAATGTTGAAGTTATCTCAAGCTGGTTGGAATTACGGACTTCTCAAAGCTGGCATTTATTTTCTACCTGTAAAAAACACAATATTTTCGCGAAAAGGTAAGGGCGGATCAATAAGTCCGAGACATTTCGAACTTTCCTCGTAGTTATATGAAATGCAACACTGCTCCCATCAAGTACCACCTGTTAGTAGACCACTGTACAATTTTACTTTACTTTGCGTTTAACAACTGTTCAAACCTCGTGCAACCTCATGCATTTCTTTAAAAATGGAAAAAAGTGAATTTCGAATGCTCATGAAACATTAGTTTTTGCGAAAAAAAACCGTCAATCAAATTCCTATAGTTATATACAATAACATCATTAGAAAACTGCTCGTGTATTGAAATATTCAACGAAGAGAGTAAGAGAGCGAACAGAGAAACGACACGCTTCACTCGTTTTCTTTGTTGGAATTCCACTCTATGAGTAAATTTTCTTCTCTATACCATAGTTGCTTTATGCATGAAGTACCACCTGCTAATAGACTACTGTCAAATTTTGAGCAAGTTCCGTCATTTACTTTACTTTTAACACCTGTTCAAAACATACAACCTCGTGCATTTTTTTTTAAATGGAAGAAAGTGCATTTCGAGTGCTCAGTAAACATTATTTTTTGCGAAAAAAAACGTCGATCAAACCAAGGAAAAGCTTGACAAATACTATGGGGACTCTGTAACATCGATTTCAATGGTAAAAAAGTGGTTTACTGACTTTCGTTGTGGTTGCACAAGTAAAGGGTTTTTCAACAGAGACGCTACAAAAGTAAATCGATAGGGACAGCAAACGACACCATATTTTTCCCCGCTCTTTTGACATTTCTCTTCAGTAAGGTTTGCCATTTCATCATGGAAAGATATACGAGCCAAAAACGAGTCTAAATTATTAAAATTTACTACCGAAATTTGGAGCCAGTGGCCTCAACTTTAAGAGCGCTACGTCCAATTTATGGTCGTCATAATCGTCCTACCAGATCAACAATTGAGCGTCTATTGGAAAAATTTGAATCCACAGGCACAGTACAAAATGTTCCCGTGCCAGTGAGACAAAGAAGTGCCCGTAGTGGCGAGAATATTGCTGCCGCTGAGGCTTCAAGTTCAAGAAAGCCCAAATGTGTCTCTCACACGTCGTTATCAAGCGTTGGGCATCTCTGTGACGTCGTTATGGCGAATTTTGCGAAAAGATCTTGGCCTACATCCTTAAAAGATCAAATTGACGCAAGAACTGAAGCCGCTTGACCACCATAAGCGTCGTATGTTCATGAATTGGGCTGATCAACAACTTGAAAATGATTCGGATTTTCATCGGAAAATCATCTTCAGCGATGAGGTTCATTTCTGGCTGAATGGCTTCGTCAATAAGCAAAATATGCGTTATTGGTCAGACAGCAATCCACACGTAATCCATGAGTCAGCATTGCATCCCGAAAAAATTACGGTTTGGTGCGGTTTATGGGCCGGCGGCGTCATTGGGTCGTACTTCTTAAGTGATGATCAAGACCGGCACATTACTGTGAATGCGAATAGTTACCGTTCAATGATAACCGAATATTTTTGGCCCCAATTGGATAATATGGACTTGGAGGACATTTGGTTCCAACAGGACGGCGCCACAAGCCACACAGCGAATGCCACAATCAATTTATTGAAAACCAAGTTTGGTGAACGTGTTATCTCACGAAATGGCCCAGTCGATTGGCCGCCTCGGTCGTGCGATTTGACGCCGTTAGATTATTTCCTGTGGGGCTACGTCAAGTCTATGGTCTATGCTAACAAGCCAGCGACGACTGACGAACTTCGTACGAATATCGAACGTGAAATTACAGCAGTATCGGCCGACTTATGCTTGGAAACCGTCGAAAATTGGGTTCAGCGTCTGGACTTCTGCAAGCGTGCCCGTGGTGGTCATGCACGAGAACTCCAGTTCCATACATAATGGCATCGAACGTACTTTCACAGGAATAAAGAATTTCATTGGTATCAAAAACCGGTTATGTTTTATTTAAAAAAAAAAACTTTTGTAGCGCTCTTATTGGAAAACCCGTTACTATGGGGACTCTGCACCATCGATTTCAATGGTAGAAAAGTGATTTACTGATTTTCATTGTGGTCGCACAAGTACAAATGGCGCTGAACGTTCTGGGCGGCCAATTGAGGTCAATACACCCGAAAATGTCAAAAAAATCCACGATATGGTGTTGGCCTATCGAAGAGTAAAAGTGCGTGAGATTGTTGATGCCATGGGCATTCCACATGGCAGTGTGGTTTTGATTTTATATGATCAGTTGGGTTTAAGAAAGCTGTCTGCAAGATGGTTGCCGCGTTTGCTCTCAATTGACCATAAACGTAATCGTGTGACAACTTTAAAGGATTGTTTGGAGTTTTTTAACCTCACTTCGAAGCGTTCTGTAACTGTGGATGAATCATGGATCCATTACAACACTCCGGAGGCTAAGCAGCAGTCTAAACAATGGGTTTCTTCGGGTGAACCGGCTCCGAAGAAGCCCAAGGTAAGTTTGTTCGCCAAAAAGGTGATGGTAACAGTTTCTTGGGATGCACGCGGGATAATCCACATCGATTGACTTAAAAAGGGAAAAACATTAAATGACATCTTATTGGACCGATTTAACGAGGATTTAAAAAAAACGACCCATATGGCTAAGAAAAAAGTTATTTTCATCAAGATAATGCACGGGTGCACACGTGTGCAGTCTCAATGGAAAATTTCCATGAATCCGGATTTAGCCCCCATTAACTATTTTACTATTTCCAAACCTAAAGAAATGGCTCGGTGGAAAGAGATTTAGCTGCAACGATGAAATTATCGATCAAACAAATATCTATTTTATGGACCTCGAAAAATCCTATTTTTTGGAAGGGATACAAAATTTGGAGAAACGTTGGACTAAGTGTATTGAACTAAAAGGAGATTATGTTGAAAAATATTTTTTTTTTTGCAAAAAAAAACTGTGTTTCATTCAAAAAGTCACGGTCTTATTGATCCGCCCTTCCCATGATTCATTCAGTATTTTCTTTAGTTGTTTTCCAAGAAACCTATACAAATTTTTAAATTTTTCTGAAAGACAAGACTTTGGCAAATATATTTAATGTAAAATTATGAGTATTTGGAAATGCACCCTACAGTCAGTATTCACTGAAAGTTTGACATTTTTTAAAAAAAATTTCATATTCGATGTTTATCAAAAATCTCGCTCGGGGTTTTTTTTATATTTTTTTTAATTTTATTGTAGACTAAAATGTTCTTACATAGACGTCAAAAAAGAAATATGTAGATCCTACGCATAAATGAGGTCAGGAGGGAGAAATATGTTAAATGAGTTGAATTTTCATAAAGGATTTGTTTGGGATTAAAAATTTATGATTTTTTTTTTAATATGTATTTGGAAAAAGATTTAACTGAGTTTAATTTGCCCTGCATTGGTCTTAAATAATTTAAATCAAATTTCTAAAACATTTTTCAAAATTATTTATTTTGAGTTTTTTTTCGTATTATTCCCAAAATTGTTCAAGAAATTTTTGATATACAGGGTGATTCAGGAAGTTCCGGACAAATTTCTCCAGCGTATTCCTTGGCTCATTTCATGAAAAAAAAGTCCACTAGGACCATGTCCGAAAATGCAAGGGTGCGAAATGGCAGCGGGTTCAAAATTTTCGGATTGGCGATCGGAGGGTAGTATGGTAAAGTTGCTAACTTCTGAGCCAGTGGTCGGATTTTTTTGTTTTTGGGCTTGTCTTTAAGAGGCCGTTCAGAATCAATAAAGAAAGTAGAAAAAAGTCAAATCGCCGAGATACAGAGCTTTCGGAAAAATCCACATAACCTCAATTTGCTCAGCCAGATGGCAGGTAATCTATGTTTTTTTTCTGTTGAAAGATAGCGATACCTCTTAAAATAAATGGTTTCCCATTACATCCCATGAAGGGACCGGGGAGAACTTCTCACAACCACTGAGCTGTCCGCTTTCCAGTTTTCACTCACTGATTGGGACCTACAGTTTTACACCTATTCCGAACGGTATTTTGAGAAGCTTTTTCATGGCTATATACTCGATAGTGTCGCCGTCACTATGCGAGTTGAACGCCGCTGAAAGAAATTTGAAGGTGGTCAGAGCAGGGTTTGAACCCAGGATCTCATGTACAAGAGCCGCGCACACTAACTATTGCACCACCGACGGCCACCTCTTACCTTTCCAAAATGACTTAAACGAAACTCAGAGGTCTTACCGTTCCAAAGTTATGACCATTGTACTGAAATGCAAAAATGTCTGTGTTTGTTTTTGGAAGCGAAATAACAGCACAATTTATTTGTTTTTGTAAATTAACACCCCCGCAAAAAAAGAGTATACCAAGAAGTAGAATTTGCACCACAACAACTTGGTAAGATGTAGTGCTAATTTAGGTTCAGAAGTACTTCTTTTAATATTGCGTTGTCCAATGCAGCACTACTTCGTGTTTAACTGTTTGGAAGTGCAGTTTATGCTAAAATTTGTATGCTATATTTCGTCCGCAAACGAGCAACCAAAACTATTATTTCAACAATTTGTAAATTTCTTGTCATTTGAAACTTGGCAACAAGTGATATGCTGTTGAAAAGTTCTGACTTGAAGCAACAACTTTAGGGTTTAACTAATTCTTTTATTAATTGTCCTTTTATTAGTACTCCAAAAGCTTCTGTCAACAGGTGAAAAAGAAAGGAAATGAAAATCAATTTGAAAGAAAGTAAATACAAGTAATATATTTAGGCATCTTTGTACTTGTCCACTATCCCTTTAGCTCTTTAATAAATTTGCATCGTAATACTCATAATGGATGTGATGCAAATGTAGATTTTTCGGAGTTGTTATTGATCAGCGTCAAAATTGCATTAAATATACACATAGTGTTTCAGAAGATTTACAAAAATAATATCATCTACTAGAACTACTTCATTTTATTTTTGCTGAGACGTTTAAGATTTTATTTTATTGAAATTTTTGGCTGAAGAATCAAACACATAAGGAAAAAAAACATTTGATGTTAAAGGAAGTTTTCAATGCGGTTCCCATTTTCTACTAAACACAATTGCAGCCGTTTGCGAACCACATCCGCCACGTTTAGTTGACTCATCTTTTCACGAACTTTCACCGCAGCTTCCTCAATGCGTGCAAGTAACTGCTCACGATTGTGGATCTGAACAGAATACACACAATCTTTTATGTAGCCCCCCATAAGTTACCTGCCATCTGGCTGAGCAAGTTGAGGTTAAATGAAAAGCTCGTAAGCTCTGTATCTCGGCGATTTGAGTTTCTACCTTTTTTTATTGATTCTGAAAGGCCTCTTAAAGACCTTTCCAACAAGCCCAAAAACAAAAAAATCCGACCACTGGCTCAGAAGTTAGCAACTTTACCCTACTACCCTTCGACCGCCAATCCGAAAATTTTGAACCCGCTGCCATTTCGCACTCTTGCATTTTCGGACATGGTTTTAGTGGACTTTTCTTCATGAAATGAGCCAAGGAATACGCAGGAGAAATTTGTCCGGAACTTCCTGAATCACCCGTATGAATATTTCGGAACACAGTTTTATAGAAGAGGAGTTTACTTTTCCAACGGTGTATAATATGTCTATGTCCGGTATTACAACAAGTGTAGGTGTAACTCGCAAACCTAACACTTTGACCTGATTTTGCCATTTCTGTACCCTACCGATTGCATGTTCAGGATGACAACTACATTGTGGCATTGGCAAACGCTTCATATTTTTACCTGAAGTCATTTATTTTTAAAAACTATGGTTTGGGATCATAAAATACGTCGAACTTGCCTAATTTTCGCGAAGTCCTCTTCAGATTCTACCAGTTTTAAGTTGAATTTGTTAGCGCTGCGCACGTGGCGCTGCTGCATTGAATGACAACACGTGATTATTTATAATTCGAAACTCTTCCTATGTACGTTTCATTGTCACTTTGAATTATGTTGAGAAATAAACTGTTCGAAAGAATTTCAGTCTTGGGTTACGGTACCGTATGTGAACCGCAGCCGTATAAAGTACCCATATTTTTTTTCTGAACTTCATGGCCACTATTCCATTGGCCACTGTCTTTATTGTAAAATTGAATTATTTGTACTATCAAGTACTTTGTTGATGGTGGTAGGTTGGGTTGGTTGGTGGTGGGTCTGTAATTTTTTATTTGTGTTTTTTTTTGCTCATTTCATGGGTCTTTTGAGAGTCATTGTCGTTGTCTTTGTAATCTTATCTTGACCTACAGAGATAATAATGTTTTCCCACTTTACGAAAAATTGTTAAGCAAATATAGTATCTAAATAGCTAACTAAACACCAGCGACAACACTAGCAACAATTGGCAATTGCCAAACGCCAAGAGCCAATTTGCCAACAGGTAAAGAGTCTCGGCAACTTTGCTCAACCCCGCTAATATCATATTCAAATACTACATTTTAAATGGTTTATTTAGTTAATTTTTCGCCTTCTCTTTTGCTTCAGATGCATTTAGCGAGCGAGTGACACTTGGTTGGTTAAGAGGGCAGCGAGGTGTTAAGGCATACAAGATAAACTTCACACTAACGTTCCACCACTAGCTCCTAGCTGGAGAATACGTCTTTTATAACGCCTCCTCATGGTGTATTAAATTTCAATGAAAGTCATTTATAGACCGCTATCAAAGAAGTGTCCAAGAAGTGGTTTTATAATGCAGGTACTTGAAGGTATAAATTCTTGTGGGGATTACCAGACATGCTCAAGGGTACTCCAATAGAAAGACTGCAGTCTTTTAGAATTATATTACTTTGTCATTTAACATACATTAATTTATGGCCTCCTCCTCGCTAATGATTAACCCAAAAACCAGACACACCCTTTATTTGGGTTCATCTCCTCATAACTACTCGTACATACATATGTACACATTCATAGATAGTTGTTGTTTCAGTGACTGATCAAGAGTCAATATCTAAATTATCTCTTTTGTTCACGTCGACATTTTGCTCCACAAAACAAAAAAATAATGTTAAATTTGTATAAAGAAGACAAATATCTGCATAGAAACCGTAATTCTTCCACTACCTCCTGGCCACCTACCTCACACTCCAGCGAGTTCACAAAATTCTATAGCGCCCAAGTGCTGCTCTATGACACACTCAGTCAGCAAACGCAGACCTGAATGGTTTAACCCAACAGTTAAGCGTAGAATGACACAGAGGATGACATAAATTTCAGCAAAGACAACGATAAACTTTGTACGATACCTTACTCATGTCAATTGATAATCAATGAAAAATCGTTTAAAGCGTTCGGGTGACAATGATAATGATGATGGTGGTGGCGGTGGCGGTGATGATGATGATGACGATGGCAGTGACGCGTTATTAGGTACCCTAAAGGAGCACCTACGTTTCCGTGAGCCATAACGAATCAGCTAAATATATTTTTGCGGGAAGCACTCACCGGTTTAATTAGGTACGAAAGTCATTTAATAACTACTTTCAATTATGATGTTGGAGTGTTGTGCGATCTCGGCAACATCTTTCTATTCATAATTTTGGAACGAATGGGGGCTAAATGAAAAAAATAATTAAACAACTTTTTTTAACACTATTATGCTACAACCCAGTATTATCAACTATATTGGGGACTTTTGCTTTGGTTTGTGTCTAGACTAACATATTTTGCAGAGTTCGTATTTACCCCCTCCCCCAGGGTAACCCATCAGCCATTTTTGATCGAAGATATCAAAAAATTAGGAAAAATCTATATATCTCGGAAACGGAGCGTCGAAACGAAAAATAAATTTCATGTGGAATGAGTTCACTTATTACCAATCTTGAAGGTTCAAAGGAAAGTGGTCCAATTCGTATGGAAGGATTTTCTTTGAAAAATCGCCAAAATAAGAAAATCGCTAAAATACAAAAGGGACTATAACTCGATAACGGTGCGTCCAATCGAAAAAATAATAAAAATTTAACCAATAGGTGCCTCCAATATGGCACCACTTTTATTTTTTAAAAAATCACTAAAAATAAAATTTTTCAAACAAAAAATCGGAAATCTTGGAAATGGAGCGTCCAATCGAAAAAATTTGCGGGTTTCTAAGGGGTTTTCATAAAGTGGTCCAATTCGTATGAAAGATTTTTAGCCAAAAGAGGAAAATCGCTAAAGTAAAAAAGTGGCTATAACTCGATAACGGTACGTCCAATCGAAAAAAATAAAGATGTTACCTCCATAGCAGACATCTCCAATGGCTGTCTCGACCAATGGGTGTCACGTGCCATCGTCGTCGGGAGCTACCCATTATTTTCCCCCAATTCCCTGAGGGTAATGAGTAATCGTGATGAGTAATTCCCCATTGTCATGGGTAGCGACCCATTATTTTCTCCATTGCCATGAGGGTAATTGGTAATTATGATGTGTAATTCCCCATTTCGTGGGTAGCTACCCATTATTTTCTCCATTGCCCTGAGGGTAATGGGTAATCATGATGGGTAATTCCTCATTTTCGTGAGTAGCTACCCATTATTTTCCCCATACCCTGTGGGTAATGGTTAAACGACCGCTACCCATTCCCCACGGCAATAATAATGGGTTACCCTGGGTAACCCAAGGTAACTCATTACCCACGGGTTTTTCAATAAGAGCGCTACAAAAGTTTTTTTAAATAAAACAAAACCGGTTTTAGATACCAATGAAACTCTTTATTCCTGTGAAAGTACGTTCAATGCCATTATGTATGGAACTCGATTTCTTTTGCATGGCCACCACGGGCACGCTTGCAGAAGTCCAGACGCTGAACTCAATTTTCGGCGGTTTTCAAGCATAAATCGGCCGATACTGCTGCAATTTCACGTTCGATATTCGTACGAAGTTCATCAATCGTCGCTGGCTTGTTGGCATAGCCCATAGACGTAGCCCCACAGGAAATAATCTAACGGCGTCAAATCACACGACCGAGGCGGCCAATCGACTGGGCCGTTTCGTGAGATAACACGTTCACCAAACTTGGTTTCCAATAAATTGATTGTGGCATTCGCTGTGTGGCTTGTGGCGCCGTCCTGTTGTAAACCACATGTCCTCCAAGTCCATATTATCCAATTGGGGTCAAAAATATTCGGTTATCATTGAACGGTAGCGATTCGCATTCACAGTAATGTGCCGGTCTTGATCATCACGGAAGAAGTACGACCCAATGACGCCGCCGGCCTAAAAACCGCACCAAACCGTAATTTTTTCGGGATGCAATGATGACTCATGGATTACGTGTGGATTGCTGTCTGACCAATAACGCATATTTTGCTTATTAATGAAGCCATTCAGCCAGAAATGAGCCTCATCGCTGAAGATGATTTTCCGATGAAAATCCGAATAATTTTCAAGTTGTTGCTCAGCCCAATTCACGAACATACGACGCTTATGGTGGTCAAGAGGCTTCAGTTCTTGCGTCAATTTGATCTTGTAAGGATGTAGGCCAAGATCTTTCGCAAAATTCGCCACAACGACGTCACAGAGATGCCCAACGCTTGAGAACGACGTGTGAGAGACACATTTGGGCTTTCTTGAACTGAAGCCTCAGCGGCAGCAATATTCTCGACACTACGGGCACTTCTTTGTCTCACTGGCACGGGAACATATTGTACTGTGCCTGTGGATTCAAATTTGTCCACTAGACGCCCAATTGTTGATCTGGTAGGACGATTATGACGACCATAAATTGGACGTAGCGCTCTTAAAGTTGAGGCCACTGACTCCAAATTTAGGTAGTAAATTTTAATAATTTCGACTCGTTGTTGGCTCGTATATCTTTCCATGATGCAATGGCAAACCTTACTGAAGAGAAATGTCAAAAGAGCGGGAAAAAATATGGCGTCGTTTGCTGTCCCTATCGATTTACTTTTGTAGCGTCTCTGTTGAAAAACCCTATAGTTTTGAAGAAGTAAATTTAGAAAAGCAAAAGTGAATGAAGTTTAAAAAAAGAAAATGTTCTTAAATAAGTGCCTTTTCTTAAAAAAAGTACATTTTCTCAAAAAATATACCTATTAATTTTTTTTTCAATTCCATTTATTTATTCATCCATAATATTTACATTTCAATTTTTACTACGAGTATAATAACATATTTAAGACTTCAAGAATATTTCTTTTTCAGCTTAATAATTAATCTGTGTTATTAATAATTTTTATCTACACGTATACAATAATTTTAATGGAGGTAAAAACGAGGCAAAACCCTATTTGAATTCACTTGAATGTAGTTAACTAAACACTAGATTCTATCTATGGATGAATAGATTCTAGATTCTATCTATGGACCCTGATGTAATTGGATAACGGTCTGAATTGTGTGAGACAATGTGAACTCTGAAAGTGCGAGAAGAGAGAAAACTTTGTATTATTTTTGTGAGATTACAGGTATCTTTGACCTAAGCATTTTCAAAATAAGGCCATCGTGCCGTACACAATCAAAGGCAGCTTTAACATCTAATAAAACTATACCAGTTGATTTTTGATAGTTAAAGTTAAATTGTAAAAAAATGAGGTGTCAGGTTACACACAGTTGGAACGAAGTTCCTTTCGCTATATATTATGTACTAGTTAGTTCCAACACGCCTAAGGCGCCTGTTGAAAAATACGATAATTTAAATGAATCTTTAAGAAAACATACTTTTTGTAAAACAATAAACTTTTTTTAAGAACAAGTATTTTTGGAACGAAGTTCCTTCTTATCGCACGTTGCGGAATGGGCGGTAAATGAAAAAAATTTAAACAATTTTTTTTAGCTACTTTATTATAACCCATTATTATCAACCATATTGGGTACTTTTGGTTTGGATAGGTTTAAAGGGAAGTTTGATAGGTGGAGCTTCTTTATTACATATTGTAGTTTGGAACCCAATAAAAGGTAAATTTAGAATAGCCAAAGCGTAAGACTGGCAAATCCATGAAGTACAACCATGAGCATGGAATTACACTGGCAGCACACTTACGTACTTTTGGTATGGTTTGTGTCTAGACTAACATGTGGGCATATTTCTTGTTTCATGGGAAACTTTCTAGGTGGAGCCGGTTTATTACATATTGTAGTTTGAACCGAATAAAAAGTAAATTTAGAAAAGCAAAAGTGAAAGAAGTTTAAAAAAATAACATTTTCTTAAATAAATGTGTTTTCTTAAAAAAATTAAATTTTCTTAAAAAAATACCTATTCATATTCTTAAACAGAGTACCTTTACTCAACAAACTACCTTATCTTAATAAAGTACCTTTTCTAAAAAAAGGAAATTTTCTTACACAAAGTACCTTTTCTTAAAAAAATGAATTTTTTAAATAAGTACCTTTTCTTAAAAAAGTATATTATCTTACAACAAATTGCCTTACCTTTTTTGTAAAACAAAATAACTTTTCTTGAGATAAGTACCTGCTCTTAACGCTTTCCAGTTTTCACTCACTGATTGGGACCTACAGTTTTACACTGATTCCGAACGGTATTTTGAGAAGCGTTTTCATGGCTATATACTCGATAGTGTCGCCGTCACTATGCGAGGTGACCGCCGCCGAAAGAATTTTTTTTTGAAGGTGGTCAGAGCAGGGTTCGAACCCAGGATCTCATGTACAAGAGCCGCGCACACTAACCATTGCAACCAGAGTACCTCTTCTTTAAAAAGTACCTGTTCTTAAAAAAAGTATTTCTTTCACGCTGGTGGAGTCATCGGGCCATTTTTTTCGAGAACGCCGCTGGTCAAACGACAACAGTGGACGGTGCACGCTATAGGGCTATTTTAACCGAGTTTTTTCTGCCGTAATTCGACGAATTAGGACTGGAGGACATGTGGTTTCAACAGGAGGGAGCAACGGCACACACTGCGCGAGTCACAACCGATATTTTGAAGGCGGCGTTCCGCGTCGCCTCATCTCTCGTTTTTTTGCGATTTTCACTGGCCCGCAAGATCGCCCGATTTAACCGTTCGAGACTTTTTTTGTGGGGTGTTTTGAAGTCCCGTGTTTACGTGAACAAGTCCGAGACCCTGGAAGCCCACAAGGTCAACATTCGACACGAGTGCGAGAATCTGTCGCCCGAAGTTCCCGCCGAAGTGGTGAAAAATGCCATAAAACGAGCCCGTATGGTAATCAATTGTGACGGCGCCCATTTGACCGATATCATCTTCTCAACTCAACCAATAAAATTCTAAAGGTTCAAATAAACATAATCAAAAAATAGAATCGAAGTTTTTCATTTGGAAAAAAAATTAGAGCCAAACAACATCGGATGACTTCTTTTGAAACACCTTGTATAAGTACTTCTTCTTTAAAATAGTACAACTTCTTAAAAAACATTAGCTTTTAATAAAAAAAAGTGCCTCTCTTTAAAAAAGGACCCTTTCGGGAAAATATAATACATATTCTTACAAAAAGTGCCTAAGAAAAGAAAAGGTAGTGTTTTTAAAAAGAAGTACTTTCTGTAAGAAAAAGCCATAAGAGTATGAATTTTTTTTACAAAGAAGTACTTTTTTAAGAACAGGTACTTTTTAAAGAAGTGGTACTCTTTTTAGGAAAAGGTTATTTTTTTAAGAAAAATTTAATTATTTTCATAAAGAAAATAAAAGTAAAGGTATTATTTTATTTTTAAGAAAAGGTCAGTTTAAGAACAGTTTTTTTTTAAGAAGAGGTATTTTATCTTAAGAAATGGGAAATATTTAAAATTGGTCCCTTTTTCAAGAATAGGTACATTTTTAAGAGTAGGTACTTATCTCAAGAAAAGTTATTTCGTTTCATAAAAAATGTGCTGTTTAATGAAAAGGTAGCTTTTTAAGAAAAGGCAATTTATTGTAAGAAAATATACTTTTTTGAGAAAATGTTCTTATTTAAAAAAAAATTTATTTTTTTAAGAAAAGGTACTTTTTGTATGAAAATTTCCTTTTTTTAAGCAAAGGTACTTCTTTAAGATAAGGTTTTTTTTTTTTAGAAAAGGTACTTTGTTTAAGAATATGAATAGGTATTTTTTTTTTGAGAAAATTTACTTTTTTTAAGAAAATGCACTTATTTAAAAAAATCTTCTGTTTTTAAAATACTTTCACTTTGGTTTTTCTACATTTGCTTTTCATTGGGTTCAAAACTACAATTTATACTAAATATTGGTTACAGGCTCCACCTAGAAAACTTCCCACTAAACACGAAATTTCCCAACATATGTTAGTCTAGACACAAACCAAAGCAAAAGTATATAGTACTGGGTTGTATCATAATAGTGTTAAAAAAAAGATGTTTAATTTTTTTAATTTTCAACGTGCGATAAGGAACTTCGTTCCAATTATTAATAAACCAAACTGAAACTTCTATTAATTTGGGTGGTTCTATGTAAGTATACGCCTCGGAATACATGGTATACAAAGTGGTATGGTGGTTGTACACAGTTCTTTATATTTTCTCTTCAGCATTGAGGAATACGCTACAAACGGTTCTATATACAATTTAATTCGACTGTAGCTACTGATTGTATACCATTCTGCCATACAGTTTCATCAGAATTGTCCTGCAATTGTAAACATTACAATACACAATGTTGGTAACGGGTGTATATCAGATATGAAGACAACACACTAAGATAATATGTAAACATTTCCATATACTTTGTATGCTATATTGTTTGTACCCACACAAGCGGCCCTTTTTTAACAAACGTATATTAGAGAGGTGTAGTGAAGATCACAGTACCCCTGCCTAGTTTGTATACTATACGAGTGCGAACACGTATAGTATACTGGTACTACTGGGTAGTTCATCTAGTTCACAAGAGTGAATCGTTCAATTGAACTAGTTCGTTCGTGAACTACACAATTCTAGAAAATTGTCCTACAAATGAAGAAATGTGTACTTACGGCTGTGCGAATAATCGCCCAAAGGAAATTTGCCCAAAACTCAAAAATTAACAGTCGCCCCAAAAAAAAAACCATAAAATAATTGGGCGATCATCGGTTACCGCCTTTGGGCGATTGAACATTAAAATTTTTTGGGCCGTTGTTCAAAATGAACAAACGGCCAATTTGGCACAAATGTCGAATTAATTAAAAAAAAGAAATTGTTGGGCGTTTGTTCACTTTTCGCTTTTTTTTTATTAAAAAGGTATTTTTGGTCAAAAGTTAACTGTCGATATTCAGACGTTATAAACAACTAGTACAGTGCAACTTTGCTTAACGCAACTAATACAAATTCATTTGAAAGATGCGAAGTGGTGTGAAAGGTGCAGTGTTATAAGGTCATAGGCAATAAAGCCATATGGCTTTATTTCTCATCTCATTGAGTAATAAGGCCATATGGCTTTATTTCCACAGAAGGGGTGCAATAATACCATATTTATTTAGCAGCCAAAGTGCGAATAATGCCATACCAGACTAAAATACAGTCAATTGTTCTAGTTACATATTGTGAAAAGAATGAGTTGACATTGTCAAGTATTAAACAGGTACGGCAAAGGGGGTGGAAGAGGGGTGGCGCACTATATTATATTTTGATCGCCGTCTTGGGCGTTTGTCTACTTTTCTTTTTGTTGATTAAAAATGTATTTTTGCTCAACAGTGGTAAACCGTGGCAGAAATTTAAGCCGAATGGTTCCTAAAAATAGAAATAGAAGAAAATAGAATAGAATTCCTAAAAAGAGAATAGGAAAAACAGGCAAATTAAGGCGTGCCAAAATGTTCTACAAAAATTATCGCCATATCATGTCACCATATGTTCCCGAACACTCCAAAAGACAAATCTTAGACCAAGTGGTAGATAATAAGCAAAAACTAACTGCCTTCTAAGGGTTAATAATGAATTTCGTCATTTTGATGTTTCCATTAAAAATAGTCTACATAATATTATGAATTTTATCATATTTCATCTTTTATCTAGCACTTGGGCTAAGATTTGTGTGTTGGGGTGTTCGGACACATATAGTAAAATTTTATGGCGATCATTTTTGTAGAACATTTTGACCACGCCCCCCGTCATTTTGGAGCAGTTTTTTGCGAGTTTTCAAAAAAAAGAAAAAATTATGGTTATACGTGACAGTTAGCGCGTTAATTTGTTCCACAAAAATGTTTATCTCAATCTTTTCTATAAAACTTCTGAACATATTTTGTACCTCAGAAGCAAGGAACACCCAATTTTCCATGCCGATATGTTGCAGGAAAGTTCCGAGGGGCGGACATTTTGACCCGCCCTAAAAAAAATCCTGATCAGATCTAGCAAAACGCCGATACACGTATATTTATTTTAAACCATTCTACCAGAAACCGTTGACAGGACCCCATAATTTTGAAAAAAGTCTAATTTTGTCTCACAGTGTTATTGCAGTTTAAGGTCCCTTTAGTTTTCTTGAAAATTTTCTGTTTTTTTCATTTTCAATATTTCGATTTCCTTTGGAAATCTTCTTCAGGAAAGTTTTTATATTAATGTATATATTACTTATATTAATTAGTATAAAAACTTTACAGAATTTATATATTAATTCTATTAATTAATATAAAAACTTTCCTAAAGAAGATTTCCGAAACAAATCGAAATATTGAAAAAGAAAAAAAAAAACGGAAAATTTTCAAGAAAACTAAAGGGACCTTAAAAATAAAATGGTGTCCCATAACATCCCGTGAAACGATTGGGGAGAGCTTCTCACAATCAGTGAGATGTGCGCTTCCAGTTTTAAACTCACTGATTGGGACCTACAGTTTTGCACCGGTTCCGAATGGTATTTTGTGAAGTATTTTCATGGGTAAGTACTCGATAGTGTCGCCATCACTAAGCGAGGTGACCGTCGTCGAAAGAAATGTAAGGCGGTCTGAGCAGGGATCGAACCCACGTTCTCATATACAAGAGCCGCGCACACTAACCATTGCACCACCGGTGGCCACAAAGGGAAATTAATGGTTTTCCATTGCATCCCATGAAGGGATTAGGGAGAGCTTCTCACAACCAATGAGGTGTGCGCGTTCTAGTTTTACACTCACTGATTGGGACCTACTGTTTTACTGGGACCTTACGGTGCAATACGTATTCAAGAAAGTCAAGAAATATTAATAAAATAAACGTCGAAAAAATAGTAACAAATTGTTCAAAAATCTTCGGATTCATACTTACTTTTTTTGACTATATTACAACCTCATGAGGTCAGACATCTTACACATATTAATTAAACAATCAAATTAAACAAATTTCAACATATTCTTCCAACTGGCTCTATCCTTCGCCTTTTCTCGCCAGTTGGTAATACCAAGGATACGGAGGGATTCACTCGGCTTCATACAGAGTTAAATTTTCAGTTGGAACTAAAATTGAATTTTTTCGAGTGTAGTTAATCACTCTGATTTGAATAATCAATTACCAATGTACGAGCATTCAATATAAATGCAAAATATGGCAAATAGAATAAATGATCGCCTTTCCATGATGTAGAGTGTAAAAGGTAAACCCCGAAACAAAAAGCTTAAACTTAGATCTTGATAAACGAAAAACAACACAAATGTTGAACAAAAACTCAAAAATTTAGCATTTCCTGTTTAGTGTTTTGTTTCTAGTGGAGGCAACAGCAGCTTAGTTTTTTTACGTGTTGTCTGTTTGGCTGTGTTTCGATTCAAACGCATCAATGATTATGATGGCATACAATACGAGTACATTGAATACTCATTGCCCCGATCAGTACATGATACTTAACTATAACTAAAGGTAGCATGTAGACTGAGGTACTGACGCCTTATTCAGCTACTAAGTTACTCACATTGTTTCGGGTACTTACTCGTATTTGCATTCGCATTCAAAAATATTCTACAATAATGATGCTAAGCGCAAAGACGCGCATGCGCGCGATTTGTTCTTGATTTAATTACCTCAGCAACATTGAACTTAAACTGCATTAACCCTTTGGACTGGCCAACCATAAAAACAAGTACTCGTACTGCTGCTGGAGTACTTAAATATAGCACTAAAATATTGCTGTTGTTGTTTTTAAATCATTTCCTCTGTTTAAAAAAAAAACAGATACAGATACGAGTATAAGAAACAGTGAATACAATAATTACTTTGACTTGTCTTGCACTTTTTTGCTGTGTCTGGTGCTGCTGCTGCTGTTGTTGTTGTCTCTTAACTCAATTTTTATCTTACACAAATGAAGATTGATGGCGTTAACCAAGTTAAAAGGCTAAAAAGTGCACAACTATTGGTATTGAATCTTTGAAACATAACAGCTGATGTGTTACCAATTCCGCGAATGGTTGGTTGATGTTCTTGTGAATAAAAACGTTTATTTAATTATGTATATTTTGTCAAAAGTTCTAAAAACATGATATAACATGTTGAATGAAAACATATTATATCATATTTTATAAGTTGCCGTGGATTTAATTTCAAGACAAACACGAATGATGTGAGAAAATTACAGAGATGTACAAAAATTTAGCAGTACAATTATTAAGATGTGTAATACGAAGCATGTAGAGTCCAATTTATTTTTTTTAAAAAATTATATTTCAACCTAATACAGATCTCGATCTAGGCAATCACCTGTAAAATCTGAGCAAAATTTTTACAGATCTTTTTAACTGTTGACACGAATTAGTGGTCTCATGTTAGATTTCTTTTCCAAATTACTAAAAATTGACTTTCAATACTCGGTTGCAATGTATTGCAAATAACATGAGGTGTTAGGGGACACCCGGTTGGAACCAAGTTCCTTTCGCTATATATTATGTACTAGTTAGATCCAAAACGCCTAAGGCGCCTGTTGAAAAATACTATAATTTAAATGGATCTTTAAGAAAATATACTTTTTGTAAAATGATAAACTTTTTTTAAGAAATTTTTTTTATTGAATGTATTTAAAAAAAGCATAAATTTGTAGGTCCTTTTTGTAAGAATATGTATTATATTTTCCTGAAAACGTCCTTTTTTTAATGAGAGGTACGTCTTTTATTAAAAGCTAATGTTTTTTTTTTTAAGAAAGGGTAAAATTTTTTATAAAACGTACTTTTTTTTTTTACAAAGAAGCACTTTTTTTAAATTACAGGTACTTTTTAAAGAAGAGGTACTCTTTTTAGCAAAAGGTTATATTTTTAAGGAAATTAACTTATTTTCGGGAAGGCTACTTATCCCAAGAAAAGAAACGGTTTTATTTCATTTTTAAAAAAGGTACTTTGGTAAGAAAATAGATTTATTTTAAGAGAATGTATTTTTTTGAAGAAAAGGGTTTTCTTAAGAAATGGGATTTTTTTAGAATTGGTCCTTTTTCAAGAACAGGTACATACAATGTGAAGAGTAGGTATGTACTTATCTCAAGAAAATTTATCATGTTTTACATAAAAGGTACTCTTTGCAGAAAAGTAAGTTTTTTAAGAAAAGGCAATTTGTTGTAAGATAATGTACTTTTGTAAGAAAAGGTATTTATTTAAAAAAAATTAAATTTTTTAAGAAAAGGTACTTTTTGTAAGAAAATTTACTTTTTTAAGCAAAGGTACTTCTTTAAGATACGGTATTTTTTTAAGTAAAGGTACTCTGTGTGTAAGAATATGAATAGGGATTGTTTTTGCGAAAATTTCCTTTTTTTAAGAAAACGCACTTATTTAAGAAAATGTTACTTTTTTAAACTTCTTTCACTTTGGCTTTTCTAAATTTAGCTTTTATTCGGTTAAAAACTACAATATGTAATAAACAGGCTCCACCTAGAAAATTTCCCAGTAGACAAGAACTTTTGTCCCCTAATGTTAGTCTAGACACAAACCAAACCAAAAGTACGAGTGTAAGAGTAAGTGTGCTGCCAAATGTAATCCATGTATTTCATGGATTTGCCAGTCTTGCACTTTGGCTTTCCTAAATTTACTTTTTATTGGGTTCAAAAGTACAATATGTAGTAAACAGGCTCCACGTAGAAAACTTCCCTTGAAACCAAACCAAACCAAAAGTACCCAATATAGTTGACAATAATGTGTTGTAATAAAGTAGTTAAAAAAATGTTGTTTAAAATTTTTTCATTTAGCCCCCATTCCGCAACGTTCGATATGAAACTTCGTTCCAAAAATATCAATGAGTGTTCAAACTCACGAGCGATGTGGTAACACCTTTTTGTTACACGGTACATGTTCGATTTCAAGGAACACATTAGTAAATGTTACAGTGGAAAGTAAAAAAAAATTGCAAGCTCTTTTAAACATTAATAAATTCATCTAAGGTTTATATAATGCCCAGAATGCAGTCAATTCCAAAAGCCATTATACGAAATGTACTTACTTCCCTTATAAATAAAATTTAGGTTATAATTGTTTTGTTTTGGTTTTTTGTGTGCTGAAGGCTTTTTTGCTATTGCATTCTCTTTTTTCTTAAATCTACTTTAACATTAGATGTAAAAATAAATAAAGCAATATTTAGCTCACTGAAATAATTGTTTTTGTTTTGTCATAAACAGAGCGACGACAAAAAGTGTTGAATAGTATAGAGAACTTATTGCACTCTTTTTCCGCTCTCATGTAGAGAGTCTGAGTAAAAGAGCATAAATGAGCCTTATTCTCTTTATAGAATATTTCAATATAAATGCACCATTTCGACAATGTTATTACATAAAACAATACAAAAGGCATAAATGTTAAATAAATGTTTCAAAATGCATCAATGTTTTACATCAATATTATGACTGCACCATGTTATGATAAAAAGAGAGTAATACGTTTTAAATCATTCGCCAGGTGACTCCTGTCCTTTTGAGTCATACAATTCGTTCCATGAGTTCTCTATACTATTGAATACTTTTTGGTGACGACGATCTGCATGTTTGTTCGCTGCTGCTACATCAATACCATCATACTTATTTTCAGCAAGAGACTATTGTTGTACAACAACCACATATGTGATGCTAACGCTGTGTATTGTTTGCATGTGTTCACTTTGATGGATTGCCCTACCCGTGCCTATAGATGTTGTTTATAAAGAAATAAAACTCGAAGAAGAATTTCGTTGTTTACTCTTTAATGTGCGAAAACGATCTCAATTATAATTCACTTATGAGTACGTACAAAGGCCAATGTCTTCGTTAAGTTAATGATACAGTTTCTAGAGTAGCCAAATATTCAAACCAAAACTATACACTCAGAAAATTCATATGAATGTAACTATTATAAATTTGTAACAATTATATAGCAAAGTGACTAAACAGATGTTAACACATCAAACAATCGTCGTACAATTTCACTACAGACTAGACTGTTCAAAACCGAAAGGGGAAAACCGGTAAATCGAGGGGTTTTTACAAATAACCGTGTGTTGGTTGAAAACGCAATTTGTTTTCCAATTTGCGCGAATAAACAGAAGCGATTAGGTACCAAAACGGGTCCGTAAGGCGGATGACCACCCATCAAATCAATGCTTTACCTGGTCAAATGTGCGTTTGTTTGAGCCGATGTGTGCGATTTAGCATTGCCACGATTGAGAATGATTCTTCTTTGTGGGTTCCTTTTCCTCAGTTCACCATATACTTCTGGCAAATAAATGGTTGTGTATCATTATGTTTCCAGTTATGCCGGAGAAGCAGGCCACTATTTTCTTTAAAGTGCGATGTACGCGAATATAAAATTGAAATATAAATGTTTTTTTCAAATAGACGACATCCTCTGAAGAAGTAAGCAATAGATTGACGTAACATCGGGAAATATTTTAGTAATAAATCTTGGAATTACTACAACAATATAGGCCTAAATAGCTTAAAACTTTCAAACAACCATTAGACCTCGTCAAACAACGACAACTAAGCGAACAGCTTTTGTTGGATTTGGCTCGTCTTGGAATCTTCAAATCTTCATGCGGTATTGAATGTATGGCATGAAATGTGCCCTGAAGCGAGCGCCGGCCCCTATTAAATTTGTTATTACAGCTTCCATGGTGCTGCATATAACAATTTTTGATAATCCACGATGAAAACTCTGAAAGATAATCGCACGAAAATGGTCACGAGGCAATTCCAGTTTTGAGTGAGATGAAGTTTTAAAGTCGCTGAAAGAAACCAGAAATAATGGTCGCACGTCAACAAGTTCTGAGTACCATTAAGCTAAAGACTATAACAATTTCCAATGCTGCTGCCAGGTGAAATCTAAAAATTGCCTTGGAGAGAAATCCTCCTGCGTGTAAACTGCTGAAAAATCTGTAGTTTTTTTGTTGATTGGATGCAAATATAACGTTTGTTTGGAGGTTCTAGCAAATATAATATATTTGTGTCCAAACACACTGTGTTTGCTATTCAATATTACTTGTTTGAGACACAATGATTAATATCTTATAATGTATGTGTTTGCGAACCAAATATATCTGTGTTTGTGATACAAATACAGCTGTGTTTGTTACACTGCGTATGCTCTTTCGAGAGTAAGAGAATAAAAGAGTCTATCTTGTAAGTGTGTATATCTGTATTTTTCATTATTCTCTCGCTCAGTGATTCATAAATATTCCTAAATATGCGTGTAAACTGCAGATGAAGTCAGTGTTTCTTACTTTGACTGATGTGTTGCTTTTTAGTGTCATGTATTCAGTCGTCAATGGAATAAAGAATAAACAAAGGCTCGGACGGTTAAATGGTTTGTGCTCTGGTTTTTGTGGACGTGTTTCATATATATGAATGTGTACTACCAAAGTGAGAAACGATTGTGAGGAAAGAAATTGGAAAGGGCAACAACGTGAATCTCTTTGCCTGTCCGATCATTTACTGAGAAAATCAGAAAGGCGGACCATTTGTGAAATAGAATACAAAAAATCCAAGTAATTAATCCACACTTGGCCAGCATGAACTAGATTTGTATATAAGTATATTGTTTGTGTAACAACGCATAGCGATAACCAACGCATAGCTGAAACCTTCTGAAATCAAAAACGTGAGAGACAACAAAGAAAGGAGAAGCAAAACAGCAGCAGATTCTCATTTCATGATAAAAGCAAATAATGGCCTCAATGCCAGTCAGTATAAAAAGGACCGTTTTAAATCTTTTAATTTTTTTTTATTAATTGTTGATAAATGTGGATGAATATTAATTAAATTAATTGTATTAAATAAATCATACTTATATATATTGAAATCAAAGAATAATAAAGTTTTCGTTTCTAGTTATTCTAATTATTATTATTTCGTTTCTAATTATTATGTTTTGGAGGAAAAATGCATATGTTTCCACGTAAGTATATGGAGGTTTGGGAGAAACACGCGAATGCTTCCACGTAAGTATATGGATGTTTGGGATGAGGAACGCATATGTGTCAACGTTTCGACTTATTACAATTTTGTACAAAAATGCGCGTGACCCAAAATTGTTTTAAAAAATGCAAATTAAATAAAAACATAAGGGCACCAAAAACGGGGGAAGCTTCGAATTTTATAACTTTTTTTCGCATAAGTGCACAAAACTGTTTGTGGTGGTAATAAAGTTTTTTTATGCAGTATTCAATCAAAACAACTTATGTGAATATAGATGAAACAAGAAAACCTAAACAAAGTTGGAAAGTATGCCATCTCTTAAATGTTTCTTTCAAAAAGAGCAGCTCTAAGAACGGTGAAACGAGTTTTAAAAAATGTTGGCGTTACTCCAATTTTTAAGCTGATTCTAGACGAAGGATAATAATACCAAAGAGAATACAAATATTCCAAGCACTTTGTTTTTAAATGTAATATATTTCTCCGCACCGCAATATCTTCTAAACTAAAAATGCAATGCAGTGTTCATAACTTACGGTACCTCTAACTGAATACATCAGTTTGTTGGAGACTCTTCATAATTTTCAAAAATATCCAAAAACGTTAAAAATTTTCTCCTTAAAAGTATGGAAAATATCCATAAGTCGGTTTTCCTTTATGGCACAGACATTTTGCTACAATTATGGAATATTTACTCATTAGTGCACTTTTTGGTACTCATATAGTATTGTGTACTTTTTGGGTACAGTTTATGTACTACTAAATTCACTTTCTGTACTTTTCTACGCGTTACATACTTTTTATTCTTTTAAAAATTAATTAAAAACAAGTTTATCTTTTGACCTTAAATTGTTGGCTGCTACTGCAATAAACATAGGTGTTAACATGCGAGAAGATGCATATGCCAGCAGTACACTGGTCAAGTGAAATTATTCATCTGAATTTTTGATGTTGTATGTGGTTAAACATTGATATACACGTATAAATATGAGCTGTTACTGTTGATGAAAATGAAATCAGCGGTTCTTAACGTGGGGTACGGACAGTGGCGCCAAATGGAATTTTTTGAGCAACCCAGAAAACTTAATGCTTCCGATCCGACTCATCTAACTCGATTTTTAAAATAAGGTTTCGAGTTTCTTTAAATATATTTTTTCTGAAAGTCAGGAAAATGTTTAATTTGTATGCTCTCCCTCACCCATAGGGATGGGGTTGCATATCATTTAATACGGGGGAAAATGTAAAGCATATATGGAACCGTATTAGAACACCCTCTCAAATCTCTCACAACTTTTAATGAATTATGGAACCGTATTAGAACACCCTCTCAAATCTCTCACAACTTTTGATGAATTAGGCGTTTAGTGTTTTTGGACGAAATTCATTTTACGACTTTTTAAAATGATTGAGCCTGTCTGTCATTGGTGGCTGGTCAACATGATAACTGCTGTAAGTCTTTACCGCCATACTCCCATACAAATCGTAAAATTTATTACTAAATCATATTTCTTATAAAACTTTTTTCTGGTACAGGTGATTAGCTTCAACTCAGATATTGGTTAATAATCTGTAAATGTCTATGTAACTGGAGAAATTTGATAAAGTTGCCACGACCATTCTTGAACCTTCCATACCAAAGCTGGGGTAATATCTTATATTAAAACGCGTAAAACATTTCCAATCTTAATGAAATTAGGTATTAGGCTGCGTTTTATCAAAGGCCAGTCAAATACTAACACACAGGTGATTTTGCCACACCCATTTTGGTACCTCCCATACAAAAGTTTTGGGGCCGGCTGGTTGTTCGACAAGATAACTCCCTTAACATACAAGCAACCTTTATGAAAATTGGTATTAGGTAATATTTGGTCAAACGACACTCAGCTGTGATAAATGCTTAATTTTGTCACTCCAAATCTGCTACCTCCCATTGGTGATGTGCGGTTCCGCGTTTTTTGAGAACCGGTTCCGTCGAGTCCAGTTCCGAGAAGAACCGGGTATTTGGACCGGTTCCGGTTCTCAGTAAATTGCTGCACCACAGAGGCCTAAGTGCAATATCTTATTATAAGAATATAAAATTTGATAAAAAAAAAATTACATGGGGTGTCAGGGGACCCCCGTTTGCAACGAAGTTCCTTTCGCTATATATTATGTACTAGTTAGTTCCAACACGCATAAGGCGCCCGTTGAATCGTTAAAATTTAACTTCACTCGAATGCCATCAAACAAACCGAGTGAAGCGTTAATCATTTTCTGCTCTCTCTCTTTCTTACTCTCTTCATTGAATATTTCAATACACGGGCAGCAGTGTTGCCAGAAGCTGTCGAAAAAACATGCCAAAAAAAGTGCATTTTGCAAAAAAAAAAGTGCTAAAACTGAAACAATCAAAAATTTTAGTTCTGCGGGACTTTACGGCATATGTTCGATAAAAAAAACAAAGGGATGGGAGTATATATCATTAGATGCGGAAAAAATTGCAACGCATAGGATAAGTCAGAAGTTGAGCCATGCCCGTCTGTCTGTATAGCTGACTGGTCAACATGGAAACTGCCGTAAACCTTTAAGGACAACATCAGGGCTTAAAATTGCTGGCTGATTTTCATTGCTAAACTGATATACTGACTATGACTGCGAAAATGATCCGAACAAACTGACATAAAACCGCATACCGCATCTGCATCTGCGCTTGGTTAGCAGGGGGAAATTGACTTCGTTGTCTAAACTGTGATCGATTTTCTCATCGTCATTGGATATCTCAGGTACCAGTAGCGCGGAGAAGTGATATCTCCATATTCCCAACATGCTGTGCACATCTGCAATGGGATTTCCCTCCTTGTCTTTACAGAAAGGGCTTTTGACTTTTTGGTAGAATTTTTGGGCTTCGTTCTTCCTTCTGTATGTCTCAAATTTCTCACTCTCGCGCTTTCTCCACTACTGTTTCTTGTGCCTAAAGAGACGGTTTACCTCCTTTCTTTTTTCCTCCTTTCGTAGGGTTACAATTGTCTGAAGTTTAGCCATACGTGCAGAGTTATTTTCATCATTTCAAGGTTTTTTGCGAAGTGGTTTTTCAAAACCAAGTACGGTTGTTACGGCAGTTTTTGTAGAGTCGGAAATGGGTTTCCGCTGCGCTTCACGACGTCATCGGGAGGGCTGGGCTCTGTGCCAAAAGTTGCGAGAGTTTCCTTGAGTAGGCTCTGGCTACATCTGGTAATTGCAGCTTTCCGATGTCTATTTTCTCTGCGTCTGGTGCGAACCTTTGCTGGTACCAGGAAGTTATCAAAATCGATGTTAGCTCCTCTGATCACTCGTACATCCATTACACTGGATGAGTGGTACCAAGGGATCAATTTGGTTCTTCGTTCTTTAATTATGGGATACCCAAGTGGCCTTGTGAATGTCTTTATGCTGGAATCTTGTGCCACTAGCGACCATGTTTATTGCCGCTGCAAATTCAATCAGCCTCATACCGTTTTCGGAACTGTCAGCATGTAGACTGAAATTGATTAATCAGTAAATTTTTACTTAACTAGAGAAAATTGGCGACGTCACTACGCTCTCCCATACAAAAGCTGAGCGATTAACCAAGTTAACCGCTTTAATGAAAGCGGTTTCCGTTTCTTAAACTTATTAAAATAATTAGACTGTTGAACCGTCTATTCGATTTTGACCAGTAATTTACGTAGAGGAAAATTCAAATTAATTTTTCTCCGTACATCAAACTTAAAGAAATTGCTAATAAAAGTCTAGACCAACATACTTTTGCTGTAAAGGATTTTTTAAATGCCAACTTACGTCCATATTTAACATCCACACCCGTGATTATTCAATATATGTTATAATTCGTGGTTGAAAATAAACATTATTTCAGAGTTCAATTCCGAAAAACAGCCATACATTATAAAAAAATACATTTTATCGACAAAAAAATGCTAAAAATGATCTAGAAAAGTTAAAAGTTAGCAAAAATTTCCCAAAAAAGTGCTGAAAAGTATTTAGCATGTTTTTCCAGAAAAAAAGTGCAGAAGCCAAAAAAAAGAAGCTAGAATTGCACTTAAAGTGCTAAACGGGCAACACTGACGGGCAGCGTTTTGATAGTGTTATTGTTTGTAACTGTACAAAATCCAACCATGTTGAAGTAAAATTACATAAACCATAAAGCAACTATGGTGTACAGAAGAAAATTTACTCATGGAGTGGAATGCCAACAAAGAAACGAGTGAAGCGCGTCGTTTCTCTGCTCTCTCTCTCTTACTCTCTGCGTTAAATATTTCAATTCAATGCGTTTGAGTGAATTACCAGTATACAGTGTTGCCAGAAGTCGTCAAATAAACGTATGCCAAAATGCACAAAAGTTATGCTAAAATGAAAACAAACTATTTTTTTTATATATTTGCGTTTGTATATACTTATATTATTTAGTATTTACTATACGTATATAACACAGTTTTACGCATTTTTATGATTGATTTTTATTGACAAATTCATATAATTTTTATAAGCACAGAAAAATCTTTTAAAATCAGAGATGTGTATTTTTGATTCCAAAAATGTCATGAAAACACTAAGATAAAAAAATCAGTTGTTTCAAAAAGTTCCGATGATTTATCAGAATTTTGAATCAGAATATATTTTGGTTTTGTGTATTTTAGCTACTACACTTGTTAGTTGTAAGTCCAGAAATTTTAATCTGGGAGCCCATAACTTTTGAGAAAAAATGAAAAACATCTCGTAGGTATGTCAAACGTATGCTTTTCATATTAAATATTTGAAATGAAACATATTCTAGTACCTTTACGACCTGACTTTCTAAACCTCTGTTATATCTAGGGTTTTTCCGTTGTATAGCTATTTCCCTTAACCTTTAAAATATAACTGGGCATGTACATATATTAAATTTGTCAAACTATGTTTAAGAAGAAAAGTGAATTGAGGGGGTTAGAAGCAAAGGGATGCAAGTGACTTTTGAAAAATGTTGAGTGAAAAAAGTTTAAAGTTAAATTGCAACGTATATATCCCATCTATATTATTACTTCTTTAATTTGAGAAATTTTGAGATATATTTTTATCTAACAAGCTAAAAAAATAACTTCTGCTACACACACAAATACACAAGAAAGTCCTTTAAAGTTGTTAACTCTGTTTGAGTAAAAAATGCACTTGCATCCCTTTGCTTCTGGCCCCTTCAATTATTGTAAACTGAACTCCTTATAATAATTTATTAAATCAATTGTGTATTTCTGAATTTAAAATTATCAATAAATATATATAAACACATACATAAAAATATTCTATGATAAGGATTTTTACAAAGTTTTCTGTATATTTTCGCATTCATTCACGCTTTTCGCATTAATGAAAATCTAAACTCCATTTCATACATTTTTTTTATGCAGTTGCACCTTAACTTGCAGTTTTCTTACACAGTGAAACAGTCCGATGTGACTTCAATTTCTGAAAGTACTATCGAAACTAACAAAATGGCATTTGGAATTTTTCTGGAGTTGTTCGAATTCAAATGCCGTCAGCATAATTCCAGGTAGAGGATAGTAGAGAAGAAATATAAAACCAACTGGTTCGAAAAACCTGCAGCAAGTGGTTCAAAATCCCAAAATTGTCAATTTTTTGAGTAATTTCTCCACATAATCTATTAGAACTCAATAATAACTTCTACGATGTTGTTGAAACAAACTTGATAAAATGTAACTTTGCATTATCTTCAACTTATGCCTACACCACATTTTAATTTAAACAATTGTTTCGGAGTTATAAAATAAAAAAAAAATCATATTTACTTTCTTTAACAAGACATGAAAAATCGAAAAGTGGAAACAGTGTTTGAATTTTATTACTGTATCATAACATTACATATCTAATGCATAAAACAAGTCATTGGTCATGAAAATAAATGGATATTTTATCCGATTATTTTATATCCGAGTCGATTTTACTTTCGTAAAGTGGATGAATGAACACTTATAAATACTGCATATTTTTTAACTACATTACTTGAAAAACATTGTTTGTAAATTTTTTCTGAAAGAGATTTCTAAATGTACTGTTTTAACGTCCTGGTACAGTACCGTAATTTCGTTTTCGTTTAAGAATTTTTCGATTTTGAAGCACTAAATGCTATCTTTTCAAACTAGTGTTTTATATTTCCCCCCATCGTCACTATCTAAAATTATGCCGATGGCTGCAAAACAAAACTCCAATCGGTTAACAAGATGTATGTAGCCTTAAGAAAAATTGCCTTTTTTTAAATTCTTTATATTAACTTCTGTGTGCATGAATGCCGATGAAACTTTGGATTGTTTTTAACCCTTTTCCCGTGATCCAATCGAGCTGAAACTTCGCCTCCAAACTAATGGCGACGACGGTGAAATGTGGGCGGGATTGGACAAAGGGCCGTGGTACCTCTCATACAAATCACAAATTAAAAATCGATTCTTTCAGCTCCTGTTAACGGTATTTGAACAAAATTGTTGGTTAGGTTTACATGTTCTAAGATCTGCTGCAACTACGGGCGGGATTGGACAATGGGGCGTGATCATTAAGGTGGCCCTTAAAAAAAATTGTTCAAACTCTCGGTCTCCCCCCTAGAAATATGCGAATAGGTAAAAAACCAAGAAATACAAAGTTTTGGGTTAATCTAAGGAGATTTAGAGGTCGCTCAAAGCGCCTAAAGTCTTGAAATTTTTCCATTTTAGCTAATATTTTGTATGCGCTGGAAAATCGTCATTTTTTAGTAAATTTCCATGAAATTTTACAAACTAATTTGATTGGGTCTTGTTATCAAATAGTAAAAATTTGAGAACGATCCAACAACTGTAGGAGGTTTAGGTAGATGAGGGCTCTATTCCGTGCCTTTTTGAAAAAAAATGACAATGCCGAAAAAAAAAATTAAAAAAAAAAAACATTAGGGGTTGCGCACGAGCCGAGAAAAAGGTCCACTTTGCCAAAATTAGGGGGGAAATTGCCATAGGTCATCAGGGGTCACCCGTAGGGGGGAAGAATGTATGGCCGACCCCCATTAACTTTTTACCGCCAACACCCACCCCCTATCTCCTCCCCTTAGGGGGGTCACCATACAAAAATGGAGGTTGCTCAGTATTTTCGAAAAACACCATAGGTCATCAGGGGTCACCCCTAGGGGGGCAAAATGTATGACCGACCCCCATTAACTTTTCATCCCCAACATCTTTTCCGAACAAACTTACCCTCTATCTCCACTCCTTGAGGGACTCCCCATACAAAAATACTGAAAATCTATGTATTTACAGTTGCACAATATCGAGATTTTTTTGATTTTTTTACAGAAATTCCACCAATATTCAAGAGTGGTCATTGTTTGGAAAGTCTTGAAAAATTTGAAACGCACACGTGCTGAATCAGGTACATAGGCACCCTTAGCAGATGCCCCCATTCATCAGTACCTGGCAGTAAAATATTGCAAAATACGTAGTAGTTATAAATAGCAGTTCATTCATCGATTGTTGTCATTCAACAAGTGCCGACGACCGCGAAAAGTAAATTGATTTTTCTCCCGTTTTTTAAAAGTTAAGATGACAACACGACTTAGATCGCGCGACGATATTTTTTTGATTGGTTATCCAAGCATGAATATTACGGGGAACAAATTACCGTCGAAGAAGCAAGTGCTAAGAATGCATTTCTTCAACATTCGCAAACGAAACATGTCGAAGAAAAATAGTGCGGTTATAGTCGCGGACGCAGTGATGATTTTTTGGCGCCAAGCAGCTATTCCGACGAAAGCCAGAGGAGATGTTACAAGAAAAATAGCTGCGCTGCACGATGAGTGGGATGCTTTAAGAAAGTCATCTCACAGAAACACTGAGTCCACTAGAGAAAAAGAGAATACGTTTTCTGATAGCTTGGATAATCTTTTCGACATCGCACACGCCAACGCCCTTGAGAAAATGACAAATACCGAAGACATTGAGTTTCTGCTAAAGCAAAGAGAAGATGGCCGGCCAGGAACTATGGGAGGTGTGGACGCTACTGATACTCGAACGAGGAAAAGAGATCGGTTCGCTAAAGGCGGTAAGCTATTTCGCGCTTTGTGTGTTCGTCCAATGTTTATATTCAAATGAAATTCGTTCAATTGCAGTTGTTAAATTTTCAAGCAGTGATTCAAGCGATGATAATGGGAGACAGGACGAAAACTTCCCGGCAGAAGCTGGCCCGTCAAATGTTGGTGACAGAAGAGGTTACAAACAATGTTTTACTGAACGAGTCCTATCAGCTTTGGACAAGTGCAAAGTGACTGACCGAGACGCGGTCGGCATTATGATAGCGGCGGCAGAAGCATTTGGACGCGATCCTCAACAATACACAATAAACCGTACGTCGCTTCGGAGATGTCGGCGTTCAAATCGAGAGAACATGCTGAGTTATGTGAAAGACAATCCAGAAGTAAGATCGCATAGATTTATTTACTCTCATTCAGAATTCTTATTCTTCAACGCGTTTCATTCATCTCCAGCTTGTCGCAGCTAAATCCTTCGTAGTCCATTGGGATGGCAAAATGCTTTTGGATTTTGTGGGTACAAAGAAGGTGGACCGTCTACCGGTAATTGTCTCGTACGGAGAAAAAGAACAACTTCTTGGAGTTCCCAAAGTAGAAGATTGGAAAGGAAAAGGCCGGAGAATAGCACATGCCGTTTATCAACTGTTGGCATCTTGGCATATGACACATCGAATACAAGGACTTTCTTTCGACACGACATCAACGAACAGTGGCCCATTCTCCGGAGCCTCAGTTGCTCTTGAGCGGCTGTTGGAGAGAGAAATCTTATATTTACCTTGCAGACACCACGTATACGAACTGGTGCTAAGGGAAGTTTTTGAGACAAAAATGGGAAAGACCAGTGCACCAGGCGTTCCTTGCTTTGACCGTTTCAAACAGGAATGGGACGCTGTAAAGGTTAAACCATTCCATTCTGGCTTGATAGACGATCAAGTCGTCAGAAAAATTCCTGTGGCAATGCAAGTCGGCATAAAGAAGTTTTGCTTAGATCAATTGAAGGAGAAACACCCTCGCGATGACTACAAAGAAATGCTACAATTAATTCTTTTGTTTCTGGGTGAAAAACTTGAGAATTACCATTTCCGACCTCCAGGACCCGTTTCCCATGCTCGATGGATGGCAAAAGCCATTTACAGCCTCAAGATGTTTTTGTTTCGGAGAACTTTTCACTTATCTGTATGTGAATTGAATGGTATTCGACACGTTTGTATTTTTGTGGTGCGACTTTACGTCAAGGCATGGTTTGGTTCTTCTCGAGCAGCTGAGGCGCCGAATCAAGATTGGAAGTTTTTGAAGGACATCGTCGAGTACAAGTCCGTTGACCAGGATTTATCTCGGGTAATGATAAAGGAATTTATCGGTCACCTATGGTATCTCGCCGATGAGCACATAGCCCTTGCCTTTTTCGATGACAAGGTTTCAAATGAGTTGAAGGCCAAAATGGCCCAAGCATTGCTAGAAAATGAGAATGACGAAGGTGAAGAAGATGAAGAAGACGAAAAAGGTGAAGAAGATGAAGAAGACGAAGAAGGTGAAGAAGATGAAGAAGACGACCCGGTTCCCCCAGCTCCTCGCGTCGTAATCAAAAGCACCAGCGTTAAAAAAATCGAGGTGAAATTCAAAGATGTGAATGAGGAATTCTTGGCTAAAGACTTGAGCAACTTCGTCTCTCATAATACCAAAAATTTATTTGTACGATTTGGAATATCGCAAGATTTCATTCTTGCAAATCCAGCAACCTGGAAATCTCGCGCAGACTATCAAGAAGGTCGTAGAATTGTAAATAACTTGCGCGTTGTGAACGACACTGCCGAAAGAGGAGTAAAAATGATACAAGATTATAATAGAATACTGTGTCAAGGCGAAGAAGAGAAACAGTATTTACTACATGTTATCGATTCTTACCGCAAGAAATACCCATCAGCGAACAAAAATATGTTAATTTGACTATATTATATTAAGAGTGCTTAGTAGTACTACTCAATTACAGCTTCTTTTATTTTTGTATGGGGAGTCCCTCAAGGAGTTCGTTCGGAAAAGATGTTGGGGATGAAAAGTTAATGGGGGTCGGTCATTTATTTTGCCCCCCTAGGGGTGACCCCTGATGACCTATGGTGTTTTTCGAAAATACTGAGCAACCTCCATTTTTGTATGGTGACCCCCCTAAGGGGAGGAGATAGCGGGTGGGTGTCTTGGGGGAAAATGTTGGCGGTAAAAAGTTAATGGGGGTCGGCCATACATTCTTCCCCCCTACGGGTGACCCCTGATGACCTATGGCAATTTCCCCCCTAATTTTGGCAAAGTGGACCGTTTTCTCGGCTCGTGCGCAACCCCTAATGTTTTTTTTTTTAATTTTTTTTTCGGCATTGTCATTTTTTTTCAAAAAGGCACGGAATAGAGCCCTCATCTACCAAAATATCGACACAAGGTCCACCCTAATATACAGTGTAATTCGCTTAGCTGCACTGACTGGGTTTTTTAATCCTTTTTCCCAAATAGTTAATTGAATATGATAAATTTGTGATTGATAAAATGGGCTGGCCTTAGGGCCTATTTAACTTATATAGAACAAAACTAGTAAATCTAGAAAAGTCCTTGGACGCTAGATGGAAAAAATATATATTACATGTATATTTAATTAAATACTTAAAGATGTTGTAAAATTAATATGGATCAATAAATACAAATACAAATACAAAAAAATAGCTGCACTGATTTTCGGTGCACACATTTTTGTGCACTTAAGCGAAATGTGCCCTTATCCGAAGTTTTTTACCTGCACACAATGCGGATTTTTTTACACATTGACAAAGCTTCAACTGTTTTACATTTCAATTTGTTTTAGTGATCACTTACACAATAATAAATTCGATATATGTATTTACATAAAATTATAAGAGACCGAGTTTTAAAGTGTTGGTAAACGAATTTTTTTTTATAGCAAATTGAATTATGAAACACAATTATCGAGGCTGCTAGGATGAAAGTGCAGCTAAGCAAAACTCAGTTAAAAGAGAAAATTTCATACATATGCTGCAATAAAATGCAGCCATAACGAGTTTTAGTGCTCTTATCCGAAATGTGCTGCTAAACGAAGACGCAGTTAAGCGAATTATACTGTAGAACCGTTTGTAGCGTATTCCTCAATGCTGAAGAGAAAATATAAAGACCTGTGTACAACCCCCATACCACTTTGTATACCATGTATTACGAGGAGTATATAACCACCCAAATTAGTAAAAAAAAAAAATAGAAGTTTAGGATTTTTTTTAATAATATTTAATATTTATGTACATTAACATTTATATTTTTTTAACACATTTTTATAAAAAAAATTACAGCAGACAGTTGTCCGAGGCCTTCGGCCACGGACTGTCCCTGCAGGCTGTGTCAGAGACACGGCCATTAAGTTTAACGTAGAATACGCCATCCGATAAGACAGAAAACATATATAACAATAAATTCATTTGCTTATATTATTTATCATTTATTGTTATATATGTTTTCTGTCCTTACCGGACGGCGTATTCTACGTTAAACTTAATGGCCGTGTCTCTGACACAGCCTGTAGGGACAGTCCGTGGCCGAAGGCCTCGGACAACTGTCTGCTGTAATTTTTATATTTACCAACGGCATTTGATTCAAGTCCGTTTAAAAAAAAAATATTATGTTCAATTTTTTTAAACTTAATTTAATTTATGTATTTTAATTAATATTTTTATTGAAATAAGTTCTGCGAACGTTGAGAGGGCCGCCCTAATATTAAAAAAGGTTTACCTTATCGAGTCTTCGCATTAGCATTCGAGCGTTGTGTGAAAGCTTTACGCTTTACAATTCAAAATTAATGTTACAACAGCTTTATTGAAGCTTTCGCAAAAAAGCTTTATTACGTTAGCTTACTGTTTGTTTCACTTTTTACTAGATACATGTTGCCAAGCAACATTAGCTTACTGTTCGTTTCACTTTTTACTAGATACATGTTCCTAAGCAATGTTGAGCAACCAAAAACACTCAACCAAACACCACACATATGTTTGAGTGTATGTGTTTAAACAATTTTCATTTGAGAAATTAAAATACTAGAAATATATCAACCAATATGAAATGTATATCAAACGAAAGATAACATCTTCATTTACCTACAAAAAAAATTTTTAAAAAATTCATCTAGCCGTTTCCTCAAATTCAATGAAATAAAGATTACAACAATAAAAACCTGACATGACTCCTCATACCGTAAGGTAAGACGTATTCTACGTCAAAACACGTGCACACGCTTACAAGTAACAAACGAATAAATTACGAATAAACACGTTATCATTCATTCACGTTTTCATTAAACAATGTATGCGAACCAATATTCATTGATTGGATATTCAAAATTATCATGAAATCGAAACAAACATGTTAAGTTTTGTCAATGTACACGTTTTCAGTAAACAAAGTATATGAAGATGTATGAAGTTGAATTAGAGACGAACACAAATTTGTCATCTTCGTAACTGCATATGCACTCTATATGCAAAGTATGCGAAGATGTGTGGAGTTGTTATTCTTGTCTCATACACAATCTCTACATACTTTCCAAAGTATTCGCGAAAAGTTCTATTGGGTTGGGATGCTTCTTTTTTACGAGGTTTGCCAAATTGCGCATCTACTCCTTCATCGTCTTTGATTTCTGTACTGGTTCGTATTTTAAAAATAAAAATAAATTAACGGATCAAATTACTTTATATCATAAATTGAGCGTAACTGCCACATCTATCGATTAGAGAAGTCGAATTTGTTAAACAAGGTTTTATTTTTTGAACGATTGAAATTAAAAATAAGGCGGGCTAGATGAGTACATGCGAAATTTTAAGCTTAAATACTGTTGTCCACAATGTGCGATGCCTCCGTTGGCAGCCGTTTAGCAAACGTTAGTGGGAACCACTGTAATAAACTATTAAATTATTATTATTAATTAATATCGTCCACATTTCGCCGGTTTGCGCTAATGGCGCTTTGATATTTTTGTGTGTTTGTGTTGTTGTTGTTGTTGGTTTTCCATGTGTCAAAGATGATGTTTGTGTTGCTGCTACTGTTTTTGTTCCTGTAGTTGTTGTTGTTACTGTTTTTGTTTTTTTTTTTTTGTATATTTGTATCTCTGTAAGTTAATACAGCACCACCACACCACGCTAGTTAATTAAACTTTATTCTTTTTTAATGATGATGGTTGGTTGACTTCATTTCTCATTGCATTGTGGTGGTTGTTGTTTTTGGTTGCTGTTTTTGTTGTTGTTATATTCCATCTAGAAAATACAACCAAAAAGCTTAAAACTCGTAACACTCATGGACTTGGCGGAGGAGATATAAACAATATTAGCTTATTACTGCCGCTACCGCTGCAATTACTTGTACGTACTTGTACTTGTTAGTACTGCTGCAAGTTCAAGGTTGGCTCTGTCAGTCAGCCAGTCATACACACAAAATTTAAATGTAGGTTTCTTTATTAATGAGCAACTTGTGTAGACAAATGCCAATCATCTTAACATGAAATCGCATTAATGCTCATTAGGTTTCTCTTTTTTGTTCTGTACTTCACCCGCCGCTGACAAATCTTCATTTCTAAATGATCTTGGTAGTGATACAATATTACGATTAATGGAAAATTCTAAAGATAATTTCGAAAAATACTACCCAGACCGGCAAGGAAGTCTTTTTGTTTTAGGGACGCAAATTTGATACCTTTTCTGTCATAAACCCTAAAAAACTGACTCGCACTCGAATTGTGTAATGGTCTCAATGTGTGCAATAGTTGTTAAAAACACTGTGCAACATTTTGAAAAACCAGTACATAAGTTTCAGTCGGGTGAACCGACTTAATCATACCCTCACCCTACCGTACCTCATCCATTGCGTGGGAGTTCTGGTAAAAAAACGCCCATGCTCAAAAGTGGCCATATTCAACAGCAGATTGTCGACATTGCGCTAAATATTATTGAATACCCACATTAGTTAGTTTCCCTTCCAATATTTATATGTGAGGTACAAAAATGGGCATGGCAAGTTGTTGCCAAAATTTTGATCAGTACCAAATTTTATTAAGATCGGTTATGATTTATTGGATATATCAAGTCTGCAAACCCCAAATACGCCCAACTTTTGTATGGGATGTACGAAACTGGGCGTGGCACAATAGTCAGTTATTAGTTACACAGTAGCTTTTAGCAAAAATTGCCTAGTACTGAATTTTATTAAGATCGGTTGTTGTTTATGAGAATTGAGGGCATGAGAATTAAAACTCGGTAAAGACCATTTTTGCAACTTTTCAGGAGAAGCAAAAAACTGTTTTCTGAATACCTTGTTTTCATACTCACTGACAATATGGATGTACTTTGATGCTCCCTAGCGGCCAAACTAGGAACTATAGAGGTGTGGATGTTAGTTATATCAGAGGGTGCGCCTTGGTCTAGAGAACAAGAATATGTGAAAAAACGCATTTCACCAAAAATGGTCTTTACCGAGTTTTAATTCTCATGCCCTCAATTATCGTGTGGATCAACCGGTCATCCGCCCAACTTTTATATGGAAGGTACCAGAATGGGTGTGGAAAAACAGCTCATTTTCTTTAGGAGAGCTTTATTTGGCTAAATACTGACTAGTACAAACTTTCATAAAGATTGGTTCGGTTTTGCGGGACTTCTCGTGCCGAACAACCAGACGGCCAAACAACTTTTGTATGGGAGGTACCACAATGGTCGTGGCAAAATCACCCTTGTTTTAAACGGTGATTGGCGTTTGATAACGTGAAGCCTTATACCTAATTTCATTAAGGTCGGAAGGGTTTCACGCGATTTATCGGATTGACAATCCGGTCGAATACCCTGGTTTGTATGGGAGGTACCAGAATGGGCGTGACAATCTCGCCCATTTTCTCCATTTAAATAGGCATTTACAGATTATTAACCGGTGTGGGAGTTGAAGCTAATCACATCTACCAGAAGAAAGGTTTGAAAGAAATATGATTTTGTGATAAATATGTCGATTTGTATGGGAGGTACCAGAAGGGGCGTGGTTAAAACGCCCATTCTCAATCCCAAACTAAATATTGGCAAATAATAGTCATTAACAAAGTTTCATTGTCATCTGTAAAGATTTAGGGCAGTTATCGTGTTGACCAGCCAGCCAGCCAGACAGACAGACAGAGAGACGGACATGGCTCAAACGTCTTAAAAAGTCCTAAAATTAATTTCGTCCAAAGATACTAAGGATCTAATTTGGTTCCTTCTATGTGTTACATTTGTTTACGTATTAAATGATATATACCCCCATCCTATGATGAGGGTATACAAATTTGGAAAACATATGCGGACTCAACGAATTTACTTTAATTCGGGTCCTACGAATCGAACTGCATCATGAGTTTTTTGGCCTGCAATGATGGTTTCATACATATTTTTTTTTTAATTTCTCACTCAGAGTAGAGATGAGCACGAGAGTAAGTTTTGACTCACGCTCACGAAACGAATATAGCCACTTACACACGATCACGCATGAAGATTTATTCGTCACTCACGTTAACGCACGCTCACGTGAGCAAAATTTGATCCTACTCAAATTTGATTCACGACAATCACGCAAAAATTACTCACAAAAATAAAACAGGTTTTTTATATGAACCCACAATGTTCGTAAGTTGTCACGCGTGATTGACGTGAATCACGCGAATCACATAACTCGTGCCTATCTAACTGAGAGGCTGCGATTTAGTGCTGATTTTTTGAGACAAGTTTATACATATGTCACCATTACTCAAGAACACCTTATCCGATTTTGTTTAAGCAAATTTAGAAAAATTAACAATTACAATACCTTCAATCTATGCATACAGTATTTCCCAAGATAACCAACAGTTTCGTAGTTATAAATAAATTTATGAAGAAAATATAATAATATTTTGCTTAAAAAATTAAAATTCTATATAAAAATTTTTATAAAACCATCATTATAGGCAAAAAACTAATGATGCAGTTCGATTCGTAGGATTCGAATTAAAATTATGAAAGGATTAGAATGGAAAAATGGAAATTTTTTTTACAAAAAGTACCTTTACTTAAAAAAAGTATTTTTTTTAAAAATAAATACTTTTCATAAATAAGTCTTTTTTTTTTTAAATATGTACCTTTTCTTAAAATGGTACATTTTCTAACAACAAATTACCGTTTCTTAAAAACCTACCTTTTCTTTAAAGAGTACAAAATAACTTTTCTTGAAAAAAGGACCAATTTTAAAAAAATTAACATTTCTTAAAAAAACCATTTCTGCAAAAAAATATATTTTCTTAAAAAAGTACATTTTCCTGCAAAAATTGTTTTTCTTAAAAGTAAATTTTTTCTTAAAAATAAAACAATACCTTTTCCTGAAAAGGGTCCTACTTCTTTAAAAAGTACCTGTACTTAAAAAAGTACTACTTTGTAAAAAAAAATCTTATGGCTTTTTCTCACAAAAAGTACTTCATCTTGAAAGTAGTATATTTTTTTAAAAAAAACTTTAGCTTTTAATAAAAGAAGTACCTCTATTTAAAAAATTACCTATTCGGGGAAATATAATACATTCTATAAAAAAAATTCTTAAAAAAGTTTTACAAAAAGTATATTTTTCTAACTAGTACAAAATAATTAACTAGTACAAAATGTATAGGGAAAGGAACTTCGTTCCTGACACCTCATGTAATTTTTTCTGATTTGCACATTGTAATACACGCCATTGTTACTAACTATACATTTTGTAGTTAATGTAAAATTAAGTTTTTAAAGGAAAGAAGAAACGTTTGCCGCAAATAAAAAATTATTGAGCTACTTATACAGAACGTCGATCGCAACAGTTTAAACATTTCCCCCAAATAAAAAAGTTGTTAAACGAATTTTCACCCCACCTCATATTGTTATATATTCATATTTCAAAGCCATTTATAAAATATTTTAAAACTAACGATCAAATTCTGAAAACTGTACATGAATATGCGGCCCTGGAATTACGTTTGACAGTACACGCTGAAAAATAACGGCTTCTCTAACATATTTTCCCATACATATTCTGCAGGAACAATGTATATGTTTGGAACACACTTCAAACATTAATATGTTTGCAAGTCCCAAACTCACTTGTGCTTAAATGTAAACAGCATCATGTTTACTGGCAAACATGTATGCTTCTACGTGGAAACATATGCGTATATCCCCCCAAACATAATAAAATTTAAAAACGAATTATTCTTTGATTTCATTAAATATGTATGTATTATTTAGAATCATTAATTTTATCAGTATAATTCCCCATTTATAAATATTTAATAAAAACAATTAAAAGATTTAAAACGACCTTTTTACATTTAGGTGCATTGAATGCATTATTTGTTCCTTTTTCATGAAATGAGAATCAGCTGCTCTTTTGCTTCACCTTTGTTTGTTGTCTCTCACGTTTATGTTTTCGGAAGGTTTCAGCTATGCGTTGGTACACAAAGAATATATTTATATACAAGTCTAGTTGATGCAACCCAAGCGTTTATTTCACAAATGCTCCGCCGTTACAATTTTCTCAGTAAAGGCTCAGACAGACAAAGGGCATCACATTGTTGCCTTTTCTAGTTTCTTTCCTCAAAATCCTTTCTCACTTTGGTAGCACGCATACATATATACGAAACACATACGCCAAAACCCCAAAGCAACATCACAAACCATTTAAGCATCCGAGCCTTCGCTTATTCTTATTTCACTGATCAAGCGTTTTTGATATCCTCTGTCCGATGAAGCATTGACGACTGAATACATGAAACTAAAAGGCAATAATACATCAGCCAAAGTAAGAAACACTGACTTCATCTGCAATTTGCACGCACATTCAGGAATATTGATGACTCACTGACTGAGAGAATAATGCAAAAATTCAGAAACACACTTACGAGATAGACTCTCTCGTTGTCCCTCTTTTATTCTCTTGCTCTCGAGAGAGCATAGACAGGGCAACAAACACAGCTGTATTTGTATCACAAACATAAGTATATGTGGGTCGCAAACACATATATTTTAACATATTAATCATTGTGTCTCAAACATGTAATATTGAATAGCAAACAGAATATGTTTGGACACAAGTATATTATATTTGCGACACGCTCCAAACACGCTTTATATTTGCATCCAAACAACAAAAAAGGGCAGATATTTCAGCGTGTAGCTTTACGTTGATACCACATATAGGTAAATTTGTACCCAAATTATTTTCTGTGCTAGCGTACTTTAAACGTACGAACAACTACTAACAATTTAGTCAACCGATCAAAAGCATTTCAAAAGCAACAGAAGCACCATCTATATGATAAAACCGAAGTTATGTACTTTCTTGTCAACCCAATGTACTTACATAACAGTTTCGGATGACTATTCCTACACAGCGGGTCCAACTAGCTATTCCTACTTAACGGCTTCGGCTGACTATTCCTGCACAGCGACTCCGGCTGACTATTTCTACATAGCTTACTGTTCCTATGTAATTTAACCCATGACAAGACATGTAAAGCATATACTCAAGACATGTAAAGCATATACCGAGCCAGCATCCCGTATATCCGATTCGGATCTACCCATCGAATCCGAATATTCGCGCATGCAACACTCGAAGTTCCCGTTTCCGGTTAAGTTGAAAGGGAAGCTCGTCATTTGAGTTAAAGACAAATATTAAGTTCACCCGAGGCCGTAATTTCGGTCCATTGTAGTTCCCTTATATAGAATTGAAAGGAGAAAAGAATAGTTCTAGAGAAGAGGAAGAATGCAGGAGAGAGGGTAAGCTGAAGGAGAGTGTCTAGCGCAAACATTTTTTGGGTTGTCCTCTTGGTCCTGCTGAACCAGCGAGATTTCTCTATGAATTTGACGAGGGGTTTAATTGGAACGTCTGCTAGATCATTGAGGTTTTCGAAGAGCCTGCCCCCCAGGAAGGCTAGACGATACTCTTGCAGTTTTCTACACGGACAATTCAAGTGCTGCACTCCTCCTCTTCTTTATCTAAACAGCTTCTGCAGAAGTCTTCATATGAAAGTTTTATGCGTGCAGCCATGTGACCTATCACGCAGTGTCCAGTTATGACTCCTATGAGGGTGCTGAGTGTGTTTTCCCAAGGAAGAGCAGCCCTTTGGAACGTGTTCCATCAGTGGACGGCCAAAGAGTTCGAAATATCCTACAGTTCTGTACCGATTCCCATCACGACGTGGTTAATGCTACTCCCAGTTCGTCGACTTGGTTCCTCAGTTCCACGAACGGAATATGCACGTCCTGGGTAGCAGCGTCTCCCGCGCCGGTTTTGGCGCATTCGTCTGCTATTTCGTTGCCGTGAATGTTGCTATGATTCCGTGCGTCCGAATTTGGGTTAGGGATAAGAAGCAGTTGATCATATAATGTGATTTTATGATTCTTGAGTTTAAGGCCTTGAGGGCTGGCCTGCTGTCAACGTTGATTTTGAGTTTCGCTACATCTCTGCCTGAAAGACCGAAAATTTGTTCGGAAGTCTGGTAGAAATCCTGAGATTTAGGGGTTCGGAGTATACTCCCGATCCCATGCCCGCTTCCACTATAGATCCATCCGTGAAGACTGAGATTTCACCGGCTTCAGTAACGCTATTTGCCGCCCAGTCTTCACGGCTAGGTATAATTACCTTACACTTTTTGTCCTGCATTATTCTCGGAGCCATGTAGTTCGTTGGCTTGTTCATATTTTCGAAAGTTCTCATGCTGACCAGAACTGAGCCATACCCGTGTGTAGTGTTGACAGCCATTCCCGATTCCCTTAGCCGTAGGGCCTCTTTCGCCGAGGTGCATTTATGATCAACTTGAGGGTTAGATCTGAGGGCGCCGGTAATGCCGACGCATGTCAGTCTCTGCACCTTGGCCAGGTGTGAGATGTGTGAATTCTTATTTACCACTTTCAATCATACCACTGATTCGTAGGAGAGTATCGGTCTTATAATCGCTGTATACGCCCAGTGTATAATTTTCGGTTGTAAACCCCATTTGCGTCCGAACATTTTCTTACACGCATAGTATGCGCATAACGCCTTCTTACCCCTTTCCAACATATTCCTGTTCCAGGATAGCTTGGATTCAAGGGTAATGCCCAAGTACTTTGCTCCTTTCGACAGTTTAAATACCTCTCCCTGTAGTCTTGGGAATTGAAAATTCGGAATTTTGTATCTTCTCGTAAAAAGGTGTAGTTCTGTTTTCTTCGGGTTGACTCCTAGTAGATTGTCTGATGCCCAACGTGTCAATTGTTTTCATGACCTTTCCATGATTTCGGTGACCGTAGGCATAAATGTACCCCTGATCAGAAGCACCACGTCATCCGCATATGCCATGATCTTGATGCCCGTTTTGTCAAACTCCTTAAGGATTGTGTTCCTCACTAGATTCCATAATATCGATGAAATCACTACCCCTTGTGGAGTTCCTTTTGTTACTCGTTTCCTTGCTGAACCGTTGCGAAATATACACAGGAAAAAAAGACGACTGTAAAATTTTAACAAAAAAATTGGTGCGTGAAAAATCTCTGCACTCAATTACATTTTTCATTGATATACTGACGAATTACTCAAATATTGAAATGAAAATCGAAATCATAAGAAGTATCGCAATATTTAACGAAGTAACTATGATACGACATGTGGCCGTCGGCTGTGCAATGGTTAAGTGTGCGCGGCTCTTGTACATGAGATCCCGGGTTCGAACCCTGCTCTGACCACCTTCAAAAAAAAAACTTCTTTCGGCGGCGGTCACCTTGCATAGTAACGGCGACACTATCGAGTATATAGCCATGAAAAGCTTCTCAAAATACCGTTCGGAATCGGTGTAAAATTGTAGGTCCCAATCAGTGAGTGAAAACTGGAAAGCGCACAGCTCAGTGATTGGGAGAAGTTATCCCCGGTCCCTTCATGGGATGTAATGGGAAACCATTTTTTTTTTTTATAAATACGATACGAATAACCACATAACTTCAGTTAGACATAAGTTAGTACAGGCAGTCGGTGGCATAACAGGCTAGACGCTGCCCGAAAATACGCTGTGTCACAAACATCGAAAAGATCTTCCAGTGGATGTGAGTTCAAATCCTACCGCGGCTGTTTAATTTTTCTTTTAAATAAATAAAATTTCTAAAAATACTTCGGATCGAAGACAAAATGAAAACTGAGATACAATTTAGTTTGCTAAAATGTCGAATCGACTAAAAACGAAAATATTTTTGATAAATATCGTACAAATATTTTCGTAGATGGGTGAAATTTTGCATCGATTCAAGGTAATATTTTTCCAATAAACAACCTAGAAATATGGTATCAGCTGATTTTTTTTATCACAGGATTTTCAATAAATATTTTGTATGAATTTCCTAATTTTTTAATTGAATTGAAAAATAATTTTTTTCTGTGTATATGAGTTTACGAATCTGCTTTTAAGCATATTTCCTGTCCACTTCGTTCAGCCAGGGTGTGAGCCTATGCCGTCTACTTTATATTCACATTGTTGAAGGCTCTTTCCTCATCTGATAAAGCTGCCATGGCAAAATCCTTATAATGAATGGAGTCCTCGATAAAACCTACTACTTCATGTAAGGCCGTTTCCACACGCAAAGAAAAAAACGTTTATTGCTCGGTTGCCGCAACAATACTTTGATTGATTTGTATTAATTTATTATTCGCAGCCGTTCACGTTGTTCTCCCAAATAAACTCATATATCGCAAATGTGTATTATGTTGTTGCAAACGATTTCTCGTTTACATCAAACGCCTACAAAATTACATTTGCGCACATTTAAAAAACTTTATAACGGAAATTAGTCATTTTTCTAATGAGAGCACAGATTACGATGACCGTAAATTTCTCTCATTCTGTCGATTGTATATACAGTCTTATCCACTCTCAGCTCTAATTTCTCATACCTCGTTTAGTGCAATCTGTTTTTAGTTCTCACAAACGTTTTTTGGTTTGGAGCAACTACAACTCGGTTGCTGTAATCGAAGGAACAGTTGGCGGAACCGTTTTTCGTAAAGGGTTTTCAGCTCTAATTTCTCATAACTCGTTTACTGCAAACGTTTTTCAGTTCCCGCAAACGTATTTTGATGCGTTAAGATCTATAGGCGCGAGTAGGGACTTAACTCACAAAGTGAATACATCCAAACACAAGTTGTCCGACTGCGATCATAGATTGTTTGGCGTTAAACTCCTCCGAAATGGCTGGACCGATTTGTATGAAATTTTGTGTGCGTGTCGGGTAGGTCTCAGAATCGGCCAACATCTATTTTTCATACCCCTAAATGATAAGGGTGACCCACCCCCATATAGTACACAGATTTGTCCGACTGCGAAACACAGATTGTCGGACTGCGAAAGAAACACACACTGATGTAGCGGCAGCGAATAGTTGTCTTGTGTGGGTGCGGAGCACTATCAGAGCAAAGAGCAAAGGATATACTACTTGTATAAAAATGAGATAGCAAGAGAGCAACGAAAATTGTGTGAGCTTGTGTAGCGTATGTACGAACATAACAATGTATGTATGTATACATGGGTCCATTGCTTTGCATTGTCTTTGGTTTTTGTGGGAATAAAACAAAAAGTATTAAGCAACAAAATAATGACACATGTGCTTGCACTGGTCTTTAAATAATTTTAAGTATTAAAATTATTTGAAGTATTAAAATTATTTTAAGTATTAAAATTATTTAAATGTAACGTCATCATATGATTGAACGGTGTTTTTTATTTTCCAATGTAACATTTACTAATGTGTTCATAGAAATCGAACAGGTACCGTGTAACAAAAAGGTGTTAACACATCGCCCGTGAGTTCGAACACTCATTGGATTTTTTTTATTTTGGAGTAACTACAACTCGGTTGCTGTAACCGAAACAACAGTTGGCGGAAATGTTTTTCGTTTCTCGCAAACGTTTTTTCAGCATATATTTTTCACAACTCGTTTGCTGCAAATATGTTTCGGTTCTACCAAACGAAATGACACGTATGGATTAACAGAAGTACGTTTCTCCCAACTACAGTCCCCAAACGAACTTCAGTCATCTGATATTTCGTTTGGGAGTAACGAGGTTTTTGTTTGCGTGCACTGATATGCTTTTCAGGTAGGCATGTTGTGCCGCAATAAAGTTGTTTGTCTGTATTCACAGTCTTATCCACTCTCAGCTCAAATTTTGCATAACTCGATTACTGCAAACGTTTTTCAGTTCTCACAAACGTTTTTTAGTTTGGAGCAACTCAGTTGGCAAAACGGTTTTTGGGAAAGATTTTTTTCAGCTCTCATTTCTCATAACTCGTTAACTGCAAACGTATTTCAGTTCCCGCAAACGTTTTTTTTATTTTGGAGTAACTAGAACTCGGTCGCTGTAACCGAAATAACAGTCGGCGGAAATGTTTTTCGTTTCTCGTAAACGTTTTTTCAGATTATATTTTATATAACTCGTTTGCTGCAAACATTTTTCGGTTCTCCCATGTATGGATTAACAGAAGTTCGTTTCTCCCAACTACAGTCCCCAAACGAACTTCAGTTTCTGAGATTTCGTATAGGAGTAACGAGGTTTTTCGTTGCGTGCACTGATTTGCTTTTCAGGTAGGCGTGTTGTGCCGCACTAAAGTTTGTTAGTGTCAATTTCTCTCTAACATATAGGTCAACTAGTCTATAAACTTATGTCATACTGTGGTTTAGTTCTCCCGGTTTGGGGATAAATACCACTTTAATTTCTCTCCTTGGGTGTGTGTGCCCACCGAAGGCTTTTTTTCAAACGACACTAAGTTAAATCGATTAATCCACAAAATGCTCCTAAAGAGCGTATCAGCCCAAGACTGGTGTTCCTAGAAGAGTGTTTTCAACACAATACAAGTATTCCCGGCAGAGTGTAGCCAAACCATGGTAACCAGTGAATCAGTTGATGTCAGTTCTGTCAATCAAATTAGTACTTTGTAAATTATAGATTAAGAAACAGTCTGAATTATAACCCCAGAAAAGGGTAAACTATGCTGTTCTTACTTCGCAAGGTTTGGTGGATCCTAACGAAAATATTAGAAATGCAAAGTTCAAAGATTACGATTCTTTAATAGATGTAATAGATGGAAAACCAAATTCAAATGTTCGTCTATGCTTGCGTGTTGCTACCATAGAGTAATGTCATATACAGCTGACACTCTTCTCATCTGACATTTCCTTTCACACTATTCGTGGTGCGGTTGGTGCTATAGAGAATTATTTGACGTAAAGTGACTTACAAATAAAATAAATGGTTTCCCATTACATCCCATGAAGGGACCGGGGAGAACTTCTCACAATCACTGAGCTGTGCGCCTTCCAGTTTTCACTCACTGAATGGGACCTACAGTTTTACACCGATTCCGAACGGTATTTTTGAGAAACTTTTTCATGGCTATCTATATACTCGATAGTGTCGCCGTCACTATGCGAGGTGACCGCCGCCGAAAGAAATTTGAAGGTGGTCAGAGCAGGGTTTGAACCCAGGATATCATGTACAAGAGCCGCGCACACTAACCATTGCACCACCGACGGTGAAATTACAAAAATTGTTGAGTTAAATTTTTCGTGTCGTTTTGATGAAAAACTGTGTATCAAACGGATTTTCGCCTTTTTTGTTATCTTTGTTTGTTAGTGTATATTTGTGTTGAATTTGCACAAAAATCTTAACACACAAAACGAAATGCCGTTTGTTGTTTTCTTGTTGGTTGGTTTGAGCCATTGCCTCTATCTGGTATTATTAAAGCAGTACTTTCCAACATCCAACCGCCCATCTGCAACACACCAAATGCCATCAATTTGCTGAGAGAGTTGGCTACTCTATACGTCATTACTCTACGGTTGCTACTTTCTGTTAGTACAGTGCGGGATTAAAATAATACGGCAAAGACACATGTTTATTATTTCAATATTTGTTTCTTATCAAAACTTTTTAGATTCTTGTCTATTCCAGCAATTCCTATTTGCCATGGGGTTCAATGGCTTTCTCGTTAAATAAAACGCGAAGCAATGGAATGAATTTATGTTGTACAACACCGAGGTTTAAAATTGTTAAATTCTTTTTGTTTTCATTTATAATATTATTAACAAGAATAAATATACAGTCTTATGTGAATATTGAATAGCAAAACAAATTTGTCGCTGATATTATTAACACAATACTCGTGTTCTGCATACTGTCTTAAGCGGGAAGCTTTAGAGAAACGCTTTAGCTATAGCTCTGTACTTGTACTCTTCTTCCCTCATAACTGGCCCACTTAGTTTCACCTGTGTCATCGCAAATAAAAATTAAATTGTCTTTTGGTTTATTTCCTTTTGTTCACTTGAAAGAGATAATAACCCGGCAATGCTTGGCAAGAAAAGAAACCCAATTTTGAAAGAAGTGAAAAAATAATAATTAAAACAAAAAACAGAAATTAAACAATTCTCGTAGAATTCTCGTTATATTTAGTTATGCGACTGGGTTGTGTTGTAGTTTAAAACACAAGTTTAGCTTAATTTTTATTGGGGTTTAATCTCTTGTGGGGAGTTTACTTTTTTTTATTAATTGACCAGGGGGAGGGTTGAGTTTAAGGCAATAAATCGGCTGATTGATTGAGTTTGTAGCTTCGACCCCATAACCTCAAACACGTCTGGCACGGCAGAACAATAACTGTTATAGGTGAGAAAAGATGCCTTGTCAACGATAAGTAGCCGCTGTGTATGGTGGAGGAGCAGACTTTAGACTGTGGTGTCGTCGATACGTACACGATTTCATGAGTTTCCATAAACACAATACTACTACTGCTGATGATCATTCAATGCATTTATACGAGCAGTTTAACAATACGCAAACATTCAACACGTTCAGTTCATAAAATTTACAAAAACTGAATGCGATAAAAAAGGTATTGGAACTTAAGGTTGGATTTCACTTTCTTGCGAGATTATGTGAGTACACGAGCGGCGACGCATCGTCATCATCTCAGTCGCTATTGGAGGTGGTGGAGCAAAAGTTAGCCTTGATGCTGGTAACTTAACTGACAATTCACTTGCAGTCAGCCTTATAGACAGACCTTCCTTAAATTCACTCAGTTTCATTTCATTGAGATGCATTTCTTTAACAAAAGTATTCATAAATGCAAAACAAAAAAACAAAAGGCAGGACGGACAGGGGCAAGACACTAGTACTTAGGCAGTAGTAGTACAATTTAGCCAGGGTTCGTATTGGTACACTCATGCTCACGGCTGGCTGGAGTAAGTCGCAATTCAGCTATGACAGAATGGAAAACTTAAAAATAACATACTCCTTGTCAGTAAATGTATAGAGTGAACCATAAAATATCTAGAACCTACAGGCAAAGAAGACACATTCGATCCGTACAAACGAAATTTTAGACAACTAAAGAATGTTTGCGGCAAACGAACAGTTATGTTTATGAGAAACGAAAATCGTTCAGGATAGCACATCCAAATAGAAAAAGGAGACCACCGGTGTTTACTCGGTCGCCTGGAAGAGACTGAAGAAAGAAGAGCCGGAAAGCCTCGTAGGGCTCTTTTCCACGAGAATACTTTGGCTGTGGCTAAATATACCGCGAATGACCCGTTAACGTAGACCAGACGAAGTCCCATGCAATTGGCCATTACACTTTCATCTCTGCGGCGCATTTTAGTGAAAGACTTGAAGATGTTCCATTATGTTCCAACTGCATTTAGGCTCTACTGAAACAGAACTACTCACAGTGTTACATAATTCGAAGAACGCTAACTTGACACTTTTTCAAAAATCTCCGATTTTTAGGCATAAAAGTTTTGAAATTTATTTTGTTTACACTATAAACAAAGGATAACGAGGATCTAAGACAACTAAATTTGAAACATATGGTAGGGCCAAACCAAAACAGAACAATTAGAATAGTTCGTTCTATAAATAGAACTTTCAAAACTTCTGCATCAGTGCGTGTAAGTAGGCAAGCAATGTGTAAGTAGCGACAAACAATCACTCTGCACAATCAATAAATCTCTTCAGTTAGTGACTTGTGTAAATGCACGCCCCAGTGGCTTAACGGGCTAGACGCTGCTGACGATGATGCTACACAAACATCGAAACGATCGTCCAGCGAATGTGAGTTCGAATCCCACCCGCGGCATTTACATTTTTTTCACTAACCTGAGAAAACATGATCTCTTAGCCTTAAACGGAAATTACAACTATAAACATAACGAAGATCTAAGACAACTAAATTTCAATTCAACTAAATTCAATTCAGTTCAATTCAATTCAATTCAATTCAAATAAAATTAATTTAATTCAATTCAATTCGCTTCAATTCAATTCAATTCAATGCAATTCAATTCAATTAAATTCAATTCAATTCAGTACAATTCAATTCAATTCAATTCAATTCAATTCAATTCACTTCAATTCAATTCAATTCAATTCAATTCAATTCAATTTGAATCACTTCAATTCAATTACATTAAATTACATTTAATTTAATTCAATTCAATTCAATTCAATTCAATTCAATTCAATTCAATTCAATTCAATTCAATTCAATTCAATTCAATTCAATTCAATTTGACTCAGTTCAATTCAATTTCATTAAATTACATTTAATTTATTTCAATTCAGTTCAATTCAATTTAATTCAATTCAATTTAATTCAGTTCAATTCAATTCAATTCAATTCATTTCAACTCATTTCAATTCATTTCAATTCATTTCAATTCATTTCAATTCAGTTCAATTCAATTTACTTCAATTCAATTTAATTCAGTTAAGTTCAATTTAATTCAGTTCAATTCAATTCAATGCTATTCGAATCGATTTGATTAAAATCAATTCGAATCAATTCAGTTCAATTCAGATCAGTTCAGTTCAACTCAATTCAATTTAGTTCAATTCAATTCAATTCAATGAATTTGATTTAATTCGATCAATTCAATTCAAGTAAATTTAATTCAACTCAATTCAGTCCCACTCAGTTCAATTCAATTCAACACAAGTCAATTCAATTCAATTCAATTTAATTCAATTCAATTCAATTCAATTCAATTCAATTCAATTCAATTCAATTCAATTCAATTCAATTCAATTCAATTCAATTCAATTCAATTCAATTCAATTCAATTCAATTCAATTCAATTCAATTTAATTCAATTCAATTCAATTTAATTTAATTCAATTAAATTCAATTCAATGCAATTCAATTCAACTCACTTCGCTTAAATTCAATTCAATTCAATTAAATTCAATTCAATTCAATTCAACTCACTTCGCTTAAATTCAATTCACTTCAATTCAATTCAATCCAATTCAATTCAATTCAATTCAATTCAATTCAATTCAATTCAATTCAATTCAATTCAATTCAATTCAATTCAATTCAATTCAATTCAATTCAATTCAATTCAATTCAATTCAATTCAATTCAATTCAATTCAATTCAATTCAATTCAATTCAATTTGAATCACTTCAATTCAATTACATTAAATTACATTTAATTACATTTAATTGAATTCAATTCAATTCAATTCAATTCAATTCAATTCAATTCAATTCAATTCAATTCAATTCAATTCAATTCAATTCAATTCAATTCAATTCAATTCAATTCAATTCAATTCAATTCAATTCAATTCAATTCAATTCAATTCAATTCAATTCAATTCAATTCAATTCAATTCAGTTCAATTCAATTTCATTAAATTACATTTAGTTTATTTCAATTCAGTTCAATTCAATTTAATTCAATTCAGTTCAATTCAATTCAATTCAATTCAATTCAATTCAATTCAATTCAATTCAATTCAATTCAATTCAATTCAATTCATTTCAACTCATTTCAATTCATTTCAATTCATTTCAATTCAGTTCAATTCAATTTACTTCAATTCAATTTAATTCAGTTAAGTTCAATTTAATTCAGTTCAATTCAATTCAATGCTATTTGAATCGATTTGATCAAAATCAATTCGAATCAATTCAATTCAATTCAGATCAGTTCAGTTCAACTCAATTCAATTTAGTTCAATTCAATTCAATTCAATGAATTTGATTTAATTCGATCAATTCAATTCAAGTAAATTTAATCCAACTCAATTCAGTCCCACTCAGTTCAAATCAATTTAACACAAGTCAATTCAATTCAATTCAATTCAATTCAATTCAATTCAATTCAATTCAATTCAATTCAATTCAATTCAATTCAATTCAATTCAATTCAATTCAATTCAATTCAATTCAATTCAATTCAATTCAATTCAATTCAATTCAATTCAATTCAATTCAATTCAATTCAATTCAATTCAATTCAATTCAATTCAATTCAATTCAATTCAATTCAATTCAATTCAATTTAATTCAATTCAATTCAATTCAATTCAATTCAATTCAATTTAATTCAATTCAATTCAATTCAATTCAATTCCATTCAATTCAAATCAATTCAATTCAATTCAATTCACTTCATTTCAATTAAATTCAATTTATTTCAATTCAATTCAATTCGGTTCGATTTGATTCAAATCAATTCAATTCAATTCAATTCAATTCAATTCAATTCAATTCAATTCAATTCAATTCAATTCAATTCAATTCAATTCAATTCAATTCAATTCAATTCAATTCAATTCAATTCAATTCTGTTCAATTCAATTCAATTCAATTCAATTCAATTCAATTCAATTCAATTCAATTCAATTCAATTCAATTCAATTCAATTCAATTCAATTCAATTCAATTCAATTCAATTCAATTCAATTCAATTCAATTCAATTCAATTCAATTCAATTCAATTCAATTCAATTCAATTCAATTCAATTCAATTCAATTCAATTCAATTCAATTCAATTCAATTCAATTCAATTCAATTCAATTCAATTCAATTCAATTCAATTCAATTCAATTCAATTCAATTCAATTCAATTCAATTCAATTCAATTCAATTCAATTCAATTCAATTCAATTCAATTCAATTCAATTCAATTCAATTCAATTCAATTCAATTCAATTCAATTCAATTCAATTCAATTCAATTCAATTCAATTCAATTCAATTCAATTCAATTCAATTCAATTCAATTCAATTCAAATCAATTCAATTCAATTCAATTCAATTCAATTCAATTAAATTCAATTCAATTCAATTCAATTCAATTCAATTCACTTCAATTCAATTCAATTCAATTCAATTTAATTTAATTTAATTTAATTTAATTTAATTCAATTCAATTCTCTTCAACTCAACTCAATTTAGTTCAATTCAATTCATTGCAATTTAATGCACTTCAGCTCTAATCAAATAAGTTCAATTCAATGAATTCGAATTAATACACGTTACAGACAAACATAAACATAATTGAATACAATTCAATTTAATTAAATTTAGTTCAGTTAAATTTTTTTTTATTATTTTATTTTTTTATCTCCATTAGAAAGATATTAATCTGAAGCAAATGGTACCTTCAGATTAATATCTAATAATAATGATTATTTTTACGGACAAATGATAGAATACAAAAAATTTTAATTGTTAGAAAATTATGATATTGTATTAATTTTTCTACAAAAATTTAAACATATTGTTTTCCATGCGAAACAAAAACGCATAAACTAAATAAAACCGAAAGTTAACCGGCTTTCCGGGAAAGTGATTATTTGAATGTATTTTTTTTGAACAGTCGGTAAGCTGTGCGAAAACTAGGTTTTAATCCTCACTGATTGGGACCTACAGTTTTACACCGATTCCAAACTGTTTTTGGAGAATCCGTTTTCATGTTTAATTACTCGATATTACACTAGAGAGGTTACTGTCGTTGAAAGAATTGTAAGGTGTTCAGAGCTGGGATCGAACCCGCGTTCTTATGTGCGTGAGTCACCCACAGACATCATAATATGATTTTTTTCCTCGCAAGTTATCTGTTCGGAATTGTAACAAATTGTACTTCTATTTAGTTGGTAGTTGGGAACTTTGTGTGAATTTGATTTAATAGTTGTTAGCTCATGAGCGTCAGACAGACAGAGTTAATACGGACCCTGCATTTAGCCGCTTTTCTCTGTTATCATCAATGGTTATGCTGACGTTTAATGTTATTGTTTGAAGAATTGTTGCTTGTTGCTGTTGTTGTGGTTTTTAATGTTATTGTACGCACAAATTGTATTTAGGGCGTCACCCAAGCCCAATGATATTGAGCTCCTCAACGTGGATGTGATGATATTCGCGAATGATGATGGCTCAAATGCTGTAGCTGTAGCTGCTGCCACTTGATGGAATATGATGAAATGAGTGCTCACGTCTAAAACATTAAAGACAAACATAAACATTTTTGTGCACTTTTTTTCTCGCCAGACGGATTTTCACTTTTTATTACCGTTGCTTTGCCTGGCTAAAATCCCCTATGGCCTTCCTCTCCTGTCCAGATGGATTGCTCAACAAAAGATGCACAAAGTTTCGCAATTGTTTGCTTGAAAAGTGGAAAGAAGGCAAATGGCAAAAGAGATAACCAACCAGTAGGCTAAACATAAACAAAAAAAGGAAGCAGATAGTCAAGTGTTTGGGTAAATGGTGCAAAAGATGAGGGCCAAAAGTTTAAGTCACAGCCAAGTAATGCAGTCGAATAGACGACGTGGAACCCTACAATGAGTGCGAAATCAGAATAATGTAACTGCAAAGCAGTACATAATTATAAAATAATTTCCCATAGTGTAAAAACACCTAGGGGTGCCAAATTCTCATCTGACGTTTCATTACGTTTGAAGTAAATTGACTTAAACCAGGTGGAGTTACAAGAATAGTTGACTAAAACTTGTCATGTCGTTTTGGTTGAGAACTGTGAAATTTAAACGAATTTTGGATTTTTTTTGTTGTCTGTTATTGTATACATTTGTGTCGTATTTTTATCATAATAATTTTAACACACGAAACGAAATGCCGTTGAAGTTTTCTTATTGGTTGTTTTGAAGCATTGTCTCTATCTGGTATTATTAAAGCTTTTCAACATGCAAAGTCCATATGCAACCACCTCACACTTCGTAAGTTTACTAAGAGAAGTCGCTACTCTAGGTATATGATTACTCTATGATTTTGAAATTTGATGATTGGCCTCTAAATTCTGTGAAAAACTGCAGCCCCATCCCCAATGCGGGGGTTATCTGGGATGAGTTACAATACCATACAGGCTGAAAAAACGGACGCAGCAACATATTGGACGAACCACAGAGTAGTGACGCATAGAGACGCCAACTATCTCAGTAAATTTATGACATTTGGTGTGTTGCAGATGGGCGGTTGGATGTTCGAAAGTACTGCTTAAATAATACCAGATAGATGCAATGACATAAACCAACCAACAAAAAAATCAGCAACGGCATTTCGTTTTGTACGTTTGGTAAATACATTACGAATATATACTAACAATAAAATATATCAAAAAAATTCCAAAATACATTTTTTTTTCATCAAAACGACATGAAAAATTTAAGTCAACAATTTTTGTAATTCCATCTGGTTTATGCCAATTTACGTCAAATAACTTTCTATCGCACCGACCGCACTACGAGTAATGTGAAAGGAACTGTCAGACGAGAACAATGACAGATCTATACGTCATTACTCTATGGGATGAACCATGTATATGCTTGGAACATTATTTTCATAAATTGAAGATCTGCTACATTTTTGTTTTTTTTTTGTTGTCTATCACGTTTTAACAAACAAACCCACATTTGGGTCACAGGAAAATATAGTATAACTGATTAAGCATTGTGTCTCCCTCACGTAATGTTGCATAGCAAACACAATTTGTTTGTCCACAAGTATACTATATTTGCGACAAGCTAGAAGCACGATATATTTGCATCCAAACAACAAAAAACTACAAATTTTTCATAGAGTAATGCGTACATTTTCTTCAAACACACCGAAAGAATTATTGCTAACGGAAAGCTAAAATTGTGTAGATTTTGTTAATAACATCCAAAGACGATCTAGAAGTAGACGACCAGAAGATGTTCGCAATTTGGCAACCCTCGTAAAAGAGAACCAAAAAGTGGACGCATTTATATAGTTTACATAGTTTATGTAATTTTACTTCAGCATTGTTCGAAGTTGTATAGTTATATACAATAACACTATCAAAAAGCTGTTCTTGCATTAAAATATTCAATGAAGAGAGTATGAGATGGAGAGCAAAGAGTGATGAAGGCTTCACTCGGTGTTTGTTGGCATTCCACTCCGCGAGTAAATTTTCGTCTCTACCCTTTCATCCTCTTTGGTAAGCCGTCATATTGTAAACGATTACGGCAACCCTTGTATTCAAAGTACAATTTTAACAAAAATTACCTTAAGCCGATACTAAAATTGAAAATCATAATAATAGGAAAGGCCAACTATAAATACTATACTATACTATACAACAACAATTTCAGCTCGCAATTAAATTTTTCATTGATATGCTAAAAATTTAATCAAATATTGAAATAAAAATCGATATATGGTACAAACAAACAATTTCGTAGGAAATACCCCAATATGTGGCGTTTCGTTGTTTTCAAAAATAGCAAAATTCACACACAATTTAACCTGGTTATCAAATAAATTCATCATCATCACCACTTATAATTCGCGTTTTGGTTAAATTAAAAAATAATAATTTTAAATTTCGATCATTTCGATAAATACGAAAAGCCAAATAACTTCGGTTAGTTATAAATTTTGTACAGGCTGTCGGTGGCGTAACGAGCTTGATAATGGTTTCACAAACATCGAAACGATCGGCGAGCGAATGTGAGTTCGAATCCTACCGCGTTTGTTTCAATTACTATTTTTCAAACTTTCCAAAAAATAACTCGGATCGATGAGAAGGTGAAAATTGAGATATAACTTAGTTTGATAGTACATATGTGAATTTCTTCCTCGACTGGAAATTGAAAATATTTTTGATAAATAACGTACAAATATTTGTGAAATTTTACATCGACTTAAAAATAATATTATTCTTATGCACGGTCTACAAATATTGTAGCTGATATGTGAATTTTTTTGTATTGTATTTTTTGTATCAATTAATATTTTGTTCGAATTATTTAATTGAATCGAAAAATTATATTTTTCTGTGTATTGGAAGAATACCTGTTTTGGGCTAAATACCAAAACAACAAAGAGGAACAATGGAATTATGTAAAATAAGTAATAAATGAATAGCAACCAACTCATTTTAACAAAAATTTATAAAAAAAATCACATGAGGTGTCGGAGGGTTTTTCTTTATTCCTGTGAAAGTACGTTCGATTCCATTATGTATGGAACTCGATTTCTTTTGCATGGCCACCACGGGCACGCTTGCAGAAGTCCAGACGCTGAACCCAATTTTCGACGGTTTTCAAGCATAAATCGGCCGATACTGCTGCAATTTCACGTTCGATATTCGTATGAAGTTCATCAATCGTCGCTGGCTTGTTGGCATAGACCATAGACTTGACGTAGCCCCACAGGAAATAATCTAACGGCGTCAAATCGCACGACCGAGGCGGCCAATCAACTGGGCCATTTCGTGAGATAACACGTTCACCAAACTTGGTTTCCAATAAATTGATTGTGGCATTCGCTGTGTGGCTTGTGGCGCCGTCCTGTTGTAAACCACATGTCCTCCAAGTCCATATTATCCAATTGGGTTCAAAAATATTCGGTTATCATTGAACGGTAGCGATTCGCATTCACAGTAATGTGCCGATCTTGATCATCACAGAAGAAGTACGGCCCAATGACGCCGCCGGCCCACAAACCGCACCAAACTGTAATTTTTTCGGGATGCAATGATGACTCATGGATTACGTGTGGATTGCTGTCTGACCAATAACGCATATTTTGCTTATTGACGAAGCCATTCAGCCAGAAATGAGCCTCATCGCTGAAGATGACTTTCCGACGAAAATCCGAATCATTTTCAAGTTGTTGCTCAGCCCAATTCACGAACATAGAACGCTTATGGTGGTCAAGCGGCTTCAGTTCTTGCGTCAATTTGATCTTGTAAGGATGTAGGCCAAGATCTTTTCGCAAAATTCGCCACAACGACGTCACAGAGATGCCCAACGCTTGAGAACGACGTGTGAGAGACACATTTGGGCTTTCTTGAACTGAGGCCTCAGCGGCAGCAATATTCTCGACACTACGGGCACTTTTTTGTCTCACTGGCACGGGAACATTTTGTACTGTGCCTGTGGATTCAAATTTTTCCATTAGACGCTCAAATGTTGACGATTATGACGACCATAAATTGGACGTAGCGCTCTTAAAGTTGAGGCCACTGACTCCAAATTTCGGTAGTAAAATTTAATAATCGTTGTTGGCTCGTATATCTTTCCATGATGAAATGGCAAACCTTACTGAAGAGAAATGTCAAAAGAGCGGGAAAATATATGGCGTCGTTTGCTGTCCCTATCGATTTACTTTTGTAGCGTCTCTGTTGAAAAACCCTTTATTATGTACTATTTAGTTCCAACATGCCAAAGGCGCCCGTACGATACGATACGATAATTTAAATGGATCTTTACGAACAGATACTTTTTGATAACTTTTGTAAAATGATAAACTTTTTTTTAAGAAAATATTTTTTTAAAAAAATGTTTTTTTTTTAAGTAAAGGTAGTTTTATAAAAAAAAAGCAATTTGTTGTAAAAAAATTTACTTTTTTAAATAAAGGTAATTATTTTAAAAAATCCTTTTATTAAGGAAAGGTACGTTTTGTAAGAAAATTTACTTTTTTTAAGCCAAGGTACTTCTTAAGATAAGGTTTTTTTTAAGAAAATGTACTTTGTTTGGAAATTTGAAATTGGAAATTTAGTTTTTTAAAGAAAAGGTACTTATTTAAGAAAATTATCTTTTTAAACTTCTTTCACTTTGGCTTTTCTAAATTTACGTTTTATTGGGTTCAAAACTACAATATATGCTAAATATTGGTTACATACTCCACTTAGAAAACTTCCCATTAAACGAGAAATTTCCCAAAATATGGTAGTCTAGACACAAACCAAAGCAAAAGTACCCAATATAGTTGATAATACTGGGTTGTAGCATAATAGAGTTAAAAGAAGTAGTTTAATTATTTTTCATTTATCTGCCATCCCGAAAAAATAACTTTACGGGTTTCTAAGGGTTTTTCATAAATAGCTAAAATCAAAAATATGTCTATAACTCGAAAAAGGTTCCTCCAATCGCAAAAATAATAACTTTGTTACCTCCGTAGGAGGCTGTAACCAAGGCTTAACCAATGTCGTTAAGACGGCATCACTTATTTTTAAAAAAAAATCTCGAACACTTCTGTGTGTGTGTTTTAGCGATTTTTCATTTGGAAAATGTTAGTTTAACGGATTTTAAAAAAAGTGATGCCGCATGAAAGGCATCCATTGGTTAAAGCCCTTTTGGGCTCCTTTGGAGGCAAAAAATTTATTATGTTTGCGTGTGGATAGTTATTTTGTTATTTTAGCCATTTTCATATTTTGGCCTAATTTTAAAAAAAATGTCGTCCACTCAAATTGAACCACTTTATGAAAAACCCTAGAAACCCGAAGAAATTGGTTATATTTCGGCTGAACGCTCCATTTCCGAAATATAGACATAATGGCGTTTTAGCGATTTTTTATTACAAAAAATTTTAGTTTTAGCAATTTGTTTTTAAAAAAATGTGATGCCGTATTAAAGACATTATTATTTTTGCGATTGGACGTACCATTTCCGAGTTATAGCCATTTTTTAATTTAGCGATTTTCTTATTTTTGTGTTTAAAAAAAATTGAAACAAATTGGACCACTTTTTGGAAAACCCTTAGGAAACCTCAAAAATTAGTTATTTTTTCGATTGGGTGCTCTGTTTCCTAGATAAAGAAATTGTTTCTAAGTTTTTCATATTTTCGATCCAAAATGGGGGGGATGGGCTACCCAGGGTAACCCATTACCGATGAACTACGCACTCTGGTTACAAATAATAATAAAAATAAATAATAAAAATAAAAATTTAATAAAAAAAATATTTTTTTTTTGTTTTTTTTTATAACATTTAATAATGGGTTAAAGCATCAAAAAATTGTTGTAACAACCATTAAATTACAATTATTAGTTGAGCAGACCAATATATTATTTGGCACAATCGAATTAGTTTTTACATTTTTCATTGATCCAATAGAATATTCACCACTACAGGATAATTTGATTGCTAGAACTAAAACTTGATTGACAGATCACATTTATTTCTTGTTGCTGTTGTGGTTTCAACCAAATATTTCAGTTCTTGGAACCAGAACTGAATTACAAATCAATTGATATCCACAACATTTAGTGATACGGAACGCAGTTATTGGTAATCACAACTGAATAATGTGATAGTTCATGGAACCGCCAATTTTTAGTTGGCTGTAAATTTAGAGCATCGTTACACTATGACTTTGACGCGCGTGTTTGACGCGTGCCTAACGCGTTTTGTGGATGAGGGGTATGGTGTTGCTAGCGGGGTAAACTTTCACGCACGATACGAAAATTTGTGGGGAGTTTTGACGTTTCTCTCTCGTCACTTTCGTATTTCTGCCATTTTGCTTCATGTGAATTCTCATGTCGAAGTGAAAAGGAGTAATCGATCTGTACAAAAATTTCATTTTCAATAAATTAACTGAGAATACAGCACTTTTTCGAATGTAAGACAACGAATTCAACATAGAGAATTTAATTTTTTGATAAATTTAATTGGAATTTGAATTTTACAAACTTTTACGAATGTAAGAACTGAAGGGGTGGTTGCAATCCAAAACGCAGAATGCAATGTAATCGTGATTTACGGAGCCTTTTTAAAAGAGAATAGAGTGATAATTGCAGCCTAACAAGCATAATCTAAATGGGGGAATAGTTGTGACAACGAATCTCTTTTCTGTGTGTACCATAAGTATGACAATTGGTCTTCACGGAGCTGCGTTTTAACGGCGGTCGACTTTATTTTGTAGGGGCCGTTTTGCTCTTTATACAGCGACCAAGATTACCGCATTTCGAAGGTTAACTCCGTTAACCCACGCTAACCTGTAAGATTACTCATACAATTTTAAACTGGTGTACAATTTATTGCAACTCTTTTTATTACAAAAAAAAAATGCAACCACAATAAAAACGTACACAAAAAATCAACTGTATGACAGACGGCAGCCGACAAATTTTTGAACAACAACAAATTTTTGAAGCTCACGCCGCTGCCGATACGATTGGCTCTCATCGGTTTAAAATGTGAGTCGACTGGGCCAATTTGACCGACTGTTCCAATTTGAAAGGTTCAGTTATTTCAAAAACATCCCAAAGTTGTAAAAAACTGGCAAAACCAAGAGCAGCCAATTTAATTGTTATGTCGTGCCGCCGTCTTAAATAATTTGGTGTCGGCAACGGAGTTGCTGTAAATTGGTATAAGCACAAAGTTGCCACCTGAATTGTAAATTTAATCTGAAAATGGGTGGTGTAAACGGCAATGATTTGAGAACAAAGTTAACGCCAAAAATGATGTACCAGTAGAGAAGACAAAACCACCGCAATGTGGCAACCCTCGTAGAAAAGAACAAAAAATTACATGAGATGTCTGGGACACCCGGTTGGAACGAAGTTCCTTTCGCTTTATATTATGTACTAGTTAGTTCCAATACGCCTAAGGCGCCTGTTGAAAAATACTATAATTTAAATGAATCTTTAAGAAAAGATACTTTTTGTAAAATGATAAACTTTTTTTAAGAAAAATTATTTTTTATTGAATGTATTTAAAAAAAAAGCATAAATTTGTAGGTCCTTTTTGTAAGAATATGTATTATATTTTCCCGAAAAGGTCCTTTTTTTAATGACAGGTACGTCTTTTATTAAAAGCTAATGTTTTTTTTTTAAGAAAAGGTAACATTTTTAATAAAAAGTACTTTCTGTAAAAAAAAGTACTTTCTTATTTTACAAAGAATTACTTTTTTTTAATAACAGGTACTTTTTAAAGAAGAGGTACTCTTTTTAGCAAAAGGTTATATTATTAAGGAAATTTACTTATTTTCGAGAGGGCTACTTACATATCTCAAGAAAAGAAACGGTATTATTTTATTTTTAAAAAAAAGGTACTTTGAAGAAAAGGAATGTTTGTAAGAAAATATATTTATTTTAAGAGAATGTACTTTTTTTGAAAAAAGGTTTTTCTCAAGAAATTGGATTTTTTTAGAATTGGTCCTTTTTTTCAAGAACAGGTACAATGTTAAGAGTAGGTACTTATCTCAAGATAATTTATTTTGTTTTACATAAAAGTGTTCTTTAAAGAAAAGGTAGTTTTTAAGAAAATGCAATTTATTGAAAGATAATGTACTTTTTTAAGAAAAGGTAATTATTTTAAAATATTACTTTTTTTAAGAAAAGGTACGTTTTGTAAGAACATTTACTTTTTTAAGCAAAGGCACTTCTTTAAGATAATATATTTTTTTTAAGAAAAGGTACTCTGTTTAAGAATATGAGTAGGTATTTTTTTTGGAGAAAATTAACTTTTTTTAGAAAACGCACTTTTTTAAAAAATTTTATTTTTTTTCACGGATTTGTCAGGCTCGAACTTTGGCTTTCCTAAATTTACTTTTTATTCGGTTCAAAACTACAATATGTAATAAACAGGCTCCACCTAGAAAATTTCACAGTCAACAAGAAATTTCTCCCATATGTTAGTCTAGACACAAACCAAAAGTAAGAGTGTAAGAGTAAGTGTGCTGCCAAATGTAATTCCATGCTCAGGGTTGTAAATCATGGATTTGCCAGTCTTGCATTTTGGCTTTTATAAATTTACTTTTTATTGGGTTGAAAACTACAATATGTAATAAACAGGCTCCACCTAGAAACAAGAACCCAGTAGACAAGAACTTTTATCCCCAAATGTTAGTCTAGACACAAACCAAACCAAAAGTACGAGTGCAAGAGTAAGTGTGCTTGCAAATGTAATCCATGTATTTCACGGATTTGTCAGGCTCGAACTTTGGCTTTCCTAAATTTACTTTTTATTGGGTTCAAAAGTACAATATGTAATAAACAGGCTCCACCTAGAAAACTTTCCTTTAAACCAAACCAAACCAAAAGTACCCAGTATAGTTGACAATAATGGGTTGTAATAAAGTAGTTAAAAAAAAGTTGTTTAAAATTTTTTCATTTAGCCCCCATCCCGCAACGTGCGATAAGGAACTGCGTTCCAAAAACGAGTAAAGCGCCTCATTTCTCTGATCTCTCTATTACTCTCTTCTCCGATAATTTCAATAATGGAGCAGCTTTTTGATAGTGTAGTTGTATACTTTTTGGTTCTCTTCTACGAGGGTTGCCACATTGCAGTGGTTTTTTCGTCTTTACTTACACATCCTGTTTGTTATCGCTAACCTGGCCGAGATAAACTGCGTTCTAAATGCGTCATTAATGTCGCCCTAAGTTAGTGATAGAACACAAGTTTTAAAAATTTTCAAGGTGGAGCTTAGAGTATAAATGTCGGTGTTAATAGAGTCTACAAATCCGTCAACTTTAGTTGCCGCAGAAAACCACAGACGTTTCTTTGTCCCCAAGTAAATATTTAAAATTTGTTACAAATTTTTCAAACAGCTGTAACTCTGTTAGCCACATTATAAGGTAGGGTGACAACAGCAACAGCAAAAGTTCACAAGAGCAAAATTTAAGCGCTTTTTCTGTCCTACACACACAATTACGTGTGTGTGTGCGTGTATGTGTGTGTTTTTGTGCAAATGGGTAGGTATATGTGTGTGTATTATGATGTTTGCCCTTAAAACAGAAGAAATATAAATATTATTCCGACAAGTGTCATGGAGTTGACTGTTCAAATGTACACAAGAGACACCACAGACGAAAAAGCCACCAGTATTCGTAACATTTCATATTGATGGTATTGCCTGCTTGCTACCCGGAGGCGGATGGAAGGTTGGATTTACCGAAAAATAAAAAAATAAAAGTGAAAATTGTACGTACATACGTATTTCAAAATGTATGCTGGGTAAATATATTATTGACACAGTTGTTAAATAAAAGAATCTACCCCAAAAATGAAACAGAGATCACCGAAAGAAGAAACGTTAAAGAAAAAACAAAAAAAAAGGAACAAAATGTTGTTATTTTAAACAATAAAAACAGTAAAAAAACGTTTACTGGTTCGAGGTTTTACTGACTGTTGGTTCGTTCGATTGCTTTGTTTGCAAACTTACATAAAGTTTCAATTTGTTGCTTGTTTTTTTTTGTTTTTTGGGAAGTTTTTAGCTGCTGTTGGCAAAACCCTTTCATTGCCCCCTGACTAACTACATTTTCATATTCCCTGTTAGGCACGTATTGGATTCGAAACGAAAAGCGATAGTTTTTCCATTGTTTTGCGGCTTCCTTGAGTGTTCTCACATACATAATTAATTACGTCGCCACCAGTCGCAGTCGCTGTCACAGTCAGAGTCACAGCTACAAATTCTGATGGTCTTACAAAGAAGCGAGTCGGTCGGTCGATCGACAAGTTAAAGGTTGTTACAGTGAAGGTGGTAGGAATAAGAATGTCTGTACACAGTAAGCAAATGTACTACACTAGCATTCTAGAAGGTTCAGTACTAATTTTAGAAACATTTACGGGCTACTTTTCAGGCAGGGTACATGGGATGACCCCCCCCCCCCCCCCCTTGCGATTGAGTAATTGCAGATCATCAGTGTCATCATCATCGTCATCGGCAGCTGAATGTTTGCATGCACATGGGGGTATGACTTCGAAAAAAGCTTAGCTTTTTGATGTTTGTTGTTCGTGCATGTCATATTAATACTGTATTTAAATAATAATTATTATGACCATGAAAATGTATTTCTCTCTACCTCTACCTCTCCCTGTCCCTCTCACTCTGTCTCTCTGCCATTCTGCAACTTATTACTCTCGCTCAGATACACCTTCCCATCCCACCCCCTTCAACACCCCACCCACTGTATGAGCAGATCTTCCTCAGCTCAGCTGTTTGTAATAAGTTCATTTAATATAAAAGATTCTAAACTTTTACTGGAAAACACACACACCCACACTCACAAACACAACACACTCTGCTCTTTGTTAATGATACCGATACTTAACGACATTAACAAGAACAGTCACAAAACAAAAAACCACAAGTCCGTCGTCCATCAATTCAGTTTTTGGCAGGGAGGTAATTATGGGGATTAATTAGTACACGGGCCACTTAATAAGTCATTTCAAGTCATTTGCGACATTTACCTTAAAGGTAAGCAAGTAGTGAGTGTGTTTTCTGTCATAGGTCATTGTACAGAAACTGCATTGTACAGCCCAGCGGCGGAAGTCGCAAGGCCTTCCACAAACAAGGCATGCGGAATGGTTCTTTTGTAATGCCTTCCTACTTCCTACAATGCATGCATTTTCCATCAGATAAAACCAAGAAGATTTTTACAATTTTGAGAAATTTTTTTCCGATTCTTTTTAAACGGAATTTAATTGAAAAATTTCATACAAATTTTAAAATTATATTGTTTAATTAATATTTTTAAAATTTTTCAATTTGAAGTTGGGCTTGGTAAAACTTTCTAAGATAGATACATACATATGTACTTGTAAATAAATATATAAAAAAAATTAATAAATGGTTTCCCATTACATCCCATGAAGGGACAGGGTAGAGCTTCTCACAATCACTGAGCTGTGTGCTTTCCAGTTTTCACTCACTGATTGGGACCTACAGTTTTACACCGATTCCGAACCGTATTTTGAGAAGGTTTTTCATGGCTAAATACTCGACACTGTCGCCGTCACTATGCGAGGTGACCGCCGCCGAAAGAAATTTTAAGATGGTCTGAGCAGGGATCGAATCCAGGATCTCATGTACAAGAGACGCGCACACTAACATGTTGATAATGATTGATGTTGATAATGATTTTGTGATAAAATAAATTATTTTAATTTTATTTTTGTTTAACAAAAATCAATTAAAGTAAATGCCTTCTTAGGCCTTCCTCTTTGCGTGCCTTCTAAGGCCTTCTATATGCAATGGGCAGGGAAGGCATTGCCTCCTAATCTCACGTAATGTTAAAAAGAAAGGAGGAGGTAATGTGTAGGGAAGGCTGTCCGTATTTTACAGAAGGCCTGTTTGGTCATGATTTCAGGCCTTCCAGGTCCTGACTTTCGCAGCTGAGCGTGTTCTACACTAACCAACAAAGATAAACTAACACTAATTGGCACATGTGAATTGCAGAATTGAGTTTGTTCTCGTATATATATCTGTGGACTTTTGACAAAACAACCTCTTTCTATAACAGCAATTTTAAAGTGGAGCGAAAAAGCTTTATAAATACCTCACAGCTATTTTTAAAAAATAACTGGCTAAAATTAAAAATAGTGTAGATTTCCATTTTAATATTAAATTTTAAGCAATTATTTTTTAAAATAGTTTTGAGGTATTTAAAAAGCTTTTTCGCTCCCCTTTAAAATTGCTGTTTTAGAAAGAGGTTGTTTTGTCAGAAGTCCACAGATATGATTGATTATCAACCGATGGTATCAATGCAGGCACAGTAGTTAGGCATCTGATGATGAACTTGTCACGGAGTTCCGAAACTAGTCATGCCAGTGAGTGTGTGTTGAACTGAATTGTCTATTATTTCCAACAAAACCCAACCATTTTTCAATTAGAAAAATGTTCGTGACTTGTTAGTTTTGTAGTATGAAGTTCTCATACATTAACCAAAAACTAAAAAAATCGGTTATAAAAATTGAACTTCAAATAAACTTTTCCCATTTTTATTTTATTATTCAAGCTCAATACCATTCTACAGGGTGATTCAGGAAGTTCCGGACAAATTTCTCCAGCCTATTCCTTGGCTCATTTCATGAAGAAAAGTCCACTAGGACCATGTCCGAAAATGCAAGGGTGCGAAATGGCAGCGGGTTCAAAATTTTCGGATTGGCGGTCGGAGGGTAGTAGGGTAAAGTTGCTAACTTCTGAGCCAGTGGTCGGAAAGATTTTGTTGGAAAGGTCTTTAAGAGGCCTTTCAGAATCATTAAAAAAAAGTAGAAAAAAGTCAAATCGCTGAGATACAGAGCTTTCGGAAAAAAAACTTCACATAACCTCAATTTGCTCAGCCAGATGGCAGGTAACTTATGGTTTTTTTCTGTTGAAAGATAGCCATACCAATAACATAAACGAAGCCCAGGGGTCATACCGTTCCAAAGTTATGACACTGACTGGCTCAGAAGTTAGCAACTTTAGCCTACTACACTCTGACCGCCAATCCGAAAATTTTAAACCCGCTGCCATTTCACACCCTTGCATTTTCGGATATGGTACTAGTGGACTTTTCTTCATGAAATGAGCCAAGGAATACGCTGGAGAAATTTGTCCGGAACTTCCTGAAACACCCCGAATGTATGAATAGGCATTGTTTTTGAGTAAATTTACTTCTGAGCCAGTCAGTGTCATAACTTTGGAACGGTAAGGCGTCTGACCTTCGTTTAGGTCATTTTGGAAAGGTAAGAGGTATGGCTATCTTTCAACAAAAAAAAAACATAAGTTACCTGCCATCTGGCTGAGCAAATTGAGGTTATGTGATTTTTTTCCATTTTTTCCGAAAGCTCTGTATCTCGGCGATTTGACTTTTCCTCTTAAAGACCTTTCCAACAAGCCCAAAACTAAAAAAAATCCGGCCACTGGCTCAGAAGTTAGCAACTTTACCCTACTACAAATTTTGAACCCGCTGCCATTTCGCTCCCTTGCATTTTCGGACATGGTCCTCGTGGACTTTTCTTCATGAAATGAGCCAAGGAATACGCTGGAGAAATTTTTACGGAATTTCCTGAATTACCCTGTATATTATTAAAAAAAAAACACCTGTTCTTAAAAAAATACCTTATCTTAAAGTAGTACTTTTGCTTAAAAAAAAGTAAATTTTCTTACAAAAAGTACCTTTTCTTAAAAAAAGTAAATTTTCTTACAAAAAGTCATCCAGTCCACTTTAAGTCATACATTGCGTGGGAGTTCTGTCAAAAAACGCCCATACTCAAAAGTAACCATATTCAATAGCAGATTGATATTGCGATAAATATTATCTAATACCAAAATTGGTTAGGATCCTAAGTGGTTTTGGGGAAGTTGTGTGACTACCAACCAATGGTCCTCCGAATATTTATATTCGAGGTGCAAAAATGGGCATGGCAAGTTGTTGCCAAAATTTTGATAATTACCAAATTTTATTAAGATCGGTTATGATTGGGAGATATCAAGTCGGTGAATCTGAAATACGAACAACTTTTGTATGGGAGGCACGAAACTGGGCGTGGCACAACAGTCAGTCATTAATTACACAGTAGCTTTTAAAAAATATCGAATTTTATTAAGATTGGTTGCAGTTTACGAGAGTTATCGTGTCAATCAACCGGTTATTCTCCCATCTTTTACATGAGAGGTACCAGAATGGGTGTGACAAAATCGCTCATTTTCTATAGGAGTGTGGTATTTGACTAAATATTGACTAGTACAAAATTTCATAAAGATTGGTTCGGTTTTGCGGGACTACTCGGGCCGAACAGCCAGACTTCGAAACAACTTTTGTATGGGAGGTACCACAATGGGCGTGGAAAAATCACCTTTTTTTTAATCGGTGATTGGCGTTTGATAACGTGAAGCCTTATACCTAATTTCATTAAGGTCGGAAGTGTTTTACGCGATTTATCGGATTGCCAACCCGGACGAACACCCAGTTTTGTATGCGAGGTACCAGAACGGGCGTGACAATCTTGCCTATTTCTTCCAGTTAAGCAGGCATTTACAGATTATTAACCGGTGTGAGAGTTGAAGCTAATCACATCTACCAGAAGAAAGGTTTGATAAAAAATATGATTTTGTGGTAAATGTGTCGATTTGTATGGGAGGTCAAAACGCCCATTCTCAATCCCATACTCAGTATTGACAAACCAAATGAGAAAACCAAACAAGGGGAAACCATTTCTAAATTCTTTATATTAACTTCACCTGTCTGTATGTATCGCACCGAAAAAACTTTGGATTGATTTTTAACCCTTTTCCCGTGATCCAATCGAGCTGAAACTTCACAGGCCAACTAATGACGACGACAAAAAAAAAACTATCAAAATATGGGCGGGATTGGATAAAGGGGCTTGGTACCTCCCATACAAATCACAAACTAAAAATCCATTATTTCAGCTCCTGTTAACGGTAATTGAACAAAATTGGGTATGTTGGTTAGGTTTACATATTCTAAGATCTGCTGCAAATACGGGCGGGATTGGACAATGGGGCGTGGTCATACATATATAAAGAATTTATAGTCAAAAACTATGTTTTTTACGGGTTGGTTTTTTTCTTTTAAATTTTAAACTTCAAATGGAATTCCCAAATTTTAATTAAAAATATTTGTTTTAAATTAAATAGAATTTTTCTGGTTTTCAATTGGCAAAAACATATGTAATTCGATATGTCACTTAAAGTGCTTAAATCTGAAAGGATTGAAAAATTAAAATGTTTAGCCTTGAAAGAACGAACAACAACCATTTTAATCTTTGCTTTTCATTTAATTAAGACTAAGACTAAGATGCCAACAACTAAAAAACTTTAATCTAAAAGTGAATTTAATCTTTATGGCAGAAAATATCTCAGCTCACTCACTCGCACACAATGCGAGCGATCTTTCAAAACTTTGACCGTTTGTAAAAGTGGAAGATGTTTTGATGAAGATGATGATAATACAAACGATTAAAATAATACATAATTTCAAATGATAAAGAAAGATTTACGTCCGTATTCATTAGTAAATGTATGTATGCATGTTAGTATTAATATACATACACATACGCATATGCACGGGTTACAAACATATGTGTGTAGATTTGTGTGTATATCCCTTCTATGTACTCTTATTTAATTTTCGTACTAGTATTATGTGTTTTACATTTGTAAGTACTTATTTATATGTATGTATGTATGTATGTGCATTTTGTGATAGAAAACCAGCAAGAACAAAACAAAATATCAAACCAACAATGGCAGCAACAGAAGTTGAAAATACATACATGCATTCATGCATCCATATGGATGTAAGAATGCATGTGTGTGAGTTCTATTGCATCTATTATCTCCTCTAAGTCATGGAAATTTTCAAGGTTACAAAATGTAATTCCAACATTTAGAAATTGTAAAATTAAACGAATCTACAACCACAACAACAACATCTTTCACAAGCAGCAGCAATAACTACACCAGCAACAACAACAACAACGCTAGCATTAGCTAAACAACACAAAGATCGTGAAAATCTATGAGAACAATTTACTAGTTTCCCCCATATTAAGAGAAAGATAATGATTTAAACACCATTCTCTTTTCTTTGAAGCCTAAAGAAAATTCTGAGAGACACACACACACACACAGAGAGAGAGAGAGAGAGAGAGAGAAATTGATTCTGTAGTCAACAAATATATCCGATAAACAACAAGAAACACGATGATGTTAAACGATGTTCATATGGTTGGATGGTTGTCTTTACAGGGGATGGCTTCTCTATGAAAATCAGAAGAGTGGGGTAAAACGGGTCCATTTGGGTGGAGATGTACGATTGTTTTGTTGTGTTCTATTGCTAATAATGCTGCCTGCTGGTGGTGTGTGTGTGCCAATGTTGGTGCTGTTTTTGGTTTTGTCGGCAGTTCGTGAGAGTATGATGTATGTATGGGTTGGTGTAAGTTGATTGTTGTTTGCATTGGTGTTTGGCCTTTGGCTTCTTATGGACAATTCTAAGGTTTTCTTTCGAGCTGTCGTCATTGTTGTTGCAGTGAGAGAAGAAAACAAACAAGTCATCTCGCATTGTTAGAAAATCAAACAGAGATATACTACACACTTACATTCACTCTTTTAATACTCTTACACTTGATTCGTATACAAAAAGCCAACGAAACACACGCGAATGTTAAATGAAAAACTTTTACGAGGTTAAATAATCACCAAAGCACACGCACACATAGACATGCGCGACTTCCATGCGATACTTGAGTATGACGATGGCAAAAACAAAAAACTGCAATTGCAAATAAAAATGCAGAATTGTCCAGCCGTCTAATGCACTTTTGACTGTTGTGCAGTGGCGGCGCAGGAAATTACAATACATTATGACAGCAAAAACACTTTCTTTACCCGATGCTTGAGAATACGGGAGACACCCTCTCGCTGGTTTCATTTAATGACATCGATTGCAACTAGAAGGCCATAGTAAACTATTAGATTAAATAATAATGAATATGGGTCACCCCACAAGATGTGTGACATAGTGGGTCAGGGATTTTGACCTTTGGTGAATATATCGGAAAATTATGTCAATATACATACATACTTATGTATGTATATAACTCCACAAAAAATAAAAGTAAAGTTCCTAAACTTGTTGTTGTTGCAATTTCAAAATTGAAAATTTCAGGAATTTAGTATTTTTCTGAATTGTTTTATTCTGTTGTTCGACCTTTTCTTTATTAATAAATAATTAATATTCTTCGAGCTTGAGGTCAGATTTGCTGTTCTTGTTTTTATTTTCCTCGATATTTCGCTACTCCATTGTGTAGCATCATAAGGAGATATGAACAATATTTAACAATTAAAACCAAATAACAATTGTGAAAAAATTATGTCAACATAAATGTTTGAAAAAATTTTCCCGCCTTTTTCAATATTTTCTGAAGTTACACAAACAAAAATAATGTACGTAAAAAGTTCATATACATATGAATCGATAAACAATTTGTGTCTAAAAAGTTCTACTTCTTACTAATTAACAGGTATTTTCCCAAATTTCATCACAAACTCAACTAGGAATATACAAAGAATCTTTTCTGAAAATGGGTTGTCATCTATTCACCAGAATATTTCCATCTATACACAAGAGTTACACAGCAAACTATTCAATCTAACAATCAAACAAAAGCACATGTTACTAAGGGAAACTAATAATGAGATGGATACTATAAAAAATAATTTAGGCTGATATTTTGCTGAAGAAGAAATTAGAGAATTTTTAGAATATGAGGATAGGAAACGAATATGGGCATTTCCACAGAAAGGTCCACCTTATGTCACATCACGTCACACTCGTTAATTGCTTATATTTTAAGAACAGTTAGTTAGATTGTTTTTTCATCTGTTATTAAATATAGAGCTTCTTACATTCTGTATTTAGTAAAAGAATAGAAAACAATCGAACTTCATGGTCCTAAAATATAAACAATTTACGATGGTGACGTGATGCGACATAGGGTGGCACTTTCTGTGGAAATGCCCATATCGAAGAATAATAGGACAAAGGAAGTACATCAAAGGAAATTTAATTCACTTGCAAATTTACAAGAAAAGAATTTAGGATTTAAATTGAATGAAAAGTGGTTTGTTAATAAAACTGACGTAGACATTCCTAAAGAGGTGCAGTGGATTCTTTCACTTGGTCAAAAACATGCACTACCTGTAAAGAGGAAAGATTTCCCAATTTTGAATATGATGGCGGAGGGGGAGGATCTTGTACAAAACTTAGGGGAAAAGGAAGAACAGGAAATATCACGGACTAAATTAACGACAATGTTAGATAGTCAAATGAATAATGAAATTCATTTTAGATAAAGTGGATAAGGCAGAGAAATTCCTAAAAAGTAATAAGAATATTTTAATTGTTAATGCTGATAAGGGAAATGCAACAGTAGCTATAAAAAATGTGACTATGTCTGGAGAATAGGCAACATTGTTGGAAATACATCAGAATACAAGCTAGTGAGCAAAGATCCTACGATTACGCTAGAAAGGAAGAATAATAAATTCGTCGATGAACTTCAAAAAGTAGGAATTATTAATCAAATACAAAAGAATAAACTTAAGACAACAGTATCCACAGCACCGAGATTATATGGAGTTCCAAACGTACACAAAGAAGACTTTCCATTAAGACCAATTTCCTCTATTGTAAACTCTCCATCATATGAACTGTGTAAATACATTACAAACATCCTTAAAAAGATAACGGAAAATTCGAAATATAAAGTAAAAGATTCAATACAATTTAACTACAGAATAAAGAACCAGAAGATTAATAGTAACGAAATTTTAGTTTCGTTTGATGTAGTATCTCTAATCCCGAGTGTTCCCGTAGACTTAGCTATCAGTATCATAGAGGAAAAATGGAACACATTAAAGCAACATACAGACATTAATAAATCTTTATTTTTAGATATATTACGATTTTTTGTAGTGGATAACCGATATTTTCAACATGATGGGAGAATATATTTGCAACAAAAGGGACTCCCAATGTGTTCACCAGCTTCTCCAATAGTTGCTGACATCTTTATGGACAATTTTCTGGACTCTTGTATCGAAAACTGGCTTTAAAACCAAAAATGTTAACAAAATATGTAGACGATTTATTTTGTGTGAAATAAATACAATTTTGGATGTTTTTAACAATTTCCACTCCAGTATCAAATTTACAATGGAAAAAGAGTCAAATTCAAAACTTCCCTATTTGGACACATTGGTGGTCAGGAGAGGGGAAAATTTATCAATTAATTGGTATCAGAAACCAACGACTTCCGGAAGAATAATCAACTTCCACTCGAAACAACAAAAACGTATGATTATAAATACGGTGAAAAATTTAATTTGACTATAAGTGATGTAGAATTCCACAAGGTCAATAAGGAGAGGATAAGAAGTATTCTCAAGGACAACAACTCCCGAACCATCTTACCATCAGACTGATAAGGCAATTTGAGGATAAAGGACAACCTAATAGGGTTACTACGGATGAGCCGAACATTTTCAAATCAATAACCTACATACCTGGAATAGGTTACTTGCTTGCAAACATATATATGTTTCCTGCAATATGTTGCTGTACCGTTTTTTCTGCGTGTAGCACTTTGTCGTTACTTGGCGCATGTAGATTTTTTCATGAATACAGTGTTTAAGGCAAATCCGATGAAAAATTGGCAAATACTTTATAGTATTATTAGTTTCATACAATGGGTAAAGAGTTTAAAATGACATAACTCTGGAACGGTAACTGCAAATTCAAAATTTTTTTCTACAAAATTGCTTGGAATTTATACGTCTTTTAAATTGCATCACTAGTTTTTTAAATTTGCATAGGAATTTTATAAGTTATAAAGCGTTACTAACAAAAGTTATAAAAAATTTACGAAAAAATTTACCTTATTGACAAAATCATTGCCAAAACTGGTGGTTTGTGCATATATATAATAAATGTTGACCTACAAACTAAATAAAAATATTGTGGTTATTGACCTAGTTTTAAATAAAATTCAAAAAACGTCCAGAATACCCGATTTTTTGGGGGAAATTCGACTTGTGCAACCTCTAAACCTCTTCCAAAAAATCTGAAAAAAATCTCAAAACCACTTTACCCTATTAGCTTTCCAATCAAGCTTGAGCAACCATAAAAGTCGAAAGAGAAAAATTTTTTGGGACACCCTAATATACATAGGTAATTTTTGTAAGAATATGTATTATATTTTCCCGAAATGGTTCTTTTTTAAAGAGAGGTACTTCTTTTATTAAAAGTTAATGTTTTCTTTTTTAAAAAAAAGTACTATTTTTATGAACAAGTACTTTCTGTAAGAAAAAGCCATAAGAGTATGATTTTTTTGTACAAAGAAGTACTTTTTTTTAGAATTGTTAATTAATTGTTAAAGAAGTGGTACTCTTTTTAGGAAAAGGTTATATTTTTAAGAAACTGTACTCATTTTCAGAAAGGCTACTTATCTCAAGGAAAGAAAAGAGAAGTTATTATTTTATTTTTAAGAAAAGGTAGTTTTAGGAAAAGGATTTTTTAAGAGAAGGTATTTTATTTGAAGAAAAGGTTTTTTTTAAGAAATGTGATTTTTTTAAAATTGGTCCTTTTTTTCAAGAATAGGTACATTTTTAAGAGTAGGTACTTATCTCAAGAAAAGTTATTTTGTTTCACATAAAAGGTACTCTTTAAAGAAAATGTAGTTTTTTAAGAAAATGCAATTTGTTTAAGAAAATTTAATTTTTTAAGAAAAGGTACTTTTTGTACTTCTTTAAGATAAGGTAATTTTTTAAAAAAAAAGTTACTTTGTTTAGGAATATGAATAGGTATTTTTTGTTTTTAGAAAATTTACTTTTTTTAAGAAAAGGCACTAATTTAAGAAAATGTTGTTTTTAAACTTCTTTCACTTTGCCTTTTTTTCTAAATTTAATTTTTATTGGCTTGAAAATTACAATGTTTACTAAATATTGATTACAGGCGCCACCTAGAAAACTTCCCATGAAACAAGAAAAATTTCCAACATATGTTAGTCTAGACACAAACCAAAGCAAAATTACCCAATATAGTTGATAATACTGGGTTGTAGATCATTTCTTTGCACTAATGGTACCTGAGATATCCAATGACGAGAAAATCGATCTCAATTTGGACGCCGACGTTGATTGCCCCCCTCCTAACCAAGACGAGGTCAGAACAGCTATTGCCCGGCTTGGGAACAATAAAGCCGCAGGAGCCGATGGATTACCGGCGGAGCTGTTTAAGGCTGGCGGCGATGAGCTGATAAGGTACATGCATCAGTTCATTAGCAAAATTTGGTTAGATGAATGCATGCGCGGCGATTGGAGTCTTCGTGTACTATGTCCCATATTTAAAAAAAGGTGACCCGAGTCTCTGTGCCAACTACCGTGTAATAAGCCTTTTATCCATAGCATATAAAGTTCTATCAAGTATAATGTGCGAAAGACTAAATCCAATTATCGCTGACCTGATTGGACCATACCAGTGTGGCTTTAGGCCTAGAAAATCAACAACCGACCAGAGTTTCACGCTACGCCAAATCCTGGAGAAGACCCATGAAAAACAAATCGACACCTATCATCTAATTATCGATTATAAGGCGGCCTTAGATAGCCCGATACGTGGGAAACTCTGCGAAGCAATGTCTGATCTTGGTATTCCTGCAAACTCATACGCCTTTGCAGGATGACCCTGGCGGATACCAAATCCGCAGTGAAAGTTGGTAAGGATCTTACCGAACCTTTCGAATCTAAGCGAGGCCTCAGACAAGGTGACACCCTATCGTGGATTCTCTTTAACATCTTAATAGAGATTATTCTGAGAAAAGCTGGTGTCAACATGAATAAAACCATCAGCAGCAAAAGTCACATGCTGCTCGCGTATGCTGATGATACAGACATCATTGGGTGCACAATTAGAGATTTTACTGCGGTGTTTTCGAGAATTGAGAAGGAGTCCGCAAAAGTGGGGGTCTGGCGGTAAATGAGGACAAGACAAAATTAATGGTTTCAACAAGCAGGGCCTCCACGCGATTAGACCAAAGCGTGAACGTTGATAACCGTTATAATTACGAGGTGGTGGGCGAATTTATATACCTCGGATCTAACGTAAACAAGAACAACAACGTCAGCCTTGAGATCAAGCGGAGAATTGTACTTGCGAATAGATGTTATTTTGGACTAAGCAAGCACTTTAGAAACAAAATTCTCTCTCGAGTAACAAAAGTCCAACTATACCAGACTCTCATACAACCTGTCTTGCTTTGCTTTATGGCGCAGAATCCTGGGTCTTATCGCAAGCGTATGAAACATCTGTAGGAGTCTTCGAGAGGATAATACTCCGAAAAATGTATGGCCCTATAGTGCACAACGATGTGTATCGGCGATGCAAGAACCATGAGTTGTATGCGCTATATTCCGACATTGACATATTTAACCGGATCAAAATAACGCGATTGCTCTGGCTGGGCCATGTCAGTAGAATGGATGAAGGCGAACCAGCACGAAGGGTTTTCGAAACCGAACTCGAAGGAAGACGGAAAATAGGAAGACTAAGACTACGCTGGAGGGATCAGGTTGGCGTACACTTGGTATTGCCAACTGTAGAGATAAGGCAAAAGATCGAACTGGTTGGCGAAATATGTTATCTTCGTTTTGTAAGGTCCCTGACCCCTTGGGGTTGTTCGTGACCGGATAAGTAAGTAACATGCTCCACCTAGAAAATTTCGCATTAAACAAGAAATTTCCCAACATATGTTAGTCTAGACATAAACCAAAGCTAAAGTACCCAATATAGTTGATAATACTGGGTTGTAGCATAATAGTGTTAAAACAAAATTTGTTTAATTTTTCCATTTAACCCCCATCCCGCAACGTGCGATTAGGAAGTTTGTTGCAAAATCTTAATTAATTGAGAAGCTCTTTCATAGCTAATTACTCGCTAGTGTCACTGTCATTTGTCATGGAGTCCGAGAGAATTCATGCGTGCTTTCCTGAATTACTCCTGAATGGTCTATTATTCGCCCTTCAATTAAATTTCTCATACATTGACCGGAATTTCTGTAATATATTGATGTTGTTTTTGTTGAAATTCTGTAATGTTTTGTTGAAATTAAAATAATAAGTTTTAAATATCAACCAAATTTTATTATTAATTTCAAACTCTTTCATGTCTTTTGCATTGGAATATCAAACACAGTTTTATTAATTTAATTTATGTTTTAAATTTCAATTTAAATTTCCCGAAATCTCCTTTGAAATTTTCAGACTTTAAATGTATTTTTATTTAATTTTCTTTGAATTCCAATTGAAAATGCTGTAGTAGTTCAAATTATTTGATTTCAAAGCAACCAAATGACGCCCAATGTGCTCCTCAGTTCTTTTAAAAAAAATATTGACTTTTAATCAAAAACTATAAAACTAAACCTGTGAAACCACTTGTCGTCTTCTTCTGGTTTTTGGCCATGAATTCTGCAACGCCTCGCATTAAAATGAAACTGAGAAATTTCTTTTGTCGCACAAATTAAGAAGTCATAACCATGCAAAAACGTAACATATTTAGACAAGTCCGGTATAAGTTGACCATATATACGAGTACAAGCTGAGTTCTAATTTGCATAAGAAGCAGCCACGAATATTCTACGTATTTTCCTGTTAAATTAATAATTCTTAAGTTTCCGCATATGATGATCACTTGGAATTTGTTATGCATTTCAAATCAAGAATACAAGTTTTTCAGATGTTAAAATAGGCTACGTCTTAATTTGGACACATTATCATAAACCGATATAGAAGATTAAGACAAACAAGTCTTTGTCTTTATCTTCTGGTTCAATGTTTATTCTAAAACGTCCCACCTTAATAAATATGTCGAAACGTCACACACACATTTCATAACGCAGTTACCAACGTGGCGGCCAAAAGAAGTTGTTTGGTAAAAATGTGTACGAAATGAATTAGCATTTAAGCCACATGTTTCTCAGACGCATCGGCATACTGGTCAAAACAAACGAACGGCCAGCTGACGGGACAACACGCAAATCACTGATTGGCAACTTTGGACGGTTAGGGGGTTGACCTTCACCTACAAGCCATCAAAAGCAACAACAGCAGCAGCAGCAACATAAAGGCAACATAAACATGTGTGGCGACCAACAAGTTTTATGTCATAAATGGCCATAATGTTGCGGTGGACGTTTTGGATGGAGGTGGGGGTGGAGAAGGTGGTGGGGCAGCTCAAACTGAGTAGTATTCCCAAAGTGGCCATTGAGTTCTGCTTTTCAGTTTCTATTGATATTTTCCAACATGCACTTCTTAATAATGGTGTTGTTGTTGTGTCTAATGTTGCTGTAGTTTTAGCCAATGTTGTTGCACTTATTTCTAATATAAACTCTGTTGTTGCTATTTTTTTATTTGTTAATGTTGTTGTTTTCTGACACACTTGCGTGGAAGTTGGATTAACATACAACTTCATATAGTTTCAACCCTCCCTCCCACCCCGACTTAACCAACTCCTTTCTGTTAACGCAATTTCATTCATAATCTGCCTGCAATTTTGGCCATTATCGCGGTGCTTTAATTGTTAAGCTGGTTAACAGCTGTTAACATTTGTGATTACTCACAATTCATCTTTGGATCAAGTTAATGTCGATGGAATAGCAATGATAATGATGGATTTTATTACCTCAACGTTTATTGGCCATTAAAAACAACTTAGGAAAAGTTAAAATACGAGATACACATTGGATCACAAAGGCAATAATTCTTTTTTTTTACTTTTTAATTAATCAACAAAAACAATGGCAACACTGACGCCATTTGACAGCAGTCAATATTGAAAAAAGTACAAATTTAAATTATAGAATATCTAGGGAACTACTGAAACCCGAACAAGAGTGACCAAGATTTTTAAAAATTTTCTGATAACTTATTGAAATTTGAGTTCGTACGCAACACATATCAAAGTCCCAAGGAAGCTTTTGATATTTCTCCTACTGGGTATCTCTCTGGGATGGCGGACAGAAGGACGCGCTTCACATCTGTATGTCGGATACATAGAATAATACATACGTAGATAAACTTATTCTCTCATCTGACGTTTCATTTCACACTCTTCATCGTAGGTTTGTGGAAATGAGAGCAATTAAATTTAAAATTATCTTACACCAGGTGGAGTTACAAAATATGTTCACTTAACTTTTTCCTGTCGTTTTGGTGTAGAACTGAATAATTTAAATATATTTTGCACTTTTTTGTTGACCTTTATCGTTGGTATACATTTGTATTTTATTTAACACAACTAGTTTGTCACAAAACACGAAATTCGGTTGTTGTTCCTTTGTTGATCGCTGTATATTATTGCCACCATCTGGTATTATTGAACCCATATTTTCCACCATCCAATGTTTACTTTCCATCGTACCTATGACGTTTAATTTATTGAGCGAATAAAAGCTTCTATGGTATGTATTATTCTATGGTCGGATATAGCAAAAGTAAAATATATAAAATACAAACAATATGCATTAATATAGTTTGGAGGAGCGTCCTGAATATCATGCTAACTCCGGCGTGTCTCGGATCATCATTCGACTACCGTCACTGAAGCTCATCGAACAAGCAGGATATTTCTGTCCTTAGAAGGCGTATGGACCAACATTTAAAGGCAAACAAATAGTTAAACAAAGTCCAGGTACGACAAAGCGGTGCTCTGTCTACTCTATAATAGGCGGCTACAATATTCAACCTGGCAGTAAGTAACATGCAAACCCTCGATGGGCTGCTCTATCCAATTTTTACGGTTCATAATGTCATTGAAAGTACGAACACTTGCAACCCCCTTTTGTTAACGACCATGACAAAGGCACAAGGGTCACGATTGGAATGTACGAACACTATTCCCAATGCCCAGCTCGCGGATATCCTCGAAATCTATATGGCTGACATACTGCTACCCAGGAAATGAGATAATCAGGACATGGTTGTAGAAGGTGGAAGTCTGTGACATCTAATTCAGCTGCCGTGAAAAAACATGAATTTGGCTGCCGGTGTGTAGTTGGCAAAAGGATTCGGGTGACCGTCTGTGATGCAATGAATTTAATTTAACTGTATTGGATTGAACTGAATTGAAATGAATTAAACTGGTTTGAATTGAATTGAAATGTATTTAATTTTATTTAATCGAATTGAGATGAATCGAAGTGCATTGAATTGAAATTAGTTGTTTTAAATTGAGTTGAATTGAATTGAAATTGACTGAACTGAATTGAATCGAATTGAACTGAATTGAATTGAATTTTATTGAATCGAATTGAACTGAATTGAATTGACTTGAATTGAATGGAAATGAATTGAATTAAATAGAATTGATTCGAATTGAACTGAACTGCACTGAACTGAAGAGAACTGAATTGAGTTTTATTGATTTGAAATGCAATGAACTGAATTGAATTGAAATGAATTGAAATGAATTGAATTGAAATGAAGTGAAATGAATTGAAATGAATTGAAATGAATTGAAATGAATTGAAATGAATTGAAATGAATTGAAACGAATTGAAATGAATTGAAATGAATTGAAATGAATTGAAATGAATTGAAATGAATTGAAATGAATTGAAACGAATTGAAATGAATTGAAATGAATTGAAATGAATTGAAATGAATTGAAATGAATTGAAATGAATTGAAATGACTTGAAATGAATTGAAATGAATTGTAATGAATTGAAATAAATTGAAATGAATTGAAATGAATTGAAATGAATTGAAATGAATTGAAATGAATTGAAATGAATTGAATTGAATTGAATTGAATTGAATTGAATTCAATTGAATTGAATTGAATTGAATTGAATTGAATTGAATTGAATTGAATTGAATTGAATTGAATTGAATTGAATTGAATTTAATTGAATTGAATTGAATTGAATTGAATTGAATTGAATTGAATTGAATTGAATTGAATTGAATTGAATTGAATTGAATTGAATAGAATTGAATTGAATTGCATCGAATTGAATTGAATTGCATTCAATTGAATTGAATTGAATTGAACTGAATTGAATCGACTTGAATTGAATTGAATAGAAATGAATTCAATTGAATTAAATTGAATTAGTTCGAATTGAATTGAATTGCATCGAATTGAATTGAATTGCATTCAGTTGAACTGAATTGAATGGAATGGAAATGAATTCAATTGAATTAAATTGAATTAGTTCGAATTGAATTGAATTGCATCGAATTGAATTGAATGGAATTGCATTCAGTTGAACTGAATTGAACTGAACTGAATTAAATTGAATTGAATTGAATTGAATTGAATTGATTTGAATTGAATTGAATTGAATGAATTGAAATGAATTGAATTGCATCGAATTGAATTGAATTGCATTCAATTGAATTGAAAGGAATTGAATTGAATTATATTTAATCGAATTGAGATGAATTGAATTGAAACGCATTGAAATGAATTGAATTGCATTGAAGTAAATTTAACTGAATTAAATTGAAATGAATTGCTTTAAAATGAGTTGAAATGAAATTTATGGAACTGAATTGAATATAAAAAATTGTTTCCCATTACATCCCATGAAGAGATTGGGAAGAACTACTCGCAACCAGTGAGCTGTGCGCGTTCTACACCATTTCCAATTGAAATTTTAAAAAAATCAAATCAAATTTTAAAATTTTATTTGAGTTTTAAAATACACTAATTGAAAGTTAAATATTCTATTTGAAATTAGAAATAAATCAATTGAAATTTAAAAACATCAATTGAAATTTAAAAGACATCAATGCGTACGACGAGAATTTTTCTATTAATTGAAACGTTCTGTGTTTTACGCAGGGGTCTAAACGAAATTCATAAAAAAGATGAATTAGTGTGGAACATAAGACACAATAGTATCGCATAATACAGGAAACTTATTTAGACTCGCCGTCTTTTAGTTTAGTTCTTTCGTTTTAACGCCCAATACTTTAGGTAGACGACAGTTTTAAGATCTGCACCGGAATTCTGCATTTAAAAATTGGTAGTTAAACTGAAAAATTTTATGAGTTTTGACAATTTATTTACCGAATTTTATCGCTAAAACGTTACAGAATGCCAGTTGTGATGAATACAAATCTATTGCATATTCATTGAATTACCCACATGTGAACGATCATTTGCTTTTGTCGTGCCGCCTCTGATAACTCATTTTCAAATTCATAATCAAAACATAACTTTATACAAACTGTCAATTAGTATTGTCAATTTAAATCAAAGCAATAACTTTGCAGTCATTTAAATCATTGACGTCCCCAGCCAAAACACAATCGGTCGGTCAGTTGAGCGCCAAACAAGAAGTGTCATCATTGATGATGTGTCATGTTTAACAATGTGGTGGGCGCCATTTGAATGAATAATTATGCAGAGTTGATTCATAAATCAAAACCCAAAACCAGCAGACAACAGACTTGAGGCAACACAAATGAAACAACTGCAGCAAAAGATCGATTAAGGCCCAACACACCACATAGACGACTTATGCAAATTTCTTCTCTCTCGCAAGAATCGCCAACAAGACAATACCAAAGTATTCCATAACTCGACGAGAGGAAACCTTAAGTTATTGTGTCGTATGTACATTTAGTTATATAGACAACCCGAAACACAAACAAGAAACAACGACCATATAAAAACGTTCAAATTTATGGTCACAAAGTATAAATAATTTAGCCAAAGACGTGTGCAAACACGTTTATGGACAAATGATTTAAAGAAGAACACACCACTCGCATTCACTTCCACTCGTATCCAATCGAAAACAAAGACTACAAATTCGATTTTTGGAACAAAAAAAAAAAAAACAACCCGCACAAAAAAAAGAAGAAACATCCAAGAATTTTATTGTTATACCAGAGGATCCGAAACGCGACAAATGTAGTAGAATTCCAAAACCAATAAAGTATCAGAGGACCTCCAAAAACGAAAACCAACAGCAACAACAACAACAAATTGCACATATCATGGTGTACAACATTTGGAGTGGACACTCCATATGGGGCATGACAAATGGCTTGTGGTGACTTGTCAAAAATGCAACAACAAATGTCATAGATGATGCCACACACTCCATTGCACAAGATTATGGTCACACAAAATATTACCCAATGAAGTGGAAAACGCACGCTTGAACTAAATAAGCTCGACAAAGGGTTGATAAATAATAAACGATAATTAAAAATTAAGAAAACTGTAAAAAAAGAATAAGCAAAATATAGGGTGCCCCAATAAAAGGGCACACGCTGAAAAAAACGGCCCCTGTAACATATTCTCCCTAACATATTCAGCAGGAACCATGTACAGTGAAAGCTCTCTTCGCGGACAGCTCTTATAGCCGGACAGCTCTCTTAAGCGGACAAATTCCTTGGTCCCAAAATGTTCGCCTTGTTTCAGGAAGAAATCATGCTCCCTTAAGCGGACGCTCCCTTGGACGGACGCGGACACTTTTTTGGTATCAAACATCTCCCATGAGCGGACAACAAAACTGTGAAAACATGATTTCTAAAAATTTTTATTGTCGAAATAAATGAAAGTATGAAGGAGAAAACAACTAACAACGCGTTCATGTATCAGACAAGTACGTAACTATCTGCGTTGAGCTGTGATTCACCTTTTTGGCTCACAGACAAAAAATTGCGCAGCTACTGTGATTAACCTCTACCTAAGAAATGTGTTTTTTGCTGTTATATTTTGATAAGCATAAGTTGAAAAGGATCCCTTGAAACGTGTGAATGTTGCATCATCCGTCAATTTTTTCAGCAACAAAAATAATTTTGAATTTTATTTTCAGTATGTTTGATTTAAGTTTATGATTTACGAATCTGCATTTTTTCTACGTGAATATTTTACTTGAATGTTAAGGGCTTGACAATGCCATTATTGAAATGATATTTATAGAACGTGTACATTAGTACGCATTTAAATAACATAAATTTATAACAAATTGGTTTGTAATGTATTAACATATTTATTTCCTTAGTGGAGAGAGTGTTCTCTTTAATTTTATTTAATTTCCATAAAACGATCTATTGGGCGGACATCTCCCTTAGGCGGACAAAATTGGTGCGACCGTCAGTGTCCGCTTAAGAGAGCTTTTACTGTATATGTTTAGAACACACTCCAAACATGCATATGTTTGCCAGCCCCAAACTAACTTGTATTTATATGCAAACAGTACCTTAACGTGTATGCTTTAACGTGGGCACATGTGCGTTCGTCATCCCAAACATCCATATACTTACGTGGAAGCATTCGTGTGTTTCCCCCAAACCTCCATATACTCACGTGGAAACATATGCGTATTTCATCCCAAACATAATAATATTTAAAACCGTATTATTCATTGAATTCAATATATATATAGTATATATGTACTATTTATTATAATTAGTTTTATCAATATAAATCCACATTTATAAATAATTAACACAAAAAAAATTAAGAGATTTAAAATGGAGCTTTCTACACTTAATTGAATTAAATGCATTAGTGTTTTTCATGAAATAAGAGTCTGCTGTTCTTTTGATTCTCCTTTCTTTACTGCCTCTAAGGTTTTTGTTTTCAGAAGGTTTCAACTATGCTTTGGTTATCACTGTGCGTTGGTACACAAACAATATACATACTTATATACAAATTTAGTTCATGCAAGCCAAGCGTGTATTAATTACTTGTGCTGATTTTATTATATTTCACAAACGGTCCACCGTTCCGATTTTCTTGGTAAATGCTCGGCCAAACAAACCACTTCACGTTGTTGCCCTTTCCAGTTTTCTTCCTCAAAATCGTTTATTCACTTTGGTGGCACACATCCATATATATGAAACACATATATGCACAAACACCAAAGCAACAACCCAAACCAATTAACAGTCCGAGCCTTTGTTTATTTGTTTTTCACTGATCAAGCGCTTTTGATATCCTCTGTCCGATGAACCATTGACGACTGAATACATGAAACTAAAACGCAATACATCAGCCAAAATAACGAACACTGACTTCATCTGCAATTTGCACGCGCGTTCAATATTTATGGATCACTGACTGAGAGAATAAATCGAAATTACAGATGCACACTTACAATATATACTATTTTATTATCTTTCTCTCTCGATAGCATAAACAGTGCAACAAACACAGCTATATTTGTATCACAAACACAAATATATTATACCATATTAAGCACTGTGTCTCAAACATGTAATATTGAATAGCAAACACAATGTGTTTGCACACAAGTAAATTATATTTGCGACAAGCTCCAAACACACTTAATATTTGCATCCAAACACCAAAAAACGACTGATTTTCAGCGTGTATGATTGCATTTAAACATACAACACATATTTTTGACCGAGTGGCGATATTTTTATTCTGTACTTTCAACTTTTCACTGTAAAGTTGAATTGTTCCAATTAAAGCCTCGTATTCAGATGTAGCGAAATTTTCGTAAGAAATGTTGTCATTTATCTCTAACCGAAAAATTTCGTTGCGGAGAGTTACCACCTATCTCTGATTTACCTTGAACATATTTCATTTATAATTCCTCTACGCACTCCATTTTATTTTTAACACCTGTGGTATTACTTTTGGTTGTTAAAATAATCATCACGTCGAAATTCCGGTCCACAATGATCAAACAATTGTTTTCGTACGAAATAACTTCGGCGTAACAACCCTGTACTTAATTTTGCCTACGAAATGTTAGCAAAAAGCTGAGAACCAAGCAAATGAGAAGTGAGCGACATTTTCGGTTCATGAAATTTTCGTTATTTTTTATACCCATACTTCTTACGGTAACGAAAATTTCCTAAAAACTCGAAACGGGCTTAAGTATGGAATAAAGTAACCCGCGGGGGAAGTTGTTGTGAAAGATTACCGGGTTTTCGATGACACCTCGTTTACAACAGCAATATTGTTGAAAGACCGGCTGGAATGTTGACGCACAAGGAACTTATACGGCATTTCCGGCACTCCGTTACCCTGTAGATTACACATACAATTTTAATCTGGAAGCACTGAAGTTTAATTTTTAACCTCATTTTAAACTAGTGTACATTTTGATGCAACACTGTTAATTGCCAAGAAAATTCAACCATAATAAAAACATACACAAAAAATCAACTGTTTGACAGGCGGAAGCCGGAAACTTTTTAATGTTTCAAAGAAAAATTTAACATCCACTCAAGTTGAAGGAATGTTGTCAACTCTAATTCTATTTCTCAAAAAAAAAGAATTAATTTAAAAAAAACTTCAAAACAGATAAATTTATATAAATGATAATCTACGATAGATTTGTTGTTCCAAAATTGCATGATATGGACATGGACGACATATTGGTTCATTAAGACGGAGTCACATGCCATATATCCCGGGGAACATTTCAATTATATCCAACTGATCTTTATCAGCAGTTTTCGCTGGGTTAAAAAAAATAACATGCTATATTCAATGGCAACATTAAATTCGTCTCACCCAAACACAAAACGTGGAATATTTTTCTAAACTTTTTTTGTAATATTTTTATGAAACTTTTTGATAATGCAGCAATTCATTGGATGAATGAAGAATTTTTTCAAAATTTCGGAAAATATTACATGATGGTATCTAGTTGTACTAGTTAGTTCCAACGATAATTTAAATGGATCTCTAAAAAAATATACTTTTTGTAAAATGATAAACTCGTTTTCAGAAAATTTTTTTTTATAGAATGTACTTTTTTTTTTAAAAAAAAATATATTTTTAGGTACAATAAGGTAGGTACAACGAATATGTATTATATTTTCTGGAAAAGGTCGTTTATTAAAGACAAGTACTTCTTTTATTAAAAGCTAATATATTTTTAAGAAAATTTACTGTTTTTAAGAAGAAGTACTTTCTTTTTAGGAAAAGGTTACTTATTTAAGAAAGTGAACTTATTTTTCAGAAAGGTTACTTATCTCAAGAAAAGAAAAGAAAAGGTTTTATTTGATTCTTAAGAAAAAGTACTTTTAAGAAAAGGAATTTTTTTAAAGGAAGGCATTTTTTGAAGAAAGTGTTTTTTTTAAGAAAGGGTTTTCTTTTAGAATTGGTTCTTTTTGCAAAAATAGGTAAGTTTTTGAGAGTAGGTACTTATCTCAAGCAAAGTTATTTCGCAAAAATGGTACTCTTTAACGAAAATGTAGTTTTTTAAGAAAATGCAATTTGTTGTAAGAAAATTTACTTTTTTAAAAAAAGGTACATATTTAAAAAATATACTTTTTTTTGAGAAAAGGTACTTTTTGTATGAAAATTTACTTTTTTAAGCAAAGGTACTTTTTTAAGATAAGCTTTGTTTAAGAATATGAATAGGTATTTTTTTGAGAAATTTTTTTTTTAAGAAAAGGCACTTATTTAAGATTATTGTCCTTTTTAAACTTGTTTCACTTTGGCTTTTCTAAGTTTACTTTTTATTGGGTTCAAAACTACAATATATACTAAATATTGGTTACAGGCGCCACCTAGAAAATTTCCCATTAGACCAGAAATTTCCCAACATATGTTAGTCTAGACACAAACCAAAGGAAAAGTACCCAATATAGTTGATAATACTGGGTTGTAACCTAATATTTTTAAAAAGTTGTTTAATCCTTTTTTTATTTCTTTTCTTTGCGAAAAACTGTGGTCCAAAATCAAACATCTTGACTGTTGAAATACTGTTATTACATATATGTTTTTTTTTTGTAGCATCAAGTTTTTACTTGGCTCTATTCATGTGATATTGAGTGTATTGCTTGTCTTACCAGCCGCAACAAAGTCGTTTGTTCGCATTTCAATGGTAGATACATTTTTGACTGGGGCTACCGGCTTTTGTAATCAAAATCTGTGGTAAAATTATCTCAGATATTTTGTTAAACATTATTTCGATTTGAAAATTATTATTTTGTTTTTATTTATATTTTGATAAAATAATAAAATACTTTTGATTTATACAAATTTGAAAGAACATTTTTCATTTTTTTTTCTCTCGTTTGTAATCAATCAATGTTTGGAGTTGTGTACATTCGGTTTCTAAAATTGTACGAGGGACTTGTTGAAAGGCATGGTAAATATTCGTATTTAAATCAAATGTTCAAATTTAGGATTTTAATTTTATACACTACATCCCTAAAATAAGTGATCAAGAAAAATCTATTTTGTTGTTGTTAGTATCTAAGTTACAGCGGAAAAACCTATATTAATTTTTTTATATCATATAGTACACTGAAAGAAAAAGCATGATAATTTTGCTTACATTTATTTTGCCTGAAAGAATATTTTTAACATAATGGGAACTAATTTACAGATTGATCACTGCAACGAAGAGGATTTCATTAAATGACGAAATATCTTCACTATTCGTTGTTGCACAGACCATTGCAAGTAATTTTCTAATTGACCGTTTTTCTAATTGACTTTTAGTTCGTTTTCATTTCTTTTTTGATTGCGATAGGCACAACAGATTACTTGGTTTTACTTGTATAGTACAAACATAATACTCTACAATAACCCACTGTTCCTCGATCTAGAACGAGAGTTTTCGTTCGTGTTCTAGTCGATAAAAAGTTGATTTGGATTCCACAATCTTGTCATTTCAAGCAGAGTTCGTTTTTTAGCCCCCATGTGTAACCCATAAACATCGCCGTGGGGAATGTGTAATGAACGTTTACTATTTACCCTTAGGGTATGGAGGAAATAATAGGTACCTACCCAAGAAAATTATGAATTACCCATCACGATTACCCATTACCCTGTGTGTGTAATGAGTGGCTACCCATGACAATTTGGTATTACCCATCACGATCACCGATTTGATCGAAAAAATGAAAAACTTAGAAAAAAGTCTATATATCGGAAACAGAGCGTCAAATCGAAAAAATAACTAATTTTTGTCAGTTTCTAAGGGTTTTTCATGCAGTGGTCCAATTCATATGGATAGCTTTTTTTTCAAAAAAATCGCCAAAATGAAAAAATCGCAATGAAAAAGTAGCTATAACTGGGAAACGGCGCTTCCAATCACAAAAGTAATAAATTTTTTTCCTCCGTAGGAGGGTTTAACCAATGGATGTCTGCAATACGGCATCACGTTTTTTTTTCCCAAAAAATCGCTAAAACTAAAATTTTTCTAATAAAAAATCGCTACAACGCTCATGTGTTAGCGATTTTTTTTTTAAAAAAATATCTAAGACATCTATTAAAGTTAATGCCAACTGTGGAGGTAAAAAACTTAGTATTTTTGTAATTGGACGCACCGTTTCCGAGTTATAGTCACCTTTTCATTTTATCGATTTTTTATTTTGGTGATTTTTTGATATTGACAGGAGGGCGTTGTAGCGATTTTTTTAATCGAAAATTATTAGTTTTAGCAATTAATGATGCTATATTGAAGAAATCCATTGGTTAAAGCACGATTGGACGCACCGTTTCCAAGTTATAGCTATTTTTTTTTACTTTAGCGATTTTTATATTTTGGCGCTTTTTTGAACAAAATTTCTTCCATTCGAATTCGACCACTTTATGAAAAACCTTTATAAACCCTAAAAAATTGGTTATTTTTTCAGTTGGACGCTCCGTTTCCTAGATATAGAAATTTTTTCATATTTTCGATCAAATTTCATTTCATATTTTCATTACCCATCGTCGTGTGTAACTACTCATCATATTCCCCGTGATGGGGCAATTACCCATCGTCGTGGGTAACTACCCATCATTTTGCCCCATTACCCTGAGGGTAATGGGTAACCGTGATTAGTAAATCCCCATTGTCATGAGTAACTACCCATTATTTTCCCCATACCCTGTGGGTAATGGATGAACGATCAGTACCCATTCCCCACGGCAATAATAATGGTTTACCCAGGGTAACCCATTACCCACGAAATACGAACCCAGATTTCAAACTTCTCCATACAAATGTTGGTTCATCTATGTCAAATCTGCGTGCTGTCATATAGGAACAATCATAGAGTCAGTCAAACAAAAAAATTTCGACTTAGAGGAACCCAATTTGAGTCGAATGTGAGTGACTGACTTTCGTTCATTTACGTTTCCTTTCGTGATCGGGGAACAGGTCATAAGCCTTTTCGATAACTATATTAGTCGATGTCTTATGCCATTATCCGTTTGAAAAGAGACTGACTCAGTTTCACTGCAACTCAATTATTTATCCAGTTCAGCCGTTACCAGAACCATCTCGTTGAAACGTTGTCTGTTCTCGAAAACTCGATACCGACATAATAGCTACTGATGAAATGCCATCCATTCGCTATTATTTCAGACTTTTCTTCCGATAACTGTTTGCTGACAAATAAATAAATAAATGGTCTCCCATTACATCCTATGAGGGGACAGGGGAGAACTTCTCACAATCATTGAGCTGTGCGCTTTCGAGTTTACACTCACTGATTGGGACCTACAGTTTTACACCGATTCCGAACGGTATTTTGAGAAGCTTTTTCATGGCTAAATACTCGATAGTGTCGCCGTCAATATGCGCGTTGACCGCCGCCGAAAAAAATTTTAAGGTGGTCTGAGCAGGGATCGAACCCAGGATCTCATGTACAAGAGGCGCGCACACTACCATTGCACCATCGACGGCTGACATTTGTACGATATTTTGACCTAAATGTTAGTAATCCAAACATGTAAAGCATTTATCGTAACAATATGTTTAATTGTTGCGATGAATATGTTGTATTATTGCAATTAATATGATTCATTGTTACAATGAATATGTTTCATTGATACGTTAAAATCCTGGAGTTAGAAATTACTAACTTTTTCGACTGGACGCTCCGTTTCCGAGATATAGACACTTTTGCTAAAGTTTTCATATTTTTGATCAAAACTGGGGATAGGTTACCCTGGGTAAACCATTACCCACCACTGTGGATAATGTGTAAAGGCCGCCTACAAAGTCTAATATTTATCCATTTCGCTAGTTTAATGTGTTTGTTGCTGAAATGAAAATTAAGCAATGCAACCATGAACGGTGAAAAAGACCTTGTGTGGTGAGTTTCGTTGCAGCAACGATTAAATCGTCGAATGTACGAAATATTTCATTTCGCAGCGAGTTTTTGTATGTTTCAAAGAGGATGTACAAGTAGAGAAGAAAAATTCGCTGCAATGTGGCAACCCTCGTTGAATAGAACCAAAAAGTCGACGCGGTTCACTTAAACGCATATCTCTCTCGCGTTATAACAAGATTATTTCATATTTTGTACATACTTTATGTAATTTTTTTTAAACATGGTTGGAATTTCTGTAATTATATGCTATAACATCATCAGAAAACTGCTCGTGTATTGAAATATTCAACGAAGAGAGTAAGATAGAGAGCAGAGAAACGAGGCGCTTCACTCGTTTTTTGTTCTCTTCTACGAGGGTTGCCAAATTGCCCGGTTTTATCCTCTAACTGTACATCCTCTTTGAATGTTTGAAAGACGACCAAGAAGTAGACGCCCAGAAAATGTGCGCAAGTTGGCAACCCTGGTAAAAGAGAACCAAAAAGTGCTAGAAATTCACTCAAAGACATTTCTCTCACGCTTGATTATTTCATACTTTTTGCCTAGTTTCTGTAATTTTACTTCAACATGGTTGGAATTTGTATAGTTATATACAATAACACTATCAAAACGCTCCTCGTGTATTGAAATATTCCATGAGGAGAGTAAGAGAAAGAACAGAGAATGGCTAGGGTTTCACTCGTTTTGTTTGTTGGCATTTGAGTGAAGAGAAATTTTGACTGTCTACTTTAGTACATCGTTTTTGAATGTTTTTATTATGGTTGCATTTGTTTTCGTAGCAAAAAGGATGTACAGATACAGAAGAATAGGAACGGCACAATTTGGCAACCCTCGTAGAAGATATCCAAAAAGTCGACGCGATTCACTCAAACGCATTTCTCTCTCTCGTCATAACTTGATTATTTCATACTTTTTACATACTTTATGTAATTTTGTTTCAACATGGTTGGAATTTCTATAGTTAGATACTGTAACATCATCAGAATACTGCTCGTATATTGAAATATTCAACGAAGAGAGTAAGAGAGAGAGAGAGAGAGAGCAGAGAAACGAGGCGCTTCACTCGTTTTTTGTTCTCTTCTACGAAGGTTGCCAAATTGCGCGGGTTTTTCTTCTCTACCTGTACATCTTCTTTATATGTGTTTATAATGGTTGCATTTATTTAGTAGCTAACAGTGTTGCATCAAAATGTACACCAGTTTAAAATGAGGTTAAAAATTAAACTTCAGATTCTACAGATTAAAATTGTATGAGTTATGTTCTGGGTTAGCGCGGGTTTACGGAGTTAACCTTTGAAATTCGTTAATCTTGGTAGGTGTAATTGCCTTATTATTTGTCCTAGGTTATTTCTTTCAATGACATACCTTTTCCAACTGACCTCGTTGTTTTTTGTTTTTGGTTACCAACTTTTGTGATAGCACGAACTTTTTCACCATATGGCTTTATAAGGGTTTTTACTGCAGCTTTGCCAATTGCTAATCTTAGATACAATTTCAATCTGTTTAAACGAAAAAGGAAAGAACAAAGTACTGCACAGTCAGAAAGAATCAAGTTATTTCTCCTTGAAAATTCCCATCACGATTTTTCTGTGTGTATTTTATATAAAACCAATGACTGAGTAACAACAACTACTGCGAGCACAATGAGCGGCAGAATAAATGATTAATATTTTATATGGCCAATTGTTATATCCGACCAACCAACCAATCGACCGACCAAGCCACATTTAGTTGACCACCAAAAAGCGCTTTTGTGCAAAAGGAAAGAATCGTTTAGCAACAATTATCAATCATCATCAACATGGTCGTCGTCATTGTCATCATCATCATCACCATCATTACCAACAGATGAAGAATCATTCGTTGTGGCGGCTATTGGTTATGGATATGGCTATGGATTGGAATGAGTACACGAGTATCATCTTTGTTATGATGTGGATGATGAACAGCACCAACCAGCCAGCCAGCCGATAATTAATATGCCATGCAGAACATCCATAAAGACGGACTTGGACTTGGCTATAATGAGGCAACACCACATACTTGGGCATCATCGCCTGCGACGATGGGACAGAGTCCCACTGCCATACCCCCTAAAATGGCAGTAGCAAAAGCTAATCGCACCAGAATTTGCATGCTGATTGCAGATTGCATTTGCCAAATGCATAAATTACCTACAGCTCCCCCAACCACCCCCACCACTTATTATTATCCATCGATATATTGGTGGCGATAGCGGCGGCTGGACAACCCAACAAGGTGGTGAGTAAGAATGCATTCATTTCAATACTCATTGAATACTTCAAGTATTGATTTATAGCGACTAACGTTCCAGCCATTAATGCCAGCGGCACATGAAGATAATGATATTAATTGTTGTTGGCAACAAATTTATTATTGAACACAGAACACACAGGCATGGAGCAGCGGCAGGCATGGCCAGCCAGTCCATCATCATGATGATCGCCATCCTTATTAGTACCAGCAACAATAGCCCTGCAACCAAAATACAGACCACCACTACAATACTTATAAACCCAACACGAAAAGACTTGCACTCTTGGAAGCAATAAGGATGTCGTTTCAGCCAGATAGCATAGATGTTCGCTTAGTTTGTAAGGAAGGAATAGTGTCAAAGTGTAACGCCATTTTTCGACATCATCTCCTGACCAAATTAAGAACCTGACATTTGATTGGTGTTACAATTTTCACAAACATATTGTCGAAAATCTTACGACAAATACTTAGATTTTATATTATGGATGTCTAACCTGGCAAGTGACGTGAATGTGATATGTGACGTGTGTGATACCGCCCTTAGATGCTGCGACGTAGTCAAAAATGTGATTCAAAAAGTGATTCCAAAAGAGTTTAAAAGAACCACACCTTAGGATACGAAAGTGATAAACAACTGAAACATCAGCAGTGAATTTAACATCAATTATAATTGAAATTGTGGCCGTCGGTGGTGCAGTTTAGTGTGCGAGGCTCTTGTACATGAGAACGTGGGTTCGATCCATGTCTTACATTTCCAACTTCCATTTCTTTCGACGACGCTCCCCTCGCTGAATGATGCGACACTATCCAGTACTTAGCCATGAAAAAGCCTCTCAAAATACCGTTCAGAACCGGTGTAAAACTGTGGGTCCCAATCAGTGACAGTAAAAACTAGAAAGCGCACATCTCACTGATTGTGAAATTTGTTTAATGTGTTAACCTCTATAGGCACGGGTAGGGCAATCTATCAAAGTCAACACATACAAACAACACACTGCGTTAGCATCACATATGTGGTTGTTGTACAACAATAGTCTAGATATAGCGGCAGCGAACAAACAAGCAGGTCATCGTCGCCAAACAGTATTGAATAGTATAGAGAACTCATGGAACGAACTGTATGACTCAAAAGCACTAGCAACATCTGGCGAATGATCCAAAACGTATTACTCTCTTTTTGTCATAACTTGGTCCATTCATAATTTTGATGTGAAACATTGATGTCTTTTGAAACATTTATGATTTTTGTATTGCTTTATGTACTATTCATATTGAAATATTCTATAAAGAGAAGAAGACTCGTTTATGCTCTTTTACTAAGACTCTCTACATGTGAGCGGAAAAAGAGTGCAATAAGTTCTCTATACTATTCAACACTTTTTGTCGTCGCTCTGTTTATGACAAAACAAAAACAATTATTTCAGTGAGCTAAATATTGCTTTATTTATTATAACAATATTACATCTAATGTTTAAGCAGATGTAAGAAAAAAGAAAGCACAAAAACTATCCTTTTTATATTTTCGCATGTAACATTTACCACTGTGTTCATTGAAATCGATCAGGTACCGTGTAACAAAAAGGTGTTAACACATCGCCCGTGAGTTTGAACACTCATTGATTTTTTTTTAAATTTAAATTTCAAATTTACTTCAAAATCAATTACCTGGGTAAAGAAAGATTCTTGGCGTCCCAAAAATCTACACTTGAACATGATGCAATTTTCGTATAATTACTTTATTTCGCTAAATGTTGCTACCTTTTCCTCCTCGGGCAGTATATGAATGTGCAAATATTTCTTAGCCAAGTGTCGAACGTGAAGTCACATAAATTATTTTATACAATAACCCATCATAAATATTACAACACTTCTTCGCATCAGCGTTGTCATTATCATAAACATTTTTCGCAAGCAATTTATTCTTTTTGCTCTTCTTGTTCAATCACGGCCGGTCGCTGCGATCCACGATTCGAGCGATAATAATAATCGGAGCTTTTATTGTTGTCACCGAAAACAATAATCAACAACGCCATTTGTCATCGAAGGTATTCTCGGATATATGGATGGGTGGATGATGGATTGGACGAAATGGATGGATGGCTGGATTGGCTGATGTGCGGGTTTTGTGATATCTTGGGCAGTTGGCGTAGTGAATAAAATTCATCAGGCAATGGCTGTGTGTGCGATGCATTCATAAAGTAGATTGTTATGACCGTCCGTCTTGACTCGGCTGGAACCGACTAATTTGATTTCGTCTCGATTTGTATTCAAAACTATCGAAAAGTGTGTGAGTAATTTGTAAAATCATATTTTGTTTCTGATCATGCGCAATAGCTAGCGCCAAGATGGGTTTTGTTGGTTTGTGATAATGTTTTCATAGGGGTCTAAAAGAAATTCCAACATTGTAAGAATAACGCTTCGTCGCATGGATGAAACATTTTCGTTAATGTTTTTACGTTGCTACAATGAAAAGTCTCGTATATCCGACAATTTGGTAGTCGGTGCAACGAAAAATTTCATAAATTATTTCTTTGACAATTTTTCATTTCGTTGCTGCAACAACTTAATTTTCATTCCCGCAACAATTTTATTTAATTTTGTAGACAACTGGGATAAACATTAAAAAAAAGTAAGTATATGAAATTTAAACTACTGATATTTTGGTTATCTGAAGCAACTTCATTGCTGTAATGAAACAAATACATTGCAGCAATGAAACAAATTTATTGCAGCACTGAAACAAATTCATTGCAGCAATGAAATAATTTCATTTCAAGAACGATACTTATTCATTGCAATAATGAACAAATTCATTGCAGCAATGAAACAAATTCGTGAGAATAATGAACCAAATTCATTGCAGCAACAACAATACTTTTATTGCAGTGACGAACAAATTGCAGTTGATGTACAGATTTTCGTAGCGGGAAGGAAACTACGTTAGCTCACTTTCGATTATAAAAGTTGTTACGGTGATGAACATTTTCATCCCTGTAATGATGCTTTTCCGTTCAGTGAAGAAGATTCTAAACAAGTAAAGTTTTCCTTTTATTAGCGAACAAATTCAAAAGTCGGAACAAGGACTTGAGCTCACATTGGTGGACCACCGTTTCGAATTTTGTGACTCTCTTCAACAGCGCCTTTTAAAATTCTAAACCTATGATGGACGGTCTGTTCAAACCTATCACTAATTTCAAGTTTTTACTTCCTCGCCGCTCTTCCTCTCTCTCCAATCAGAGGACTCGAAGGGCTCGGGTTTTTTACAAAACAAAACTATTGCATATATTGAGCAGAACAATACAGGGTTCGCATTTACCGCATTTATTTCGGGCGTAATATGTTACCCTGGCTGTAACCCATTAACCATCGTCTCGGGGAATGGGTACTGATCGTTTAACCATTACACACTGGGTTTTTATTATCCACTACCTACAGGGAATGGGGAAAATAATGAGTAGTTATCAACGGCAACCAACTCGATAACACTGTGCAACACCAATTTTGGGGGTGAACGATACCTGCGCCAACTGATCACTGTATAGTCAAACCCCAAAAATTTAGAGCGCTGTGTAGCTACATTTTTTTATGGGCTTGTCAAGTTTGAACTTCCTTATTCAATACTGTCCGAAATAAATTTAAATATCGAGTATAAATATTGAATTGAGAGAATTCTTGTGAGAGCATGGCTTCAGTAAAATTTGACAAGGATTATTTTCGAAGTATATTTAAATGCTCCATTTCAAAGTTTAAATGGTCCTTTTCGTCCTTTGTTCAAAAAGTACAAAAAATGTACACTAAAATGGCCAGCTACGGATTCAGAATGTTTTGCGAATTTATTCCTCATTAAATTTCCATTTCAGATTTAAATTTTAAGATTTAAAAATTTCAATTTTTAAAAAGGACGAAAAGGCCATATGCAAGTTCCAGATGCAGGATCCTTGCCTGAGAATTCCTGTAGTAAAATCTATTCCACAATGAATTGGTAGAATATTTGGATATTTTGCCGGTTATATTGGGCCAGTTTTCTTGACCTTGTTTTAAAAAAAGACAAAAAGGATGTCTGAAAATAAAGATAGGGAATTTTTGTCTACCACGACCCATAATGAAATTTAATGGAGAGTAAATTCGTAAAACATTCTGAATCCGTAGCTGGTCATTTTAGTGTATATTTTTGGTACTTTTGGAACAAAGGACGAAAAGGACCCTTTAAACTATGAAATAGAGCATTTAAATATTCTTCGAAAATAATCCTTGTCAAATTTTACTGAATTCACTCAATTCAATATTTATACTCGATTTTTAAATTTATTTCGGACAGTATCGGATAAGAAAGTTCAAACTTGCCACGCCCATAAAAAAAAGTATAGCCCTAAGCGCTCTAAATTTTTGGGATTTGACTATACTCACCTATTATGATCATTTGGCGCCGGAATCGTTCACTCCCAAACCAAATATCTAATTTTTGTTGCATAGTGTAATTGACGACGTGGCAAGAAAGTAATTTCGATTCTTTTTGTTCAACGAAATTTTCAATTATTTTATACAAATAATTAAATTTAATCTTCAATGTCGGATTTATGGTTTGACAGTAGTTCAAAATAAATAACTCCTTTAAAATCCAACCAAATGGACAAAATAACATTTTGTTAGTGCAGTTCTGACTTTGCTGAAGTTTGAGCGCGTTCATCGTTCTTGGACCACGATCCCTTTCGGTTGACATTGATGTAAAGAATCAATATTTCATCACCAGTGGCACTGTGTTTAAAAATGACGCGACTTTTTATTTTTCCGATTTAAAAAAAAATTGGATCACTTTATGAAAATGTCTTAGACACCCGGAAACATTATTTTTTTTCAACTGGTCGCTCCGTTTTCGAGGTATAAACGTTTCTTATGCATTTTTATATTTTCGAGCAAAAATAAGGAGGGGTTACCCTGGGCAACCTATTACCCATCGCCATGTGTAATGTGTAATGGTCGCTTACCCATTCCACATAAGTAATTCCCCATTGCCGTGGGTAACTACCCATTATTTTCCACATACCCTGTGGGTAAAGCGTAATCGTGTCGGGTAATTCCCCATTGTCGTGGGCAACAACCATTTATTTCCCACATATCCTGTGGGTAATGGGTAATCTTGTCGGGTAATTCCCCATTGTCGTGGGTAACTACCCACAGTTTTTCCTATACCCTGTTAATAATGGGTAAACGATCTTTATCCATTCCCCATGACGATGAATATGGATTACACATGGGTGGTTACACGCTGAAAATAACGGCCCTTGTAAGATTATGCAGGAACCATGTATATGTTTGAGACACCCATATACCTATGTGCAAGCATTGTCTCCATGAGTTGAAAATCTGCTGCATTTTTGTTTCTGTCTGTCATCTTTTTGATTTCAGCAGTTTTCAACAAACAAATTTACATTTGCGTCACAAAAACATATATTATAACCTATTAATCATTGGTCTCCAACATGTATAAGTAATATTGAATAGCAAACACAATGTGTTTGGACACAATTATACTATATTTGTGGCAAGCTCCAAATACGTCATATATGCATCCAAATGACAAAAAAGACAGATTCTACAGCGTGTACATTAGGGCGTTTCACAAAAGACGTTTTTTACGATTTTTGCAACTCTTGAAGCGGAGTATTAAAGTTTGTGATTTAAGAGAATTTCGAAAATTTTTTGGATTTTTTGAAGATGGGTACAGGGTCGCTGAAATCGATTTTATCAAAAAAAATGAGGTTATGGAGAAAAATTTTTAATATTAAATTTTGCTGGTGCTTTTTCTTCATAAAAGTAAACAATTCTCTTCTTAATGATCCGATCCCACGACAAAAAAAAAATTATTGATGTGAAAAATTATTATATTAAGGACCACTTTGATAGTCTTAAAAGTACAAAATTATGTTTTTATAGATTTCAAACCTCAATAACTTTAAAAGTTTTCAACATTTTTTCAAGATGAAAAATGCGTTAGAAAGGTCTTTTATTCCTTTCATTCGGTATATAGATTTCTTTTCATTCGATATATATATAAAATCGATTTCAGCGACCCCGTACCCATCTTCAAAAAATCCAAAAAAATTTTCGAAATTCTCTTAAATCATAAACTTTAATATTCCGCTTCAAGAGTTGCAAAATTTTTTTTTTGAAACGCCCTAGTGTACATATGAACTCTAATTTACCCCATACTATTCGCCGTCCGGAAAGGGAAGCACCATATTGCAGGAACCATGTATACCTTTGCAAGCACTTTTTTCAGGAGTTGAAGATCTGCTGCTTTTTTGGTCCATTTTTGTTTGTCACGATTTTATTTCCAGCAGTTTTCAACAAATTATTTGGTTCACGAAAACTTATATTATAACATATTAATTATTGTGTCTCCAACATGTAATATTGAATAGCAAACACAATGTGTTTAGAAAGAAGTATTCTATATTTGCGACAAGCTACAAGCTCGTTATATATGCAACCAACCAACAAAAAGGCAGATTCTTCAGCGTGTACATACGAACTCTGATTTACTCCATACTACACGCCTGGTGGAATGGGAAGCAACATATTGCAGGAACCACGTATATGTTTGCAAGCATTTTTTTCATGAATCTTCTGCTTTTTATATTTGCATTCAAACAAGAAAAAAAAGGCAGATTGTTCAGCGTGATATTAACATCGATTTAATCGCAAATTTGCCCAAAACTGCCCATAAATTTCCTACTTTCTTTTAAAATTATAGAATTTTTCTAATTTCAAAAACATTTAACGTCATATCTAATTATTTTTTTCTTTCATATGTTAGACTTGAAGTGACCATTTCTAAAGACTATCAACGAACACTTCCTTCCTTACGGAATAAATACATAAATAGACATTTTATTGTTCTATTTTTAGATGAACAATTAAGTCAACACTTATCTTGTTGCTTTTGTAATTTCTGCTTTGGATTTTTACAACAAAATTTAATTCAATTCGTTTCGATTTCAATTCCAAATCTGAGCAAATCATGGTGTTTTTTTATAGATTCATTGCATTTCATTTCATTACATTTCGATTCGCTGTGAACTTGATAATCGTCCACAGATGACAACTGCGTATCAGGAAGCTAATAAAACCAAATAATGAAACAGCGCAGAGCTTCGCTTCGCCATGGAGCGCCGCCAAAGCTGCAGCAGCGAAGAATATTAAGCGATATTATAACGCTCGTATTGAATGTGATTTGTAGGAAAAAACGCATACAAATACACAGTAAACTTGAATTGCAGCTACAACAGTGAGGAAATGCATTGGCAACGTGAAGTGAACTTGTAATCTAAAGCCAACAAATTCAAATGTAGTGGTGTTGGTATCGTTGCAATATTCAATTGAAACGATTGAAATCTGATTTAGAAACAAACAAGGCCTCTTTGTGTGAAGCCAATTTCAAATCAGATTTCAAATTTCCCAGCCAAACTGATTTTGACAGGGGGGGGGGGGGGAGAATTGTTCATGATTTACTCAGAAATAGAGATATTTCCCTCGAAATAGCAACGGTAGGGTCTGTTTTTACGCGTCAAATGTCAGCATTAGTGAGAGCCGATGTTGTTGAATTGGTTCGCAAACTTCAAGGACGAAGCTGCTTCGGATTCATAATCACGATGTTGTAAACACTTCCGTTCGAAGACGGTGACAAACTGTAGGGTTCGGTTAACCGGTCTGCTTGTGATAAACGCGTCCTGCCACCTTCAAGTGTTCATCCAATAACTTCGAAGGATGCAAAGGAAATCCATTTCTATCAATTGCTTGAATGCAAATATATCGTCTCCGTAGCCTGATGCAAATATAGTATACTTGTGTCGAAACATATTGTGTTTGCTATTCACTATTACATGTTGGAGACACAATGATTAATAGGTTATAATATCTGTCTCTGTGACCCAACTGTGGATCTTATAACTGAAAACTGCTGAAAACAAAAACGTGACAGACGATCAAGAAACAAAAATTAAGCCGATCTTCAATTCATGAAAACCATGTTCCAAACATATACATGGTTCGTGACAGAAACAATGTTACAGGGGTCATATTTTCAGCGTGAAATCAAGGTCCCCAGGATTTAGTATTTGGACTCGTTGGAATTTTTACGGGAAGAGGTGCAAATTTTCAAAAATCTGCAGTAGGGTAAGGTTGAGAATCTGCAACTGGGCGGATAGTATTCTCGTTGGACTCTCCAGATTTTCTTCGTCACTCTGCCCCCGCTCCATCACACGCTGAAGAATCTATATTTTTTGTTGTTTGGATACATACATATATAACTTTTTTGTAGCTTGTCGCAAATATAGCATAATTGTTTGCTATTCAATATTACATGTTTGAGACACAATTATTAATAGTTTAATATAGATGTTTTGTGACACAAATGTGGCTATGTTTGTTACAACCCGCTGAAAACAAAAACGTGACAGACAACAAAAAGTGCCAGATCTTCAATTAAAAATCCTTAATACAAAGAACAGTGCTACAGGTGTCGTTTTGTCAGAGTGTCATCAAGGTCCCCAGGATTTAGTATTTGGACTCGTTGGAATTTTTACGGGAAGACGTGCAAATTTTCATTCAAAATCTGCTGAAATGTGAGGTTAAACATCCGCAACTGGGCGGATGGTATTCTCATTGGTCTCTCCGGATTTTCTGCGTTGCTCTGCTCCCCAAACGCTGAAAAAGCTATATTTTTATGTTGTTTGGATGCAAACACATTGTGTTTGCTATTCAATATTACATGTTTGAGACACAATTATTAATAGTTTAATATATATGTTTTGTGACACAAATGTGGCTATGTTTGTTACAACCCGCTGAAAATAAAAACGTGACAGACAACAAAAAAGTACCAGATCTTCAATTAAAGAAAACAATGCTAGCAAACATATACATGGTTCCTGCAATATTTTGCTGCAACAGCCCCAATTTCAGCACAATTATGCACCAGCGAACGAATGTTAATTTTCCTTAGTTCACCACAAACTTCTGACAAACAAATGGTCCTATACCATTCAGGATTGATCATCCTAAGGTGCTCTAATGGAACTGTTACCAGTTATGCTGAAGAAGAATGCCACCAATTGCATTGAAGTGCTTGGTGCGCGAATAAATTTTGTTGGATTTGACACGTCTTGGAAGACCTATACAGTCGATTGCTGTTTAGTCTCAGGGTCTTACCATCATCCATAATTCGTTGCCTGTCGTGATCTTATAGGTGTCTTTTGAAGCACCACTATTGAATCTTTTCATAATTTCCTTTCACCAATCGACATGAGCCTGTTTTTGAGTCTTTCACAAATTATGCGGTACCCACCGTCAACAAATTTTTCTTACGTTCAAATGTTCATGCAGTATTGAATATATGGGAGCGGGAGTAATGCCCAAGGTTGCCTGTATCTCGCGGTACGTGACATGGCGCTTTACCAGTACCAAATCACCAACAGCATCGATATTTTCTGGAACAACATCCCCTCTTAGACGGCCTGCACGAAATGCGTCCTGAAGCGAACGTCGGGCCCAATTATATTCGTTATAACAATTTTGCACAGTACTGTAGGATAATGCATCATTGGCATATAACGACTTAAGTTCATCAATGAACTCTTCTCTTGGTAATCCACGTCGAATGTTGTTTGTGAAATCGCTCGGAAATGTTCACGAGTTAATTCCACTTTTTAGCAGAGATGCATTTTTTGAGTCCCTGAAAAACCCAGAAATAATGCTCGCACCTCAACACGTTCTGAGTACTGTTAAGCAAAAAACTGTAAAATTTTCCAATGGTGTTGCCAGATTGCACCTGGCAATACTAAAACATGCCTCGGCCGGAAATATAAATGGCAACCCAAGTACAAATTATTGCAGTTGATTATCAAAATTCGTTGCCTCAACACTAACACGAAGATAAACCACCGCCATTTGCAGCCTTGGACAATAACATTACTTATGTTATTAGCGAGATATCAGGAGCTATAAACTGGAAAAGTTCGCTCCGGTTCGAAGGACCAAGTACACACTCCCTTATCATTGGAGTGATATTCAAGTAACCAATCATGTTAGATAGAACTTCATCATACTATATCTCAATCATTTTTCGAACCTTCGTTATTCAAACTATATACACTTTTCGATTACTGTCACAAATTTAATGCTTCAAATTAAATAACACACCCAAAAAAATCTACACTCAAAGAAATATGTTAGTATACACTAACATTCAATAATGTAAGCTATTGTTTCTGCTTCGGCGGCGGCGTGGGGACCTTGTAATACCGGCGGCGGCGGCTTGGTCGGCTAACCTGGCGGCGGCTAACGGTGGCGGCGGCTATTTCTAATTATTAGGAAATTGACCCGGCTGGAGCTGTGCAGTGTTAGGAAATAAAGTTTGAGATTTATTATTTTTGTGATTGGACGCACCGTTCCCGAGTTATTTTCTTTTTTGGTTTTCACCTATTTTCTTATTTTGTCGATTTTTTAAAAAGAAAATTCTTCCATACGAAATGAACCACTTTATGAAAAACCGTTAGAAACCCTCCTTTTCCGAGATATACACTTTTTTTCTAATTCCTTCATATTTTCTATCGAAAATGGGGATGGGTTACCCTTGGTAATCCATTTCCCATCGCCATAGGTAATGGGTATAGGCCGCTTACCCATTCCCCATTTGTAATCGTGAATTGTAATTCCCCATCGTCGTGGGTAGCTACCCATTATTTTCCCCATGACCCTGTGGGTTATGGGTAATCGTGATAGATAATTCCCCATTTTCATGGGTAGCTACCCATTATTTTCCCCATTACTCTGTGGGTTATGAGTAATCGTGACGGGTAATTCGCCATTTTCGTGGGTAGCTAGACATTATATTCCCCGTACCCTGTGGGTAAAGGGTACGTTCTTGTTCAAGGGTACATCCCCACGGCGATGTGTATGGAATACGAACTCTGCTTCCAAGTAAGAGCTTTTGTGTCGAAACAAAAGTTGTTCATGCTTCCCAAACACTTAAAATTTGTTTGCAGGGATGTTTCTTGTTTTAGCCAACATTTGTCCCATATTTCATCAACACTGCAAATCGTTTGTTATTATTTACTGAAACATCAGACAAATTTTCTGCAGATTATCTGCAAATACTGTTTACTACTAAGGTAACTATGTATATTTTTTGAGTGTAGGGCTAAACCAATTCGCTATTAACCATTAAATCCACCTTAGTTAATTGCAACCATGCGACGACCATCATTGTCATTATTCTGATAAACTGAACTAGAATCGCATTAATTTAATTTATTCGAGTTGATAGAAGAAAGAACGAAAAAAACGCCAGTCTATGCTATACTGGAAAAATACAAAAACTGGCAGGTGGCACACGAAATGGACGAGCGGGTTAAAAAACAAATAAACCAATTTCCACTGACCTCCAAAAACAGGTCATTATAACAGTTATAGTACAAGTGATTTAATACGGATAGAGGCGAGGTTCTAACAATATTTAATGAGCTGCTAGTGACGATCAGTTGGAATTCTAAGGTGACGATAATCTTTGATTGGAAATACAATAGATGATACGATTGATGCGTTTACAGGTGTGGGTTGGTTAAGCTCTTTGTTATTTGGAATTTGTTGAGATACAAGTTTCGAAATATTGTCAATATTTTAGCTAATGTTATAATTTATCGCATAATAATCCTAAGATTTTGATGATTTTGGTTAGATTTATCGTGGTTTTATTAAAGGTCATATTTTGATAGCTATTGAAGCAATTAAGGCGCAAGGTAAAGAGTTAGTGACAATTTGATTGCAACATTAAGGAATTTTTAGTCAATTTATCGTATTCTTAAATTACTTAGAATTGTTCTTCCTTTCAGCACAACTTAACGATTTCCAAATTTGAAACATGATTTTAACATTTTAAACAATATAAAAAAAATACAAACGGAAATACTGGCACACATCATATCAGTTTTAATGCAAATGTGCATTCGTATATACCAAAACTCAGCACATACACAGAGAAAGATAAGTTGGAAATCAATTCAGGCATTGGAAATTCCATGATAAAGTCTGTATTTTGATTAGAATTCATAATTATCATCATACAATTATCATACATCGGAAACATATATATATTTGAAAGCAATCATATATATTGTTCCGCATGTAGATTTTTTCAATAATAGTTACAATGTTCAAAGCAAATCCGATGAAAAAAGACAAACAGTTTACAATATTATTAGGTTCATACAATGGGTAAAGAGATTTAAAGTGGCGTAACTTTGAAACAGTAACTGCAAATTCAAAATTGCTTGAAATTTATCCATCTTTTAAAGTGCATCATTAAATAAATAAAATAAATGGTTTCCCGTTACATCCCACGAGGGGATTAGGGAGAGCTTCTCACAACCAGCGAGCTGTGCGCGTTCTAGTTTTACACTCACTGATTGGGACCTACAGTTTTACACCGGTTCCGAACGGTATTTTGAGAAGCTTTTTCATGACTAAATACTCGATAGTGTCGCCGTCACTAAGCGAGGTGACCGCCATCGAAAGAAATTTAAGGTGGTCAGAGAAGGGATCGAACTCTCGTTCTCATGCACAATAGCCGCGCACACTACCATTGCACCACCGGCAGCCGCGACATCTAATAAAAAGTACAATATTACAATTCGCGTTCAAATATTAGTCACTGTAATCATAACTTAGTTTCTGTTACAAAAACATTTGTTACAAAGTCATGTACATATTTGATTTTTCATAAGAGGCTTTGCTGTCAAAAGAAACTAAATTCGTATATTTGAATGTTACACAAGGACTTTTTATAAGAAATATTATTTTAAACAGAAAGGGAGGAACAAATTTGTGAAAAAACAATAAAGTGTATGCATATTAGGGCGGGTCAAATTGTATGGAACGATTTTTTTTTTGATGAAGCGTATAGCAAAAACGTAATCTATAGGTGATTCTGAGAAATTTTGCTCAAGAGACCATACATAGCTCTAAGTCGGATTTGGAGCCCCCCAAATTTTCAAAAAAAAAATTAACCCGCCCTAATGCATATACATAAGTAGATATCATCCACCGGAAAATATGGTATCGTAAGTCTACATACACATGTATTTAAATTTTACGCTGTACAGACCATAGAGTAATGATGTATAGAGACGCCATTGTTCTCACCTGACATTTCCTTTCACACTATTCGTGGTGCGGTCTGTGCGACAGGGAGTTACTTGACGTAGATTGACTTAAACCAGGTGGAATTACAAAACTTATTGACTTATGTTTTTTATATCGTTTTGATGAATAACTGTGAAATTTAAACGTATTTTTGAAGTTTTTGATATATTTTATTGTTTGATATATTCTTTGAAATGCCGTTGCGTATTTGTTGTTGGATGGTTTGAGCCATTGCCTCTATCTGGTATTATTAAAGCAATACTTTCCAACATGCAATCGCTCATATGCAACACATTAAATGTCATCAAAATACTGAGACAGATGGCGTCTCTATACATCATTACTCTATGGTATAGACCCAGAATTGTATATGCTTTGGGCAAAAACAACGGTCGTCATATATTTTTCTATTCGAAATCAAAACAATGTCATTAAAGTTCACGTGTATTTTACTGTTATCGATAAGTCGAATATGCCCAGTTGATATATCTCACCACACTACACCATTTCCAATTGAAATTTGAAAAAAATTACTTGAAATTTAAAAATTCTATTTGAAATTTGAAATACATCAATTAAAATTTAAAAGACATCAATTGAAATTTAAAACACATCAATTGAAATTTAAAATACATCAATTGAAATTTGAAATACATCAATTGAAATTTGAAATACATCAATTGAAATTTGAAATGCATCAATTGAAATTTGAAACACATCAATTGAAATTTAAAATACACCAATTGAAATTTGAAAATCGAATACATAAAACCGGTTAATAATTGTTAAATTTCAAGTGACGAATTTTAAATTTCATTTGATGTCTTTCAAATTTCAATTGATGTGTTTCAAATTTCAATTGATGTATTTTAAATTCCAATTGCTATCTTTCAAATTTCAAATAGAATTTTTAAATTTCAATTGATGTATTTCAAATTTCAAATATAATTTTCAAATTTCAATTAATATTTTTCACAATTAAATTGATATTTTTCAAATTTCAATTGGAAATGGTGTAGTTTCTGAATCGCATGTATTTTTTTATTTTACTGATATTACCAAAAATTGAGGTGAAGTGAGACTTTTAAACACAATCGTTGAATCTGACGCCACTATTGACGCTTTCACAAACATGCAACAAATTGTGGACACTTGTCTGGAGGAACTATTATTGTGGATGATACAAAAAATTTAGAAAATTTTCTATATCCCCCGGAAACGGAGCGTCCAATCGAAAAAAAAAATAATTTTTGGGCGTTTCTAAAGATTTTTCATTTAGTGGTCCAAGTCGTGTGTAATAATTTTTTAAAAAAATTGCCAAAATAAGGAAATTGCTAAAATAAAAAACTGACTATAACTCGGAAACGGTACGTCTAATATCAAAAATAATATTACTATTCTTATCTCTACAAAAGCGGGCCCTGGTCCATGGCTATGGTTTGAATTGTCACATTTTGGTATAATTTACGGGCCTGCAATAATTTAATTTAGTAAATATAATTACCTTCTGCAAGATTCAATTTGCTCACTATCGCGCATTCTCTACAACCGTTTTTTCTTCCTAAACAAACGGTTTCCTCTCTCCTGTTCTTCTATGCCGTTCTGTCCCGGTTCGCGTTGCAACTGACTACAGAATTGCCATACATTGCACGAATGGCACGAGAGGGTAACACATCCCCATTTTTGATCGAAAATAAGAAAAAATTTAAAAAAATGTCTGTATCTCGGAAACGGAGTTGTTATATCAGTTGTGTCAAAACCGAAAAACCCGGTTAATTGACTTGAAATAAGGTAAAATTTTTACTATTTTTTCGATTGGACATGAGGGCGTTTCAGCGATTTTTATTTCAAAAATTTTCGTTTTAGTGATTTAAAAAAAATAGTGATACCATATTAAAGACATCCTTTGTTTAAAGTCTTGTAGGGAAGTAAAAATTTAATTTTTTTTTTTGGATTGGACGCACCGTTTTCGAGATATAGCCACTTTTTGATGTGTTAACATCTATAGGCACGTGTAGGGCAATCTATCAAAGTGAACACATGCAAACAACACACAGCGTTAGCATCACATACGTGGTTGTTGTACAACAATAGTCTCTGCCTCAAAATGAGTATAATGGCATTGATGTAGCGGCAGCGAACAAACAAGCCGGTCGTCGTCGCTAAAGAGTATTGAATAGTATAGAGAACTCATGGAACGAATTGTATGACTCAAAAGCACTGGCGACATCAGGCGAATGATTCAAAACGCATTACTCTCTTTTTGTCAGAACTTCGATAGTTTTGATGTGAAACATTGATGCCTTTTGAAACATTTATGATTTTTGTATTGTTTTATGTAATAACTTTGTCGAAATGGTGCATTTATATTGAAATATTCTATAAAGACAATAAGACTCGTTTATGCTCTTTAACTCTGACTCTCTACATGAGAGAGGAAAATGACTGGAATAAGTTATCTATACTATTCAATATTTTTTGTCGTCGCTCTGTTTATGACAAAACAAAAACAATTAATTCAATGAGCTAAATATTGCTTTATTGGTGTGTTAACACCTGTCATAGACCAATACATACATGGATACTTTTTTTCTCTCATAGCACACTCTTCGTCGTAGCTTTGTGGAAACGAGAGCAATTAAATTTAAAATTTACTTACACCAGGTGGAGTTACAAAATATGTTCACTTAACTTTTTCATGTCGTTTTGGTGTAGAACTGAAAAATTTAAATGTAGTTTGCACTTCACTTTGTACTTTCACTTGTCTTTTTTGTTGACTTTTATCTTTGGTATACATTTGTATTGTATTTAACACATCTAGTTTGCCACAAAAACACGAAATTCGGTCGTTGTTCCTTTGTTGAGCGTTGTTTACTTGCAACCATACCTATAACGTTTAATTTATTGAGCGAATAAAAGTATCTATGTATGTGTTGGTCTATGACACCTATAGACACGGCTAGGGTATAATCTAACAAAGTCAACACATGCAGACAACACACAGCGTAAGCACACAGCGTTATCTACGTCGAAGCTATGCAGTGTTGGCATTAGAAATAATATGTGGTTGTTGTACAACAATAGTCTCTTCCTGGAAGTAAGTATGATGGGATTGATGTAGTATTAAGCATGAAAGTAATAAGCAAGAAAATAATGACACTTGTGCTTTCACTTGTCTTTAAATAATTGTATGTATTAATATTATTTAAACGAAACGTCATCATATGATTTTTTTTTTTTAATTTCCAATGTAACATGTGTTTATAGAATGTACTAATGTGTTTATAGAAATCGAACAGATACCGTGTAACAAAAATGTGTTGACATATATAGCAATTTTTTCTAATTTTTTTATATTGTCAATCAAAAATGGAGGTGGCTTACCAGGGTAACGACTGTTCCATTTGCATGAAAGGTCATGGCTTCTGAGATAATTTGTATTGATTATCTTCAGTAAGGAGAAATCATCAACGGCGAATATTATGCTAATTTATTGCAGTGTTTAACTGATGAAATTGTGGGAAAAAGCCCGCATTTGGCGACAAAGAAAGTGTTGTTTCTTCCAGTGCACACATCCACTATTACGGTGACCAAAATTAATGAATTAAAGTTCGAACTGCTTCTTCACTCACCTTATTCGCTAGGTTTAGTTCCCTCGGACTATCTTCTATTTCCAAACTTGGAAAAATGGCTCGGTGGTAAAATATTTGCCAACAATGAAGAGGTGGAGTCTGCGGTTGTTGGCTATTTTAAGGTGTTTCACATTTCTTGCTATTAAATATCGCCGGAAAAAGTGTATCGATCTAGAAAGAGATTATGATGAATACTCGTAATAAAGAAAATGTTTCCCAACTTTTTTGTGTCTTCTTTGTTAGGTCGGCTAGTTTTGGGTCCGCCCTCGTACTATGTATAAAATGCCACTAATTAAATGATAGTTGGTGGCTAACTTTTCGATGTCAATAAGGGATTGGGGGTCAATAAACCGATTGGTGGATTTCAGCAGCATTTACAGTTCTGTGATGGAAAATTTTTGGTTTTCATCCAATTGAGTTACATCCTCGTTTAATTTGTTTTATATCTTTATTTACTTTATTACAGGTTAAATGGAATTCAACGTTCTGCCTTAATTTCCTCTATAATACAGTAAGTAACCCTTCTTATTCGGACAGAGACTGCAGATATTTAATCGAAACATCAAGGCCACCTTAATATGTTTATAATGTATTAACTGCTGGAGATTTAGATTAAATTAAATTCTTCATTTATTTTCTCACATTGTCAATGCCAGTGCCATCGTCATCCAGTCATCCATTTCTTGAGCGTAAATTTTATTAAAAAAAATTAAAAAAAAAAAATTTTATAGATTCTGGTTTCATGTTTTTGGTCTTGCAATTCTTAGCATACGGAGCGGAGCTTCTTCTGCTTCTTCTTCTTAAGCATGGAAAAAGCTGCGCAACACTCTAGAGAGCATTTAAGTGGTTGACCTCCAAAATCCAAAACTACAAACATCTACGTATGTAGTTCTGCTTCTTGGACTCGGTTATGTGCACGGATCATGACAATATCTGGTTGCGGTTTGTTTTTTTGGTACCAGTAGTAAGTTTTTGCATTTAACCACTTGGTTAACGTTGGGTTTCTTTTTATTTTTGGCTTAAACCTCAGATACTTTATAACCGTAAGCAAACTATTCCTCATGCAAAACTGTGGTTCATATGATAACAAAAAAGAGAACACAATGTTGTCTTGCTGCTGCAGCTTTTTAACCAATTTTATTTGTGCCCACTCATGTTGGCAGTTTGTTGGTTGGTTAGCTAGCTGGTTGGCTGGCTGGTTGGCTGGTTGATGGCGTTAATGTGCTTAACTCTATGAGTGCTTAAACTTCCTGATGTCTTGGCTGACAAACCTGTTGGTTGTCAGTTCATTCTTTGGCATCGCCAACATCATCAGCTCAACATCGCCATCGTCAACACTAGCATTGCCGGCTTCTTAACGCGCTTTTGTTGGTTGACTTGTTAATTTTGAAGCTCTTCATCCACGCTGCGAGTGCATAGCGTGGAACTCCGTCTCCTATGTGACTTGATTGTCTACTCTACGCTACTCTACTCTATAATGTGCAGCATTTTGAATAAAAAGCCGATCAATTTGGCGCTGTTTTATTTGCGTTTCTTCTCTTTGGTTGTTGTTGTCTTCTTCTTTTGATTCAGTTGTTGCTGTTAATTTAAATGTTGTTGACTATTTTGGTTTCTTCTTCTTCTTTATTTGTACAATATTGATTTCATTAAGAAGACATTAAAATTTAAGTTTCGGTTCTTGTTTCCTGCATATACACAGCGATATACTGTCATTTTTTTTTGTCACGATATGGAATTCATGCTGACTCTTTGCTCAGCTGCTTAAATATCAAGGTTATAGCAAATTTCAAAAATGTTCTGGCCACACAGGTTGGGGTAGAGAACAGTAACGATATTATGCCATTGGTAAAGTTTTTCGCCAACAGTGGAAGAAATGATCTTATGGAAGTCATGTGTTGGTTATGTTTCAATAGAAACAACTCCACGAAACATAAAAAGAGAAACTAATCCAGTTTTCGAAGAAGAGTTGAAAGAATATAATACCTTTGTACATCGTGTTAAGGAACCAACCCAAAAACTAGCCCAACAACACTAAAATAGGTCATCAGCAATTGTGCAAAATTTGGACAAGAACACAAGAACTCTTTACAGCAAATTCCCAATGTCCTCTTTAACCCATTTCGAGACGATTTTAGAAAAAATACATAAATAAATGAATAAATAGTTTCCATTTATATCCCATGAAGGGATAGGGCTATGCGCTATATAGTTTTACACTCACCACAGTTTTACACCGGTTCCGAACGGTATTTTGAGAAGGCTTTTCATGGTTAAGTACTCGATAGTGTCGCCGTCACTAAGCGAGATGACAGTTGTCGAAACAAATCTAATGTGGTCAGAGCACTGGTGGAACCAACGTTTTTATGTACAATAGTCGCGCACACTTACCATTGCACTAGCGACGGCCACCAGATTTATATGTAGCAAAATAATCCCTCTAACCCGCTTTAGGTGTGGATTGAAAAATGCCTGGTACATATGTAGGCCAATTTTCCGTGACCACATATTTCCCAAAAGTACTTTATCATTGAGAGCACATGTCGAAAACAGTCGGCTACAGCTAAATTTTGTTCCGACTGGCACTGTCGGACAATGTCAACGGACGTGGTCCAACAACTCCAACAGTCTATCCCAGATAAAACATTTATGACCACGAATTCGAATGAGCTCTAATTACGTTACCATAGAAAATAAAATGTAAACTGTCGAATTTTTGAGTTTTCTTATTAATGTTATCAGAAACCTCCTCTCGAACTCAACAAACAGTGCACTTTATTCATTCACATTGAATGAAAAAGCTTCATCAAATTGATGAAGGAAGTTCCTCATTTTCCAACCTACGACACATTTCATTGAATTGATGAAGAACATTTCATCAATCTTTCATCCATATTTCATCAATAGTTTACGTACATACATATTACATATTCCCGAAGGTAATTTTCAAAGTCGTTGTTACCTAGTAGATGCCACTGAAATTAAAATTTAGTCAGAAAAAATGGCTTAAAAAGGAAAGACCCCAATTAAGGGATAAGGCGAGCTTCTCATAAATAACTCAGGTACCTTTTCTACAGTTCTACGCCAAGTGCGAATGGTTAACCCTTTGACGAACATACATTTTTATAATATATTCATTTAAAAAAATTTAATTTGTAAGAGTATTTCCGTGATCTATGACGTAATAATAGCTAGACCACAAAAAATTGTAGCAACAAATTTTTTTTTTGTAAACTGTGTTCGATCCATGTAAGCACGTTGAAATTCGTTTTCCCCACGTGTGCCTCTCATTTCGACCCGTTGCTTCCCTTTGTCTTTAAACCACTTTTTGACCCACTTTGATGCCACCTACGGGTTAAATCGTATCAGTTAGAGAATTGACGACTACTACTCTATTGTTGCCCATACTGTGTTCTAAAAATCACCCCGGAATATATTTGCTCTATCTGCTACCTGTAAAATTATAGGTGCCAAAACCCCTAGGACAAACATACTTGAATGTGGTTGTCAAAGGGTTAAACATTGAGAATCTTTTAATTGGCTGCAGGCAGTTTTAAAACTACTCGCTGAAAAATTACGGTCCCAGAAACATATTGCAGGAACCATGTAAGTACATGTTAGCAAGCATTGTTTTCGTGAATTGAAGATCTGCTGCTTCTTTGTTGTCAGTCACGATTTTGTTTTCAACAATTTTCAACAAACAAATCCACATTTGGGTCACAAAAGAGCTGCCATTACATCCCATGAAGGGATTATGGAGATTTTCTCACAACCAGTGAACTGTGCGCTTTCTAGTTTTACACTCACTGATTGGGACCTGCAGTTTCACACCGTTTCCGAACGGTATTTTGACAACTTTTTACATGACTAAGTATTCGATAGTGCTGCCATCATTAAGCGTGGTGACCATTGTCGAACGAATGTAAGGAGGTCAGAGCAGTCATCGATTCCACGTTCTCATGTACAATAGCCGCGCACACTGACCATTGCACTACCATTGGTAACACATACATACCGACGCAACACATACATATATTATGACCTATTAATCATTGTGTCACAAACATGTTATATTGAACAGCAAACACAATGTGTTTGGACACAAGTATACTATTATTTGCGATAGGCTACAAACACGTTGTGTTTCCACTAAACCAACAAAAAATACAGATTTCTCAGCGTATAGGTGCCAAACCCCCTAGGGGAAACCATAATTGCCTTTGATCGGAAAAGTGTTAAGCATTGAGAAGCTTTTTAATGGCTGCAGACAGTTTCAGAACTAACTATATGATCCCCTAAAGACACAGTATATACAGTGGTGTACGATGAAATAGAGTCACACACTCGTCAAAACTTTTATTCTCTGCAAATCAGTGGTCCAAGATGTTTCATGTCAAGGAATTCGGAACCTGATTGACCGGTCCTCTGCTGAATATAATGCCGTCATTTTTAATAAATTTTGTACACTGTTCTCCAGGTCAGTGTCAGTATTTTAAAGGCTATGTAATGACGTGTGCTCTAAAATAGAGTCAATTACAAAAAAATGTTTATTTTTTTGAAATGGTTAATGGTAGTTTGGATTTGAATTTGAAAACAAAGTTAAGCTTCCAAATATGATTAATGTTTATTAGTAGCATTAATAAATTGTCATTATTGACGTTCCAAAATGGGCCGATGTAAATATTGCAATCATGAGCGCCAAGAAAGAATAAAAGAGACGATAAAAGAATTCAGAAGCTACATACAAATTATGTACTGACATAATTGGATGCTCAAAGAAAATGTTGGAGACCGGAATAAATATAACCCCAATCCAGGACAGAGACGGTAAAACCCTGAAAATTACAGAACATTTGGAACCAAAAATATTGCGCCACGTAGAGTTCGAGTTTTGTTACCTCTTCCGCCCTTAAAATGCAATACGATGAGGATGTTGATACCTCTACATTAAGAAAAATGCTGACTAAAAACAATTTAAAGGCAAAAAGTGTCCGAAAAGTTCCATTTCTATCCAAACGGATCGTTCACAAAATGTTGCATTTTGCAAAGGAGCATGTGAAATAGTCCGTACGCAAATGGCGAAATATTTTGAGGACAGCTGAAACTACAGTGAGATTGGGTAATTATGATAAAAGTAATCTTCCTGTACGAAGACCTTCCAACACCGAATTCAGGCCCCAGAACACACTCCGTGGTAGCGGAAACATAATGATACGGGGTTGTTACTTTTACATTGGGACAGAACCTTTATTCCAAATTGAACAGACAATGGACGCTGCATATTATACCACTGTATTAAAAACAAGTAAAAGTATTAAATTCGGCTGTGCCGAATCTTTGATACCCTCCACCTTAGTGTTAACCAGCAAAATATTAAATTTTAAAAAGGACCTTTTTTAAGAAAATGTACTTTTTTAAAAAAAATAAAAATAAGTTACTTGTTCGCAAATGCTCACAAATACAGGATGCCCACAAATGCACACAATGCTCACAAATGCATTGCTCACAATGCTCAAATGCTCACATTGAAAATGTACTTAAGAAAATGTACTTTGAAATGCACTTTGAAATGTACTTTGAAATGTACTTTGAAATGTACTTAATGTACTTTGAAATGTACTTAAGAAATGTACATTTCTTAAGTACTTAAGAAGAAATGTACTTAAGAAATGTACTTAAGAAGAAATGTACTTAAGAAATGTACTTAAGAAAGAAATGTACTTAAGAAATGTACTTAAGAAATGTACTTAAGAAATGTACTTAAGAAATGTACTTAATGAAATGTACTTAAGAAATGTACTTAATGTACTTTGAAATATACTTAAGAAATGTACTTTTTTTTAAGAAAATGTACTTTTTTAAAAAAAATAAAAATAAGTTCACAAGTAAAATAAAAAAGCATTTCTTAAAAATAATATAGCATTTATTGAAGAACTGTTAAAAAAAAAACAAGCTGCAAAGCATTTTTTAAAAATAAAAAAGCATTTTTTGAACAACTGTTAAAAAAAAAAAAAAAACAAGCTGGGACGAGAGTTGAACCAACAACCCTCAGACTCCAACGCGCAGCCATTTACCTATTAGGCCACAGCGACCTTAGATGAAGTGTGACAAATTTCATATAAATGTATGAATACATGAAAGTATATCTAAACATTCTAAAGTACTTACCTATTATAAAGACCACAACAAAGATTTTCAACATGGAAATTCACCACACGGCAAAGGGAGTAGTTTAGTATAAAACTACAAAAATTAATGTGAAAATTTATAAGTTTTTTTACGTTTCCAATCATAAAATTTTTTCCAATGGACCAATTTCGCTGATTTTCAATACCAAGCTGCTCAGGAATACGTGGAATATTCTGGCCAAAAACCAAACCGCGTTATCGCCGATTGAAGTCGTGAGAATGTTTTCAACAGACGGACATGGCTATATCGACTCCGGTTGTTATAAGGATCAAGAATATATTTACTTTATGGGGTCGCAAAGCCTTATTTCTACATGTTACAATCAGAATGACAAACTGATACATACCCTCTATCACTTACAGTGGAGGGTATAAAAAACATCATGATGCCTTGTGCTAAATGGGAAATGCCGCTTCGATGGGTGTTTCAACATAATATCGACCCCAAACACACACCGAAGCGAGCAAAAGCTTCGTTTGAAAATAATAGTGTCATAGTTTTAAGATGGTCTATGCAGTCGCCGGGCTTAAATCCTATTCAGAATTTGTGGCGGGACATTAAACTGTCTATCAAAGGAATAAACTAATTTAATAAAGATGAGCTTATGACACTGGTACAGTCGGCGTGGAAAACATGACTTGTGGAGACTTGATGATTCAATGTCAAGGCGTTTCTTAGCTGTGAAAAAAAATAATAGTTATTTCATAAAGTACTGAGATAATATAAAGGATTAATGAAACATACATTTTATTTGACACAGCCATTTTTTTCTAGTTCAGATGATGAATCGCGATGACTCTATTTTAATTCACAGGCAAAACGGGGCATTTTGAAATATTTTGATTTATACCTAATGATTTAATTTTAAATTACGACATTAATGTTCTAAAATGTTATATCTAGTTCTTAATTGAACAATTAAAAATAAAAGTTATAAACAAAATTTAATTTTTCTACATTTGTTTTTGCTTTGAGAATGTTGATTAGTGTTGACTCTATTTCATCGCACACCACTGTATTTTCTTTTTACGGGAGTTTTAAGAAAGGGATGGATGGTGCGATCTTTTACTTGGGTCCCCAGAATTTGTCGTTCCAATAACTGCCTTTGCTTCATTGGTCGACAGTAACCACCCTGCGACAGCTATTCAGATCCCTTTCTGGGCGATTCTGATGATATAGTGCAATCTAGGCAGAGACAGAGCACAAAGTGTCTAGACTTGTTATGCCGATAGGGGTATTGCACTGCTTCTTCCTCTTTTTCAACCTTAAATGAATTCAAAAGTATATGTTTGGAATATTGTTTTCATGGATTGACGATCTGCTGCCATTTGGTTCTTTGCTGTCTGTCATGCCTTTGTTTTCAGCAGTTTTCAAACAACAAAGCCGCATTTGATTCACAAAAACACATATTATAACCTATTAATCATTGGTCTCCAACATGTATAAGTAATATTGAATAGCAAACACAATGTGTTTGGACACAAGTATACTATATTTGCGACAGCGTACAAACACGTTACATTTGCATCCAAACAGATTTTTCGAGCGTGTATAGAAAATATATAAATGAAATCAATAAAATACCCGTTTTCCATTACATCTCGTGAAGGGATTGGGAAGAGCTTCTCACAACCAGTGAGCTGTACGCTTTCTAATTTTTCACTCACTGGTTGGGACCTATAGTTTTACACCGGTTCCGAACGGTATTTTAAGAAACTTTTTCATGGCTAAGTACCATTACTAAGCGAGGTCGCCGTCGCCGAAGGAAATGTAAGGTGGTCAGCGCAGGGATCGATCGCACGTTCTCATGCACAAGAGCCGGGCACACTACCCATTTTTTCGGAACATATCCCAAGGACATTTTGCTCTACATGTAGGCCACTATAGCGTATAAATTTATATACCAATTAACTGCGATAACAGATCCATTACATGTCTAACATAGAGTGATTTGTATGCAATGGAGGCCTCGAACTGGTGGCATCTCCATTGAATTTAAAAAGCTCTAGTGAATCTGTGATTTATGACAGCGAACAACTCGGCCGTTCATATGTAAATACTCGAACATTAGAACATTCTGGGCGGAGAATGCGGACGGGTGGATGATGGGAAGACTCAGTCCCTGCATTGTGTTGGCCATTTGGGGAGGGTGCTGTTGTTGTTTCTGCCGCTGGCTGTTATTGTTGAGTTGTAAAATAATTTGCTCTAATTTATTTTCATGGTCATTGATTCTGAACAGCAAAAAAAAACAGCGACAATAACAGATTGCAAATGGAAAACAACATGCACATTTAGCATCCAGCCAACAGTCAGCAGCAGCAACAACAAATGTACGTTTTTTATAAGCCACAATTTTTGTGTTAATGCCAGACGCACGCACACTTCCACGCTGACTAACTCACTCACCTACTCACTCACTAACTCATTCATTCACCCGATTCACATTCATTAACAACAATACACTCTCGCATTGACAAATATTAAACACTTGTTCACTTACAGACACTTTTGTGGAATTACAGAACCATCATCAACACCGCTGTGCTGGCTGGCTGGCACTGCCACCTCGATGAACCCACCATCAACCACCAACGGGGGGGGGGGGGCATCAGGGATACTTGTATCATCACCGGTTGCATTAGCGGCGTCAATCGAGATTTGTCTTTTGTTTAGACTCTTTTTTTTTGTTAACTTTTTTCTCTTTTATTTTCATAAAGTGTTAACAAGATGTGTTAATAACTTCAATGACAGTGTTGTAAAGCGTTACAAAATCTTTACCTTTTGTCTTGTTTTCTCATCTACAGAAAGTTAATAATTATAATATATTAATTAATAATTACATATGTATATTAGTAAAGAACTTTTAACATATTTAAGCAACTAAAGTCAGCAAGAACAAACCCAGTTATCCTTTCTACCATCGATAAACATCCATCGATGATTTTGTATGTTCTTTATGATAAGAGCAACAACTTTCCCTCAGAGAGTAAATCAAAATTCCGAACGGTTTGCAAGATATGAGCCTGACAAAATGATCACGTTTTTGAAAAATGACACCGAGGCCCCAAATCTTTGGGGGCCCATAAAAAAAGTCCATGACTTTGGGAAATGCTGGGAGACACAGGTCTTCTCTTTAGTTTTTTATCACGTAGTGCTGTCCGTATATAATTATACTTCCATGACTTAAAAAATTCCACACAGTGAAATTAAAAAATTTTCGGGAAATTTTTCACTTTTGCGGCTACCTAAACGGTATTAAAAATCATAGTTACCTAGGAAGTTCGTATGTTCTAGAAATTTATTAATTGAGATCTTATGTATATTCTTGTAGTTGATTGTTTCCTTGAATATTGAACGGTTTGCTACCTAAGGACCTGTACAGGGGAAAAAAGTTAAAAAAAATGGTATTCTTTAAAGCTTTTTGCGGTTTCAACCTTGAAGATGAAGTTTTTTTGATTTTGTATGTTCTTTATGATAAGAGCAACAACTTTCCCTCAGAGAGTAAATCAAAATTCCGAACAGTTTGCAAGATATGAGCCTGACAAATTTATCACTTTTTTACAAAATTGACACCGAAGCCCCAAATCTAAAAAAAAGTGCATGACTTTGGGCAAAACTGGGAGACACGCGACTTTCTTTTGGTCTTTCATCACGTAGTGGTGTCCGTATATGGTTATATTTTTTCGTGGTGCACTATGATATTAAAGTGAATTGTCAAAACCTGATTGGACCTTAACAGTGTGGTTTATACCAACGAAGTCCACGACTGACCAAATATTCACCAAAAGCAAATCGATACATACGACATCTGTGTCGATTACAAACCTGCTTTCGATAGCCGCATACGGGGAAAATTTAGGATTCCAGCAAAACTGATCCGCCTCTGTAGAATGACCCTGACGAACACCAAATCAGCAGTGAAGGTGGGAAAATGCCACACTGAACCATTCTGTACAAAGCGAGGACTGAGACAAGGAGACACACTTTCGTGAACATCTTATTGGAGATAATAAGTGTGTTTTTTTTACCCCGCTAAAGTTAATTATAGCTTAATTTGTACGGGACGGGACGCCTATGCGATATTAAGTGACATTTAAATTTCCCACTTAAATTCCGACTTGAGCAATGACAATGTTGCCACATGCTAAATTTCAAAAAATGGCAACAAAAATTTATCTTAGATACATTTTGTTTTCATTTCTTGCGAATGAATATATGACTCAAATGCAGAAATTTGCAAAATGGCTTGCACATTTTAAGTTTATTAAAATTCTTTTATTTAATGGAAGACTACGTATACTTTCATATCTTTAAATTTAAAGGATAGATTTTTATTTGCGATTGAAAACAAAATTGGAAATAAATTGTTCACAACAACGCGGGGTAAATGTTTACATATTGAACATGGTAAAATTATCTAACAGGTATAGTCGTTTAAACAGTTTATGACATGTTTTCCATGTCATTTTTCTCTTCACTTGTCAAAATCATATGTATTTTGTTTTTATACTTTTTTTTTGTATTTTGAATCGTTGATATATTTTGTGTAGAGCTTGACCACTGAAATGAATGAAGGAAAATAAAATGTCTGTTGTTTCTGCTTTTAACTACAACAACATCTGCAGCTACCATGTATTTGATCGCACTGGCTACAAGCGCGTTGCCGTATCGCAATTTTTTTTACCCATTACAGCAAATGTTGCCACATTTCGTAGTATTAAGTGTGGATCGTTTTATTTGGAAAGTCATAGGTGGCAATAACTTAATGGAATAAATAAACAGCCTTAATGTTGAGATAAGCTGCAATAAATATGAACAATACAATCAATACGAAAAGCCATATGTTGCTGGCATATGCTGACGACATAGACATCATCGGGCGAAATTTACGAGAGGTTACTACAGTATTTACAATAATCGAGAAAAAAATCAGCGAAGGTGGGTCTTGCTGTTAATGAGGGCAAGATAAACCTAATGGTGTCAACGACTGGAGAAACCTCCCGACTTGGTCCCCACTTGAACATAGACAGCCGATTTAACTTTGAAGTGGTAGATGAATTTATCTACGGGACCACAACGTCAGCCTGGAGATAAAAGGAGGCTGTTTGCAAATACGAAGTTTAAGAACAAAGCCCTCTCTCGACATACAAAAGTCCAGCTATAACAGTCTCTCATTTTACCAGTCCTAGCGTATGGCTCCGGAACTTGCGTCATATCGCAAACGGATGAAACACACTTGGGAGTATTCGAGAGATAAATTCTCGGTAATTTAGATATATGGTCCGACCTCGTTGGAACCATGAGCTATATCATTTATATTCTGAAGATTTTGATATCCATGTTATCAAAATGGATGAAGATGAGCCAGCGCGAAAAGTTCTCAATAATGTACACGATGGAAGCAGGAAAAGAGAACGACTACGCTGGTAAGACCAGGCCGAAGAATTCGCTGTTTAAGATATAAGTGCATGAAGTTTCAAATATTTGTTCATACTTTAACGGCCAAGTTAGTTTTATGGGCGATTTTCCTCTCAAATATAAAGAGATACAAATATATTTAATCTATGTCTTTTTGTTTATTAACCGAATTTATTTCAATCATGATCACCAAGTGGAAAAAGCTCAACAAATTCGATTTTTAAGGAATTTGTTTTGGTCCTTGTATGCGAAAAGGCGCAAATAGGCGCAAACGGCACATATATGACATATTAGGAGATCCCTTAACAAGCAACCTTGCATTCACAGTTTCATGCAGAAACATGCACAAATATAACTTTTCATCCATGAAATATAGGCAATTTTTATTTATATTCTTTTAAAAGGAGTATAATTCAAACCAAAAAAGATTAAGAAATATGATGGTTCTGAAGAGATGGAAAGAAGTTTTTTCAAATGTTTTCTTGTGTTTTGCTTGCGATATTTTTCGAACACTTGCATACTAGTTGGAAATTCTCCATTGAAGTGAATTTTCATTTGCATTTAGTTTGATGAATTTTTCAATAGCATCATTCCAAACAACCGCTGATGAAGATCTGTGGCTAGATCTGAAATAGCTATACGGTTTGCCAGGAATCATAGGAATACATTTGAAAAGCTCCTTTTTCAAAACTATATTTCTATTAATAGAGATATAGAATGGCCTCGAGCTTGACTAGTAAAATTAAAAAGTACCAATGAAAAGGCCGAGTAAATAAATATCATCCCTGATGAATTAAAAAATATTATTTTCCATAAAATTCTTTGTTCTTAGCCCCTTGCACTTTGTTTATAATATCGGGTGATTTTTTAGCTGCATGTGAACTTAAAATGATAACACAGTGCAACACGAAAAAATTTAACTACATACGGACACCACTACGTGATAAAAGACCAAAAAAAAAGTCCCGTGTCTCCCAGATTTGCCCAAAGTCATGCACATTTTCTTATGGGCCCCCAAAGATTTAGGGCCTCGGTGTCATTTTTGCAAAGAAGTGATCATTTCGTCAGGTTCATATCTTGCAAACCGTTCGGAATTTTGATTTACTTTCTCAGGGAAAGTTGTAGTTGTAGAACATATAAAATCGAAAAACCTTCATCTTCAAGGTCAAAACCGCAAAAAACTTTAAAAAATTCCATTTTTATTACCTTTTTCCACCTGTTCAGGTCCCTAGGTAGCAAACCGTTCAGTATTCAAGAAAACAATCAACTACAAGAATGTACCTAAGATCTAAATAAATAACTTTTTAGAACATACAAACTATGATTCTTAATACCGTTTTCCCGAAAATTTTTTAATTTCGCTGTGTGTAATTTTTTAAGTCATGGAAGTAGAATTATATACGGACAGCACTACGTAATAAAAAAACCAAAGAAAAGACCTGTATCTCCCAGTATTTCCAAAAGTCATCGACTTTTTTTATGGGCCCCAAAAATTTTGGGCCTCGGTGTCATTTTTGCAAAAAAGTGATCATATTGTCGGGCTCATATCTTTCAAACCGTTTGGAATTTTGATTTACTCTCTGAGGGAAAGTTGTAGCTCTTGTCATAAAGAACATTGTGAACATTGTGAATGTAAAATCAAAAAAACTTCATCTTCAAGGTCAAAATCGCAACAAACTTTAAAAAAATCGATTTTGTTTTGCCTTTTTTCCCCTGTTCAGGTCCATTGTGTGCTGCGTCCCTTATTGCGGGCGCTGAGCTTACTGCTGTGCCTTTGCTGCTGCGGTCGGTGAGATAGCATAGTATCTCATAGTTGAAATAAACGGTGTTAAGAATCATTCCTAGGAAGTTCATTTGTTCCAGAAAGTTGTTTATTGAGATCTTAGGTACATTCTTGTAGTTGATTGTTTCTATGAATATTGAACGGTTTGCTACCTATGGACCTGAACAGGATGAAAAAGGTAAAACAAAATCGAATTTTTTAAAGTTTTTTGCGATTTTGACCTTGAAGATGAATTTTTTTTTGATTTTATATGTTGACAAGTAAATCGGAGAGTAAATCAAAATTCCGAACGGTTTGCCAGATATTAGCCTGACAAAATGATAACTTTTATTTTGCAAAAATAACACCGAGTCCGAGGGCAAAACTGGGAGACACGGGTCTTTTATCACATAGTGGTGTCCGTATATGGTTCTATTTCCATGACTTAAAAAATTACACACAGTGTAATACAAGACAGAAATATTGTTGGAATACATTTTTTTTATTCAAAATCTGGTACATAATTTCGACATTTATTTTTTTAAATATGATTTCCGGCGTATGTCCGCCACGGCTACGAGTTACATGATCCATTCGATTAGTCCAATTTATGACTACTTTTTCTAATAAATCTGGCCGTATGGCGTCAATGGTAGCTTAAGTATTGGCTACCAATTCTTCAGGAGTTCTCGGCATAAACCAATGCCTTAACATAGCCCCATGAAAAGTAATCCAGGGGCGTTAACTCACACGAACGAGGGGGCCAGTTAACAGGCCCCTCTGGAAATAAAGTTGTCATCAAGTTGATTTTGCAATAAATCGTTGTTAAGCGCACTGTATGATAAGTTGCGCCGTTTTGATGAAACCAAACGGCCCTGGTGTTTAGTTGATTAATTTTTGAAAACAAAAATTCGGTCAGATCGATAGCGCTCGCCATTTATCGTAACGGCAGATCCATGCTCACTTCGAAAGAAATAAGGACCGATGATGTCGGCAGCATGTAAACCGCACCAAACAGTCAATTTTAATGGATGTAATGGTGATTCGTTTAGGGCTTGAGGATTGTCTTCGCTCCAAATACGGTAATTTTGCTTACCGAAGACGCCAAATATTCTTGGTGTGAATCAACTTATGGAAACGACATACCAGTACTATTTTCAGTAATTTAACTTGTTTATATTTGTCACATTTTACTGTAGACAACACCATCATCTGTTCGAACAGACTGTACAATATAAAGAACCAAAAAAAAGTTATTTTCAATATCTACAAATGCAAAACGTCACCCTTTATAAGGAGACCCTGCAAGAACCAAAAACTAATGATACAATTAAAATGCCATTCATTTAATTTAGTTCACACTGCAATTTGAAAACTAAAAAAATACTAAACCAGAAGAAGTGGTGGAATCTTTTTCGCCAGGCGTTTAGAGCAAAAAACCAACAACGCTGGCACTCCATTGCTACCAAGGTTAACAAGATTTGTTGTGGTGTCGTAGCGGCAGTTTGGAAGGGCAACAAAACATTTTGGGACATATTAAATTCACAACTTTATTACCCTTTCCCTTTTCAGTTGGATGGGTTGATGTTTTATTTTAATTCGATCCTTCAACTTTGATTCGGTGTTTTTCTCTTGATTCTCTTGTAAACTCAAGGAAGAAGATCCAGAAGCTGGTAACCAGTTAAGATCAGTTAAGTCAGTTAGGTAACCAGTTAAGTTTTTTCTTTTTTTTTTGCTTGGAGTAGAATATGTGTGGGTTTTGGCAGATTCTTTGAGGGCTGGTAGTTTTGTTATTGAGCAAGGACAGTTACTGTTATATTAGCAAAGAAACAGTGGAGCAAAATATAGAAAAAAGAAGAAAAAAGTCTTAAAAAATTATGGTTTAAAAAGGAAAAAACTGCGACTGGGCAAACTCAAAAATGTTCTTAAATAATAGTTAGATGACATTTTTGCAACAAAGAATAAGTGTGATCCCATAATAGTTAGTTTAAGAATTTGTGAGTTGTCAGCCCAATTTCCTACAGCTGCTACTACTACTCGAAACTCTGCGATTTGATGAACTTTTGTGTACATTATTAAATTAACCGAAATTATAGGTTGTCACAACCACAATAGTTATCATCACAACCGAAATAGAGGTTGTCACTACCGAAATAGATGTTGTCACAACCGCATTAGAGATTGTCACAATCGCATTAGAGATTGTCATAACGGCATTAGAGATTATCACATCCTATGAGAGTTTGTCACAACCGCATCAGAATTTGACACAACCGCATAAGAGTTTGCTTCAACCGCATTAGAGATTGTCATAAGTTATTGGAGGTTATTTCAAACGAACTTCGCTTGTGGAGACAAAATCCTCGTGTGACAACATCAATTCGGTTGTGGCAACTGCGATTCGGCAGCAACAGTCTTGTGAAATCTAGTGAACAGTAGTCACCGTGACAGTAACAATACTGTGTTAATTTTATTGTATATTATAATAATTGTTTTTAGAATTCTAAATGTTAGGTTTGAAACACATAGAATTATGTTGTGGCAAACGAATTGAAAATAGATTCGGTTGTAGAATTAGTTTTTCCATAAATAGGGTTGTTGCAACCGATCTAACTCCAACTTCGGTTGTTACTACAGCCTTGAAACCAATTTGGGTTTCTGCAACCGACTTAAAACCAAATTCGATCCTTGCAATTGAATTACAGCCAACTTCGATTATTGCAACCGAATTTAGTATTTAATTCGAATCGAAATTATAGAAAATTTAGTTTATAGAACAAATTTAATTAGAAATTGTTTTGACATAAGCGAATCAATTATGAAACCAAGTTGTATCAACCCGAACTGCGGATCGAAACAATTATTTACCAGCCTCAGGAAAATATAAATAGCATAACAGGAGAATTGTGTCTTACAGTGTGTATGAAACTGTCATATATATGGCGGATATTGGTTTTCTCCACTTTTAAGGACCGAGTCCTATTTCAATGTCCTTTAAATTTTTTATAAAATTTCTACTTAGTATTTGCAAGAACATATCTGAATATTAAAGTTTGAAAATTTTCCAAACTTTTTTTAATTTTCTGAGAAATTTTCATATATATGGCGGATATTGGGTTTCTTCAAGTTTAAGCACCTAGACCTGTTTCAATGTCCTTGAAATTTTTTATAAAATTTCTACTTAGTATTCCAAATAATGTCTGTGAATATTAAAGTGTGAAAATTTTCCAAACTTTTTTTAATTTTCTGACAGTTTTCATATATATGACGGATATTGGTCTTCTTCGAATTTAAGGACCTAGACCTGTTTCAATGTCTTTGAAATTTTTTATAAAATTTTTACTTAGTGTTTGCAACAACATATCTGAATATTAAAGTGTGAAAATTTTCCTAACTTTGTTTAATTGTCTGAGAGTTTTTATATACATATATAGCGGCAATTCGTTTTCACCAATTTTAAGGATCTTGTCTTGTTTCATAGTCCTTGAGTTTTTATTTCTAAACTTTATAGTAATAGTAAAGCCATATAAAGAAATTAAAAATTTTTATTTTTTTTAACCTTTGTGAACTTTTTCTGAAACGTACATTAAAAATGTTAAATTTCATCCTTAAATCTCTTCACACATCAATGTCCTGAATCTTAGATTGCACATAACATCCTGAATAACGTAATTAAAATTGTCATTAGAACTATTCCAATCGATTTGGTCTATATTAACGTTGTACAAAAAAGTGGGCCAGTCATGGTGGGCCAACTTCACTTCGGTGTGGCCGTCGTAGATAGCGATGTGACCGTCGTCGATAGAGTTGTCGTCATTAAGCGAGGTGGCCGTCGCCGAAAGAAATGTAAGATGACCAGATTTATATATTCGATTGTCAATGAGAATTGTAACAAAGTGTTAAAACAAAATTGAATTTGTTTCTAATAATGGGTGTTTGGATAGAGGTTCTATTTTTCGATAACGATTAAACGATCACAAATTGCCCAGATCTGGCAACGCTATTATCTTTATTGTGCTCAATTTGGCAAGATTAATAGGAATGAATAGACCAAATGACCATCACTTGCTCCGCACGTTCAGTCAATGGGTACAAAATAAACCGGAAGTCATTTCACTGTTTTATCCCAATATTGTGTTCAGTGATGTAGCTCATTATTGGCCCAATGAACATGTTCGTAAGCCGCATTGCCATCTTTGGAGTGAAGAGAATCTAGGAGAGATTTACAAGGCACCGCTAAAAAAAATGAGAAAAATGAGCTCTACAGAGCCATTATTACCGATTATTTTGTACCCCAATTGAATGGAATGTTGACTGATGACAAGTTTTCCAACAGGACGGCACCACATGCCATACAACGCGTCAAACAATCGACTTTTTGAAGGAAACATTTGGTGAATGCGTTGTTTCCCGAAATGGGTCAGTCGATTGGCCAACGTGATTGTGCGATTTAACGCCTCTAGATTTTCTTCTCTGGGGTTACGTGAAGATCATTGGTTAATCTGGAAAAAACCGGAAACTTTGGACGCCTTGATAGACAACAGTGTGCGAATCACTGTTAAGATACGGCCCCATTGCTTGAATGAAGGTCCGATAATTAAATGAAGGTCCGATAATACGTCACATCCGAGCCAGCTACGGCGCCCGTATGCCCCAATTAGATATCGTTTTTTAATTTGTCTTCTTTAAAAAGTAATTATTTATGGAAGTAATATACCAGCCATTGATTAATCGTTCAGTCATCGAGTAATCTGTAAGCTGACCTCGATAAGAAATCGATAAGATAAACGGCAATGAAAAACCCCCTATATTTCTCAAAACTAATGCTGAAGACGCGAAACTGTTAATGTGCACATTCTGGAGGAGAGAACATATAAGCCAATGGGCATTTACCATGAGAATGAGCTTGGTCGATAACCTTTTATCTTGATGATTAAATCGATAAATTATTACCGAATTTTTTTAAAAGCATGATAGTGATGGGGAATGTATTGACTCCACACTCAATTGATATCAAGAAGTGCGATAAAGCGACATTAAATTTCAACGATAACTACTGCTCATTCTCGTGCTTGACAAATATGTTGTGTGCTTTTTAAGCAAACCACAGACTTGTCATTCACGAGCACGAACATCAACTATCGTTGATGTTTATTGTCGGTTTACCGCCCTTTTTGATATCAAATAAGAATGTAATCGAAGTTGTGCGCATCACTAAGATGTATAGAAAAATTGTTGGTGAAATGTTTTCAAACTCATCTGCGAGATAAAAAATCAATGAGTGTTCGAACTCACGGGAGATGTGTTAACACCTTTTTGATACACGGTACCTGTTCGATTTCCATGAACACATTAGTAAATGTTACATTGGAAAATAAAAAAAAGAATAGATTTTGTGCTGGAGGCTCTTTTGCCATTACACTTTCTTTTTTCTTACATCTGCTTTAACATTAGATATAATATTATTAAAATAAATAATGCAATAGTTATATCACTGAAATAATTGTTTATGTTTTGTTATAACCACAGCGACGACAAACAGTATTGAAAAAAAAAAATAAATGGTTTCCCATTACATCCCATGAAGGGACTGGGGAGAACTTCTCACAATCACTGAGCTGTGCGCTTTCCAGTTTTCACTCACTGATTGGGACCTACAGTTTTACACCGATTCCGAACGGTAATTTGAGAAGCTTTTTCATGGCTAGATACTCGATAGTGTCGCCGTCACTATGCGAGGTGACCGCCGCCGAAAGAAAATTTGAAGGTGGTCAGAGCCGGGTTCGAACCCAGGATCTCATGTACAAGAGCCGCGCAAACTAACCACCGACGGCCACAACAGTATTGAATAGTATAGAGAACTTATTGCACTCGTTTTCCGCTCTCATGCAGAGAGTCTGATTAAAAGAGAATAAACGTTTCATATTCTCTTTATAGAATATTTCAATATAAGTGCACCATTTCGACAATGTTATTACGTAAAACATTTCAAAAACCATAAATGTTTCAAAACGCATCAATGTTTCACATCAAAATTATGAATGGACCAAGTTATGACAAATAGAGAGTAATAGGTTTTGAATCATTCGTCAGATGTCACCAGTGCTTTTGAGTCATACATTACGCTCCATGAGTTCTCTATACTATTCAATACTTTTTGGACACGACGTCCTGCGTGTTGGTTCGCTGCCGCTCATCAATACCATCAATTTTCAGGCAGAGACTATTGTTGTACAACAACCACGTATGTGATGCTAAAACTGTGTGTTGCTTGTATGTATTCACTTAGATAGATTGCCCTACCCGTGCCTATAGATGTTAACACATCAAACGTAATCGACCAAGCTCATGCTTATGAATGACAATTCTGTTGTTCGCTTTAAGCTTCAAAAGTAATATTCAGATACATCGATAAATAAGGAGTTATCATATTTGTTTATTTTGACGACTTATTTTGATGTGTTCTACAAAAAACTGCATCAGGTATGGCAAAGTTTTGGACAATCTCTCCAACAAACTAAATGAGCTTTAATTGAGCTGTCGCAGGCCAATTGATCTAAGTCCACAAAACAAAATTATATGAGGTGTCAGGGGACACCCGGCTAGAACGAAGTCCCTTTCGCTAAATATTATGTACTAGTTAGTTTCATAATGCCTAAGGCGGCCGTTGAAAAATACGATAATTTAAATGGATGTTTAAAAAAAGATACTTTTTGTAAAATGATGAACTTTTTTTAAGAAAAAATTTTTTTTTATAGAATGTATTTGTTAAAAACAAAATTATATTTTTAGATTCTTTTTATAAGAATACGTATTATATTTTCCCGAAAAGGTAATTTTTTAAAGAGAGGTACTTCTTCTATTAAAAGCTAACGTTTTTTTAAGAAAAGGTACTATTTTTAACAAAAAGTACTTTCTGTAAGAAAAAGTCATAAGTGTATGAATTTTTTTTACAAAGAAGTACTTTTTCTAAGAACAGGTACTGTTTAAAGAAGTGGTACTCTTTTTAGGAAAAGTTATTTTTTTAGGAAAATGTACTTATTTTCAGAAGGAAACTATGGCAAGAAAAGATATTATTTTATTTTTAAGAAAATGATTTTATGTAAGAAAAAGTTTTTTTAAGAGAAGGTATTATTTTAGAGAGAGTTTTTTTAAGAATGGGATTTTTTAAAAATTGGTCCTTTTTTCAAGAATAGGTAAATTTTTAAGTGTAGGTACTTATCTCAAGAAAATATATATTGTTTCGCAAAAATGTACTCTTTACAGAAGAGGTAGTGTTTTAAGAAAAGGCAATTTGTTGAAAGAAAATATACTTTTGTAAGAAAAGGTACTTTTTTAAAAAAAATTACTTTTTCTAAGAACAGGTACTTTTTGTAAGAAAATTTACTTTTTTTAAGCAAATGTACTGCTTTAAGATAAGGTTTTTTTTGAAGAAAAGGTACTTTGGTTATGAATATGAATAGGAATTTTTTGTGAGAAAATTTCTTATTTTAAGAAAATGCACTTGTTTAAGAAAATTTTCTTTTTAAAACTTCTTTCACTTTGTTTTTTCTAAACTTGCTTTTTATTAGATTCGAAACTACAATATATACTAAATGTTGGTCACAGGCTCCACCTAGAAAACTTCCTATGAAACAAGAAATTTCCCAACATAGGTGAGGCATCTGGTTAATTTCCTTCCCTATGATCCAAACCGTTAGTCTAGACACAAACCAAAGCAAAAGTATCGAATATAATTGATAATAGTGGGTTGTTAGCATAATAATGTTAAAAAAAGTTGTTTAATTTTTTTCATTTACCACCCATCCCGCTACATACGATAAGGAACGTCGTTCCATAAAGTGGAAGAAACTGGAAAAGATGTTTGCAACTTCTGCAAATCTAATGCGAGGCCTATAATTATTTCATGATTATTCTTTCATTGTGAAACAAAAATTAATAGGGAGGTTTTAAATATGACAAGATTAAAATGTTTTAGATCTAATAGTTTAATGCATTTTTGAAATATGGAGTTAGATCAATTGGCATCTGGGTAGCATAATTCTAATTTTTACATTCTTTTCCACATAAACCAACACACGATTTACACCGACTCATTTTCAGATTCAACTTCAATTCAATTGTGACATAACTTTTTTCACTTTCGTTTTTAACAAATTTTAAACGCCTTTAAACTTCTTCGACTGAGTATGAGAGCAGTGACAGTGCGAGTGGAACAGCTTCGCCATACGGTGGTGCTTTGTCTCTTAGTTGGCTGCAATCATCCAACCAAAAGCTACAATAAAACCGCTTCCTACGAAATCATCCGCAGAAAAGCAATAAATGACCATATACAGATATAGAAACCATAAAAATGGAAACCAACTGTCAGTTTGTCAAATTGTTCAAACTAAAAAGAGAAACCAATTTTGGACAAAACACAAGCAGTAGCAGCACAAACAACAACAAACTTGAACAACATCCATCCATTCAAGACGTAATGCAAGAAGTCGAAAGAGGCGGCATTGTTGAACAGAATCATGCCGTAGCTTGGAGGAAAACGCCCCAAGTTAAAGAGCCACTTCAAGCGGTTAGATAAATTGATACAAAATGATATAAAAAAAATGTTAATAGACAAAACACATGTGTACCATTTTGGGTACATAAGATGCTACAAACATAGATACTTATGGTACAATCTAACAGACAGATGGCTGCATACTAGATGTACACGCTATCTGATGATTTCATAAACGTTAGGGCACATAAACGTAAGATACAAATGCTCGTAACAATTCACGTTTACGTGTACGACTTTATGTTTGATTAACAACTGTTGATATCACACAACTCGATTTTGTAAACTGGGACGTCAAACGACCAGAATTTCCTTGTAATCCAATAGATTTATTGACGATGCACAGACGTACAAAGGAGGGTGCGTGCACAACCGATCTAGAAAACTATTTCAAATGATAACATCCATGGTCGCACGTAAGGTACGTTATCCCTGTCCGTGCTACAAGAATGATTATCAGATAATCCTCAAATGGAGATCAAGAAGCAAAATAAATACTCGCTGATAAATCTGTATTTTTTTTTGTTTGGATGCAAATATTGTCACAAATATAGTATACTTGTGCCCAAAGACGTTGTATTTGCCATTCAATATAACATGTTTGGGACATAATGATTAATAGGTTATAATATATGTATTTGTGACCAAAATGTGGCTTTGTTTGTTGAAAACCGCTAGAATCAAAAGCGATACAAACAACAAATTAGTACAAGGCAGCAGATCTTCAATTCATGAAAATGAAAACAATGCTTGCCAGCATGTACGTGTGTCCTGCAATATGTATATGTATTTTTCAGCGTGTAACCACACCCATAGATCTACTTGGTAGAGAGGAAATTAATCTGGTTAACAAATACATTCATCAAGATTACAGATTATACATTTCATTTCTTATAATCTTTGTGGTTAAAATAAAAAAAAATAAGAATTTTTATTTTTTATCAATTCGATAAATACACGCTGAAAAATATGTCGTTTTTTGTTGCTTGGATGCAAATATGTGTTTGGAGCTTGTCGCAAATATAATATACTTGTGCCCAAACGCATTCTGTTTGCTATTCAATATTGCATGTTTGAAACACAATGATTAATATGTTATAAAATATGTGTTTGCGACCCAAATATATCTATGTTTGTGATACAAATACAGTCGTGTTTGTTGCACTGTTTATACTCTCTCGAGAGCAAGAGAATAAAAGAGAGGCAACGAGTGTGTATAACTTGTAAATGTGTATCTGTATTTTTGCATTATTCTCGCAATGAGAGATTCATGAATATTCCTGAATGTGCGTGATGTATTGCGATTTAATTAATTGTAATGTATTCAGTCGTCAATGGTTCATCGGACAGAGGACATCAAAAGCGCTTGATCGTGCTTTCCAAGTGAGAAACGATTTTGAGGAAATAAACTGGAGAGGGCAACAACGTGAATCACTCTTTCTGTCCGAGACTTTACTGAGAAACTCGGACCATTTGTGAAATGTAATAAAAAAACACAAGTAATTAATACACGCTTGTCTTGCATGAAATAGATTTGTATATAAGTAAATTGTTCGTGTACCAACACATAGTGATAACCAACGCATAGTTGAAACCTTCTGAAGACAAAAACAATGCATTCAATGCAAGTAAATGTAAAAATCATTTAAGTTTTTGTATTAATTATTTATGTAAGTAAATGTGGATATATATTGATAAAAATTAATTATAATCAATAAAGAAAGGAAGAATAGTTCGTTTCTAAATATTATTATGTTTGGGAGAAAATACGCATATGTTTCCACGTAAGTATATGGAGGTTTGGGGGAAACATGCGAATGCTTCCACGTAAGTATATGGATTAGGGTGGTTTTTAAAAAAAAATTTCGATTTTTATAGGTGCTCACATTTTGAATTATTCCATTACGTGTAAGAATACAAATGCAAAAGTCTTAGCTCAATCGGACTATGTCTTCCCGGCCCGAAAGAGCCCGTAAATTTTTAAGAAGAAGTACTTTCTGTAAGAAAAATCCAAAAGAGTATGATTTTTTGTACAAACAAGTACTTTTTTTGAGAACAGGTACTTTTTAAAGAAGTGGTACTCATTTTATGAAAAGGTTATAATTGGTTGGATGACGAATTTCGAGTATTTGTAATGATTACGTGATGTTTTTTATTTCAAACGTATTGCACAATCGAAATTTTAATTTCGTCGATTACAACGCCATATATCATGAACCGAACAAAATATTTCATTCAAATCATACGTACTTTTAATCGTAGAATCCGTATCTGCAATAAAAAATATGGCTTCCTATCTTAGTTTAAAAGTTACCCCCGCCACACCTACAAAGCCGTGGGTGGGGGACTATTTTTTTTGCACTACTGTATTTCCCCCGCGGTATGATTAAATTTTGATTATGGACGTTTTTTCCATAGAGTGGCTATTTTTCGAGATATTTGATCGTCTCAGTTTTAAAGAAACACCCTGTATATTAAATATTGGTTACAGGCTCCACCTAGAAAACTTCCCATTAAACAAGAAAGTTCCCAACATATGTTAGTCTAGACACAAACCAAAGCAAAAGTACCCAATATAGTTGATAATAGTGGGCTCTAACATAATAGTGTTAAAAAAAAGTTGTTTATTTTTTTCATTTAGCCCCCATCCCTCAATGTGCGATAAGGAACTTCGTTCCAACAATCAGAGTAACAAAATTTGTTCAAAAAGAGCATTATGTAGCAAAATAAGTACATAGAAAAAAGTACATTAATTAAATATTCTTTGATATATTATAATATAATATATAATAATAATAAATATAAATAAATAATAAATATAAATAAATAATAAATATAATAATATCTACTAAAATAGTATTTCTTCCACACAAAATGAAAAAATTCAGAATCACAAACAAAATAACCAAAAACTACATGGTGTATCAGAACAGTATATAAAAATATCCAAAAAGTACTTTCTGGACCAAAAGTGCAAGGAAATAAAAAGTATCATAGGAACGGTCAAAGTCGATTTTGGTAGCAAAGAAGTACATAAAACAGTGCCAAAATATGTACAGTTCCCAATAATTTTCTAAAAAAATACCTATTTATTTGTTTAAACAAACTACCTCTTCTTAAAAACAACCTCAGCGTAAAGATCCATTTAAGTTATCGTATTTTTCAACGGGCAGCTTAGGCGTGTTGGAACTAGCTAGTACATAATATATAGCGCAAGGAACTTCGTTCCTACCGGGTGTCCCCTGACACCTCATGTGATTTTCTTTTTTTGGGTGCACGTTATTCACTTTTTGTTGTGCAATATATAATTTTTGGTACATTTGTTGATTTGTACATTTTTGCACACTTTATGTACTTTTTGTACACTTTATGTACTTTTAGGTACATTTAATTTACTTGTTGGTAGACTTTAGGATACTGATAAAATATATGTATGCACCTTTGTACGTTGTTTGTAGTCGTTGTCACCTTTTATGTACTTTTTGTGTATCTTTGTACATTTTGTGAACTTTATGGTACATATTGTACACATTGTGGTACATTTGTTGTACATTGTTTGTAAATTTTTCAGATTTTTGTAAATATTACGTACTATTTCCAAAATACATATTTATGTTATTTACGACAAGGATTTTAAAGCGAGAGTGAGCAGTGAGCTGTTGCTCAACGCACGAGCTCGCGGTCGGATACCAATATATTTTACAGAAGCGAAAGTAATCGCGAGTTGTTTTACTGGCCGTTCTTCGCACCCACTCAAGGGCGCGTGCGTTTAAAATTTAAATTTCGAGAGAATTCGCGTGAGCGTACGTTTTAATGATATGATAAACACAAATACACTAACGACTTTCGAGCCGAATTTTGCGTGCGAATCTCGCGAAATGTATTTTGACCAGCGAGTGGGATTTTCTACGCACCATCGCGTGCGGTTACGATGCCTGTTGTATACTATTTTTCATAAGAATCGGAGATGCTCGCATATTTTATGGTCCCTTCTGATGGAGTAAATTTAGAACTAGTAACAAAATGTACGAAAAAATAAAACAGTCGTCAGAATAATAATGAAGTTTGCAGTTACAAAAACAAATTTATTAAAGTAATGGAATTTTCACAGAAGTTTATAAATGGTATAGAAACCAACAAATTAAGTTATTGAATTTGTTTTTCTTTGCCTTTATATGGAAAAGTTATCTTATGTCCATAACAGTGTGTCAGTTTATTACTAATGTGGGATATGTACATTAGGGTGTCCAAAAACAAATTACAGCAGACAGTTGTCCGATTCCTTCGGCCACGGACTGTCCCTGCAGGCTGTGTCAGAGACACGGCCATTAAGTTTAACGTAGAATACGCCATCCGATAAGATAGAAAACATATATAACAATAAATTCATTTGCTTATATTATTTATCATTTATTGTTATATATGTTTTCTGTCTTATCGGATGGCGTATTCTACGTTAAACTTAATGGCCGTGTCTCTGACACAGCCTGCAGGGACAGTCCGTGGCCGAAGGCCTCGGACAACTGTCTGCTGTAATTTTTATATTTACCAACGGCATTTGATTCAAGTCCGTTTAAAAAAAAAATATTATGTTAAATTTTTTTAAACTTAATTTAATTTATATATTTTAATTAATATTTTTATTGAAATAAGTTCTGCGAATGTTGAGAGGGCCGCCCTAATATTAAAAAAGGTTTACCTTATCGAGTCTTCGCATTAGCATTCGAGCGTTGTGTGAAAGCTTTACGCTTTACAATTCAAAATTAATGTTACAACAGCTTTATTGAAGCTTTCGCAAAAAAGCTTTATTACGTTAGCTTACTGTTTGTTTCACTTTTTACTAGATACATGTTGCCAAGCAACATTAGCTTGCTGTTCGTTTCACTTTTTACTAGATACGTGTTCCTAAGCAATGTTGAGCAACCAAAAACACTCAACCAAACACCACACATATGTTTGAGTGTATGTGTTTAAACAATTTTCAGTTGAGAAATTAAAATACTAGAAATATATCAACCAATATGAAATGTATATCAAACGAAAGATAACATCTTCATTTACCTACAAAAAAAATTTTAAAAAATTCATCTAGCCGTTTCCTCAAATTCAATGAAATAAAGATTACAACAATAAAAACCTGACATGACTCCTCATACCGTAAGGTAAGACGTATTCTACGTCAAAATTTTTCTTTTTCGATTTTCATGGTTGCTCAAGCTTGATTGGAAAGCTTATAGGGTAAAGTACTTTTGAGATTTTTTTCGGAAGACGTTTAGAGGTCGCACAAGTCGAATATCCCCTAAAAATCGAGTATTCCGGACGTGTTTTGAATTTTATTTAAAACTCGGTCAATAACCACGATTTTCTTAGTTTGTAAGTCAACACTTTTAAAGCAAAACGTCCAAGCTTTTATTGAATATGCATAAACCACCAGTTTTAGCAATGATTTTGCTCAATAAGGTACCAAGTATGAGATTTTTTCGTAAATTTTGGATAAATTTTGTTAGTAACGCTTTATAACTATAAAAATTCCTATGCAAAATTAAAAAACTAATGTTGCCCTTTAAAAGACGTATAAATTCCAAGCAATTTTGCTGAAAGCAAATTTTAATTTGCTGTTACTGTTCCAGAGTTATACCATTTTAAAGCCTTTTACCCATTGTATGAACCTAAAAATATTATAAACTGTTTGCTATTTTTACATCGGATCTGCTTTAAATTTCTATGGAAATATAAAATACTAATGATGCTTTTTAAAAGACGGATATATTTCAAACAATTTCTAAAAAAAATTTTGAATTTGCAGTTACTGTTCCAGAGTTATACCACTTGAAAACTCTTTACCCATTGTATGAAACTAATAATACTATAAAGTCTTTGCCAATTTTTCATCGGATTGCTCTAAACACTATATTCATGAAAAAATCAACATGCGCTAAGTAACGACAAAGAGTTACACGCAGAAAAAAACGGCCCCAGCAACATATTGCAGGAAACATATATGTGAGGCGCAAAATAGAAAGGGACCTAAGGGTAAAAACCGGTTCTGTTCAGGAGAGCCATTTTAAAGATTTAAATACGTGTATCTTTGGTGTACCATTACTGAGCGTGTTGGTATTGGTCTCATTTGAAAGCGACGCATCTCATAACGTCAGGAACGTGTTGGTCAACCTTGAAAACGCGCGTAGGTCGTCCCTACCACTTGTTTTGTGTAGTTGGTTTTTACTGTTTTCTACCTAGCGCGCTGTTTCCATGAGTTTGATATCAATTTTGCTCGCGTTTTTTCGAATCCAGCTTTATTTTCTGAAATTATTAATTGTGAATTATAATAAATAAAAAAAAAAAAAAATGGTTTCCCATTACATCCCATGAAGGGACCGGAGAGAACTTCTCACAATCACTGAGCTGTGCGCTTTTCAGTTTTCACTCACTGATTGGGACCTACAGTTTTACACCGATTCCGAACCGTATTTTGAGAAGCTTTTTCATGGCTATATACTCGATAGTGTTGCCGCCACTATGCGAGGTGACCGCCGCCGAAAGAAATTTGAAGGTGGTCAGAGCAGGAATCGAACTCAGAATCTCAAGTACAAAAGGCGCGCACACTACCCATTGCACCACCGATAATCATTTATAATTCTTTTAAATCGTGAATATCACTCTGTTAGTACGAAAAATTTTTTCACATAACCTCACTTTCGTCGACTTCACTTTCATAAAACGCGCATATCTCTGGGAGGGAACACTTTTGGGGCATGGGATCGGCCTCATTCGATGCTCAGATGTTATCCACATCAAAAAAAAAACAAAAGTCAAAATTGATTTTTTTACCCTTAGGTCCCTTTCTCTATGCGCTGTCACATATATGTTTGCAAGCAATCATATATATGGTTCCTGCAATATGTTGCCGGGGCCATTTTTTGCTACGTATAATTCTTTGTCGTTACTTAGCGCATTATGATTTTAGATTTTTTTCAAAAAGACTTAACAGTTTATAAAATTATTAGGCTCATACAATGGGTAAAGAGTTTTGAAGTGGCATAACTTTGAAACAGTAACTGGAAAATCAAAATTTTTTTTTAGAAAATTGATTGGAATATACCCATCTTTTAAATTGCATCATTAATATTTTAAATTTTCATTGAAATTGAAAGCAAATCCGATGCAAAAATAGCAAACAGATTATAATATGATTAGTTTCATACAATGGGAAAAAGGCTTTAAAATAGTATAACTCTGGAACAGTAACAGCAAATTCTATTTTTTTACGAAATTGCTTGAAATTTATACGTCTTTTAAAGCTCGCCATTAGTTTTTTACATTTCCTTACGAATTTTAAAAGATATAAAGCGTTATTTACAAAATTTACGAAAAAATTTAATACGTGGTACCTTATGGAGCAAAATCATTGTGCATATACAATAAAAGTTTGGACGTTTAGCTTCAAACATGTTGACTTAGAAACTAAGGAAATAGTGGTTATTGATCGAGTTTTAAGTAAAATTCAAAAAACGCCCGGAATACCCGATTTTTGGAGGAATTTCGACTTGCGCGACCTCTAAACCACTACCAAAAAATCTGAAAAAATTTTCAAAAATACTTTACCATACAAGCTTTCAAATAATGCTTGAGCAAAAAAAAATTGTATTATTTGGGACACCCTAATTTACATATATGTAGCTACCTCAGTTTCCAATCATGGTACCATGCTTGCTACCGGATTGTCCCCAAGACCAGTTCTTTCTTTCACTTTTGATTCACCAAAAGAATATTTATATGTTGGACATTTAAAATACGTAAATTATTACAACATGTTATTTCATAATTTCAAATGGAATTAGTCACTGCTACCATATATCAGCCAGCGATTCCAAGAACCCCAATTACTCGTACAACTTTTGTTTCCACCAGCCACAATATTGGACCCGCCACCTTTAATTGGAGAAGGTGTTCAAGTGAACAATGTTTCTTATTGTTTTTATTGCTTTTATTATTTGACCAGATACGTGATGTTGTAATTAAATAAGAACCAATAAGATAAACACAAATACACATTCGAGTCTCTGCAACAACAACCAACAGCTAAAGCGATTTTACTTGTAGTTTTGTAACTGGGCATTATCGCTGGCAGGAAGCTAAGAACAAGTTCAACAAACAAATCACAAAAACAAATTAGTCATGCCGATTCGACCGACCAACCGACCGACCGACAGTCCGAGTCGAAACCAAAAAACAACACAATTCACTTTTGTCCACAAGACCGAGAAATTCAGTCTATAAATATTGATTATTTAGTTGTTACAAAGACTGATATCATCATCATGCAAATAAGTGCCAACTATGGAAAACTAAACTATTTATTATCAGTCGATTTGGGTTTTCTAGAAAACAACAATACAGCGTCTAGTGTGATGAATTATTACACGCTGAAAAAACAGTAGATATACTTTTGTTGGTTAGATGCGAAAATAAAGTGTTTGTAGCTTGTCGCAAATATATAATAGTTGTGTCCAAACACATTGCGTTTGCTGTTCAATATTTTATGTTGCAGACACAATGATTAATATGTTCTTGTATATGTTTTTGCAACCCAAATATGGTTTTGTTTGCTGACAACTGCTGAAAACAAAAACGTGACAGACAACAAACAAAGAAAAAAGCAGCAGATCTTCTACTCATGAAAACAATGTTTCCAACATATACATGGTTCCCTCATTATGTTACAGGGACCGTTTGTTTTCATCGTGTATTTGAATAAAAAGATGAGTTCAATTTCTTCCTTTGGAAACTATACATATTCACAAAACAGGGAAACGCTTTGTATTCATACTATGGAAAAGACGAATTTTGTTGACAACAATTTCTCTTCATGAAAACAGCGCCTGGAAAGAATATTTAACCTGGTCTGCAGCAGTTGCATTTTATTGAATTTTTGGCGAACCCCTTCGCCATCAATTGGCCATAGGTGACGTATATAGGCTTGATGTTTAGTTATGATGGAAGACATCTAACTGCTTTGACATTGGTGATTTTCGAAATAATTGAGTTTGTTTCCAGTTCATGCTGGAGGCTACTGCTTAACCTTCCATACCCATCATTGACATATTGGGACTTCATGCTCAATATATTCGCCACTAACTCCACTTCGGTTATATACACACTGAACGGAAAAGCACCGTCACAGGGATGATGAAAATGTTCATCACCTCAACAACTTTCGTCATCGAAAGTGAGCTAACGTACAGTTTATGGTAAAATACGGAAGGTAAACTCGTTAGAACAGCTGTTTTCAATTTTGTCATTGTGGTTAATCGTTTCAGATGTCAAACTCATATGTACTTTGTTTTTGTGCTTTTTTGCATTCCTGTATTGTTGGTATACTTACGTGTACATATTGACAACTTAAACGATTGAAACAAAAACAAAATGCCTGTTGTTGCTGCCTACAACAACAACAACGTCTAGTGCTACTACTTGGTTATTTTACTATGGTACAGTTTCATTCCCGCTACGAAAATGTGTTCATCACCAGCAAACTGTTCGTCACTGCGATGAACGAATAGTTGTTGCTGCAATGAATTTTATTCATTATTGCAACGAATTTGTTTCGTTGCTGCAATGAATTTGTTTCATTGTTGCAATGTATAGGTATCGTTTGCAATGATATTATTTGAATGCTGCAATGGATTTTTTTTTCAGTACAGTAATGAAGTTGCTTCATTGCTCCAATGAAGTTGCTTCATTGCTGCAATGAATTTGTTGCATTGCTGATTTGAACTTATTTCATTGCTGCAATGAGTTTGTTTCATTGCTACAATGAATGTGTTGAAGTGTGTTTGAAATTATTTATTGTTTATTGAACATAAATACACTCTTTGTATTACACACCCCGCGGATGTCCGAATTCCACGGGTTCTTCGAATCCAAATTTCTATTGTGGGTGTTTCTTACTCATAGTTGAAGTTCAGAATTGTTAGTACTTGGCATTACCCTGTTTTGTGCAAATTTACTGACCGCTAGTTGGGCCAGTGTGCGCGACTCTTGTTCATGAAAATGTGCGTTCGATCTCTGCTCTGAGCAGCAAATATTTATTTAAACGACGGTCACCTCGCTTTCTGAAGGCGAAATTTTGGAACAATTAGAAAAAAACAAAAACTTTCTCATTACATCTTATGAAGGGGCATGGGAGATCATCTCACAACCAGTGAGTTAGACATGAAATTGTACCTCAGAAACCCATTCGGAATCGGTGTAAAACTGTAGGTCCCAAACAGTAAAACTAGAAAGCGCACATATCACTGATTGTGGGAAGCTCTTCCCAGTTCCTCCATGGGATTCAATTGGAAAATATTTATCTAATATATATTAAAAATTGTTGCGTTACTGACTGACTGACTGATTCATCAGCGCCCTGGCAAAACGGCTAACGGTAGAATAATGAAATTTGGGCTGAAACATTTTTACTTTTAGGGAGAAAATCAGGGCAAACCGGGACGAAAGTGGTACCACTGTAAATACCAAACGGCAGAAGACCAAATCATGAAATTTGGGTTGCACATTCCTCTTATAATGCAGACATAGGAAGAAACGTGATTCTCAAGATCTACACTTTTAGAGATCCAAATAGGGCAAAAAGGGGAAAAATATAGTACTGTTGTCAAAATCAAACGGTTGGAGATGCAATTATGAATTTTGGAGACTATATTTTAAAATAAATTGTACTTTTTAGGTACTTTAAGGTACTATTTTTGGAACTATTTCGATACAATTTTTAGTACCTTTTGCTTCATTCTTTGCTATTTCTCTTATAATCTTTTTGTAGTTCTCTGTACCTTTTTTCGTACTGTTTGGTACGTTATTTGTACTTGTTGGTACTTTTTTCGTACTTTTTTGTTCTGTTTTTCAACATCATTGTGATCATACTTGGCTTTTCTGGGTATCTTCTCCGTTCATTTATGGTGATAATAAAAATGTGTGTACTTTTTTACATTTTAGTATCTTTTTGGGTACTTTTTTTTGGTTTCATCACTTTCTTTGCGATTTCTCTAGGATAGACAACCAAAAAATTACTTGCAATAATAAGATATCAGATCAGATTTGACAACCTGCACCAAAAAACTCTAGATTTTGCCCCGACTTCTCATTATGGTCTGTCCTCCAACAAGGCCTCTCCTGCAACAAGTAGAGATAGGGGCAAGATAGGGGACATTTTCCCTGTCTCCATTATATAAAAAAGTGGATATCTTCGTTAAATTTTATTTCAAATTTTTTAAAGTTATCATGTTGGTAAAATAACGAGGTTAAAAAGTTCGAAAGAGACGAAAGATTAGGATATTTTGGACGTTGGATGGCCTTAATTTCAAACAGTTTTTAAATTTAGCGCTTTTCTTTTGTTTTATGTTTTGTAAGAAAACAATTTCCCATGTGTTCAAAAGCTCTTACTTTTTTTTTGGTTTCAGAAACTGTGTTTGTAGATTAATGTATTACGATGGGTAGTTGTTGAATGTCGCCATCTGGTGGCGAATTTAAATATTCGGCCGTGTGATATATATTTCAATCATAGTTTAGGTACCATGTTGTCAGCACTGATCTTCAATCTATACTTACAGTGCGTCGAATTTACTATCATCCTGTTCCTTTGCGAGCCATAAAAGTGCTAAGTTGTGACTCAAAAGTGGAGTGAAATAAAATTTAAATATTTTGTAGTACTTTTTTAAAAAATATTTAAATTAGTGTAAAAATTGAAAATTTTGGGGACCTTAATTTAAAACGTTATACTCGTACACTACTAGTGAAATAATAAAAGTCAAAATAGTTTGAAAAAATCTGACTTACAAAGAGATTTTTTTTTATAAAAATAAAAAATAAAAAATAAATTATATATATATATAATAAAAAATATATTTTAAAAAAGGTAAAAGGAGCGGAAATACAGATTGAAAAAGAAAATATATTAACTTATAAAAAACGCAGGACGGGTTTTATGGGTTTTTTTCGAAAAGCCAATACATTGACCATTCACATTTTTTTGACATTAGTCAGCCATATTCGTCTGTTAAAAGTATTTTGCGAGTTTTTAAAAAACAATATATATTTTTTTTTAATTTATACCTAATTGAAATTGAAAATGGTTACAATAAAGAAAACAAAACGATTTGGGGTGAAGGGGTTTTCACCAAATTGATCCAAATAAACAGATTTCTTTAAATACACATCAGTGGCCACCTCGTGGTGATAGGTGTTCATTTTGGTTATTCCATGCACATGTTGTTACGAAAAATTTTATTTCGAATCAAAAAAGTTTACGGAATCATGGAAATTGAAAGCTTATCAATGTCGTCGGTGGTGCAAAGGTAGTGTACGCGCCTCTTGTACATGAGATCCTGGGTTCGATCCCTGCTCTGACCACCCTAAAACTTCTTTCGACGGCGGTCACTTCGCATGGTGATGGCGACACTATCGAGTATTTAGGCATGAAAAAACTTCTCATAAATAAATAATCCGTTTGGACCCGGTGTTAAGCTGTAGGTCCCAATCGGTGGGCCTCAATATAAAAGAGCACAGATTACCAACTGCGAGAAGCTCTCCCCAATTCCTTCATGTAATGTAATGGGAACAATTTTATTTTATGTTCTAAGGTATAGGAACAAAGTTGAGTGTTTATATCAAATAACATATGTTACTTGCTCCACGAAAAGGGACCTCTGCGCCGAAAAGAAGTTATTGAGAACACGCGTTTAAAAAAAGCGCTTCGTTTTTCCGTGTTTTGCGCCTGGTTATGCGTGGTTCTGCATGGTTATGAGTAAAATTTTGATATTTTCCTAATTTTGTACCTTTGATATTGAACTTTTTTTAAATTTCAAATATTATATATATTATCTGTTTATATCACATTTTTCAATTTTTTCACGCGTTTTTCTCAATAACTTCTTTTCGGCGCAGAGGTCCCTTTTCGCTTTATTTCAGCATTTTCCCTTAAGGAAAGTATTTTCCAAATAATTATTTCTGGCTTTTGTTACAAATCAAAAATTCTATTAACAACCTGGCAAGCCTTCCGAACAGGATTTTTTGAATTACTTGAAAAAAGGATGTAAAGGGTTTTTCAACAGAGACGCTACAAAAGTAAATCGATGGGGACAGCAAACGACGCCATATTTTTTCCCGCTCTTTTGACATTTCTCTTCAGTAAGGTTTGCCATTTCATCATGGAAAGGTATGTGAGCCAACAACGAGTCGAAATTATTAAAATTTACTACCGAAATTTGGAGTCAGTGGCCTCAACTTTGAGAGCGCTTCGTCCAATTTATGGTCGTCATAATCGTCCTACCAGATCAACAATTGAGCGTCTAGTGGAAAAATTTGAATCCACAGGCACAGTACAAAATGTTCCCGTGCCAGTGAGACAAAGAAGTGCCCGTAGTGTCGAGAATATTGCTGCCGCTGAGGCTTCAGTTCAAGAAAGCCGAAATGTGTCTCTCACACGTCGTTCTCAAGCGTTGGGCATCTCTGTGACGTCGTTGTGGCGAATTTTGCGAAAAGATCTTGGCCTACATCCTTACAAGATCAAATTGACGCAAGAACTGAAGCGGCTTGACCACCATAAGCGTCGTATGTTCGTGAATTGGGCTGAGCAACAACTTGAAAATGATTCGGATTTTCATCGGAAATTCATCTTCAGCGATGAGGCTCATTTCTGGCTGAATGGCTTCGTCAATAAGCAAAATATGCGTTATTGGTCAGACAGCAATCCACACGTAATCCATGAGTCATCATTGCATCCCGAAAAAATTACGGTTTGGTGAGGTTTATGGGCCGGCGGCGTCATTGGGCCGTACTTCTTCCGTGATGATCAAGACCGGCACATTACTGTGAATGCGAATAGTTACCGTTCAATAATAACCGAATATTTTTGGCCCCAATTGGATAATATGGACTTGGAGGACATGTGGTTCCAACAGGACGGCGCCACAAGCCACACAGCGAATGCCACAATCAATATATTGGAAACCAAGTTTGGTGAACGTGTTATCTCACGAAATGGCCCAGTCGATTGGCCGCCTCGGTCGTGCCATTTGACGCCGTGGGATTATTTCCTGTGGGGCTACGTCAAGTCTATGGTCTATGCCAACAAGCCAGCGACGATTGATGAACTTCGTACGAATATCGAACGTAAAATTGCAGCAGTATCGGCCGATTTATGCTTGAAACCCGTCGAAAATTGGGTTCAGCGTCTGGACTTCTGCAAGCGTGCCCATGGTGGCCATGCAAAAGAAATCGAGTTCCATACATAATAGCATCGAACGTACTTTCACAGGAATAAAGATGTTCATTGGTATCTAAAACCGGTTTTGTTTTATTTAAAAAAAAAATTTTTAGCGGTCTTGTTGAAAAACCCTTTAGTACTAAATATTAAAAACAATAAAAAATTAAATTTGCGGGTAATATGCAGTTCCTTTTTCTAATCTATTCAAAAACGTCAAAAAAATAAGCACTTTGATCTGATCGAATAAGATAATCGGCCCTGTTCTGTAAACAGTATCCAGACAAACATAAAACGTTTCAGAATTTTTGGGTTTGTGTTAGACAATTCAGAAGAAAAATATCAGTTTTGAATTAGAAATAAAATGCCTTGTGATTTTAAAAACAAATAATTCAGAACAAAAATAGTTCATGTTTTCAGAACATCAAAATTGTAAACTTTCTATTCTGAAAGAAAATTCTGATTCAAAATTATTCTGTATGCAGAACAGGGCCGAATATCTAAATCAATACTTTTTGGGACTATCATTGTCATTGCATTGTCCATATGATCAATGTAAACTTGATTTACTCTGCCTTAACCTCTGCTGCTTAATGTCAAAGTCCTCGGCAAAGGTACTTATGTTTTGGTCAGCCTTACATCCTAGAGCCGTCAGAAGAACAGTGTAAAGTAAATAAATTAAAAACAAATAGTTTCCCATTACATCCCATGAGAGGACTAAGGTGAGTTTTACACCGATTCCGAACGGTTTATTCATGCTTATTCATGGCCAATTACTCAGTAGTATCGCCCTCACTCAGCGACGAGACCCTCGTAGATAGAAGTGTAAGGTGGTCAGTAGTGATGTGCGGTTCCGCGTATTTTCAGAACCGATTTTATCGAGTCCGGTTCCGAGAAGAACCGGGTATTTGGGCCGGTTCCGATTTTCGAAAACTTGCTGTTCCAAAGAGGCTTAAGTGAAATATAATATCTCATTATAAGAATTTAAATTTTGATTAAAAAAGTTCACATTTTCGTACCCTCACCCAAAGGTTAACAATTTTGGTTCCTTTGGAAACCAACTAGGAACAGTTTTACGGTTCCTTTCAACCTTTTTCAGTTCCTGTATAATCGTTTTTCGGTCATTTTGGAAAGGTTTTCGGTTGTTTTGAACCCGTTTAACGGTTCTTAAAGAACCGTTTTCGGTTCATTTGGACCCGTCTTTCGGTTCTTCTAAGCCCTGGTCTGGTCGGTTCTTGTATCATGTGCATCACTAGTGGTCAGATCACGGATCGAACCCATGTCCTCATGTACCAGAATCGTGCAAACTAACCAGTGCACCACCGACGGACGTGGCAAATAGAAGTTCATAAACCTGTGGAGCTGATTATTTGATGAATATTTGGGAATATAGTTATTTCGATGTCCAACAAAATTTCCTCAACATCGATGTCATCATCAGCTCTCTTCTCCACATGTATTTTCGAATATCATCTCACCTTATAGAGATACACAAATCTGAATTCTATTACATTCCAAAAAAAAAACATCACCACGACGACCAGTTTCATCAGAAGTCAGCTAACGCACAAAATGCATCGCTGTAATGTAAATATTCATTGCACCAAAGAACAGTTTCGTACAGCCGACAATTTTGTTGTTGCTGCATTGAACATTTACGTTAGGGCAATGAATTTATATGTTTGTTCACTTTAAGTGGTTGGTTGGTTTTTGTGGTTGCTAAAGATGCTATTTAGCATCAATTAGTGTCTTGAGATATCATTTTGCATACCACATCACTCCGGAAAGTCCAAAGTAAACGTGTCTATATCCAATCTCTTAATCGGAGATACCTCATTAGATCCCCTAGATCTATCTCGTGTATCTCAGTGAGGTTATGCAGGAAGGTATGGCCCATAGTCTTCAGGCGTCTATTCATCAGAGCCGGACAACTGCAGAAGAGATGCTTCACCGTCTCCTCCTCTTCTGCGTCATCACAAGCACGGTAGTGGTCATTATATGGCAGCTTCAACCGTCTTGCGTGATTACGGATTGGCCAGTGACCGGTCAGAACGCCAGTTAGCCTAGATATGTCTGCCCGATTATGGCTAATCAGGGAGTTAGTCCGGTAAATGTTATATTCTGGCCATGTGTTTCTGGATATGCGGCACGTTTCCGTCCTATCCCATTTGGTCTTCGCTCGTTCAAGGTAATGCAGGAAAATACATCTTTTGACCAACCCTATAGGTGTTGTGACTGACACCATGTGGAGTTCGGTGGAAGAGGATTCTGCCCTGGCTAGTTCGTCTGCCATTGCGTTCCCTAGCAGCACCTTGTGGCCTGCTCAGCTCACTTTAAATACTTTATTAACAAAAATCTTCTAAATTTCGATGCAGATTTCAGTGAGTTGCTTGCGTTCAAATAGCTGCCGCCACTGTGCCAGTTGGGGTGAAACTTTTGTGGTCCATCTTGAATTTGAGTGACCCAAATGTTTGCTATTATTGCAGGTGATGATTGTCATCAATAAAGAATGCCTACCTACAGTTGTTGGATTCCCATCGTTCAAGGTGTGGGAATTATAATGGGTTTACATGCATGCACTGGGCAAGTGTCAAAACGACACAGCCTTCTGAAGTTATGACACCACATCAACAGCCACGAGCCTCAGAGTCAGCACATCGAGAAGTGTTCATTTCCACCGATCAGCACGTAGAACTAATGGCATTTGAACAAACGATTTTCGTTGTTGTTTCGTTATTTCATTAGCGTTTTTTGCTTTTGTTTTTGCATTTGTTGTTCTGTTTCACTTCTATTTTTGCAACATTTTTACTATTAAGGCATGTTCGAAACCGCAAATATTTGCTTTTTTCGTGGTATGAGGAGCGAGCACTCAAGTCAAGCTAGAAATGGCTGTGCGAATGTCTGTCCCCATGTCACTTGGTCTGTCTGTTAGTCGCGCCGGTGGTTCGTCAACAAATTGGTTTAGTTTGGTGTAGCGTTTTTTCCTCTCTCTTCTTCTTATTATTTTGTCGCTGCTTCGGTTTTTTTTTTTGTTCACTAAAAAGTGTAAAATTGAATGTTCTATGAGTTATTTTAATGACACAAGTCGGCGTTCGACACAACAGCAGCAACAGAATTAACAACTCTGCAGTGGATGGATGGATGGATGGGTCGGTTTGGGATTACGTAAGCCTTACATTTACAATAACAACAACAGCAAAAGCAGCAACAACAACGACAGCAACAGCACTGTCAGCTACAACAACACAATGCATCTCAGTAAAACAGCCAAATTGTACGAGTATGTCGATCGGTTGGCTGGCTGGTTGGTTGGTTAGTTAGTTGTTGGTTAATCGTTCGAAATGTAATTTGAACTTGAAAAAATACTCGATTCCAAACGTCCTCAGTTTTTGTTGATGTTGTTTTTAGTCTATGTGAGAATTCAATTTACGTTTTTTCAGTTCAATTGCAAATTATTGCCATAGAACAATAAACAGTGACAAAGCCATGTTGGAGAGCAGCAACACACAAAACCATCAATGGACAGTGGGAGAAAATGTTTAATATTTGGTAACAAAGAAAACAATGGGGGAAAATTGTTGGGCAAATCAACGCAAGGCATACGAGCTCGTTTTTTATCGAAAAAAATCAATGAGTGTTCGAACTCACGGATGATGTGTTAACACCTTTTTGCTACACGGTACCTGTTCGATTTCTATGAACACATTAGTAAATGGTACATTGGAAAATAAAAAATAATAGTTTTTTTGTATACACCGGGCAATGCTGAACATTTTTTTGTATACGCCATAGCAACAACAACGAAACAACCAAACACACAATATCACACATACTTTGTCCGAAGTAGCTGACGTATACGTGTGTCACATAACCACATGTTTGCCATATCAACAGCAACGAAACAGCCAAACACACAACATCACACATACTTTGTACGAAGTAGCTGACGTATTAGTGTGTCACCATAACTTCGACTGGCTTGCAAATGAAATTTTGCGTTGCTATGCTTTATATCTCCGTTCAACAACAGCAACAGACAAATGTACATACATACATTATTATGCTAATACATACGCTATAGACACAATTTCGTTTGCCTCACCCATGCCACACCACTCTTTCATTGCTCTCTTGCTCGCTCATTTGTGTTTAACACGTCATTATTCTCTTTCGCAGTAGCAGAAAATCTGGTTTTAGCAGCAGCATAAAATCTGGTTTTAGCAGCAGCATAAAATCTGACTTTGATAGATTTAGTCCCTATATGCCGCTATAGATGTTAACACATCAAAAATTTAAACGAAAATGGGGCATCGAAGGTGCTTGGATTAGTGTACCCGAGTCTTGCACATACGAATGAGGAATATATTTCGGCAACGCACAGAGGTGTATTTTCGGAAAAACGACCAAAAATCTATAAACTTTGATAGGGTTACTAATTTTAATTTCTGTATTCTATGTAGGACACCGGTGGTGCGATCGTAGTGGCTGCGGCTCTTGTACGTGAGAACTTGGGTTCTATCTCCACTCTGACCACCTTACATTTATTTCAAAGTGGGTCTCCCCGCTTAGTGGCGGTGACATTGTCGATAACTTAGACATGAAAAAGCTTTTCAAAACGAAATTGTTTAACATATTTTTGCATTTTTGAGTCGGCGGAGAAAGCGCTACACGAAGTAGTTAGCACGGCCGAAAGAGGTCTCTTCTATAAACAATACTCGTATACAATGGCTGCTTTCCTGGATATAGAGGGCGCTTTTAACAATGTCAAAACGGAAAGTATAGGGTGTCGCGCGAATTTCCGTCGGTGGTGCAACGGTTAGTGTGCGCGGCTGTTGTGCGAGAGAACGTGGGTTCGATCCCTGCTCCGACCACCTTACACTTCTTTCCATGAAATAGCTTCTCAAAAAACCGTGCGGAACCGGGGTAAAACTGTAGGTGCCAATCAGTGATTGAAAACTGTCAGTGATTGTGAGAAGCTCACCACTATCCCTTCATTCCCGTCCAAAGGGAAGTTAGGCGGGTGTTTGGCGCCACTCCCCCGAGTAGATGGACCATTATGAAGACGGAAGACCGAAGACCGTACCATCGAGATCCTTATGTTCGGCTTCAAGACACAATCGACGCTGTATCATCGTCAATACAGGCAAATCCAAGCGTTTCGACTCGAAACTTATCGGCGCAAATTCGAGTTAGCGGAGTAAACTTGTTTCCGTTCAAAGTCCAAATTACAAACAAGTTAATCCGTCTAGATTTGCCTATTCGCCTGGAATGTTGCCAAAAAATATGAATTAAATGGCCGAAGACGATAACAGCTTGATAAATTGCTTGTTTACGTACTGTCTGATGAGGCCCATTTTAATCTAAACACGCAAAATTACCATATCTACTCCAGAAATAGTCCAGAGATGGAATTGCACCCAGAACGAGTCACTGTGTGGTGTGCAGTTTCATCAGGGTGCATTGTGGGGCTTTACTTCTTTGAAGAAAACGGTGTAACAGTGACTGCCAATGGAGGCCGTTATTTAAAGAAGTTGAAGAAGATTTTTTACCCAGAACTGCGCCGCAGTCGTATCCGTTTCAACAGTATTTGATTTCAGCAAGATGCAGCAACTGCACACATAGCCCGACTGGTTATGGCGGATCTCCAACGAAAATTCCGAAACAAATTAATCTCTAGAAACACCACTTTCCACTGACACCCAAAGTCACCTGACCTGACTGCACCAAACTTTTTTTATAGGGTCAAGTCAAGCAAGAGGTGTAGAAAATGAAACCAAGGAATTTGATTGAATTGAAGCAGTTCATTAAAACAATAATTGAGGCGAGCCTGACTCCAACCCTTCAGGCCGCAATGAATAATTTTCTGGACATATGCGTGGATGAGCATGGATGTCATTTACGATCTATTATCTTCAAAACCAATTAGTTATATAAAATAAAATTTAATGTTCTATACAATAAAAATAAAAGATATAATAAAAATAAAAAATAAAAATAATGAAATAAGTTGATTAAAAAAAGTGATTTGAATTTCTTCTTGTAGCAGAATTGGTGAGCCACCCTGTTTCATGCAATCCGTACAAGATATGAATGTCGGCAAAAGTATTGTGAGTTGTATAGACTCAATACTGCAGACCAGACGAATAAGCGCTCAGTGAGGAATCGGCCACTGGGTCAGTCTTTAGGGTTGCACCCTAAAGTAAAGTGATATCACCAGGGAGGTTATGAACACCCTGTTACTGGATTGGGATAACAGAAGGTTAAGGTATAACGCATATGCGGATGATGTCGTGGTAATGGTAAGAAGTCGCTTTCTCTCCGTGATAAGTGAAGTCATGGGGAATATCTTGGGAGAGATCAGTAATTGGGCCACATGCTGTAGTCTAGGGGATTAAACTGTGGATGATTTACTGATGAAATCTGAGCTGATGAAATTTGTTTGTGATCTTTGGGATAAACCTGCTCTGCTACAAAAGTATAGACAAGTAGTCGAACTCTTCCATAATATCGACTACTCTCGCCCAAACGCTGAAAAATCTGTATTTTTTCTTGTTTGGATGCAAATATAACGTCTGTTTGGAGCTTCTCGCCAATATAGTATACTTATGTCCAAACACATTGTGTTTGCTATTCAATATTATATATTTGAGACACAATGATTAATATGCTATAATATATGTGTTTGTGATCCAAATACAGCTACAATTGTGATACAAATACAGCTGTGTATGGTGCGCTGTTTACTTAATTTTTTTGCTGCTTTGCTCTGTCGAGAGCAAAATAATAAAAGAGGGACAAAGAGAGATTGTTCTCAGCCTAAGTTAATGTCATTGTAAGTGTGCAACTATGTTTTTGCATTATTCTTTCAGTCCGTGATTCGTAAATGTACCTGAATGAGTGTGTAAATGAAGTGAGTGTTTCTTATGTTGGCTGATCTGTTGCGTTTTAGTTTCATGCATTCATAAGAATATGGATGTTGGGGAAGAAATACGCACATGGTTCCAGGGTAGAAGGGCGCATACTCGCAAGTAAACATGCTTAAGTGTGTTTAGGACTTGCAAATATATGACTATTTGGAGTGTGTTCCAAACATATCAGGGTTCCTGCAGAATGTGTTTGGGAGAATATATTATAGAAGCCGGGTTTTTTCAGCAGTTAGAGTTGTCTGATAGGGCGAAATATGTGGCAGTAATTCTGTATCCGAATTGTATCAATTGGAAACTTAATATTGAACACAGAGTTAAGAAGGCGCAAGGTGCCTTCTGCGCCTGCAAGAAAATATGTGGAAGAACATGGGGCAGAAACCCGAAGATGGTATAATGGATGTACCTGGGAATGGTTATAATCGTTCTGACCTGTGGAGTATCGGTGTGGTGGCCGGCTGGAGAAAGATAGGAAACTGCCAACAGTGCAGAAAACAGCTTGCGTTGGCGTGACAAAGACATTCCGGACGTTCCCTTCTGCTGCTTTCAATACGATGATGAATATACTTTCGATTGAACTGTTTTTTAAGGGTGTAGCATCCAAAAGTGCTCAGTGGCTCCTAAAGCAAAAAATCCATTATTTCCGATGTTGATATTTTTTTTTTTGGTTTCGAGTCGCCAGTTTATTTTATCCTTTCGTTTATTTCCCTCTTTTTGTATAAAATTGGAAATGATATATATATATGTTTTAATACTGGGGATTTTGTGATTGGGATTTTGGGTGTTTTGTGACAATCCGCCGGCAATAGCGTATCGAATGTTGGCCTCGACCTCATCCAAAGTGGTTGGCTTGTTACCGTAGACTAAGGGCATGACATAGCACCTGAGAAAATTATCGAGGGCTGTCAAATCGCATGATCGCAGCGGCCAATTAAAGAACGCTCGCCGTGAGGCGACTTCTAAAGTTGCACCGCTTGGATAACACCTAGCGGCGTCTTCTGTTAACCACAGCTCGGCTATATCGATGTTGTCCAGGTCGGGGTTATGTCGCTCTATACCGATGACAATTGAGGGTAACGGTGCCCCCTTCGTCATTTCGAAAGAAATATGGTTCATTTATGCCGCCATGCCACAATCCGCACCAAACAATAAATCGTTGTCGATGTGGTTGATGATTGGTCGAACACTTGTGGACTGTTGTCGCTCGAATATCGGCAATTTTGCTTGTTGACATATCCGCTGTACCAAAAATGAATATCTTCCGAGAAGATGATTTTTCGGCAAAAATCCGGATCTCCGGCCAACATTTCCAGCTCCCAATTAGCGAACTCACGGCGTGGTCTATAGTCGTCCAGATTCAATTCTTATATCAGCACAGTCTTATACACGTTGAAAAAACGGCCCAGCAAGATATTGCAGGAATCATTTATTTGTTTGGAACATTGTTTTCATAAATTGAAGATCAGCTGTTTTTTGTTTCGTTGTTCTCTGTCACATTTTGTTTTCAGCAGTTTTCAACAAATAAAAAAAGCCTATAAATTGTTGTGTCCCCAACATGTAACATGGAACAGCAAACACAATGTGTTTGGACACATGTATACTATATTTGCGACAAGTTACAAACACGTTGTAGTTGCTTCCAAACAATAAAAATAAAACTCCGGTGCGACGAATTGCCTGCAGACTGAAGCCGATCCGGAAATCGATAATGTTTTTTTAAAATAATTTCCACACGTTCGGCATGCTTGCAACGATGCTAGATGAAATGGCATACACGCTGAAAAAAGCGGCCGCGGCAACATATCACAGGAAACATGTATATGTTTGCAAGCTATTTTTTTTTTTTTGAATTGAAGATCTGTTGCTTTTTTGTTTCTATGTTGTCTGTCACGTTTTTGTTTTCAGCAGTTTTCAACAAACAAAGCTACATTTGAGTCACAAAAACATATATTATTATCAATAATTAATCACTGTATCTCAAGCATGTAATATTGAATAGCAAATAGACCGTATTTGGACACAAGTTTATTATATTTGCTACATGCTACAAACACGTTATATTTGCATTCAAACATAAAAAATACCGATTTTTCAATATGTTTGTCTTCTACAAAAAAAAATAAATATACCAATAATGGAAAATTGTATATTGCTTAAATGGGGTCAGAACTCAAAAATATGGTTAGGTTAGGTTAGAATGACTGTGAGGTACTCCCAAGGAAGCTCACCCAAGTAGCAGTGATGCCGTTTTGAATAGCCACGTTACCTTGAAAAGAAAATAAAAAAAAGAATGTGGCCGTAATAGATACAGGTTACCCATTTGTACTACCAATTATCTATTTTAGTAGTAGTCTGAGTTCAATACTCCCCAGCTTATTGTGTTCCGTCCCAAAGTTGTCCTCCTTATATTTCCCAAGGCTGGGCGCTCTAGGAGATAGTGTTCAGGGGTCTCGTCGTCGCAACTTCGACAGCAAGGCTTATATAGTATTCACAGCATGTGTACCAATCATCCAGAGACCAGTTATGACAGCTGTCGTTTTGACTATTATATTCCTGTTCAGAGTCATCAGGACCTCTGTTCTCTTACCGTGAATCTAGGCCATATACCCCGTGATATGCGACAGTTAGTGAGTTCTCTCCAGTTTCCGTCTACCTCCTGGTGGAAGTGGCGATCAATCACATTACCCACTACTCTTAGAGGGATTTCAATTACGTTTCGTCCATCCGCATTTTCACTTGAACTTTTCCTGGCTAGTTCATTGTTGCTTTGTTTCCGGCTATATTCGTTTGACCTGGAAACCACACTAGGCAAAGTCTTGAAGTGGCGCCTGTTGCGCCTAGCAGACTCCTGGATTCACGAACCAGTATCGATCTATTCTCCTCTGAGGATCGAACACGTATCTTCGCTTGGCTATCCGAGAAGATTTTCAAACTTTTCTCTACTACCGCGTGATTTCGCAACCGACAACACGTCTCCAATATTGCCACTACTTCCGCTTGGAAGATACTGCCAAAACAGGGAGACGCTATTGATAGTGTTATACCCAGTGACGTTGAGTAAACCCTAACTTCCACTCCACCCACTATCCGTCTTAGATGCATCCGCAAACATATCTATGTCAACATCCTGCAATGATGAGTGGTACTTGCACTCTTTTCTATGCGGTATGATTGTTCTGAAGTTATTCCTGAAATTCAACTCTGGACTAGCATAGCCCATTCTTTCAGTCAGCTTCATAGCCGGAAAATCACCTCAGATATTAGACCGGGTCATCAAAAATTAGACCGCCCGCTTCAAGGTCTGCCAGAGAAATCGAGGCGGTCAATTGACTGATATGCTATTCCATACATAATAGCATAAATGTAGCTTCAAAATAAATGTAGCCAGAACCAATTTGATATTTCATACCATAGAGTAAATCTTACCAGATGGAATATTTGACTCATCTGACGTTTCCTTTCACACTCTTCGTGAAGCGGTCGGTGTGATAGAGAGATGTTTGACGAAAAGTGACTTATACCAGGTGGAATTACAATAACTTCTCACTTTAATTTTTCGTGTCGTGTTGGTGAAAATCGGTGAAATTTAAATGTGTGTTACACTTTTTTATTGACTGTTATTGTTAGCATACATTTGTGTTGTATTTAACACAATAATTTTAACACACAAAACGAAATACTGTTGTTGTTATTTTGTTGGTTGTTTTGAAACATTGCCTCTATCTGGTATTATTGAAGTAGTTCTTGTCAACATCCAACGTTCATATCACACCAGGCCAAATGCCATAAATTTCCTGAGATTAATGTTGAGTCTGGCATAAGTAGTAGTCTATGTTTCATATCATTGTTGTCATAGAGTAATCTCATACTAGAGAGAATATTTGGGTCATCTGACGTTTCCTTTCACACTCGTCGTGAAGCGGTCGGTGTGATAGAGAGATGTTTGACGAAAAGTGACTTATACCAGGTGGAATTACAATAACTTCTCACTTTAATTTGTTGTTTTATTGAAATATATTTTCCTATCGCTCGTATCTGGTCACCCTTTATCATAAAAAAATAAATTGAATTGAATTGAATATCGTGATTAAAGTTTCATGCGTATTCCACCATTTCCACCCACTGTGCAACTGTGAAAAAAGGAGCTCATTGTGGTCTATTGTATTCCGTGTATGTGTGTAACCAAGTGCAACGACAATTTTAACGTTTAATAAGCCAAACTCAGGCTGGATTTTATTTAGCAGAAATCGTAAAATAAAAAAATGTCGAAAAACGCTTGTGACTTTTTCTGTTTTTGTGCCACAATGACTTCAAAGTTAAAGGAGAGGAGGGAGAGTGAAGAGTGACGATACCCCAAACTATACAACACGTAGTGACACAACAACAACATCAGCACCAGCAATGGCAACGGCAACAGCAACAAAATAATTATTTTACGACAACAGCAACAGCAACAGTAACAACGACAACAATGCGAACAGAAATTGTTATTAATTTTACCCCAAATGACAGTTGTTCAAAGTCAAAGTTGTTCAAACTTTTTTTTGTTGTTGTCAGTTTTGTTTGTCAAAATCACGGAATGTTCAAATGTTTAAAGCGTTTTTCGATACCAAATGCATTCAGCTGAATTGAGTTGTGATCCACCACTAACCATCATCATCATCATCATCACCGGGCTGGTCCGTCCACATGCAAAAAAGATACATAGATGTCATTAAGTTCTATTTTGTCGTCGGATTCGGTTTTTGTTCAAACTAGAGTCATTTATAGTTGTAGTTGTTTTTTTGTATTGTGCTCCAAGTATTTGGATGACATGAAACAATCAACCACGCCCCGTAATTCATACATACGAGATAATCATTTGCCTTTTTAAATTATAGACAATTACATGAATTGGGAAATTAAACGCAGTAGCATAAAGCAAAGCGCGCTGGAGAATGAGAAAGGGTGGGAAGGAAGGGAAGGAGGCAGATGTTGCGGGAAATAAGGAAGAATCTTGGAACATGGTACCGGCAAAAGTAGCTGCATCTTTTCGGGTACTTTTTAGCTCAAGATGACGAATAGTGCTACTCATCAGTTGGCGCCAAAGTCCAACCTACATTATTTCGTGATTCTATTATTCTTTTATTCATTTCAATATAATGACTCTTTAAAACAATTGTTTAATTTATCGATTACACTGTGCAACAGTGGGTTTTCGGGCCTCAAATAAACCAAAATATTTTGAAAGTACTTGGACGTGGTATCACAAAACCCCGCTCGGTTTTGCCCCTATACGTAACAATAATCGATTAACAGTGTACTTTTCCTTAGAAGTGTATTAGAGGAAATTGTGAAATGGGAAAAAAGCTACAATGTTGTCAAAGGTTGTAATCCAATATTTCGACCTGCTTAGGATTTATTGAAGTAAAATCTGAAATAGGACCCTGACCCACCTCCAAAACTTTCTTCGGCCTTTAAAAAAAATTGTTACGTATAGGGGCAAAACCGAGCGGGGTTTTGTGATACCACGTCCAAGTACTTTCACAATTTTTTGGTTTGGTTGAGGTCCGAAACAAATTCCTTGCATTTCTGTCACAGTGTTATTTAGTCATTAAGCAAAATATTGTATTAAACATTCCTTAAACATTCCATTGCGGGGCAAATAAGAGTTTCCTTCAACCTGTGACCTATGTGCCTTTCACATATTTGGATTCATAGACCGCTACCTACAATTTAACATCGATATTCAGCGGTTATACTTTGAGTACACACAGAGAAAATATTAGTTGAAATCAATTCAGGCATCGCATATTCCATAATAAAGTCTATAGTTTCATAGAATTCAAAATTATCATACATCAGAATTAGTGGAACGAAGTTCCTTATAGCTCGTTGCGGGATGGGGGCTAAATGAAAAATTATTAAACACTATTCTGCTGCAACCCAGTATTATCAATTATATTGGATACTTTTGTTTGGTTTGTGTCTAGACTAACATATATTGGGAAATTTCTTGTTTAATGGGAAGTTTTCTAGGTGGAACCTTTAAGCAATATTTAGTATATTTGCAGTTTTGAATCCAATAAAAAGTAAATTTAGAAAAGCCAAAGTGAAAGAAGTTTAAAAAAATAAAATGTTCTTAAATATGGGCCTTTCTTAAAAAACGTAACTTTTCTCAACAAAAATACCAATTCATATTCTTCATCAAAGTACCTGTTCTTAAAAAACCTTATCTTAAAGAAGTACCTTTGCTTAAAAAAGTACATATTCTTACAAAATGTACCTTTTCTTAAAAACTGTAATTTTGTATAAAATAAGTACCTTTTCTTAAAAAAGTATATTTTCTTACAACAAATTGTCTTTTCTTAAAAAAATTCATTTTTTTTAGAGCATAAATTTTTTGTAAAATAAATTAACTTTTCTTGAGATAAGTACCTACTCTTAAATATCTACCTATTCTTGAAAAAAGGACCAATTCTAAAAAAATCCCATTTCTTAAAAAAAAACTTTTTTTCAAAAATTCCTTTTCATAAAAGTACCTTTTCCTAAAAATAAAATAATACCTTTTCTTGAGATATAAGTAGCCTTTCTGAAAATAAGTATATTTAATAACCTTTTCCCAAAAAGGAGTACTACTTCTCTAAAAAGTACCTGTTCCTAAAAAAAAAAGTACTTCTTTGTAAAAAAAAATCATACTCATGACTTTTTCTTGCAGAAAGCACTTCTTCTTAAAAATAGTACCTTTTCTTAAAAACAAACAGAAGTACCTCTCTTTAAAAAGGGCCTTTTCGGGAACATATAATACATATTCTTACAAAAAAGGACCTAAAAATATACTCTCTAAAAAAATACATTCCATAAAAAAAAATTCTTAAAAAATGTTTATCATTTTACAAAAAGAATCGGTCTTTTTTGTTGTTTGGATGCAAATATAAAGTGTGTTTGGAGCTTGTCGCAAATATAATATACTTGTGGCCAAACACATTGTATTTGCTATTCAATATTACATGTTTGAGACACAGTATGTTATAATATATGTGTTTGCGACCCACATATATTCTTGTGTGTGATACAAATACAAAAACAGTTTGTATCATTTATTCTAGTTAATTTTATCAATATATTTCCACATTTATAAATAATTAGTACAAAAAGTTAAAAGATTTTAAACGGTCCTTTTTGCAGTTACTTGCATTGAATGCATTATTTGTTTTTTTTTTTCATGAAATGAGGATCTTCTGCTCTTTTGCTTTCAATGTTATCTCTGACGTTTTTGTTTTTAGAAGGTTTCCGCTATGCGTTGGTACACAAACAAAATATTTACATACAAATCACGTTCATGCAAGCCAAACGTGGATTAATAACTTGTGTTTTTTTATTATACTTATTTCACAAATGGTCCGCCGTTCCGATTTTCTCAGTAAAAGCTGGGGCTGACAAAGGACTTTACGTTGTTGCTCTTTCCAATTTTTTTCCTCAAAATCGGTGGTAGCTCACATACGTATATACGTAACACATACACAAAAACTAAAGTAATATCAGAAACCATTTAACCGTCCGAGCCTTCGTTTATTCTTTTTTCACTGATCAAGCGCTTTTGATATCCCCTCTCCGATGAACCATTGACGACTGAATACATGAAACCGAAACGCAATTCATCAGGCAAAATAAGAAACACTTCATCTGCAATTTACACCCACATTCAAGAATATTTATGAATCACTGACTGAGAGAATAATGCAAACGTCTCGATACACACTTACAAGATAGATTCTCTCGTTGTCCCTCTCTTATTCTCTTGCTCTCAAGAGATCATAAACAGTGCAACAAATACAGCAGTATTTGTACCACAAACACATATATATTTGGGTCGCAAACACATATATTATAACACGTTTAAACTTTAACGTCAGCAACATTAGCAAATGACACTATCGCTTTGTTCTTAGAATTTTCAAAAAATACTGTGGCATTTTTCCAGACGATGCATACGGAAAATAATATATTAAAACCATATTTATTCTTTGATTATGAAGACAAAATGGAAAGACTGCAATCGTAAAAAGGATTCAGCCACGCTAATTGAATTTACAATCGTTGAAAATTTACACAAAAAGCACACGCTTCTCTGCCCGAATCAGAGGAAACCCGAAAAAATCTAGGCAAGAATTTTCGGATGCTTCAGTATGCTATAGAAGCGATGTCTAAGGAGCCGTTATCCATCAAGTATGACCAAGAAAATGAGAGGTCGGACATTACAAAAGCAGTGACGATCGCAAATCCATTGCGACTGCAGAGGATAGAATAGAGTATTCCTACGCATCCAAATGCATTGCCTACAAAGTATACATTTGAAGAAGCCTTAGCGTTGTTATGCACTGAATGAAAGTCTATACGTCAAATCGATGATAGATGTTCATCAATTGGTCTTCAAATCTTCTTCAGTTTGAATATTGTCGGATTCTTCACCTTTGTCAGTTTCGTTGAATTGACGATCTTTTTTACGTAAATCTTCATCATTGGAATTTGGAAATAGTTAGCGGGATCGATTCAAATTATGGACGTAATATTGAAAAATATAGGGAAAGAGAAAAAGTAGTGAAAATTGAAAATAAATGCATAATAAAAAATAGTTCAATGGCCATAAAATATTAACGACGCTGTGAGCATTTTTTATTTGGTCTTATATCCTATTCTTTAGGAGTTTTTACGATGAAAAATAAGCCAAAGAGTTTGGCTACTCTCTAACAGACAGTTAACATCAAAATTATCATCAATTTACCTCAAATTGGTGACAACCTTTCGTATACTTGACGAAAAATGTACACCAAATTGATGAAAAATTTGCAGCAATACGGTGAAAAATTAAAAAGTGACAAACTTTCATCAAATTGAGGAAAAATTTACACTAACTTGATGTAACATTGTCGTTGAATCAACGTAAACTAAAATGTGGATGAAAGATTGATGAAATGTTATTCATTAATTCAATGAAATGTGTCGTAGTTTGGAAAATGAGAAATCGTTTCATCAAATTGATGAAGGAGTTCGTAAATTTGATGAAGCTTTTTCTTTCAGTGTGGACTTGGAATTTTTAAAGGAAAAGTATTAAATTTTATGGAGCTCTTTAAAGCGTCTTAATGTAAATATTTCTGCTAGATACAAAAAATTTTCTCTGCCAAAAATGAAGCAGTACCGCCGCGTTTAAAGGTAACTGAGGTATCCATAGAGGCACAACTTCAAGACTTAATGTATCATGCTGACAGAGAGAATTACTTCCGGAGCGACTCAGATTGGACAATAATGTGACGGGGATATGATGGGTCATCGATTCAATGTGCTTTGTTAAAATTGTTACAAATGACACATCTATTACAAATGCAATAATGTTTATGCCTTCTGTAGTTCCTGCGCGCTGAAACACAACGGCCTCTTTAACATATTCACCCAAACACATTCTGCAGGAACCATGTATGTATATGTTTGGACCACACTCAAAATATTGAAATAATTCTCAGACCCAAAGTTACTTATATTTCATTAGCATGTTTACTTGGAAACATGCATGCTTTTATGTGGAACCATATCCGTGTTCCATACCAAGCATCTATATACTTACGGTGAAGCATTCTTGTGTTTCCTCCCAATCATTTGAATAGTTAGAAGCCAATTATATGTTGACATCAGTATACATAGATATATTTACCAATTTACCAATATAAATCTTCCAGAGAGTAAATAAATATTTGTATCCCAATCACAGCTATATTTGGTTCACAAAATATATATATATATATATTATAACATATTAATCATAATATTGAACAACAAACACAATATTTTTAGATGCAACTGCACTATATTTGCGACAAGCTACAAACAAGTTGTATTTGCATCCAAAAAGCAAAAAATACGGATTTGTTTGCTGCCCAAATTTTACATTTGCTGTTGGACGCTAAACTGTCGGTTAGAAGTCCCGGACATGTCTTTCGTTGATGGCCGCCAGAGGCCTCTGAGTGCCGGCAAAAGTATCGATTATTAAGCCACAAAAATATATTTCGTTACCGATGTCTTCTTTCTACACGTTGAAAAATCAGTCTTTTTTTGTTTACATGCAAATATAACGTGTTTGTAGCTTGTCGCTATTATAGTGTACTTTAGACACAAGTACACTAGACTGACTCACAAAAAAAGTGTTTTTGTTCCACCCCCTGAAATGTACCTTGACTTGTTTTTTGATGATTCCCAAAATATTTTGCGTCTAGGATTAAAACCCCGTGAGCTGGACCGTTTTTAAAAAAGGCTTTTTTTGAGTTTTTCAAAGATTTTTGATAGTTAACTAAAGATAATATGTGCAATATTAGTATCATAGGAAAGCATTTTTAAAGACGCATCCAACGGTATGAAAAACATGCCAACAAATGTTCTATCAACTATCAAAAATCTTTGAAAAACTCAAAAAAAGCCTTTTTTTAAAAACGGTCCAGCTCACGGGGTTTTAATCCTAGACGCGAAATATTTTGCGAATCGTAAAAAAACAAGTCAAGGAACATTTCAGGGGGTGGAACAAAACCACTTTTTTTGGCCCCATACAAAATGAGTCGGTTTAAAGTACACACATTGTGTTTGTTATTCAATATTATGATTAATATGTTATAAATTTACTATACTTGTGTCCAAACACATTGTGATTATTATTAAATATTACACGGTGGAGCCACAATGATTAAGATGCTATAATATGTGTTTTGTGGCCCAAATATGGTTCAATCTTCAAGTCGTGAAAACAATGTTCCAAACATATACATGGTTCCTGTATTCCTGTGTATAAACTATCCATAGTAATTCTCTTTTAAACCCTTTGTGGCCATCGGTAATTGAATGGCACACAAACCATCGGTGATTCAATGGTACACTAAGTATCTTGTACCTGAGAAGGTGGGTTCGATCCCAGCTTTGACAACCTTATATTTCTTTCAACGACGGTCACATCGCTTAGTAACAGCGATACTATCGATTATTTAGCCTTGAAAAAATCTTCTCCAAATACCTCTCGGAACCGGTGTGAAGGTGTAGATCAGAATCAGAGAGTGCAAAACTAGAAAGCTCACAGCTCACTGATTATGAGAAGTTCTCCCCCGTCCCTTAATGGGATGCAATAAGAAAATATTTATTAATCCTTCGCCTTATTGTGTGAATTGTTACAACGTTGTGGATTCAAACCAACCAAGCTTGAAATGCTTCTAATATTTGTCAACAATCAGACTTCAATTACACAATAATTTAATTGTTTGCATTCTTAAAAATAAAATCAAAAATCTTTCAACCAACAAAAGGGTTTGAATTATTCCACACCCGGGCGTAGATGCCAGCGATTATGTAATCCAACCTAAGTTACAATAATCGATCTTTAATTTGGTTGTGTGAAAATTACACTCTTCCGCACGGCACTGCACTCTCTTCTCTTCTGGCCTCGTACTCCTCCTCCCACTTCCCACTTGATAATCTGCATCATGTGATATCGCATTCTCTGGGGCGTGCACGTCTCTGACTGACTGATTGTCCGAATGCGATCGCTGCTAGATGCAATTCCATGTGAAATGCAAAGAGCTCCAGCCAGCCAGCCAGCCAACCATTCATTCATCTGTCCATCCACTCGCTGAGAGTTCCAATGTTCGTTCGATCGTTTTGTTGGTTGTGCTCGACTGAGAATTTGCTATTTTTTCATGGTCATCTTTAACAAGCACAAAAATAAAATATAAAAAAAAAGTGAAAAATATATTCACTTTGCCTGTGTGAAGCGGCAATATCGCAATGGCAGCAGCAACAGCTGCAGTAACAGCGGCACCAACATCAGCAATAATAAAACTAATCATGATTATCATCTTTACAAAAACTCTCTCACTGATGTTACAGTGGTTTGAAGATAATCAAAAATATTTGTCGGTGAAGAGTGGACAAATTTTAGATGGGCCAATCAACTTACATATAGTGACGAGCAAAATTGTAACAGCCTTCCCAAAATGGAAGTTTAAAACTTTAAATTTTAGCAGCATTTAACCTAAGAACTAAAACATTTTCTTGGAAATTTATATTACATTTAAATATACAACAATTATTCATATAAAGGGTGTTTCAGTAAGATTGTTCTTTTTCAATTTAAAGTAGAGTAATAGAGTAACCATTACATCATTTTAATTTTTTTTCTCATTTCCAATAATAAAACATTCGACGGAAAAATAACTTAAAATCTAACACTAATCATCCAATACATTTATTTCTAATATTAAACAATATTTATAGAACTATCTTATACCATTACCTCAAACCAGAGTCGTCTATTTACACTTATACAATGACTACTATAACCACAACGAGAATTATAAAGGTTGCGTAAAAAATTGATCCACATCGGAAATCGCATTCTGCCGCCAACCGGTCTGCCATAGTCTGTCATGCAATAGTGATGGAAAATGTCGTAGGGGTGTACCATTTGTGGACAGGGTTGGTAAATATTTGTATAGATTTGCTATTAGCGGGTGTCGTATAGACTGGTCCATTATATGATCGTTAGTTGCCGTTATAAATTATATTCAATGTACGAAGGAAAAGTTTCCGTCACGTTGCACATGTAACCCATTGAATTTTAAATTCGCTTTAATCTAGGGCCGCAAAAATAGAAATACAAGTAAATTATTGACAAATTCGTAAAAAAAACCCATGACTTCTATGATTCTTTATTGAAATGATATTCCAAGAAAACCATTTTGTTTATGATGTCTAGATCCCCCAGAGAATTAGCTTTTAGGAAATGTATCCCTTTCATGGAAACGATCACAAATATTTTTTCAAATTTATACGAAAAAAAAACTTGAGCTGACACCAGTGTGCAGTGTATGAAATTTTTCATTGCTGCAGTAAATATTTATCGCTTACCAATGTGCCATATGAATCCGTTACGAATTCGAGACGAACATTTTGTCTGAAACGGACATCCGTTACGAACTCATAACGAATTCGTTTTCGCATGAAATTCCTCTTGAAATCGCGAATCGTTTTTTGTACTTTTTCGGATCCGTCTCGAACTCGAAACGAATTTCATATTCGATTCCGTTTCGGATTCGTTTTTTGGAAATAAAATTAATTCGTGATGGTTTCGACAAATCGCAATTTCACTGATTAACTTTTTTATGTTTTTAAGGACTCGTAACGGGCTCGGGACGGATCCGCCAAATCGCAATTTCACTCATTCGCTTTTTATTGTTTTTGTGGGCTCGTAACGGGTTCGAAACGAATTCGAGAACTCAGATTTGGCTTTTTTATAATTTTACGGACTCGTAACGAGTTCGAAACGGATCCGCACCAGTTTGTGTGCACATTGGATTAGGATAAAATAAGTAGTCAAAGTAAAGATGCATTGTATTTTATTTTAGGATTTTAGAAAAAAGTTTCCCAAAAATGCTGTTCGGAACCGGTAGGTCGCAATTAGTGGGTGTTAAAAAAATTGGTGTAGCCAGACATGCAAGATTGCTGGCAGATCCAAAGAGGACGCGTTCAGAGACTGGCGTTCTAACAAAAACGTTAATACTGAACTGTTACACAAACAGGCAAGATCCAAGTGTGCCAAAGTACTTCGGACCGAAAAGTCTCTTCACGAACAGCGTACTCGTGCTAAAGTCCTTTCTTTCCCCAGAGGAAGTAAGAGCTTTTGGTTATTTGCAAGCAGAGTAAAGGATAGTTCTTCCTCTATCCCAATTCTTGTTAAAGATGACGTAAAATTCACTGAACCGGTGTATACAGCTAACCTCCTGGCTGAAATTTATGTAAGGAACTCTTCCCTGCCGGATAGCAATCAACCACTCTCAGTTATCAAATACGTATCTTGTTTCATGCCCACGATATTTTTTCGAACATGAGGAGTTTAAAAGGTTTTTGAGAATCTCGTCGTAATCCCCGGGTCCGGATGGCATATCTGCACAGGTCTTGAGTACGAGCTCTTCAACGCTGGCACGTCCACTGCCAACTTTTTCAACCTTGCATACCACCGTTGCAACCTTGCGGCCGTTAGTGGTGTAATGGTAGTTTGCCAGGCCTTGTGCATTATACCGTAGCTTCGATCCCTGCTCTGGCCACCTTAAATTTCTTTCGACAGCGGTCATTTCGCTTAGTGACGGCGACACTATAGAGTACTTAGCCATGAAAAAGCTTCTCAAAACTTCGTTCGGAACCGGTGTAAAATTGTAGATCCCAATCAGTGAGTGTAAAACTATAACGCGCACAGCTAACAGGTTTGTGAGAAGCTCTCCCTAATTCCTTCATGGGATGTAACGGGAAACCATTTATACCCTGCGGGAGCCTTCCCGGCGCATTGGAAGGTTGCTAATGTCCAGACAATCCCTACAAAAGGTGATGCAAGTAAACCTGCAAATTACCGCCCAATTGCAACTTGTTCTGCTCTTTCGAAGGTTATGGAGAGCATGGTTAACCACCATCTTGTGAAATATCTTGAGTCCAATGACCTTCTTAATGATCGGCTGTATGGCTTCCGTGGAATGAGATCTACTGCACCACTGATGACGTTCCTTATGGAACAGTAGAGTCGATCCATCCACCGGGCTTGGTGAGAGTAAGGTAGTGGCTCATGATATTTGCAAGACCGTTGACAGAGTATGGGACGACGCACTCTTGTCAAAGCTCGCTGTTTTTGGTATCGGTGATAACTTCACTTGATTTATATTGATTTTTATTCACTTGATCTCAGAGATCGTACTTTACGAGTTGCTGCAGATGGGGTTTCATCCGACGAGCATAAATTGACTGCAGGTATACCACAGGGCACTGTCCTTTATCCTTCTATTTCGCATATATTCCTTGACGATCTCCTGGTTCAGACTGTAAATCCAATCTACTCTTTTGCGGATGACAGTACACGCTCAAAATTATCGGCCCCGGTAACATATTGCAGGAACCATGTGCATGTTTGCAAGCATTATTTTCGTGAATTGATAATCTGCTACTTTTCCTGTCTTTATTGCCTGTTACGTTTTTATTTGCTACAGTTTTCAACATACAACGCCGCATTCGGGTCACAGATATACATTTTATAGCCCATTAATCTTTCTATCCCAAACACGTTATATTGAACAGCCAACACAATGTGTGTGGACGCAAGTATTCTATGTGTGCGACAAGCTACAAACACGTTATATTTGCATCCAAACAACGGAAACAGTCAAATTTTGCAGCGTGTAATCTCTGCCCATTTGACCGTAGGCCAAGTCTTCAAGAGAATGAAGTCAAACGCCGAACGATGAACGACTGAGACTGGGATCTGGTGTCCATTGTTGAATGGGGGCGAATGAATAGAGTAGATTTTAATGCGGGTAAGACCCAATGTTGTTTGTTGTCGCATAAGCGTATTGCTGACCCACGTGTGTCGTAATTGTCTATGGACATTGTCAGTGGGCCGATAATATGTTCAAGCACAAGTGGAGACTTACCCCAACTTGCAAACAAGCCAGGGTCCTCCGGCCAGAGGTGGACATAAATAGGACTAGGCAACTACTTAATTTGCCGAGAGGCAGGTTATCCACAGTGATAGGAACACTTACGGGACATTGTCTTGTAGGAAAACACGCCCTAAGATTGGGACATAGAAACTCCACTCTCTGTAGATGCTGCATGGAAGAGGATGAGGAAACGACGAAAAACCTTCTCTTGGATTGCCCTGCTCTGGCAGGACTGAGAAGTAGGATATTCGGAACACATTTAGTTAGCACCGTAGCCCTACAGGATATTCCTGTAGGTCTTATAGACAAATTCATTGAAAGGGCAAATTGGCTAGACGACTAGTCAATAGTTGCTATAGAGGAAACTGCAGGTATCACAATGGGCTTCTTTAGCCTAAGTGTGCTAGACAGCGTGCTGTCTTGCAGCATTTTCAGCCAACCAGAAACTCTCATCCGTTTTTTATCGACTTTCCGGTTGACCACACTACACGCTATAGAGAAAATTCGTTCTTCAGCCATACAGTCCGTACACGCTGAAAAATAACGGACTCTCTAACATAGTCTCCCAAACATATTCTGCAGAAACCGTGTATATGTTTGGAATACACTTCAAACATTAATATGTTTGCAAGTCCCAAATTCACTAGTATTTAAATGTAAGTAGCATCATGTTTACCGGCAAACATGTATGCTTTTATGTGGAAACATCTGGTTTTTTCCCCCTTTCTTTGTTGTCTCTCACGATTTTGTTTTCGGAAGGTTTCAGCTATGCGTTGGTTATCACTATGCGTTGGCACACAAAGCATATACATATTTATATACAAATCTAGTTCATGCAAACCAAGCGTTTATTTCACAAATGGTCCGCCGTTCCCATTTTCTCAGTAAAGCCTCGGACATACAACGGGCTTCACGTTGTTGCCCTTTCCAGTTTCTTTCCACAACATCGTTTCTCACATTGGTAGCACACGTGCATATATACGAAACACACACACAAAAACCAAAGTAACATCACAACCCAATAAGCACATCGGATCCGGATGGGATCCGACTTCTCTGAATTGATTTCGATATCGGATACTAAAGCCGCCGCAATTCCTCTTTCGATCTCGAAACGAGAAATTTGTCCGATCTCGAAATGAAGTCGGGTCCGTTCTCGATTTCGAAACTAAAACGGATTCGATGTGTAAATCATATCCGATTCAGTCTCGAAATAATTTCGGATTCAAATTTGTACCGGAAAATTAAAACGCAAATAAAATCAATGTTAAGAATTTATTCGGTACAGCGTTACCTGCAACCACGTCCAATATATAAACATGTACATTTTTTATAAATTAATTTATTTTGGAGTGTATTTGCTGCTCTTAGTTAGTCGATCTTTGGCATACTGGAAGTATTTTTTACTGCGGCACTCCATCACTTCCAGTCGGATCAGAGAAAACGAAATCCGATGGTCCGGACTTAAACCGGATCGAATCAGAGAAAACGAAATTCGATGTTCGGGACTCAAACCGGATTCGATTCGGATCAGCGTAAGCGGAATCCGAAGCGTCAGACTCAAATCGGATCCGAGTCCGACTTTGTGCTTATTGGGCGACCATTTAACCGTCCGAGACTTCGTTTATTCTTTTTTCACTGATCAAGCGCTTTTGATATCCTCTGTCCGTTGAACCATTGACGACTGAATACATGAAACAAAAACGCAATACATCAGGCAAAATGAGAAAAGTTTCATCTAATTTGTTTCTAATTTTTCGACCTTCATTTTATGAATTATTCTCGATATTTAATATTAAAAACTTTCATGAAGAAGATTTCCAAAGGGAATCGAAATATCGAAAAAGACAAAAAGTTTTATGGAATCGGAAGTGACCTTAAGCTTGAATGATTGGTCGAGAATAATTGAAAAGCTTCATCTGCAATTTACACGCCAATTCAGGAATGTGTATGACTCACTGACTGAGAGAATAATGTAGACATACATACATAGACACACACTTACAAGATAGACTCTCCCATTGTCCCTCTTTTACTCTCTTAATCTCGAGAGAGCAACAAACACAGCTGTATTTGTATCACAAGCATAAATATATGTGGGTCGCAAACACATGTATTCTAACATAATAATCATTGTGTCTCAAACTTGTAATATTGAGTAGCAATCATAATATGTTTGGACACAAGTATATTATATTTGCGAGAAGCTTTAAACACACTTTATATTTGCATCCAAACGACAAAAACAGACAGAATTTTCAGCGTGTATGTGGAATAAACTTCCGGCGAGTGTATTTCCCACCAATTGTGGCAAACAAAGATGTAAGGCAAATGTCAACAGACATTACTCCCTCTGTCCACCCTCCACTACCTCAATTTTCATTCGCCAACATAATGCACTGCATTTATAGGGGCATCCCCTTAGTGTTGGTTTGATAAAAGCAACAAAAAAAACAGTAAGCGCACAGTTTGTGAAGATCCCTCCCCAATCCCTTCATGGGATGTAATGGGATTCGATTTTTTTTGGGATTTTTTGGGGAGATGATACTGTCTTTTATACGATTAACATCATTTTGTGTGGAACCACTAAATTGAATAGTTTTTTTTTTTTATATTTATTTCTGTAATTGATTTGAAATGACTTTCAAACCACAGTGCGTTGGCATGTGTTCATCTATGTGTGTATGTAATACTATATCAATATGGGAGGAGTACTTTACTCCTCATCAAGCTTGATGCCTTTGCGTGTTACATGATATTTTTTTTGCGCTCTACCATATTTTTCTGTGGATGGATTGAGGGAGGGGGGTGTGTCTCTTATGCAACCACAACGATGAATTTTGACGTTTTCTATTCGGCGGTAATAATGAAATTTCCTTCTTCTTGTTTGTTCACTACTTAATAACTTATCTAGTTATTTGTTGGCTTTTTAATATATTTAATCAACAATTAATTAAATGTACTTGAAGATTCGATTAATTGTCGTTGTTGTTGTTGTTGTTGCTGTTATTGATGATGTAGTTAATGTTGTTGTTTTCTACTTCTATTACCCGCTGTAAATTGTTGTGCACATAATAATTTCATACGTCATTTGTCAGTTGTATCTCGTTTTATTTTTCAATTTTGTTTTCAATTTTGAACCGGCATTGCCAACTGGTTGCAAATTGTTGAGCTTCTGTTGAGAAGATTGGCAATCATCGTTCAAAGTTAAACTATTCAGAAATTCATTGTCAGTGGTGTTCGTTTGTCCCTCATGTTCATCACAATTCTCAAAATTTCTCACAAAACAACATTAGTAAAAAACAACAAGATTAAAAAAAACTGCATTGATGTTGCTGCTCTCACCCCAGCAACAAAATCTAATTGTCGATGGATAAGTTGAGTTAACTAAAGTTAGCACTGCTGATCATGATGATCATGAGCTGTAGTAGTAGTAGCACAATTACGCTTGATATGTATCTTCAATAACAGTCTCACTGCTGCTTTATCTTTCTATTGGAAAGGTGCACTTGAATATTGAATTCAAGTTTCAGGGTTCCTCTTCCACTACTAGTCACTCTGTGCAGTCGCACGAGTATTTTATGTTATAAGTATTTTTTAGCGTCTAAGAAGTTCTTGACTTTCGGAATTGCCGTTGATACAAGTGTCTGTTTGTCAGTCCGTCCTTTCGATAATAGTAAAAATATCGGCAATTCAATGCTAAGAGTTCTCATACTCGTAGTATGTAAACGGAAAACTACAAGTGCATTTATTGATTATGAGCTGGAAAAGATTTCTTCTACACCCAACATTCATTGCATCAATGGCTGCATTAGAGGCGGAAGTATTGCGTCCTCATTCACAAAAAACAAAATTGCATGAGGTGTCAGAGGACACCCGGTTGGAACGAAGTTCCTTCCGCTATATAGTATGTATTAGTTTGTTCCAACACGCCTGCCTTAATCCGTTGAAAAATACGGTAATTTAAATGGATCTTTAAGAAAAGATACTTTTTGTAAAATGATAAACTTTTTTAAGAACCTTTTTTTTATAGAATGTATTTTTTGATGTGTGTGTAGGGCAATCGATCAAAGTGAACACATGCAAACAACACACAGCGTTAGCATTACATACGTGATTGTTGTACAACAATAGTCTCTGCCTGAATATAAGTATGATGATAATGATGTAGCGGCACCAAACAAACAACCAGGTCGTCGTCGCCAAAGACGACTGAATAGTATAGAGAACTCATGGAACGAATTGTATGACTCAAAAGCACTGGCGACATCTGGTGAATGATTCAAAACGTATTACTCTCTTTTTGTCATAACTTTTTGTATTGTTTTATGTAATAACATTGTCGAAATGGTGCACTTATATTGAAATATTCTATAAAAGAGAATAAGTCTCGTTTATGCTCTTTTACTCAGACCCTCTACATGAGATCGAAAAAAGAGTGCAATAAAGTGTCTATACTATTCAATACTTTTTGTCGTTGATGTGTTTATGACAATACAAAAACAATTTTTTCGTATTGCTTTATTTATTTTAGCAATATTGCATCTAATGTTAAAGCAGATGTAAGAAAAAGAAAGTGCAATAGCAAAAGAGCCGTCAGCACACAAACTATTCTTGTTTTATTTTCCAATGTAACATTTACTAATGTGTTTATAGAAATCGAACTGGCACCGTGTAACAAAAAGGTGCCAACACATCGCCCGCGAGTTCGAATACTCATTGTTTTTTATGTCTGGCGCAATCAGCTGATTTTTACGCGCCGTTTGACTAATATTATATTCAACACATACACAACCACAACCAAAAGTGAATGAATTATATCCCAACAATCGCCTTTTAACCACTGTGTGTTAAACAAAAATCAAATCCTGGGGAAACCCTACAAATTTCCCAAAAATTAATCATGCATTAATTTTGATTTAGCACTTTACAGTTTTCCCCACCGAATACCCTCTTGTAATTATTCCAAGGAATACATAGAACTTTGATGAAAGCAAAACTGTTTAGTCTGTGAAGCGAATCGAAAGACAATTTGTGGATTTATCGCTAACAAGCGCTGCGATGGGATGATAACCCAAGCATCTCGGTTGTAGCCTCCCCATATAAGAAGCTGTTCGATTAACATCTTTGGTGGCGAAGCAATTATTTCATCACTTTTGTTAATTATATTTTTCTTGGGTTCTATAAGTATTTGTTTTTGTTTTTTTTTTTGTATTCTTTTTTTTTTATTTGTTTTTGTTTAATAATAAATTGTTTCTTTATGCATTCCCGCGTTGTATGTAGGTTGCATTATTGGTCATAATTGTATTTTATTTTTTGTTAGAATTTCGAAACAATTAAAACGAATCTATAGAGCCGAGCACATCAAAAATGGTCTGGTTACGAAAGACCACAACAGTTAAGGCAACAGTGAAAAAACAAACCATTGAACCAGGCCTAAATCTCATGATCGAGCAAACAAATCAGCCCCACTACCACTAGAAGCTTACAAACTATTAGTCATTGTTGTTGTAGTTATTGGGTCTTATTGGCCAGTAATTTCTCTATGGAATACTACCAACTTTTATACTGCGACGTAATTTAAGGCCCCACACGACGCCACCAGCGTAACTTGATTAAGCCGACGCTAACGTTGGCACTGCCCGTAACACTTAGTGCCACCAGCCACCCCAAAGAGCTGCCATAATGTTGCTAACGTCTTCGTCGCCGTCGAAAGTGATTCACACATGGCACGAGAAACTTGAACATTCCTAAGAATATTTAAGTGTAAATTGCAATTTGATTTTATTAGATATGAATTTGAAATTGAGATTGAGATTTTCTATAATCCAACAACATTAGGGTGAAATGATTTTGGATTTTTGTTTGTTTTTGCTATGGTAAGAATGATATAGGGTGGATGAGAATGAGAATTATATAGGTTTATCTCTGTATACAATCGAAATTTAAAAAATTGCAGTTGAAATGGCGACTTATAAAATTTGAATTCAAACTTAATCAAGTGAAATCATACATGGTTTTTTTTTAATTTGCATTGGAATTTAATTTGCATTACTTTATCTAATGCCTAAAGAATTCCCTTTGTTCGCAATGACAATTAAAAAATTTTGAATTTGCATTTGGTCAGGCAATGCAGGTTGTGGAATCGGATGTCAACTGTAATAAAATATGGGAATGTTTTTAATTGTTTTCAATTCGTTTGACTGGGGGCAACTCTGTTTTTAAGGTATTTTACATGTAGAGGTTTGTGGCTTTGATAGGTATTGCCTCGTAGTATTTTCAAATTCATAAACCTGTACTGTATAAAATATTTGAAAATCAAAAGTGCCAGATATAAAGGAAATGCTTTGAAAATAAGTACAATTGTCAATGGGATTGAAATTTGTTTGAATTTGCATTTCAAATTTGCAATTCAAATTAAACTACAAATTATAATTGTCATATAATTAATTTACCCCATGTGCGAGTGAAACTTAAAATTAATTAAATTAAAAATTCATTTCAAAAAGTATAAGTTAAAATTTAATTTTGAAAATTTTTAACATTTTAATTTACAAAATTTGTTAATTTTTTTAGAAAGGGTGTCTCAATAAGAATGAACTTTTCATTTTAAAATAAAAATACGTATTTTTTTGATATAGTTGTGATTTTTTTAGTTGATTGCAAAGAAGACATGTTCCGATTTAGTATGGGGTAAAATATCCGCTAAATTGCCCCCACGGCTCTGATGACAGGCCATTACTCTGTTCATGAAATTTTCCATGACTATGTCACACCGATGTGGCTGTACCTCACCGATGACGCGTTGGATCTCGCTCTGGAATTGTTTCTGGGTTATGAAGACTTCTCATATCAACATTCAGCTTTGGTCTTAGAGTCAGCCATGACATAGTGATGACAAACCAATAGGACGGTCTTACATAGATTGTCAGCCCCTTCACAATTTATGACACCTAAGTCAAAACTAGTGTAATGTCAAGCAGATGTCTTATATTAATTGCCATCACTTACTGAAATGGTCCTAAGGAAATACTATTGGCAATGTCTTCAAGACAAAATTTTCAACTGGGCAGATACAATTTTTGTAAGAAACAATTTTTTTTTCCATAGAATGTATTTTTTTAAAGTATATTTTGAGGTCCTTTTTGTAAGAATATGTATTACATTTTCCCGAAAAGGTCCTTTTTTAAAGTGAGGTACTTCTTTTATCAAAAGCTAATGTTTTTCTTAACAAAAGGTACTATTTTTAGGAAGAAGTACTTTTTGTAAGAAAAAGCCATAAGAGTGTGATTTTTTTCTACAAAGAAGTACTTTTTTTAAGACAGGTACATTTTAGATAAGTGTTACTATTTTTAGGAAAAGGTAATTTTTTTAAGAAAATTTACATACTTTCAGAAACGCTAGTTATCTCAAGAAAAGAAAAGAAAAGGTATTATTTTTTAAAAGAAAAGGTACTTTTCAGAAAAGGATTTTTTTTTAAGAGAAGGTACTTTTTTGAAGAAAAGATTTGGTTTAAGAGATGAGAATTTTTTTTAGAGTTTGTCCTTTTTTCAAGAATAGAATTGCAGTGTAGGTACTTAACTCAAGTAGGACATGGGACTGTCTGTGGAGGTGGAAAGTTTCTGATTGCCATTCACTTGGGAGTGACCAGAAATGATTCCTTCATTGGGCAGTCCAAGCAGCTCACTACTTCCACGCAGTATGTCCTGGGCAATGGCTTTTCGGAAACCTCCGTTAGCTAGCTAGAGTGAGAAGGCGAAACAAATGAGCATCAAATCAGGTTTAGTAGGTGACTGATGTCACTGAAGCTCATCAAACAATCGGGCATATTCTTTTGTCCTTAGAAGGCGGATGAGCCAAACATACGGGCCAACGGCGGATAGAAACTAAAAGAAGAAAATCCAGGTTCAACATATCGCATCCTGGTCAGCGTCTGATCCATAATGGACGGCTGCAATCAAATATCCTGGCAGTAGGTAAAATGCAAAAACACGGTGGGCTGGATTTGCCTCCCGCCACCGTTCATAATGGCAGTGAAAATACGTAAACGAACAAGAGAACATAAACAACTCCTATTTGTTGACGACCCCCGCAAACGTTATAAGAACCACGATTTACGGATGTGCACTTGGAATGTAAGAACTCTATATAGATCCGGTCCAAGTAACCAACTGGCAGATGTCCTCGAAAGTTATAAGGCTGACATTACCGCAATCCAGGAAATGCGATGGACTGGACATGGCTGCACAAGAAAAAGAAACTGCGATATATACTACAGTTGCCATGAAAAAAAACATGAATTTGGTTGTGGATTTGTAGTTGGCAAAAGACTGCGACATCTAGTCTCTAGGTTCAATCCTGTGAGTGAACGTATAAACACAATCCGCATAAAAGCGAAATATTTTTATATTTCCCTAATTTGTGTGCATGCCCAGACAGAAGAGAAAGATGATGATGCCAAAGACATATTCTATGAGCTCCTAGAGGAAACGTATGACCGCTGCCCTGGCCATGACATTAAGATTGTACTAGGAAATTTTAATGCCAAAGTAGGAAGGGAGAATGTGTTTAATCCAACTATTGGCAATTTTCAGTCTTCATGCTGATAGTTCCGAAAACGGTATGAGACTGATTGACTTTGCCGCGGCAAAAAACATGGTCATTAGTGGCACAAGATTCCAGCATAAAGACATCCACAAGGCTACTTGGGTATCCCCTGATCAAAGAACTAAGAACCAAATTGATCACGCGGTAATTGATGGAAGGCACTCATCCAGTGTAATGGACGTACGAGTGATCAGAGGAGCTAACACCGATTCTGATCACTACCTGGTAGCAGCAAAGGTTCGCACAAGATTAAGTAGAGCGAAAATCGTACGAAACCAGACGCAGAGGAAGCTGGACATCGGAAAGCTGCAATTACCAGATGTAGCCACAGCCTACTCAAGGAAGCTCTCGCAACGTTTGGCACAGAACCCACCCCCTCCCGATGACGATCCTGATGCGCAGTGGAAACCCATTTCCGACTCTATAAAAACTGCCGCAACAACCGTACTTGGTTTCGAAAAACCGCTTCGCAATAAACCGTGGCACGATGAAGAGTGTCGCATAGCAAATGACGAAAAGAACGCTGCACGTATGGTAATGCTTCAGTCAATTGCAACGCGAGCTGCAACTGAGCGGTATAGGGAGAAGAGAAAGGAGGTAAACCGTCTCTTTAGGCGAAAGAAACGGCAGTGGAGAAAGCGCGAGAGTGAGAAAATTGAGACATACAGAAGGAAGAACGAAGCCCGAAAATTCTACCAAAAAGTTAAAGACGGAACTAATGGACATGGTTCAGGACCCCCCTTCTGTAAAGACAAGGACGGAAATCTCGTCGCAGATGTGCAGAGCATGTTGGGAATATGGAGAGAGCATTTCTCCGCGCTACTAGTACCTGAGATATCCGATGACGATGGGACAATCGATCACAATATGGACGACAACGTCGATTGCCCCCCTCTTAACCAAGACGAGGTCAGAACAGCTATTGCCCGGCTTAAGAACAACAAAGCCGCAGGAGCCGATGGATTACCGGCGGAGCTGTTTAAGGCTGGCGGCGATGAGCTGATAAGGTGCATGCATCAGCTCATTAGCAAAATTTGGTTAGATGAATGCATGCCCGGCGATTGGAGTCTCAGTGTACTATGTCCCATATTTAAAAAAGGTGACCCGAGTATCTGTGCCAACTATCGTGGAATAAGCCTTTTATCCATAGCATATAAGGTTCTATCAAGTATAATGTGCGAAAGACTAAAACCAATTATCGCTGACCTGATTGGACCATACCAGTGTGGCTTTAGGCCTGGAAAATCGACAACTGACCAGATTTTCACGCTACGCCAAATCCTGGAGAAGACACACGAAAAACAAATCGACACCTATCATCTATTTATCGATTATAAAGCAGCCTTCGATAGTCCGATACGGCAGAAACTCTATGAAGCAATGTCTGAGCTTGGTATTCCTGCAAAACTCATACGCCTTTGCAGGATGACCTTGACGAACACCAAATCCGCAGTGAAAGTTGGTAAGGATCTTACCGAACCTTTCGAAACTAAGCGAGGCCTCAGGCAAGGCGACACCCTATCGTGGGATCTCTTTAACATCTTAATGGAGATCATTATGAGAAAAGCTGCAGTCAACATGAATAAAACCATCAGCAGCAAAAGTCACATGCTGCTCGCGTATGCTGATGATATAGATATCATTGGGCGCACAATTAGAAAAGTTACTGCCGTTTTTTTCGTGAATTGAGAAGGAGTCAGCAAAAGTGGGTCTGACGGTAAATGAGGACAAGACAAAAATTAATGGTTTCAACGAACAGGGCCTCCACGCGATTAGACCAAAGCGTGAACGTTGATAACCGTTATAACTTCGAGGTAGTGGACGAATTTACATACTTCGGATCTGCCGTGAACAAAAACAACAACGTCAGCCTTGAGATCAAGCGGAGAATTGTGCTTGCGAATAGATGTTATTTTGGGCTAAGCAAGCACTTTAGAGATAAAGCCCTTTCTCGAGTAACAAAAGTCCAGCTGTACCAGACGCTCATTCAACCTGTCTTGCTTTATGGCGCAGAATCCTGGGTCCTATCGCAAGCAGACGAAACGTCTGTAGGAGTCTTCGAGAGAAAAATACTCCGAAACATTTATGGCCCTATAGTGCAGAACGGCGAGTATCGGCGACGCATGAATCATGAGCTGTATGAGCTTTATCCTGACATTGACATAGTTAAGTGGATCAAGATAACGCGATTGCGCTGGCTAGACCATGTCAGTAGAAGACGAAAAATAGGAAGACCAAGACTCCGCTGGAGGGATCAGGTTGACGAATAACTGGGTACACTTGGTATTGCCAACTGGAGAGATAAAGCAAAAGATCGAACTGGTTGGCGAAATATGTTATCTTCGTTTTGTAAGGTCCCTGACCCCCCGGGGTTGTCCGAGACCGGATAAGCAAGCAAGCAACTTAACTCAAGTAAAACTATTTTGTTTCACAAAAACTGTACTCTTTAAAGAAAAGTTAATTTTTTAATAAAAGGCAATTTGTTATAAAAAAATTTACTTTTTTAAGAAAAGGCACTTTTTTAAAAAAAAAAAATTTAAAAGGTACTTTTTGTAAGAAAATTTCCTTTTTTAAACAAAGGTACTTCTTTAAGGTAAGGTATTTTTTTAAGAAAAGGTACTTTGTTTAAGAACACGAATAGGTATTTTTTGTGAGAAAATTTACTTTATTAAGAAAAGGCGGCACTTATTTAAGAAAAGATTATTTTTTAAAACTTCTTTCACTTTGGCTTTTCTAAATTTACTTTTTATTGGGTTCTATGAATTCTGTGAATCGAGTCCTATTTCTCGAATGGATCCGTTAATTTCTCCTGAGGATAGTTACCATCCAACGCTGGGAATTAATTATACATATGATACCATGCAGGTTGGTTGCAATTGCTCTTCGTCCTATGTTGGCCTATGATTTCCCCGGGCGAACTTTATTCTTTTGAATAATCTTATCTTTGATACCGATTGGCATAGTATTTGTCAGTGTGATAATTCTTTTGAATTTGAAATCGCCCTGGATGATTTCTATAATATTATTAATGGCTATATTTCTAAGTCTGTACCCAAGACGCCAATAATGGGTAATACTGGTCCCCCATGGTCCTCAAGGGCTCTAAATAGTCTCAAGAATGTAAGGAATAGATGTTCGAAAAAGTATAAAAAATCTGGACTGCTAGCAGACTATGCTAGGTATATTGTTGCTAGGAGTAGATACAACTCTAATTCTCGTGAGAGTTACAGATTATATTTGGATAGGTTGAAGGCTAATTTTAAACGGAACCCCAAATCATTCTTTAGATTTGTTAACTTGAAGCGTAATTCGTCTTCCACACCTTGTAGGATCAAAATGAACGGTATTGAATATTCAGATGAAGAGTCTCTTGCTAATTGTTTCGCCGATTTTTTCGCATCTATTTATTCCACCCGAGCCTATGATGTTTCCAAATCATACCCGTACACTGTCCGCTCTACCATTCCGTTTGATGCACCTGTCGTAAATTCTTCGTGGTTGCTAGATAACTTAATCAGCTTGAAAGCCTCGAGTAAAGCTGGTCCTGATGGTATCCCGGACTCTATGTTGAAATACTGCTCGAATTCTCTCAGCTTACCATTGACTCTCTTATTTAACGCTTCGTTGAAGTTCGGTCATTTTCCTGCACAGTGGAAGAGCTCTTACATAATCCCTCTCCACAAATCTGGTAGTTTAGTAAATGTTACAAATTATAGGGGAATTGCAAAATTGAGTACCATTCCTAAACTTTTTGAGAAGTTAGTCACAGAGGTAATTTCTCATCAGGTTTCCTCTATTTTAGATCCATGTCAACATGGCTTTCGGAAGGGTCGTTCCACCGTGACTAATTTGCTTCAGTTTTCCCTCTTCTATTATTGACGGCTTTATTAATGGAGATCAAACTGATGTGATTTTTACCGATTTTAGTAAGGCTTTTGATAAAGTTAACCACAATTTGTTATTATATAAATTAGGGGCAATGGGTTTTAATTGTAACATGCTGAATTGGATTAGTTCTTACTTAATGAACAGAGAACAGATGGTATCATTTGGTCGATCATTCTCAAGATCTATTTTTGTGTCATCTGGGGTGCCTCAGGGCAGTCATCTTGGGCCGGTTCTAGTTTTGCTATTCATTAACGACTTACCCGCCTCCATAATGCACTCTAAATTGTTAATGTACGCTGATGACGTGAAGATCAATTTTTCTTACAAGGATCCTTGTCAATATACTTTACTTCAGAGGGCTTTGTCTACTTTCCAGACGTGGTGCGAAACCAATTTGATGGAGCTTAATTTTACGAAATGTAAGCATATGCTGTTCTCTAGGTCATCATTATTTTCGGCAAAATACATTTTAGGTGGCAATGTTCTTGAATCGGTGGATTCATTTGTTGATCTTGGTGTTCTCTTGGACAGAAAATTGAATTTCAACTCCCACATAATTACGACGGTAAACAAGGCTTATGGCGTTCTGAAGTTTATTAAACGTTGGGCAACGGAATTTTCAGATCCCTAGGTTACGAAAAATCTTTTTACTTCACTAGTCCGCCCTATTCTCGAATATGGATCAGTTGTTTGGGACCCCCAGTACAATTTGTATGTTAATATGTTAATATGATTGAATCGGTCCAGAAACAGTTTCTCATTTTTTGTCTGAGAAATCTTCAATGGAACCCGAACGATAATTTTCCTTCGTATAGCAGTAGACTAGCATTGATCAGATTGCCGACTCTTAGTAGTAGACGTACCATGATAAACTCTATTACAGTTTTGAAGATAATTGATGGATGTATATGTTCTGAATTTCTGTTATCTAATATTTTCATAAATGTCCCATTGAGACCCACGAGGTACTATAAACTCATTCACATCGAGTTACAGCGTTCGAATTATGCGCCCTTTGATCCAGTTAGGAGAATGTGTCGTGACTTTAATGAGCTATATCAGTTTATTGATTTCACAGGTAGTTGGGAAACGACAAAGTCTAGCATAATTTGTCATTTGAACCGATTGCATTAGTGCTGTATATTCATTAACATACATATGTAAATTTAATTTACTTTATCCTTACTATCTGGTCTGATTTTTGTTTTGCTCGTAATTATTATATATTATGAAGTCTGTCATGTTAATATCTCGTGATGTGCTTTTATACTTATTTGTGTTAGTGTAATACCAACTGGTGAAGAATTTCTGTAGTTGGTTGTAACGAGTGAACTTATGATCCTTGCTCTCCCGTTATAGACTGGTCTATAATGTGTACGCTGTCTTCACGTTATGGGGACTTGGCCCTCTCGGTCGGTAGGGGCGGGTAAGGGTGGCGGCGATGGGTTCGCTCGATTTAAAAAAAAACAAAAAAAAAAAAACTACAATAGATACTAAATATTGGCTACATACAGGCTCCACCTAGAAAACTTCCCATTAAACAACAAATTTCCAACATATGTTAGTCTAGACACAAACCAAAGCAAAAGTACCCAATAAAGTTGATGATACTGAGTTGAAGCATAATAGTGTTAAAAAAATTTTGTTTAATTTTTTTCATTTAGCCCCCATTCCGCAACGTGCGATAAGGAACTTCGTTCCAAAAATTTATGGACAAAGCTCATGCTCATGAATGACAAGTCAGTGGTTTGCTTTAAAATGTACAAATTCTCAGTAGAGACCAAATACTGGCTTTGCTAGTTAAAAAATGTATGCAAATTTCCAGTAATGAATATATTGATTGAGAATTTTTTTGATGCAGGGGATGATAAAGTGTCAATAATTTCTACAGCGGTTAGAAATGGTCCTTTGTTACTGTTTGTAAGCAAAAAGTGTAAATCTGAGAATTGTGAGTTATGATTAAAGAAAGGGGCCTAGTGAGCGAAAAAACAGGTTTTCGAAATATCCATGCGAGTCGATTTGGCATATCGTCACCTAAAATTCAAAATGACATAACATCAAAATTCCAAAATTGTCTTTCTGATTAATTACGATATGTTTGACTAAAATGCACGATTTCACACAATTTTAAACACCTTAGTTCAAAATCAACGATTTTATTTGCACGTTTTTTCTTTGAACTGTAATTTTATATAAATTTTCGATGTCCCTATACTTACAATTGACTAAACTACATATTCCCACAAACTTTTAGACATCTCTGACCCAAAATTGTAATTTTATTCACAAAATTCCGATTTTATATCTAACTATCTTTGCCTCTTCTGTAAAGTGATGAAAATGTTGTTACGTCTTTTTGGATTTTAGGTGACGATATTTTCTACGTCAGAATCCGCCAAACCCTGAAAATGTTTGTTTTGACACACTAGGTGGCTTTTCTTTATTCCACGTCACATATTTCAACAATTTTAGAAAATGCATTTAAATTACAGTTTGTTTACAAATAGTTTCTTGCGAAAAAGTATGAAACCGAAACACCTTAACAGACATATATTTCAAATCTGTAAGGAAATGAATGAGTCTGAAGAATTCTAAGAACTGAAAGGTCTCAAATGTTGATTTTAATTATCATAAATAATATTCTTATGATGGTTATCAATATGATACGATACGATACGATACAAGTGGGGGGTTCAAAAGAAACGTTCTTCTCAAGAAAACCACCAAGTACGATTAGACGGCTACGGATTTCATGTTGTCGATTTGAGAAGTTTGTTTTCCTTGTAAATACCTACACACATAGATAGAGAGAGAGTTACCTAAGAAAGATCGCAGAATTGCCATTCAATTGTGAACAAGACAAAACGTCATTCTAATGCTAATTAATGTCGTTAGCACTGGTAGCCAATGCAAGCCACTTTGTTGTTTATTGGAATGATCAAGAACGAAATTATTATTAAACATAATTGTTTTTTTTTTGTTGTTGTGTTGTTGTTGTTGCGATTATTACTATCGTATTCACAATCGAACAACTACACGCACTTAACTTTCTGATATCGCCATGAATTGGCACAATTGGCTATTCCGAGATGTTGTACTACTACTCGTCCACAACTTCACAAGTACGATACACAATTGTATCTACGATATTTTGTATTCATATAATTCAGATTCATGGTTCATGGTGCTCAATAGCAACAAACATGAAACCTGATTGCATTTACATGCCATTGAGCAAATGTCTCTGATCATTCAGTGAAATGATAGATGAGGCCTCGGGGATTTTCATTTGTCATGTGGGGAATGAGTAGAACGATTAGAGTTGGCGGCATCATGGTCTCTGCTGCAATTATCAATGATGGCTAATGTTAAGTGACGGCAGTTTAATCTTCTAAATTGGTACCTTGCATATCGTTGACTTTTACTGTACTTTGAAACCATTTTTGAAAATTGTTAATAGTTCTATAATGTGGACAGAGAGACACTAAATAAATATTTATTAAATAGTAAGAAATTTTATTCTTTTTCAACCACAAGATATACAAAATAAAAAGTACTAAAACTACGTACTTGATAACTAACAAAATGTACCATCTTCCATAGCAATCAAATCAATCAAATATCTTCAAAGGATTAAAAGTTGCAGTCATTGAAATATTGGACACCGCCGCGTATGGTTTATATTTTAATACAATATTTTCAACAGATTTGATTGTCCATTTTTGGAGATCATATTTCGAATTAACGGTTTGATTTGATGGAAAATCATTTCAAATACTCAAAACAGTCTTTTAAGGTTAGGAGAAGTTAATTAAGTTTAGAAGTCATACAACCTTCCAAACATTCTAAACCCCATCTGAAATTTTTAGAAAGCAGTGAAAAAGATTTTGATTGATACATACATATGCAATTCCTGGCGTAACATCTGCCCAAATTTCCAGAGATAAAAGTGTCGCGTTCTGAGCCTACAATAAATTATAATAAAATTGTTTCACGGGACCGTGTATACTAGGGTGCCCCAAAAAATTTCTCTTTTTAAATTTTCATGGTTGCTCAAGCTTGACTGGACACCTTATAGTATTTATTTTTGAGATTTTTTCAAATTTTTCGGAAGAGGTTTTTAGGTCGCACAAGTCTAATTTTCCCCAAAAATCGAGTATTCCGGATTTTTTTGAATTTTGCTTCAAACTGGGTCAATAACCACGATTTTCTTAGTTTGTAAGTCAACATTTTTAAAGCAAAACGTTCAAACTTTTATTGTATATTCATAAACCACCAGGTTTGGCAATGATTTTGTTCAATAAGGTACCACGTACTAAATTTTTTCGTAAATTTTGGATAAATTTTGTTAGTAACGCTTTATAACTTTTAAAATTTTCTACGCAACTTTAAAAGACTAATGACGCATTCTAAAAGACGGATAAATTCCAAGTAATTTTGTAGAAAAAAATTTTTAATTTGCTGTTACTGTTCCAGAGTTATACCATTTTAAAGCTTTTTACCAGGGTTCGTATTTCGTGGGTAATGAGTTACCCTTGGTTACCCAGGGTAACACATTATTATTGCTGTGAGGAATGAGTAGCGATCGTTTACCCATTACCCTCAGGGCAATGGGGAAAATAATGGGTAGCTACCCACAAAATGGGGAATTACCCATCACGATTACTCATTACCCTCAGGGCAATGGGGAAAATAATGGGTAGCTACCCACGAAATGGGAAATTACCCATCACGATTAACCATTACCCTCCCTCATGGAAATGGGGAAAATAATGGGTAGCTACCCACGACGATGGACAATGGGTTACCCAGGGTAACTCATCCCCATTTTTGATCGATAATATGAAAAAATGTCTATATCTCGAAACGGAGCGCCCAATCCAAAAAATAACCAATTTTTGTAAGTTTCTAAGGGGTTTTCATAAAGTGGTCCAATTCGTAAAATTTTTTCTTTCGTAAAATCACCAAAATAAAAAATCGCTAAAATGAAAAGGTGGCTATAACTCGAAAACGGTGCGTCCAATTGAAAAATAATAAAAAATTTACCTCCAGAGGAGGCTTTAACCAATGGGTGTCTCCAATATGGCTCCAAAAACAAATCGCTAAAAATAGAATTGTTCATAAAAAAAATCGCTAAAACGCACTCATCCCCATTTTTGATCGATAATATGAAAAAATTAGAAAAAATGTCTATATCTCGGAAACGGAGCGTCCAATCAAAAAAATAACAATTCGTATTGAAGAATTTTTTTTCGTAAAATCGCCAAAATAAAAAATCATCATTTCCCTTACGGGAATTTTTATTCGGTCTGTTTTCTAAAACTTACAAATTTATTCAAGCTCAAGACCTTTTAAATAATATAAAGCTTATTATCTTTATATTACTTTCAAAAAAGTCGAGCATAAAAATGTTCCAATGATACCAAGGCTGTCTGTATAGCTATTTCGGATCTTGCCAAGATCTTCATCAGCAGACGTTTTTGGTATGTTTTTGGTGAATTCTTCAAAAATATATATCCAGAAACACTCATCATATTAATGAGAATTCCTTTATATACTCATTTGAAGAATACCAAGCACTACCATTGGAACACCTTCATGCACAACTCTTTTTATCATGCCGTAAAACCATTGGTTTTAATCAGTCATGATTTGTTTTTGTTATGTCATTACAAAAACAACAAAACAGAGGGTTGCCATCAACAATATTATTGTTTCAAGCTCGCGGTGCTCTTCGTCAACTTTCATCATTTCCCTTACGGGAATTTTTATTCGGTCTGTTTTCTAAAACTTACAAATTTATTCAAGCTCAAGAATTCACCAAAAACATACCAAAAACGTCTGCTGATGAAGATCTTGGCAAGATCCGAAATAGCTATACAGACAGCCTTGGTATCATTGGAACATTTTTATGCTCGACTTTTTTGAAAGTAATATAAAGATAATAAGCTTTATATTATTTAAAAAGGTCTTGAGCTTGAATAAATTTGTAAGTTTCAAAATAAAAAATCGCTAAAATGAAAAGGTGGCTATAAATTGGAGACACCCATTGGTTAAAGGCAATGCTTTTATTATTTTTTCGATTGGACGCACCGTTTTTGATTTATAGCCACTTTTTTATTTTAGCGATTTTTTTATTTTGGCGATTTTAAAACTTTTCTATAGAAAAATTTTAAAATGTTTTCTATAGAAAAATTTTAAAACTTTTCTATAGAAAAATTTGAGAATATGTCTATAGAAAATTTTGAGAAGATTTCTATAGAAAAATTTGAAAACATTTCTATAGAACAATTTTAAAACTTTTATAAAGAAAAATTTTAAAACATTTCTATAGAAAAATTTTAAAACTTTTCTGTAGAAAAAGTTGAGAACATATCTATAGAAAAGTTTCAAAAAATTTCTATAGAATAATTTTAAAACAATTCTATAGAAAAATTTTAAAAGATTTCTATAAAATTTTACAATTTTTCTATAGAAAACTTTTAAAGCATTTCTATAGAAAAATTTTAAAACTTTTCTAAAGAAAAATTTTAAAACATTTCTATAGAAAAGTTGTCAAATTTTTCTATAGAAATGTTTCTATAGAAAAATTTTAAAAGTTTTTTAAAGAAAAACACTTAATACTTTTTGCTCCGGGTAGTGGTACAAATCTGAGGTACGTGTCTCACATTTAATTTTTCTATTTTTTACTGTTTGCTTTTTCATTTGTATTGCAATTCTCCATGGTTTTCAATCCCCAAATATGTATACTGCTGTATAATGTAAACAATGTTGCCAGTCAGCTGTTTTTTCGAACTTATTCGAACAAATTTGTTGCTTACATTGTGAACGCCTGTTGAATTTGTTGCTATCATTGTGAACGAGCCTTAAATTACATTGAAATGACAAACATCGGGTATTTAAAGAACATTTAAGTGGAGAATTTTCAACTGTGAAACTGGCCATAAATTACCTAAATTAATAAAAACATTAAAATTGAAGTAAATGAAGGAGTATGATACTACCCGGAAAACATTAATGGATTGGTATATATTATTGGTAATGAGAGCACTGTCATAGAAACTGATTAGAGTGTAACTCTCGACTCTTAAACAGACCCAGCAACATATTGCAGGAACCATGTATGTGTTTGCAAGCATTGTTTTCATGAATTTAAGAACTGCTGCAATTTTTTTTTGTTATCTACCACGTTTTCGTTTTCAGCAGTTTTTACGAAACAAAGCCATATTTGGGTCACAAAAATTTATATTGTAGCCCATTAGTTATTGTGTTCCCAACATATAATATTGAATAGCAGACACAATATGTTTGGACACAAGTATACTATAATTGCAACATGCTTCAGACACATTATACTTGCATTCAACCAACAACCAAATTTAGATTCTCCAGCGTGTACAACATAAATTTATTGCATCTTTTTCGGCATTGTCTACTGAAAGTTTCGTTTGCGTGTTTATCAAATTCTGTTAATAAAATCGTTTCGATGGTTCGATGTGTCAGTTTATGAAAGTAAAATGAAGATCCCCAAAAAATATATGTTTCATTTCATGCGCGCCAAATTGTCGAAAACCTCGCACAAAAAACTCAAGCAGTGTGAACATCGTTGGGTATGGATGATGTAACCACAAGGCGGCCAATGCTACGTGGACTGGCTGTATATAGACAGGTAATATTAATGGTTTTAGAATTCAGATGCCAGTTCGTGATTGTTTATACATTTTCGAGCTTTCGCCAATACAAAAGTAGTGCGATCAACTCCATACATAGTTATACACATGCTGAAATATAAGGCCTCCGCAACATATTGCAGGAACCATGTACATGTCCGAAAGCATTGTTTTCACGAATTGCAGAACTGCTCCATTTTTGTTTCTTTGCTGTCGCCCCTTTTCAACAAAAAAAAGCCACATCTGGGTCACAAAACACATTTTATAACCTATTAATATTAATGTCTGCAACCTGTAATATTGACTAGCAAACACGATGTGTTTGGACACAAGTATACTATATTTGCGACCAGCTACAAACACGTTATGTTGTATGTTGTGTATACATATGTCCATAAGTGCAGCGATAAGATGTTCATGTTTTGGAGCACTCAATTCTGTAGTGTTCAAAATTCTGAATGTTCATGTAATAATTCATATCTAAATATATTCCAAAAAAAAATTATAAAATATGCTAAAATTGTTACAACTTAATGAAACATATTGTCATTTGCATCCAACATAATATGCTAATAGTTTAATTCGTGTCAAACATAATATGTTTGCAATTTGCAATTATCAAAATGCTTTCTTAATTTTGCTCAACATAAAAATGTTTGGGACATAGATTCCGAGATATAAAACAGTGAAATTTCGAAAACAAGTTTAAAACAATTAATTCGGAACCAGCCTAATTTTGAAATTAATCACTGTGTTGTTTCTAGCACTGAGACATCCTAAAGAGAAGCCATGAGTGTTTAAGTTCCATCAAATTCTGGTCGAAAGTCGCTGAACTAACGACAGTTTTGAAACGGTTTCTACGCCAGTTGTTTCCATAGACTAATGACGTATAGTAACTTGATGACATTTGGTCTGTTGCACATGGGCGGTTGGATGTTGGAAAGTATTGCTTTAATAATACCAGATAGAGGCAATGGTTCAAACCTTCCAACAATAAATCAGCAACGGCATTTCGATTTGTGCGTTAACATTTTTGTGTAAATACACCACAAACATGTACAAAAAAAAAAATAACAAAAAAGTTCCAAATACGTTTAGATTTCAACCATTTTCATCAAAACGACATGAAAAATTTAAATCAAAAATGTTTTAATTTCCACCTGGTGTAAGTGAATTTTCGTCAAATAATTCTCTATCGCACCGACCGCACCACGAATAGTGTGAAAGGAAATGTCAGATGAGAACAATGGCAGCTCTATACGTCAGTACTCTATGGTTGTTTCTGCCAGTATTTGGACGTTATACAAATACAAATTATTGAAAATTGTGGTGTTCTTCAAATCCAAACAAAATTATTGCATATAAAGTTATTTTGAATGTCATAAGTGGTTAGAAAATCAAATAGAAAGTCAGATTTCAATTCGCCTATCTCGCCCTCTCTTTCACATTCTGTCCTGTATCAATTTTGCAGCTAGGAGGTCGATTTTCAGGTTTTGCCAATTCTGACGTAGAAAACTTTTCTATTGTTTTGACACACTAGGTGCCTTTTTTCATTCGAGGTGACATATAAATTTCTAATAAGATGTTACACGCGCAAAGAAAGAAACGACAAAACATTTGAATTTGAATTTCATGACCGATTTCAATTCGGGCACAGTAGTTAGGCACCTGATGATGAACTTGTCACGGAGTTCGATACTAGTCATGCCAGTGAATGCGCTTAACTGAATTAGTTGTCCAACAATCGCAAACATTTTTCACTTAGAAAAATATTCTTGACCTTGAAAGCTTGTAGAATGAACTTCTAAGGTATTAACTAGACAAAATATTTAATTTGCCACCAGAATTATTCGTCACCACTTAGTATCATGGGTTGTCACAAATGATTACCCTTTTCCCGCAAATAAACAACTTTTATCGTAAAAGTTGTGTCTTTTTTTGTAAACGAACTTTCGTTTACCACAATAAATTTGTAACAATTTATTTTTGCGGCAAATAAAGTAACCCGTTTACCGCCTATTGCCGATTATACACTCAAAGGTAATCAGTCTTATGAATTTGTTCTCTTTACTTTCTTTGACAGAAAACAGACCCATACACTACACTGTTTCTTGAAGTGATGCTCTTCGTCTTCGCTCAATGTATGCGATGGTTCAGTAGATAAACATTCGGGTATTTTATTATTGTTGTTGAAGCTGTTAACAACTTTATTCAAAATTTCATTATCTTTAGGGGAACACTTGTGGTTGCCAAAACAAAATCGTTAAAATGTAAAAACGGATGAACTTAAAATTCAAAGTTTTACAGCCTAAACATTTTGTTGATTAGCGAAATGGAAATTTAATATACATTGGATTTATTACCCAATTATAGTCAGTCTTTATCCCTTTTTTTTTTTATCGTAATTCATAATTTGGAAACCGTGGGCGAATAGTAAATGAATAATGAATGAATGCTGCCAAGTTTTAAGAATTTTCGATTTAAATTACAGACTGTAAATTTTAAATACCGCTCCTGTTTTTTTTTATTGCCGACCGAAGCATATTAGCCCTTTTCATTACATCATCAAATTTGAAGAGAAAATGACAACTACAATTAATTTTAAGGCCTTTAAAAAAATATATATACGATGGCGGATCAATAAGACGGTAACTTTTCGAACTTCCCTCGTAGTTATGTGAAATGCAACACTGCTGCCATCAAGCACCACCACCTGTTAATAGACTACTGTCAAATTTTGAGCAAGTTCCGTCATTTAGTTTGCGTTTAACAGCTGTTCAAAACATACAACCTTGTGCATTTTTTTAAAAATGGAAAAAGTGAATTTCGAGTGATCATTAAACATTATATTTTGCGAAAAAACCCGTCAATCAAACCAAAGAAAAGCTTGGTAAATACTATGGGGACTCTGCATCATCGATTTCAATGGTAAAAAAGTGGTTTACTGACTTTCGTTGTGGTCGCACAAGTATAAATGACGCTGAACGTTCTGGACGGCCAATTGAGGTCAATACACCCGAAACTTTCGAAAAAATCCACGATATGGTGTTGGCCGATCCAAGAGTAAAATTGCGTGAGTTTGTTGATGCCATGGGCATTTCATATGGCAGTGTAGTTTGAATTTTATATGATCAGTTGGGTTTAAGGAAGCTATCTGCAAGATGGGTGCCGCGTTTGCTCTCAATTGACCATAAACGCAATCGTGTCACAACTTCAAAGGATTGTTTGGAGTTGTTTAATTGAGCTAAGAATTGGTACCTCATCCGCCATATTCTCCAGATTTAGTCCTTAGTAACTATTTCCTATTTCCAAACCTAAAGAAAGAGATTTAGCTCCAACGATGAAATTATTGATCAAACAAATGCCTATTTTATGGACCTCGAAAAATCCTATTTTTTGGAAGGGATAAAAAAATTGGACAAACATTGGGCTAAGTGTATTGAGCTAAAGGAGATTATGTTGAAAAATAATTTTTTTTTGCAAAAAAAACTGTTTTTCATTCAAAAAGTCACGGACTTATTGATCCGACTCGTATATTAATAACATTGTTCAAGTACAATAAAGTAAAATGGAAGAAGAAAATAAGAATAGTTCCAAATGAACTTTGTGGTTCTATAATTTGTGGGGAGATAATTATTCCTATTTGAAAACTCACCATGTTAGACGATCCCCAGGAACGCCAATGAAAAATGTTACCTAAAATTAAAAAAGGAAAACTAAGTTAAATAAGTAATATTTTCCAAAATATTGTGTCAATGTCATTTTAATTTTTTTCTAAATCCATAATAAAAAGGAGTTAAATATAACTACGTGTAAAACAAAACTAAAATAGAAGCGGTAAACTTAATTCGTAAATTTTAAATTCAATTTTAAAACATTCCATTCCATAATACACGCGAAGGTAAAAAGCTTAGACCTCGTTTGGTGCAAAAAATATTTCGTTTGCCACAGAAATAATTAATCTCATGGCTGACTGCAAAAGATTATGAATTTCCTGCAAATAAACAACTTTTATCGTAAAACTCGTTTCTTTTGTTGTAAACGAACTTTCATTTACCCCAAATATTCTCATAATTTACTTGTGCTGCAAATAAAGGAACCAGCTTTTCATTCAAACGTCTACACACATGCTTGAACGCAAAGGTGATCACTTTAGTGAAGTGCAGTTCTTTTTGAGAAAAACAAGATTATAAGAAAGAAAACTTTCGGTCAATTCAAGCAAGATTTGAATTTCGTGTCAGGTGTGTGGTAGTGTTTTTGGTGCAAGAGAAAAGACAGCATGACTGCTGACAGTTCCGGGATATTAAAACTGCAGTTCCAAATTAAAAGCCAAATCGTTCTAATAGCTGAGCAAAACTTTAAAAGTAATGCAGAATTTTCGAACAAAATCGTTTTCAGCGATGCTATATGAACCAGAATTCTGCGCCATAAAGCAGGACAGGTTGTATGAAAGTCCGATAGACTTGGAACTTTGTCTTCCGAGAGAGGGTCTTATCCTCGAAGTGATTGTTTAGTCCAAAATAACATCCGTGTGATTTATAGGCTGACATTGTCGCCTTCGTTCATGGCAGATTCGAGGTGAATAAATTAGATCAACGAGAAAAGACAGCGTGACAGCTGACAGTTCAGGGTTATTACAAATTCAACTCTAAACTAATAAACACGCGTTTTAATTCATGAGTAATATTTTTAAAGTAATGAAGGATTTTTGGATAAAATCATCTTCCGGCTCATTTTCATCTGATGTCGTCGATAATTGTCCACATTGTGGAATCTGAGATTCAGAAATACATGAGTGATTGTTGGGAAAACGTGCCACTGTTTGTGGAGATTTGGACCATTCTTTTTCGAAAACGCGGCTGGTCGGGAAATAATAGTTAATGGTGTTCTGGCGCGACATGAGATTCTAGTTTTGTTGCTCCTAAATTGCATGACATGTACATATGTGGACGACATGCGGTCACAGCAAGAAGCCTTATATACCCATAATAATGTAATTTCAAAGCAATTCCTAGGGAATTTTTGGACAGCCTACAAACACTACTCTACACTGTCTATTGAATTGATTGCATCTTGTTTCAATAAAAAATCCTAATTTTAAAGTTGGCGTATATGGCTCAATGGGCAGTAATCCCCTGCACAAGACGTCTTGAATGGTCATTCAAGACATTTGATTTTTTTTTCAAGCATGTGCTGTAGCGAAGTTGCAACAACCAAGTAACTACTTCGCGGTACAAGTCGACAAAGCATTCGTGCATTTGTGTATGGGTGTGTGCACAAAAACACAATACGATGTGAGTCGAAGTAGAAGTAGTAGTAGTATTGTGTTATTTGCTCTACAGCTTCACACACATACACGGAAGCTTTGCTTTTCAGAACACTACAGTACTTGGTTCTTGAAACTTCGCTACAGTGCATGCTTGGGAAAAAGCGAATATCTTGAATTGTCATTCAAGACTTCTTTTGCAGATGTATAGTGGATAGTCACGCGAACTTCTATTATTGAGGGTATACTTCCATTCTAAATAAATGTGATTCAATGAATTTGTAACTCGTTTGCTTTAAACGATACAGCAGTTTGTCGCAAATATTTGTCGTTTCTCTTTAGAGCCTTTCGACCTTAAACTTGCTACAACTCGTTTGCGGTAAATGAGAGTACAGTTAATGAAAACGAAGCTCAGAATGATATTTCTAACTGAAAAATGGTTAGGTTTGTTGGTATAATAGACAAGTCAGTAAATTTCACTCATTGGCATTACTAGTTTCGGACTTCGTGGCAAATTAACCATCAGATGTTCTACTCAATTACGGGGCCACGGAAAACCAAGGATGGTTACGAGCTTTATGTAAAGGGCTCCAGCGTCCACCTTGCAGCTTCTAGACCGCGTGCAAAAGAGAGCGTTGAAGCTGATAGGCGACAGCAGTGTATCCAGCACTGTTGCCTCCTTGGAGCATCGACGAAATGTTAGCTGTGTCTCGGTATTTTATAGGTATTTCCATGGAAAGTGTTCCGCCGAGTTGCATGGCCTCATTCCAGAAGTTAGGGGTTTTAACCGTATGACGCGGTTTTCAAGTAGAACACATCCCTTTTCTGTTCCCTGGCCGTTGGATTGAACTGCGCATTACAGAAACAATTCGTTCTTCAGCCGAACAGTCCGTATGTGGAATAAGCTTCCGGCAAGTGTATTCCCCACTTCTTACAACATCAGCAAGTTTAAGTCAAATATTAACAAGTACTTCTCTCTCTTTCCCTCTACTCCTATCCCATTTTCCTAAGTCCAATGCAATGCACTGCATTTATAGGGGATATCCCCTGAGTGTTGGACTTCGCCAAAAAAAAAAAAAAAAAAAGGAGTTAATATATTTCTCCAACCGGCTCAACCTTCTGCTTTTCTCGTCCAGTTGGAAAGAGCAACATTTCACAAAAATGCTCTAACCTCGTACTGCCAGCGAAGTCTTGACCACCGCATTTATCAATGTCCTTAAAGTACGTTCTCGAATACCCCTCGGGCAGTTTTGTTCTGATCCATTCTACTGGCATGTTTTAGCTAGCGTAATTGCGTTATCCTGATTCGACTAACTACGCCCATCTTGGTGGTCCACACGCCGTCAATCCTTGCCACTGTCCATTACAGGGCATTTTTCTCTCGAAAACTCCCAAGGATATTTCGTTGACGTGCTATATGACCAAAGATTCTGCGCCATAAAGCAGGACAGGTTGCGTGAGAGTCCGATAAAGTTGGTCCTTTGTCTCCCGAGAGATGACACTGTCCTCGAAACACTTGTTTAGCCCCAAAAAACAACCGTTTGATCTCAAGGCTGATGTTAACGCCTTCGTTCACGACAGATCCAAGGTAAATAAATTCGTCCAATAGTTTTATTTTTAAATTAATGGTTTCAACGAACAGGGCCTCCACGCGATTAGACCATAGCGTGAACGTTGATAACCGTTATAACTTCGATGTAGTGGACGAATTTATATACCTCGGATCTGCCGTGAACAAAAACAACAACGTCAGCCTTGAGATCAAGCGGAGAATTGTGCTTGCGAATAGATGTTATTTTGGGCTAAGCAAGCACTTTAGAGATAAAGCCCTCTCTCGAGTAACAAAAGTCCAGCTGTACCAGACTCTCATTCAACCTGTCTTGCTTTATGGCGCAGAATCCTGGGTCCTATCGCAAGCAGACGAAACATCTGTAGGAGTCTTCGAGAGAAAAATACTCTGAAAAATGTATGGCCCTATAGTGCACAACGGCGAGTATCGGCGACGCATGAATCATGAGCTGTATGAGCTTTATCCTGACATTGACATAGTTAAGCGGATCAAGATAACGCGATTGCGCTGGCAAGGCCATGTCAGTAGAATGGATGAAGATGAACCAGCGCGAAGGGTTTTCGAAACCGAACTCTAAGGAAGACGAAAAATAGGAAGACCAAGACTCCGCTGGAGGGATCAGGTTGACGAATCCCTATGTACACTTGGTATTGCCAACTGGAGAAATAAAGCAAAAGATCGAACTGGTTGGCGAAATATGTTATCTTCGTTTTGTAATGTCCCTGACCCCCGGGGTTGTCCGAGACCGCATAAGTAATAGTTGTAACGGTTATTAAATGGCCAACTACTGAGACTGAATCGATACCACCGGCAAATCATCAATCTTGTATATATAAATTCGTATATGAAATTCCTACACGTGAAAAATGTGACTTTTGTTGTTGTTAGGATGCAAATATAACGTGTTTGTAGCTTGTCACAAATATAGTATATTTGTGCCCGAACACATTGTGATTGCTGTTCAATAGTACATGTTTGAGACACAATGATTAATAGGTTATTATATATGTTTTTGTGACCTAAATGTAGTCTTGGGTTCGATCTGCTCTAACAACCCTATATTTCTTTCGACGTTGGTTACGTCGCTTAGTGTAGGTGACACTATCGAGTATTTAGCCATGAAATGGCTGTTCAAAATACCACTAGGAACCGGTGTAAAACTGTAGGTCCCAATCAGTGAGTGTATAACTAGAAAGCGCAAAGCTCTTTGATTATGGGAAGTTCTCCCCAATCCATACATGGGATATATTGGAAAACCATGTGCTTTTTAAGTGATTCCAGGACCTGCGGTAGGTAGTACCGAGTAGTGTCATATAGAGTCGCCATTTTTCTCATTTGATATTTCCTTTCACACTATTCGTGGTACGGTCGGTGCAATAAAGAGTTATTTGACGTAAATAGACTTAAACCAGGTGGAATTACAAACATTTTTGACTTAAATTTTTCATGTCAAATTGAAATTTTAATAACTTTGGACTTTTTTGTTATATTTTATTGTTAGTTTATATTTGTGATGTAATTACACAAAAATTTTAACGCACAAAACGAAATTCCGTTGCTGATTTATTGTTGGTTGGTTTGAGACATTGCCCCTATCTGGTTTTACTAACTTTCAGCAAAACTTTCAAACATCCAACCGCCCATTTGCAACACACCACATTTCATCCATTTACTAATAGAGTTGGCTATTCTATACGTCATTACTCTATGAGTAGTATAGGATTTTTGGAATTGGTCATTGTTGATGTGTTAACATGTACAGGCACGTGTAGGGCAATCTATAAAAGTGAACACATGCAAACAACACACAGCGTTAGCATCACATACGTGGTTGTTGAACAACAATAGTCTTCGACCTGAAAAGAAGTATGATGGTATTGAAGTAGCGGCAGCGAACAATCAAGCAGGTCGTCGTCGCCAAAGAGTATTGAATAGTATAGTATAGAATATAAACATTGATGCCTTTCGAAACATTTATGCTTTTTGTACCGTTTTATGTAATAACATTGTCGAAATGGTGAATTTATATGGAAATATTATATAAAGAGAATAAGACTCGTTTATGCTCTTTTACTCTGACTCTCTACATGAGAGCGGAAAAAGAGAGCAATAAGTTCTCTATACTATTCAATACTTTTAGTCGTCGTTCTGTTTATGACAAAACAAACACAATTATTTCAGTGAGCTAAATATTGCTTTATTTATTTTAACAATATTACATCTAATGTTAAAGTAGATGTAGGAAAAAAGAATGTGCAATAGCAAAAGAGTCTTCAGCACAAAAACTATTCTTTTTTTTATTTTCCAATGTAACATTTACTAATGTGTTCATAGAAATCGAACAGGTACCGTGTAACAAAAAGATTTTAACACATCACCCGTGACTTCGAACACTCATTGATATTTCTTATAATCTAAGGAGTGACAGACATCTGCATTTGTTGCCAAATATAACGATTTTACTTGCTCAAGTGTGGCAGATACAGAACTTGTCGGATATCCAAAGTAGAGGTTTACGCCGGTTGTTTCTGCTTCGGCGGCGGCGTAGGAAGCTGGGAAAACCGTCGGCGTCTTGGTCGGCTAACTTAGCGGCAGCTAAGGGCGGCGGCGGCTATTCCTAATTATTAGGAAATTGACCGGACTGCTGCTGTGCAAAGTCCAATTCTTTGGAAATTTGACCTGCTGTTGTTATAGTTGTAATGTGTAAATGCTGTAACCTGTTAGGGAATGGGACTGGCTGTTGGTATTGTAACGTGTCGAATTTCGCCTGGCAGTTCTTATGCACACTTCAAATTGTCATTTAACTCCATAACTTAATTCTTGGGAAATTATGCTGACTGACTGAACGTGTGTTGTAAATCAGGATAATACCATTAATTGATCGATTATAGTTGATCAGTATTTAATACTAGAAAAACTCATAATTTTGATTTGGATTAGACATTTACGCCGCCACCGCCGTTTTTTTGAGTTTTTTTTGCCGCGCCACCGCCTTATTATAAAAGTAGAAATCGGCGCAGCGGGGGCGGCGTATAACATTTTGTGTAATATTTCGTATAATTATACGAACCTGCTCAACCTAATCAATATCGATTAGACCTTTACGCCGCCGAACCAAGCCGCCGCCGTTTTTTGAGTTTTTCGGCGGTGCGGCAAAAAACTCAAAAAAAACCTCGTCGGCGTAAAGGTCTAGTCCAAACCACAATTATGAGTTTTTCTAGTATTAAATACTGAACTATTTGTCATCCCTGATGAAATTAAATACTGAAGTAGAAATAGTTGTCGATCACGTGAAATCATCCAATTTATGGCATAGTTGTACATCTTTCACAAAAGCGATAAATCCAATTCGAAGTTGTCAAAATACAACAATAACAAACAACGACAGAAGTCATTTACTGACGGGCAAGAATTATTGAATACCTATTCTCATATTTAAATTGTTCGCTATCGTTGTAGTTCTTTCTGGTAATAACTTTTCGTTTCGTCTGCGATTCTTTTTTGTTTTTATTTTTTAATTTTGTTGTCAAAGTTAACACTTTTTTCTTGCATGAGTGCAGCAAATTCTCAAACTCAAGAGATATCCAAACAATAATACGACACACGAAGAAAGAAAGGAAGCTAAGAAGAGAATAATTCGTACATAATAAAGGCCAAGGGGGGTGACAGTACTTACTTACGTCCGTCGCTTAGACACCACGAGCAAAAAAAAACACAAAAACAATTGTAAAACGTAATAGCCACGTTAAGGTGTTATAACAACCACCCTCCAGCGAGGCGGCGTTGGTGATCATCATCACCATTCCCTTTGCTGAGTGGGTTACAATGATTTGACTTGTCTTGGTTCGTCGGTCGAAACGGACAGAGTTGCAGGTTATTAAGATCGCACTGTTGGTTCGCTGTTTATTTTCTTAATACAAGTTTGTGACGATGCAGGAAAAAAACCAACACCAGAAGCAACACCAATAAAGAGTGCAAATCCACCACATTCAGTTACAGTGCATGCAGAAAGTAAGTATTTATGCCAACGTTTGTTTCTCAACAATTTCAAAGCCAATCTTTTAAATTCGAGCTGGTATTTGAAACTCAATTGCGAATAGCTGGGTTAAATTGAATGGGTCCAGTCTCCAATAGATCAATATCAATAAAATAATATTTAAATTTAAACTGTTTCAAAGAGCCTTTATTTTCATAAGGCGCGTTTGTTGGCGAAATGGTGAGGGTAAATTTGTTGTACTCTTCAGTTTAAAACGCTGTCACTGTTAAGCATATGGCCCTATTTCTCATCACATCACAATAAAGCCATAAGGAATTATTTCTCACCACATCACAATACAGTCATATGGCCTTAATTCTCATCACATTGAGAAATTAGGCCATATGGCTTTATATCAGCAACGGGAAAAGCCTATGCACCGTACATTTTTCTGTTTCGTCTTTTCACATTGAAATTTAGATCATCAAAAAGAAACAAAAAATGCTTCAAAATATAGAAGAACTGCGCACGCTCCCCCCCACCCTTAACACTTGTGGCAAACCGTTTCAGCACTTGACAATGACAATTCATTATTTTGGTGATATGTAGCTATAACAATTGAATGCGTTTTTACACCTACTTACTTATCCGGTCTCGAACAACCCCGGGGGCCAGGGACCTTACAAACCGAAGATAGCATATTTCGCCAACCAGTTCGATGTTTTGCCTTATCTCTCCAGTTGGTAACTCCGAATGTACGCAGGAATTCTTCACACTGATCCCTCCAGCGGAGTCTTGGTCTTTCTATTTTTCGGCTTCCGTGGAATTCGGTTTCGAAAACCCTTCCTGCTGGTTCGTCTTCATCCATTCTACTGACATGGCCCAGCCACCGCAATCGCGTTATTTTGATCCGCTTAACTATGTCAATGTCGGGATATAACTCATGGTTCATGCGTCGCCGATACTCGCCGTTGTGCACGATAGGGCCATAAATTTTTCAGAGTATTTTTCTCTCGAAGACTCCCACAGATGTTTCGTCTGCTTGCGATAGGACCCATGATTCTGTGCCATAAAGCAAGACAGGTTGAATGAGAGTCTGGTACAGCTGGACTTTTGTTATTCGAGAGAGGGCTTTATCTCTAAAGTGCTTGCTTAGCCCAAAATAACATCTATTCGCAAGCACAATTCTCCGCCTGATCTCAAGGCTTATCTTGTTGTTCTTGTTTACGGCAGATCCGAGGTATATCAATTCGTTCACCACCTCGAAATTATAACGGTTCGTTCAAACTTTTGTGCAATCGCGTGGAGGCCCAGCTCGTTGAAACCATTACATTTGTATACCCTCACCCATAGGGATGGGGATTGAAAATGGGCGTTCTAACCACGCCCCTTCTGGTACCTCCCATACAAATCGATACATTTAGCACAAAATCATATTTCTTTCAAACCTTTCTTCTGGTAGATGTGATTAGCTTCAACTCTCACACCGGTTAATAATCTGTAAATGCCTACTTAACTGGAGGAAATGGGCGAGATTGACATGCACATTCTGGTACCTCCCATACAAAACAGGGTGTTCGTCCGGGTTGTCAATCCGATAAATAGCGTGAAACACTTCCGACCTTAATGAAATTAGGTATAACGCTTCACGTTATAAAACGCCAATCACCGATTATAGCAAGGGCGATTTTGCCACGCCCATTGTGGTACCTCCCATACAAAAGTTGTTTGGACGTCTGGTTGTTCGGCACAAGATGTTCCGCAAAACCGAACCAATCTTTCTGAAAGTTTGTACTAATCAATATTTAGTCAAATAAAGCCCTCCTATAGAAAATGAGCTATTTTGCCACGCCCATTCTGGTACCTACCATATATTCTGGTACCTCCCATATTTTGGCAACAAATTGCCATGCCGATTTTTGTACCTCGCATAGAAATATTGGGAGGGAAACTAACTAACTTGGGTATTCAATAGTATTTAGCGCAATGTCAATCTGCTATTGAATATGGTCACTTTTGAGTATGGACGTTGTTTCTTTAACAGAACTACCACGCAATGGATGACTAAGTCGGATCTCCCGACTGAAACTTATGTACTGGTTCTTGGCCTTATTTACTCTCAGACCCACTTTAGCTGCCTCCTTTTCAATTCTAGAGAACACTGCAGTAACTTCTTTAATTGTGCGGCCAATGATATCTATACCATCATCATCCGCAAGCAGTATGTGACTTTTGCTGCTGATGGTTGTATTCATGTTGACTGCAGCTTTTCTCAGATGTTGAGGAGATCGCACGATAGGGTGTCGCCTTGCCTGAGGCCTCGCTTAGTTTCGAAAGATTCGGTAAGATTCATACCAACTTTAACTGCGGACTTGGTGTTTGTCAGGGTCATTCTGCAAAGTCGTATGAGTTTTACAGGAATACCAAGCTCAGACATTGCTTCGTAGAGTTTCTCCCGTTCGGGCTATCGAAGGCCGCCTTATAATCGACAAATAGATGATAGGTGTCGATTTGTTTTTTGTGGGTCTTCTCCATGATTTGGCGTAGCGTGAAAATCCTGTCAGTGTGTTGTACGTTATGGCGTTATTTAAACTTTGGCTGCTAAACAAATATGGTGTCATTGCACTTCTTCTATGGAAATAAAGCCATATGATCTTATAACACTGCACCGATACAATTCCCTCTGCGACCGTAAGAGAATGCAAAACCACTGATTGGAACTCTAATCTAAAGGGTGGTTCTAATGAAAATATATTTTTAAAAATTAAATAAAATGATCTAAACTTAATTTATTTACGTGTATTATGGCTTTATTAGAAATAACAAACATTCCCATTATTTATTAAATGGGGTTTTCATTCATGTGGCTGCCGGGGCTGGTTTCGCAGTAGCTCATACTGTCAGTCCAATTTTTCTAGACTTTGTTGACGGTTTCTGGTTCTATCTCACGACTCGGGCAATATTAGCCTTAAGGGTGTGGATCATTTGTAGATTATTCGCAAAGCATCAATCTTTGACGGAATCCCGCAAAAAAAGTCTAAAAGAGTCAAATCACAGCTCCGAGGCGGCCAATTGGCATCTCCAAGCTAGCTGCTAACACGATAGCCGAACTTGGTGTTCAAAAAATGGAATGTTTCATGAGCTGAGTGACATAGTGGACCATCCTGTTAAAACCAAAGATTGTCTAAGTTCATATTTTCCATTTCAGACCATAAAAAGACTGTAATCATTTATCTGCAGCGCTCGCGCTTGACTGAAACCGCATTTCCATCAGCATTTTCGAAAAAATGGGACAATGATGACACCTTTCCAAAATCCACACCAAACTGTCACTCTCTGTGGATGCATTGGCTTCGCGACAATGACGTGCGGGTCCGCCGATCCTCAGATGCGGCAATTTTGTTTCGTGATATAGCCGCCGAGAAGAAAATGCGCCTCGTCATAAAAGATGATGTGAATGCACTGACTTCTCGACAATGACGTGCGAGTTTTCCGATCACCACCTGCGAGATAATTTTGTTTGCTGACATAGACGCCGAGATGAAATTGCGCCCCGTCAGAATAAATGATTTTTCGAACAAATTCGATGTCCAGTTGAAGCTTCTGTAAGGCCCATATTTCCCAACGTTGTTCAAGTCTAAAGCGACTCAGTCAAAATTTCTAACACAAGTAAATTTATCGGTGTCAAAATAACCTCTCATTTAAAAAGATACCTGTATTTGGACCACGCGTTATTAGTACATGACTAAACTAACAAAATTATACACTTCACATGTAAGCACTTACTTTTCGAGAGCCCTGTATACTGCGGACTTACTACGTACATACGTAAGTCGTCGGTCCGTTCGCAAGCAAATACAAAACCATTATTGCATTTAATTCTTTCATTCGTTTGTTCGTTCGTTTGTTTGGTTCGGTTCGGTTTTTAATTTATTTCATTTCTTCATAAATTGTATTTAAAATTGACCTTGAACTTGATATTAGTTACCGACTTATACAACAACTACAGCAGCGACTACAGCGACAACAACACAGAAAAAGAATGTAAAAAGAAAGAAACAAAACAAAACGGTCGAAAAGTAATAAATACATGTGTGTACGTACGTATGAACAACCACAACAAATACGAGTAAAAACAAAACTGGTTTCACACATCTAACGTGGTCGCGATGGTCGAGATGGACGGATCGATGGATAGATGTTTGGATGGATAGATGGATGTTTGTTGAATGGCTGGAAGTTTGGGATGAATGGATGTTTGGCATGAAACAACCCAGCTGTGATCGAGACGCGAAATCGCCTGTTGTTATGTTTTTTTTTCTGGATGGGTAAAACTGGCAGCATTTGATTAAATGTCCCATCATCCATCACGTGGAGGTGTTTTGGATGATCGTTTGATGATGATGACTTAAACGCAAGTTGTTGAAGAGTCTTATTTCATCTCCGATCCCCCTGCCCCACCACGACGATAATTTGTTGTAAGAATTGCCTTTTGGAATTTCACAAATTTTTTCTTCATCAGAATTCTTTGTCATTTCAATGAATTTCTTTACGTGTGTGGGATGATCTTTGTGATTAGTCGCTGCAAAAAAAATCAAATGCTATCCGATGGTAATTAACGACAAACAAAAATTTTAATTACTCCTATGCAGCAACTTTGTTTTTTAGGGGTTTTCTACAGGACGTTGTACAAAAGTCACTGCATTAATAGCAAAACGCTTCATCACAGGAATTAACCATGTGTGTGGTAGCGGTTTTACACAGCAATGAAAAGATTCGTCATAGCTGTAATTGTAATGATTGGTAATTGTAATTATGTATTGGTAATTGTACTTACTGTCAACGCATTTCCTTCATTTCTGACAGTTTTGGTTTTCAAATATTTTGTACAGTACAGGTTTATGAATTTGAAAGTACTACGAGGCAATACCTATCGAAGCCATAAACCTTTATATACAAAATACTTCAAAAACAGAATTGCCAGCAGTCAAACAAATTCAAAATAGCTAAAACCATTTATTTCCATATTTCATTACAATTGGCATCCGATTCCACAACCAACACTTGCATTGCCTGAGCAAATGGAAATTCAAAATATTTTAATTACCATTACGAACAATTGTAATACCTTTGCATTTGCATTAGATAAGGTATTGCAAATTAAAATCCAGTGCCAATTAAAAAATCCCAACACAGTCAAAATGTATGTACTTTCGATTACAATTTCTTTATTACATTCTTTTCACGTGTATTGGGGTTTTTGTCATGAAAAGCACAACCCTAAAATGATAAAAGCATATTGGAATACTCCCGCATTGATCCTGGGCAATCCCTGTAAAATTGAAGGTGGAGATATACTGGATTCCATTTTGAAATAAAATATTACACAGTAAATTCGAAATAATCAAACATTTTTTGAATTACACCTACTCGATTTTATGATATGACACTATGATTATTCACACCTCAGCAGTTTTATCATGATTTCTAGAATTTTCCAAAAAAAAAGCGAATTATTTGTTTTAAATCAATTTTTTTTTTAAATGCAATTTGATTTAAAAATGTAGGTAAAATTGTTCTGAAAAGTGCATAATGTCTAACGTGTCCAATTTCACCAAACAAAGTTAAAGCTAACTGACAGTTAAAAATTATAAATTCTATACAAACTGAGAGATAAAACTGTTCGTTAGCGATAACTGAAGGATAACTGGACATGATGAAATCGGCCGTAAGCAGTTAAAAAAAAACTTAACTTTATTATTCCGAAAAATCATTCGGTTTTTCATGGTATAATTTTGTTCTTGTCATTTGACTAGTCATGTTAAGATGGTGGAACCCAAATCAGCTTCCCTTAGACTAGAGTACCATGCTATGAATCAATATAACTTTTCGTTAAATTATAGATTTCAAATCAGTGTAAAAATCATTTGTCAAAAAAATTTATTTTCCTAGCTGACACCACTTTTACAACACTTCGCCCCAGGAAGCTGGTTGCATCAGTCCACAAGACACCAAAGACAATATCCAGCTGTTCATGGTATCTCATTAAGGTGTTTGTTGACGTTGGTAGGTAGGTTGATGTTGATGTGGCACAATTCCAACAGATGCAGCAGTAGCGGCCGTCATGACCATTGCAATGCCGCACAGTGGTTCGGAATTAACTTACTTCGTTCAAAATTTAATACATATCTTTTGATATTTTTTGAATTCTGCAGAAACCCGTTTATAGGTAAGGAGTCAAGGAATATTTTGATATCATAAGATTGGAAGTCGAAAAATTGGATAGATTTTCGAAATTAACCCAAAGTTGACTAGTTTTTTTTTTATTTTTCCATTACAAAGAAGCTAAAAATTATATTATTTTTCTGTTTTCAGGTTTTTTGATGTAAATGTTCCCATCGCGTACAAAAAATGTAAATTCAGTTTTAATGACGAAAGAAGTGTAATAGCAAAAAATAATTTTAAATATTGAATATTAATGTTGAATTTAAATTACCGGAAAAATTTCAATATAGTTTCAATAAATATTCCCGAAGATGTTGGAAAAGACCCAACGAATTTTTTACTTGCATTTTTAATATAATAGACCCAAAACGCCTAAGAGAACAAATGAGATGAGATAGAAAGAAATTTTAATTACTAAATTTACATTATCTTCTGATGGCGCAATTACGGGCGGGAAACCCTTACCTTGGGAAAATAATAACACTCTCGCCTTTCTAACTGCGTTTTACTTCCATCGAAAGCTTTTAAAGGACAAAAATGGCATTGGTTCAAAGTCAACTTTAATCAAAAATAATATTTTTTAAAATCTTTAGTAATACAACCATACTATATTTGGCACAAGTAAAAGTTAAACATAACAGAAAAACCTAGAAACCACATTTAAGTAATAATAGTAATTCAAGTACAATATCTCTAAACCTGTACGAGAAACAGTTCAAGAAAGTCGAAAAACAGAAATCAAGATTTTTACATTTTCAAATCATGAATAATTTTAAATTTGCACAACGAAAAAAAAATTGTGTGTGTGTTATGAACATAGAGTAATGGCGTATAGAGCTGCCATTATTCTCATCTGACATTTTTTTCACACTATTCGTGGCGCGGTCGGTGCGATAGAGAGCTATTTGACGCAAATTGACTTACACCAGGTGAAATTACAAAAATTGTTGACTTACATTTTTCATGTCGTTTTGATGAAAAATCATTTGAGGTGTCAGGGTTTGGAACGAAGTTTCTTTCGCAATATATTATGTACTAAGTAGTTAGTTCCAACACGTCTAAGGCGCCCGTTGACAAATACCACAATTTAAATGGATCTTTAAAATGATGTACTTTTTTTAACAAAAATTTTTTTTTTATAGAATGTATTTTTTTAAGTATATTTTTAGGTCCTTTTGTAAGAATATATGTTATATTTTCCCGAAGAAGTCCTTTTTTCTAGAGAGGCACTTCTTTCCTTTAAAGCTAATGTCTTTTTTTAAGAAAGGCATTAAAAACCATAAGAATATGATTTTTTTTACAAAGAAGCACTTTATTTAAGAACAGGTAGTTTTTAAAAAAGTGGTACCCTTTTTAGGAAAAGGTTATTTTTTTAAGAAAATTTGCTTATTTTCGGAAAGATTACTTATCCCAAGGAAAAAAAAGGTATTAATTACTTTAATTTTAAGAAAAGGTACTTTTAAGAAAATTAAGTTTTGTAAGAAAATGTATTTTTTAAGAGAAGGTATTTTTTGAAGAAAATGTTTTTTTTTAAGAAATGAAATTTTTTTTAGAATTGGTCCCTTTTTCAAGAACAAGATAAGAGTAGGCAGGTAAGATAAGAGTAGGAACTTATCCCAAGAAAAGTTCTTTTGTTTCACAAAAATTTTACTCTTCAAAGAAATGGTTGTGTTTTAAGAAAATGCAACTTTGTGTAAGAAAATTTACTTTTTTAAGAAAAGGTACTTATTTAAAAAAATTACTTTTTTAAGAAAATGTACTAACAGAGTATACTTTTTTTAGGCAAAGGTACTTCACTAAGATAAGGTTCTTTTTATAAGAAAATGTACTTTGTTTAAGAATATGAATAGGTATTCTTTTGCGAGAAAATTTACTTTCTACTGGGTTCAATACAATATTGGGTAGAGGCTCCACCTAGAAAACTTCTCATTAACCAAGAAATTTCCCAACATATGTCATAGATAAATAAAAACCATAGATGGTGCAAGATAAGTGGTGGATTTGAAAGTAAAGGGAAATTTTCTAGATGGCGCTGGAGTGGTGGATATGGGGAAGCAAAAACCATAGATAAAGTAAACAAATACATGAAGCACTAGTGTTATGAAAATTAATTAATTTAATAATAATAATAATTAAGTAATTTTCCCAAAACAAAAAAGTCAAAACATATGACAATGAAAATCTAAAATTTCATATCAAAAGAATCAATAATTTTCAACAAAAATATCAATAATACAAGAAGACAACACGTTACTTAACGTAGAATATCTGATGGCCATCGAATTGCAAAGCCATGTCACCACCGTCTATGTTCTAATAAATTGGTTCATCCTCCGGTTCAGCTACCATTCCTTGTTGAGAGTCCTCAGACACTCTAACGGTTTTGGCATCTGTGACCACAGAAGTTGCTATAGTTTTTGGGCGGTGAAGTTTTTAGATTAAAAATGCGTTCCGGGATGGTCATCTTTGGGCGGTCTTACGGAGTTTCCCCTATTGATATCCCAACACGGGCCTCATGGCTTTGAAATAGGCTTTTGTTATAAGAAACAAATGCTATTTTGTAAAATCACATACATTTTGTCACATATCCCATTGTTTAAATTACTTTCATAAAAATTCCCCACAATTTTGAATAAACGTCAATGAGAATTATTTGAAACTTCAGTGAAAGTGACAGTAGTAGTACAAGACAGCACCTAGTGAACAAAGTTGACAACGGTCGCGCTATATCTATTATTTCCTTTATCTAAACTATATAACCATGCTAAAAAAAACATGCTTTAACAAACTGTATAACCATGCTTTCTGGCATTTTGTATTGTCAACAATTATTAAAAGTGGCATGCTTTTCTATTATTTATATTGTATTTTCAAATTTAAACAGCAGAACCCAAATAAAAATGATGTTTGAGTGATTTTTCGTCGCATCCGAGTAAAAAATGGTCGTACGGAAAAAGCATGTGACCTGTGGTGAAAATGGTGATTAAGCAAATGAATCATCTATGGTTTTTATTTATCCATGCATATGTGAGACATCTAGTTAATGTCTTTGTCTATGATCCAAGCCGTTAGTCTAGACACAAACCAAAGCAAAAGTAAACAATATACATAGTTGATAATAGTGGGTTGTAGCATAAAAGTGTTAACACAAAAGTTGTTTAATTTTTTTTAGCCCCCATCCCGCAATGTGCCATATGGAACCTCGTTCCAAAAACTGTGAAATTTAAACATATTTAAACGTTTATTTAAACGTAAATTAAAGCAATACTTTCCAATATCCAACCGCCCATCTGCAACACACCAAATGTCATAAATTTACTGAGAGATTTGGCGTCTCTATACGTCATTACTTTATGGTTATGATATCAACAAAATGTGGCAAAAAAATATAAAAATAAAAATATTATATCTTTTTTTTCTTTTGAAATTATGTTTCCATGTTATTAAAAATTAAAATAAAAAAAATGGTTCCCATTACATCCAATGAAGTGATTGGGGAGAGCTTCTTACAACAAGTGCGCTCTAAGCTTTCTAGTTTCACACTCACTGATTGCACTCTGAAAAATTTGTCTTCTTTTGTTGTTTGGATGCAAATATAACGTGTTTGCAGCTTGTCGCAAATATAGTATACTTGTGTCCAAACACATTGTGTTTGCTATTCAATATTAGTTGGGGACACAAAGACTAATATGTTATAATACCCAAATGTGGTTTTGTTTGTTGAAAACTGTTGAAACAAAGTAACAAAAAAGCAGCAGATCTTCAAATTATTGATAGTGATGCACAGAACCAGTTCGTTACAAGAAGCGACTGGAACCGAAAGACGGGTTCAAATATATCGAAAACGGTTCTTTAAGTACCGAAAAACGGGTGTTTGTTGCTCTGTTCATGTTCTCTCGAGAGCAAGAGGATAAAAGAGGGACAACGGGAGAGTCTATCTTGTAAGTGTGTATCGGTATTTTTGCATTATCCTCGCAGTCAGCGATTCATAAATATTCCTGATTGTGCGTGTAAATTGCGGATGAAGTTTCATGTATTCAGTCGTTCATCGGACAGAGGATATCCAAAGCGCTTGATCAGTGAAAAAAGAACGGCTGGGACGGTTAAATGGTTTGTGATGTTGCTTTGGTTTTTGTGCATTTGATTCTTATATATGTATGTGTGCCACTAAAGTGAGAAACCATTTTGAGGAAATAATCTGGAATGGGCAACAACATGAATCTCTTTGTCTGTCGGAGCCTTTACTGTGCTACTAAAGTGAGAAACGATTTTGAGGAAATAATCTGGAATGGGCAACAACGTGAATCTCTTTGTCTGTCGGAGCCTTTACTGAGAAAATCGGAAAGGCGGAAAATATGTGAAATGTAATAAAAAAATACGCGCTGGGCTTGCATGAACTAGATTTGTATATATGTATATTGTTCGCGTACCAACGCATAGCTGAAACCTTGTGAAAACAAAATCGTGAGCGACAACAAAGAAAGGAGAAGCAAAAGAGCAGCTGATTCGCATTTCATGAAAAAAAAACAAATACTGCATTCAATGCATGTAACTGTAGAAAGGGTTGCTTTAATTGTTTTAATTTTTTGTATTAATTGTTTATAAATGTGGATTTATATTGATAAAATTGATTAAAACAAATAACACAAATATATTGAATTCAAATATATATTGAATTCAATAATTCAAATATATATTGAATTCAATAATTCAAATAATTCGTTTCGAAATATTATTATGTTTGGGAGGAACTACGCACATGTTTCCACGTAAGTATATGGAGGTATGGGGGAAACACGCGAATGCTTTCACGTAACTATATGGATTTTTGGGATGAAGCACGCATATGTGTCCAGGTAAAAGCATACATGCTTGCCAGTGAACATGCAACTGCTTGCATTTAAATACATGTGTGTTTGGGACTTCCAAACATATGAATGCTTGAAGTCTGTTCCAAACATAGACATGGTTCCTGCAGAATATGTTTGGAAGAATATGTTACAGAGGTCTTTTTTTTTAGTGTGTAGAGGAACTGACAATGGTTTGAAAAGAACGGTAAAACGGTTCCTGAATAAGAGCACTCGTTTCCAAAGGAACCAAAAGTGTTAACCTTTGGGTGTGGGTACGAAAATGTGTATTTTTACCAAATTTTATATTCTTATAATAAGATATTTCATTTAAGCCTCTTTGGACCAGCAATTTGCTGAGAACAGGAACCGTTCCTAATACCCCGTTCTTATCGGAATCGGACTGGACACAAAATGTGTATTCTTATTAAATTTTATTTTCTTATAATAAGATTTTCACTTAGGCCTCTTTGGGACAGCAATTTGCTAAGAACCGGAAATGGTCCAAATACCCGGTTCTTCTCGGAACCGGACTCGACAGAATATTTGCATTTTTGGCCAAGGCAGGGATCGAACCCACGTTCTCATGTACGAGAACCGCGCACACATTATAAAATAAATAGTTTCCCATTACATCCCAAGCTTCTCACAACCACTGAGCTGTCTAGTTTCTGGTTTTATACTCACTGCTTGGGACAAACAGTTTTCCATCGATTCCGAACGGTATTTTCAGAATCTTTTTTATTATTTCAAAAACATTAATATTTCAAAAAAATCCTTGACTCTTTAGCTACAATGGCGTTTTACGTAACTCAAAAATGTTTACTAGATCAAAATTGTAATTTAAATTTTGGCCGATGGAACATGATTCGAAAGCACTGTGCGCTACTGTTGGCAGTGCATCCCACAAGCTGTTGACAATTGTCAACTTTTTCTGTCAACGGTTTTTAAAATGAACCGAAAATTGGAGGACTACAAATATACGATCCAAATCCATCATATACCAATGACGAAAAGAGATGAGTAAAACACAAAACGAAAAATTCTCGCATAAAATTTAATGTGAGCAAAAATTTATGTTTCTTCGGCGATGGACGGAGTAGGACGCGGGGTTATAATTTGTGTCACAAAAGCAGCCAATAGCAGATGTTGTCTTCATTCAACCAGCCAGCGGAGGGGATTGGAATGTGATTCTACAATGTCCCATAAACAAGAGGTAAAAAATCATTAAGGCATTTGCTTTATTACTGATGATCCCCGAGTACGAGTGGGCAACAAATGTTCAGCATTCTTGTGGAGACATTGAAAAGATAATCATTTACTTTTAGTAGGCAACTCATTATCACTTATGGCCATTTTGTTGGACACGATATATGAGGCGATATATTCGCATATACATACGCATGTACATATATATGTACCAACATATATCTTGATCTTCATAACTTTTGCCGGGCATTCAATCGCATTTCTGTGGCGTGGCTCTCGCTTTCTTTCAGCACCGATGCATCTGTTGATGTCTCCAAGGGAGGGGTGAATTAACTGCCTGCCCTCATGGCCAGTGGCGCAGGCGGCAGACAAACGTTTATGACTTTTGGTGACAACGTCAGCAACGCATCAATACCCCTTTCCCCCGCATCACGTTTCGGTTATGACTCTATATTTTTCTTCATTGTTAATTTCCCTCATCTATGAGGTAGAACACCCGCGAACTCCCGGCACAACCATTGTTACAGAGGGAAAAACGCCTACAAATCGTATGTAAATATCTGGCTTTAATTTATGGCCCGTCATGTTGTGACATTTTGACGGAAGTTCTTCGTTTTGTCTCTGGCTTTCTGTTGTTTTTTTTTGTTTTTTGCTCTCTCTCTATTAAATGGATTTGTTTTCTTCAGATTTATATTTATTGTCTACGAAGGTAATGATTTCTTGCTTTCTTTCTTCGCTATCTGTTGTTTCTTCCAGCTGACACTTAAGAGGACATTCGTTTGACATAAAGACAAATTTCAAGTTGAAAGGTGAGTGCCCTGTCATCCCTTTTGTGGGTAAAAATTTGCAATGTATAGGAAGTGACACTGGCAGCTGTGTGGAAAATGCATTCCTTCTTCATTTCAAATATCGGACAATGCAATTAAATTCAGAAGAAACTTATAAAGATGGATGGATCTGTAATGGATGTGTATGGTTTGGAAATGATTCCAAAGAACAATGGAGTACAGTCGAGATTATTAACAAAAAGAAAGGAAAATACAGGTTAATGTACATTTTGCAACAATTTGATGTAAGTTGCAATGGGTAGTGTGCGCGGCTCTTGTACATGAGATCCTGGGTTCGAACCCTGCTCTGACCACCTTCAAAAAAAAAATTTCTTTCGGCGGCGGTCACCTCGCATAGTGACGGCGACACTATCGAGTATATAGCCATGAAAAAGCTTCTCAAAATACCGATCGGAATCGGTGTAAAACTATAGGTCCCAATCACTGAGTGAAAACTGGAAAGCACACAGCTCAGTGATTGTGAGAAGTTCTCTCCGGTCCCTTCATGGGATGTAATGGGAAACCATTTATTTTATTTGTTGATGTAAGTTTCGCATTAAGTTTGAAGTAAAGTTTTCATAATTTTAATGTAAATTATTCATCAATTTAGGAAATTAGATGTAAGGTTGTCAGCAATTTGATATATTTGATGTAAATTATAATTAAATATAATTTAATTACATTAAATTATAATGTATATATATAATTTGATGTAAATTGTTCATAATTCTGATGTAAATTGTGTGTTAATGTGTATCCAAACTCTTTGGTTTATTTTTAATTGTAAAAAATACACAAGAACAGGGTATAAGAGAACACAAGAAATGCTCATAGAGTGAATATTGTTTTCCGTCCACTGCTCTATTTTCTATTATGTATTTATTTTAAATTTTCTACTAGCTTTTTTCTTTTTCTCTTTATTTTTTCAATACTACATCCATATTTTGAATCGATCACACTAATAATTTTTAAATTCCAATGATGAAGATTGATTTAAATAAGATCATAAATTCCATGAAGCTGAAAAAGGTGAAGAATAGCGCAATCTTCAAACTGAGGAACCTTCATTAATTTGATGAAATTTGTCATCAATTCAACGAAGAAAAATTTATGAACATTAATCATCGATTTGATGTAAAGATTTTATTTCAGTGTATGAGCATTTTTTATGAGGACCTACTTACGTACTAACCTGTTCAGGGCAAAGAGTTCGACTACTCATTAACAAACAATTTACATCAAAATGATGGCAATTTACATCAAATTAATGACGACTTTATATCTAATTAACGAACAATTTATGAACAATTTACAGCTAAATGGTGGAAAATATACTTCAACTTGATGACAAGCTTACATGAAACTAATGAAAAATGTACATCAACTTGATGTAACATCGCCGATGAATCAATGTTAACTATTGATGAAATATGGATGAAAGATTTATGAAATAATCTTCCTAAATTCAATAAAAGTCTGTCCTAGGTTGGAAAATTAGAAAATGTTCCTTCATCAATTCCTTCATCAATTTAATGAAGCTTTTCCTTTCAGTGTGATGACTCTGAACAGAGAAACAATAGAGAAAATGGCAGCTCTTAGAATCGGTTACTGGGCGATTGGTACACATGTTGCTAACATTGGAGTACAATACAGGCGTTACTGCGACTGTGAACTAATGGAGGAAACCAATAAACATTTTCTCCCAACACTGAAAGAAAATCTTTACATCAAATCGATGATAAATGTTCATCAATTGTTCTTCTTTGAATTGATGACAAATTTCATCAATTCAATGAAAAAGTTCTTCAGTTTAAAGAATGTGAGTTTCTTTACCTTTTCAGCTTCATTAAATCCTCTTTTACATCAATTTTTATCATTGGAATTTGGAAATAGTTAGTGGGATCGATTCAAAGTATGGACGTAGTATTGAAAAAATAAAGGGAAAAAGGAAAAAGTAGTAGAAAATTTAAAATAAATACTTGATATAAATTAGTGCAATTAAATAAAAAATAAATAAATGGTTTCCCATTACATCCCATGAAGGAATTATGGAGATCTTCTCACAACCAGTGAGCTGAGAAATTTCTAGTTTTATACTCACTGATTGGGACCCAAGGTTTTACACCGGTTCCGAACGGTATTTTTGAGAAGCATTTTCATGGCTAAATGCTCGATAGTGTCGACGTCACTATGCGAGGTGACCACCGTCGAAAGAAATTTGAAGGTGGTCAGAGCAGGGATCGAGTCCAGGACCTCAAGTACAAGAGGCGCGCCACTACCCATTGCACCACCGACGACCACAAATTAGTGCAATTGACTGAAAATATTATCTACGCTCTGGGCATTTTAATGTGGTCTTATTCCCTGTTCTTGGTAATTTTTTACGATGAAAAATGGGCCAACGCATTTGGCTACTCATTAACAAACAATTTACATAAAAATGATTACCAATTTTCATCAAATTTACGACACACTTACATCAAATTGTTGACAACCTAACTAACATCTAATTGATGAAAAATGTACTGAAAATTGATGAACAATTTACATGAAAATTGTGAAAAATTTACTTCAACTTGATGGCGTTGAATCAACGTAAACTATTAATGAAATATGGATGAAAGATTGATGAAATGGTCTTCATCAATACAATAAAATGTGTCGTAGGTTGGAAAATGTTTCATCAAATTGAATTTATACTCAATTCACAATTGATGAAGGAATTCATAAATTTGATGAAGCTTTTTCTTTCAGAGTACAGTGCCCAGCCTTGGCAGACATAAGTAAGGCTGCCAACTTTGGAAAATAATTTTTTTTATGGAATACTGGAACTGGGTAGTATCGAACTCAGTCTGTTTCAGACATACTTTAACAGTACTAATTGGGTATAATAATGGGGTAACCTCAATATATTACTGGCACATTCGTTTCTTTTTGGAACGAAGTTTCTTATCGCACATTGCAGGCTGGGGGCTAAATGAGAAAAAAAATTAAACAAATTTTGTTTTAACAGTATTTTGCTATAATCCACTATTATCAACTATATGGTTTACTTTTACTTTGGTTTGTGTCTAGACTAATGGCTTGGATCATAGAGAAAGAAAATAACTAGATGTCTCACATATGTTGGAAAATTTCGTGGTGCAGCCTGTAACCAATATTTAGTATATATTGTAGTTTTGAACCCAATAAAAAGTAAATTTATGGATTTTCTTACAGAAAGTATTTCTTCTTAAAAATAGTACATTTTCTTAAAAAAACATTAGTTTTTAACAAAAGAGTACAAAATATAATAAATATATAAAATATATAATACACAAATATATAATTCACACTTTTAAAAAAAAATACATTCTATAAAGAAAAATTTTTCTTTAAAAAAAAGTATCTTTTCTTAAAGATCCATTTAAATTTTCGTATTTTCCAAGGGGCGCCTTAGGCGTGTTGGAACTAACTAGTACATAATATATAGCAAATGGAACTTCGTTCCAACCGGGTGTCCCTGACACCTCATGTGATTTCTTTTGGTGTCGTGGTGTTAAAAAAATGAATGAAGAACAATTTTATTCTCAAATTTATTGAAAAAATTTCGAAAATCAATTTAAGCTTTTCTTGAACCACTCTTTCATCCAAAGACGCTTCCCGCTTTTTTGTTTGTGCTTTTTCTCATCCGTCTATTGCGGTCATATTTCTCAGAAAAAAACACTTGAACTTAAAAAAACGTCATAAATTTACTTTAGCACCAACTGTCTGAGCTATACCAAAATTTCACCACCGACTAAAGCTTCTGCACTGAGTTCAGAAAGTATTTTTTCACCATGATTGGTCCATCTTTTAGAGATATAGGCCTTTACACCTTGAGTATATAATCGCTCATATCTCAGGTAGTTATAATGCGATCTGGTTGAAATGAGTATCGTTACAAAGGGGTTCCTAAACTCAATAAAACTGTGTATAATCGTATTTATTCTTATTAACCCATTGGTGGGCTAATTTAAGAAAACGATTATGTAACCTTACTTTCTTGATAAAAATTTATTTTTCCAAAAAATTCCGTAATGTAGTTATTTTTAGGCAGACTCCGATAATAGACAAGACCTTAACCTCCTTTCTAAGGTATAATATTCACCGATAACTCTTTACACAAGATTATAGAGTTTAGAAAGACCTTTGTAGTGATACCCATTTCAACCAGATCAGATAGTAAATGGCTGACTTATTCCCGTTTATGCATTGAAGCTTTGAAGACCTATATGTCGTGATATATGGACCAGCGCCAGGGAGGTACCACGCCCCTTTAATCACGCCCATATTTTAATAGTTCATTTTTGTCGTCGCCATTAGTTTGTCTGCGAAGTTTCAGCTTGATTGGATCACGGAAAAAAGATCCAAAGTTTTTTCGGCATACACACTAGTGAAGTTAATATAGAGAATTTAAAAATATGAAAAATGTTTAAAAACGGTAAAAAAAAATTCAAAATTTTTCTTTTAAAATTAGCGAAAATGAATCGCGTCGCAAAGTTCTCGCTAAGTCTTCGCTAAGTGCTTCATACAAAACAAGCGAATATATAAGCAAGCGGTGTAACCAAAACACGCTTAACGTTCATTAAATAGAAATTATGTTGACAAAGAATGATAATTTTGCGACCAAAAATCATACGTTCTTACTTTTTCACATCAACTTTGAAATGAAGTTTGATGGGATGAATTGTGTGGCTGTGCTAAGCAAAACAAAATACATATTACCAACACATACATAAATTTGATGAAGCAGTTTGATCTGTGACCATGCCGCTTAAGAGCCTTAGAACTTAAACTAAACAGAAAAAAATAATATTTCGATTCAATTAAATAGTTCGAAAATTCAAACAAAATATTAATTGAAAATCCTGTGATAACAAAATTCACAGATCAGGAACAATATTTTTAGGTTGTTCATAAGAATAATATTAGTGGTCTTCATGAAAGCTCGAAAGAACCTCGTAAACTCGAAAACATCGTAAACTTGCACAGCAAACGTCAAAACAAACAAATTTCCCATACAAAGCGACTTGCACAAAAGTGGAAAGTTCGCGAGACAAATTTGCTGCGCAAACGTGGGAAGGAGAAACGAGTAAACATTTGACATTTCGTTGTCATCTGACTAGGATGGATAAATAATGTGATAGCACTAGAACAGTAGACAAAGTACACATACATAATACATGCAATTGCTACTGCTACAACCTTATGTATATATCTTGGTCAGCTGATATGGTTTTGAGCACAAATACGCTGAGCAACTTTACTTGGTGCCTCATGCAACGGTGCGAGGGAAACTTGCGCTGAGCAAAAGTTCTCGGCTTTCGCGTTTGCATGAATGCCGCTATTATTTTCAAGCCGATGTAAAATTTTACGCATCTACGAAAATATTTGTAGTTTATTTATCAAAATCTTGCGGTTAGAAATTCACATATTAACAAACGTTTTGACATCGTTCCGAGATATTTCAATAAAGTTTGTTGTTTGAAAAAAAATTTGAAACAGCCGCGGTAGGATTCGAACTCGTATTCGCTGAACGATCGTTTGGATGTTTGTGAAGCATCATCTTGAGCAGCATCTAGTCCGTTTTATTTGCTCGGATCGTATTTATCGAATTGATGGAAAATAAAAATTCTTATTTAGTTTAACCTTTATTTAACAAAAAGAAAAATTCTTATTTAATTTTTATATTAACCAAAAAGATTATTAGAAATATCGTAGTATATACATATTGATGAATCCATTTCTTAGCCAGGCTAATTGAGTGTGAGCCGAATTTTCGCTTGCTACAATTACCTCTCTACCAATTAGATCTATGAGTGTTCCCATTCATTTTGCCTCTCGATCCCCATTTACGGATGGTTTGATAATCATTCTTGTAGCACGGACAGGGATAATGCATCTTATATGCGACCATAGATGTTATCATTTTCTAGATCGGTTGTGCACGCACTCTCCGTTGTACGTTTGTGCATCGTCACTAAATCTATTGGATTACAAGGAAATTCAGGTCTTTTGACGTCCCAGGTTATAAATCGTGTGCGATATCAAAAGTTGTTAATCAAACATGAAGTCGTACACGTAAACGTGAATTGTTACGAGCATTTGTATCTTTTGTGCCCTAACGTTTATGAAATCATCAGATACCGTGTACATCTAGTATGCAGCCATCTGTCTGTTAGCTTGTTCTATAAGTGTCTATGTAAAGGGTGTTTTTCAAGCCCGATAGAACTTTCATTTTTTTTTCATTTATAAATTCATCTTTATTAACATTTGCATTTTAATATATTTACATAGTTTGAGATGAATAGACTCACGCTTGAACAACGTTGCCAAATTATCCAAATTTACTTTGAAACTCAGGTGGAAACTGACCCGTTGTTTTCTCGCCAAATTGTGTTCAGCGACGAGGCTCATTTTTGGCTTAACGGGTTTCTTAATAAGCAAAATTGCCGTATATGGAGTGAGACCAATCCACAAGAGACCCTCCAGACTCCATTACATCCAGAAAAATGCACCGTTTGGTGGGGCTTACACGCTGGTGGCATCATCGGAACTTATTTCTTTAAAAATGAGGCCGGAGCTCGCGTTACGGTCAATGGAGATCGTTACCGCACCATGATCAATGATTTTCTGTTTGAAAAAACGGATGACATTGATCCAGACGCGATGTGGTTTCAACAGGATGGCGCTACGTGCCATACGGCGATCGCAACCATCGACTTCTTGAAATCAAAATTTGGCGATAAGTCGACTTCGAGAAATGGACCTGTCAATTGGCCTCCAAGGTCATGCGATTTGACACCTCTCGATTATTTCCTGTGGGGCTACGTGAAAGCACTGGTTTATGCTGATAAACCAGCAACAATTCACGCCTTGGAGGATAACATTGTTCGTGTTCTACGTGACATACGGCCAGCTGTGCTCGAAAAGTGGCCAAAAATTGGACGTCCAGAATGCGCTTCGTGAAGAACAGCCGTGGTGCCCCTATGCCCGAAATCATTTTCAAATGTTAATGCCACGTATTGATCTTTCGAATAAAAGAAAAAACTTTATTAAAATTTAATTTTTTGTGTTATTTTTTTACAATTTGAAGTTCTATCGGTCTTGAAAAAACACCCTTTATTTGAAAAATTTTTTATTACCACTTTTATTTAAAAAAATAAAATTTTCTTAAATAAATTTAATTTCTCAACCAAATACCTATTCATATTCTTAAAAACAAAGTACATTTTTTTAAAAAAAACCTTATCCTAAAGAGTACTTTTGCTTAAAAAAAGAACATTCTCCTACAAAAAGTACCTTTTCTTAAAAAAAGTAATTTTTTTAAATAAGTACCTTTTCTTAAAAAAGTAAATTTTCTTACAACAAATTGTCTTTTCTTAAAAAACTACATTTTCTTTAAAGAGTACCATTGTTTTGTGAAACTAAATAACTTTTATTGAGATAAGTACCTACACTTAAAAATGTACCCATTCTTGAAAAAGGACCAATTATAAAAAAGCGCCATTTCTTTTAAAAAACCTTTTCTTCAAAAAAATAACTTCTCTTAAAAAAATACCTTTTCTTATAAAAATTCCTTTTCTTAACAGTACATTTTCTTAAAAGTACCTTTCTTAAAAATAAAATAATACCTTTTTTTTAATACCTTTTTTTCTTGAGATAAGTAGCCTTTCTGAAAAAAGGTACATAAATTTTCTTAAAAAAATACCATTTCCTAAAAAGAGTACCACTTCTTTAAAAAGTACCTGCTCTTAAAAAAAAGTACTTCTTTGTAAAAAAAATCATACCTACTCTTATGGATTTTTCTTACAAAAAGTACTTTTCCTTAAAAATAGTAGTTTTTCTTAAAAAAACATTAGCTTTTAATAAAAGAAGTACCACTCTTTAAAAAATTACCTTTTCGGGAAAATATAATACATATTTTTACAAAAAAGACCTAAAAATATACATTTTTTCTTAAAAAATACATTCTATAAAAAAAATCTTAAAAAAGTTAAGCATTTTACAAAAAGTATCTTTTCTGAAAGATTCATTTAAATTATCGTATTTTTCAACGGGCGTCTTAGTTGGAACTAACTAGTGTTGGAACTAACTAGTACATAATATATGTATAGCGAAGGGAATTTCTTTCCAACCGGGTGTCCCCTAACACCTCATGTAATTTTTTTCTGTTTTCTTTTCTGGATATCGTGGCAATTCAAAACGGCATCACTGCTACTTGGGTGAGCTGCCATGGATGGAACTGACCAATCTGACTTAACCTACAGCGATTGCATGGCTAGATCATAACAGTAGAATGGGAAAATGATGGAAAATAATGGCAGCGTTGATACAAAATGTACTCGAAAGAATCCGTAAAACAGGAAGGTCAAGACTCTGCTGGAACGACCGGATAATGGACCCCAGTAAAGATTGCTTAATTTTTTGTGTAATGACTTTCAACCAATGGGATTGAAATGGGAAAAAGTGAAAGTCAATTCAGTACTGTGGTCAGTCTCGTCTGACTACGGTTAGACTTTGGATTGTCAACTTTGCGTCTGATCAACTTTGAAATCTACCAAATTGTTTCATACTTTTTGCGCTGATGATGTTACAATCAGTACAACAACCCTGATACTAAAGTTTCCTTTTCCATCCATTTCGTTTCAAAAGTGAAAACGACTCATTCACTCAGTCTCTTTTTTTTAAATCTTTTGCGAAAGTAAACAAGAGTTAAAAGCTGCCAAAAAATAATGATTCTTACGAAGAACCCACATTTTTTTTAACGCACATAAAAATTTCGCTTAAAAACATTCATTTATATTTACTGTTTTGGTTGTTCTCGAGAAAAAAAAGACGTTAAAGACTATTAACCAAATTCAAGGTTAAATTTAAGCCAAGCTTTTAACACACACACACACACACAGACAGACACTTTGACGCAAAGAGGAAGATCAACAACCACAACAAAAAGTATTTCATTTTATTTACTGAAGCTGCACAATAAAGTGCAAATTAAGATCCAACCAGCTAACCAACCACAAGACTTGGACGTCATACTCTCTTTCCGACCAAGGGGTATTCAAACTCTAAACTCACACAAATACTTGCACATCGACAGACTCCAACCAAATTTGATAATGTCCAGAGGTTTGGGGCAAAAACAGAACAACAAGTCACTTTGGAAGATTTCGGATACACCGAGACACCGGTGGTCATTGGGAAACCATTGGCGCGAGGGTGTGGCAAGTGATATATTTCTTTGGCAAAACCCATGGCGTATGAGTCACAGTGCGGCGGCAATAATGTGAGCAACCTCGGGAACCTCTTGTCATGCTGGCGACAAAAAAGTGTACCTTACAACCACCGCTCATGGTCTCTTTCAGGGGATATGAGCAGGCAACGGTCTTAGGGAGGGATCATAAGAAATGACGGCCGCCAAAATCCGGGCACATAAAAATACAATATTTATGCGTCATTTAAGAACGATATTGCAGAGTAACTTTTCCTTTTCCATTATGAACTTGAAATTCGAATTCATGATTTGGAGTTTATTGCACTTTAGTCGCTCTGTTGTCACTAAGGTTGATGATGAGGTGATGCTGATTTTCAACTAACAATTTACATGCAAATTACGTTTTAGCATAAAATCAATATTTTGTATTGTCTCTATCTCCAAAAAGAATGCTAATAATTTGTTAAACAAAAAAAATCAATTTAATTTTAAATAAAACAAAAAGTATTTTTAAATGATTTTTGTTTATAGGCACTTAAAGTATTTCGTCGTTTAATTTTATGTATTTTTCAACCGGTTTCAAATCAAAATGTGTCTAAAAAATTATTGTTAAAAAATATGGTAGCTTGGTTGGGATATCGAGACTCTATCAAAGGATATCATCATATTCACAAGTATTTGGCTATATTACAAAAATCCGTTGATTCCCCCTCCTAGGAACGCAATTGTATACAGGTGAAACTATGATCCAGCAGTAGCAAAATTCCGAGTTCAGTCATATCTTTCGATATCGTATCCATTTTAAAATATTATTCTTGACCTGTGTGATAATGTAAATAGCATCAATAAGCAGCTTGTCGCACATTTAGTATTCTTGTGTCCAAACACATTATGTTTGCTATTCAATATTCAACACAAAGAGTAGTGGGTTATAATATATGTTTTTGTGACCCAAATGTGGTTTTGTTTGTTGAAAGCTGCTGAAAACAGAAACGTGGCAGACAACAAAGAAACAAAATATCAGCAGATCTTCAATTCATGAAAACAATGCTTGCAAAAATGTACATGGTTCCTGCAATATGTTGCATTGCCCATTTTTTCAGCGTGTATAGAAATATTTGAAATAATTGTTATTGCCTAACTGTTCATAACAGAAAGATGAGATTTTGACATTAGATGTGACGGTTCCAGATTTTTTACAGATTTGTCGATGCGAAGCTAGTAAGGATGTTCAAGGATAACATTTTAAAAGAACCTTATTTCACATCCTCGAAAATGCAAATAAAAATGTGTAACAAATAGTACAGGTCGTCGCTTTCATTCGATAGGCATATTGATGCTCTTCGCAGCGTCACATTGGAGAAGAAAATTATTTTAAATTGGATATCCTTAGAATTTTGAAAGTTCTGCCAAACGGACATACGATTACAAAATAAAAAATTGAGTACAGAGTTTTGCTGCTGGTAGTCCGTAGTTTAATTGTATATGATCACAATCCTAGGAAGAAAATCGTGTTGCACCGTGTTATCACACCCCACATAAGCTTAAGAAACCCTCAAATTAATGAGAATTGTTTTAAACACTAACCAGCGCGAAATTGTACACGATGAAAAATCGGTATTTTGTTGTTGTTTGGATTCAAATATATCGTGTTTGTAGCTTGTCGCAAATATAGTAACCGTGTGCCTAAACACATTATGTTTGCTACGCAATATTCCATGTTGGAGACACAATGATTAATATGTTATCATACATGTTTTTGTGACCCAAATATGACTTTGTTAGTAGAAAACTGCTGAAATCAAAAACTTGACAGACAACAAATAAACAGAAATGCAGCGTATCTTCAATTCAAGGAAGCAATGCTTACACTTAAGTATATGAATGTTCGAAACATATGATGGTGTTTTTTATGTTCCAGGCTGATGTTTTTGTTTTTTAATAAATCTTAAACGCTACAATATTTTTTAATAATATTTTATTACATGTTCTTTAATAATTGTTCGGTTCAAGTGTTAAAAAATAAATTTTCAATGTAAAAGTAAATTTCAATGGAAAATATTAAAACCTAAACATTTGAAATTGATTAGTATCGTGGATGGTTGGGAATATAGTTATTTCAATGCCCACCAAGGTATATCATCAGCTCCCTTCTCCTTTTTAATGCATGAAAGCCTGGTTTATAACAATTATGAATGAAATATAATATCGGCTAAATGGCCGCCTCTAGCCGCTTCGTAAATATGTTTGCATAACATTTTGGCACTTTACATAACCGGGTTTTAAAACCGGATTTCAAAACCGGTTCATAAACCTGGTTTATAAAAACGGATATTGCACCCAATCTTCAAACCCGATGTTTTTAATACCGGTCTGTGTACATAACTGATGACTTTAAGTTGTCATTTTAATTATTTATGGTTTAGCACCTATTACACAGTACGACAGTGGTTGGTACACATGAGAAATGTTAACAGAATATGAAAATAGGCTTAAAATAAAGAAATACGTGTCTCGGCGTTTTGCTGCAGCACGTCAGAATTTTGAGAAAATCGATTTTTAAGCTTCGAAGAACCGTGGAGGTTCACTTGTAATGTAATACTATTATAAAAAGTTATATAAAAAGAGAATGGACGAACCGATTGTAATGCTTGAGACAGTTTTGAAAAGGGAATTAAATTTGGATTTTTATTTATTAAAAACACTATTTTTGATGTGTTAACATCTATGGCGGCGTATAGAGACTAAATCTATCAAAGTCAAAATCTGCTAAAACCAGATTTTATGCTGCTGCTAAAACCATCGCAGTCGACGTTATGGTGACATACTAATACGTCAGCTACTTCGTACAAAGTATGTGTGATGTTGTGTGTTTGGCTGTTTCGTTGCTGTTGATATGGCAAACATGTGGTTATGTGACACACGTATACGTCAGCTACTTCGGACAAAGTATGTGTGATGTTGTGTGTTTGGTTGTTTCGTTGTTGTTGCTATGGCCAAACAAAGCGAGTCATTTGGTGTTCAGCTTTGCCCGGGTTGTTGTTGGTGTTGTTGTTTTTTTTATTATAGTGAAAGGTAAGTCCAATAAAATGTGGGTGCGGAGCACTCTCAGAGCAAAGAGAGTAATGACGTATTATACGTATATAAAAATGAGATAGCAAGAGAGCAACGACAATTTTGTGAACTTGTGTAGCGTCTGTACGAATATAACAATGTATGTATGTATGTATATATGTACAAGTGTCTGTTGCTTTGCATTCTTTGACTTTTGTGGGAATAAAACAAAAAGTATTGAGCAAGAAAATAATGACACATGTGCTTGCACTGGGTCTTTAAATAATTTTAAGTATTAATATTATTTAACTGTAACGTCATCATATGATTGAACGCTTTTTTTTATTTTCCAATGTAACATATACGAATGTGTTCATAGAAATCGAACAGGTACCGTGTAGCAAAAAGGTGTTAACACATCGCCCGTGAGTTCGACCACTCATTGGATTTTTTTCTCCTCTAGATGGCGCTTTAATTTTCATGTAAAGTTAATAAATAACCAAAAATGTAATGTAAATGTAATGTAAAAATACAAAAATTAATATGAAATCTTAACTATTATTTTGTGTTAAAAATTTTGATCGTTTATTTTTTCGTGTGTAAACTTCAGGATTTCTATTTTTTCATGTGTACTCAAAAAAAATTGTGTTATAGGCCGTCTTGGGAATTTTTCCTCGAGGTAGCCTACTTTGAACCACCATTTCACCATGAAACCGTTGATATCTTGTAGCGTGTTACACCTAAAAGACATTTCTGTTCGAATTGAACATTTTTATCATCTAATTGCATTTTTTGACATAAAACTAAAAATCTGCAATTTGCATTTTGTCTAAAAATTGGTAATTTTCTTAACTTTACAGTTGAAACTCCTAGAGTTGCTGGATCGTTCTCAAATTTGTCCTCATTCAGCGAGGTCAAATTAATTGAAAATTGATTTACCAGTGCATACAAAATACTGCCTAAAATAATAAAATTGCGAAACTTTGATGCGCCAGGAGTAGCTCAAAAAAAATATTCGATAGAGCTGAAATGTGTTCTGGATTACTTTTTCCAGTAACCTCACCAAATAGGCCCCAGGGAGCGGGATTGTCAGAAAGTTTTTAAAATAAGGAACAGTCTAGTGTACACACAGTCAAAAAAACATGCATACCGTCCATACATCAAGAAGGGACGGAAACAAAAAATCGGATTTTGACTTCACGGACTCCAAGGCTCTGTTTTTAGCACAATCACTAAAATCTCCCACGATTTTTCGATGGTCGTGATTTTTTTGGCACCGCAATTAAATTTTTTGGGTCAAATCTGGCTCCTCCGGCTGTTTCAATCTAGCCCAGAAGGTCATTTACTTTTTTCATTGTAGAATCTTTCGCACTTTCAAAGTTATAATTTTAAAAATATCCCCATAATACGGAATACAACAAAATAAGGACAACAAAATAAGAATATATAGACACTTTGTCTGATATTCCTGTAACAATAAAAACATGAATACCTTTTGTACTTCTATGTACAATTTTATAAGCTTTTATACTTATGTGCACACTTTTTGTACTTTTGTGCAAATGTTTTGTACATTTGTGTACACTTTTGTTATCTTCGTGTAAATAATTTCTCCTCTTATATTGGCACCACTTTTCGGCACACTTTGAGAGCGAGACTGATATCGAATTGTTACTATGCTATGCACACCCTTTTCTGCAAATTAGCTATGGATGTGCTCTATCTACTACCTGAACAATTATAGGGGCCAAAATCCCTTGGGGAAACATATATTCCATGGCAGATTTCGAAATTATCCCTTATGTGTAACCCATACACATCGCTGTAGCAAATGTGTACCCATTGCCCACAGCGGATGGGGGGAAATAATGGGTAATACCCCACAGAATAGGGAAATACCCATTACCCAGAGCGTATTGGGGAAAATAAGGGGTAGTTACCCACGACAATGGGGAATTACCCATCCCAATTACCCATTACACTTGGGAAATGGGTAGGCGGCTTATACACATTGCCCACGGCGATGGGTAGGTAATGGGTTACCCAAAGTGGGATGGGTTACCCTTTTTGATCGAAAATATGAACAAATTAGAATAAATGTCTATATCTCGGAAACGGAGCGTCCAATCGAAAAAATAACTAATTTTTGCCCATTTCTAAGGGTCTGTCATGAAGTGGTCCCGTTCGTATGGAAGAATTTTCAATAAAAAAAATCTCCAAAATAAGAATATCGCTAAAATAAAAAATGGCTATAACTCGGAATCGGTGCGTCGAATCGCAAAATAATAAAGCAGACTTTATTCCGGTTCTCAGTAAATTGCTGTCCCAAAGAAGCTTAAGTGAAGCTTAAGAAGAATATAAAATTTGATGAAAAAATACACATTTTCGTAAAGGTTAGCACTTTTGGTTCCTTTGGAAATGAGTCCTCTTATTCAGAAACCGTTTTTTGTTTCTTTTCAACACGTTTTTCAGTACGTGTAGAATAGTTTTTCGGTCTTTTTGGAACCATTTTCGGTTCATTTGAACCCGTTTTTCGGCCCTTAAAGAACCGATTTCGGTTCATTTAGACTCCTCTTTCGGTTCTTGTAAGCCCTGTAGGATCGTTTTTCGCTCTTTTGGGAACTGTTTTTGGTTCTTTTGAAACGGTTTTTCGGTCCCTAAAGAACCCTTTTCGGTTCATTTGAATCCGGCTTTCTGTTCTAGTAAGCCCTGTTTTATCGTTTTTTGGTCTTTTTGGCACCGGTTTAAGTTTTTTTTAAGCCATTTTTCGGTACTTAAAGAACCATTTTCGGTTCGTTTGGATCCGTATTTCGGTTCTTGTAAGGCCTGGTTCGGTCGGTTTCTGTAAAGATTCTGTGCATCACCAGTGGGGATGAAGAGGAGAACGAGAGCGTCGAGCGTCATATGGCCTTTTGTATGTATGAGTAGGAAAAATATCTAGGATCTTACTTCATGTTGGATCTAATACTTAGGACAATTCTGCAGAATACTAGTTGGTTCGCAAGGGACCTATACCCGTCTACGTGTTTTCTTCAGGCACATCCCGGAATATCAGGATGAGGTATCATATGGCTTGAACGCACCGTACCTATGCCAGGTCAATTTACAGGTTCAACGATAATACAACGGTTCTCATTTTGCTAAGTGTGTCAACTGTAACAGTAACTTCTACCTAACCTACACTGAAAGAAAAAGCTTCATCAAATTTATTAATTCCTTCAACAATTTGAAGAAACATGACCTCATTTCTCAACCTACGAAACATTTCATTGAATTGATGAAGAACAGTTCTTCAATCTTTCACCCCGTATTTATCAATAGATTACGTTGATTCAACGACAACGTTACATCAAGTTGATATAAATTTTTCATCAATATAATGTAAGGTTGTCATCAAGTTGAAGTACATTTTTCACTATATTGATGCCAATTGTTCATCAATTTTCTCTACATTTTCATCAATTAGATGTGGGGTTGTCAGCAATTTGATGTAAGTTTGTCATCAATTTAATGTAAATTGATTATCATTTTGATGTAAATTGTTTATTAATGTGTATCCAAACTCTTTGGATTATTTTTCTTTGTAAAAAATTTAAAATAACAGGGTATAGAATAACAGAAATAGAAAATGATCACAGCGTGGATACTGTTTTCTGGTCATTGCGCTATTTGCTATTATGTATTTATTTTAAATTTTCAACTACTTTTTTCTTTTTCCCTTTATTTTTCAATACTACGTCCATATTTTGAGTCGATCCCACTAAATATTTCTAAAGTCCAATGATGAAGATTGAGGTAAGAAAAAGTCGTGAATTCAATGAAACTGATAAAGGTGATGACAGGCACAATCTTGAAACTAACGAACTTTTTTCATTGAGTTGATGATTTTTGTCATCAATTCAATGAAGAACAATTGATGTACATTTATCATCGATTTGATGTAAAGATTATCGTTCAGGGTAACCTAATCCAGAAAACCAGGCGAAAAACAATCTTTGCGATCAGTTCAACATTGAACTATTACTATACTGCGGCCTATCGTGCAAACTCTTCAACAACCTAGTGGAGATTATAACAAGAAGAGCAAGAGTTGCGACTATAATAACATACTACTGGATACTACTGGAAAAATACGAGTTATATGTGACAGCAGCATTCGCCGGCATCGAAAAGGAATCCGGCAAAATAAATTCAACAGAACACAAAGATACAAAAGCCGGTTAATGCACATAATCCTGAAGTGAAATGTTATTCGCTAGATGAACCTTTATTTGTACACATGGAATTTTGCAGCCCATTCCTAACTGGTTCCCTATTTTGGCTGCAATGAAATTGAAATGCATTAATCACTAGATTGTTAATACACAATAAAATTTATAATAAACAAACAAACACAACAACCACAACCAACAACAACAGAATAACAACAAATTCAATAAAATTCAATAAAATCATTAAAAGTTCGATGCACTGAACCATTTCGTAGTCGCCGTCGTTCGAGGGGTCCCATCCATACCTGTTTGGCTTGAAACCATAACTAATTAAATTTAACGCCCAACAATCGTTTATTAACATTATTAATAAATGTATATTTTATATTATTATTAGCAAAAATGTCTAATCAGATAATGCAACACAATTTTGTTCTTATATGCCAGGGAATTAATCGATTTCGTGTATATTTTTATTTTGATTCAATTTGTCATAATTAATCAAACATGAGATCTCGCTCTCTCTCTCTCTCTCTCGGCATTGGATGATCTGATTCTAACTTGTATTCAATGTCATCAAAGAGTTATTTAGAAGTTTTTAAATAGAATTGAGTTTGATTTGAGATAAAATAGGAAATGTTTTAAATATTTCACCAAAAAAAAACAACAGCGATTTATGGTGAAACTTATTGGGCTTTCAAGTTAATTCTAAACAAATTTGATCGGTAGAATTCAATTTGCATATTCGTGACTAGATTATGCCAAACCCGGTTTCCTTTTCTGAACTCATGTCCACATCTCATTCTTTTAAAACTTAAAGATAAAAATAAATTTTTTGAAAAAATTTTAGCGATTATGGCTCTGCTGTTGTCAGATGCAACACATGGAACGAAGACACAGTTTTTATTTATAAGGAAGGAATGGGAACCTCAAAGCTTAGTGTGCAGAAATGGATGTGGACAAGGGACCGTTCGCTTAAGATAACAAATAAGCTTTGCTAACGTGTCTTCGCTGAAACTCCGTCTCAATTCTCGAAATCACCGCAGTGACTTCTCTAATTGTGCGCCCAATGATATCTATATCATCAGCATACGCGAGCAGTATGTGACTTTTGCTGCTGATGGCTGTATTCGTGTTGACTGAAGCTTTTCCCATAATGACCTGCATTACGATGTTAAAGAGATCGCATGGTAGGTGTCGAATTGCTTGAGGCCTCGCTTAGTTTCGAAAGGTTCGGTAAGATCCTTACCAATTTCCACTGCAGATTTGGTGTTCGTCAGGGTCATTCTGCAAAGGCGTATGAGTTTTGCAGGAATACCAAGTTCAGACATTGCTTAGTAGAGTTTCTCCCGTATCGGGCTATCGAAGCCCGCCTTATAATCGACAAATAGGGGGTAGGTGTCGATTTGTTTTTCGTGGGTCTTCTCCAGGATTTGGCGTAGCGTGAAAATCTGGTCAGTGATCGATTTTCCAGGCCTAAAGTCACACTGCTATGGTCCAATCAGGTCAGCGATAAACGGCTTTACTCTTTCGCACATTATACCTGATAGAACATTATATGCCATGAATAAAAGGCTCATTCCACAGTAGTTGGCACAGAGACTCGGGTCACCTTTTTTAAATATGGGACATAGTACGCTGAGACTCCAATCGCCGGGCATACATTCATCTAACCAAATTTTGCGTATGAGCTGATGCATGCACCTTATCAGCTCATCGCCGCCAGCCTTAAACAGCTCCGCCGACAATCCATCGGCTCCTGCGGCTTTGTTATTCTTAATCCGGGCAATAGCTGGTCTGACCCCGTTTTGGTTAGAAGGGGGCAATCGACGTCGTCCTCCAAATTGTGATCGATTGTCCCATCGTCATTGGATATCTCAGGTACCAGTAGCGCGGAGAAATGATCTCCCAATATTCCCAACATACTCGGCACATCTGCGATGAGATTTCCGTCCTTGTCTTTACAGAAAGGGGCCCTGAACCATGTCCATTAGTTCCGTTTTTGACATTTTTGTAGAATTTTCGGGCTTCGTTCTACCTTCTGTATGTCTCAATTTTCTCACTGTCGCGCTTTCTCCACTGCCGATTCTTACGCCTAAAAAGACGGTTTGTCTCCTTTCGTTTCTCCCTATACCGCTCAGTCGCAACTCGTATTGCAATTGACTAAAACATTGCCATACGTTCTTTTCATCAGTTGCAATGCAATGCGACACTCTTCATCGTACCATGGTTCATTGCGAAGCGGTTTTTCAAAACCAAGTACGGTTGTTGCACCGGCCCAACTCTATTCCCGTAAAAACGGACTACGGTATCCCCTATCTTCATCGACAAATCTAAGTACTTCTATTCCGAACAGGAATACCTGGGAAAAGTCACTGGAGGGGGACACCAGTAGTATCAGATTTTTTACGGATGGATCAAAGTTGGACGAGCAAGTAAACTATGGGGTCCATTCACCGGACCTAAATGTAAATATCTCCTTCAAGATGCCTGACTGCCATACTGTAGGTTGATAGAACTACTGAAAAGTAGTGTCATAACCCTCCGGAGAATATGTATCTATACAGACAGCCAGGCTGCCATAAAATCCCTGGAAGCCATGTTTGTTACATCCCTGCCACTCATCACCTAGGGTGATGAAGAGTATTTTGACATCAGGCTCATCTGGGTACCGGGACACAGCAACATTCCAGGCAATTGCATAGCGGATGCGTTAGCTAGACAGGCCACTACGGCACAGGTTCTTCCGGCAAAAGAACGACCGATAATATGTTCAAGGACAAGTGGAGACTTACTTTAACTTGCAAATAAGCCAGGGTCCTCTGGCCACAGGTGGACAGGAAGAGGACTAGGTAACTACTTAACTTGCCTAGAGGCAAGTTATCCACAATGATAGGAACACTTATGGGACATTGTCTTGTAGGAAAACACGCCCTAAGATTGGGACGTAGAAACTCTACTCTCTGTAGATGCAGCATGGAAAACGACGAGGAAATTTGGTCCTTAGTTCTTTGATCAGGGGATACCCAAGTAGCCTTGTGGATGTCTTTATGCTGGAACCTAGTGCCACTAATGACAAATGTTTTCTGCCGCGGCAAAGTCAATCAGTCTCACACCGTTTTCGGAACTGTCAGCATGTAGACTGAAATTGCCAATAGTTGGATTAAACGCATGAAAATCTCCTAATACAATTTTAATGTTATGGCCAGGTCAGCGGTCATACGTTTCCTCTAGGAGCTCATAGAACATGGCTTTGGCATCATCATCTTTCCTTTCTCTTCTGTCGTCGGGGCATGCACACAAACTAGGGTAATATAAAAATATTTCGCTTTTATGCGGATTGTGGTTATATGTTCACGCACAGGATTGAACCTAGAGACTAGATGTCGCAGTCTTGTGCCAACTACAAATCCGTAGCCAAATTCATGTTTTTTCTCATGGCAACTGTAGCATATGTCGCAGTTTCTTTTTCTTGTGTAGCCATGTCCAGTCCATCGCATTTCCTGGATTGCGGTAATGTCAGCCTTATAACTTTCGAGGACATCTGCCAGTTGGATACTTGCATCGGATCTATGTAGAGTTCTCACATTCCAGGTACATATCCGTAAATCGTGGTCCTTATAACTTTTGCGGGGATCGCCAACAAACAGGGGTTGTTTATGTTTTCTTGTTCGTTCTTGTCTTTTCACTGCCCTTATGAACGGTGGAGGGAGGCAAACCCAGTCCACCCGGTTTTTGCATTTTACCAACTGCCAGGATATTTAATTGCAGCCGACCATTATGGATCACACGCTGACCAGGATGCAATATGTCGAACCTGGATTCTCTTCTTTTGGTTTCTATCCGCCATTGGCCCCTAAGTTTGGCTCATCCGCCTTCTAAGGACAGAAGAATATGGCCGATATCTTGATGAGCTTCAGTGACATCAGTCACCTACTAAGCCTGAGCCATATCAGTGATCGCATAATCAATTAGGCAGCTCATTTGTTTCGCCTTCTCACTCAACTAACGGAGGTTTCCGATAAAGCCATACTGCGGGAAAGTAGTGAGCTGCTTGGACTGCCCAATGAAGGAATCATTTCTGGCCACTCCCAAGTTATTGGCTACTAGAAACTTTCCACCTCCACGGACAGTCCCATGTCCCAAATTTATAGTCATCTGTTATTTATAGACATTATATCTACAGTTTTCTTTTGTTCGGTGACTTCTAGTGAAATTTTACGTAGAATATTTTTTCAATACACACCAACCCCCTAGAATGCAGTTTTGTTGCACATTTTAGCGCCAACTCGGAATATGTACGAAATTAACCCTTAAATGGATTTTCAGTTTTGACTCAGTTTTAGCATTCAAGTTGAGTTTTGAGCTTTGGTATGTTAAGAAACTTATAGCAAAATTTTATAAGGAACATTTTTGTAGTACATTTTAACCCGTTACACACCTGGTTTAGGTGTAGGTTTTACCCTTTTCCACAAAAAAAAACAAATAAATAAATACATAAATGGTTTCCCATTACATCCCATGAAGGGACCGGGGAGAACTTCTCACAATCTTTCCAGTTTTCACTCACTGATTGGGACCTGCAGTTTTACACCGATTCCGAACGGTATTTTGAGAAGCTTTTTCATGGCTATATACTCGATAGTGTCGCCGTCACTATGCGAGGTGACCGCCGCCGAAAGACATTTTTTTTTTGTCGGTGGTGCAATGGTTAGTGTGCGCGGCTCTTGTACATGAGATCCTGGGTTCGAACCCTGCTCAGACCACCTTCAAAAAAAAAATTTCTTTCGGCGGGGGTCACCTCGCAGAGTGACGGCGACACTATCTAGTATATAGCCATGATAAAGCTTCTCAAAATACCGTTCGGAATCGGTGTAAAACTGTAGGTCCCAATCAGTGAGTGAAAACTGGAAAGCTCACAGCTCAGTGATTGTGAGAAGTTCTCCCCGGTCCCTTCATGGGATGTAATGGGAAACCATTTTTTTTTTTATTGTAGGAGAACCTTGTGGCCTGGTATCCAAGTAAGAACCACATTGGCCAGCCGGCCTAGCTCGACAAGTTTTTCCCTACAGTCACTAATGAGTTTAGATACAGTGTTGTAAGATTTAAGTGATAGGAGAGCCATCTGGCTATCTACAAATATTCCAATGTACAAATATTTCAATGCGCTCTGTTCTTCGCTGTAGTACAAGTGCGGCGCAGGCTTCTTTGATGGCCAGTACGTCCGCTTGGAAAACGCTGCACTTGTCTGGGAGTTTGAATGATAAATTGAGGCCTGTTTCTGCGGAGAATACACCCGAGCCGGTTCCACATTCCATTTTGGATCCGTCCGTAAATACTTTGGTGTCAAAACCTGTCAGTGGTTCCACTTTATCACATTCTACTCTTCGGGGAAACCTGACATCGAATAGGTTATCGAACGTCAATGAGGGGGCGTGCAGTAATCGGTGGTTATATTGAGTTCTCTTGGGATTGTCTGTAGTATACTCGCATGTCCATAGCCTTGCTCTTCAAGAGTCCAAGAGCGTTTAGTCGGCTGGCACTCCAGGCCGCACTAGCTGTGATGTGAAGGCCGATTGGTATAATATGAAACATTGTATTAAGGGCTTCAGCTGAACACGTTCTCATTGCCCCTGTTATGCCGATGCAAGCTGATCTCTGTACTCTTATAACAGTTTCATGGTGGACGTCTTCTCTGCGACAGGCCACCATACCATTGTTCCATAGCAGAGTATTGGTCTGATTATGCTAGTGTACATCCAACACATCCTATACTATCTAAAATGTAAGGATAACATGGTTTCCTATGCCGATTCATCATAAGAATGTGCAAAAGGCGGAAATTCACCCCCCCCCCTCTTAAAACAAATCAGATGTAAACTTTCATAACACCGATACACGTATATTTTCTTTTACCCCCTCCACCAGACTCCGTTGACAGAATCTTGTTATTTTCGAAAAAGTTTCATTTTGTTCCACAGTGTAATTTACCGGTTTTATGTATTAAGTTTATAAATTTCAATTGATATCATTTTAATTTCAATTGATGTCTTTCAAATTGAATTGATTTCAAGTAATATATTTTAAAATTTAATTGATGTCTTTTGGAATTCAATTGATGTATTTTAATTACCAATTGATGTGTTTCAAATTTCAATTGATGTTTTATAATTTTCAATTAATGTCTGTTAAATTTCAATTGATATCATTTAAATATCAATTGATGCGTTTTAAATTTCAATTTATGTTTTTTAAATTTCAATTTACGTATTTTAAAATTCAATGGGAATTTTTAAATTTCAATTGAACCACACAAGTGAGCCTTGCCAAGTCCAGAGTAAATATAAGGATAACTAACGGGTGTTTCAAAAGTGACCACCCTATTGGAAGATGCTCTTATTTTTGCAAATGGCCGCCAATGTCAAATCTGTTTTGACATATATGGACTAGACAGATGTAGAATACAAGTAAACAAGCCATGGGGCGATACACTCCCCAAGAACGCGGAATAATCGTGTCCATTATTTTGTGTAACAATTCGTCTGTGGTGTTGGCGCAGCCCGAATATTGTCGCCGATTCCCCGGCCGTCCCACACCGACTGTGCAAACACTGCGCCATTTGGCCACTAACCTTGAAGAGTATGGGACCACACGAGATGTTGCCAGGAGTGGCCGGCCCCGGACGCCCGTTCTGCCCAGAATATCGCCGCTGTTGCCGAGGATGTCGAGCTGTCGCCGGAAACATCGACCAGACGCCGTGCCTCGCAATTAGCCACCAGCCGGTCATCCCTATGGTCAAAGACCTGCGCATGTTCCCATACAAAGTCCAGTTAGTGCATCAGCTGCTGCCTGTCGACCGCCAAATGCGTGTAACCTACACCCAAGCCATCCTCAATCTCGTGGACGAAGTGGACGATTTTTCCACCAAAATCATAATGAGCGATGAGGCTAATTTCCACCTTAGCGGGTACATGAACTAGCAACACTATCGCTTCTGGGGCACCAAAAATTTACGAGTGATGCACGAGGAGCCATTACACCCGCTCAAAATGACTGCAATGTGCGATTTTACTGCTGGAGGAGTCATCGGGCCATTTTTTTCGAGAACGCCGCTGGTCAAGCGACAACAGTGGACGGTGCGCGCTATAGGGCCCTGTTAACCGAGTTCTTACTGCCGCAATTCGACGAATTAGGACTGGAGGACATATGGTTCCAATGGGACGGAGCAACGGCACACACTGCGCGAGCCACAACCGATATTCTGAAGGCGGCGTTCCCGGGTCACCTCATCTCTCGATTTGGCGATTAGCGCTGGCCCGCAAGATCGCCCGATTTAATCGTTACAGACTTTTTTTGTGGGGGTTTTTGAAGTACCGTGTTTACGTGAATAAGCCCGAGACCCTGGAAACCCTCAAGGTCAACATTCGACATGAGTGCGAGAATCTGTCGCCCGATTTTCTCGCCGAAGTGATGAAAAATGCCATAAAACGAGCCCGTACGGTAATCAATTGTGACGGCGCCCATTTAACCGATATCATCTTCTCAACTTAACCAATAAAATTCTAAAGGTTCAAATAAACATAATCAAAAAACAGAATCGAAGTTTTTCATTTAGAAAAAACTGAGACCCAAACAACATCGGATGACTTCTTTTGAAACACCTTGCATAAGGGGAAAAGGGGCGAATTTTGGGAATTTATTTTATTGTCTAATTAGATTTAAATTTGAAATGTTATTTTTTGGAACTTTGTAATTTCTATTGCATAACGATTAGATTATTTATCGATTCCTTTTTGTTTAGTTCAACTTTTATTGTTATTACTTTTTGTCGTCAACGTTGCGAGAGTCATAAATCAATCCAATTCTTTGTATCGGCAAATTCATTTTTGTTCTGCTTACAAATCTCTAACAATCTAGGAATCGGTTTTTTTGAAACGCTTCTCTAACGACGCTCGTTCTGAAGACAATAGAACCCGTCCGTCCATCCATCCCTGGTTGACCTTGACAGTGGAGCTCATTAAATGATTCACCAAAACAATGGATGAGACGACGACGGCGACGGCGACGGTACCGCTGTTTGTAATTTACACGAACGAGATTCTATGCAATTTCAATTGAATTGTGAGAACCGAATGCGAACGAAAGTCAATATTTTCTGGGAACTGAACCCAACTAAACCACCAAATTGCAAATTTCCTGCTTTTTTTTGTTCAAGCTCATTAATCTCCAAAGAAGATCTTTCTAATGCACCTGTAAAACAATTGAATTTTCCACAAAAAACAGAGAAGCAATTGGTTTGTTTTTTGCTCCCATAACCAACCAAGCGAAACCAGTTGGTTGATAGATATAATAAGTGTAAGCGTGTGTATGCACGACACTACATGTCACTAGTAGCGTCATAGTAAATATAGACAAAAGTATCCAGCAGATAAATATTCATTATTTGTCAAACTAATCCACCCACCATGGAACGAACAAACGAACCGAACTAACAGCCAGCAAGCGATCAGTCAATTCGCTTCAGCTGCTTTAACGTCTTTCGATACTCATCATCATCATCATTGTCAGCGACCGCGTCATCATCATCATCACTGTGATGGGTCTTATTATCAGTAGATGTTTGCATTGTCGCTTGGCACTCGTCAGAGGTCGTGTATCGTATGACATGAGCAACTCTTGCAGTTAGCTACCTAAAGCCTCCAACTCGAATGTTGCAGCAGTGAGTTATGAGTTTTAAGAGCTAATACATTCATGAGTTTGTCAGTCATAACTCATGAGTTGTGAGTCAGGAGTCGCAATCGACAAAATATGAAATTTTGAATATAAAATATTGCAATCAAACTGGAAACTGGAGTACAAGTGTTTCGAAACAATAGCTGTAACATGATGATTACCACCACACAATTTGACTCTTGTTTAACGACTCAAGAGCGTGAGTTTCCTGCAGTGGGAACTTCGAACCATGCTTTCGACTATCTCCTTAGCTAGGGTGTATTCCAACTCGAATCTTGCAGCAGCGAGATATGAGTTTTTACACCTGAGTTCATGAGTTTGCAAGTCTTAACTCCCTAAATAAATTCTCATGAGTTGTGAGTCACGCGTCGTAATCGACAAAATATGAAATATTGAATATAAAATATTTCAGTCAATCTGAAATCTGGATTTCAAGTGTTTCGAAACCAAAGCTGTAACATAATGATTACCACCACACAAGTTGGCTCTTGTTTAACGACTCATGAGCGTGAGTTTTCCTGCAGTGTTAACTTCGAACCAGGCTTTCGAGTATCTCCTTAGCTAGGGTGTATTCCAACTCGAATCTTGCAGCAGCGAGTTATGAGTTCTTAGACCTGATACATTCATGAGTTTGGCCATTCATGAGTTTGCCAGTCTTAGCTCCCTAAATAAATTCTCATGAGTTGTGAGTCACGCGTCGTAATCGACAAAATATGAAATATTGAATATAAAATATTTCAGTCAATCTGAAATCTGGATTTCAAGTGTTTCGAAACCAAAGCTGTAACATAATGATTACCACCACACAAGTTGGCTCTTGTTTAACGACTCATGAGCGTGAGTTTTCCTGCAGTGTGAACTTCGAACCAGGCTTTCGAGTATCTCCTTAGCTAGGGTGTATTCCAACTCGAATCTTGCAGCAGCGAGTTATGAGTTCTTAGACCTGATACATTCATGAGTTTGGCCATTCATGAGTTTGCCAGTCTTAGATCCCTAAATAAATTCTCATGAGTTGTGAGTCAGGAGTCGCAATCGGCAAAATATGAAATTTTGAATATAAAATATTTCAGTCAAACTGAAAACTGGATTTCAAGTGTTTCGAAACAACAGTTGTAACATAATGATTACCACCACACAAGTTGGCTCTTGTTTAACGACTCATGAGCGTGAGTTTTCCTGCAGTGTGAACTTCGAAACCTGCTTGCGAGTATCTCCTTAGCTAGGGTGTATTCCATTTCGAATCTTGCAGCAGCGAGTTATGAGTTTTTAGACCTGATACATTCATGAGTTTGCAAGTCGGAACTCCCTAAATAAATTCTCATGAGTTGTGAGTCACGCGTCGCAATCGACAAAATATGAAATTTTGAATATAAAATATTTCAGTCAAACTGAAAACTGGATTTCAAGTGTTTCGAAACAATAGCTGTAACAACATAATGACAACCACCACACAATTTGACTCCTGTGTAACAAATCATGAGTGTGAGTTTTCCTGCAGCGAGAACTTCGAACCCTGCTTTCGAGTACCTTCTTAGCTAGGGTGTATTGTTTGGTATGTCTGTTGTACTCCTCATCAAAATAGCATCTTCGTTCATTCATTTTACAATTGACAATAAATAATTAACAATTTTTATTTTTTGTATGTGTGTGTGCAATTTTTGGCTTGAAGTTCAATCATATTTAATAGACAACACACAACACTCACTACTTATGACACAAGTTCAAGGTCTTTGCTGGTAGGTAATAAAATATTAAATATTTCCAACAAATAATTATTACCTTTAATGCCCAAAAAGATTTATACAACTTGATGATGATGTGCAGTTGTTTATTACTTGACTCGTACATTTCTATTTTGTTTATTTTTACTGCAAATGACAAAAAATTTACACAAAATGTGGTTCTGGTCAGAAGTATTATAACAGGTGGTGAGGGTGTTAAAATGTCACCATAAAAGTCAAATTTTTCTAAATGATGACGTATATGTAAGTTGTTGAAGAAGTTATAAATGCCTAATGAGCGAACAGATTAGATTTAGTTTGAAGTTGACGTACATGCTAAACAAAAATGGCCCTTGTAACATTATGCAGGAACTATGTACATGTTTGGAACATCCATATACTTAAGCGCAAGCAAGCAAGAATTGAAGATATTTTTTTGTTATCTATCATGTGTTTGTTTTCATCAGTTTTCAACAAACAATTCCATATTTGGGTCACAAAATTATATATTATAATGAATTATTCATTATGTAATATTGTAAGGAAAACAAAATGTATTTGCACACAAGTGTACTATATTTGTGACAAGCTACAAACACGTTTTATTTGCATCCAAACAACAAAATCGTTATATTTGTATCCAAGCAACACAAGCGTTATATTTCACCACTCAAACTCTACAATTACGAAGGTGGTCAGAAAACTAGCCAACCTGACGTGTAGATGGTGCCATTAGTTTGAAAACCATAATTTGGTGAAAAGTGGCAACCTTATAAAACATATGTTTTATGTTTTAAGGTGCCACGTTTTTTAGTATTTTATTTGAGCCATCAAAATTAAACGATCTCAGTAAATTTGCACAAATGAACAAATTGGTCACCGTTATCTGTCGTTTTTTCACTGAAAAAACTGTCGTTTGTTATTGTTTGGATGCAAATATAGCATGTGTTTGCAGCTTGTGCCCAAACGCATTGTGTTTGCTATTCAATATTACATGTTTGAGACACAATGATTAATATGTTATAACATATGTATTTGCGACGCAAATATATCAGTGTTTGTGATACAAATACAGCCGTGTATGTTGCACTGTTTATGCTCTCGAGGGAGCAAGAGAATAAAAGAGGGGCAACGAGTGGGTATATCTTGTAAGTGTGGATCTGTCTTCTTGTATTATTCTCTCAGTGAGTGATTCATAAATATTCCTGAATGTGCGTGATGTATTGCGATTTAATTTCATATCGTCGTCAAAGGTTCAATGGACAGATGATATCAAAAGCATTAGATCAGTGAAAGAAGAATAAACGAAGGCTCGGACGGTTAAATTGTTTGTTATGTTGTTTTGGTTTTTGTGTATGCGTTTCGCATATATTTATGGGTGCGACCAAAGTGAGAAACGATTTTGAGGAGAGAAACTGGAGAGGGCAACAACGTGAATCCCTTTTTCTTGCCGAGCCTCTACTGAAAAAATCGGATAGACCGACCATTTGTGAAATATAATGAAAAAACACAAGTAATTAATACACGCTTGGCTTGCATGAACTAGAGCTGTATATGAGTATATTGTTTGTGTACCACCGCATAGTGATAACCACCGCATAGCTGAAACCTTCTGAAAACAAAAACGTGAGAGACAACAAAGAAAGGAGAAACAACAGAGCAGCCGATTCAAAACAAAACAAATAATGCATTCAATGCAAGTAAGTGTAAAAATCATTTAAGTCTTTTAATTTTTTGTATTAATTATAAAATTCGTTTCTAAATATTATTATGTTTAGGAGAAAATACGCATATGTTTCCACGTAAGTATATGGAGGTTTGTGGGAAACACGCGAATGCTTCCACATAAGTATATGGATGTTTGTCAATGAAGCACGCATATGTTTCCACGTAAAGCATACATATTTGTCAGTAAACATGCTAATGTTTGCATTTAAATACAACTGAATTTGAGACTTGCAAACATATAAATGTTTGAAGTGTGCCTAACATATACGTGGTTCCTACAGAATATGTTTCGTATGTTACAGAGGCCGTTTTTTTTCAATGCGTACTTATAATTCAATATTTCCATTTGAAACGTTTCAGTCCAAGCTATATTAAAATCAAGTTCTAGATTATTCTACGGGGGAGTCTGCTCCTTCATTATCGACTGTAAAATATTGGGAATCAGAGCTTAAACGAGGCCGTCCGGGCTGCCAAGACAAACACCCTAGTGGTCGACCAATTCTGGTGTCCACGCCAGACACGGTTAAGAAAATCCACAAAATAGTATTGGTTGATTGTCGGCCGAAGGTGCGTGAGCTAGCGGACATGATAGGCATTTCAAAAAGTGCTACACATCATATCGTCAGCTAAAATTCAAAAGAACGTATCTACAATTTTCATTTTGTTCAAAGGAGTTGAAAAAAAACTGGTAAATAAATACAAAAAATGCAGTTTGCCAGTATATTTTTGAATCTTACTGAAGGTAAGACTTTATTTTAGCAAAAGTTTGAAAATTTGAATTGAAAAATTAATTCCTCATCCTTTTACGAGGATTGTTTTTTCTCTTGGAAATAGAAATTAAAATTGTAGTTACGTGGTTTTGCATTCCTGCTAACGATATATTGACCGAAGATTTGAAGATGAGAAAGTTGTGCGCAAGATGGGTGCCGCGCTTGATTTTAATAGAGCAAAAACAGCATCGTGAAGACGTTTCAGTAGAGTGTTTGGTGATGTTTCGCCGCAGTAAAGCCAATTTTTTGCGATTGATCCTTCATAAATTCCGTGAAGTTGTAAACCCATCGGTCAGATGTAATTCGAGGAGCGGGAAAATTTTTATCGCATGTCAGCTAAATTTTTAAAATTCAGTTTTGTGGGACATTTTAGCGCCAACTTGGAATAAGTACGAAATTAACCCTTAAATGGATTTTCAGACTTGACTTTTTTGTGGCATTCAGGTTGAGTTTTGAGCTCTGATGTGTTAGGAAACTTATAGTAGAATTTTATGAGGAACATTTTTGTAGTACATTTTAACCTGTTTTCAGTGGTACTTTTTACCCATTTCCAAAAGAAGAACAAAAAGACCTATATATTGGGGCGGTATAGGGTTAAAGTATAAAAAAAAAATGTTTTTCATCCTATATTTAAAATGTAAGGATAACATGGTTTCTTATGCCGATTCATCAGTAGAATGTGCAAAAGGGGGCAAATTTCAGCCCCTTAAAAAACTCAGACGTAAAATTTCAGAACAACAATACACGTAAATTTGTTGTTATCCCCTCTACCAGAATCCGGTGTCAAAACCTTGTTATTTTTTTTTTTGTGTTCGATAGTGTAATTTTTAAATTTCAACTGACGAATTTTAAATTTCAATTGATGTCTTTTAAATTTCAGTTGATGTTTTTTAAAAATTTCAGTTGATGTTTTTTTTAAATTTCAGTAGATGTTTTTTTTAAATTTCACTTGCTGTATTTCAAATTGCAAATACAAATTTTAATTTTCAATTAATGTAATTTAAATTTTAATAAATTTTTTTTAGTAAGATTTGGGGCCTCGGTGTCATTTTTGCAAAAAAGTGATCATTTTGTCAGGCTCATATCTTGCAACCCGTTTGCAATTTTGATTTACTCTCTGAGGGAAAGTTGTAGCTCTTGTCAATAAACAAGTTTCTATAACATTCAGAATAAACTATTTCGAACTATTTGCAAGATATGAGCCTGACAAAATGATCACTTTTTTGCAAAAATTACACCAAGGCCCCAAATCTTTGGGGGCCCATAAAAAGAAGCCCATGACTTTGGCAAAACTGGGAGACACGGATCTTTTGTTTTTGTCGTTTATCACGTAGTGGTGTCCATATATGGTTATATTTCCATGACTTAAAAGAATTAAACACAGTAAAATTAAAAAATTTTCGAGAAATTTTTTACTTTTGCGGCTACCTAAACGGTGTTCAAAATCATTCCTAGGAAGATCATATGTTCTAGAAAGTTGTTTATTGAGATCTTAGGTACATTCTTGTAGTTGATTGTTTCCTTGAATTTTGAACGGTTTGCTATCTATGGACCTAAACAGGGGAGAAAAGGTTAAAAAATCGAATTTTTTGACCTTGAAGATGAAGTATTTTTGATTTTGTGTATTCACAATTTTTGTTTTTTATGACAAGAGCTACAACTTTCCCTCAGACAGTAAATTCCGAACGGATTGCAAGATAGGAGCCTGACAAAATGATCACTGTTTTTCAAAAATTACACTAAAGTCCCAAATCTTTGGGGGCCCATAAAAAAAAGTGCATGACTTTGGGGAAAACTGGGAGACACGGGTCTTTTATTCTATGTCTTTTATCACGTAGTGGTGTCCGTGTATGGTTATATTTCCATGACTTAAAAAATTACACACAGTGTAAAAGGAAATGGTGATAATGGGCGTTAAATTCATTTCAAATATTATTTCTTTTCCTAAAAATTTAAAACAGTTTTGAAATATAATGCTCATTATTAATCAAAAAACGAAACTAATTTCATCTCTATCAAATTGAATTATTTGCTATTTACTTGACCATAACTAACTTGTTAGTTAATTGCCCTAAACCATTTTAAGTTAAAACAAACAATCCCATTTATAAACCACCATTACCCTCCCCCCCTCGCCACAACACATCTCTTCCTCATATCTTGTTGCCTGACAAATCGATCAAGCTTTTTTTCTGCCACAGGCAGTTTCAGAAGCGTGTAAGGAAAGTGCTTTCCGCTAAGACAGATAGATAGACTCTAAGACGCAATTGGACGTAGTACGACTGAATATTTTGAAGTCTATCTGGAATACATTCTGTGCATTTCAATGAATTTCCAAGGAAATACAAATCTGAACTGCAACAAATCTTGGCACGAACCATTGCCAGCCAAAAGTGTCGCACACAATTGATCGCTGATTCTTTTTTAAATTTCTTTTTGTTTTACTGGCGTAAATAAAACAGCAACAAATCACAGTGATTTTAATTTAATAGCAGGAGCCGTGAATTTGTTTAACCAACCACTGGAATTGTTAAACAATGAGTGAGAGTCAGCCTATAAGGAAAATAGGTATGTATGTCAGTGGTTCTCAAAAGTTTTCTCCATTTCCAGTCACACAGAAACGCTTGATAAATCTCCGCATTGCCTTTAATTGCAATTCGTTGTTGCAACGAATATATTCTGAAAAATCTGTCTTTTTTGTTGTTTGGATGCAAATATTATGTGTTTGTAGCTTGTCGCAAATATAGTCTACTTGTGTCCAAACACATTGTGTTTGCTATTCAATATTTCATGTTGGAGACACAATGATTAATAATAGGTTATAATACGCAACAAAGGCTTTGTTTGTTAAAAACTGCTGAAACCCAAAACGTGTCAGGCAATGAAGAAACCAAAAAGCAGCAGATCTTCAATTCATAAAAACAATGCTTGCAAACATATACATAGTTCCTGCAGTATGTTGTTGGGACCAATTTTTTGCCACCATGCGGTTCTATCCTTCTCTTTATCTCGCCAGTAGGTAACACCAAGGATACGGAAGGATTCTTCGATCTGGTATTGTCAGCGGAGTCTCGGTCGTCCTCTTTTCCTGCTCGCGAGTACGCCAATCGAATGCTTGGTCATCTTCATCCATTCTGATAACATGGCCTAGCCAAAGCCATTAACCTAGTTTGATTCATGTACACGCTGAAAAATCTGTCCTTTTTTGTTGTTCGGATGCAAATATAACGTGTGTTTGGAGCTTGTCGTAAATATAATATACTTGTGTACAAACACATCGTGTTTGCTATTCAATATTACATGTTTGAGATACAATGATTAATAGGTTATAAAATATGTGTTTGCGACCCACATATATTCATATTTGTGATACAAATATAGCTGTGTTGCAGTGTTTATGCTCTCTCGAGAGCAAGGGAATAAAAGAGGGACACCGGGAGACTCTATCTTATAAGTGTGTATCTGTATTTTTGCATCATTCTCTCAGTCCGTGAGTCATAAATATTCCTGAATGTGCGCGTAAATTGCAGATGAAGTTAGTGTTTCTTCTTTTGGCTGAGGTATTGCGTTTTAGTTTCATGTATTCAGTCGTCAATGCTTCATCGGACAGAGGATATTAAAAGCTCTTGATCAGTGAAAAAATAATAAACGAATGATCGGAAGTTTAAATGGTTTGTAATGTTACTATGGTGTTTGTGTATGTGTTTCGTATATATGTGTGCGTGCTTCCAAAGTGAGAAACGATATTGAGGAAAGTAACAGGAAAGGGCAATAGCGTGAAGCCCTTTGTCTGTCCGAGCCTTTACTGAGAAAATCGGAACGGCGGATCATTTTTGAAATAAATGTAATAAAAAAACACAAGTAATTAATCCACGCTTGGTTTGCATGAACTAGATTTCTATATATGTATATTGTTCGTGTTCCAACGCATAGTGATAAGCAACGCATAGCTGAAACCTTCTAAAAACAAAAACGTGAGAGACAACAAAGAAAGGAGAAGCCAAAGAGAAACAGATTCTCATTCAAAAACAAATAATGCATTCAATGCAAATAAATATAAAAAGGACCGTTTTAAATCTATTAATTTTTTGTAATAAATATTTATAAATGTGGATTTATATTGTTAAAATTAATTACAATAAATAATAATAAATACATAGTGAAATAGAAAAATACTTCGTTTCTAAATATTATTATATTTGGGAGGAAATTCGCAAAAGTTCCCACGTAAGTAAATGTAGGTTTGGAGGAAACACGCGAATGCTTCCACGTAAGTATATGGATGTTTGGGATGAAGAACGCATATGTTTCCACATAAAAACATACATGTTTGTCAGTAAATATTATACTGTTTCCATTTAAATATAAGTAAGTTTGGGACTTGCAAACATATGAATGATTGAAGTGTGTTTCCTGCAGAATATGTTTGGGTAAATATGTTCCAACGACGTCGGTACTCACCGTTATCCTTTATAGTACCATATATTTTAGGGAGAATTTATCTCTCGAATACTCCCAGGTGTTTTGCAGCCGCCTGCGATAGTTCCCAAGTTTTGGAACCATATGCCAGAACAGGTAAAATTAGAGTCTGGTATAACTGAATTTATCTGTGTCGTGAGAGGGTTTTTGTAACTGTTTGATGAGCCCAAAATAGCCTCGATTTGCAAGCAAATGAGTTGCAGTTCTACTATTTATCTCCAGATCGACGTTGTTGATGTTGTTCACGGCGGATCCCACTTCACTTCAAAATTAAATCGCTTGTAGACGTTCAAGTGTCGACGCAATCGAGAGGTTTATCTTGTCATCAACAGCATCAATTTTGTCTTGCTCTCACTAACAGCAAGACCAACCCTCGTCGATTGTTGAAAAAATTACAGTAGAGTTGTGTAGTTCATGAGCGATTCAGTTCAATTGAACGATTCACTCTCGTGAACTAGATGAACTAGTCACTTGTTTTAGTAGTTCATGCTCTCTTTGTGAAATGGATGTTAACCACTTTCGTTTCAAAAATAGAAAAACATTAGAGAAACCCCAAATTTTAAACCCCAATAAACCGAACTCAATTTGTACCTCTAAAAGAAAAATGGTTTCCCACTACATCCCATGAAGGGACTGGGGATAGCTTCTCACAATCACTGAGCTGTGCGCTGTCCAGTTATCACTCACTGATTGGGACCTACAGTTTTACACCGATTCCGAACGGTATTTTGAGAAGCTTTTTCATGGCTATATACTCGATAGTGTCGCCGTCACTATGCGAGGTGATCGTCGTCGAAAGAAATTTAAGGTGGTCTGAGCAGGGATCGAACCCAGGATCTCATGTATTTACAAGAGGCGCGCACACTAAACATTGCACCACCTCTGCGTGGCCTAATATCAAATAATGCCTTCAATACAGCGACTTAGTTATGAAAATGTCCAAAACACCTTAGAAATCTGAAAAAAGAGATACAATGAACTAAAATGAACTATTGAACCAAACGAATGAACTAATTCATTCTGCTAAGTTGAACTAAAAGGAGCGCTCTCTCTAATGTGCAACTCTATGCCGCAGTAGACTCTCGCAGACTCCGCCCAATGATGCCAATGTCGTCAGCATCGCGAGCAATATATGGATTTTTATGTTGATGGTCTTGTTCACATTTATCGTAGAGTGAATATTTGGTTAGTTGTGGACTTATCTTCTCTAAACCCACACTGATAAGGTCCTATAAGGTTTTCAACAATTGGCTTTAGTCTTTCACACAAAACGCTCTATTCCTGACTATTCCTCTATTCCTGACTATTCCTCCAAACCTGCTTCTGCTGACTATTTCGCAATAGCGGGTCGACTGACTATTCTGCCATTTCGGTTTCGACTGATTATTCCAGTACAGCGACTTATATTGACTATTCCGCTAAAGTGGGTTTAGCTGACTATTTCATCGTATCAGCTTCGGCTGACTATTCCACTAAACCTGCTTCGGCTGACTATTCCACCATAGCGGCTTCGCAGACTATTCCAGCATGGCGGCTTGGGACGACTATTCAACTATAGCGGCTTATACTGACTATTCCGCTAAAGCGGCTTCGACTGAAAATTTCACCATAGCGGCTGACTATTCCGCTAAAGCGACATTGGTTGACAATTTCACGGTAGCAGCTTCGGCTGACTATTCCACTTTATCTGCGTCGGCTGACTATTCCACCATAGCGGCTTCTCAGACTATTCTAGCATGACAGCTTGGGACGACTATTCCACTATAGCGGCTTAGCCTCGATATTCCGCCATAGCGGCTTCGTCTGACTATTCCATTATACCGGCTTCTACTGACTATTACGCTAAAGCGGCTTCAGCTGACGATTAAGCCATAGAGGTATCGACTGACTATATCGGTTTCGTCTGAATATTCTGCTTATACTGACTATTCCACCATAGCGGCTTCGGCTGACTATTCCTCTTTAGAGGCTTAGACCGACTATTTCGCTATAGCGGATTCGACTGACTATTCCGCCATAGCGGCTTCAAATGACTATTCCGACGTAGCGGCTTAGTCTGAATACTCCGACATATCGGTTTCGTCTGAATATTCCGACATAGCGGCTGATACTGACTATTCCACCATAGCGGCATCGGCTGACTATTCCTCTATAGAGACTTAGACCGACTATTTCAATATAGCGGATTCGACTGACTATTCCGCCATAGCGGCTTCAAATGACTATTCCGACGTAGCGGCGTAGTCTGAATCATAGCGGATTCGTCTGACTATTCCGACATAGCTTTTATAGTGACCATTCCACTATAGCGAATTAAGCTGACACTTTCACTAGGGCTGCTTAGTCGGACTCTTTTGCCATGGCGCTTCGGCTAACTATTCTCTTGTTTTTTTTTATTTTTCGACAACAAATCCTAGCTTTCCTTATCTATTCTGAGCTGTCTGCGCCGATCTAGAACTATTCAAAGTCGAGTTACAACAAGGGTCCGAATTTCGTGGATAATGGGTTACCCAGGGTAATAGGGATAGGAATAAAAGATTGATTGATCGTTGTCATGGGGAGCGGGTAATGATTGTTTACCCATTACCCATAGGGTAATCGGGAACAAAATGGGTAGCTACCCACGACAATGGGGAATCACCCAGGGTAACCATCCCCATTTTTGATCGAAAATATGAAAAAAATTCTATATCTCGGAAACGCAACGTCGAATCGAAAAAATAACTAATTTTCGCAACACAGGGTAATGGGGAAACTAATCGGTGGCTACCCACGACAATGGGGAATTAGCTATTTACCCAGGGCGATGGGTAATAGGTTACCCAGGGTAACCAATTCCCATTTTTATTCGAAAATATGAAAATAGATCTATATCTCGGAAACGCAGCGTCGAATTGTAAAAATAACTAATTTTCGCCAGATTCTAAGGAGTTTTCATAAAGTGGTCGAATTCGTATGGAAGAATTTTTTATTTTTAAAAATCGCCAAAATAAAAAAATCCCTCAAGTAAACAAAGTACCTATAACTCGGAAACGGTGCGTCCTTCTCATAGCATTCATAATGAATTTGTTACCTCCATGAGAGGCTTTAAGCAACGAATGTCGCAAACAGCGCTTTGGCGATTTTTAATAAGAAAAATTTTTTTTTTCAAAATCGCTAACAGCGTTTTAGCGATTTTTATTTGAATAATTTTAGTTTAACCACTTTTTTAAAGTGATGGCGTATGAAAGTCGTCCATTGGTTAAAGCCCCTTTACGGAGGTAAAAAGTTTATTATTTTTGCGATTGTAAGCACCGTTTCCGATTAATAGCCACTTTTTTATTTTAGCGATTTTCTTATTTTGACGAATTTTTAAAAAAAAATCTTCCGTACGAATTGGACCACTATATGAAAAACCATTAGAAACTCATAAATATTAGTTATTTTCCGATATATAGAAATTATTTATAAGTTTTTCATATTTTAGATCAATTTTAGACTCATTATGATTACCCATTACCCTCAGGGTAATGGCAAAAATAATGTTTAGTTACCCACGACGATGGGGTGCGCTCCGTTACCGACATACGGACATGAGGGAATTTTAGCGTTCTTTAAGTGATACCATATTGAAGACAACCATTGGTTAACGCCTCTTTGCAGGTAACATTTTTATTATTTTTGCGATTGTACGCACCGTTTCCGATTAATAGCCACTTTTTTATTTTAACGATTTTCTTATTTTGACAAATTTTAAAAAAAAAAATTCAGTACGAATTGGACCACTATATGAGAAACTATTAGAAACTCATAAACATTAGTTATTTTTTCGATGGGACGCTCCGCTTGCACTATATAGAAATTTTTTCTAATTTTTTGATATTGTTACGAATTTCCTTATTCGTCCTTTTTGCGTTGTTTTATTCCCAATAATAAAACAAGGTTCGTTTTAAATTACGATAATTACAACGGTTTAACTTCCTTTTATTTTACTTATATAGTACAACAGTTTACTTTATTACTTTACGGCGTTTAATCACAAACTGAACTCTCCATTCCAAAGACCTCCGCTATTTATACCAACTCACCATACTCAAATGAAGTTATATCTAGCGAATTCAAGAACCTTCTAGTCGTTGTTTGTTACTTATCTTTGTAGAAGCATCTCGAATGGTGGAGAATTATCTTAACTGAGGCGAATTCATGGTACTGGTTTAGCGAGCTGGTACGTTGTTACAATGCATACTTTCAGGCGCAGCACTAACCGCCTGTTATTTACATAATGTTAGTAGAGTCATTAAGAGCAAGCAAAAGCTTTTACTTATTCGTAACAATATTTTAGATCAAAAATGGGGAAGGGAATGGACCCATCGCCGTGAGTAATTGGTAAATGCAGCTTACCCATACCCAATGTGTTATTGATAATCGTGATGGGTTATTACCCTGTTGGTAATGGGTAAATGTGATGGGTAATTTCGCTTCGTCGTGGGCAACTACCCATTATTTACCCCATTACCCTGTGGGTAATAGGCAATAATGAGTAATTCCCCATCGTCGTGGGCAACTACCCATTTTTTCCCCCATTATCCTGTGGGTAATGGCTAAACGATCATTACCTATTCACCACGGCGATGCGTATGGGCTACACATACTATTGGTGTACAGAATCAATGCATTGAACCGGTTCTTTACAGGAACCGATGACCGGAGCTAACAAGAAGCCAAAGACGGGTCAAAATGAACCGAAAGTGGTTCTTTAAGAATCGAAAACCGGGTGCAAAAGAACCGAAAATGGTTCCAAACACAAAAAAAAATGGTTCTACAGGAACTGAAAAACGGGATGAAAAACACCGTGAAACGGTTCCTGAATAAAAGGACTCGTTTCAGAACCATAAGTGTTAAAATTGGATTGAGGGTACAAAAAAGCGCATTTTTATCAAATTTTATATTTTTATAATAAGATATTTCACTTAAGCCTCTTTGGTACAGCAATTTTCGGAGAACTGGAACCGGTCCAATTACCCGGTTCTTCTCGGAACCGGACTCGACATAAAATAAATATTTATATAAAATTGTATATTCTTATAATAAGATATTTCACTTGGGGCCGCAATTTTCGAGAACCTAAACCGGTCCAAATACCCGGTTCTTTGCGGGACCGGACTCGACAGTAAATGCGTATTTTTATCAATTTTCATATCAAGATATTTCACTTAGGCCTCTTTGGGACAGCAATTTGCGGGTACCGGAACCGGTCCAAATAACCGGTTCTAGTAAATACGAAATCTGGTTACAACACTACATTCCGAAACCCAACCCTTGTCAACGGATCTGTAATGTTCATTGCACGCCAGTTACCCGGAAACCCGATCCTGACCTGACCCGGTGAATCCGAATCATCGGGTGCAGAGACTGGAAAATACCCGATATTATCGGCGGCGGCGGTTTAACCAATTTATGGTCAGCAACTGCGGCGCACCGCCAGAAATCAGGTCGAAGTTTTGGGAAGGGATTAAAGATCGATACCACTATAGTTAGAACATGCACAGGGATTACCCTTTTTGAATACAGGACGTTATATGCTATATCTTCTATCGTCAGGCATAGATTCCTTCAACCATATACTGCATATAAGTTGATTCATGTGGGCGGACTGTTTGCCACCATCCTGAAAAAGCTCAACGGGTACCCCATACGCAACCGCCGCTTTATTATTCTAAAGCCGGGAGATTGTCCTTCTAATCTCGTCTTGGCTGGGTGGGGGGCAATTTACACCGTGTTCCACTAACAATGTCTGCTGATGTTTACGGGAAGATTCTGAGTAAATTAGTGATGAGAAGGTTTCTCTCCACATTTTAAGCACACACTACTTATCTGTCACCAGATTTTCATTCTCTTCCTTGCAGGAGGGAACCCCATTATTCGGTGTGTTGCTCGATCTTCTTACCGTCACGCACTGGGACAAATGGAGGATTTAGTGCGACAAAATTATTTGTCTTCATATGGATTCAATAAATTTTAATAAAACTAGGTACCTCTGGGTTTTAAGGGTCGCTGATTACGAATCTGGTGTCAGGTTTAAAAAATTCAAAATGGCGGACAATTTTTTAAAAAATTTAAAGAATTCGCTTAAAATTTATTACACGGGATTTTTGGGGTCACTGATTACGATTTAAAAATTCAAAATGGCGGATCCAACATGGCGTACAATTTTTTCAAAATTGATCCATTTCGCTTATAACTTATTACACGGGAATTTTGATGGCAGTTTTTAAAAATTAAAAATTCAAATTTCTAAACATTTGGCCTAATTAAAAACTTAAAACGAGAATACTTATAGAAAGCGGTAATAATAAATATTTTTTTTAAAAGCTTTTATTTAAATTTGATCAACTGGTGATGATTCTACTTCAAATATTAAGAATTACAATTAATTGTTTTGCACTGTCACCTCTTGCTTGCCATTTCTGTAGTTCCAATTTGTATGCTATATGCAGTAAATACTCATAACATCTAATATAGCTGACCCGGCAGACTTCGTCCTGCCTTCAAAAGTATTTATAACATCAGATGGTAAACAATGATTAATATCTCGACGTGGCCGCCATCTATTTTAACAGCACCTTTACTTTTGCCTAAGAATTATATGTTGCGAATTTGAAACAAATCGGTTCATAAATAACCGAAATCGACATCAGCGCCACCTACTTTGCAGCGCCACCTATCTATGCAAATTATGGAAATTTTTTTGCCTACATACCATTCGGAGTCAACAGTGAACAAAATAAAAAAAGGCTCAGCCAAATCTGTCACTCCGTTCTTTAGTTATGCTGTCACAATCACACGCCAACTCATTTTTATATAACGGGTCCGCCAAATAACTGTTTTTTTTGAAAATGCTATAAAAAAAACTACTGAATATTTTCTCAAATTTCTTTTTTTAATTAAAAGTACAATCCTTCCGGTTAATAATGGAAAATAATTTCATTCAAATGGCTGCCTCGGCTGGCCATGCAGTAGCCTACACGATCGGTCCAATTTTTAAGCACATTATCGATTGTGTGCAGATGTATTTCACGAATATTGTACTTTAAAGCGTCAACTGTCTCTGGCTGGTCGGCGTAACACTTGTCTTTGAGGGCACCCCAAAAATAATAGTCCAACGGTGTCAAATCGCAGCTCCCAGGTGGCCAAACGACAGCAGCTCTGCGGCTGATAATGCGATCTTCAAAAACAGGGCGCAAAACATCGAGTGTAGCTTCGGCTGTGTGGCACGTAGCGCCGTCCGGTTGAAACCAAATGTTGCCAATATCCTCCTCTTCAATTTTTGTGAACAAAAATTCGTTCAACATGGTCCGATAACGATCGCCATTGACTGTAACGGCCACTCCTTGCTCATTTTCAAAGAAATATGGCCCAATTATGCCTCTGGACCAAAATCCGCACCAAACAGTGACTCGTTTTGGGTGCATCGGCTTTTCAATGTATGCGTGCGGGTTTTCTGTGCCCCAACTGCGACAATTTTTCTTGTTTAGATACCCGCCAACAATGAGCTTCATCTGAAAAGATGCTTTTTTTTGGCTAAATCGGCATCTGCAACATTACCATGATTTTCAAAGTAATGTCGCAATATTTCCCAGCGTTGTTCAGGCGTATACAAAACCATATTCGTTCAGCGGAAGGATAAAACTAAAAAGACATGAGCTAATTGTTACCATTCAATAAGCACTAGTTGAAAAAAAAACGTTAGATGGCGGACCCTTATATTAGATTTCCAAACTGTATCAAACCTATTACAATTTTGCTCGTCACTATACATGAACTATAACCTATATAGTCTAGGCGGTACATTTTTCATTGGAAGGGAACAACATTTATAAGTAGTATTGCAATGGAAATATCAGAAAAATAGGTAGATTGAAAGTGTGTCACCTAGGTCCACATTTTGATATAGCCCCCATACAAACTGTCCATCAAACCTTGATGCTATCGGCAGCAGAGTTTACAAATCTTAACCAATTTCAACAACATTTGGTCCGTACGCCTTTCTTAGATGAAGAATTACAATTTTTAAATGGGAATAGATCGACCAAAATATAGACATTACCCCTGTACACAGCGTACTGCCAAGTATGAGACTCTCAGCTCAAGAGTTTACACATCGTGACCAATATCAGTAAAATTTTATTCGTAAAATTTGCTAGATGTCAGACCACATTTTTTGAGACAAATGGTCCGATAATGCCTCCAGCCCAAAATCCGCACCAACATTCTGATGAGGATTTTTTCAACTCGAAATGCAACAGTTTCGACGATTACCCAAGCCACCAAGATGAAAATGAAGATCAAAATTGCGAATCGTATCCGCTAAATCTTCGTTATTTATAAAATATAGCTGGACCCGGCAAACTACGTTTTGCCTTCAAAGTTTTTGTAACGCCAAAGGGTGAACAAAAAAAGGCTGGCACCGCCCTCTTCCCCCCTGGCTGTAATTCGTACTGTTCCAACAACATATATACCAAAGCTCATCTTCATATCTCTGACAGTTCATGAGATATAGCCATTTTAAATTTCAAGTTCGATGGACGGTGCCACGCTGCTTTATCCAATCATAACCAAGTATAGCCAAGGAGTATCAGCAGGTCGTCAGTAACACATTGGGAAATTTTCATAACAATCGGTCTATTAGAAAAGCCGTCAGAGCGATTTTTGAAAAGGGGGCGTGGCATCGCCCACTTTCACCCTGAACGTAATTCAAACTGTTCCAGCAACATATATACCAAATCTCATCTTCATATCTCTGACAGTTCATGAGATATTGCCATTTTAAATTTCAAGTTGTATGGGCGGTGCCACGCTGCTTTATCCAATCACAACCAAGTATAGCCAAGGAGTATCAGCAGGTCGTCAGTAACACATTGTGAAATTTTCATAACAATTGGTCTATTAGAAAATCCGTCAGAGCGATTTTTGAAAAGGGGACGTGGCACCGCCCACTTTCACCCTGGCTGTATAGCCTATATCACCCGCTAGATGATTCCGAATATTGTCTGAAAATCTCATCAAAATCGGCCCGGCCGTTTTGGAGTCCATACCTTTCATACATACATACATCCTCTTTTATATATATAGATATTTATGTAGCACCAGAATCCCATACTTAAAGGTGTCTTCATTACAGACTCTATTCTTTAATTTTTATAAATCGTTTAAAATTTTGGGAGTAGCTTTAGAAACATTACACGCTTGTGAACTTGCAGTATTACTCAATATGTTGACAGTATTTCCATCCAGCATTGTACATATAGGGATATGTTTAAATTTTATTTCTTTACCGTCAAGTACGATTAATGTGGGCTCCAATTGCAATATTTGATTTTGAATTTCGTTATACTCTTCTTTCACATTTTGGACGTTTTCCTTTTTTTTCTTGGTCGATAATACTTGGTCGATGATGGTGACATGTTCTTCGAAAATATTTTGTCATTATTGCTATTAGATTCACACATTTGTAGTGGCACAATCGTACATAAAATTATATTAGAGTCCGCATATACTGAATTATTCGCAAAATTTTGTTTATATATACTGTGTCCACCGCTGCCATGCAAGCCCCATTTATAATAAACATCAATTGTATCACAGTCAGTGGAAATATACTGTAGTATCACATCAGACTGAACTTAAGCCAGACGTTGCGTAGTATGTGCAGGAAGATCTTGAAGCGGTACCACAGCCTCATTTTCGTTTATCTCAATATTTGCAGGAGAACACTTTGTTTTGGCCTCTCCTATCACATGATATGAGGGATAAATATTAGCTCCTATTTCTTTTGCTCCAAGTCGCATCCAAGGTCCACTATAAGAGCTAAAGCTTCTTCAGAATTGTAAGGTGTTAGAGAAGCAGAAGATGAAGTATCACGTGCCAATTTCATTCTTTTTAAACTTTTGGGTGAAGAATTGAAGGCTAACTTTACAACTTCAGCTGCTCTTCTGTTGCCTGATTTCACCAAGCTTGTTTCTGCAGCCAAACATAATTTTTCTGAATTAAGATCTGATACAATCGCTTACTGCGATGAGAACTTTCTTCAAATGATTTTCCGGGTCTGCCTCGCATCTTTTGTTCTGAATGAGTTCCTACCGATAATGGACGCAGTGATGATTGTATCTCCGGGAGTTTTAGGTTTTACACTAACGCCACTTCGTAAACATCTTAGAACCAAAACACTTTAACTTCCTGTTTTATTTGTTTTACTAAATCTTCAGAAACCTCGCTAACACCAATTTTGCCCAAAATATAGTGTAATAGTTGTTCATTACAGTTTTTATGATGACAAATTATAAAATTGATGGTTTTTCAGTGCATCAAATAACTCCTTTCTCTTCATTTTCATCTTCTTTGACGCACAGATCTTAGTACACCCAATGTAGTTGTGGAATTTCCCTTTCTAATATATTTTCGTAGCAGTTTAAGTTCACATAAGTGGTGCACAAAAGTATTTTATGAGGAGACTGAAAAAAAGACAAAATTAGCGAATTAAAAAAAAAATGCATTTGCATGTGGGATTTTCAGAATTAGGTGTACGACCCAAGAAAAATATGATGTATTTATTGAAACGGGAGACGGGGGGACCACGACTTGACTTTTTTACACTTATTAGTAGTTGATTTATTTAACTTATAAGGAAATATCATGGAACTGCTTGGAACTTTTTTTATAGCTCTACACAAAGTATATTTTTCAATATATTTCATAATATAAACATTATACTACACCTACACTACATACAATTGTTACTTTAATAACAACTGCGAATTGTATTAGATACCTGATGCTTAAAAATATATTTCAAAAACTCCAAACTGTAAATTTACAAAAAACAAGGTGGCGCAAAAGTAAACTTCCGATGTTTTTTGGCTGTAATTTAAAAAAAAAATTAAAAACTTTGATTCTTCTTGTGGATTATTTTTATTTGGTCTTTTAATTTTTTTTACATCAAGTCGAGAATATGATGTCATGTAAATGGCCGCCGCCACAGTTGATTGTCATTTGAGCCCTTTTTATGGTATTTTCCATCACTTTGGCCAAAACTTCCGGCGATACGTCCTCACATTCTTGACGGATATTGTCTTTAAGAGCTGCAAGAGTCTGAGGCTTGTTGACATAAACCCGCGACTTCAAAAAGCCCCACAAAAAGAAGTCTGGAGCGGTCAAATCAGGCGATCTTGCTGGCCAGTGCAAATCGCCAAAATGGGAGATTAGGCGCCCGGGAAATGCATCCTTCAGCATATCGGTTGTGGCATGTGCAGTGTGTGCCGTTGCACTGTCCTGTTGGAACCACATGTTTTCCAATCCCAATTCATCAAGTGGCGGCAAAAATAACTCGTTGATCATTGCTCTGTAGCGCTCACGGCGCTTCCATGACATCCTCGGCTACAGCAGCAATATTCTCTGCAGAACGGCTACTCCGGGGTCTGCCACGCCTGGCAGCATCTCGTGTTGTGCCAGTCTCTTCGAGGCGAGCGGCTAAACGTCGCAGTGTTTCACCAGTTGGCGTTGGACGGCCAGGAAATCTGCAACGAAATTCACGTTGTGCCAAAGTCACCGACCGATTATTGGTCAAATAAATAGTCAGCAATATTCCGCGTTCTGGAGCAGTGTAGCGTAACATTGTTTATTAACGTGAATTTCGCATGTGTTTACTACACAAATGTCAAAACAGAACTGACATTAGGGGCCAATCGCAAAATTTATAGCATTTTCTGATAGGAGGATTACTTTTGCGCCACCTTGTATTAATACTTTGCACGCATGTAGGTTAATTGCGTACTGGTTTATAGAGCATATTAAGTGCAATAGTGGTTTTATTTAACAAAATAAAAAATTCCATTTTTGTCGTCCTAATTCGGTTATTTGTCCCTGTGTGCGTCGTCAAAAAATTTCGAGGTGCATTATTAAGAGTCCAAACAAAAAAAAAACCCAAGCGTCTAAACTAAATGGGGGAGAGAGCGTCTGGTGACTTGAATTGAGTTTTTCGCTTTGCATCGTGTATAGTTGCGACCCTTTTCTGGAATTTGTTTGAAAGTTTGGAAGCATACTATTATTGATGTATAGGATTTAAATTGTTTTTACTGCTTTTAACAATTTTTCATTCACTTTAATTGTATTGTGTTCAAAATAAATCTTTTTATCCTTTTTCTTCAATTTTCTTTTGTACGTATGAGTATGTATGTGTTGGTTGCTCTCATAGAGTAAATTTATAGTAGAGCCGCCATTTGTCTCATTACAGTAGAGCCGCCATTTGTCTCATCATTTGTCTCATCTGACATTTCCTTTCACACTCTTCGTGATGCGGTCGGTGTGATAGAGAGATGTTTGACGAAAAGTGATATACACCAGGTGGAATTACAATAACTTCTTGCTTTAGTTTTTCATGCCATTTTGGTGAAAAACTGTGAAATTTAAATGTGTTTTAAACTTTTTTATTGACTGTTATTGTTAGCATACATTTGTGTTGTATTTAACACATTAATTTTAACACACAAAACGAAATGCCGTTGTTGTTATTTTGTTCGTTGTTTTGAACCATTGCCTCTATCTGGTATTAGTAAAGCAATTCTTTTCAACATCAAACGTATACATCACACGAGGACAAATGTCAAAAATTTGGTGAGTGAAAGATTTTCTCTACCCATATTTACTCTATGGTTGCTCTAATGGTTGTTATGAAAATGTGGCATCTCCATTCTCTCAATTGCGAGATTTCGTGAGAGCGCAGCCTAGAAATTAGAAAAGATTCGATCTAGCGGCGAGTCGTCAGCCGCAGCGGAGTTCCGTCACGATTTTTCCCTGCCATATTTCCCTGTAACTAAAACGTCGTCGTCTGTAGCGAGTTTGATTATGTTTGGACTCTTGTCCGGCACATTTCGGTATTTTCACTCTCTCTCTCTCTCTCTCTCTCTCTCTATCTCTCACTCTCTCTATGCTCCTGCTGTCAGTTAATTCTGTGTCCACCATTTACAGCGACAATAAGTCTTGTGTGACACGTTAAGGATCACTGCACCACAGTCAAGTGCAAGTACTCTAGCTAGAATATTTTTCAACCGAAATCATCAAAATAATTATTTCATAATTTTCTTAAATTAATTTACCACATGGATTGAAATTGTTTAGTACTTTATAGCGGAATACTTAACATTATACAATTTTAAAAATTCCTAAATTAAAATGACTTTTGCCCTCTAAAGTTAGAGATTAAACAGACTCTACAACGCTTGACTTAAAGATGTTTCCTGACTTCTATGTCAGCTTCATTTTTTCGGCAACCGACAAAAATGTTAAATACAAAGTTTTGCACCAAACCATTACTAATTGCTATGAATAATAGAATCTAAAAGCGGAAATTTCTAAAAAAAAAATTGTGTTTTTTATTTTCATTTAATAAATCGTTTAGTGTTTTCTGCCAAAAGGAAGAGGGGGCAGTTAATGTGGTGGAAAAACTAATGTATCTTTGTCAGACATATGAGAAAATTCTTATGTCATCAAAATGGTACAAGTTCAAGTACGGAATAAATTTTTGCGACATCGCATTGCTATTATTTCAAAATGAATATAATTGCGAAATTTAAAAAAAAATAACTATACAATAAAATTTTCTGAGAGAAATCAATATTGCTGAAGTTTCGATAGAAAACATTTTAAAGATCATGTTTAGGCATAGTCATGCGATCTCTTCAGCATCTCAATTAAAGTCATCAGCAATAAAAGTAACATACTTACTTACTTATCCGGTCTCGGACAACCCCGGGGGGTCAGTGACCTTACAAAACGAAGATAACATATTTCGCCAACAAGTTCGAGCTTTTGCTTTATTTCTCCGGTTGGCAATACCAAGTGTACGTTACTATTTTACGTCTTCCTTCGAGGTCGGTTTCGAATACCCTTCGTGCTGGTTCGTCCATCCATTCTACTGACATGGCCCAGCCACCGCGATATCTTGATCCGCTTAACTATGTCAATGTCGGGATAAAGCTCATACAGCTCATGGTTCATGCGTCGCCGATACTCGCCGTTGTGCACTATAGGGCGATAAATTTTTCGGAGTATTTTCTCTCGAAGACTCCTACTGATGTTTCGTCTGCTTGCGATAATACCCAGGATTCTGCGCCATAAAGCAAGACAGGTGGTATGAGAGTCTGGTATAATTGGACTTTTGTTACTCGAGAGAGGGCTTTATCTCTAAAGTGCCTGCTTAGCCCAAAATAACATCTATTCGCATGCACAATTCTCCGCTTGATCTCAAGGCTGACGTTGTTGGTTTTGTTCACGGCAGATCCGAGATATATAAATTCGTCCACTACGTCGAAGTTATAACGGTCTAATCGCGTGGAGGCCCTGTTCATTGAAACCATTAATTTTGTCTTGTCCTCATTTACCGTCAGACCCACTTTTGCTGACTCCTTCTCAATTCTCGAAAAAACCGCAGTAACTTCTCTACTTGTGCACCCAATGATGTCTATATCATCAGCATACGCGAGCAGCATGTGACTTTTGCTGCTGATGGTTTTATTCATGTTGACTGCAGCTTTTCTCATAATGATCTCCATTAAGATGTTAAAGAGATCCCACGATAGGGTGTCGCCTTGCCTGAGGCCTCGCTTAGTTTCGAAAGGTTCGGTAAGATCCTTACCAACTTTCACTGCGGATTTGGTGTTCGTCAAGGTCATCCTGCAAAGGCGTATGAGTTTTGCAGGAATACCAAGCTCAGACATTGCTTCATAGAGTTTCTCACGTATCGGACTATCGAAGGCCGCTTTATAATCGATAAATAGATGACAGGTGTCGATTTGTTTTTCGTGTGTCTTCTCCAGGATTTGGCGTAGCGTGAAAATCTGGTCAGTTGTCGATTTTCCAGGCCTAAAGCCACACTGGTATGGTCCAATCAGGTCAGCGATAATTGGTTTTAGTCTTTCGCACATTATAATTTATAGAACCTTATATGCAATGGATAAAAGGTTATTCCACGGTAGTTGGCACAGAGACTCGGGTCACCTTTTTTAAATATGGGACATAGTACACTGAGACTCCATTCGCCGGGCATGCATTCATCTAACCAAATTTTGCTAATGAGCTGATGCATGCACCTTAACAGCTCATCGCCGCCAGCCTTAAACAGCTCCGCCGACAATCCATCGGCTCCTGCGGCTTTGTTGTTCTTAATCCGGGCAATAGTTTGAAGTTTTGTTTGTAGTTTAAAGTTTTGAAGTTTTGAATAGCTGTTCTGACCTCGTCTTGGTTAGAAGGGGGGCAATCGACGTCGTCGTTCATATTGTAATCGATTGTCCCATCGTCATTGGATATCTCAGGTACTAGTAGCGCGGCGAAATGCTCTCTCCATATTCCCAACATGCTCTGCACATCTGCGACGAGATTTTCGTCCTTGTCTTTACAGAAGTGGGGCCCTGAACCATGTCCATTAGTTCCGTTTTTATCTTTTTGGTAGAATTTTCGGGCTTCGTTCTTCCTTCTGTATGTCTCAATTTTCTCACTCTCGCGCTTTCTCCACTGCCGTTTCTTACGCCTAAAGAGACGGTTTACCTCCTTTCTTTTCTCCCTATACCGCTCAGTTGCAGCTCGCGTTGCAATTGACTGAAGCATTACCATACGTGCAGCGTTCTTTTCGCCATTTGCAATCAGTCTTCACCGTACCACGGTTTATTATTTTTCGAAACCAAGTACGGTTGTTGCGGCAGTTTTTATAGAGTCGGAAATGGGTTTCCACTGCGCATCAGGATCGTCATCGGGAGGAGGTGGGTTCTGTGCCAAAAGTTGCGAGAGCTTCCTTGAGTAGGCTGTGGCTACCTCTGGTAGTTGCAGCTTTCCGATGTCCAGCTTCTTCTGCGTCTGGTTTCGTACGATTTTCGCTCTACTTAATCTTGTGCGAACCTTTGCTGCTACCAGGTAGTGATAAAGAATCGATGTTAGCTCCTCTGCTCACTCGTACGTCCACTGGATGAGTGCCTTCCATCAATTACCATGTTATCAATTTGGTTCTTCGTTCTTTAATCAGGGGATACCCAAGTAGCCTTGTGGATGTCTTTATGCTGGAATCTTGTACCAATAATGACCATGTTTTTTGCCGCGGCAAAGTCAATCAGTCTCATACCGTTGTCGGAACTGTCAGCATGTAGACTGAAATTGCCAATAGTTGGATTAAACACATTCTCCCTTCCTACTTTGGCATTAAAATCTCCTAGTACAATCTTAATATCATGGCCAGGGCAGCGGTCATACGTTTCCTCTAGGAGCTCAGAGAATATGTCTTTGGCATCATCATCTTTCTCTTCTGTAGTCGGGGCATGCAAACAAATTGGCGAAATATAAAAATATTTCGCTTTTATGCGGATTGTGGTTATACGTTCATGCACAGGATTGAACCTAGAGACTAGATGTCGCAATCTTTTTCCAACTACAAATCCGCCACCAAATTCATGTTTTTTTTCATGGCAACTGTAGTATATGTCGCAGTTTCTTTTTCTTGTGCAGCCATGTCCTGTCCATCGCATTTCCTGGATTGCGGTAATGTCAGACTTATAACTTTCGAGGACATCTGCCACTTGGTTACTTGCACCGGATCTATATAGAGTTCTTACATTCCAAGTGCATATCCGTAAATCGTGGTCCTTATAACGTTTGCGGGGGTCGGCAACAAATAGGGGTTGTTTATGTTTTCTTGTTCGTTTACGTATTTTCACTGCCATTATGAACGGTGGCGGGAGGCAAACCCAGCCCACCGTGTTTTTGCATTTTACCTACTGCCAGGATATTTGATTGCAGCCGCCCATTATGGATCAGACGCTGTCAAGGATGCGATATGTTGAACCTGGATTTTCTTCTTTTAGTTGCTATCCACCGTTGGCCTGTATGGTTGGCTCATCCGCCTTTTAAGGACAAAAGAATATGCCCGATTGTTTGATGAGCTTCAGTGACATCAATCAGTCACCTACTAAACCTGATTTGATGCTCATTTGTTTCGCCTTTTCACTCTAGCTAGCTAACGGAGGTCTCCGAAAAGCCATTGCCCAGGACATACTGCGTGGAAGTAGTGAGCTGCTTGGACTGCCCAATGAACCTGATAATAAGTAAATGATTTTATCAGATTTTTTTAATGTTTGAATTCCATTTATCAATTTTTGGATTTTATACATGATTTTTTTATTGAAATTTGAAGATATGGCAATAAGGGTAAAGGCCAAGTATCAATTTTAAAGTAAAAATAACACAACACTGACCCCCAACTTGCAAATTTAAAAGGGAAAACAATTTCCGAGGGTGTTTTACGGATATTGATCGCCTGGTTGTAGACCCGAACAAGACCGAGATTCTACTAAAAGTTATGGTATTCCCATCAAGAATCCTAGAGCATAGAGATTGACGACATAATGCATCACTGCCAATATGTGCATCCATCACTCCTACTGATGCAGTAAATGTGATGATTTCATTGCTGCCATTGGACTTTATACGTAGGGTTTGAAGTTACTAACTAATTTTCATTTTTAAAATGTGCTAATGACTTTGACTAAGAACATGATTTGAACAAATGGAAGTTAAACAGCCTACACACAAAATGTTTTCATTTGCTACGACTACCACTGTGGTAAACATGCAAGTCGTAGCCGACAACAAGAGGCATTCGGGTAAGAACGACTAATGACAGAAATAGTCGAAGCATACGTTGTGATAGTAAAAGCAACAGTCAATGCAATGACTGAAATGAATGACTACTGAAAGCCTAATTTGACTATCAGGGATTTTAAATAATAATAATGTTGTATAAATTGTATAAACGCCGAAAATCTGTATTTTTTATTGTTTGGGTGCATAAGGTGTATTTGGAGTTTGTCGCAAATATAGTATACTTCTTCCCAAACATATTGTGTTTGCTATACAATATTATACGTTGGAGAGACAATGATTAATATTTTATAATAAATGTTTTTGTAACCCAAATTTGGCTTTGTCATTTCGAGTCATTCGGGTGTGAACGACTAATGACAGCAATAGTCGAAGCATACGTTTTCATAGCAAAAGCAACAGTCAATGCAATGACTGAAACGAATGATTACTGAAAGTGTGTTCGAAATCACGGACGATGGGTTAAAACCTTTTTGTTACACGGTACCTGTTCGATTTATATGAACACATTAGTAAATGTTACATTGGAAAATTAAAAAAGAATAGTTTTTGGGCTGAAGGCTCTTTTGCTATTGCATATTCTTTTTTCTTACATCTGCTTTAACATTAGATGTAGTATTGTTAAAATAAATAAATAAATATTTAGCTCAATGAAATAATTGTGTTTGTTTTGTCATAAACAGAGCGACGACAAAAAGTATTGAATAGTATAGAGAACTTATTTCACTCTTTTCCGCTCTGATGTAGAGAGTCAGAGTAAAAAAGCATAAACGAGTCTTATTCTCTTTATAGAATATTTCAATATAAATGCACCATATCGACAATGTTATTACATAAAACAACACAAAAAGCATAAAAGCTGCAAAAGGCATCAATGTTTCACATCAAAATTATGAATGGTCCAAGTTACGACAAAAAGAGAGTAATCATTCCCTTGATGTCGCCAGTGCTTTTGAGCCATACAATTCGTTCCATGAGTTCTCTATACTATTCAATGCTCTTTGGCGACGACGACCTGCTTGTTTGTTCGCAGCCGCTACATCAATACCATCATATTTATTTGCATGCAGAGACTATTGTTGTACAACAACCACGTGATGCTAACGCTGTGTGTTGTTTGCATGTGGTCACTTTGATAGATTGCCCTACCCGTGCCTATAGATGTTAAAACATCAATAATAACGTTTTTTAAATTAGATCCTGAAGATGATCGTCGATGACGAGCGAAATATTGAAATAAAATAGAATATGATAAAGAATATAAATTGAAAAACATTTTTGTTTTTTATATGTGGACCTTGAGCCGGAAAAATTAGAAATACAATAATAATAATGTTGTATAAATTGTAGACGCTGATAGTTCTGTTTTTTTTTTGATTAGCAGTTTGTCGCAAATATAGTATACTTCTGCCCAAACATATTGTGTTTGCTATTCAATATTACATGTTGGAGACACAATAATATATGTTTTTGCGACCCAAATGTGGCTTTGTTTGTTGAAAACGGCTGAAAGCAAAAACGTAACAGACAACAAATCATGTTTCATGTTTCTTTTCCAGTCGGTACCAGGACACTGCGGCATTCCGAGAAACTGCAATGTGCATGAAATGACAGTACTAGGGACTATCTTACAAATTACATACCAATGGGAGCCTGTTGCAATGCTTTTTTGGTTGCTTTTTGCGGGAAACCGATCAACCACTCCCCGTGATCGAATACGTATCTCACCTGAGATTTTTTGCCTGAGATATATTTTCGAACACGTAGAGTTAACAGGTTCTTGCGTAGCTCGATATAAACAAAACGGTCTCGGGACCCGCATGAAATTCCGGAAATTGTTTTGAAAACGTGCTCTTCGCCACTTGCTCGCCCATTACACAAGATTTTCAACCTCTTATACCATGCGGGTATCTTCACTTCGCGTTGGAACCTTCCAAATTGACAGCCATTCCCAAAATTGGGCGAGGCTAATAACCCCCATAACACTGTGGAACAAAATAAAACTTTTTCGAAAATAGCAATATTCTGGAAGAGGGGGTAAACAAAATATACCTATATCGGCGTTTTGAAAGTTTACGTCTGAATTTTTTTAAGGGGTGGGAGTGAAATTTACCGCCTATTGCACATTCTTATGATGAATCGGCATAGGAAACCATGTTACCCTTGCATTTTAAGTATAGGATGCGTTCTGTAATTTTATGTAAAAAAATAGGATGCGTTCTGTAATTTTATGTACCGTCTCAATATATAGGACTTTTTTGTTCTTTTCCAGTGATCGACAGTATGGCTTCCCAAGAAACCTTTCCAACGGTGATCTGATGGTGTTCCTCTCGGAACAGTGGAGTCGGTCCATGCATAGACTGTGTGAGAGTAAAGCAGTGGCTCTCGATATTTCCAAAGCATTTGACAGTGACAGTCACGATACACTGATACTAAATATTAAAGCTTTTTGCTTAGGTGATAACTTCTGCGGTTGATGCAATCAATGGTAGTGTGCGCGACTCTTGTACATGAGGGCTCTTGTACGTGGGTTCGATCCCTGCTTTGGCTACCTTAAACTTCCTTCTACAGCGTTCACTTCGCTTAGTGACTACGACACTTTTGAGTATTTAGCCATGCAAAAGCTTCTCAAAATACCGTTCGGAATCGGGAACACCATTTCTTTTATTTTTTTTAATGGAGTCTCTTGGGGCTGTTGTGGATCGGTCTCACTCCTTAACGCTGAACACAATTCCAACTGCTTTAGAGCCCAATCGGCGAAAGAACGACGCATATGATGGCGTCGTAGCTCTAATTCCTGCACCAGCTGGATCTTATACGGGTGTAGGCCAAGATTTTTGTGCAAACTTTTCCACGAAGTGGACGGTCAGAGACCCAATTCCTGCGACCGACGACGCATCGATTAATTTGGATCTTCTTCTACAATTTCGTTTACAGCGGCGAAATTCTCTGCAGTACGTATATTTCTTCGAAGTGTTGGTGTTATTGCATCATTTCGAGGGTATGTGGTATGAAATCTATCCACAATTGGGCGGATGGCTTGCTCAGATGGACGATTATTTTCGCCTTAAAAATCACGAGGTCGTGATACCAAATTTGGACAATTCGGTAGCGTAGTTCAAGAGTGAATCTATTCATGATAATATGCCTGAGTATACTGATCACAAATGTCAAAAAGTGAGCGCAGTATGACAGTTCGTTTGACAGCTAAACCTTTCGTAAATTCTATCTACACAATGTGCACAAAACCGGATGCGGATCCGTTTCGAACCCGTTACGGGTCCATAAAATCATAAAAAAGCGAACCGTCACGTGTCCGAAAAACATGAAAATAGCGAATCATTGAAACTGCGATTTGGCGGACCAATCTCGAACCTGTTACGAGTCCGTTGAAGTATAAAAGACGAATGAGTGAAATTGGGATTTGACGGGTTCATCTCGAACCGAATCAGTGAAATTGCAATTTGGCGAAACCGTTACGAGTCCGTAAAAATCATTGAGAAGTTTCGAAGTTTCAAGTTTCGAACCCGTTGCGAGTCCGTAAAAACAGAAAAGGCGAATCAGTGAAATATTTACAGTCGCAGATTTATATCTCAGTTGATAAAAAAAAAAGAACTAAAACGATGAAAATTTAACTGACAACGAAACTTTGGAAAACTTCAGTGGATTAGAGGTTGACAATTTAGTTCATTTACATATTTTAATGTTAAATATATTTTAAATATCAGAGCGAATTCGTTTCCAATCCGCAAAAATTGATAAAAGACGATCCGTCTCCAATCCATTTTATTCACAAAAAAAAACGAATCCTAAACGGATTCGAATATGTCCGAAACGGATACGAATATGTCCGTTGCGAGTTCGAGACGACTTCGAAAAAGTAGAAAAAACGATTTGGGTTTTCGAGAGGAAATTCGTACGCAAACGGACTCGATATGAGTATTTAACGGATGTACGTTTCGGACAAAACGTCCGAATAAACGGATCCGTCACACTGCGTAAGTAAAAACACAGCCTTTAAGTCGCACACATTCGGCCGAAGATGGAATATAAAAAAATAAATTACATCCCATGATGGAATTGGGGAGAGCTTTTCACAACCCGTGAGCTATGCGCTTTCTAATTTTATACTCCTTGATTGGGACCTACAGTTTTACACCGGTTCCGAAATGTGTTTCAGAAGAATACCGTTACCATCTCTAAGCGAAGTGATCGCCGGTGAAAGAAATTTAAAATGGGGCTGGTGCCCTAAGTCCACCCTTGAGCTTCTGGACAGTGTACAGAGAAGGGAAATGTTGATAGTAGGTGATAGCAGGGTAGCAGACTCTGTTGTCTTATTGGGACATCGTGAGCTGTGTGTCGTTTTTCTATCGGTATTTTCATGATAAGTGTTCCTATGATCTACATGATATCAGGCCAGAAGTTAGAGTATTTAACGACAAGGTGGTCCTGGGAGTCGCATTCATTTCTTGTCACTTGGCCAATGGATCGAACTACGCACTACAGAGAGAATTCAGTAGGACGGTCAGTTTTTGGAATTAATTCCCGGCGAGAGTATTCCCTATTATACGGCATTTACACCGACTAAGATTAGCGAATTACGATGGTTAACTTCGTTAACCCGCGATAACCCAGATGATTAATCATACAATTTTAATCTGTAGAAACTGAAGTTTAATTTTTAACCTCATTTTAAACCGATGTACATTTTGATGCAGCACTGTTAGCTACTAAAAAAAATGCAACCATAATAAAAACATACACAAAAAATCAACTGTTCGAAAATTTTCCGACGCGTCGCCGCCACAAAAACTCTTTTGAAGCTCACGTCGCCGCCAATAATGGATCTAATTGGTTTAAACTGTGAGCAGATTTAATCGACTGTCCCGATTTGACTCACTGATCCAATTTTAAAAGTTCAATTATTTCAAAATTATCCCAAATTTGTATAAATCTGGCAAAACCGATTACCGCCAACTTAATTTTTCTGTTGTGACGCCGTCTTCGATAATTTTGTATCGGCGCGGAGTTTATCTAAGAACGGAGTTGCCAACTGAATGGGAATTTAATCTCAAATGGATCGAACTACTGGTTGGTTGGTTGAAAAGGCTGCAAGACAGCACGCTTAGGCTAAAGAAGCCCATTGTGATACCTGCAGTTTCCTCTATAGCAACGATTGACTAGTCGTCTAGCCAATTTGCCCTTTCAATAAATTTGTCCATAAGACCTACAGGAATATCCTGTAGGGCTACGGTGCTAAATAAATGTGTTCCGAATATCCTACTTCTCAGTCCTGCCAGAGCAGGCCAATCCAAGAGAAGGTGTTTCGTCGTTTCCTCCTCTTCTTCCATGCAGCATCTACAGAGAGTGGAGTTTGTATGTCCCAATCTTAGGACGTGTTTTCATACAAGACAATGTCCCGTAAGTGTTACTATCATTGTGGATAACCTGCCTCTCGGCAATTTAAGTAGTTGCCTAGTCCTCCTCCTGTCCACCTGTGGCCAGAGGACCTTGGCTCGTTTGCAAGTTGAAGTAAGTCTCCACTTGTCCTTGAACATATTATCGGCCCACTGCCTGATCTGTAAACGGCTTCTTTTGCCGGAAGAACCTGTGCCGTAGTACCCTGTCTAGCTAACGCATCCGCTACGCAATTGCCTGGAATGTCGCTGTGTCCCGGTATCCAGATGAGCCTGATGTTGAAATACTCTGCCATCACCCTAAGTGATGAGTGGCATTCTTTCACCGTCAGGGACGTAGCAAACATGGCTTCCAGGGATTTTATTACAGCCTGGCTGTCTGTGTAGATACATATTCTCCGGAGGGTTGTGACACTACTTTTCAGTAGTTCAGCAACCTCCAGTATGGCGGTAATTTCCGCCTGAAATACACTACAGTGATCAGGCAGCTTGAAGGAGATATTTACATTTAGGTCCGGTGAATGAACCCCATTGGCTACTTGCTCGTCCAACTTTGATCCATACGTGAACAATTTGATACTACTGGTATCCGCTTCCAGTGACTTTCCCAGGTATTCCTGTTCGGAATAGAAGTCCTTAGATTTGTCGCTGGTAGATGGTAGGGGATACAATAGTCCGTTTTTACGGGAATAGAGTGGAACCCGGTATAGTAATTCAGACTGTTCGGAATTCCTCGATATCAAAACGCCACAGAATCTGATTCTCACCAGGGATGTAGCAGCTGCCGATTCGGCCATGATAGCAGGAGTACAGATGTTCAGCATAGCACTAAGTGCAGTGCCTGACGTCGTGCCCATTGCCCCACTAACGCTAATCAGTGCTGATCTTTGAATTTTCATCAACGAATTCAGAATATATTTCTTTTGGAGGGACCTCCACCAAACTACGATGCCATAGAGAAGTATTGGTCTGACTATTGCCGTATAAATCCACATGGAGATCTTAGGAGACAGTCCCCAGCGCTTTCCTATCGCTCCTTTACAGTAGTAAAGTGCAACAGACGCCTTTTTCACCCTCTCCTCCACATTCGGTTTCCAAGACAGTTTTCTGTCGAGAATTATGCCCAGATACTTGACCTTTTCCTTCAACTGTAATTGCAACCCATAAACTGACGGCAGTTCAAATGCTGGTATTTTATATTTCCGAGAGAACAAGATAAGCTCGGTTTCAAGTGGGTTAAGTGATAGTCCGTCAGACTAAGTAGGCTGGTTGTACGAGTGCTAAGTAAATTGAGGTTTCTACCCGTGCAGATGATAGCAATATCATCGGCATAGGCAAAGACCTGGCATTCGACCCTGTCCAATTCAAGAAGCGGTTCATTGACAGAAGTTAACCATAATAGTGGAGACAGAACTCCCCCCTGCGGTGTCCTCCTGTTAACGATCCTAGCAATTGTAACACCACCCCATTCAGCTTTGACGGATCTATCCACCAGAAACTTCCCAATTAGGTGGTGTAAACGGCGAAGATTAGATGACGAAGTTATCGCTATCCTGGCCGCGATAAACGGCGGTGTAAATGCGTTATTACCTATGTTGTCAACAAACACTATTCGCTCTTTCCCACTCCTATCCCTATTCCATAACTCCAATACAATGTTACTGCATTTCTAGGGGCATCCACTGAGTGTTGGTGAAAAATAAAAAATTAAAATAAAATTTCTAATCTTAAATGAAATTTAGAATTCAATACCGGAGTTCCATAGCATTTTAATAATAAAAATCGGTAGTTAAATAAAGAAAATTCTGAAGTTTTTTATTGAAATTTTTTGAATTTTACCAATTTAACTACCGATTTGTACCGTTGAAAAGTTAGAGAATTCCGGTGCAGATTGAAATTATCGAATTCCATTTAATATTTTCTTAAATTAAAGTGCAAATTCTGAGGTTTTATTCCCAATGAAACCTCATTGACAATAGAATTGTTTCTGAGACTCTGCAGTTCCCAGCCACTGTGCATTGACTAATGAATATCACTTTCTTCTTCCTGTCCACTTTCCGACTTTCTGGAATTTCAAAATATCTAAGCAGGAACGATTAAATATATATACATATGAACATATGTACGTATGTAGTTTATTATGCCAATTTGATTTCAGTTCTGTAAATTGTAATACCATGTTAGGCATTTGACTTTGTGCTCCCAGCGACACAATTACGTCGTCTTCAACCGGCTGCTAAGAAGTCTCGCGTAGGTTATCATCATTGTCGGCCTTGGCCGACTGCCTGATTAAGTTTCTTATTTGCATCGTTTAGTAGTGGGGTACTAGTTGCTTAGCTGCGCCAGCTTGTTATCGACTTTCTTAACCTTCCTCGACTTATGCGAGAATCGTTCAATGTAACCTTCAGCCAGTCGGCCCACTTCTCCGCTCCATGTTTGCTTGCAGTGTAGAGTGCCCTTACTGGTGGAACTCTTCCAGTCGGTCGGCATCGTCAGCAGCAGCAGCAGCAAGTAATTTGCTAAACATTCTAATTGCTTCTAATAGATGGTTGGTTGGTTGGGTGGTTGGTTGGTTGGCTGGCTGGATGGATGGATGGATGTGGAATGGATGGATGGATGGATGTTCGCTGTTGTGGTGCTGTCATGATGTGTGAGTCGTTTTCAAAACGTTTGTTTTTATTTTATTTTATATTTATTATTATTTTTCTGTAAATACTTTTTTTTTTGCTTTATGGTTTAGGGGGCCGCAAACGCCGAAACGTTGTCGTCTTAGTTATTGCTGCTTCGTTCCAACCCTCCGTCCGTCACTTCATCCATCCATCTTGGATGATGATGTTGTTGGTGTTGTGGGTCTTTCTGTACTTATTACTTGGTGCATTTGCTTTGCTTTTCTTCGCTTTTTAGAAAAACAAAGAAGCTGCTAATGAAGCTTTTTTGCATTCGTCCCAGCATTTGTTTTGCGTGGTGACGCTGATGCCGATACGGTTGTGGTGTTCGCTCATATTCCTATGGTGGCTGTGATCGACGTTAAGATGTCGTTGTCGCACAGTGATTAGAATTGCTGGCACGATTTCGGATATTCTTTAAAATATACTTAGAAATTAGTTTAAGACAAACGTTATATAGTCTTCCCATAAAATACAAGGGTTAGATAACTTTGGTCATTTCATATTTTTGGGATTATAGCCCTGTAACCGCAAAACGAAGAGCAACTCCCTTACGAATTACTAAGAACAAAGGGGAGACCTGAAACTGCATACCAACTGTATTTTGTAATTCACCCAGTAACAAAAGGTTATATACTTCAGAAGGAATCAAATGGTCAAGGTCAATCAAAGAAAGACTATCCTTAAACTCTTAACCTGGAAGAATTTTGTGTACACAGTTACTACATATTAAGGCTGTTTTTTATTTCTTTAAGCTATCGCCACTTACGACTTTCCAAATATAACGATCCACACTTAATACTTGCGCAATGTGGCAACATTTGCTGTAATAGGTGAAAAAAAATGCGATACGGCAACACGTTTGTAGCCAGTGCCAACATGGTAGCAGCAAATGTTGTTGTAATTATAAGCAGCAACAACATACATGTTATTTTTGTTCATTCGTTTCAGTTGTCCCACTCTACACATATATATAACAACAATACAAGAATACAAAAAAGTATAAAAACAAAATACATATGATCAATACAATACAATGCCATCACCTGTTTAAACGACTATACCTTGTAGATAATTCTACCATGACCAATATGTATAGCATTATTTCCAATTTTGTTTTCTATCGGAAATAAAAGTCTTCAAACGGGTCCGCCAAATAACGTTTTTTTGAAAATGCTATAAAAAAAACTACTGAATATTTTCTCAAATTTCTTTTTTTATTTGAAAGTACAATCCTTCCGGTTAATAATGGAAAATAATTTCATGCAAATGGCTGCCTCGGCTGGTCATGCAGTAGCCTACACGATCGGTCCAATTTTTAAGCACATTATCGATTGTGTGCAGATGTATTTCACGAATATTGTACTTTAAAGCGTCAATTGTCTCTGGCTGGTCGGCGTAACACTTGTCTTTGAGGGCACCCCAAAAATAATAGTCCAACGGTGTCAAATCGCAGCTCCGAGGTGGCCAAACGACATCAGCTCTGCGGCTGATAATGCGATCTTCAAAAAAAGGGCGCAAAACATCGAGTGTAGCTTCGGCTGTGTGGCACGTAGCGGCGTCCTGTTGAAACCAAATGTTGCCAATATCCTCCTCTTCAATTTTTGTGAACAAAAATTCGTTCAACATGGCCCGATAACGATCGCCATTGACTGTATCGGCCACTCCTTGCTCATTTTCGACGAAAAATGGCCCAATTATGCCTCTGGACCAAAATCCGCACCAAACAGTGACTTTGGGTGCATCGGCGTTTCAATATATGCGTGCGGATTTTCTGTGCCCCAAATGCGACAATTTTTCTTGTTTACATACCCGCCAAGATCAAAATGAGCTTCATCTGAAAGGATGATTTTTTTTGGCAAAATCGGCATCTTCTGGAAGTCGATCGCAGGCCCATTTTCCCCATATTTCCCAGCGTTGTTCAAGCGAATACACAACCATATTCGTTCAGCGGAAGGATAAGACTAATTATCTGTCAAATCAGACATGAGCTAAGTGTTACCATTCACGAAATAAGCACTAGTTGAAAAAAAAAAACGTTAGATGGCGGACCCGTTACGTAGTCTTCGATTAAAGAAAATAATTTTAATGAACTTAAAAAGTGAAGGCCATTTTGAATTTTTCAGCTTTTGAGTCTCTCCTTGATAACATTTTCATTAGCAAGAAATGATAACAAAATTTATCTAAGATAACTTTTTATTGCCATTTCTTGAAATTGAACATGTGGCAACATTGTCAGTGCTCAGGTCGGAATTTAAGTGGGAAATTGAAATGCCACTTAATATCGCTTAGCTGTCCCGTACAAATTAAGCTATAATTAACTTTAACGGTGTAAAAAAAAAACACACTTATTGTTGGCATCTCTCTGCTACATGTCAGATATAAATTCAATGCGAAAGATCAAATTTTTTAATTTTTTTAAACAGATGTTGTGGTTTGTTTTTGTTTCTTTGGATACTGACTTTTGAAAAGCCAGTGAGACTAAAAATTAGAAACTAATTACTGCGCCGTAGTCACCCTCAATGTGAAGAACGCGTTTAACTCGGCGAACTGGGACCGCATTAAAGTTGCACTAATCAGGATGGGATCCCCGAATCGTATACTAGACCTGATGTCGAGTTAGTTCTCGCACCATATCCTAATATACGGCAGTGACGATGGTGACATGATAGCTCGCCCTCATGCCCAAACTGTGGAAGTGGAGGTGAACGCTAAGCACGTTATGTTTCACTATCCCCGATTTGAGGACGCCGGATCATATATCCCATAATAATGGATTTTATGCACCATAGTGCTGACGAGTGGAATAAAATCGGAACTTTCACGACGAACGTACTCAAGCAGCCTCGAAGAATAGAGCGTCGCCAAGGCGAAGAATCGGGGGCTACCTAGAATCTTGCACATGATTATAGCATCATAGCTAACCAGCCCCCGCGAAGTAATACCTAACGGCACTCCCACGGAGGAGAGTAATGCAGACGAAGAGAAATGGGTTTTAGTTGGTAAGTATCCGACATACCCCAGGGATGGGAATCTATGCAAAATTTCCATCTCCCGCCCTAAAAATAACACACTTTCAACATTGGCTGTGAATAACCTCTCCTTGTCACACTTTTATTCTCTAGCTCTCGTAAGAGTATAGCAGCATGGCAATTTTTGAAGCAACACAACTATATTTGTATCACAAACATAGATATATTTGAGTCCGAAACACATATTTTATAATGTATTATTTATGGTCTCTCCAATTTGTAATATTGAATAGCAAACACAATTTGTTTGGATGCAAGTATACTATATTTGCGACAAGCTCCAAACACATGTCACATTTTCATGCAAACTACAACAACCTATCGATTTCTCAGCGTGTATCTATTCCCATTCCTATCGTAATGGAATCTCAAGTTTTTAATGATATTGACTTTTTCCTGGAAATTACCTCAACTAATGAGGGTCAATGTCAGGTTAGTTGGTAATAGGGGGAGTCGAAGAACTAGTCTTATGTCGCATTTATACGGATACATCTAAGATAACGGAAGTATCTCATTCTTTTTCATAGGAAATTCGTACTGAGCAGAAATTTACTAACTGTCCGCCAAAATTGGAGATGTATTGGAGTCATAATCAAGCGGTAGCTGGACAATAATAGGAAAAGTGTTCCACAGTTTCGATTGTCCTCCTGACCTCGCTGAATTCATTCAATTCGATGTTGGAACACCGTTGAATCGGCCATATTCGAGCTTGTCCACTTCATAAGATCTTCGCTGTGCTCCTTCCTTCTAATGCGTCCCATATTTTATTATAGATTATTCTTAGCCAATTTTGAAGTTGATCATTTTTTGTTGGGCAACACATTGCAAGACAGTCTATTGCTGTCCGCTGGCTGGACCCCCTTCTAGCCAGGTTTTGGTTTCACCGGATTCTGGAGTGTCCCGGAGTCTATATGGTCCCCAGGTTGCCTACATTGGAGACGTCCTTTGTCTCCAGCTTGCGCTCGAGTACTGTTTGGTTTGGTCAGGTATTAGTGACAGTCGATGAAAGACTTACTTAATCTTAATACTCCATTGTGATACCACGACATAACGAGCGTTAGTGCCACCGAAGAATATTACAGTTTGCTCGAAGACGCTCAAGATTTTGTCTTCGATTATCTCAGGAAAATATAGCTGGTTCCTAAACAGGTAGGATTTCATAGTAGAAATCCTCCTGCCGGTTAGAGCTAGGCAGGTGCATAGAAGATGTTCAATGAATTCATCCTCTGTCTCATCGTCACAGCTTCTAAGGAATTCATTTGCCCTGGCCTTTTAGTCTAGCGGCATATTTACCAATCCAAAGGTCAAAAAGTCCTGGCACTGGGTCTGCATATAGAGTGAAGGTTCATGGATCTCCTGCTATCCGCTACGGGCTAAATTTTTCTTATGCATAAACAATCTATGACCCTCGTCCACGTCTCCTCCATCATCACATGCGTTCTTTACAGGGGCATTCCAGCACATACCAATTCATGTGAAAGATGTAAGGTAGTCCCTAGTCTGGCCAGCTTATCATTTCTGCAGTTCTCCGGAATGTCCCAGTGACATGGCACCCATATGAGGCAGATGCCGTAATGTTGAACTATCTCGTTGAGAAATCTGGAGCTTTATTACCGCCTGACTGTCAGAAAATTCATTGATACCACTAACTGACTGACTTTACTATTACTCTTCAGCCAGCTGGTCACTTCCTAATAGCCAAAACTTCTGCCTAATACACGCTGCAATGACCAGGTAACCTACGTGAAAGAGACAACCCTAGTTCCGAGCTTAGTCAGCGAGCTCGCTCTATACGATGATTTAGCTTTAAATGCAGTGCAGATCTTTACACTCGATTGCCAATATCCACATATTCCCTGATCGCCTTAATCTCTGTGACCGAAAGGACTGTTTAATATTTAGGTCTTCGACAATGAGTCATGTTCCTGTTCTCCCATCCATCATAGATACGTCAGTTCAGCAATGAATTCTACGACCAATCTCCGTCGAAGTCTTCAGTAAGAGGCCACATATGGGATACAGAAAATCCTCATGTCATTCAAGAAAAAACTATGCACCCACTATGAATTACTGTTTGGAGTGGTTTTTGAGCTGGCAGAGCCATCAGACCGTACTTATTCGAAAATCATACCGTTATCCCTGCTATGGTGAATGTTATAGTGACATGATAACCAACTTTATATTGCCTGAATTATAGATGACATGGGCTTGGACCATATTTGGTTTCAGCAGGCCGATGACACTTGCCACACAGCGCATGAAACCATGGTCCTATTACGAACGAAGTTTCCAGGACGCATTATATCACGAAATAACAAGGTCAAATGGCCGCTGAAATCTGGCGATTTGGCACCATTGGACTTCATTCTCTGGGGTTGCGTGACCAGTATTGTATTTGTTCATAAAGAAGATCGAAATCATACGCGTTATAAATTATATACAATCCGAACTAGGCCAAAAAGTCATGGAAAACTTTGATACGCGCATCCTGTGTTGCCAGAGGACTCGAGGTGGGCTTTTAAAGGATATTGTGCTTCATACATAAAGGACATAGACCAGAAAACGTGATGAAATACAGAAAAAATTATTTCGAAAATTTTTGGTGTTTCATTTATAAAAGAAACTTATTTGTATCACCCTGTACTATAAATCTAGAGTGTTCAAAATTGAAACCGAAAATACGGAGAAGCCGTTTAACCCGTTTTCGTTTAATTAACCATGCAATGAAATGAATTGAATTGAATTGAATTGAATTGAATTGAATTGAATTGAATTGAATTGAATTGAATTGAATTGAATTGAACTGAATTGAATTGCATTGCATTGCATTGCATTGCATTGCATTGAATTGAATTGAATTGAATTGAATTGAATTGAATTGAGTTGAATTGAATTGAACTGAATTGAATTGAATTGCATTGCATTGCATTGCATTGAATTGAATTGAATTGAATTGAGTTGAGTTGAATTGAATTGAACTGAGTTGAATTGCATTGCATTGAATTGCATTGCATTGCATTGCATTGCATTGCATTGCATTGCATTGCATTGCATTGCATTGAATTGAATTGAATTGAATTGAATTGAATTGAATTGAATTGAATTGAATTGAATTGAATTGAATTGAATTGAATTGAATTGAATTGAATTGAATTGAATTGAATTGAATTGAATTGAATTGAATTGAATTGAATTGAATTGAATTGAATTGAATTGAATTGAATTGAATTGAATTGAATTGAATTGAATTGAATTGAATTGAATTGAATTGAATTGAATTGAATTGAATTGAATTGAATTGAATTGAATTGAATTGAATTGAATTGAATTGAATTGAATTGAATTGAATTGAATTGAATTGAATTGAATTGAATTGAATTGAATTGAATTGAATTGAATTGAATTGAATTGAATTGAATTGAATTGAATTGAATTGAATTGAATTGAATTGAATTGAATTGAATTGAATTGAATTGAATTGAATTGAATTGAATTGAATTGAATTGAATTGAATTGAATTGAATTGAATTGAATTGAATTGAATTGAATTGAATTGAATTGAATTGAATTGAATTGAATTGAATTGAATTGAATTGAATTGAATTGAATTGAATTGAATTGAATTGAATTGAATTGAATTGAATTGAATTGAATTGAATTGAATTGAATTGAATTGAATTGAATTGAATTGAATTGAATTGAATTGAATTGAATTGAATTGAATTGAATTGAATTGAATTGAATTGAATTGAATTGAATTGAATTGAATTGAATTGAATTGAATTGAATTGAATTGAATTGAATTGAATTGAATTGAATTGAATTGAATTGAATTGAATTGAATTGAATTGAATTGAATTGAATTGAATTGAATTGAATTGAATTGAATTGAATTGAATTGAATTGAATTGAATTGAATTGAATTGAATTGAATTGAATTGAATTGAATTGAATTGAATTGAATTGAATTGAATTGAATTGAATTGAATTGAATTGAATTGAATTGAATTGAATTGAATTGAATTGAATTGAATTGAATTGAATTGAATTGAATTGAATTGAATTGAATTGAATTGAATTGAATTGAATTGAATTGAATTGAATTGAATTGAATTGAATTGAATTGAATTGAATTGAATTGAATTGAATTGAATTGAATTGAATTGAATTGAATTGAATTGAATTGAATTGAATTGAATTGAATTGAATTGAATTGAATTGAATTGAATTGAATTGAATTGAATTGAATTGAATTGAATTGAATTGAATTGAATTGAATTGAATTGAATTGAATTGAATTGAATTGAATTGAATTGAATTGAATTGAATTGAATTGAATTGAATTGAATTGAATTGAATTGAATTGAATTGAATTGAATTGAATTGAATTGAATTGAATTGAATTGAATTGAATTGAATTGAATTGAATTGAATTGAATTGAATTGAATTGAATTGAATTGAATTGAATTGAATTGAATTGAATTGAATTGAATTGAATTGAATTGAATTGAATTGAATTGAATTGAATTGAATTGAATTGAATTGAATTGAATTGAATTGAATTGAATTGAATTGAATTGAATTGAATTGAATTGAATTGAATTGAATTGAATTGAATTGAATTGAATTGAATTGAATTGAATTGAATTGAATTGAATTGAATTGAATTGAATTGAATTGAATTGAATTGAATTGAATTGAATTGAATTGAATTGAATTGAATTGAATTGAATTGAATTGAATTGAATTGAATTGAATTGAATTGAATTGAATTGAATTGAATTGAATTGAATTGAATTGAATTGAATTGAATTGAATTGAATTGAATTGAATTGAATTGAATTGAATTGAATTGAATTGAATTGAATTGAATTGAATTGAATTGAATTGAATTGAATTGAATTGAATTGAATTGAATTGAATTGAATTGAATTGAATTGAATTGAATTGAATTGAATTGAATTGAATTGAATTGAATTGAATTGAATTGAATTGAATTGAATTGAATTGAATTGAATTGAATTGAATTGAATTGAATTGAATTGAATTGAATTGAATTGAATTGAATTGAATTGAATTGAATTGAATTGAATTGAATTGAATTGAATTGAATTGAATTGAATTGAATTGAATTGAATTGAATTGAATTGAATTGAATTGAATTGAATTGAATTGAATTGAATTGAATTGAATTGAATTGAATTGAATTGAATTGAATTGAATTGAATTGAATTGAATTGAATTGAATTGAATTGAATTGAATTGAATTGAATTGAATTGAATTGAATTGAATTGAATTGAATTGAATTGAATTGAATTGAATTGAATTGAATTGAATTGAATTGAATTGAATTGAATTGAATTGAATTGAATTGAATTGAATTGAATTGAATTGAATTGAATTGAATTGAATTGAATTGAATTGAATTGAATTGAATTGAATTGAATTGAATTGAATTGAATTGAATTGAATTGAATTGAATTGAATTGAATTGAATTGAATTGAATTGAATTGAATTGAATTGAATTGAATTGAATTGAATTGAATTGAATTGAATTGAATTGAATTGAATTGAATTGAATTGAATTGAATTGAATTGAATTGAATTGAATTGAATTGAATTGAATTGAATTGAATTGAATTGAATTGAATTGAATTGAATTGAATTGAATTGAATTGAATTGAATTGAATTGAATTGAATTGAATTGAATTGAATTGAATTGAATTGAATTGAATTGAATTGAATTGAATTGAATTGAATTGAATTGAATTGAATTGAATTGAATTGAATTGAATTGAATTGAATTGAATTGAATTGAATTGAATTGAATTGAATTGAATTGAATTGAATTGAATTGAATTGAATTGAATTGAATTGAATTGAATTGAATTGAATTGAATTGAATTGAATTGAATTGAATTGAATTGAATTGAATTGAATTGAATTGAATTGAACTGAATTGAATTGAATTGAATACACCATATACTAGTGATATCCGGTTTCGCGTATTTTAAGAACCGGTACTGTCGAGTCCGGTTCCGAGAAGAAATTTCTGACCCAAAGAGGCTTAAGTGAAATATCTTATAAGAATATAAATTTTGGAAAAAAAATACACAAAAGTACCCTCACCCAAAGGTTAACACTTTTGGTTCCTTTGGAAACGAGTTTCCTTATTGCGGAACCGTTTTACGATTCTTTTCAACCCGTTTTTCAGTTTCTGTAGAATCGTTTTTCAGTCTATTTGGTACCACTTTCGGTTCTTTTTAACCTGTTTTCCAAGCTTAGAGAACCGTTGTCGGTCCATTTGGACCCGTCTTTCGGCTCTTGCAAGCCCCGGTTAACCGGTTCCTCGATTCTGTGCATCACTACACCCATGGGTGAAAATAAACAATGTTGCACTCAACGGTCACAGCTATATAATTTTATACGTAAATGAAAAATCTATAATATGATATTTTATTTTCTGTTTCATATAAATTATCAAGCATTTCCATACATTCGCAAACCCAACGGTGACCATTTTTGAAAGTAAATTGCTTTTAAACATGTAAAATGTAAACTGCGTCCGCTGTCACCCGGTATAGGCATGGTTTTTCACTAAGTTTTTCCATTAATATTACGTTATTTTCAAACAAACCAACAACCCTATCCCATAAAGTAACTCAAAATCTTCTCATTCCCGGAAAATTGAAACAATTGAGAAACGTTTAACAACGATAAAAATAAATTTACCATTGTCCCTTGATTTAGACTAAATATTGTGCTCCTAAAGTTTGCTTCAAGTTTGAAATAAAAAAGCTTCGTCGATCCTGTTCAACTATACTAGGTAAATGCTAAAATACCACATAATTATTCACAAACTTTAGAAAGTCAATTGTGAACACTCTCAAAGAACTGTGCTCGTTTAAATATGAAATATCAGTTGAGGTTAAAAAAAATTTAAACTCCGACCGCGTTTTCCTAGCGACACAAATTGACGATACGAAATTGCTCTTTTTTTAAACAAATGTGTAATAGAATTCTCTAAAATTTCCCTATTTTTTTTATTATTTTTGGGCAAATCGTTTGCTAATTACATATAAAAATGTGACAGTTTGTAAACTCCGTCCGCGTAAACTCCGTCCCTATGATTCGGTATTGTGGCAGCCGGTGCCTAGAGACGTATAAGAGTTGACAATAAGCCAACTGTTGAAAGCTGTGAGAAGCGTCGAATAACTAGAAACTCCCACAAAAAGACGACGAAAAATTAGTTAAACCTAAATGTTTGCTAAGTTGACTAAAGTTTTGTTATCGTTCGTAATTATTTTGAAAGATTTGATTTTTTATGCTACGGAAGCATTAACAATTTAATTTATTATACTTAAATATGTTTAAGAATATTATTTACAAAATATTATTTGTATTTTTAATTCATCGTGAAGTTTATATGACAGTTTCAATGAATTTAATGAATTGATTTACATTCATGTAAACTCTGTCCCTATGCAATTGATTAAAATTAACTTAAAATTTTTTTAACGAAACTTGTCGTTGCAATATTTATAATTTATACTTATTCTGGTCCCATCTCTCGATTCTGATCGAAAAATAACTTAAAAAACCATATTTGAAATTGCCGAGTTTGAGAATCAAAAAGTGCAACATTTTTTATTTTCACCCATATATAAAATAAATAAATAAATATTTTCCCATAACATCCCTTGAAGGGAATGGGGAGAGCTTATCCGCAACAGTAAGCTGTGCGCTTTCTATTTTTACACTCATTGATTGGGACCCACAGCTTTACAGCGGTTCCGAATGGTATTTTGAGAAGCTTTTACAATACGTCGATTTTGTCTAGAAGAGATCCATTTCTATCTTTCAGTTCTTCCAAGTTCATAAACGGAATTTTACCAATGTAAATCTTTCTCAACCAATGTGCCTTCTTATTGTTTAGTGAACACTACCGAGCTTCCTTCTTCTTTAGGGTGGTTGGTCGGTCGGTCGGTTGGAGGTGTCGGACGGCGTCGCTGTACAAACGGATGGCATGGTGGATAGCTGGAGAGATGGATTCGTTGGTTGCTGGCTAGATCTAGTACCGATGCATATGATGATGATGATGATGCCGATAAAGACGCTGACGTTGCCGCTGCTAACAACCCCAGTGTTGATTGTTCATTTTAGTTTATTTACTCGATTATTTGCTCGCTTACACTTCGTCGGATTGTGTCAATGGCCTTGAAAATGTTTTGCTGTCCGACTGGTATCCGTCCGTCCGACAGCCGATACTATTTTTCCATGTTATTTATTCTAATTTGTTTTATTTGGTTTTTCTGTTGGCTCGGATGGTGGTGGCTGGTGCTGCCGCTTCTGCCGTTGTTGCTGCTATTTCCTCAATGTTTTTCCTTCCCTCCACTTCAGTTGTTGTTGTTACATTTTCTATTTCTATTTTTGCATTTCTACAGAGTGAAGAAGAGAAGAGCAGGAGGACAAGTAAGAGAGTGCGAGATTAGAAAAGCGTCTATGTTCGCGTATTGCATTCTCGAGTTGAGTTGGGTTGAGTTGATTAAGAATAAGACGAATTGAATTGTGAGATGCGATGCGATGCGATGCAATGCGATGGGCTGCGGCGTCAAAAGATTATTTTCTAATGCATATAAGCTTCTTCTTCTCTATACAAATGGACAGACATTTCTACTCATGTGTAAATACATACACACATATGTATGAATGTACATATGTACTACATTGCAAATACAATACAATAGAGGAATATAGTTTTGCTCAAGGACATCTGTCGAGTGCTTTGTGGTCTTGTTGTTATCGCATCTCGTTTATGATTGGCTTCGGCTTTGGCGTCAATTTACAGCACAACACAAAGCGCTGGATTTCAAATGCAACTGCAATTGCAATCATCATTGTGGAAATGATGTTTCTTCTCTTTGGGTTCTTAGGTCGAATGAATGATATGATGAAAATCAAGTCTGAAATTGGGGGATTGCCCACACGAATTACAAATCAAATCATAATTCGTCTTGTAGGGCCAGGCCAAACAGTATGATCTATATAGCTCAAAGGAAAATCCAAAAATATTCCAATACTCGTATGATTTACTTCCGCAATAAAAATTTCTGGTTTATTCGTATAAACCCGAGATTTCACAAAACTCCAAGGAAAGAAATCGCATGGCGTTAAATCGCATGATCTTGGTGGCCACTTGACATCAGGATTTCTTGAGATAATTGGTTCCGGAAATCATTGCTGCAATAAATCGATTGTTTCATACGTGGTGTGGCCGGTGGCGCCGTCGTCCTGAAACCACATATCGTCTATATCGGTACCGTCCAGTTGAGGCCACAAGCACTCCATTATTATGTTCCTGTAATGAATGCCGTTCACAGTCACTACAATTTCGGCCTCATCTTCAAAAAAGTAAGGCCCAATCACGTCGCCTGCCCAAAAGCCGCACCAGAGAGTTGTTCTTTTTGTGTGCATTTGTTTCTCATGGATTGCATGAGGATTTTCTGAGCCCCAAATTCCACAATTTTGGGAATTCAAGAACCATTCAGATGGAAATGCGCTTCATGGGAGGAATTAATTTTTTTGAAAAATTTACATTGACATCACTTTGCTCCATTACCGATTGAACGTATTTCCATGGTCTGCTGGTTTGAGATCCTGAGTAAGCTGAATTTTGTACGCATGAAGGAGGAGTCCTTTTGTCAAAATTCGCTGCGTAGACATTTGAAGTTGTTGAGAACGATGCCGAATTGATATTTTCGGGTTTTCGGCGACACTCTCGTTTACACCAGCAATGTTTTCAAGATACCGACCAGTACGTTGACGCACGACCAGTACGTAACCGACTCAGTTTCTTCAAATTTTGTTGACCACTCTACGAATGGTTGACACATTATGTTCATTTTCTCGACTGAAAATTCTTCGAAGTTTGCGCGTGGTCCCAGCATAACTTTCCAAATTTTTGTAATAAGTTTTACACATATGTGACAGCTGCCAAATTGAAGAGTTGCCACTTGCACAAAAAAAAATTACACTAAATTTAAAAATCATTTTTAAAAATTACACTAAATTTAAAAATAATTTTTAAAAATTACACTAAATTTAAAAATCATTTATAATCATTTTTGAAAAAACCTTAAAATCATAATAAATAATAATCATACGTCGTAGGGAGCCATATTTTAAAATAATAATAATAACAATCATACGTTCGGGTGTATAATATTTAAAATAGCTATAAGTGATGAATCGCAAGAGATATTTGGCTCGTTCTTTTAATGTAAAGTGGGAAATTTGTACGTGTATTACATATTTCAATTTCCTAAGATATGCCAGCTGCCAAAATGCAGAGTTGTCACTTGCACAAAAAAATACACTAAATTTAAAAATTGCAATCCTACTGAGACACTCTTTATAATCATTTAAAAAAACTTTAAATCATAATAAATAATAATCATACGTCGTGGGGAGCCATATTTTAAAGTAATAATAATAACAATCATACGTTCGGGTGTATAATATTTAAAATAGATATACATAACTGTTAAACCGTAAGAGATTTTTGATTCGTCCTTTTAATGCAATGTGGGATATTTGTACGTCTATTACATATATCAATTTCGTATTATTTTAAATAATAACAATAAATATCATACGTTCTGGTGTATAACATAAACATACACTAAATTTAAAAGGTGAAATCTTACTTTATAATCATTTAGAGAAAAACCTTAAATTCAAAATAACTAATAATCATACGTCATAGGGCGCCATATGTTAAAATAATAATAATAACATTCATACGTTCTGGTGTGTTATATTTAAAATAGCTACACGATATAACCCGTAAGAGATTTTTGATTCGTCCTTTAAATATAATATTTAAGTGGTACGAACATGAAATAAAGTGAAAGAAAATATTTCATTTAGTATTATGTTTTCAGAATGCAGTTGTTTTAAGTGCATCTTGAAATTGTTGTATTTGTTTATAAAATAAATCAAGCTATATCCTTCGTGTGGAACCTGTGCAAATGGTAATGTTATTAGCGCCTATTCACTCCCGTATCAAAATCCCTATCACCACAACCATAGTACAGGGTGGCGCGCGAATAGTACTACAAAAACAATACTTTTTTCTTGTTGAATCGGCTAATTTTTTTATTTTGCATGTTACTATTTAGATTTATTAGAATAAATGCGTGAGATACCGAAAAGAGGATTTGGATAGTGCAGCGGTACCATGCTTTGCACTCCGTCATTTCCGTCCAAAGGAAATTTAGGCGAGAGTGTGGCGGCACTCCCCCGAGTAGATGGACCATTATGAGGAGGATAAACACGTTTGCTAAATCTGGAAGCATCACACGAAGACCGTACCATCGAGATCCCTATGTTCGGATTCAAGATACAAGCGCGATTGTAGCATCGGCAATTCAGGCAAATCATTACCAGGGATAATTCATGATGACTTAAACTTGTTTCCAAACAAAGTCCAAATTACAAGCAAGTTAAACGATTTGCCTATTCGTTTGGAATTTTTCCAAAAAAATATTGAATTGGTCGAAGCAGCTAACAACTTGATAAATTGCTTATTTTTGCATGATGAGGCCTATTTTTATTTAAACGGCAATGTAAAAAAATTAAAATTTCCGTATATAGAGTGAATCTAATCCCAAAATACTCCATGAGACGGAACTGCACCCAAAACATTGTGGGTACATACTTCTTTAAAAAAAAAGTGTAACAGTAACTGCCAATGGGGACCGTTATTTAAAGATATTGAATGAGTTTTTTAACCAGAACTACGCCGAAGACGTATCCGTTTCAACAGCACTTGGTTCCAGCAACTGCCCACATAGCCAGACCGGTTACGGCGGACCTCCAACGACAATCCCCAAACAAAATAATATCCAGAAACTCCACTTTCCACTGGCCCCCAAGGTCACCTTACCTGACTGTACCAAACTTTTTTTATAGGATCAAGTCAAGCAAAAAGTGTACAAAAAGAAACCAAGGAATTTGACAGAATTGAAGCAGTCCATTAAAATTATAATTGAGACGATCCCGACTTCAAACCTTCAGGCCGCAATCAATAATTTTCTGATCAGGTGTAGCATATGGAATTGAATGTAGAGTACGATGAAACTGCAAGCAATTGTATTGCTTATATGAATTGTTGTTGTTTGTTATACAACAATAAAACCATGCATATTGGGAACCGATGCTCCTCTGGACATGTAAAGTCCTCTGTACATGTAAAGCCCTCTGGACATGTAAAGAACTCCTGCTTGCGATATTTTTCGAACACTGGCATTATATGAGATTCTCATATGAATTGAGTTTTCATTTGCATTTCGTTTGATGAATTTTTCAATAGTATTATTCCAAAAAACAGCTGATGAATATCTCAGTCTAAATCTGAAATTACTATACGGTTCTGCTCTGTCCACCCTAATATTCTTTCGACAGCGTTCACCTCGCTTAGTGACTGTAACTCTATCGATAATTTTGCCATGAAAATCTTCTCAAAATATCATTCGGAACCGGTGTAAAACTGTAGGTCCCAATCAGTGAGTATAAAACTAGAACGCGTACAGCTCACTGGTTTGTGAAAAGCTCTCCCTAATCTCTATTAATAGAGATATAGAATGGTATTGAACTTGAATATATAAAATAAAAATACAATAGTTTAACAACATTTGGCAACTTTGTGTTAAAGTCACAGGAAACTCAAATTTTTGTGAATTATGTATTCGAATTTGTTATTTTCAGAAAACCTCCCATTTGTTGGTTCCCTTAAGAAAGGATTCGCCATCAGTTGATGTCTTTTGGCCATGGGGGCTGCAATGGTTAGCATGCGCGTCTCTTATTTATGAATTTATGAATCTATCTGACCACCTACAATTGGTTCGGTGACGGTGACCGTTCGAAATCAATATTGAATGAAGGTCTAAAATGGTGATGGAAAAAGCGAAGGTCCAAAATAATGATTCTGAAAATAGATAGCGCAAAACCTACTGATGGGAAAAGCTTTCCCCTACCTCATCAATATAAATTTTTTTAATTATGTCATCTATTTTTATCTAAAAAAATACAATAAACCGGCTTAAAATTAACACTAAATAATCATACGCCATGGTGGGTAATAAAATGCATAATAATAATAACAATCATACGTTCTGCTGTAAAATATTTAATATCGTTTTGATTGTTAAACTGCAAGGGAGTTTCAATACCTCGTTTCAGTATTATTGTTGTCGTTGTTGTTCAGTATTGTTTGTTGGTTGTTGTTATATGTTCTAAGGGTAATTTTTGTCGCTTTAACGAGCACTGTTGTTAAATTTTTCGCCTGAAGACCGAATTGCTCAAAAATAAATCAAAATTTTTTTTTTTTTTTGCTTAAGTCCATGTTTGATTAAAACTAGTGTGCCGGACTTGAACGCTATATTTTTCGTTAAAAATGTCGAACCTTTAAAGCACACTGAAAAATGTATCTTCTTTCTTGTTTGCATGAAAATACACTAAGTTTGTAGCTTGTCGCAAATATAGTATACTTATGTCCAAACACATTGCTTTTGCTATTAAATGTTACATATTGGAGACACAATGATTAGTAGATTATGATATGTGTATTTGTGACACAAATGTGGCTTTGTTTGTTTGTTGAAAACTGCTGAAAACAAAAACGTGATAGACAACAAATAAACAAAATGCAGCTGATCTAAAATTCATAAAACCAATGTGTGCAAACATGTAATGGTTCCTGCAATATGATACTGGAGCCGTAAATAAATGTGACATATTATTGAATATTATTTATTTATATTTCGCCCGCTGTACTTTAACTGAATACAAATCAAACCTTAACGAAGTGGAAGTTCTTAATAAAGTTATTTCAGGAAATACTGCGTACATACAGAGAAAAGGCTGAACTTCAAGCGACACAAAGGTCAATGTCCACAAGTATTTCAAAACACAATTGACAAATTTAAACGAAATATTAGGATCAGTTGAAATATGTTTGGAGAAAAGTCTGGGCACACTTTGTACTTTATCATAATGTAACTAAATTTAACCGTTTCCCCCATTAAGGGAGAATAATATTTTGATTTATGTCATTCTTGGTTTGCACTATTTCAATACTATCGCAACCTTAGAACAACAAAGTTCTAAGAACACCAAGTAATTTTTGAGAAAATCCAATTTAAATCCACCAAATTACTACAGGCAAACATGTAGTTAGAAGTTTGTTCAAGTAGATATCGTATAAACGATAAGAGATATGATTATAGATATAGTAAAAATTGAAAGGACATGCCTATTTTGGGACGATGAGATGTGCAGTTGAAATCCTCAGTTAGAACCTTGTTGTTCTAAGGTGGCGATATTTATGAATACTTTATTCTTTTTATTATTCGAAATATTGGAAAACTTTAATAAAATTGTGATAAAAGGAAATTCAAACAGAGATCTCTTTTTAATCTTATGCCATAAGCCGTAACGAAAACGAACCCATAAAATGTGAAAGGATAACTACTATACGGACAATCAATATTTTGCTATTTTTAAATCGAACAAAATTTGGAGAACATTTAAGTAAATATTATTCTAGAATGCAGTAGCATAAAACAAGGAACATTTTTTTGTGTCCCATAAGAGTTGAGGAAACACGGAAAAACTTCTCACTACCCTATATCATGGAATGTTACGTGATCACAACGGGCCGCTTTGGACTAAGTATGTCAATAGTGGTAGTCACTTCAAACTAACCTGAAAATTTAAAAAAAAAACAGTATATTAATTAATAACACACGGCAACAAAATGAAAAAAAAATTGATGAAACGCTATATAGAATTTATGCATCACGGCTCCCTAAGTACAAGAATTGTTAAATTTTTAAATTCTATGAACAAGTTTTTTTAAATATATTTTAAGTAAAATTGGCAATATTTTGAGACATTATTATATTCTCATAACTCGAAAACTAATAGTCCGATTTTGTTGAAATAAATCTGAGAAAATTCCAATATTCAATACCTTCAATTTATATGTAATATAGTTTTTAACCCGATTAATGATTTCAGAGTTATGCAACAAATTGTACGAAATAATAAATTAATTTTGGTTTGAAAAAAAAATTGGGAAAAATGGAAAACTTCAGCTATTAAATTTTATTTCTTATGGGTAAAACGAGATATGGATCATGAAAATCGATGTAGTTATGAGATCTCCTTCTTTCAGCCGCGACGCAAGTAGTTCCGAAGATCTTTTGACAATCCAAAGTTGATTATGGTCTCGGTGCAAAATGTTTATTTCCGCGGAACTCGTAATTTCAGCTGTATACGGTAGTGCTGGATCCGAACTATCTGACTTATCTGACATACTTGATGTTGAATGTCCGGACGAAGATGAAACCACTTGACTACAGATTGCATCCCCTATCTTTAGCATATGTATTTTCATCTCAATGTAACACTGCAATTAAAGGGTTTTTAAATAAGAGCGCTACAAAAGTTTTTTTAAATAAAACAAACCCGGTTTTACATACCAATAAAATTCTTTATTCCTGTGAAAGTACGTTCGAAGCCATTATGTATGGAACTCGATTTCTTTTGCATGTTTTCGACGGTTTTCAAGCATAAATCGGCCGATACTGCTGCAATTTCACGTTCGATATTCGTACGAAGTTCATCAATCGTCGCTGGCTTGTTGGCATAGACCATAGACTTGACGTAGCCCCACAGGAAATAATCTAACGGCGTCAAATCGCACGACCGAGGCGGCCATTCGACTGGGCCATTTCGTGAGATAACACGTTCACCAAACTTGGTTTCCAATAAATTGATTGTGGCATTCGCTGTGTGGGTTGTGGCACCGTCCTTTTGGAACCACATGTCCTCCAAGTTCATACTATCCAATTGGGGCCAAAAATATTCGGTTATCATTGAACGGTAGGGATTCGCATTCACAGTAATGTGCCGGTCTTGATCATCACGGCAGAAGTACGGCCCAATGACGCCGCCGGGGCATAAACCGCACCAAACCGTAATTTTTTCGGGATGCAATGATGACTCATGGATTACATGTGGATTTCTGTCTGACCAATAACGCATATTTTGCTTATTGACGATGCCTTTCAGCCAGAAATGAGCCTCATCGCTGCAGATGATTTTTCGATGAAATTTGATCTTGTGTGGATGTAGGCGAAGATCTTTTCGCAAAATTCGCCACAACAACGTCACAGAGATGCCCAAGTCTTGAGAACGACGTGTGAGAGACACATTTGGGCTTTCTTGAACTGAAGCCTCAGCGGTAGCAATATTCTCGACACTACGGGCACTTCTTTGTCTCACTGGCACGGGAACATTTTGTACTGTGCCTGTGGATTCAAATTTTTCCACTAGACGCTCAATTGTTGATCTGGTAGAACGATTATGACGACCATAAATTGGACGTAGCGTTCTTAAGTCAAGGCCACTGACTCCAAATTTCGGTAGTAAATTTTAATAGTTTCGACTCGTTGTTGGCTCGTATATCTTTCCATGATGAAATGGCAAACCTTACTGAAGAGAAATGTCTAAAGAGCGGGAAAAAATATGCCGTCGTTTGCTGTCCCTATCGATTTACTTTTGTAGCGTCTCTGTAGAAAAACCCGTTATAACCCAGCAGCAGATCTCATGGGCTAAGACCATCGCCTTTGTTTTCCGAACCCGTTTTTAGTACTTAAACAAAAGTAACATAGAGATTCGTGGGTCGCTGTTTCCCTCCGAAACACAGGCTGCGAGAATTTCATGGATCGCCCGTACAATACAAAAATATAACATTGTGAGTATAAAATATTCAAAATTTATTAATTCATACATACTTTACGTTAAAGCACCCCGAAGTTAAATTTGATAGACACGAAACGCATGTAGTACTCGGTGCCCAATACTGGCTAAAATTGTCTGGATATATTTTATAGAAATCTTGATATGACTTTAGCAAGGAAGTTAAGAAACAGTGCTGTTTTTTCTCCCGTGATATATAGGCTGCACAAATAACAAAAGACTGACTTTTTTGCTAATTTTTAATAATATTATTATGTAGGGATACAATTATATTTCCATCTTCACAAAGACTTGTTGAATGGCAAAAACTGGCTGAATGTAAATTTATAAATATGTACTTCATTTCAGTGGTCTAATATAGTACAATAATTTGGGTTAAACGCTTTGTGTGGTTCAGTTTGTGTTGAATGCATATGTACTGTATTCCAAGAATCCAAGTATGTAAATTTCAAAGTGTGGTAAATCTACCTGCTTCAGTTTTCCAATATAATACCATAATTTGGGATAAACCCTTTGTGTGGTTCAGTTTGTGTTTTTTCCATAATTTCTGTTTTACAAGTGTATAATTTGATTTGCCTAAACCCTTGTCGTAAAATAAACCTGCGTTAATATGTTGTGCATTTCATTACAAAATTTTCTACACAACATCGACGAAAAGTTTTAAAATTCATTCAATAAAAAAACATTAATTGGTCATTAGTATGTGACCCAAACAAAAAATCACGATGCCTTCACTTAATTGTGAATAAAAACGTAACGCATCCATCGATTTTCATTAACTATATCGCGTTTAATTCATACGACATGTAGCTTTACAATCAAGAAATAAAATTTAATAATTTTTGTAGCTTTCGATTTTTTCCAATTTTTTTTTTTTTAATTTTTTTAAGATTTTTTTTTCCAATAGTGTTTATAACTCTGAAAGTATTTACCGTATGAAATATTAATGTATGTGCAAGATAAAGCTATAGAATATGTGAACTTTCGTAGATTTATTTAAACAAAATCGGACTAGTAGTTTTCGAGTTATGATAACATAACTGGAGATGTGTTTCAAAATATTGAACATTTTATAAAAAAATATTTTTAAAAAAAAAATTATCCATAGAAGTTAAAAATTGTAAAATTTTTGTACTTAGGGAGCCATGGTGCATCAAATCTATATAGTAGGTATTCATTTATTTATTGGCTATTGACCTGTCGACTGTAGATTTTAACCCGATAAATACTTTCACAGTTGTGAAACAAATTGTATGAAAAAAAATAATTTTGTTTTGACAAAAAAACATGGAAAAATAGAAAACTGCAAAAACTAATAAATTTATTATTCTTCACTTTAAAGAAATAAAATGTAATAATTTTTGTAGCTTTCGATTTTTTCCGATTTTTTTTCACACAAAAATTTTTGGATTTTTTATTTTTTTAAACAATTTGTTTTATAACTCGGAAACTATTTACCGTATGAAATATTAAGTTAAAGCTGTGGAATATTTGAATTATCATAGTTTTATTTGAACAAAATCGGACAAGTAGTTTACGAGTTATGATAAAATAAGTGGAGATGAGTTTCAAAATAATGAAAATTTTATATAAAAAATATTTTTAAAAAACTTATTCATAGAATCTAAAAATTGCAAAACTTTTGTACTTAGGGAGCAATGATGCATCAAATTTATATAGTAGTTAGTCATTTAATTTTTGGCTGTTGATCATACGCCACGCTGAGCAATTCAACAAAATAATAATTAATAATAATCATACGATAATAAACATATTATACATATACTTCAACTGTAATCTAGGAATTTTCCATTCATTATTTTAATATATTATGATAATTGAACCAACTAATTTCTTTCACACTTGATTTCGAAATCACGCATAACTCGCATTTTTAAGAAATTTTTAATAAGAGACTTTTTAAAATTTTTAGTAAACCCCCACAACTTTTGCGATGTTGTAATGGAAGCAAAGGGCTTTAAGAACATGATTTGTCACGGGAATTCAGTTTTATATATCTGTTGTGTATGATGACATTGAAAAACTTCCTAAACCAATTTCACTGACTATTTACCTTTTCACACATTTCTGTTTATCACATTACAAATCGCATGTTGCAGCCAATTGCAATAAAAATCAACCTAATTGAATCTGATTTGTATTTAATGTTATTTTCAAGAACTTTTGTGTAATTTGTCGTGAAATGAAATGATATCCTTCAAATGTTGTATTTAACACTATCTTAATCGCATCTCCGATTTGTTGATAATGTTGAAAACAAATTTTGTCGATTACGGGGCAAATGGTTAGACTTCCAGAAGTACCGAAACATGGCACGATGAAAGGAAGTTATTAAGTGACACAGCTCAGTAAAAAAAATAAACACTTGGCTAATTAAAAACACTTTAAATGACTTCAGATGTCATATGATCAAATCATTAACTTGAAGAGGAGGAGAAACCAAAATCGTAGCATATGAGTCGAACGAACGGGTGAATAATGTCGCACGACATTCGAACACACCACACACATCATTACGTATGACATCAATTAAAACACCATATGAGGCGGACGGACGGTCCGGCACGGTGCCACTGTGAGCAGCAACCAGTAAAAGGGAAAGAAACAGCAACGTCATATGATATTGTTGTTAACAAAATGATGATCATGATGTTTGCTGTTGCTGCCAAAACACCTGCTGATGTCATAGTTGCTTCTTGCGCCGAAACAATTAGAAGCAAATTAATGAACAAAAGAAATATGAAATAATTTCAGAGTAACAAAAGTGAAACAATAAAACAAAATTTTAGCCAGGAATGTCGGACATGCTGACGCACTCACTCATTCATTCATCCAATACCTGGCTGGCTGGCTGGTTACCTGATAAGGCTGTCCAATTGACGGGCGATCTCATACAAAACCATGACTCAAAATCAGCGCAACAATTTAACACGAATTCCACTTTAAAAATGATTTGTACAAATTATTTTATTCCACACATCCCCATTTCATGCATGCATGCATGATACCACACGTCTGTCGGTCGTATCTTCCACGTAATCGAATTCATATTCACATGCAGCACCGTTTTTCGCTCTGTGTGTTGGCTGAAAAAAAACATGATGTCCGCTATGTCTGTACATATGTTTTGGCACAAGAAGCCAAACTGACGAGCGCTGTTTTTTGAGCATGAAAGCGGCACGAGACAACATTTAGACGGGCAGACAGACACAAGGTAGACAGACAGACAGACAGACATGTGTGTATGCCACACGAGTGTGACTGCAACCTGCCGCGCCCCACTGCGCCGCAACACAATGTCTTTTGAGTAATAATGCCTGAGCATGATTTCTAAAATTGTGACGAATTTATGCAAAAATACTTGAATACGTATGAACATTTGTTGGTATGTATCTCTATATCTTTTTGCCCAAATGTCTTCCTCATGCAAACTCATCGCATGAGATAGTTTCACACAAATCCATCATGGCAAAGATTTTTCGTTTTTATTTTTGAAAATTCCACATATGTGACACAATTAGAAGATCTCACCAGTGCTTCTCAGACTAGCCAAAGTATAGGGATAACATGAAAATATTCTGTATCGTGCCACCCTATTTTTGGAACGAAGTTCCTTATCGCACGTTGCGGGATGGAGGCTAAGTGAAAAAAATTAAACTACTTTTTTAACACTATTATGCTACAACCCAGTATTATTCACTATATTGGGTAGTTTTGCTTTGGTTTGTGTCTAGACTAACATATTTTGAGAAATTTCTAGTTTAATGGGAAGTTTTCTAGGTGGAGCCTGTAACTAATACGTAGTATATACTGTAGTTTTAAAGCCAATAAAAAGTAAATTTAGAAAATACAAAGTGAAAGAAGTTTTTAAAAAGAAATTTTCTTAAATAAGTGCATTTTCTTAAAAAAAGAAATTTTCTCACAAAAAATTCCTATTCATATTCATAACCAAAGTACCTTTTCTTCAAAAAAAAACTCATATTAAAGAAGTAACTTTGCTTAAAAAAAGTAAATCTTCTTACAAAAAGTACCTTTTCTTAAAAAAGTACATTTTCGTACAACAAATTGCCATTTCATGAAAAACTACCTTTTTTAAAGATAACATTTTGTTTTGCTTTAAAAAAGTAAATTTTCTTACAAAAAGTACATTTTCTTAAAAAAAGTTTTTTTTCAATATAAGTAAGTACCTTTTCCTAAAAAAGTACATTTTCCTACAAAAAGTACCTTTTATTAAAAAAAGTTAATTTTTTTTAAGTAAGTACCTTTCTTAAAAAAGTACATTTCCTTACAACATAATTCCCTTTTCTTAAAAAACTACCGTTTCTTTAAAGATTACCATTTTTCTGAAACAAAATAACTTTCCTTGAGATAAGTACCTACTCTTAAAAATGTACCCTTTTTTGAAAAAAGGACCAATTCTAAAGAAATTCCCATTTCTTAAAAAATAATTTCTCTTACAAAAAATACTTTTCTTAAAAATACCTTTTTTATAAAATCTGAATCCTGAAATCCACCATCGTATCTAAATTTCAAAACCCAGTATACCGTGATTGATTACAGCTGATAATCCAATTTCACCTAAAGTAGATTTGAATTTATAATTGTAAATTAATTCTGTTCCCATCTATTACACGCTGAAAAAAACGGCCCCAGCAACAAATTTATTGCAGTAACCATGTATATGTTTGCAAGCATTGTTTTCATAAATTGAAGACCTGTTGATTTGTTGTTTGATACGTTTTGAAACGGAGTTCCTTATTGCACGTTGCGGGATGGGGGCTAAATGGGAAAAAAATTAAACAACTTTTTTTTAGCACTATTATGCTACAACCCAGTATTATCAACTGTATTGGGTACTTTTGCTTTGGTTTGTGTCTAGACTAACTTATGTTGGAAAATTTCTTGTTTAAAGGGAAGTTTTAAAGATGGAGCCTGTAAACAATATTTGGTATATATTGTAGTTTTGAACCCAATAAAAAGTAAATGTAGGAAAGACAAAGTGAAAGAAATTTAAAAAAAAAATAACATTTCTCAAATAAGTGCCTTTTTTTAAAAGAATTAAAAGAATAAATTTTCTCAAAAAAATACCTATTCATATTCTTAAACAAAGTAAATTTTCTTTAAAAAATAACTTATCTTAAAGAAGTACCTTTGCTTAAAAGTGTCATTTGACCAAATATTGCCTAATACCAAATTTGATAAAGGCTGCTTTGTATGGTAAAGTTTATCATTGTACAAAAAAATATATTTTCTTAAAGATCCATTTAAATTATTATATTTATAATTATCATACTTCGTTCCAACCGGGTGCCCCCTGACACCTCATGTGATTTTTTTTGTTTTCAGCTGTTTTCAAAAAACGAACTCACAATCATAGTTTCTCCAACGTGTAATATTGAATAGCAAACACAATATGTTTGGACGCAAGTATACTATATTTGCGACAAACTACAAACACGATATATTTGCATCCAAACAACAACAAAAATACAGATTGTTTAGGGTGTAGATTATAGATTTGTAGTAAAATCTGTATAAACTCCTTTGTAAATATCAATCTACCACTACAAATCCACTTACGTACTTACTTATCCGGTCTCGGACAACCCCGGGGGGTCAGTGACCTTACAAAACGAAGATAACATATTTCGTCAACCAGTTCGATCTTTTGCTTTATTTCTCCAGTTGGCAATACCAAGTGTACGCAGGGATTCGTCAACCTGATCCTTCCAGCGGAGTCTTGGTCTTCCTATTTTTCGCCTTCCTTCGAGTTCGGTTTCGAAAACCCTTCGTTCTGGTTCGTCTTCATCCATTCTACTGACATGGCCTACCACTACAAATCCACTTACGTACTTACTTATCCGGTCTCGGACAACCCCGGGGGGTCAGTGACCTTACAAAACGAAGATAACATATTTCGCCAACCAGTTCGATCTTTTGCTTTGTTTCTCCAGTTGGCAATACCAAGTGTACGCAGGGATTCGTCAACCTGATCCTTCCAGCGGAGTCTTGGTCTTCCTATTTTTCGCCTTCCTTCGAGTTGGGTTTCGAAAACCCTTCGTTCTGGTTCGTCTTCATCCATTCTACTGACATGGCCTAGCCAGTGCAATCGTGTTATTTTGATCCGCTTAACTATGTCAATGTCGGGATATAGCTCATACAGCTCATGGTTTATGCCTCGCCGATACTCCCCGTTATGCCTTATAGGGCCATAAATTTTTAGGAGTATTTTGCGAAATACCCAGGATTCTGCGCCATAAAGCAAGACAGGTTGTATGAGAGTCTGGTATAATTGGACTTTTGTTACTCGAGAAAGGGCTTTATATCTAAAGTGCTTGCTTAGCCAAAAAATAACATCTATTCGCAAGCACAATTCTCCGCTTGATCGCAAGGCTGACGTTGTTTTGTTTACATCAGAGCCGAGGTATATAAATTCGTCCACTACCTCGAAGTTATAACGGTTATCAACGTTCACGCTTTGGTCTAATCGCGTGGAGGCCCTGTTCGTTGAAACCATTAATTTTGTCTTGTCCTCATTTACCGTCAGACCCATTTTTCCTGACTCCTTCTCAATTCTCGAAAACACCGCAGTAACTTCTCTAATTGTGCGTCCAATGATATCTATATCAGCAGCATACGCGAGCAGCATGTGACTTTTGCTGCTGATGGTTTTATTCATGTTGACAGCAGCTTTTCTCATAATGATCTCCATGAAGATGTTAAAGAGATCGCACGATAGGGTGTCACCTTGTCTGAGGCCTCGCTTATTTTCAAAAGGTTCGGCAAGATCCTTACCAACTTTCACTGCGGATTTGGTGTTCGTCAGGGTCATCCTGCAAAGGCGTATGAGTTTTGCAGGAATACCAAGCTCAGACATTGCTTCATAGAGTTTCCCCCGTATCGGGCTACGAGTATCGTAAAAATATATGATAGGTGTCGATTGGTTTTTCGTGGGTCTTCTCCAGGATTTAGCGTAGCGTGAAAGTCTGGACGGTTGTCGATTTTCCAGTCCTAAAGCCACACTGGTATGGTCCAATCAGGTCAGCGATAAACGGTTTTAGTCTTTCGCACATTATACTTTATAGAACCTTATATGCTATGGATAAAAGGCTTATTCCACGGTAGTTGGCACAGATACTCGGGTCACCTTTTTTAAATATGGAGCATAGTACACTGAGACTCCAATCGCCGGGCATGCATTCATCTAACCAAATTTTGCTAATGAGCTGATGCATGCACCTTATCAGCTCATCGCCGCCAGACTTAAACCGCTCCGCTGGTAATCCATCGGCTCCTGCGGCTTTATTGTTCTTAACCCGGGAAATAGCTGTTCTGACCTCGTCTTGGTTAGGAGGGGGGCAATCGACGTCGTCGTCCAAATTTAGATCGATTGACTCGTCATTGGATATCTCAGGTACTTGTAGCGCGGAGAAATCATCCCAACATGCTCTGCACATCTGTGATGAGATTTCTGTCCTTGTCTTTACAGAAGGGGGGCCCTGAACCATGTCCATTAGTTCCGTTTCTGACTTTTTGGTAGAATTTTAGGGCTTCGTTCTTCGTTCTGTATGTCTCAATTTTCTCACTCTTGCGCTTCTCCACTGCCGTTTCTTACGCCTAAAGAGACGACTTACCTCCTTTCTTGTCTCCCTATACCGCCCAGTTGCAGCTCGCGTTGCAATTGACTGAAGCATTGCCATACGTGGAGCGTTTTTTTCATCAGTTGCAATGCGACACTCTTCATCGTACCATGGTTTATTGCGAAGCGGTTTTTCGAAAAAAAGTACGGATGTTGCGGCAGTTTTTATAGAGTCGGAAATGGGCTCCCACTGCGCATCAGGATCGTCATCGGGAGGGGGTGGGTTCTGTGCCAAAAGTTGCGAGAGCTTCCTTGAGTAGACTCTGGCTACCTCTGGTAATTGCAGCTTTCCGATGTCCAGCTTCTACAAATCTACATTTCGTGAAAGTGGAATACACAACAATTGTCAATATATATAAAATGCTGGTTCATTATTCAAATCTAAACACAACGAGGATAAAAAACCCAGTAACTGCAGTTGGTAACAAGTTCAACAAGATGGTCACTGTTCTAAAACGCTAAAGCGCTGATAAGAAGAGTCACAAACTTTGAAACGATCGTCCGCCAAGGACAAGAACACATCCTTGTTCTGAATATGACAAATTAAAATATTCTTCTATAGCTGAAGGCCTTAGTCGCCAGTGCTATAAATCTTAATATTAATCTTGTATTGACTATAAGTTTAATATATTGTAAATAAATAAATAAAATATTCTTCTAATGAAAAACAATTTAAATCGAATCCGCTATAAATAAATAACTAACGATCAATATCACCAAAAAAACTTATAAATAACTGGCAGTTACAAATTATAAATTCTATACAAACTGACAGCTAATAACTGTTCGTTACCTCTAACTGTAGGATAACTAGACATGGTGAAATCGGCCGTTAGGGTTTGATTGCCAATAACTCAATTTTAACTTCTGTGTTTGTGATAAATCACATTCACCACAGTGCAATTGTCTAAATTAAAAATGTATTTTATAAATATATATATGTATATAAACAACATTGTGTGACTTAATGACTTGCTGGTCCAGAATGACGAAGATTTAACACTTGGCCATAAATAACCGCCGATCACCGCAACAGTCGCCATCACCTCACACTGACCCAATACGTCGGACCCAGTATGCACCGGATCCACACTACCTGTTCCAGTCCCAGTTTCACTTCCAGATCAACTCACACTCATCTCTGTTTGATGGCCAAAATGACTGCCGAAAATGGTCATGTACCAAATTTCAAATTTTGAATCTCGAATTTCAAAACAAACAGGCACAAATGTTTCTAAACGAGTGTTGTTTTGTTTTTGTTTCTATTTTTATTTATTTTTTTCTTTTTGTTTTTGTCGCTTTCTGTTTCGTTGTCGTTATCGTTCGAAAAGATGGATGATGCATGATTTATTATCGCTCAGCCATATTTGAATGTTCTGAACTTGTACCGAGATTAGTTTCGAATGTGCAACAATGTCTTTTCTGTTTTTCTTCTTCGTTCGTATTCATCTGATTTTACAAAATTGTTAAAAAAAACGCAAATGTTTGTTTAATGTCTTAAGCGTTAAGCGAGAAGAGAGACAGTGAGAAAAAGAGAGAGAGAGAGAGCAGATACTGAATGATCTCATAGTCATTGGATGGGGCACTTGTTGAATGGCTATCTGACTATCTGTCTATCTTAAATGGTAGCATGTACGGAATCGTGTGAGGTAACAAACATGGTGTTGTAAGATGATATAGCCACTACGGGACGCACAAGTAATATTATTCATTCAAAACACACTGATACGTAACACAAGTAAATGTTTCTTGAGGAAAAATAGTGACATAAAAGAATTGTATTTCTTTTGAGATAACAATTTTTTTTTTTAATTTCTTTAAAATTGTATCGGGAACCCCAGCAAATCTCTTGATTCAATTTTGAAACAAATTCCAGTTAGCGTAGATTATATGTAGATAAAATTCAAATGCCATACCTTGCTACTTTAAAATTGTTTACACGCTTCAAAATCAGTACTTATTTGTTGTTTGGATGCAAATACAACGTGTGTTGGAAGCTTGTCGCAAATATAGTGTATTTGTAACCAAACACATTGTGTTTGCTATTTATTATTACATTATTGGTACACAATGATTAATACGAGGGTTGCCATTTATATTTCGGGACCTGGCAATACTAGTGTTGCCAGATGCAAACTGAGCACTAAGAGCACTATTTTTTTATTTACAGTGTGTTGAAAAATTCATCTCAGTCAAAAAATGGAATTAACCCGGGCGATGATTTTTTACGATTTTCGGCGTGGAGTATGGAGGAGACAAGAGTGTCTCAATCAACTTGTTTCAACTTTTCCATCAAAAGCCACTGTAAATCGCTGGTACCAAGAGGTCAGTCTCGCACGCCGTTCGCTCCAGGATGAATTTCGTGAAGATCGTCCAACTTCGGTCGTTTTGCCGGAAAACATCGATGCTGTGCGTGAACTGATAAAGCAAGACCGACATGTGACATACCGTGAGATTGAGGCATCCTTGAGCAGTAGTATCACATGCATCAATAAGATATTGCATGTTAATTTGGCGGTGAAAAGGATTTGTCCTCGTTGGATCCCACATAATTTGACGAATGCTCGAACAAGGGCTCGTGTCAATTGGAGCAAAGAAATGTTGGAAAAATGCAACCGCGGTAACTCAACTGCAGTGTATAACATCATGGAATCATGGATCTATACATATGAGTCCGACATAGAACAGCGATCGAACATGTGGGTCTTTCAACACGAGCTAAATCCAACAAAAGTTGTTCGTGGAAGAAGCACATCGAAGCAAATTATTGCGTTTTTTTCGGTATAACCGGTCATGTGGTCACAGTGCCTTCAGTGAAACGTTTGCCAATAGTGTTCGAATAAATAAGGAAAAACATAAAGAGAAAACGGATCATTTTGCATTAAGACAATGCGAGCTCTCATGCATCAGCTGAAACAATGGGCTATTTGAGTTCCGAACATGTCGACTTGATGGATCATCCGCCGTATAGCCCTGATTTGGCAACGTTTGCCCGAAGCAGCTGTTGAAGCGCTCAAAACCCTTGTTTTGGAGGTAAAAGGGTGCTGATCTTTACAGAGAATATTTGAAAAACAGTAACACCATTTCCAATGATAAATGATTGTTTTTTATTGCCGAACCGGAAATATGAGTAGAAACCCTCGTATGTTATAATGTATGTGTTTGTGATCCAAATACAGCTTTGTTTGTGATACAAATACAGCTGTGTTTGGTGCACAGTTTACTTAATTTTTTGTCGCTATACTCTGTCGAAAGCAGAATAATAAAAGCGGCACAACTAGAGCTTGTTCTCAGCCTAGGTTAATGTTCTTGCAAGTGTATAACCATATTTTAGCATTATTCTTTCAGTGATTCATAAATATTCCTGAATGCGTGTGTAAATAAATTGATAGTCTGTGTCTCGATCTCGAACGAAAGATTTCGTTCGTATTCTAGACGAAAGAAAGTTGATTTAGGTTCCACTATCTTTCAAGTCGAATGAAAGCATAAAAGTTTTCAGTATAAATTTTGGTTTCTCTATTTCGAATGTGCTGTGACATGCGAACAAACATAGAGTCGGGCGAACGAAAATTTCAACTTTTTCAATGGCGCCCTATGTTAATTTGAAATGACGATTGCATTTGTAGGGCCACCCCTCTTCTGACTACCTATATAGGCATGCAATCCATCTTTCTTTTCTTCTGGGGGTAATTTCATAATTTTAGTCTTACTTCTTTATGAAATTATGCACTAGGTGTCTGTTTAATAAAGGGTTTTCCATTAAGGCCTTGACATAAAACGCAAACCATTTGAGATATTTCCAAATCTTTATGATCGACTTGAAACACAATCAAAACATTTATGAATGGAACTCGACTTCGTTCATATGGCCACCGCGGGCACATCGGTGGCGGTCGATTCGTTGGACCCAATTTTCGACGACTCGGTCACACATTTCGGCCGTAACGGCTGCTATTTCGCGTTCAATGTGGGCTCTGAGTTCTTCCAACATCGCCGGCTTGTTGGCATAGACCAGTGGTTCCTAAAGTGTGTTCCGTGGAACCCTAGGGTTTTATTTATTTTTTAACATATTTCAAACAAAAGATAAATTGGTTGCTTTTTCAAGGAAAATATAATATTGAATATCAGCTGTGGAGCAAAGTAACTTCGAGTGTTTCCAGACGCTTAGTGATTTTCTCGAAGAATCTGAACTGGATTTAGATATGGACATCCGTGATGGTATAAAAACACCTCTGTCCAATTTACAGCAAGCACTCAGTAATTGGTCCATAGGCTTCAATTCTTGAGTCAGCTTGATCTTGTATGGGTGCAAACCAAGATCTTTACGCAAAATTCGCCATAAAGTGATCTTGGCGATGCCCAGTTCTTGAGAACGCCGCGGAATCGACTGATTTGGATCGTTTGCTACGGACGCTTGAACGGCATCGATATTTTCGTCACTTCGACCAACCCGTAGTCTCACTGGCACGGCAGCATCAGACAATGAATTTGTAGACTCAAATTTTGACACTAAACTTATTATTGCTTGTCTACTAGGGCGAGAATAACTGCCGAAAATTGGAGTTAACGCTCATAAAGTTGCGGTCGAAGTTGTCAAGTACCTATTGGAAAACCCATTATTTGTAAAAAAAACAAAAACAATGCTCTCCCGTTACAACCCATGAAGGAATTGGGGAGAGCTTCTCACAATCAGTGAGATGTGCGCTATCATGGTACAATAATATGTTCATGGTAAAGTCGTAAGAACAGCTGTCTTCATTTTTTTCATGAGGTTCTTCGCTTCGGCTGTCACACTCACATGTATTTTGTTTTTGTACTCTTTTGCATTCTTGTGTTGTTGGTATGCATATGTGTAGAGTTTGACAGCTGAAGCGAATAGAACAAAAACAAAATGCTTGTTGTTGCTGCCTACAACAACACGCGCTGCTATTACCATGAAGATATTATTGCACAATGTGCGCTATCTAGTTTTATACTCACAGATTGGGACCTACAGTTTTTACAGCGATTTTGAGAAGCTTTTTCATGCCTAAATAGTCGATAGTGTCGCCATTACTATGTGAGGCGACCGCAGTCGAAAGAAATTTAAGGTGGTCAAAGCATGGATCGAACCATCATCTCCTGTACAAGAGGTGGGCACACTAACCATTACCCCTCCGACGGTAATGATTTCACAAGGGCCAAACAAACATATTATCAAAAATTATGTGTTTTGTTGTTAGGGGAACCTTTTTTTTACGTTTGAGTTATTTTGCACTCATGGACAGAAGATGTGATTCCATTGTGGTTTGTGTATTCGCTCCTTTATAGCTATTACATCATATTTATCTGAGAACATCTAAATGTTGTTCTGTATCTTTAGTAAAACAGAATAAAAAGCATCTTTCTCCGCATTTTTTTTTCTCTTCGATTCATTGAAATTTTGCGGTTGACCCAGTTTCCACTAACAATGGCGGCGGCAAGCGAATGCAACTGATCTTTTTTTTTTTTTTATTTTGAATTTTCCAAGGTGATTTGGCTAAATGTGTAGCATTTCGATTGAGAGATTAAGACAGCACAGCACAAATCAATAAATGTTTGAATAGTTCTGACAGTCTAACAATTTAATCAGAGATCATTGAAGAATCATGAAAATGTTACGAATTAAATTTAAAAATAAAAACTCTTAAATCGAAACAAATATTTACTAAACATGTTTGTCTAAAACAGTTGTTATACTTCAGATTAGGGGTATTTGATTTGAATCCACATATCGTTTGCTGTGGGTCTCTTTAAAGTGTTGGTTGGTCTGATGTTGGACTTAATATGCATTGAGCGGAGTAACATTGAATAAGCTCAGTCGTCTGTCCAGTGCGTCATGCGTCTCGTGTACTTATTATGCGATATTTTAGAAACAAATGTTTATTCGCCTAATGCATCGGATGCAAAAGTTAAGGAGGTCTGACATGGATTGTGCATTAGATGTAGATGTATTTATATACGTGTATGTATGTATATTAGGGTGTATTGTCAGACAAAAAAAAACCATAAGTAACAGCTGTGATTACGGGAAAAAAAAAGAAAAAAATGTTCCTACTAAACATTATGCGATTGCATTTGTATTTCGGAAAAACATCGCGTTTTTGTTTACGGGACAGACGCTGATGAAGATGATGTTCCACAAATATCGTAGGTATCGTTCAGCGAATATGAGTTTGAATCCTAACCGCGACTGTTTGTTTCGCTAACCGAAAAACAGAACTGGCAGCTTACAACCTTCTAAAAATAAACCGCACCGAAGAAAACGATACCCAATTTTCGGGAAACATATTTAACCACATCACGTCGAATTATTTTGTTCCATTTAAAAAAAAGTGTTATTAAAAGATAATTTTTACTCTTGACAAAAAAAACCATAAAATCTAAAATAAACTTATTTCAAGAAAAAAATATAACAGTTCAAAATTTTGTTGTTAAAGTTTGAATTTAAGTTGAAATTTTTTCACAGGGATGTGGTGGCTCAAATTTTTGTACGCGATTTGTTGAAATAGTTTTACCATAAAAATACGAACACGTGGAAAATATATGTGTCTGTAACCCAAATATAGCTGTGCTTGGGATACTTCTGACCAAACACATCGTGTTTGCTATTAAATATTACATATTGGCGACACAATGATAAATATGGTATAATATATGTGTTTGTAACCCAAACATAGCTGTGTTTGGGATACTTGTGACCAAACACATCGTGTTTGCTATTATATATTACATATTGGCGACAAAATGATAAATATGGTATAATATATGTGTTTGTAACCCAAATATAGCTGTGTTTGGGATACTTCTGACCAAACACATCGTGTTTGCTATTAAATATTACATACTGCCGACACAATGATAAATATGGTATAATATTTGTGTTTGTAACCCAAATATAGCCGTGTTTGGGATACTTGTGTCCAAAAACATCGTGTTTGCTATTAAATATTACATATTGGACACACAATGATAAATCTGTTGTAATATATGTGTATGTGGCCCAAACGTAGCTATGTTTGGGACACAAATACAGCGGTGTTTGTTACACTATTTACTCACTATTGAGAGCAAGATTAAAAACGGTGTATAAAGAGAGATGATTCACAGTCAAAGTGGTAAGTAAGTAACAATATTTGTTGCTATATTTTTCAGCCAGTGATTCATAAAAATTCCTGAATGCGTGTAAAAGTTTCAAATGAAGTGAGCATTACATCTGTTGCGTTTTAGTTTCATGTACTCCGTCGTCAATCGGTCATCGGGCAGGTCAATCAAATGCGCTTGATTAAGTAAGCATGCTGTTGAAAAAATGTGTATTAGTAGAACATATATGTGATCAGTGAAAACAGCAGAAATATTTTGTGTTGTTGCTTTGATTTTGGCGTATCTCATTCGTATATACGAGGGCGGTCTCAAAACTAGCGAACTGACATATAGATGGTGCCAGTAGTTTGAAAAAATATTTTGGTGAAAAGTGGCAACATTGTAAAACATATGTTTTTAGTTTCTGGGCGCCATGTTGTTTAGTATTTTTATTTGATTCATCAGAAATAAACGATCTCAGTGAATTTGCAAACATGGAAACAATTGGTCACCATTATGTAATTTAATATTTTCATGTGAAAGGTCTCAGTCCAAACAATATTAAAGCCGCTCCTTCGTTTGCGACTATAAAATAATAAGGAGCAGAGCTTAAACGAGGCCGTACAAGTTGCCGAGACGAATACCGTAGTGGTCGACCAATTGAGGTGACCACGCCAGACACGGTTAAGAAAATCCACGAAATATTATTGGATGATCGTCGGCTGAATGGGCATGAGATAGCGGAAATGATAGGCATTTCAAAAAGTGTTGTACATCGTATATTGACCGAAGATTTGAATATGAGAACGCTGTACTAAAGATGGGTGCCGCGCTTGCTTTCAATAGAGCGAAAACAGAGTCGTGAAGATGTTTCAGTAGAGTGTTTAGCGATATTTCACCGCAATAAAGCCGATTTTTTGCATCGATTTATAACTATGGATGAGACTTGGGTCCACCACTTCACACCTGAGACAAAGAAACAGTCAAAGCAGTGTACTGGAGTGGGAGAATTGTGTCCAAAGAAGGTGAAGACGAATCGTGTCTGCAGACAACGCAATGGCGACAGTTTTTTGGGGTGCGCATGGGATCATGCATGATTATCTTCAGAAAGGAAAACCCATCAACGGCGAATATTATTGGAAAAATGGCAGCATTTGGCGAAAAAGAAAGTCGTGTTTCATGAAGACAATGCTCAAGTCCACACACGCTGAAAAATTTGTCTGTTTTTGTTGTTTGGACGCAAATATAACGTGTTTGTAGCTTGTCGCAAATATAGTATACTTGTGTCCAAACACATTGTGTTTGCTATTCAATATAACATGTTTGCGACAGAATGATTAATAGGTTATACTACACAATGATAAATATGGTATAATATATGTGTTTGTAACCCAAACATAGCTGTGTTTGGGATACTTGTGACCAAACACATCGTGTTTGCTATTATATATTACATATTGGCGACAAAATGATAAATATGGTATAATATATGTGTTTGTAACCCAAATATAGCTGTGTTTGGGATACTTCTGACCAAACACATCGTGTTTGCTATTAAATATTACATACTGCCGACACAATGATAAATATGGTATAATATTTGTGTTTGTAACCCAAATATAGCCGTGTTTGGGATACTTGTGTCCAAAAACATCGTGTTTGCTATTAAATATTACATATTGGACACACAATGATAAATCTGTTGTAATATATGTGTATGTGGCCCAAACGTAGCTATGTTTGGGACACAAATACAGCGGTGTTTGTTACACTATTTACTCACTATTGAGAGCAAGATTAAAAACGGTGTATAAAGAGAGATGATTCACAGTCAAAGTGGTAAGTAAGTAACAATATTTGTTGCTATATTTTTCAGCCAGTGATTCATAAAAATTCCTGAATGCGTGTAAAAGTTTCAAATGAAGTGAGCATTACATCTGTTGCGTTTTAGTTTCATGTACTCCGTCGTCAATCGGTCATCGGGCAGGTCAATCAAATGCGCTTGATTAAGTAAGCATGCTGTTGAAAAAATGTGTATTAGTAGAACATATATGTGATCAGTGAAAACAGCAGAAATATTTTGTGTTGTTGCTTTGATTTTGGCGTATCTCATTCGTATATACGAGGGCGGTCTCAAAACTAGCGAACTGACATATAGATGGTGCCAGTAGTTTGAAAAAATATTTTGGTGAAAAGTGGCAACATTGTAAAACATATGTTTTTAGTTTCTGGGCGCCATGTTGTTTAGTATTTTTATTTGATTCATCAGAAATAAACGATCTCAGTGAATTTGCAAACATGGAAACAATTGGTCACCATTATGTAATTTAATATTTTCATGTGAAAGGTCTCAGTCCAAACAATATTAAAGCCGCTCCTTCGTTTACGACTATAAAATAATAAGGAGCAGAGCTTAAACGAGGCCGTACAAGTTGCCGAGACGAATACCGTAGTGGTCGACCAATTGAGGTGACCACGCCAGACACGGTTAAGAAAATCCACGAAATATTATTGGATGATCGTCGGCTGAATGGGCATGAGATAGCGGAAATGATAGGCATTTCAAAAAGTGTTGTACATCGTATATTGACCGAAGATTTGAATATGAGAACGCTGTACTAAAGATGGGTGCCGCGCTTGCTTTCAATAGAGCGAAAACAGAGTCGTGAAGATGTTTCAGTAGAGTGTTTAGCGATATTTCACCGCAATAAAGCCGATTTTTTGCATCGATTTATAACTATGGATGAGACTTGGGTCCACCACTTCACACCTGAGACAAAGAAACAGTCAAAGCAGTGTACTGGAGTGGGAGAATTGTGTCCAAAGAAGGTGAAGACGAATCGTGTCTGCAGACAACGCAATGGCGACAGTTTTTTGGGGTGCGCATGGGATCATGCATGATTATCTTCAGAAAGGAAAACCCATCAACGGCGAATATTATTGGAAAAATGCCAGCATTTGGCGAAAAAGAAAGTCGTGTTTCATGAAGACAATGCTCAAGTCCACACACGCTGAAAAATTTGTCTGTTTTTGTTGTTTGGACGCAAATATAACGTGTTTGTAGCTTGTCGCAAATATAGTATACTTGTGTCCAAACACATTGTGTTTGCTATTCAATATAACATGTTTGCGACAGAATGATTAATAGGTTATACTATATGTATTTATGACCCAAATGCGGCTTTGCCTGTTAAAAACTGCTGAAAACAAAAACGTGACAGATAATAAATAAATATATAATAAATATTTCTAGGAAAACAATGCTTGCAAAAATGTATATTGTTCCTGCAATATGTTGCTTGGGCCGTTATATTTCAGCGTGCATATCCACTATTGCGATGGCCAAAATTAATGAATTATAGTTCTAATTGCTTCGTCAAGCACCTTATTCGCGATATTTAGCTCCCTCGGACTATTTTCTATTACCAAATTTAAAAATGGCTATTTTAAGGAGTTTGTCAGTTCTTATTATAAACAGGGTATCGGAGCTACTGAACATCGCTGGAAAAAGTGTTTCGAGCTAAAAGGAGAGAATGTTGGAAAATAGAGAACATTTTTCCCAACTTTTTTGTGTCTGCTGTATTAGGTCGGCAGGTTTTGGGACAGCCCTCGTATGTGTATTACGCAAGCGAGAAACGATTTTGAGGAAAGAAACTGAAGAAAAAAACGTCAAGCCATTTGTCTGCCGAAGGCTTTAGTGCGAAAATCGTGAAGAGTTGCGACCTTTTTGAACATTTAAAGAAATTCAACAAAAAATGTAGCGTTTGGTGACGTTGAATTTTGATGAAATCCAAAAAGTGAGAATCATCAAAGAAAGCAGAAACAAAAAAGCACCAGATTATCATTGGATTTTAATAAAATACCTTAAATGTAAAAAATGTCGGTTTAAATATTTTTAGTTTGTCGGTAATTGGTTAAAAATATAGATTTATATTGGTAAATATATGTATGTACATATGTATGCATATTGATGAAGAACAACGAATAATTTGCTTCCAAATATTATTATGTTTGGGAGGAAATACGCATATGTTTCCGCATCAGTAACCACGTGTTTACGAATATGGAGGTTTAGGATGAAACATGCATATGGATCCACATAAAAGCATGTCAAAATTTGCATTTGACACGAGCTGATGGAATAGTGTAAACTTGAGGAGAACGATTCTCTAATTTTTTGATTTTACTCAAAAAATGTTGCGATCAGTGTTGCATTTTGAATGAAACGAACCAAAACAAAGAAAACGGACACAAAACCGTGTATTTCGTGGATTTTTTCATATGTTTGGTCTATGTTCACAATTTTCTCGTTCTCTATTATATTTTTATTTTATAACTATTGTATTTCCTTTGTCACTTTGCAGACGTATGTTTTTGCATTCTCGAAAACTGATCGTGTAAATCGAAAGCAGAATGATCGTACGATTTATTGCAAATGGAAGAGATTTTCATTACATTTCTCTCTCCGTAAATGGTTCCATCTGCACCAATACTTAGTGTATAATGGGCTTTAGGTTGATTTTACTCGAAAAATCAGCATGCATTTATTTATGCTGAATAGTCTATTCAATTGACTCTCTTCAATGGGCATTAGGCTTCAGTTCTTGTGCCAATTGAACTTTGTAAGCATGGAGACGCAGATCGTTAGTGAGTACACGCTGAAAAATCTGTCGTTTTTTGTTGGTTAGATGCAAATATAACATGTTTGTAGCTTTTCGCAAATATGGCATAGTTGTGTACAAACACAGTGTGTTTGCTATTCAATATTACATGTTGGAGACAATGATTAATAGTCTATAGTATGTACAAACATGTTTTTTACCCCAAATATGGTGTTGTTTGTTGGAAACGCTGAAATCAAAAAGTGACAGACACCAAAGAAACCAAAAAGCATCAGGTCTTCAATTCAGGAAAACAATGCTTGCAAACATGTACGTTACAAACAATTCGTTGCTGGAACCGTTTTAATCCTCATGAATACGCTGTGAAGGGCTTCTTCAAATTTTGAATTCTCGCCCACGACGCCGAATCGATGTTCCTGCACTTTCACCAATACTCTTACGTACTGCTTCGATATTATCATTTGAACGGATTGTTATTGAACGGCCAGAGTGTTTAAATTCAGTTTAGATGCATTGCCTTAACCGTGGTGGTTTCCATCTTGTATCACATACATCTGCTCTGTGATCTTTCACACAGCAATTGATGTGCTTCAATTTTGCTCTCATATCCTGTAAACAAGCTGCGGGCAACGCATCGAGCAGCTCAAAACCTTTATGATGACCAAATGTATTCACGGTGAATTTAATGAGATCATTTGTTGCTTGCCATTTGATGCTATCTCTCGCAATATATGCAGCTTTTGGGCTGGTAAAGGCTGCTTGTACCTCCATCGGTGGCTTATCTCAATTCACCGCTTTCATGCGTCTAACCGTTTAGATCCACTAACTTTAAAATCTGAGTCCAAAATGATCCGAAAATGAACTACTTTTTAGGAACTTCAACAACTTTTTAAATAAAACAACTGAAGTACAAGGAGAAAATATTGTTCTTCTTCTTGCTTTCATTCACTAAGATTGACAACTGTGTTTATGTTTTTAATAAGTTATCGATAAGCAGTCGACATCGTCTCAAGCCAGTTACAGAATACCAAAATTGTATTGATGTGACGACGATGTTGAAGCGAAGTGATGTTGGTGGCATAAAAACAACAGCGACGTCAACGATAACAACCGGCGATTGTTTCATAATGACAACGCGTTGGTCTTTTGCCTAATGCTCCAATTTTACTAATCCTAAACTGTCTGCTGTCAAAATGATTTCTTCTTTTGGTTAGCAACACTTTACTGCACAAATTGCGGCAAGTTTGAATACCAAATACAATACAGAATACCAAAATTGTATTGATGTGACGACGATGTTGAAGCGAAGTGATGTTGGTGGCATAAAAACAACAGCGACGTCAACGATAACAACCGGCGATTGTTTCATAATGACAACGCGTTGGTCTTTTGCCTAATGCTCCAATTTTACTAATCCTAAACTGTCTGCTGTCAAAATGATTTCTTCTTTTGGTTAGCAACACTTTACTGCACAAATTGCGGCAAGTTCAAATCTTGCGTTAATTTTTGGGACACTTGTTTAGATTTGGCATGACTAAGCCGGTAAAACTAGAGCGAACCACATACTTGCCATTCATGAGCATGATCATCAGCTATTGTCGATGTTTATTGTCGGTTTACCGCCCCTCTTGATACCAAATAAGAATGTAATCGAAGTTGTTCGCATCATTTTTTGGTAATATTTATATTAATAAAATTCATCAGCCAGATAAAAAGTTATCGACCAAGCTCATGCTCAAGCGGACGAACTTCGGTCTCTCTGAAAGCATTTTGTCTTCTAGCTGATGTCCATCAGCGGCTTCGTAATGCTTAACTTATTGTGTGGTTTGTTATGAGGCATATTTTTCATAGATACTTATTCATTTTCCAAATTTTAATCTCCGATAACTAAGCGAGTTATCGAAAATTATTATTAAATTATTTGAATTTGAATTTTGTTGACCGATTTTGTTAGTTTTTAGTATGAATTTCTCATACATTAACCAAAAATTATTAAATTATTTTCGGCAATTTTTTGGTGTTCTATTAGAATGCTAGCTATTACAGGTGGAAGCGTTAGAACAGCTGATTTCAATTTGTTCTTGTCGTTGTGGTAGTTTATACCAATTTCCAAAATATATCTGTAGATGTAACGTTAAAACAGCAGATTAAATGTGTTCTTGTCTTTGTGGTTGTTGCCGAAAATTACAACAATTCCTCCTGCTATAACCTGAAATAAATACATCTTGACAATTTCGAACAGCTGAATTGGACAAGGGCGGCTCCTGAAATAAAAATAAAATGCCTTCAATTATTACTGCTACTACCTTACTTATTTTTCCATTTAAAACTCCTCAAGTTTGTCAAGTATTTTAAACGTTACCATCCGATGTCTGATATAAACTATTATATGTCACAGCAGCCCTAAGTGGCACCCTAATGTACAAGTGGATTCACATGTGCATACGGTTGCATATTTATGCAAAGGCATACTCTCATGCTGCAGTCCAACAGTCGTACAGAAGGACAGACATAGGCCCACAGAAGTTTGTTTAAAATTTTTAGGTCCAAGTGCTCTCTAATGCACTGAAATGCAATGCAATGCATTCAATGACGCGACGCGACGCATACATACTCGTACTCGTATTGACCCATATTTGCCAAAATGCGAAAATATGTAAATATCCATTACGTAATTCAATAATCGCCATCTTCAATTGGCGATTTGGTTTTTATTTATTTGTTTTGGGGTAAAAGGTTTGGTAAATAATCGCTAGATTTCATTTAAAATTTGCAATCTGTGTGGAGAATGAATGTTGAGTTGCTGGGCATTTCGTAGTAAGGAGGGATAGTGGCTGGGGTAAGCTGAAAATGTAAAATGATTAGCACGAAGCAGTTGATATGGCAACACCATCACATTATTGTTACAGCATATGGGAGGGGAAAATGGTTAAACGAGAAGTTGCGAAAGAGTAAGAGATGTCGAAACATTGGTGCTTCATCTCATGAACTATTTCTGGCCATATATTTAAACCTGCGAATTGACACACTGAGCCAGGGGGTATCCATGACACAGCTGATCGACTATGTAGTAGGAAAATTATAGAGAACAGAGAGGATAGGCGAGAAAACGATAAGCAACCAGAACTAAACCATGCAGCAAACTAAGTTTATATAGTGTTTGATTTATACTAATGACAGCTAAATGGTGTTTTATGTTGGTTGCATCGAACGAAAATACGCATTCACTTTATTTCTGTCCGTTTTATGTCCAACCGAAGAGTAAAATTCAACAGCACCTCGTCGTGATCTAGAGAACGTAAAGATGGGGATAGAAACTGTTGCCTATTTTTCTATGACTGACCGCTCTACTTAATTTCTGGTGTGTTTTCCAATTCGTTCCCGTAAGATGATTCAAATGTGGTATTATATGATCGTATAGGTGTTGGTGTCTTAATATGTATCACAAAGTAGCGCAATGACACGGAAAATGTCCCCTCGTTTCTCTGTCCCCCTTACAATGTACATAGATTAATATATCCGAGAAGCCCCAACTCTCTCATCTGACGTTTCGCCATATGCTTCTTCCGAGAGGAATCGAACGTCTGTCAGCTGTTTCGCTGAAACATCGAACACAACAGTATCAATTTCTGCTTTGATTTTCAAACCTCAGCGACAGAATTCTTCTCTTACAGCCAAAGTCACGATCTCGAAAGAAAACATAAGCGAACGAAAGCCAGTCACTCACTTTTATTCTTATCCCAGTCTTTAAATGTTATTGTGTGTGGTTGTGTGTTTGCAAAATCGGAAGCCACTAACTATTTTCGCTGTCACCTATGCGAACGAAAATGTCAAAACCAGTCACTTGTGTTTTGGTTGTCGCATAGCTGGAAATCAAAAAAAGCTTGAAACAAAAACAATTTACATAGAATTCAATGGAAGAAACACAATGGACAGAAAATAATGTCATTATAATAAATTTGTTATTAAAACATATGTATTTTCATTTCAGCAGAAAAACGCCAACTTTGCGGCAACTGCAGATACTGGTTCCTCGTACTCTTCTCTCTCGCTCCGAAATTAAATGGCGAACGTCAACTTTATGTTAATGCTTTCAACAACAACCACACAAACACACGTAAAACCATGCGAACGACAAGTCGAAAGATAGTGACTCGCTTTTTGAAACGAAAGTGAGTGACTGGCTTCGTTCGCTTGGATTTTGTATGAGAGGGTGTAAGTGTGTCCCAAATTTGGTCCTGAATTGTATATGTTTTCGTTCGCATGTTAGTGGCTCCCAAATCAGCTGTTTGTCGCATAGAAAGAAAGCGAACGTTAACGTTCGACGTCGTGACTTTGGCTGTTAAATTTAAAATTTGCAAATACCAGACGTTCGATTCCCTTCAGTCAAACAACTAAGAGCGAGTTGGTGCCTAAACTATTTTTCTATGACACTGATGCTTTAAAATCCCGTCAATCGACCAAGTTTGAGTTTGTCCAGCTTCACTAGTCCTGTGGTATTATTCGCATTCGGGCCAAACCACAAAATTTTCCATATTCTACTCCCGTTTGATACCTTTAATTTTTCAAAAACGATGTACAAGTAGACAGTTAAAATTTCTCTTCACTCAAATGCCAACAAACAAAACGAGTGAAACCCTAGTTCTTCTCTACTCTCTCTCTTACTCTCTTCATTGAATATTTCAATACACGAGCAGATTTTTGATATTATTATTGTATATAACTATACAAATTCTAACCATGTTGAAGTAAAATTACATAAACTATGCAAAAAGTATGAAATAATCAAGATATAACGCGAGGGAGAAATTCGTTTGAGTGATTGTAACCACTTTCTGATTCTCTTTTACCAAGGTTGCCAAGTTGCGCACATCTTCTTGTCGTCTAATTCTAAATTTTCCCTTCTCGGTTATTCGTTGGGATATCTATGACGCAGCTGATCGACTATGCAGTAAGAAAATGATAGAGAATAGAGTGGACAGGCGAGAGAACGATAAGCAACCAGAAGCAAACCATGCAGCAAACTAAGTTTAAATAATATTTGATTGATACTAATGACAGCTAAATGATGTTTTATGTTGGTTGCAGTTAGAATTCTCTCATTTTTTGATGTTGCTCAAAAAATGATGCGATAAGGGTTGCATTTTGAATGAAACGAACAAAACTAAAAAATATGGGAATAATAACTTCTATTTTGTAATTTTTTTTTATAAATGTGTAATCTTTGTTCACAATTGGCTTTTCTCTCTATTCTATTTTTTATTTAATAACTGTTATATATTGTTCGTCACTTTGCAAACAAATGTTTTTGCATTCTCCTAAACTGTTAGTGTACATCGAAAGAAGAAAGTTTCATTCTAAATGGGAGAGAGTTTCGTTACATTTCTCTCTCTGCGAACCGTTCCATTTGCACTAACAGTCTAACCAGGGGGTATCCATGACACAGCTGATCGAGTATGTACTAAGAAAATGATAGAAAACAGAGTGGATAGGCGAGAGAGCGATAAGCAACCCTGAAGCAAACTAAGTTTAAATAGTCGCTGATTGATACTAATAACAGCTAAAATACATTTTGTGTCGGTTGCATCGACCGAAAATACGCATTCCTTTTTATTTCTGCCCGTTTATGTCCAACCAAAGAGTAAAATACGAAACTCGATGAAATGGCCTACTAACTCGTCGTCATCGAGAGAACGTAAAGAGAGGGAAGGAAACTCTTGTCTATTTCTCTATTGTCTAACACGGGCTTTACTTCCTAGTAACGAACACGGCAAAATAGCGATATTTTGCAGCTATATATAACCGTCTTGCTCTAACGCATGCTGTGTAGTCATTATTGCAAATGTTTATCATATTCGTCATATTTTTAATTCACAACAACGATGTACAACCATAAAGTAATAGATAAGAGTATTGATTCATCTGTTAGTGTTATCTTCCGGTGTTAAGGAAGTAGGAAATTTCATCGTGTTTGAGTTGCTGTTGTATGTTACTCTTTAGTTGGTCATATAACGGACATAAATAAAAGGGAGTGCGTGTTTTCGATCGAAGTAAACGACATAAAACATAATTTAGCTGTCATTAGTAGCAATCAAATCCAATTTAAACTTAGTTTGCTGCATGGTTCGCAACTGGTTGCTTATCGCTCTCTCACATACCAACTGTTTTCTCTCAATTTTCTACTTCACAATTGATCAGCTGTGTCATGGGTACCCCCTGGTTTAATTCGACGTCGATGTGCCCACAGAGTGAAATATGTAGTTTAAAATCCCGTTAATCGACTAAGTTCAAGTTTGTCCAATCCACTAGCCCTGTGGTATTATTTCCATCCGGACCAAATCACAGAATCTTCCCTATTCTGCCGCATGATACTTCCAATATTCAATTTTCGGTTGTTCTTGCCCATTGACGATTTTTATCCTACGAGTATATTAGGAGTGCTTTCGTTACAAGCTAGTGATCATTGCCTGCTTGCTTCTAAGACCAAAATTTTTACGTTTCTTACGATTTTGAGCTTTCCACTTGCGTTTACACAAGGCAATTCTTGTTATTCTGGCGGGTCTTAATAGATAAAATAAAATAAATTTCAGACATATGTATGCAGACCATAGAATAATACATGCATAGATACTTTTATTCTCTCAATAAATTAAACGTCATAGGTACGGTGGAAAGTAAAGATTGGATGGTAGCAAACATGGGTTCAATAATACCAGATAGAGGCAATAGTAAACAACGTTCAACAAAGGAACAACAACCGAATTTCGTGTTTTTGTGCCAAACTAGTTGTGTTAAATACAATCCAAATGTATACCAACGATAAAAGTCAACAAAAAACTGCAAAATACATTTAAATTTTTCAGTTCTACACCAAAACGACATGAGAAAGTTAAGTGAACATATTTTGTAACTCCACCTGGTGTAAGGTAATTTTAAATTTAATTGCTCTCATTTCCACAAACCTACGATGAAGAGGGTGAAATGAAACGTCAGATGAGAGAAGAAGTATGTCTATGTATGTATTATTCTATGGTGCAGACTACAATTTTTGTAGAAATAATTAATTGAAAATATTGAAATACTGAAAACTGAAACTAAAAAGAAACATCAAATTAATCTACATCCAACTTCCGGTTGAAAAGAACAAAATAAATTGTCAGTACGGTCAAGTTTCTTCCCCTCTCCATTCTTCTTACCTCACCCTCCAAGGAACTCAGACTTGTGGCAACTCAAATTGCCCTATGTAAATGCGGTGTAACGCACGCGGCAATTCGCGGAAATTTGGAGCTACATATAACCGTCTTGCTCTAACGCATGGTGTATACTCTTTCTTGCAAAGAATATGGTTCTTATTTTTAAATTCACAAGAGCGCAACCGGGGGGTTTCGATGCCACATCTCATCGACTATGACGTTGGAAAATCATGCAAAAGAAAGTGGATGTGAAGGAATGAACGATTGGCAAAATAGTATTAAAATGTGTTTGATTGAAACTAATGTCATTTAAGTTGTGTGCCATTGATACTAATGGTTTTAAATTATGTTTGATTGATGATAATGGCTTCTAAATTATGTTTGACGCTAGTTTTGTCATCTCCTACTCTAACTCGATGAAATTCCAACTTGCGAAGTGACATCCAGTCAAAGCTTAAACAGCTGTTGCAGATGTATATTACCAGGGGGATTCTATGGCACAGCTGATCGAAAAGGTACTAGGCCGATGATGGTGAATGAGAGAGCAAAGAGCAAAAGGACAGGAACTAATTTTAAATAGTGTTTATTGATACTAATGAACGCTAAATAATGTTTTATATTGTTTGCATTGAACGAAAATATGCATTCCCTTTGATTTCTGTCCGTTTTATGCCCAACGAAAGTATAAAATTGATAAAATACATCAGCAAATAAAACTTTATGAAATGGCCTACTACCTCGTCGTCATGAAGAGGCATCGAAGAGAGCAATGGAAACTCTTAAGTATTTCCCTATGATATTACTCTATGAGAGCAACTTTGTGGCTGCTTAACCTTCGGAGGTATAAGGTTTTTTTGTCGCTAAACGGTATAACCAGGTCTGTGCAGACCTACATGGGATTTGTATGGAAATGCGTAGTCAGGTATCCTAAAAGTGTGTATACATGCATTCTATGCTAGGAAAACCACAAAATGAACAATAAAAACGCATGTTTATACATGTTAGGTAGCTATTTACGGTATTTTATTAATACAACGAAAAAAAAATTTTATGGTTTAGACGTAAAATTTTGCTGATATACTAATACTTTGTTTGCGCTCTATCAATATGTACATTTTATATACATTTTCTCCAAAAAATCCCACTCAAAAACGATTTTTTATCACCTGCCTCCCATTCATTCCATACAAATTACATGTATTTGTAAACCCGGATTAACTCGAACCCGGATCCACAATCGCTCTGATTTTTTGCTCATTGTGTTCGAAGATTGTTGCCCCAGGATTACATGGAAGGATTTGTCTCTAACATGAAAAACAAAAAAGTTATACACACTTTTATATGCAAAAAGTCTGCACAGACCTGGTTATACCTCCGAGGGTTAAGGCAGAAATGTAAGCAGTAATTTGAAGCGTCGCTTAATATCGCTTGTTCCCCATACAAAATCAGTGACATTCTAAGCAATCAGTGTAAAAAAAAACACGTCTATTGTTGAGAAAGACTGTTGGGGGTTGGAGTCCCTTCCGACATATTAATCTCCTCTTTGATCTCAAGAGTCATTGGTGATCTTACTCTTTGTGACGATATCGCCTTGATTTCCTTTTGGTTGTCAATGATATTCTTCACACTAGAGTGTCTGCCTCCAACTCGGTTTAAAGCACAAAATTTTGTTCAGGAATTCGAAATTGCTGCTAATTATTTAGGTCCTGAATATAGAGTATTATTAATGTTTTCCGTCCCAGATCCGTCAGTATAGCAATGGATCCCCCGCTGGGTAGTTGTTTGTAAGTTTTAAATGCAATCTATTCGATGTGCCGTTAGTGAGAACTGCATCATCTTTCCTAGTTTGTACAAATGAAATGATCTGTGATCCTCTTGAATCCAGTCGTTCCGCCGTGAAAGCAGCCTCGCTCTTAATTTGTACCAGATTCATATTACCCCGCTGGAATCCAAACTACACCCCAGTGAATCTCTTCTATTTTTTATGTTTGCACATAGAGTGTTCCGCACTTTTTAAAACCCTATTTTCGGTTTATTCACAAAATCAGTTTTACAAGAAACCGGGTGTCGGTTTTCAATTTGAGCAAAAAACGGTGGAACGGGTTTTTTTGTTTTAAATTTAATTTTTTAAAACTCAAAATTTTGCAAATCTATTTAAATTTGACAATCACATTTGAATTTTAAATTAAAATTTAAATCATATTCTAATTTGGGTGTTTAACATAAAATTTAGAAGTTTTATCCAAATTCATATTATACTGATTAAAACTGAAACATGTTTAAAAATCTTATTTACTTCAAAACGTTAATTATAAAATAACTTACATTATGAAATTTGAAACAAACAAATTTTAATTCTTCTTCAAATTATAAAATCATTTTCAAATTTGAATAAAAAAATTAATGGAAATGTCATTTAGAAAATTTAAAGACTTATTCAAATCGGGGGTGCAATGGTAGTGTGCGCGGCTCTTGTGCATGAGGACGTTGGTTCGATCCCTGTTCTGACCACCTTAAATTTCTTTCGACGACGGTCACCTCGCTTAGTGATGGCAACACTATCGAGTATTTAGCCATGAAAAAGCTTCTCAAAATACCGTTCGGAATCGGTGTAAAACTGTAGGTCCCAATCAGTGAGTGTAAACTGGAAAGCGCACAGCTCACAGGTTATGAGAAGGTCTCCCTAATCCCTTCATGGGATGTAACGGGAAACCATTTATTTATTTATTTTATTCAAATCATAAAATCAGTTTGAAATTTGAATAAATAAATTGTTTTGAAATGTCATTTAGAACTTATTTCTTAACCACGATTTCATTAAAATTAGAAAATCGTATAATTTAGTATGACTTTTTTAAGGATAGTAACACAAATTGAGTAAAACCCTGGTTAACAGGTTAACCGACTTCAAATAACCGGTTTGATCGAAAATTAAGTTTCTTAAAAAACCGGCCCATGGTTAATGGCAAAAAACCCGGTTAACCGGTTTGCGGTTTTGGATACATCAGTTGCACTTTTCTCTATTGATGTCAACCAGACTGCAGATACATTAGTCAGGATTCACATATAAAACTTTTGTAAGCCAGTTTGTTAGTTTGCGAACAGTGCTCACTTTGAGCCCGTTCCTAAAAGAGAACAACACTTCCACTCTCCCAAGTATTTCACGCTGATCTGTTTATTTTCCTCACCAGGTCAAAGTGATCAAGCGGATAATTTCGATATTCTTGTGAATAAGACTCTTTCGGTTTTAAGCGTCTTCACATTCAGCCATCTTGGAAATTGTTGACGACGAAAACGCTTAAGATCTTTCATCGCCTGAAGATAGTAGATGAAGATTGATAGTAATTCAATAAAATGCAAACAGGACAAATTAATTTACACTGCGAAAAAAGCTTCGTTCCTTTGAAGAATAGTGTAATCGAAAGTAAGCTAATAACGCATTTACATCGCCGTTTATCGATTATCGGCCTGTTTAGCGATAACCTTGTTATCTAATCTTTGCCGTTTACACCACCCAATTTAAGATTAAATTGACATTTCAGTTGGCAACTCCGTGCTTAGACAAACACCGCCCCGAAACAAAATTGTCAAAGACGGCGGCATAACAGAAAAATTAAGTTGGCGGCTATTGGTTTTGCCAGTTTTATACAAAATTTGGGACGTTTCTGAATTAACTTAACCCTTAAGTTAATTATAAATATATAATCTGCGATAAAATCTGCTCACACTGTAAACCAATAAGAGCCATTTATATCAGAGGCGGCGTGAGCTTCAAAAAAGTTTTGGTAGCGGCGACGCGTCGGAAAATTTTCAATCGGCTTCCATCTGTCAAACAGTTGATTTTTTGTGCATGTGCTTATTATGGTTGCATATTTTTAGTAACTAACAGTGTGTTGCATCAAAATGCACACCAGTTTCTAATGAGGTTAAAAATTAAACTTCAAATTCTACAGATTAAAATTGTATGAGTAATCTTCTGGCTTACCGCGGGTTAAGGGAGATATCTTTCGAAATACATTAATCTTGTTTGGTGTAAAGGTGGTATAACGAACAAAATCATCACCACAACATAAATATTCATTGCAGCAATGAATAGTTTCGTACATCAGTAGATTCATTTTGCTACTGCAATCAATATTTACACTGTGGCAATGAATTTATACATAAGCTCACTTTCGATGACACTTCAAGAAAATACGAAGAGGACAACCTAAACTATATTGCGAAATATGCTTCATCACTTTGAAGAATAGTGTCGTCGAATGTGAGCTAACGTATAAATACATCGTTACAACGTAAATATTTGTTGCATCAATGAATAGCTTCGTGATGCGTGAATGATGCTATGAATATTCACGCTGTGGCGATGAATTTACACGTTAGCTCACTTTTGATGACACAATTCTTCAAAGTAACGTTAGCTCAATTTCGATGATAGCTCACTTTCGATAACCTATTTCGATGAAATTATTCGTCAAATTGACAAATCTGTTTCCTCAGTGTAAAAGAATTTTGAAAGCCAAAGTGACCAATGAAAGCCAAAGTAGTCTGTCATAAAAATAGGGTTCTGCGATTTGCATTAATGTAATTTCAACATAGTGTCCCATTGTTACCCTCTAATCGTACCTGTGATTAACTTGAATTGCTAAAGTCCATGACGTGATGATGATTCATGTATATCATACTAGATGTATGTTTGTTTTTTCTTTTTGGTATCACAACGCCCTCGTTTGGATCTCCCATGAACTTCCGATTGTCGCAATTTTATTACTCATTGGACAACGGAGTGTAGTTACAAGTGCATACAGGTTGTTACTTTTGAACACATGTTCACTATTTATGTGTCTGCCTTAGTTTAGCCATAAGGGTTTCTGCTTACATGAATCAATGTTACGATCATGGCCAATTTGAATTGGCATTACCTCAAGACGATCAATTGCCTGCCTGCCAGCCCGCCCGTCCGGCTCGAGTACAAAGATTGATATGCAATATCTGTGCAGTCATTGATTGTTACACCGCCATCAGCCACATCATCATAATGATCATGATCATCGGTCGAATTAATCAAATGAATCGAATGAATTGTTGTACTCGGTATTCGGATCGGTGTATTGTCATCATCGTCGTTTGCATGCGAGTTTAGTTTCATTGGCATGCAGATCAGGTTTGAGGTTACAACCCTGATTGTAGGAGTTTCGTGAGAAAAATCTAACAATTTCAAGTTGAGTCGTCAATTCACACCAAGAACACAACAACAATAGATGTCAAGCACATGTTAATACAAGTGTTTACTACCTTCGAGAATGACTAATATGCATCGGTGCTGCGATAACTTTTTCATAGCGATGACAACGGAAATATAACTCGCGATGAAATATGGCCATGGACTTCTTGTACAATATAAAGCGGTGTTCACACGATGACCCAACTAGGTATGATTAAATAGAATAATGTGAACAAAACCTAGTAATTTCAGTAAACGATAACAAATGAGGTTGACTTAAACAGGCAATCGGCAGCGTAACGAACAAACCGCCGTTGAAATTGTGGTCTCACAAATATCGAAAAAAAACCTCTGAAAAACGAGACAGATCAAAAATCTGATCTCTTGGTCATAAGAATTTACAACTTTCTAATAACATTTCAGATCACATACAATACAAAGTGAGTTAATATTTAACTAGTTATCGGTCTTTATGGTTTGATTTTTTGACTTATCGATTTATGATACCATTGATAAATATTTGTTCAACTACTAGAGACTCACTTCTTGTAAATTCCTTGATAGTGGTTCCACAAAGATCTTACAAAACCTTCTTGTTATGTGATTCATAGTCATGTTGCTGTCGCCAGACATTTTTTTTATCCCACCAACAACTTAATCACGATGAGTAATGACAAATGGCTACTTCATGTTTTCCAAGTATTCTAAATAAATCTTGTGATCTTCTGTAATTAAATTTTAAATTACAAATATACGATATCACACACTGTCGAGCAAAAGTATACGCCAGGGCGATAGATTATTTACTATGAGAGCAGATAAAAGAGGCATTGATTTTTGACTGATCCGCATTGTAATATTTAATGTCATACCGTCTCATTCAATCTGTCACTGTTTTGATGTAAATTGTTCATCAATTTGCTGTAAATTTTTGTCAATTGGATGTAAGGTTGCCCTCAATTTCATATAAGTTTGTCATCTATTTGATGTAAATTGGCCATCATTTTGATGCACATTGTTTGTTAATGTGTAGCCAAATGCTTATAGTGTGGATATTGTTTTCGGTCCATTTCACTATTTTCTATTACGTATTTATTTTCAATTTTCTGCTATTGTTTTCTTTTTCTCTTTATTTTTGCAATACTACGTCCATATTTTGAATCGATTCCACTAATTATTTCTAAAGTCCAATGATGAAGTTTGATGTAAAAAATATAATCAATTCAATGAAGCGGAAACGCACAATCTTCAAACTGAAGAACTTTTTCATCGAGTTGATGAAATTTGTCATCAATTCAATGAAGAACAATTGATGAACATATAATTTTGAATTTGATGTAAATATTTTTTTTCAATGTACTGCCCGGCCTTGTATGAGTAGGAGTCAATATCTAGGATCTTACTTCATGTTGGATCTAACCGACATTCAAGGAGTTAAGATGAAGAATCATATAACGCATTTACACCGCCGTTTATTGCGGCCAGGTTAGCGATAACCTTGTTTTATAATCTTCGACGTTTACACCACCCAATTTGATATTGAATTAACATTTCAGGTGGCAACTCCGTGCTTAGACAAATTCCGCGCCGAGACAACATTTTCGAAGACGGCGGCACAACAAAAAATTAAGTTGGCGGCTATTTGTTTTGCCAGTTTTGTACAAATTTGGGATGTTTTTGAAATAACTGAAACTTTCTAATTGTATCAGTGAGTCAAATCGGTCCCGTCGAAAAAATCGGCTCACAGTTGAAACCAATAAGAGCCATTTATAATGGCAACGGAGTGAGCTTCAAAAATGTTTTGGTGGCGGAGACGTGTCGGAAAATTTTCGATCGGCTTCCATCTGTGAAACAATTGATTTTTTGTGTACGTTTTTATTATGGTTGCATTTTTTTAGTAACTAACAGTGCTGCATCGAAATGTACATTGGTTTAAAATGAGATTAAAAATTAAACTTCAGTTTCTACAGATCCAAATTGTATGAGTAATCTTCTGGGTTAGCGAGGATTAACGGATTTAACCTCCAAAATGCGCTAATCTTGGTTGGTGTAAATGCCGCATTAGGAACTTTTTGCATAGAAGCCTAAAGTATCCAGAGCCTAAAGTATGCCACTTCTTCAGCCACATCCTGTTATATCGGGATAATTTACAGATTCAACGATGGGCACGGGAAATGACGTTCCATGTCATCACAACGGTCCTCATTCGACTGACATATTTAGCAATTTTTACTGACCTAACCTAACCCGGGTTAGGTTCAGCTTGGGCTAAAGTAAACAAAAAAATCGTTCAAAATCAAAGCAGTAAATTGTTTAACAATGAAAAATTATTTTTTATATTTTTTATAAATTTTCCATAGTTCTTTATAATAAAATTAATCTATATCAAAAAGATTGAATTAAACAAATTACATGAGGTGTCAGGGGACACCCGGTTGGAACGAAGATCCTTTCGCTATATACTATTATGTACAAGTTAGTTCCAACACGCCTAGGGCGCCCGCTGTAAAATACAATAATTTAAATGGTTTTTAAGAAATGATACTTTTTGTAAAATGATACAAATATTTTATTTTCCCGAAAAGGTAATTTTTTAAAGAGAGGTACTTCTTTTATAAAAAGCTAATGTTTGTTTTTAAAGAAAATGTACTATTTTTAAGAAAAAGTAACGGGTTTTCCAACAGAGACGCTACAAAAGTAAATCGATAGGGACAGCAAACGATGCCATTTTTTTCCCCGCTCTTTTGATATTTCTCTTCAGCAAGGTTTGCCATTTCATCATGGAAAGATATACGAGCCAACAACGAGTCGAAATTATTAAAATGTACTACCGAAATTTGGAGTCAGTGGCCTCAACTTTAAGAGCGCTACGTCCAATTTATGTTCGTCATAATCGTCCTACCAGATCAACAATTGAGCGTCTAGTGGAAAAATTTAAATCCACAGGCACAGTACAAAATGTTCCCGTGCCAGTGAGACAAAGAAGTGCCCTTAGTGTCGAGAATATTGCTGCCGCTGAGGCTTCAGTTCAAGAAAGCCCAAATGTGTCTCTCACACGTCGTTCTCAAGCGATGGGCATCTCTGCGACGTCGTTGTGGCGAATTTTGCGAAAAGATCTTGGCCTACATCCTTACAAGATCAAATTGACGCAAGAACTGAAGCCGCTTAACCACCATAAGCGTCGTATGTTCGTGAATTGGGCTGAGCAACAACTTGAAAATGATTCGGATTTTCATCGGAAAATCATCTTCAGCGATGAGGCTCATTTCTGCCTGAATGGCTTCGTCAATAAGCAAAATATGCGTTATAGGTCAGACAGCAATCCACACGTAATCCATGAGTCATCATTGCATCCCGAAAAAATTACGGTTTGGTGCGGTTTATGGGCCGGCGGCGTTATTGGGCCGTACTTCTTCCGTGATGATCAAGACCGGCACTTTACTGTGAATGCGAATCGCTACCGTTCAATGATAACCGAATATTTTTGGCCCCAATTGGATAATATAGACTTGAAGGGCATGTGGTTCCAAAAGGACGGCGCCACAAGCCACACAGCGAATGCCACAATCAATTTATTGGAAACCAAGTTTGGTGAACGTGTTATCTCACGAAATGACCCAGTCGATTGGCCGCCTCGGTCGTGCGATTTGACGCCGTTAGATTATTTCCTGTGGGGCTACGTCAAGTCTATGGTCTATGCCAAACGCCAGCGACGATTGATGAACTTCGTTCGAATATCGAACGTGAAATTGCAGCACTATTGGCCGATTTATGCTTGAAAACCGTCGAAAATTGGGTTCAGCGTCTGGACTTCTGCAAGCGTGCCCGTGGTGGCCATGCGAAAGAATTCGAGTTCCATACATAATGGCATCGAACGTATTTACACAGGAATAAAGAATGTCATTGGTATCCAAAAATTATTCGTTAAAAAAACTTTTGTAGCGCTCTTATTGAAAAACTCTTTACTTTCGGTAAGAAAAAGCCATAAGAGTATGAATTTATTGTTTACAAAGAAGTACTTTTTTAAGAACAGGTACTTTTTAAAGAAGTGGTACTCTTTGTAGGAAAAGGTTATTTTTTTAAGAAAATTCACTAATTTTCAGAAAGGCCACTTATCTCAAGAAAAGAAAAGGTATTATTTTATTTTTAAGAACAGATACTTTTAAGAAAAGGAATTTTTGTAAAAAAAAAGTTTTTTTTGAAGAAATGGGAATTTATTTTAGAATGGGTCCTCTTTTCAAGAATAGGTACATTTTCAAGATTAGATACTTATCTCACGAAAAGTTATATTGTTTCACAAAAAGGTACTCTATAAAGAATAAAAAAAAATAAATGGTTCCCATTACATCCCATGAAGGGACCGGGGAGAACTTCTCACAATCACTGAGCTGTGCGCTTTCCAGTTTTTACTCATTGATAGGGACCTACAGTTTTACGCCGATTCCGAACGGTATTTTGAGAAGCTTTTTCATGGCTATATACTCGATAGTGTCGCCGTCACTATGCGAGGTGACCGCCGCCGAAAGTAATTTTTAAGGTGGTCAGAGCAGGGTTAGAACCCAGGATCTCATGTACAATAGCCGCGCACACTAACCATTGCACCACCGACGGCCACAACTCTATAAAGAATAGGTAGTTTTTTAAGCAAAGGCAATTTGTTGTAAGAAAATGTACTTTTTTAAGAAAGTACCTTAACTTTTTTTTTATTTTTTTTTAGAAAAGTTACTTTTTGTAAGAAAATTAACTTTTTTTAAGCAAAGGTACTTCTTTGAGATAAGGTTTTTTTAAGAAAAGGTACTTTTTTTTTTATTTACGAAAATTTACTTTTTTTTAAGAAAATGCACTTATTTAAGAAAATTTCGCTTTGGCTTTACTAAATTTACTTTTTATTGGGTTCAAAACTACAATATATACTACATATTGCTTACAGGCTCCAACGTATAGTTACAGGGCGATTAATATGGCGCCTGAAAGTATGCATTGTTACAACATACCAGCTCGCTAAACCAGTAGCATGAGTTCGCCTCAGTTAAGATAATTCTTCACTATTCGAGATGATTCTCCAAAGATAATTAACAACAACGACTGGAAGGTTCTAGAAAAAAGTTCGTATAAATACCGGAGGTCTTTGGAACGTAGAGTTCAGTTTATGATTAACCGCCGGAAAGTAAGCAGCGCGATTTGATAGTAAAATATAAGACTTATTAAAGTGGTGTAAATAAAGTAAACTGTTGTACTATATAAGTAAAATAAAAGGAAATTAAACCGTTGTAATTATCGTAATTTAAAACGAACCTTGTTTTAATATTGGGAATAAAACGACGCAAAAAGGACGAATACGGAAATTCGTAACAATATGTTAGACAAGACAAAAACCAAAGAAAAGTACCCAATATAGTTGATAAAACTGGGTTGTAGCATAATAGTGTTAAAAATTTTTTTTAATTTTCTTTCATTTGCGAAAAAGAACCTCGTTCCAAAAACTAATGTTGTAAGACGTATAGTTTTCCACTTCGACATTAAACCCGAAACCGGTTATAAACCGGTTTTTACCCCTCGGTTTAGCCGAAACCAATTTTCACCAAAATTGGGATATTTGAAGAAACCAAAAACCGACATTTTGGAAAACCCGGTTTTTAAAGTCACTAGATCCTACCTATTAGGGACCTGGGAGAATAATCTCAGATAGGCGGAGACACCACCTTTAGCTTCTTGTAGTAAACTAAACGGCGCTGCAGTGCGTCGTTCTTAGAGTTGGGAATTTTAGTTTATTAAAGTGAGCTCTAATTTTAGTTGAGCTCAACAGATTGAACTAGTTCATTCATTTAGTTCATTGTATCATTTCAGCTTAACAGTTCACATGAGCTGTGAACTAAAGAACTCATTTCAGTTTAACTTGTAGTTTTGCAGAGTCCTAAAGTGTTTTGGATACTGTATTATTTGTTTATACGGAAATATTGGTGTTTCCGTAATCTTTCTATATTTTGTAACAAAAGTGGTTATTAGCGCTGTAGTTATTGTGTAGAAGCCGGTTACACATCCATTCCACAAAGATTGCAGCATTAAGCACCTTTGTGCAAATTGAGTGAAACAAAGAGAGCATGAACTTGAAAATGGCGGAGAGAACTGTACAACTGAAATACAACAAAAATTGCTGAAACAAGTGAACTACTGAAACCAAAGAGCGGAACAGTGTGAACTAGTTCATCTAGTTCACAAGAGTGAATCGTTCAATTGATCTAGTTCCTTCGTGTACTACACAACTCTACCCGTGTGGTATCACAATGGAGTAATACGTCTAACCTAGCCTATGTTGTTCATATTACAAATAAAACATTACCGCCTGCAGACTTTTGGTGCTGAGTGTAGTTAAACAATATGTTCGTTCAATTTATTGCATAGAGAATAATTAACAAGAATTTGTTATTGCATTTGTGTTAACAACAACATTGCAACAACATCTTGTTAATCTTACGGTGGAAACACAACAACCACACCCTGTTCAGTTAAACCAGGAGTAGTTGATGAAAGGTTGTTGCCTGAAAGGGGGGGGGGTTTTACCATTAATCCATGTTCACAAAGATCGACCGACCAACCATCCCTTTGGCAAAGGTGGTCGCTTAATGTTGATGATGCACTTGTGGCTCTTGACACACCGAGGCATCAGCATCTTCACCTTCGCCACCGCCGCCATCTTCCTCACCACATCATTAACATGATTTCAAATTAATTAAAATTGTTTGTCACGGCTGTTGTTGTTATTGCTGTTTAGTGTTGCCGCTTATAATTCTTCTCATCTTAGGATAATCTGCTGGGTTTCGCTGTAATTTGTAATTCAACTGAGTCTGAATGTTTGTAAAAATTATATGTAATTATTATTGTATTTTCTTTAAATGCAAAAATCTTGTTTTAATTTTTCGTTTGTCGCCGTAACCACCGTCGTCGTCGCCGCCGTCGTTGTCGCTTACACCAGCAAATCAGTTGTATTTGTTATCTGGCTTTCCGCCAAGCTTTCGCCGCCCGCCCAAGGGGGGTAAAGAAAACCAGTTTTTTTCTTAGGCAAATACTACCAGAGAATTCGCCATACGTTCGTTCAATGGTGGTGATCTTGGCAATTTGTGTGCTGTTTTTTTTTTTGTGTTATAAAATTCATATAAAGTACACGGCAGAGATTCCCAATACTTACGATATGGATTCGATAACTAATATCAAGTTCAAGGTCGCATTTCAAATGCATATTTTTGTAAGCGTGCAAACGTGTATCTGCACTTTCGTACATGTGTGTGAGAATGAATGTTGGTATGTGTGCATGCATGTGTGTGTGTGTGTGTGTTTGGCTTAACAATCCACTCGTGTAAGCCGCACAATTGAACAAGTGCCAACCAAGCAACCAACCAACCAACCAAGTTGGGCTTACCTTAATACACGTTCATAATACCTTGTTACGGGTACCAACAACTAAGGAAGGCTAAAGCCGGCCGATACAAAGCTAATCTTATATTGATGTCTATCATTCTGGTACGAGAGTGTGGTGGGTATCTTCTATGTACTATGTAGGTAATAACAATGAGAAACAGGTAAACCTTGTTACTAGAAACTATGAAGGTTTTTGCATTTGCGGGAAAATGAAACGTGAGTTTGTGAATTTCCAGCGACAATTTTCTATCCTATTACAATTGCAAAGGAAACACACACTTTCCACGATGTATGAAGATGCTTCCTGGATATGAAAAATGTTTTCCTTTCTTGGCCTATATTTTTTAATCTAGATCCTGTATGTATTCCCACAAAAGTATAACAATACAAAGTTTAAAAAAAGGTTCACGAACAATATAAGTCAAGCGGTTTAGTTTGGTGCCATGAAAGTCGATTTGGGTTATATTCTACAAAGTAAAGGATAGAATGACGCTGACCAACACCAAATCAGCAGTGAAAGTGGGAAAGGACCTCACAGAACCATTCTGTACCAAGCGAGAACTTAGACAAGGCGACACACTTTCGTGCAATCTCTTCAACATCTTAATGGAGATAATAATGAGAAAGGCTGCAAGAAAAAACCAACAAGACCATTAACACGAAAAGTCATATATTGCTGGCGTATGCTGACGACATAGGCATCATTGGGCGAAATTTGCGAGAGGTTACTGGAGTATTTTCAAGAATGGAAAAGGAATCAGCGAAGGTGGGTCTTGCTTTCAATGAGGGCAAGACAAAATTGATGGTGTCAACGTCTAGAGAAACCTCTCGACTTGGTCCGCACTTGAACGTTGACACCCGAATTAATTTTGAAGTGGTAGATGAATTTGTCTACCTTGCATCCGCCGTGAACAAGGACAACAACATCAGCCTGGAGATAAATAGGAGAATTGTGCTTGCAAATATATGCTATTTTGGGTTCAGCAAGCAGTTTAGGAACATCCGTGGCCTTGCCTGGTCTAAAACCACACTGATAAGGTCCAATCAGGTTTTCAATAATTGGCTTTAGTTTTTCACATAATACGCTCGACAATACCTTATACGCGATGGATAAAAGACTGATACCGCAACAGTTGGAACAGACACACGGATCAAACTTTTTGAATACAGGACATAATACACTGAGACTGCAATCATCGGGCATACATTCCCCCAACCATATACCGCATATAAGTTGATGCATGTGGGCTAGCAGTTCTCCGCCACGGGGTAGGCCATCCGGGCCAGAGGCTTTATTATTCTTAAGGCGGGAGATCGCCGTTCTAATCTCGTATTGGTTGGGGGGGTATAATCTACACTATCTTCCACTATCATTACCTCCTGATCTTCAGTGGAAGAATCCGGGTGGAGTAGTGCTGAAAGTGGTCTCTCCACATTTTGAGCACACACTGCTTCTCAGTCACCAGATTCCCATTCTCGTCCTTACAGGAGGGCAGCCCATTATTAGGCCCGTTATTCAATCTTCTTAACCTCTGGAAAAGCTTTTGAAATTCACCATTCATCCTGCACATTTCGGTTTTTTCACTCTCTCTCTCTCTACTCCCACTGCCATTTTTTCCGCCTAAATAGTTGGTTTTCCTCCCTTTCAGCTTCTTGTACCGCTCACTCGCAGCACGCGTTATACCTGACTGTTTCATTGCCATACGTGCAGCTTCTTTTTTATCAGTTGCAATGCGACATTATTCGTCGTACAATGGCTTATCCTTCTGCGGTTTTTAATAGCAAAGTTCAGTCATTGCAGTGGTTTCCAAAGAATAGGAGATGTGCTTCCACTGCTCATCTGCGTCTTCGGGAGGGGGGGTATTCTGCTCTAGCAGGAGAGAGAGTTTCTTACGATAGGACATTGATATCTCCGGTATTTGTAGCTTGTCAATATCCAGCTTTTCCTGTGTTCGGCTTCGTACGTTTTTCGCCCTGCTCAGTCTTGTGCGAACTTTCGAAGCCACCAGGTAATGATCCGAGTCGATATTGACACCTCGAATCACACGTACATCCATTACACTAGAAGAGTGCCTGCCACCTATTACTAAGTGATCAATCTGGTTCTTCGTCCGCTGATCAGGAGATATCCAGGTCGCCTTATGAATGTCCTTATGCTGGAATCGCGTGCGACTAACTACCATGTTCTTTGCAGCGACGAAGTCTATCTGTCTTATTTCATTATCGGAGGTGGTATCATGTAGACTATGATTACCGATGGTTGGTCGAAAGACACTTTCCTTTCCTAATTTGGCATTAAAATCGCCTAGAATAATCTTAATGTCGTGGTCAGGGCAGCGTTCATATACTTCCTCCAGGCGCTTATAAAATGTTTCTTTGACCTCATCATCTTTATCCTCTGCCGGTGCGTGCACACAAATTAACGAGATGTTGAAATATTTCGCTTTGATGCGAATTGTGGCTATGCGGGCACTCACTGGGTTGAACCTTGAAACTATGTGTCGCAGTCTCTTGCCAACTATAAATCCGCACCCGAATTTGTGCTTTCGCTCATGGCAGCTGTAGTAAATATCGAAGTTTTTCTTCCGCCTTCAAAGGAAAGAAGAATATGTCCATTACTTCGAAGAGCTTCAGTGACAGGGTCACCTAATAATTCTGAGACGTATCAGTGATCGCATTACCACTCAGGTTTCTCATTCGTTTCGCCTTCTCACTTTAGCTAGCTAACGGCGGTTTCCGATAAGCCATTGCCCAGGACACCCTGCGTGGAAGTAGTGAGCTGCTTGGACTGTCCAATGAAGAAATCATTTCTGGCCACTCCCAAGTGAATGGCTATCAGAAACTTTCCACCTCCGGACAGTCACATGTCCATGTGTTTTTCATCATTTTGATGCAAATTGTTCATCAATTTGATGTAAGTTTGCCATCAATTTGATGTAAATTGGTCATCGTTTTGAATTAAATTGTTTGTTAACGAGTAGCCAAACTCTTTGGACTGTTTTTCATTGTAAACAATTCACAAGAACAGGGAATAAGACCACATAGAAAATGCTCATAGCGTGGATATTGTTTCCTGTATATTCCACTATTTTCTATTACGTATTTATTTTCAATTTTCTGCTATTGTTTTCTTTTTCTCTTTATTTTTCCAATACTATGTCCAAATTTTGAATCGATCCCACTAGTTGTTTCTATAGTCCTATGATGAAGATTGATCTAAAAAAAATATCATCAATTCAATTAAGCTGAAAAAGGTGAAGAATCGCACAATCTTAAAACTGATGAACCTTTTCATTGAGTTGATGAAATTTGTCATCATCGATTTGATGACAATATTTTTTTTCCAGTGTACAGACTACATTACATCCAGAAAAAATCACCGTTTGGTGCGGTTTACACATTGGTGTAAAAATGAAGGGGGTTCACAAATTAAGCCGGTGCTCGCGTTACGGTCAATGAAGATCGTTACCACACCATGATCAATAATTTCTTCGTTGAAAATATGGATGGCATTGCTCCAGGCGAAATGTGGTTTCCACAGGATGGCGCTACGTGACAAACGGCGGCGGCAACCATTGGCTTATTGTAATAAAAATTTGGTAATAAGTTGATTTCGAGAAATGGACCTATCTCCAAGGTCGTGCTACTTGACACCTACCGATTATTTCCTGTGGAGCACTGGGTTATGGCTGATAAACCAGCACCAATTGGCGCCTTGAAGGCCACAATTGTTCATGTTATTCGTGACATGCTCGAAAAAGTGACCCAAACTTGGACGTCCATAATGCGCTTCGTTATGAACAGCCGGGGTGGTCATATGCCCGAAATCATTTTCAAATGTTAATACCATGTATTGACCGAATAAAGAAATATTTTGATTAAAATTAAATTTTTTGTATTATTTATACAATTTCAATTTCCATCGCACTTAAAGAATCACCCTATATATCCACTTTAGAACAAATATACTTCCCGGACACAGCTACTTCTTTTATTTGGGAGTGTAGGCAATTAAATTTGAAGAAGAAGAATGAGTCAAACATTGGAATCTAGTCAACATTTGCCGAGTTACAGATCCCCAAAGTTCGGATAAATATATTGACCTATTTTTATTTTTGGATAGATAGATATATAGCTCGTTGGAGAGTTGTTAGAATACCTTCAAAATGGCATGTAAACATACATACTATAGATCCATTAACCCATTAACAGCCGGCAACAATTTGTAAATTCCTAACCCTACCTTTTAAGAAAAAAATCTAAATATCTTAAACTGTGATCGACGATATTAAGTATGTAAATACGTATATAGTCAATACTTCAAGCTTTCATTTGACATATTGCTTGTCCTAATAACCCGATATTTACCCGAGATATTAAAGGCTAACATTGTATGATATTTACAAATTTCTCGATGGTCAACTTTATTTATCGAGCACCTCAAAAGAAGCGTAAAATATCAAATAAAAAAATCGATAACTGGTTTGGTTATCGAACAATCGGATGTTTAAAATAAAAAATGTAGTGTATAATTTTCGGAATCATCGCTGGCCAAAAAGCCCGCGAAAATCCACGTTTAACCCCTGAGCCTTTTCCCAATAAGTGTCCCTATCCCCAGAAATCCACACTTCGAGGTTCCAAGAGGTTGCGGAATTGTTACACTCCATTTAGTTTTTGGATTAAATGCACAAAAAATCATTTCAAAGAAAAGGTGTTCCGTGTAATTTGCAATGAAATCGCAAATCAATAGCCCAAATTCAATATCTTTTTCTTAAAATGAAGTTGATCTTGACTTTTTTAATATATGTTCCAGAATAGCACAACGAGTGTTGAAAATATACACTTAATTGTGCCGCTCGATCGTGGCCTATTTCTCGGGGGGAGTTATTGCAATTGGGAGTTTTTCCAAATGCTTTGGACATAGTACACTTTTTGGACATAGTCACTTTTCAGCCTAATGCGCGCGTATACACTTAATTGTGGCGCTCGATCGTGGCCTATTTCTCGGGGGGAGTTATTGCAATTGGGAGTTTTTCCAAATGCTTTGGACATAGTACACTTTTTGGACATAGTCACTTTTCAGCCTAATGCGCGCGTTTTTTTTTTATTGCATTGTAATCGGAACATGTAGATTAAGTATGGAATCAAATATCTCTCAAATCGTCCCCACGACTCATTACATGAAATTTTCAATGACTTTTTCACAGAGCTGTGGCTGAATCTTACCGATGACGCGTGGATGTCTAATAATTTGAGCTTAGGAATTGTTTCTGCTTTATTCATATAAACCCGAGCTTCCGCAAAACCCAATAGAACGAAATCGAACGGAGTTAAATCGCATGATCTTGGTGGCCAATTGACATCAGAATTTCTTGAGATAATTTGTTCTGGAAATCGTTGCTGCAATAAATCGATTGCTTCATGCACGATGGGGCAGGTGGCGCCGTCTTGCTGAAATCACATGTCGTCCAGATCCATGCAGTCCAGTTGAGGCCACAAGAATTCCGATAACGTGTTCCTGTAACGAATGCCGTTCACAGTCACTGCAATTTCGGCCTCATCTTCAACAAAGTAAGGCCCAATCACGCCGCCTGACCAAAATCCACACCAGACAGTTGCTCGTTGTGGGTGCATTTGACTCTCATGGATTGTATGAAGGTTTTCTGAGGCCCAATTTCAAAAATTTTGTGTATTCACGAAGCCATTCAGATGGAAATGCGCTTTATCGGAGAAGATGACTTTTTTTGAAAAATTATAATTAACTTCACTTTGCTCCAATACCCATTGCACGAATTGCCGGTGCTTTCCATGGTTTGTTGGTTTGAGCTCCTGAGTAAGCTGAATTTTGTATGCATTTCGGGTTTTCGGCGTCACTCTCCTTTACAGCAGCAATGTTTTCAAGAGGCCGACCGGTACGTTGACGCACAGGTGTCTTCCAGGCCTATTCTGGCAGGGTTACAAAAGTCACCACGGTTACTATTTGACAGCAATGTGACATTTGTCACAAATCGGTATTCTGACACATTTTTTTGGTGACAAAAACATTTTATTAATTCTAGAAGTAAACAATAAAACTGTATATGGCAAAAATTAATAATATATTTTGTACCAAAACGACAAGAAAATGGGAATGGAGCAGAAAGAAGCAAGAACTTGCATTTGCGTTAGAAAGATTGAAAAGGCGCGAAATGTAATACAAAATTTTAACGTAAATATCTCCGGTCTTTGAACGGATATTGGTGAGTAATATACCTTTAAAAAAAAGGTTGAGGTCTTGTCTATTATCAGAACCTGTCAAAAAATAAGAATAATAGGACAATTTATTGAAAAAAAACATAAATTGTTACCAGAAAAGTGAGGTTATAAACGTTTTTTTAATTAGCTCCCCAATGGGTTAATAAATATAAATATATTTATGCACTAACTTATAGAGCTTATAAAGATCTTTGTAAGGATACCCATTTCAACCAGATCGGAGATAATTGCAACCAGATCGGATAATAGTAATTACCGGAGATAGATAGATTATATATTCAAGCTTCAAAGGCCTATATCTCGAAACGATGGACCGGCAGCGGGGGGAAAGAACACTTTTGAACTCAGCGCAGAAGCTTTTGTCGGTGGTGAAATTTTGATGTAGATCAGAGAGTTGACACTAAAGTAAACTTCTTCTACTATTTGGCGTGGATGCGCAGGTGTACTATTTCCGCTTAGCATCTCTGGATGTTCCTTGAGAAAGGCAATATAGCATTCCAGCTGTGCCTTTGCGGTGCACTCAAATTCCCTAAATAATAATGTATTAATATTAATTCAATAAAACATAAATATATTAAATATTTACTTTTCCTTGTTTCCGCGTTCATTTTGTGCAGAAAATCATATGTTTTTGTTTTGTTGTACCTGCGTTTGAAAACCTGTTATTGTGAGGTGTTACGAGGTGAATTTTTCGTTGTCACCTTATTGCCAAAATACCAGATACAAACAATGGTGACAACTTTGTAACAATTTTGTTGTTCCCATTTGATTGTTACCACATACACAGAATAGGGGTGTTACTGTCCGTAACCGACACAGTTTCTTCAACTTTTGTGACCACTTTTGGAATGGTTGTCACATTAGGTGAATTTTCTCGACTGAAAATTCTTCGAAGTTTGCGAGCGGTCTCAGCATAACTTTCCAAATTTTTGAAATAAGTTGTCACAATTATATCGCGTTGTTCTTTCGTAAAGCCCCGTATTCAGTTCGTACGAAATAACTTTGACGTAACAACCCTGGAATTGACTTTGCTTACGAAATTTTCACAAGGAGCGAAATTTTCGTTATTTTTTATACACGTACTTCTTATGGCAACGAAAATTTCTTCAAAACTTTAACACCGGGCTTAAAGTCATCCATTTTTAATAATCGGAATAAACATATGTGACAGCTGCCAAATTTCAGAGTTGCCACTTGTACAAAAAATGGGACTAAATTAAACTTACTGAGACACCCTTTATTACATCCTCTTTTGGTATCTAGAATGGCGGTAAACCGACAATAAACAGCAACGATAGCTGATGCTCATGCTCATGAATGTTAAGTCTGTCGTTCGCTTTAGGTTCATGGATTTCAAAATACTTATGAATATTATGTGCATAGAAGTTGTGTACCCCCATATTGATAACGCAACTTTAGTTACTGGATTTATGCTCCGTACAACGAGAGTCTAACCAGAATGTTTTTTTTTCTCAATTTTAGTTGTATTTGATCCGAGTTATTTGTAAAAACTTGTAATTCCTTTCTAAACTGCGAATAAGTTTCGAACTCACATTCGCCGGACGATCGTTTCGATGTTTGTGAAGCACCATCTTCAGCAATGTTTAGCCCGTTAAGCCAGTTTTTGTTCTAAGTCACTCGCTAGTGAAAAGTTGATTCATACCAGTATCCTACAAATCTATTGTCTGACTTTAATATGGACATGTCTGTTTTACCCAAATGCAACCATGGTAGTCATGATTGTTCGATATTTGTGAAGCATTCTCAGCAGCAGCGTCTAGACCGTTAAGCCAGTTTTTGTTCTAAGTCACTCGCTAGTGAAAAGTTGAGAATCCTACAAAAGCAGAATCCTACAAATCTATTGTCCAACTCTAATACGGACATGTCTGTCTTAGCCAAACGCGACCATGGTAGTCATGAATGTTATTAATAAAACAACGGCTGTTCATCTGGTTAGCATACATTTGTTCGCTTTGTAGTCACTCTTTGGACACAGTTTAGTTGAAGTTCTATAAATTAAAAATCGTTAGGTAGGTGATAGCTGGTGGCTAACTTTTTGTTATGAATACGGGAATTTTTTTTTGTTGAATTTTTCTTTGCAATTCTAATGTGTTTCTCCGTCAATAATTATGAGTTTTTTCGTCAAAATTTCAATAATTATCGAAATTATCAAATAAAGGGAGGAGGATGAGGTGTTTAACCTGCTTTTGATTGTATGGAATCAGTTGTGTATAGTTTTATATCAGTTCCGAGTGCAATTGCTTTGAGTAACCTTTTTCATTGCCCAAACCAGTAAGCTCTCGTTTACGGAATTCACCGCTGAAGTCCAAAAATTACAGGGTATCTCTTCAACTTACTAGATCAAGTTAAAGTATGAGAAATTTAGATTTAAAATGAACACAAATAAAGCAATTGAATCACCAAATTCAAAAAGGGCTCATGACGGTTGTTTCGGAAAATTATAGCAGCTGTTTTTTCAGAAATATTTTATTAAAAAAAAAACTTTTCAGTATTTTATGATACAGTTCAATGGTTAGAGCTCTTTCAAAATTTGTTGCGCTCTGAAATTCCATACAGGCAGAGAGAATTTTTTTTTTTGTCTCCTGAAAAATTTGAAACATCCGACATGAGCCCTTTCGAGTGATTCAATTAAGTTCCACTCAAAATATGAATTGGAATAATTTTTAATAATATTTACACGATGTTTACAATTTTAGTTGTTTTAATTTAAAAACTATTCCTATTTCCTTTTAATTCAACAGAAGTTTAAATTTTTTGCCACGTTTTGTCGAAATTTTCACCAAATCCCAAAATATTAATTTGGGTTTAAATTATTTGATTAAGTCTTAATCTTAATGTTTAGTTTCTTTTAAAGGAATGAATAGAAAAGAACATGGAAAACAAGAGAAATCACTTAAGTGCCGACAAAGTCGGTGCCTGAAAAGCATAAATTTCAATTAACATACTTGACGGCAACGCCTGCGCCTGCGCCGTCTCACTCGAGACTTGTATTTATGCGATTTGCACGCGTTTTAAATACTTGAGCAATTCGTTAAATTTTCGGTAGAGCTTTTTGCGTTTTTCGTTTAATTTTGGTTTCGGTTTCTATTATCTTGCATTGATCGTGTCTTTTCCATATCATGTCCGTCATCATCGTGGGTCTTTCTGGCAATTTTGTTATTCATGCCCACCGAGTTGTTTGTGGTTGGTGGATGGTGGTGTTGACGTTGATGATGACGATGAAGACGATGGTCGTGTTGACGTTGATGCTCTTGGATGACGTAAAAGCCACATGCCAGTTTCCAGTTGTCTTGGCTTTATAACTTTTTCTACACACGACTTCAGTTTAGTTTAGCAAGCAACGTGCTAAGCACTTGGCAGCTTTTACGACCAAGTCAAGTTGCCGTATTGTTGCTGTTGGAGGGGATTTTTTTTCTCAATGTTTTGTTTGTCTTCTTCTGTAGAGAATAATTCACTGGAATCACATTTAAATATCTACTTAATTGTTGTGTTTACCCAGATCTTTTGTAACTAGATAAATTCTATGAATTTTAAGCAGATATTCTTGGAAGATGCACTTTTTTTGAAGAACAAATTTTCCTAATTTTGAATTCGAATTCGAAATTTATCATATTTCAATTGACAGCCACTGTCGGTCATGCAGATTCTTTTAACATTAAGCTGCTTTATAAAAAAATTATGAAATTAAACGAAATCAAAAAGATTTTCCAATCTGACTCCAGGCAACTTCGTACATTTTGACGTAAATGGCAATAAAGGGAAGTTCATGTGTTCCTCAAACCTTATCATGATTGCCTTGACTAATGTCATTTATAAAAAAGTCAGTTGTAAGGAGTCAATCAAAATCCGAAATTGACATCCGGGCATTCACCCAGCAGAAAAAGTTGGAAATTTCTAAATTGACTTTGCGGAAGAGAGAAAGAAACGAATATACTTTGACGCTTTTTCCGCAACTGACACAAGTGCGCATTTAGATTGACGCCTAATGGCCAGTTTTTAAATGGGTAGTTAACTATAAGATTACTTAATCGTAATTCAAAGTTAATTTGAGGTTAACTTTGCATTTTGTTTTTCAGTGGTGAGTTAATGTAAGTCGCCATATTGTTAACGATTATGGCAACCCTTGTACTCGTATTCTTATTGGAAAAACCAACTGGTTTGGGATAAATACCAAAACAACAAAGAGGAACAAACAAAAAGGAATTATGTAAAATAAGAAATAGTTGCATAAAATCGAAGTTATTTTAACAAATCTGTGTAAAAAACTATATAGGCGCAATCATTTAACGATCTAGACCCAACGTATGTGTATATATTTTATACAGTCTAATATTTCTCATTTTGACAATCACGAATTTGATTGTCAAAATCATATGGCTCTGACTAAAAGTTAACCAACCAACATTGTGGGTTAAATCATAGTTAAACAATGACTGAAAACCCAATTCGATGTTTAACCAGAATTTAACTACGAAACGAAGATCACCACTGTCCGAAAAACTGGTCATAAGAAGTTCAGTTAATATACTGGGTGGATGATGAAAGCCGCTACCGAAAAAAAATTTAATAACTTGTTTTCTATTTAATGAATCTGGTTAATTTTTTTTTTTATTTTGCAGATTGATTTTTAGATTTAACAAAAATGGATGACTGGGACACTGAAACAAGAATTTGGATTGTCCGCCGCTATCACGCACTGGAGTTCGTAGTTTCGGTCCAAAGAGAGTATAGGCGCACGTTTGGCGGCAATCCTCCGAGCAGATAGACCCTAATGAGACTTGTTAACAATTTTGCCGAGCATGGGACAGTCGACAGAAGACCTTACCATCGAAACCCTTCAGTTCGGACGGAGGAAACAATCGCTGCTGTAGCTGCTGACATACAAAACAATCCAAGAGTTTCGACAAGAAGCTTATCTGGTTAAATGGGTGTAAGCAGACAGTCATTGCAGTCAATTATGCACAAAGATTTGGATTTCGACATATAAAATTCAAATGGCCAACAAAGTGAACGCAGCAGACTTCCCGATTTGCTTGGAAGATGCTTCAAATGGTGGAAGAGGACGTAAACATGTTGAACTGTCTGACGAGGCTCATTTCGATTTAAAAGGCAACATCAACAAACAAAATTCTCGAATATGCAGTGCTTTCAACCCACAGATACTCCATGAGACGGAATTGCACCCACTTCCTGTCACAGTGTGGTGTGCAGTTTCGTCACGCTGCATTGTCAGGCCCTACTTCCCGTTACGGTTACTGGAGACCGTTACTTGAACATGTTGAGAGAATTTTTCTATCTAGAATTACGCCGAATGAGAATTTCTTTCAACTCTGTGTAGTTGCAGCAAGATGGTTCAACTCCTCACATAGCCCGGCCTGTTATGACAGAATTGCGTCGAAAATTTCCCAATAAGCTGATATCCCGAAACTTCACATTCCGTTGGCCCCCCAGGTCGCCTGACTTTACTGCACCTGATTTTTTTCTTGTGGGGCTATTGCAAACAGGAAGTCTACACAGCAAAACCAATAAATTTGAATGAACTAAAGCAATCCATTCTAGAAACAATTGCGGCTATTCCTGTCTCAACTCTCCAAGCACTGATGAACAACTTTTTGGTAAGATGCCGCACATCAACGAGCAAGGGCGGCATTCCATTATTTTGAAAACAACTTAATTAAGCTATATTTAATAAAATTGAATGAACTTTAACATGAATAAAAGAAAAATTAATTCCATACACTGAAAAAAAGTTACTTGAGTTTCATAATGTAGCAATATTCATCAGCCACCCTGTGTGAGAAGATCATACTACGAGTACAAGCTTACAAGGTCAAGAACATTTTTTTAATTGAAAAATGTTTGGATTTTGTTGGAATAATAGACAATTTAGTTAATCACACTCACCGGCATGAACTCCGTTGCAAGTTTATCATCAGATACCTAAGTACTGTGCCTGAATTTCGTTGTGTTGACGAGTTTGGGGTTACAACACCCGAATCAATCGGAAAACTACGACAAGATGATTCCCGATTAGGGATTGAGAGGGCTCGTCATTGCAGGGGGCATATGTTCGCCATACGCATCAATGGTTTTGATTGTGCTTGATCAATTGGGTATGAAAAAGCTATACACAAGATGGGTGCCGCGTTTGCTCATTCATGGGACAACTTCAAAGAATTTCTTGGCTTAGTTAAAACTGAGAACTGATCGGCTTTATTATTATGACCGAAAAAAGTCGAAACAGTGGAATTCTCCATTTGGAGGACAAGACGCATCTGTCGGTCACAAGTCAAGCCATTAGTTCTTTGGAATGCACATGTTATAGTTCGTATCGAATACTTTCTAGAAGGGAAACTACTACAAGATGGCGCAAAAGAAATGTCATACTGTGAATTGCCTAAAATTTTATTAGAAATTAAAAAAATGAGTTCTGTTTTCACGAAAAGTATATTTGATGATGTCAAATTTATTACATTAAGTTGAAAATATTATATCGGTCAAATAACCACTTCCCGAGCTGTTACACATTTGTGCTCGTTTTACGACATTTTGCATTGTTTGCAAACCATCTTGATCCAAATTGGCGATTTCTTCGTCAATGTTAGCTTTCAACTCTTGCCAGGTTTGTGGTTTGTTGTGGTAAACGCGAGATTTTAAACAGCCTTAAAGGAAGAAGTATAGCGCCGTTAGATCTGGCAATCTGGTCGGCCAGTTCAAATCTCCAAAACGGGAAATCACTCGGCCCGGAAATTGGTGTCTCAAAATCTCCATTATTGCTCGAGCTGTGTGAGTGGTTGCTTCGTCCTGCTGGTACCAAAAATTCTCGTTACCCAATTAAGCAACTTGCGGAAAAAAATCGTTTAACCAAGGGGTTTCTCAAAAAGGATGTACAAGTAGAGGAGAAGAAACCGGCGTAATTTGGCAAACCTCGTAGAAGAGAAACAAAAAAGTCGACGCGATTCACTCAAACTCATGTCTATCTGTCGTCATAACTTTATTATTTCATACTTTTACATACTTTATGTAATTTTATTTAAACATGGTTGGAATTTCTATAGTTAGATATTGTAAAATCATCAGAGAACTGCTCGTGTATTGAAATATTCAACGAAGAGAGTAAGAGAGAGAACAGAGAATCGACGAGCCTCACTCGTTTTCTTTTTTGGCATTCCACTCCATGAGTAAATTTTCTTCTCTATACCATTGTTGCTTTATAGGTTTCTATGGCACAGCTGATCGAAAAGGTGCTAAAGAAATGATGTAGAATGAGAGACCAAAGAAGACATAGAGATTATAGACCATGCAGCAAACTAAGTTTAAATAGTGTTTGATTGATACTAATGATAGCTAAATTATGTTTTATATTGTTTGCATCAAACGAACATACGCATTCCCTTTTATTTCTGTCCATATTATGTCCAACCAAAGAGTAAATTACAAAAGCAACTTGAACTCTATGAAATGGTCTACTACCTCGTCGTCATCGAGAGTACGTGAAGACAGGAATAGTGGCTCTTGTCTATTTCTCTAGGTGTAAACGCGAAATTTTAAACAGCCCCAAAGGAAGAAGTCTGGCGTAGTTAGATCTGACGATCTGGACGGCCAGTTCAAATCTCCAAAACGGGAGATCACTCGGCCCGATAATTCGTGTCTCAAAATCTTTATCGTTGCTCGAGCTGTATGGGTCGTTGCTCCGTCCTGCAGGGGCCTATAATTCTTGATACCCAATTCATCAACTTGCGGAAAAAATCGTTTGACATCTGCCTGTAAAGATCACCAGTTAGGGTTACGATGGTTTCATCGGCGTCCTCAAAAAAAAAAATAGAGGCCAATCACTTTTTCACTGCAAATGCCACATCAAACAATCACTTTGAAGGGATGCAATGGCTTTTCTTGGACTTCATGTGGATTCTCTCTCTGTGCTCCACAAATGCACATTTTGTTTGTTAACATAATCACTTAAGTGGAAATGGGCTTCATCGCTCATTATGATTTTGGTCAAAAAATCGTCAAAGCATGGGAGTAACACAGCCTTTACACGATGCCATTTTTTAACCATGCAATTTGCGTTTGTTGATAAGAGGTGTAGAGACGCAAGAAGGGAGGAAAAAATGGCACGAAGCGCCACCGCTCCGGGTTTCATGAAATTTTATTGCAATTCTCTTTGTGCTCTTTCCGCATTTTTTATGATTTTGGCATTCTTTCATACTAGTTTTTCGTGTGTTGTGTTACATTGTTAGAGGTTACGTTTAATAATTTAACAGAAGTTTAAAAAAATAAAAAGAAAGTTAAACATAAAAATTAATTAAAAATAATTAAGAAAAATTTCATTTCTTCCTTCGAAAAAACAATTTTTAGACTCATGTAGAACAAAATTTGACCGCTTACAAAAATGAACAACACACACAGGAACACTCACTAAAGAGAAATGTCAGGAAAAATGGCAAGCACTAATATCATGAGATGGCAACATGTAAAGGCACGAAGATTTACGCTGCAATTTCAAAAGAGAATTGATAAAAATGGCAGCTAAAAATGGCATCGTGTAAAGATGGTGTAAGTAAGAAAGTCTGCGGATGCCTAATTGTGTGCATCGTCGTCTCGTCGATGTTTTTGTATTCTCTCTGACGTCCTTGGCCACAGCAGCGATGTTCTCGGTCGACCGTGCAATACGAGGCCGTCCACTTGATGCGACATCTCCAGTGAAACCAGTTTGCACGAGACGCCCAGCCAAACGCTTAATTGTTCGCGCACTTGATACCAAACGACGAGGAAATTGACGCTGCGTTAAAACAACGGTCCGAGAATTGGCAGTAACATGGTAGAATTATCTATCGGGTAAACGCGTCAGCCCAGCTGCTTTGTTGTTTTTTCATATTTTCCGTAGGTAGTCTCTTTCATTATTCAGCTAATTTTGACAGCTTAACCACGGAATTTCTAATGCAACTACCTAATATATAATTCTACCATGTGCAAATCGCTCCATTGCTTGTTGTTAAATATTTCTCTATATCTGTTTACGGCATATGTAGATCTCAAAGCACAATGACATTTGACGCCATTTGCAAAAATTAATGCACATTCATATTATGGCACCTTGTAGTGTTAGTGCAACTATTTGGATGGTGATTTATAGAAAACACGTACAAGAAACAAGTTTTCTTCCATCAAGCAAATGAAACAACAAACATCAGAATTGTAGGAATTTAAAAAATTAAAGAATAAGTTCCTGAGTTGCTTTTTGATCTACGAAATTCTTGATCTGCGAAATTCCAGCAAATATTTCCTCTTTTCAAACCTGATGAAATAGCTCGGCGAAACTAGACTTGGCTCCAACACCAAAGTCAACTTTTAGAAAAAATTGAGGAAACGTTAGAGGAATTGGGCCTACAGCTCGATTTTTAAATTAAACAACGGAAATGTTTTATATACAATTATCAGTAAATCCATTACACAGTGCAACACGAAAAAATACAACCATATACGGACACCACTACATCATAAAAGACCAAAAACAAAAAAAAAGTGTCTCCCAGTTTTGCCCAAAGTCATGCACTTTTTTTATGGGCCCCCAAAGATTTGGGCCTTCGGTGTCATTTTTGTAAAAAAAAGTTATCATTTTGTCAGGCTCATATCTTGCAATTCGTTCGGAATTTTGATTTACTATCTGAGGGAAAGTTGTAGCTCCTGTCATAAAGAATAAAAATTCTGAACATATAAAATCAAAGAAGCTACATCTTCAAGGTCAAAATCGCAAAAAAAAACCTTAAATAATTCGATTTTTTTACCTTTTTCCCCATGTTCAGGTTAATAGGTAGCAAACCGTTCAAGATTCAAGGAAACCATCAACTACAAAAATGTACCCAAGATCACAATAAACAACAGTCTAGAACAGGGATTCCCAACAATATTTGTCCAAGGACCCCTTCATACATTCGCTATAATGACAAGGACCCCCCACTAATTCCTAAACCTAAAGCTAGAAATGTTCTAGATGCTCTAGAAAGTTGTTTATTGAGATCTTAGGTACATTTTTGTAGTTCATTGTTTCCTTGAATTTTGAACGGTTTGCTACCTATAGACCTGAACAGGGGAAGAGGTAAAAAAATCGACTTTTTTTAAAGTTTTTAGCGATTTTGGCCTTGAAGATGAAGTTTTTGATTTTATATGTTCATCAAAATTCCGAACGGTTTGCAAGATATGGGCCTGACAAAATGATCACTTTTTTGCAAAAATGACATCGAGGCCCCAAATCTTTGGGGGCCCATAAAAAGAAAGTGCATGATTATGGGCAAAACTGGGAGACACGGGTCTTTTGTTTTTGGTCTTTTGTCACGTAGTGGTGTCCGTATATGGTTATATTTTCATGACTTAAAAAATTACACACTGTGTAATCAGAGTTATATTTTAAAATTTTTGCAGTAGGCTTAACACTGATCTTGGACGAGCTTTGTTCGAGAGACGCCGACGAGTTGGGTTCAAGAGACGCTGACGAGTTGGGTTCAAGAGAAACTGATGAGTTGGGTTCAAGAGACACAGACAAGTTCGATTCGAGAGTCACTGAGTTATTAACCTTAAGATCAGAGGAATTCTCTTCCTCTTCTTCTACAGACCTATTTCGTTTTAACGATCCTCTTTTCAACTAACGATCCATTTTTGGTTGGTTTTTTTGTAATGTCTAAACTAATGATATCTTGCGGACCCCTCTGGTATGGCTTGCGGACCCCCAGGGGTCCGCGGACCACCTGTTGGGAACCACTGGTCTAGAACATATGAACTTCCTAGGAATGATTTATATTGTGTGCTGCGTCCCTTGTTGCGTGTGGTGAGCTTAAGGCTTAGACTGAGCTGCTGCGGTCGGTGAGATAGCAAAGTATCTCAATGTTGAAGTAAACGGTGTTAAGAATCATTCCTAGGAAGTTCTTGTGTTCCAGAAAGTTGTTTACTGAGATCTTAGGTACATTTCTGTAGTTGATTGTTTTCTTGAATCTTGAACGGTTTGCTACCTATTGACCTGAACTGGGGAAAAAAGGTAAAAAAAAATCGAATTATTTAAAGTTTTTTTTGCGATTTTGACTTTGAAGATGAAGTTTTTTATATGTTCACAATATTTATTCTTTATGACAAGAGCTACAACTTTCCCTCAGATAGTAAATCAAAACTCCGAACGAATTTCAAAAAATCACTTCACAAAATGATCACTTTTTTGCAAAAATGACACCAAGTCCCCAAATTTTTGGGACCCATAAAAAAGTTCATGACTTTGGGCAAAACTGGGAGACACGGGTCTTTTTTTTTTGTCTTTTATCACGTAGTGGTGTCCGTATAAAATTATACTTCCATGACTTAAAAAATTACACACAGTGAAATTACAAAATTTTCGGGAAATTTTTCACTTTTGCTGCTATCTAAATGCTACCTAAGCGCTACCTAAACGGTGTTCAAAATCATTCCTAGGAAGTTCATTTGTTTCAGAAAGTTTTTTAGTCAGATCTTAGGTACGTTCTCGTAGTTGATTGTTTCCTTGAATTTGGAACGGTTTGCTACCTATGGACCTGAACAGGGTAAAAAAGGAAAAAAATCACATTTTTTAAAGTTTTTTGCTATTTTGACATTGAACATGAAATTTTTTTGATTTTATATGTTCACAATTTTTATTCTCTATGACAAGAGCTACAACTTTCCCTCAGATAGTAAATCAAAATTCCGAACGAATTGCAAGATATGAGCCTGACAAAATGATAACTTTTTTGCAAAAATTACACCGAGGTCCCGAATCTTTGGGGCCCATAAAAAAAGTCCATGACTTTGAGCAAAACTGGGAGACAAGGGTCTTTTTTTTTTTGTCTTTTATCACGTAGTGGTGTCCGTATAAAATTATACTTCCATGACTTAAAAAATTACACACAGTGAAATTACAAAGTTTTCGGGAAATTTTTCACTTTTGCTGCTATCTAAATGCTACCTAAGCGCTACCTAAACGGTGTTCAAAATCATTCCTAGGAAGTTCATTTGTTTCAGAAAGTTTTTTATTCAGATCTTAGGTACATTCTCGTAGTTGATTGTTTCCTTGAATTTTGAACGGTTTGCTACCTATGGAACGGTTTGCTACCTATGGACCTGAAAAAAGGTAAAAAAATCAAATGTTTTAAAGTTTTTTGCTATTTTGACCTTGAACATGAATTTTTTTTGATTTTATATGTTCACAATTTTTATTTTTTAATACAAAAGAGATACACCTTTCCTTCAGAAAGTAAATCAAAACTCCGAACGGTTTGCAAGATATGAGCCTGACGAGGCCCCAAATCTTTGGGGCCATAAAAAAAGTCTATGACTTTGGGCCAAACTGGGAGACCAAACGGTTGTGACAAAACCAATTCGGTAGCAGCAATCGGAAATTCCTTTCGAACTAGTTGTTCAGCGAGTGTCTCCCAAATATGCCTAAAATCCAGAACACCTACATAGTACATAGATCTTCTGATTTGCATTTAACCAAAATGTTAACGTATTTTTGTTATTTGGCTTGGAACAACTCTCGTTATTCAAACATCTTATTCTTCATAATTCATTTAAGAAACCAAACAAAGAAACGTTTTTTTTCTGTTGCCTGGCTGATGAGGGGAGGTTATAAACATTGTTAACACAACTTCAAGGTTAACTCATTTAGAAGACAAAATTCTTGAAAAGAAAACAACAAAAGCACCACCAATATCCAAAAAAGATATTCACAATTTTCAAACTGCACAAAATAAAAAGTGGATGAACAGAGTGCAAATGAATTCAGTCAATAAAAAGTCTTAACGTTTCAAACTGGATGGCTGAGTGGGTGCCGGCGGGAAAGGGGTCTGTCTCCTCCATCCACATCCATTTGTATAATAAAAACAAAATCGCGCAAAACACTCAAAACCCAAATACAATTTAAAACCCACAAGATATTTGTTCAACTTCGTGTTTATCTTCAACCGCTGCTTCTTCGCTGCTTCTTGTGTTCCCTTCCTCGTATTTGATAAACATAATTCTTAAATAATAATGAAGATCATAAAAACTTCAAGATGCGTTGCGTTTCGTTTCGTTTCAAACTCGTACTCCTCCGCTTGTGCTTCACACAAATTTGCATTAATTCGTATTTATTCGCCTCACAGATTTACGAATCGAATCGAAGCGCAGAGAAGCGATAGACGGTCGGTCGGTCATTCACCTACCAAAACTACATCCGAATTATAAGATATGCATTGTTTGAAATTTAAACAAATTATAAATATATTTACATACATATATTTATTATTGTTTCTTTATATTTATTTTGTTTTGTTCGAAACAAGTCGGAATTTCAATTAAAATACTTGTTAGCCCGCGTGTACGAGCGCCAATGTTCGAATAATTGGAAATTTTTCGATATTAAAAAAAACCTTCGAAATGCAATTTCTTCTTTTAGCTGATATATATTATATTTAGGGACATTATCACAATATCTAGTTAGAGCCAACTAACAGTTATCAGCTTTAAATTCCATACAAACTGACAGTTAAAATTTGTAGTTAACTCTAACTATGTACATATATTGTAACCATAGATGGTGATAATGGGGATGGTGATATATGTTAAAGACACTTCTGCACCGGAGCACAGTGGGATTTCTTCATACAAGCCGCGGCAAAAATTAGAAGGAGGCTTTGAAATTTCGCACACATCTCTCATATTGGTAAATTAGAAAAAAAACAAGTTTTTGTTCAAATTCGCCCATAACGTAAAATAAAAAATAGTTGTATTTTCCTCATTTGCATACCTATGTCAATAAAAATTACTGCCAGTGCTTGCATTTGAGTCCTCAAGTATATTAAAAATTTAAGTGACACGCCCAATTTTAATTTTTCAAAATTTTCGAAAACACAGATATAATTCTTTGTAGTTTGTGATAGATGTAAATCAGCACTTACATCTATATAAATAACTAAAGCCTAATATGTTAGCTGAATATTTTGCAAAAAAATTAGGGGGCCATAGTTTACCGTTTTTTTTTTTTAATTAACCAATCATTCCAAATAAAAGTCAAATTTGTACTATAAAATTATCGAAATTTATTAATTTTTCAGCATTTCTCAGTGCATACTTTTAGGGATATGATATACAGCTGTAAAAAAAACTTTAACTAACGTTTCTATTATCGATAGCATTAAAACACATATGCCTAAAACTATACACCATTTTATATGGTGTTTTCATCCATTTTTGTAATGAAATTTCGTGGCACTTTTTTATAAAATTTATAACTTTGTTCAACAGTATAAAATATTATGGGAATTTTATTTATGAAATCAAAAGAATACACTCCCACCTTTCAAATTTTAGCAACCAGACCACAACGATCGATAACGACCACCTTTTTTTAATCCAAGAAAAACTAAAAACACTTAGTTTTTTTGAGTGTCATCATAAAAGCATGAATATGTTTTAATCTGTTATTGTTATTCAATTATTTTTTCTTAAAACTTAATGTAGAAATACCATATTTTCAAATATACATATTCCAAATCGATACGACAAAAAGAAGTTATGTTTCCAGCCCATTGAAATGCATGAAACTCTGAGGCAGGTTACTGCAGAGTTTCATTTTGTTGACTTTGCCGCGTTTTTTTGTACAAAAACAAAATTTGTTGAAAAGAACTAATTATTTATTTCTCTTTATTAAACAATTCTCTACAAAACTGCATCATTACATTTTTGATATTTGACACTCGAAAAAGAGTATTTTTGCCGGCAAAATCCCTCTGTGCGGAGTTCTGTAACTTTTAACGATGAAAATCGGTAGTTAAATTGACAAAATTCGGAAATTTTGTATTGACATTTTTTAATTTTAACAATATAACTACCGATTTTTATCGTTAAAAAGTTACAGGATTCCGGTGCTGATATAAAAAGTTTAGAAAAAAAATCGTCAATACATTATCAAATTGTCAACAAAATTAAAAAAAATATAAATAATTGTTAACATTTGGTATGTTTACGTTGTTCCCTCTAAACTAATATTTTTAAGTGGCTTCACTTAAAAAGATTGTTATATATTTCACCGAAAACGACACTTAGGGTGGTATTCTATAAATCGTGAATCAGTCATTTCGCGTTACTTTTGTCGTTTTGGTAGTTTATAAAACGTTACAGCTGTTCGGTGACAACCTGCGTTGACTTACGTTATTTAATGGATAAAAACGCAGTGCAACGTTTTTGATCATTTCAGCTGTCAAACGCCACAGTTCTTCGCGTCAGTTGAAGAAATTACAAATTTAAAGAAAAATGTCGATCGAGGATAGGCAGATGGAAGTATTTTGCATTTCATTGCTTATAAGTAGTTGCCAATTTTGGCTGAAATGCATTCGACGCAACAAACGTAAGCGCGAAGTGATAATGCAAGCGCGAAGTGAGAATTGTGACTGATTCACGACTTATAGAATACCACCCTTATTGTCGGGTTTCAGTCAATGGTCCTCTTCGTTTCTTAGTTAAATTGTGGTTAAACAGCGAATTGTGTCTTTCTACACAATGTTGGTTGGTTAACCTGTAGTCAGAACCATATGACTTTGACAATCACATAACTGATTGTCAAAGTGAGAAATAACAGATTGTATAAAATGCAATTTTCTGTTTTGAGTATTTGTACCAAGGGGTACCGATGAGACAGCTGATCATGTAAGTACTTGGGGAATTTATAGAAAATATGCTTTCAAAGAAGAATCTGTTATAGCTGACGGGAATAATTCGGGTTGCATTGTGCGATTTTCATACTTTTGCAGCCGCGTGTCAAGTCAAAAGTACAAAACACATCAACTGGGTGTAAATTATGCCAATTAAATCGATCAGAAAAAGGTTACGAGTATTTAGTGAAAAAAATCAAAATGTAACGAAGTGTTAGAGCAAAATTATTTGTTTAGATCCCAACACATTATATTTGCTGCCAAAGGAAAAATACTAATTTTTCAGTGTGCAGGGGCAAAAGAGGAGTCCTTATAAAATGATAAAGAATACTGCGTTCTTTTACATACGATTTTTCCCCTTCTGTAACAAAAACTAAAATTGTAGTTACTTATTTTTACATTTCAGGTGACGATAAAAAATGGTGTCTATTTTATTTTAAAATAAAAACACGTACTTTTTGAGATAGTGGTGATTTTTTATTCGATTGTAAACAAGACGTGGTCCAATTAAGTATGGAATAAAATATACGTCAAATCGCCCCCCACGGCTCTGATGGCAGGCCATTACTCTTTTCAAGAAATTTTCCACGACTTTTTCACAGAGATGTGACTATATCTCACCGATTACTTGCTGGATCTCGGATTTGAGCTCAGGAATTGTTTCCGGTTTATTCGTATAAACCCGAGATTTCACAAAACCGAAAGAAAAAAACGCACGGCGTTAAATCGTATGATCTTGGTGGCCAGTTGACATCAGAATTTCTTGTGATAATTTGTTCTGGAAATCGTTGCTGCAAAAAAATGATTGTTTCATGCGCGGTGTGGCAGATGGTGCCGTCTTGCTGAAACCACATGTCGTCCAGATCCCTGTCGTCCAGTCGAGGCCACAAGAATTCCGTTATCATGTTCCTGTAAAGAATGCTGTTCACAGTCACTGTAATTTGTGGATGCATTTGTTTCTCATGGATTGATCGAGGATTTTCTGAGCACCAAATTCGACAATTTTGTGTATTAACGAAGCCATTCAGATGGAAATGCGCTTCATCGGATAAATTTTTTTTTGGATAATTGGCATTGACTTCACTTTGCTCCGTTACCCATTGAACGAAATGCCGGCGCTTTCCATGGTCTGCTGGTTTGAGCTCCTGAGTAAGCTGAATTTTGTTCGAATGAAGGTGGAGGGAGGTCAAGATGTATTCATAGATGGTGAACGCATAAGCACAGCTGATTTGCTTTGTTTACATTGCAAACCACTTTCGAACTGGCAAGATCACATGTATTTTGCATAGACAAATACTTATAGTAGACCTAATAATTCTCTCACTAAATTTATGACACTTGCCCTGGTGTGATATTTATGTTCGATGTTGAACAGAATTGCTTTACTAATACCAGATAGAGGCAATGGTTCAAAACAACGAACAAAATAACAACAACGGCATTTCGTTTTGTGTATTAAAATTATTGTGTTAAATCCAACACAAATGTCTACTAACAATAACAGTCAATAAAAACGTGTAAAACACATTTAAATTTCACAGTTTTTCACCAAAATGACATGAAAAATTAAAGCAAGAAGTTATTGTAATTCCACCTGGTGTATGTGACTTTTCGTCAAACATCTCTCTATCACACCGACCACATCAAGAAGAGTGTGAAAGGAAACGTCAGATGAGCCAAATATTCTCTCTACTATGAGATTTACATTTATTGTTGGCATACGTATGGGTTGGATTTTACACAACGTAAGTGAGTAGCAAAAAACAAAATGTATGTTGTTGTTGGCATCAATTTACCATCAGCTACAACAACACCTCCAGCGTCTACCCTAAGTATTTTTTTATCATGGTGGAGGTCAAGGCAAATCTAGTAGAGTTTGATGCAATAGAACAGCTGGTTTTGCTTTCTTATGACTCTATCTGTCAAATTCAGTGTATATTGTTAGGGTGGTATTCTATAAATCGTGAATCAGTCACTTCGCGTTACTTTTGTCGTTTTGGTAGTTTATAAAACGTTACAGCTGTTCGGTGACTACCTGTGTTGATTTACGTTATTTAATGGCTAGTTTATAAAACGCATCGCAACGTTTTTGATCACTTCAGCTGTCAAATTGAACACGCCACAGTTCTTCGCGTTAGTTGAAGAAAGTACAAATTTAAAGAAGAGCACAAATTTAAGGATAGGCAGATGGAAGTATTTTGCATTTCATTGTTTACAAAAAGTTGCCAATTTTGGCTGAAATGCATTCGACGGATAGAGCTCAAACTAAATAATTCAAAATTATACTGTTTACGCACTGAAATTCTTATTTACAATAATAAAATTAGAAATGGAACGTTTAAATAAATAATGCGTTGCAAAACTATTATATTTATATTTAAAAATTGTAGACATCAGTTGATGTTGACAATAATAAACAAAAGAACCAATACATTACAATCAATACATTTCAAAATACAACTAATTTAATATAGATGGCGAAATTTATTGGACATTGAACCCCAAAATAACATAGGTTTTTTACACATTTTATGTGAATATTGTTGGTATTTGCAGTATTATAAATAATAGCAATCTTAAAATCTGTTGATCTACTGAAATGGAGCTAAATTTTGTAATCTTTTTCATTCTGAGCATTTCACTCAAGATAACTTTTTTTGATCTATAATTGTTTATTTTAGTTTGGCAACTCTATAAACCGCATATGTCAGTGACAGCTTTCGTAAACAAACGCAAGCGCGAAGTGATATATAAACTACCATTTTTTGACTTCGGCGATCGCGTTGGCGTTTGCGTTTATGTCCACTTTCGGGACTTTTAGAATACTACCCTTAGTGTACTTTTTTGTTTACTTTGTTTGTTCGTAATTCCTTGTTGTTGGTGCCCAGAATTACAACAAATCCTACTGCGTTAACCTCTACTAGATCAGCCTTGGTGGAGGTCTTTTGTCAAAATTCGCTGCGTAGTGCTTCGTGAAATTTGAAGTTGTTGAGAACGATTCCGAATTGATGTTTTCGGGTTTCCGGCGACACTCTCGGTTACTGCAGCAATGTTGTCGAGAGACCGACCGGTACGCTAACGCAGACGAGTCTTACTGTCCATAACCGACTCAGTTTCTTCAAATTGTTGACCACTCTTCGAATGATTGACATAATAGATGTACTTTCTCGACTTAAAATTATTCGAAGTTTGTGAGCGGACTCAGCATAGCTTTCCAAATTTTTGTAATAAGTTTCCACAATGATAAAGCGTTGTTCTTTCGTAAAGCACTCCAGTTTTAATAATCGGAATAAACATATGTGACAGATTTGCCACTTGCACAAAAATATGGCAATAAATTTAAAAATTGCAATTTTACTGAGGCACCCTTTACCCTTTTATATATATATTTATACAAACATCCTAAAGCCCTATTTCACTCCTTAACTCGATTAAATCACATAGTTTGAAAAGAAACGTAAAAGGAAGTAGGGTAGTTTAGAGCCACCAATATAGCCCTTTCATTCTTGGGTTAATTTGGTAATAGTTTCTTAACTTAGCTACATATTTCTTTTCTCAAATCGTGAAATTGCTAACCCATTTGACACGTGTTGTTTCTTGGAGTAAAACAAAAACTTGTTCAGTTTGCAAATAAATTTCAAATCTTGTATATCAAGTGCAATCCCAACACGACCCACCAATTCAATTCAAGATACGTCATTGTAATTCCAGTTGCGCTTCCTAAAACCTCCACTGGGCATTAATGTTAAAGATTAAATACAAGTTTAACTCTTCGATTATTGACAAAAAGACAAGTTTTGTGATTGGAACGAAATTTAGAACACAAAGAAGCCGCTCACATCTTTATAACAGAGACATCTATCTCGATTTAGTTGTTTTCGATAGAATTTCAATACTTTTGCTAAGAAAAAGCAGGAAGTTATAAATTTATTGATGCTTGAGTGAGCGAGTGACATGACTTAACTCTGGTGCAAATCAGCATTATGTGATGCCACCACCACCACCACCTCTACCATCATCGTCATGAGTGCTCTATCATCTCCATGACTGGCTGCTGACTCCCCTGCCTGTCTGCTTGCTTGCCGGCACGGTTGATTGTCGCCTAAGACGATTGAGCTGGAGCTTGCATGGATTTTTATAGTTTTACGCTAATTTAGAATTCTTAGATATTCAATTTATGAGACCCAAACCGCGTCTGAGATGCGGCCAAGTATAGAAAATGCTAAACAAAAAATCGCGAACTCTAACAATAATAATAATAATAATAATATTTCTACTACCTTCAAGGTGACCAAGATGTACTCGCGTCGCATTCATAGTTTTCGTTTAAAAAATCATAAGTATTTATGGAAAAAATACGACGAGTCTTTATGGGTTTCTATTTTCCAAACGCTTCGTTAGAAGTCTTAAGCATGAACAGTGACAGGCGGTTTCCCCAGTATTTTTGTGTTCATTGTGTGTTGCTCATTAGACTTGCATGAATACTTAAGAGTACGGGGGGGATTTTACGAGAACCCACCAACACCATCATCAGCAAACCATGGCGAACGTAGGTAATAGTCCCCACTTTTGTTCAATTCCAATTGCAGTTTTTGCCTTCATTAAAACCAGAAATTTTTTAAATTCAGGAAGTAAAATCTAAATAAAATCAGGAATAAAATCTAAATTGTGAATCTTGTATTAGCAAATATTCCTTGGACTCGTGTCCAATGTATTCCAACAGTATTAATAAAGACTTTAATTTAGTGGAAAAAAAAAACAGAATAAAATCAAAGACCTTTTGAATGAAACGCAAGGCCTTCCAGTGTCTATTTAAAAGTGAGGTTAAGGATAACATAAAACACCTTGGTAGGAAAAATTATACGACGTCGTCATCACATATTGAACACACTTCACGAACTTCATGAATCGAGCTTCACCGATCTGGTCAGAACATTGATTTAGGATCACACTTCCTATTCACTGCATAAAATTTCGAACATATTTCGAGTGGCATGTGACAAACGACTGGAGACTGGATTTTACGTAGCCCCAAAGGAAAAAGAGATGTAATACTCTCCCTCTTACTCTCTTCATTGAATATTTCAATACACGAGCAGCTTTTTGATAGTGTAATTGTATATAACTATACAAATTCCAACCATGTTGAAGTGAAATTACATAAACTATGCAAAAAGTATGAAACAATCAGGGTATGACGCGAGAGAGAAATGCGTTTGAATGAATTGTGACCATTTGTTGGTTCCCTTTTATGAGGGTTGCCAAATTACGCACATCTTCTGATCGTCTTTGCATCTCAACGAGTGATGCCCAGGAAAACAGCCGTCTTTTTTGGGATTGCTTTATTCTTCTTGTTTGCTGGTATGTACAAGTAGAGAAGAAAAAACCACCGCAATGTGGCAACACTCGTAGAAGAAAACCAAAAAGTCGACGCGATTCACTAAAACGCATTTTTCTCTCGAGTCATATCTTTATTATTTCATACTTTTTACTTACTTTATGTGGGTTGCAGTGAAGATCGCCTCCTCGCGGCGCAACTTGTGTACCTCTTAATGATCTTCTTCCTCTTTGGTACAGATTTTCGTAACTATTTGATCTTCTTCTCTCGAGCTGCCGTCCTGTGCTCTGCGACCTGAGTAGGCAGAGGTGACACTATGTCGAAATGGCTCGTGGTTAAGGTACCGTTCGTCTCCGCCTCCTTAAAACCTGGCAAGTCTTGTAGTACGTTCGAAATCCGTCACCGTTAAGTTCGTGATAATGGTTAGATTGAGATGACTCCCTCTTTGGTTCGGCCTGGCTCTGAACACTCTGTCCCATAAGGCGGAGTGTCAACCCTGGCGTGGAACTCCCTGCTTTATAGACAAACACGGGGCCCTTCTTCTTGAACACATTGCATTACGGACGTAGATACCGGCTACAAGTTGAGGCCCAAATCAATCATGAACGATAACATTAACAAGTCTTCGGCCACAGGAAAACCTGTGACTTCCTCCAAGCCTACGGGCTCTTCCTCGAGCACTAGTGCTCGTAAGTCTTCTGCGGTCACACGCAAGGGGGCCTCCCCAACTACAGGGAAACTAAAAATCTCTGCCCCTCCCGAAAGCGGAGAGCTGATCTTCGACTGGCCACTAGATTGGTTAGTCAACTCTCTGCACTACCAGTCGCCGCACTCATTCCTGCACAGGTAAGGGCACAGGGCTCCAAGTCTGTAGGGACAAAGCCACCACTGGCTGTTAATAAAAGACAGTGGAGGTGGATACTAAACCTGGTCCCTCATCTAAGAGGCATAAAAGCCACCCAGTGCTCGGCAGGTTCTTTAGCGATGTCGCGAAGGACAGCCTAATCATTGGCGTCTTGGATGAAGGTTCCCAGGATGGACGTATCCCCAAGGATAAACGGCGCCTTGTAGAAGGAGCCCTTCTTACGGTTCATGGACATCGTAAACGACAACTGTGGTCCTGTGCCAATCTGCGAAGACGCGGGATGGTTCCAGGGTAGTATTAAACTGATCGGCTGCTCTGATGAACGAGCAGCGCGTTTGTATACGTCCGCCATGAGTCGAGTATGTGAGGTTTGGCCGGGGACCATACTCAAAGCCGTGGATGGGAAGGATATACCTTCTAGACCAAAGGCTAGGGTTTGGGTTCCATCAAACTCACCTACTGACCCTGGCTAGGGTTTGGGTTCCATCAAACTCACCTACTCACTGGAGATCCTAAAGATTATCAGCCACTGCAATCCCTCCATTCCTGCAAAGGATTGGAAGGTGGTCAAGGTTTAGAATCCTGTAGGAACCTCCCGGCAGGTAGTTTTCGGTTTGGGTTCATGAGTGTACCCCTCAGGGTATACAAAGTGGATGCGCTGAGTGGCAAACTGACCGAGTCGAAATCGGAAGTCACAGCTGTAAATGCTGGAAAGCATCCTGAAATGGCAGTAGATACTGAAAAGCACTAGTGGATGACGACAGTGGCAGCATCATTGACCTATGGGCCGCTCTGCCTGGCTCCGAGATGGGTCCATCACTAGCGAGGGTGATCACGAGACGATCGTGATCGAGGTACCCGGAGTTGGAGATCCTCTAGACGTTGAAAGTCCTCCAGATAAATCTTCATCGCAGTAAGGCAGCATCTGCCAACGTCATTCTCCATCTTGCGAAGTGTAAAGCCGATGTGGCCCTGATACAAGATCCATGGACGGTCAGTGATCGTATATGTGGTATCAGGTGCAATGGATACAGAACCTTTGTGCTATCAACCCCAGGTAGGCCAAGATCTTGCATACTCATTAAAAACAAATTTAATGTTCTTTTATTGCAGAATTTTAGTGATAGCGATACAACCGCCATCAGCCTCTCGCTGGAAAACGGCCAGCGGGACATTTGTATCGGATTGTATCGGAGGGAAAAATACGGAATTGTAGCGTCATTATAGGTGCCAAGGCCAACGTGCACCACACAATATGAGCGAGTACCGGCACCAATGATCGAGTTGAGTCTCTTTTTAATTTCCTTATAACCAAAACCTTGTCTATATGTAACAGAGGCGAGGAACCGACCTTCATAACTCCGGTTAGGAGGGAAGTACTAGACCTAACTTTACTACTTAGCTACGACTATGTAACTGTTTCCGATTGGAGCGTACTTTTTGATCACTCATTTTCTGATCATAGATATCTACAGTTCCACATAAATATCGAAAAAGGAAGTTTTTAAAAATTATACGAAAACGCACTGGAACGCCTATCGTGGGCGCCTAAGGAAACTCATAGGTTACCATCCGAATATTCCGACTAATGTGCCAGAGCTGGAAGAACTAGTTGGCAAATTTACTGATGCGGAACGCGCTCAATGAGTCCTGTGAGACCAGTGGTTATTATGCTGCCAAGGGTAACAAAAAACCTCATTGGTGGAACGCTGATCTAAGATCTTCCATTAGGCGGCTTTTCAACAAGGCCAAAAAGAGCGGCGACCAAAGGGATTGGGGCTTTTACAAGATTAGTCTTAATCTATGTAAAGGTGAAATCAAGAAGGCCAAACGGAAATTCTGGCGAAACTTCTGTGAATCCATTGGGGGAACCAACCAGACTGCACGCTTAAGATGCGTGCCCGCTAAAAACCCACCGTGTGCGGGGTTCTTAATGAAAGACGATGGAACGTGGACGTATTCGTGTGAAGAGTCTCTTGGGATTCTCCTGGATACCCACTTTCCCAACGATGACAGGAATGCTGGTCATCAGCCAGAAGAGTTAGGCGGAAACTCACCTAGCATAGAAAAATTTCGCTCAATAGTGAGCAGAAAGAATCTGATATGGGTCATTAGATGCTTTAAGCCCTATAAATCAGCCGGACCTGACGGGATAATTCCCGCGCAACTACTGGAGACACTATACCTATCTTGTAGTAGGTTGGTGGCAATCTTCAGGGGCTGCCTTATGCTGGGAGTCATTCCTAGCATTTGGAAGCAAACCAAAGTGGGTTTTGTCCCGAAAGCGGGCAAATGATCTCATGTCAAACCAAAGGACTTTAGACCAAACAGTGTATCATCCCTTGTTGTTAAGACATTTGAAAGGTTACGAAGTAATCTTCCACAGAATCTACTATCGAGTTTTCAGCATGCCTATATCAAGGGCAGGTCAACTGAGGCGGCTCTTCATTCTATAGTCAGCATAATAGAAAACTCTCTTGAGAATAAGGTATTCGCTCTGGGGACCTTCCTGGACATCGATAACATTCAACCTTCGGCGATTATCAGGTCGCTACAGAATCTAGGAGTCGATAGCTCAGTGACACGCTTTTCGTGGATAGATCCGTCAAAGCTGAATGGGGTGGTGTTACTATTGCTAGGAACGTTAACAGGGGGACACCGCAGGGGGGAGTTCTGTCTCCACTATTATGGTTAATGAACCGCTTCTTGAATTGGACAGAGCCGAATACCAGGCCTTTGCCTATGCCGATGACTTAGCATTCGTACAACCAGCCTATTTAGTCTGATTTCGAACTGGACCGCTAACGGACTATCACTTAATCCACTTAAAACCGAGCTTATCTTGTTCTCTCGGAAATATAAAATACCCGCATTTGAACTGCCGTCAGTTAAAGGGGTGTAATTACAGTTGACGGAAAAGGTCAAGTATCTGGGAATAATTCTCGGCAGAAAACTGACTTGGAAACCGAATGTGGAGGAGAGGGTGATAAAGGCGTCTGTTGCTCTTTACTGCTGTAAAGGGGCGATAGGAAAGCGCTGGGGACTGTCTCCTAAGATCACCATGTGGATGTATACGGCAATAGTCAGATCAATACTTTTCCATGGCGCCGTAGTTTGGTGGAGGTCCCTCCAAAAGAAATATATTCTGAATTCCTTGATGAAAATTCAAAGATCAGCACTGATTAGCGTTAGTGGGGCAATGGGAACGACATCAGGCACTGCACTTAATGATATCCTGAACATCTGTACTCCTGATATCATGGCCGAATCAGCAGCTGCTACTTCCCTAGTGAGAATCAGAGATGGTGGCGTTTTGATATCGGGGCATTCCGGACACGCTGAATTACTACACCGGATCAACTCTATTCCCGTAAAAACGGACTACTGTATCCCCTACCTTCTACCAGCGACAAATCTAAGGACTTCTATTCCGAACAGGAATACCTGGGAAAAGTCACTGGAAGGGGACACCAGTAGTATCATATTTTCCACGGATGGATCAAATTTGGACGAGCAAGTCGGCTATGGGGTCCATTCACCGGAACTAAATGTAAATATCTCCTTCAAGCTGCCTTATCAGTGTAGTGTATTTCAGGCGGAAATTACCGCCATACTGGAGGTTGCTGAACTACTGAAAAGTAGTGTCACAACCCTCTGGAGAATATGTATCTACAGAGACAGCCAGGCTGCCATAACATCCCTGGAAGCCATGTTTGCCACGTCCGTGACGCTGAAAGAATGCCACTCATCACTTAGGGTGATGGCAGAGTATTTTGACATCAGGCTCATCTGGGTACCGGGACACAGCAACATTCCAGGCAATTGCATAGCGGATGCGTTAGCTAGACAGGGCACTACGGCACAGGTTCTTCCGACAAAAGAAGATGTTAGTATGCCAATCTCTGCCTGGCGTTTGCAGATCAGGCAGTGGACCGATAATATGTTCAAGGACAAGTGGAGACTTACTTTAACTTGCAAATAAGCCAGGGTCCTCTGGCCACAGGTGGACAGGAAGAGGACTAGGTAACTACTTAACTTGCCTAGAGGCAAGTTATCCACAATGATAGGAACACTTATGGGACATTGTCTTGTAGGAAAACACGCCCTAAGATTGGGACGTAGAAACTCTACTCTCTGTAGATGCTGCATGGAAGAGGACGAGGAAACGACGAAACACCTTCTCTTGAATTGCCCTGCCCTGGCAGGACTGAGAAGTAGGATATTCGGCACACATTTAGTTAGCACCGTAGCCCTACAGGATATTCCGGTAGGTCTCATAGACAAGTTTATTGAAAGGGCAAATTGGCTAGACGACTAGTCAATAGTTGCTATGGAGGAAACTGCAGGTATCACAATGGGCTTCTTTAGCCTAAGTGTGCTAGACAGCGTGCTGTCTTGCAGCCTTTTCAACCAACCAACCAACCAACACACTTCATGTAGTTTTACATAAACATGGTTGGAATTTCTATAGTCAGATACTATAATATGTACTATCAAAGAGCTACTCGTGTATTGAAATAATCAACGAAGAGAGTAAGAGGGAGAACAGAGAATCGAGGTTTCCACAGTGCGGTGGTTTTTTCTTCTCTACTTGTGCATTCTCTTTGTAGATATGTAATGTAACTATAAGTAAAATGTTTGTAGCAAAGGATAAAACTACATCTCCTGTTTTCTTGCAAATTGTTACTGGAAGTCGTTCGCGAACTCTTTGTGCAAATTTACATAAAGAGAGTAAAATCGTCCTTTCTCTTTCCAATGTAGATCCTTTCAAATGTTTACTGGGAAAGAAAACGAACAACGCTTAAGATTGAACTTCTATAAAGGGAGGAAATAAACCACAAGAATATAAGACGGGAGCAGAAACAAGGCGATCCCGTAATGACACATTCAACACATTTCCATTGATATAACATCTAGATTGGAGATTCTCAGAAGAATAATTAAGAGAACTTGGACTTCGTATTAAAACGGGGTTTCTTTAAATACAGAAAATTAAAATGTACTGCTTGCGAGTACGTTGTAGTTTAACCAGAGCCCTAAACCTCAAGTCTAGCCAGCACCCAGTTTGTCTTAACTTCCAAACTAAGTATCGAAATTAAGTTTGTCTAACCCCAGTACTAGTTCTCGTTGTAACAACTTATTCTCCTTCTCCGCCTCTGTCTCAAAGTTCTTGCTAACCAAAATGTTTACAAAAGCTGTGTGAAATTCTAGATCCTATTGGCGCCTTCCACTAGTGTAGGTAGCTTATTGTACTGTTATTGCTGCCACAGTTGATTGGAAATTGGAATGCGTAACTAGAATTTCAAATTATATATTTGAATTGAAATGCAAGCGGGAATTATTTGAGGTTTCAGTTGTTTTTCTTTCGATTTGTTTGTACGAAAAATTCTATGTAAATCGTATTGCAAAGATTTTGTGTCAATTGAATGGAAGAGCTACCTTATATCTTTTGAAGAGGGGAGAGGGGGGCGACATACGACTACATATCTGTGATATTAGTCATACGGTAATGTAATAGAACAAAAGATGTATTTGTTTTAAAATCAGGGTTCGTATTGGCCGAAGTTGAGAGCAGGTTCAAGACTTAGAGCTATGAGTGTGTAGGCATTGGCTTCCTGCTACGATTGAGAAATGTTGGCTCTCGACTTAAAAAATTTGACAACCACAGTATAAATCTTCTGTTTTGCGATTTTTTAAATTAGCGATATTTTGAAAATTGTGTTCCATTTAAGCGCTTTTTTATTTTTGCGACTTTTTACAAAAAAAGATTTGCCACCACAGAATGATATTATTTTGACAATTGGACGAGGATCCTAAAAAATAAATAGCTTATTATTACATCCCAGTGAGCTATGCGCTTTCTAGTGTTTCACACTCTCCGATTGGGACCTACAGATTTACACCGGTTCCGAACGGTATTTTGAGAAAGTTTTTCATCGCTAAGTACTCCATAGTGTCGCCGTGACTGAGTGCGGTGACCGCCGTCGAAAGGAATGCAAGGTGGTTAGAGCAGAGATCGAACTCACGTTGTCGAGCCGCACACACTAACCATTGCACCACCGACGGCCACTATACAACATCCTACTATTTCCAAGACTTTATAAGGCAGACGAGGGCGGATCAAGTCCGTGACTTTTTGAATGAAACACATTTTTTTTGCAAAAAAAAATTATTTTTCTACATAATCTCCTTTTAGCTCAATACACTTAGTCCAAGGTTTCTCCAATTTTTGTATCGCTCCCAAAAAATTGGATTTTTCGAGGTCCATAAAATAGTCATTTGTTTGATGAATAATTTCATGGTTGGAGCTAAATCTCTTTCCACCGAGCCAATTTCTTTAGGTTTGCAAATAGGAAATAGTCACTGGGGGCTAAATCCGGAGAATATGGCGGATGAGGTACCAATTCTTAGCCCAATTAAATAACTCCAAACAATCCTTGTAAGTTGTCACACGATTAATTTATGATCAATTCAGAACAAACGCGGCACCCATCTTACAGACAGCTTTCTAAAACACAACTGATCATTTACAATCGAAACCACACTGCCATATGGAATGCCTATGGCATCAATAATCTCATGCACTTTTACTCTTCGATCGGTCAACACCATATCATAGAGTTTTTCAAAATGTTTGGGGTGTATTGACCTCAATTGGCCGTCCAGAACGTTCAGCGTCAATTGTGCTTGTGCGGCCACAACGAATGTCAGTAACCCACTTTTTTACCAATGCAATCTATGGTGGAGAGTCCGCGTAGTATTTATCAAGCTTTTCCTTGGTTTGATTGACGGTTTTTTTTTTTGCAAAAAATAATGTTAATGAGCACTCGAAATTCAATTTTTCCCATTTTTAAAAAAATTCACAAGGTTGAATGTTTTGAACAGCTGTTAAACGCAAAGTAAATGACGAAATTTGCTCAAAATTTGACAGTAGTCTATTAACAGGTGGTGGTGCTTGATGGGAGCAGTGTTGCATTTCATATAACTACGAGGGAAGTTCGGTCCGCCCTCGTACCTAAACGGACCCACTAGTGTGACCAAAAGCACAGTTTTTGTGTTAAATAAAAATTAAATACAAATATGTTTATTTAACTACAATGTAGTTAGTTAAAATAAAAAATTAAGCATTGTATTTAACATATATTTGTTTTGGATTCAAGTCGAGATGAGGCACCAAAACGCGGGACAATCCCGCCGAAAACAACGTGGCTGGTCAGGTTAGATATAACCCAATCAAAAAGCTTCTCAAAATACCGTTCGGAACCGGTATAAAATTGTATGTCCCAATTAGTGAGCGTAAAACTATAAAGCGCAAAGCTCACTGATTGTGAAAAGCTCTCCCCTATCCCTTCATGGAATGTAATGGGAAACTATTTATTTATTTACATTACGCTAAGGCTCCAATCGTCGGGCATGCATTCCGATTAGCCAGATGTTGCATACGAGCTGATGCATGCACCTTTCCAACTTATAGTCGCCAGCCTTAAACATCTCAGCCGATAGTCCATCAGCACTAAAGGCTTTGTTGTTCTTAAGCAGGTAAATTGCAGTTCTAACTTCGCTTTGACTAGAAGCGGGCAATCGAAGGCATCGTTCTCTACGTTCTCAACACTCTCATCCATATTGAAATCTTCTGGAACAAGTAAATCCGAGAAGTGATCTCTCCATATTTTCAGCGTACTCTCCACATCTGTGACAAGATGCCCATCATTATCTCTACAAAAGGGAGGACCTGATCCTGTTGGGCTGTTTACTTTTCGGTAGAATTTACGGGCCTCATTCTTCCTGCTGCAAGATTCAATTTGCTCACTCTCGCTCTTTCTCCACAACCGTTTTTTCTTCTTAAACAAATAGGTTTCCTCTCTCCTCTTCTACTTATACCGCTCTGTTGCGGCTCCCGTTGTAACTGACTGAAGCATTGCCACAAGTGCGGCGTTAGTTACATCACTTGCCATGCGACACTCTTTATCGGACTATGGCTTGTCCTTAAGCGGTTTGTCATAACCAAGTACGGTCTCTGCACCAGTTTTCATAGAGTGGGAAATGTACTTCCACTGCGCTTCGGGATCATGAGGTGGATCATAGTGCGTTCTGCGCCAGTATCTGAATGAGCTTCTCTGCATAGACCGTGGCAATCTCTGGTTTCATACGACTTTTGCTCTTCTTAACCTTGTGCGAAGCAAACGGTTTGGGGACTGGTGACCCCACTACTTCTACTCTACAACCAGCACACAAGACAATACAACAAAAAAGCAGCAATTGCTCACAAGTGGCACCAATGGCGATAAGGACAAAACAAACAAAAATAAAAATAAAATCAAAATAAAAACATCCTCTTCAGCGTCAAAAAACAGAAAAAATAAAACAAAATAAACGCGCCAACAGGAACGCTGCAAAACAACACAGACACGCAACAATCAACAGAACAACATACACCTCAGTTGGGCTTGGAATTCTCAGTGGGAATAGAAAACACGCCCTACGTCACTCTGGCTCTTCTTCTATTAAACGCACCTCCAGTCTTCCACCCCCGTCCCACAGTCACAGTCCGCGGTCTCCGTCAGACATCGCCGATGCAAAAATACATTGAGCGAGCCATGTCCCGTCAGTAAAAATCCTGTCAGGTCCGTCACGTACAAACGTCGGGTCACGTATAAACTCGTAAGTCTCCCGCCCTTTATCGGTCTCAGTCCATCGAGTCGTCCAGCATGAAACCACGCAATCAGCGAGATGCGCCTTGACGAGCGCAATCTCACTCTCCACAAAAACACTTGTGGAGATCCAATCAACCTCCAAAAGACGGAGACCCTTCTTTACGTTAAAGGGAATCGCCCAACGGGCGATCACAAGGTCGAGCGGGGCTACTCGCAACAGCACCTGTAGTGCCTCAGTAGAGACGGTTCTACAGACAGACAAACAGGCCAACAAAATGATCCGCAGGCAGGACAAAACGCGAGATCTTCCGACGATAGTCATTGGCTGTATCGTACCATACAGATGCACCATAGGCCGCACAAGCCACAGAGAGCCCACCGTACATGGTTCGCACAGCGCGCCTACACTGACAAAAAATATCAATTGGGACCGCATTATGAGCTTGTCACAGCTGAATTAAAATGGATTATTAATTAAATGGTTACCCATTACATCCCATGAAGGAATTGGGGAGAGCTTCTCACAACCAGCGACCAGAAAGATTTCTAGTTTTATACTCACTGATTGAGACCTACACTTTTACGCCGATTCCGAACGGTATTTTGAGAAGCTTTTTCATGGCTATATACTCGATAGTGTCGCCGTCACTATGCGAGGTGACCGCCTCCGAAAGAAATTTTAAGATGATCAGAGCAAAGATGGAACAGAGCATCTCATGTACAAGAGGCGCGCTCACTAACCATTGCACCACCGACGGCCACACTAGTAGAGAGCTTTCCATCAATTACCAGGTGATCAATCTGGCTCTTCATTTGTTGGTCAGGGGATATACAAATAGCCTAAGTCGGAATCTCGTACTACTGACAACCATGTTTTTCGCCGCGGCAAAATCTAACAGTCTCATTCCATTATAGGAAGCGATGGCGTGTAGACTGGATTTACCGATGGTTGGTTCAAAGACATTTTTCCTGTCCATTTTAACCTTAAAATCACCTAGAAAAATCTTAATGTCATGGCCCGGGGCGGCGGTCGTAAGTTTCCTCTAGGCACTCGTAGGACATGTCCTTGGTCCCATGGTCATTTTCTTCCATTGGAGCATGTACACAAATTACACAAAGTATTTCGCTATTATGTGGATGGTGGCTATATGTTCACGAGATTAAACCTTGAGACCAGATGTCGCAGTCTTTATCCAACTACAAATCCGCAACCAAATTCGTGCTTTTTCTCATGAGAGCTGTAGTACAGTGTCACAGTACTTCTTCCTTGTACTGCCATGAGCTGTCTATCGCATCTCCTGGTAGCAGTAATGTCAGCTTTATAATTCTCGAGGACATCTGCCAGTTGGATAGTGGCGTCGGATCTATGTTGTAACATTCCAAGTGCATATCCGTAAATCGTGGTCCTTGCGGATCTTTCCGGGAGCCGTCTACAAATAGGGGTTTACGTTTCTCATTCTCATTTTCTATTTTCATTGTTAATACGAGTATAACGGTGGCGGAAGGCAAGCCCATCCCACCGTGGTTCTGCATTTTAGCTACTGCCAGGATGGTTATGTTTTAGCCGTCCATTATGGGCCAGACGCTGACATGAATGCAGTGTGTCGAAACTGGATTTTTGTTTCTTTACTTTAGTTCCGCCGTTGGGCTCATCCGCCTTCAAAGAACAAAGGAATTTGTCCGCCAGTTCGAAGAGCTTCAGTGACAGGGTCACCTATTTAACCAGAGACGCATTGGTGATCTCCTAACCAATCAGGGTGCTCATTCGTTTCGCCTTTTTACTTTAGCTAGCTAACGGGGGTTCCGATAAAGTCATTGCCCGGGACATACTTCTACACGCTGAAAAAAAAACAGCCTCTGTAACTTATTCTCCCAAAAAATATTCTGCAGGAACCATGTTATATGTTTGGAACACACTTCAAACATTTATATGTTTGGAAGTCCCAAAGTCAAGTGTATTGAAATCCAAACATTAGCATGTGTACTGACAAATATGTATGCTTTTACGTGGAAACATATGTGTGCTTCATTCCAAACATCCATATACTTATGCGGAAGCATTCGCAATCCCCCAAACCTCCATACGTGGAAACATGTGCGTATTTTCTCCCAAACATAACAATATTTAGAAAGGAATTATTCTTTCTTTCTTTATTTATTATAATTAATTTTATCAATATATAAACACATTTGCTTATATAAATAATTAATACCAACAATTAAAAGATTTAATTGATTTTTAGATTTACTTGAATTGAATGCATTATTTGTTTTGTTTTGAATCTGCTGCTCTGTTGTTTCTCCTTTCTTTGTTGTCTCTCACGTTTTTGTCTTTAGAAGGTTTCAACTATGCATTGGTTATCACTATGAGTTGGTACACGAAAAATATACGTATATACAAAACTAGTTCATGCCAGCCAAGGGTGTATTAATTACTTGTGTTTTTTTTATTATATTTCACAAATGGTCGTCCATTCCTGTTTTTTCAGTAGAGCCGCGGGCAGAAAAAGATATTCACTTTGTTGCCCTCTCCAGTTTCTTTCCTCAAAATCGTTTCTCACTTTGGTAGCACACGTAAATATATGCCAAACACATACACAAAAACCAAAGCAACATCACAAACCATTTAACAGTCCGAGCGTTGTTTATTATTTTTTCACTGATCAAGCGCCTTTGAACGCAATACATCACGCACAGTCTACTTACTTACTTATCCGGTCACGAACAACCCCGAGGGGTCAGGGACCTTACAAAACAAAGATAACATATTTCGCCAACCAGTTCGATCTTTTGCCTTATCTCTCCAGTTGGCAATACCAAGTGTACACAGGGATTCGTCAACCTGATCCTTCCAGCGGAGTCCTGGTCCTCCAATTTTTCGTCTACCTTCGAGTTCGGTTTCGAAAATCCTTCGAGCTGGTTCGTCTTCATCCATTCTACTGACATGGCCTAGCCAGCGCAATCGTGTTATTTTGATCCGGTTAACTACTATGTCAACGTCGGGATATAACTCATACAGCTCATGGTCCATGCGTCGCCGATACTCGCCGTTGTGCACTATAGGGCCATACATTTTCCGGAGTATTTTCCCCCCGAAGACTCCTACAGATGTTCCGTCTGCTTGCCATAATACCCAAGATTCTGTGCCATAAAGCAAGACAGGTTGTATGAGAGTCTGGTATAATTGGACTTTTGCCACTCGAGAGAGGGCTTTATCTCCCAAAATAACATCTATTCGCAAGCACAATTCTCCGCTTGATCTCAAGGCCGACGTTGTTGTTTTTGCCCACGGCAGATCTGAGGTATACAAATTCGTCTACCAATCGCGTGGAGGCGCTGCTGGTTGGAACCATTAATTTCGTCCTGTCCTCGTTTACCGTCAGACCCACTTTTCCTAACTTCTCTAACTGTGCGTCCAATGATATCTATATCATCAGCATACGCGAGCAGCATGTGACTTTTGCTGCAGATGGTTTTATTCATGTTGACAGCAGCTTTTCTCAGAATAATCTCTATTAAGATGTTAAAGAGATCGCACGACAGGGTGTCATCTTGTCTGAGGCCTCGCTTAATTTCGAAAGGTTCAGCAAGATCCTTACCAACTTTCACTACAGATTTGGTGTTCGCCAAAGTTGTCCTGCAAAGGCGTATGAGTTTTGTAGGAATACCAATCTCAGACATTGCCTCGTAGAGTTTCCCCCGTATCGGGCTATCGAAGGCCGCCTTATAATCGACAAATAGATGATAGGTGGCGATTTGTTCACCGTGGGTCTTCTCCAGGATTTTGCGTAACGTGAAAATGTGGTCGGTTGTCGATTTTCCAGGCCTAAAGCCACAATGGTATGGTCCAATCGGGTCAGCGATAACCGGTTTCAGTCCCCTGCACATTATGCCTAACAGAGCCCTATATGCTATGGATAAAAGGCTTATCCCACGGTAGTTGGCACAGAGACTCGGGTCACCTTTTCCAAATATGGGACATAGTACACTGAGACTCCAATCGTTGGGCATTCATTCATCTCACCAAATTTTGCTAATGAGCTGATGAATGCACCTTATCAGCTCATCGCTGCCAGCCTTAAACAGCTCCGCCGGTAATCCATCGGCTCCTGCGGCCTTATTGTTCCCAAGCCGGGCAATAGCTGTTCTGACCTCGTCTTGGTTGGGAGGGGGGGCAATCGACGTCGTCGTCCAAATTCAGATCGATTGCCTCGTCATTGGATATCTCAGGTACCAATAGCGCAGAGAAATGATCTCTCCATATTCCCAACATACTCTGCACATCTGCGATGAGATTTCCGTCCTTGTCCTTACAGAAGAGGGGCCCTGAACCATGTCTATTAGTTCCGTTTTTGACTTTTTGGTAGAATTTTCGGGCTTCGTTCTTCCTTCTCTGTGACTCAATTTTCCCACTCTCATGCTTTTTCCACTGCCGTTTCCTACGCCTAAAGAGACGGTTTACCTCCTTTCTTTTCTCCCTATAACGCACATTCAGGAATATTTATTCACTGAGAGAATAAGTCAAAAATACAGATACACACTTACAAGATATACACACTCGTTGCCCCATTTTTATTCTCTTGCTCTCAAGAGAGCACAAACAGCGCAACAAACACGGCTGTTTTTGTATCACAAACACAGATATATTTAGGTCGCAAACACATATGTTATAACATATTAATGATTGTGTCTCAAACATGTAATATTGAATAGCAAACACAATACGTTTGGGTACAAGTATATTATATTTGCGACCAGCTCCAAACACATGTTATATTTGCATCCAAACACCAAAAAACGACAGATTTTTCAGCGTGTAGCAAGTAGTGAGCTACTTGTACTGCCCTATGAAGGAATCATTTCAGGCCGCTCCCAAATGAGTGGCTATCAGAAACTTTCCACCTCCACGGTCAGTCCCATGACCCAATGTTCAAAGTCAAAGTTCAGTCACTCGTAAATCTCGCAAGTTTGAAAGCCGTCTCGCGAGCTGTTGTCCAAAGTTCATACAATTGAATTCGATTTAATACGAACTCCAGACAAAAACAGTTTGATCCAGGTTCGTATTTGGGTAATTGAGGCGCTCTAGCTGTCAAAGGTCGTAATATTAAGCTCATCTTTTAGGGAATAACATTCCGGAAGTTATTGAAATTTGAAATCTGACTTTATTCAAAATAACTGTGTTTTTCAAAAACTACGGTATCAATGCTGCTCGTGGTCGTCTTGAAGTGACTTTGTTAGACTTACTTGACAAAGCTCCTACTTTTTCGTTATCGTCAATTAATGAACTGCAATTTTGCAACATTAGAATGAAAATCAATGGAGTTCGCATAATTTAAATGGCATAATCTTGGCCATAAAATTTTCTGATTTCCATTCATCTTTTTTTTTATTTCCACATTTTGTTTGTATGTGTGTTTTGCAAATAAACTAGTGAGTTATATAGCAGGTTTTACGACGACTATTGTTATTAGTATGTATTAACAAATGTTAGTTCATGTATTTGTTATTTTGTGTGTAAAAATTCTCACGTGTTTCAATTACAAATTACTTTTAAATACTTTGAACTTGAAAAAATATCCATTTCTGTCTTTGTGTTTCAGGTTGTATTTCTCAGTTAGTTGCGAGTTAATACGTTTATTTTACACCAAGTACTAGAGTGTATACTCGTTGTATTCAAGCGCCCGCCCATATCCATACTCTATGTGAGTATTCTTGTTAATTTAACATGACAATTGACATTTTATGTCATTCAATTGTAAATGAAAACACAGCACAGCGCACACAATGCAAGGGAAATTTCATAAACAAAAATCAGAAACTAACAAAATATTCCCATACAGGAGATTTAACAAATGATAATAACAACCACAATGACTCTACTGTCTACATATTAACACTTTAAGTCACAAGACTCCAAGCAATATTTATTTACAAGCGTGTTTCTCAACTGGCGCTCCAGCATGGCGCTCATGGTAAAACAACTAGAAATGAGTGACGAAAGAGTTACTGTATAACACAACAAAATATATTATAAATATTACGAAATTCGACATTAAATTTCGACCAATCAATTATTTTTTACCGGTAACTATAAAACGAATGCAAAGTTCTCCGAGATTTTTTCCACACCCACAGAAAAATTCGGTTGAGAGAACCGAATTTTGAAGTTGCCATAACCGATATTAGAGGTTGTTCGAACCACACTTCAGGTCATCAGAACCGATTTAGAGGTTGTAACAACCGAATTTTGAGGTTATCACAACGTAATCAAACAAAATTTCTCTTATTAATTAAAAACGCATTTAGTAAAAAATTTTTAATGTTTTATTAATTGATTTTAGAATTTTAAACGCCAGCACCGAAATTATGTAACTTTTTAATGACAAAAATCGGTAGATAAAATTCCTATAATTTCAACACAGAAGTTACGAATTTTGTCAATTTAACTACCGATTGTCGCCGGTAAAAAGTTAGAGAATTCCACAGCAGGTTTGAAAAATTAATACATAAATATATATAATATTGTGGTGACCGAATCGAATTCTGTTGCACCAACGGAATTCATGACAAATTCTGTTAACCTCATTTTTCAAAAATACTTACGCCAAATTCGGTTGCTGCAATCTCACTTAAAGCCAAGTTCGACTTTTGCAACCGAGCTGATACAAAATTCTATGGTTGCAACCGAGTTGATGCCAAAGTTGGATGTGGCAACCGAATTGATGCTACATTCGGTTGTTGTAACCGAATTGATGCCGCATTTCGAATTTTATGTAATCGAACTGGAACCAAAACGCTTGATGCTACCGAATTGGCCCTAAATTTGATTGCTGCAACCGAATTGATTTCAAAGACGCTAGTTACAACCGAACTAATTCCGAATTCATTTGTTAGAACCGAATTGATTTATTAATTGATCTTAGAATTTCAAACATCAGTACCGAAATTATATAACTTTTTAATGACAAAAATCGGTGGATAAAATTGTCGAAATTCCTATAGTTTCAATACAAAATTTACGAATTTTGTCAATTGTACTAACGATTGCCGTCATAAAAAAGTTAGTGAATTCCAGTGCTAGTTTGAAAAATTTATACATAAATATATATAATATTGTGGTGACCGAATCGAATTCTGTTGCACCAACGGAATTCATGATAAATTCTGTTACAGCAACCTCATTTTTCAAAAATACTTAACGCCAAATTCGGTTGCTGCAATCCCACTTAAAGCCAAATTCGACTTTTGCAACCGAATTGATACAAATTTCGATGGTTGCAATCGAGTTGATGCCAAAATTGGTTGTGGCAACCGAATTGATGCTACATTCGGTTGTTGTAACCGAATTGATGCCGCATTTCGAATTTTATGTAATCGAACTGGAACCAAAACGCTTGATGCTACCGAATTGGCCCTAAATTTGATTGCTGCAACCGAATTGATTTCAAATACGCTAGTTACAACCGAACTAATTCCGAATTCATTTGTTACAACCGAATTGATTTATTAATTGATCTTAGAATTTCAAACGTCAGCACCGAAATTATATAACTTTTTAATGACAAAAATCGGTAGATAAAATTGTCGAAATTCCTATAGTGTCAATACAATATTTACGTATTTTGTCAATTTAACTACCGATTGTCGTCGTTAAAAAGTTATAGAATTCCGGTGCAGGTTTGAAATATTAATAAATATATCTAATACATATTGTGGTAGCCGAATCGAAAACGAATTATGTGCAGGTTCATGACAAATTCTGTTGCAGCAACTCCATTTTTCAAAAATTCGGTTGCAGCTATCCCACTAAAAGCCAAATTAGAGTTTTGCAACCGAATTGATACAAAATTCGATGGTTGCAACCGAGTTAATGCCAAAGTTGGTTGTGGCAACCGAATTGATGCCGTATTTCGAATTTGATGCATCCGAACTGGAACAGACAAAAGTCCAGCTGTACCAGACTCTCATTTTACCGAAACTTGGCTCATATCGCAAGCGGATGAAAAAAACAGGGCAGTATTCGAGAGAAAATTTCGTTGGAAGCAAGAGCTATATCTCATTTATATTCTGACGTGGACATAGCTAGGCGAATCAAATTTGGCCAATTTCGTTGGCTAGGCCATGTTATGAGAATGGACGAAGATGAGCCATCGCGAAAGGTTTTCGATAACGTACCCGATGGATGAAGGAAAAGAAGATGGAAAGACCAGGCCGAAGAATCCCTCCGTATCCGTAGGTGGTAGAATAGCCAATAAAAGTAAAGAACTGGAACCAAAATCGCTTGTTGCAACTGAATTGGCCCTAAATTTGTTACAACAGAATTGATTTCAAACTCAGTTGTTACCATAGAATTGATTTCAAACTCAGTTATTACAACCGAATTGATTTAAAATGCAGTCATTACAACAGATTGGATTACAAATGCAGTTGTTGCAACAGTATTGATTTCAAATTCAGTTGTGGCAACCGAGATTTCAGAAAATTTAGTTGATCGAACGAATACAATTGGAAAATCAGTTATCATAATTGAATTAAGGTTATTTTAATCGGAGTTCAGTTGTGGGTTCCAAATTCTATCGTGGCAGCCTCAATTTGGTGGTAACCGAATTTACGATTGTTACAACATCTTTTTAATCAATTAGTTGCATCAACACACCCTATGTAAAAGGCTGTACAGATATCATTTTCTGTCCCTTATTACTTAAAGCCATGTTTAGGTATACCATGATTTCCTTTTGTAGGGATTTCATTACCATGAACAGCTGATTTTTGTACGGCAAAACATAACTAAGTTTAGTCAGTTGAAATCTCATAAACTTCGAAATCTCGGCAAACCTGAACGCCGCTTTAAACAAAGTAATAAAAACTAACGAAAAAATATCAAAACTTTATTCATAAAAAGTTGTGAGAGATTTGAGAGGCGTTGTTTGTACGACGTAGGTGTCTCCATAGACGAATATAGTATAGACACATTTATTCTCTCAATAAATTAAACGTCATGGGTATGGTTGCCAGTAAGCATTGGATGGTGGAGAACATGGATTCAATAATACCAGATAGAGGCAATATTAAACAACGTTCAACAAAGGAACAACAACGGGAATTTCGTGTTTTTGTGGCACACTAGTTTTATTAAATACAATACAAAAGTATACCAACGATAAAAGTCAACAAAAAAGTGCAAAATACTTTTAAATTTTTCAGTTCTACACCAAAACGACATGAAAAAGTTAAGTGAACATATTTTGTAACTCCACCTGGTGTAAGTTAATTTTTGTCGAATTTCTCTCATTCCCACAAACCTACGACGAAGAGCGTGAAATGAAACGTCAGATCAGAGAATAAATGTGTCTATACTATATTCGTCTATGATTCATACACTCAACGATACTTTTTAAGGAATTCCCAACAATCTTTTAAGTTTCACTACACCATTTCCAATTGAAATTTGAAAAAATCAATTGATATTTAATAGGCATCAATTGTAATTTATAAGACACTAATTGAAATTTAAAAATCTAATACATAAAATCGGTTAATAATTTTTAAATTTCAAGTGACGAATTTCAGATTTCAATTGAAGTCTTTTAAATTTCAATTGATGGGTTTTAAATTTCAATTGATGAGTTTTAAATTTCAATTGATGTGTTTTAAATTTCAATTGATATCATTTAAATATCAAATGAGGTGTTTTAAATTTCAATTGATGTTTTTTAAAATTCAATTGTTTTATTTCAAATTTCAAATGGAATTTTTAAATTTCATTTGATGTATTTCAAATTATGCATACAAGTTTCAAATTTCAATTGATATTTTTCAAAATTAAGTTAATATTTTTCAAATTTCAGTTGGAAATGGTGGAGTTTTTACACAATTTTAATAAAATCATTCAAAAAGAGAAAATTTCGGGTTCTATTAAGTAATTAGTATACAGGGTGGTTCAGTCACGACTGGACAAATTTGACCAGCGTATTCCTCGGCTCATTTCATGAAAATATGTCCATCTACGGCCATCCCCGAAAATGCAAGGGGGCGAAATGGCAGCGGATACCAGCCAGATGGCAGGTAACTTATGTTTTTTTTCTGTTAAAAGGTAGCCCTACCCCTTACCTTTCCAAAATGCCCTCAACGAAGCCCAGAGGTCTTACCCTTTCAAAATTCAGCCAATTCTTCAGCCAAAAATTTCAACAAAATAAAATCTTAAACGTGTTAATTTATAAAAACAAATAAATGTGTGCTGTTATTTCGCTTCCAAAAACAAACAGAAATGTTTTCGTTTCAGTAAAATGGTCATAACTGTGGAACGGTACAGGGCTTCGTTAAGGTATTTTGGAAAGGTAAGAGGTAGGTCTCTCTTTTAAGAGTTGTTATGTGGATGAAAAACTGAGGTTATGTGCACGTTCTTATGTCTTTTTTGCAATTTTTTTTTTTTTTTTTGAAAGCTCCGTGTCTCGGCGACTTTACATTTTTTAATGATTCTGAAAAGTCTCTTAAAGGCCTTTCCAACAAGTCCAAAAATCCGACAACTGGTTAAGAACTTTGCAATTTTACCCTAGTACCTTCCGACCACCAATTCGAAAATTTGCGAACCGCTGCCATTTCGCCCCCTTGCATTTTCGGGGATGGTCGTAGATGGACATATTTTCATGAAATGAGCCAAGGAATACGCTGGTGAAATTTTTCCAGTCGTGACTAAACCACCCTGTATTGTAATCAAACGTTCTAGTTAATTTCAACTAAGAACATAATATGTTCTTGTTTATTATTCAGTTTTTACTTATTTTTTTTTTAAATTCCTATACTATAATTATAAGATTTAAATCTTATTGTATAGGATAAGCAAATAAATAAATAAATAAATAAAAAGTTGTGTTGAGGTACTGGTATTAAAAAAGAATAAAATAAAAAATTAATACTATCCCATGACTGAACAGGGAACAGATAGTCAGATCCAATGAACTATGCGTTTTGCACTCACTGATTGGGCTTTAAACAGGTTACAAACGGTTTTTTGGGAAACTTTTTCATAGCGAATAACTCGATAGTGTCGTCGTCACTGAGCGAAGTGTCCGTTGCCGAAAGAAATATCTGTTGATCAGAGCAGCGAACTAACCCATGTTCTCATGTACAAGAGTCGCGCTCATCAACCATTGCACAACCAAAGAATGCATGGGGGGGGAACTTAATTAACATCAACTACGTTCAAGTATTTGTTATATTTTTGGTTAATGTATGAGAAATTCATAAATACTACAAACTTACAAGTCAGGCAAATTTTTCTAATTGAAAAATCGTTTTTTTTTTTTGTTGGAAATAATAGACAGTTCATTTAAGCCCACTCATTGGCATGACTAGTTTCGAACCCCGTGACAAGTTCATCATCAGATGCCTAACTACTGTGCCTGAATTGATACCATCGGTTGATCATCAATCGTATATGTACTCAATTCTGCAATTCACATGTGCGAATTAGTATCAAATGAAGATCCCTAAGTATCAACATACACTGAAAGGCCTATAAAAACGATGTACAAGTAGACAGTAGACAGATTGGCCGCCTCGGTCGTGCGATTTGACGCCGTTAGACTATTTCCTGTGGGGCTACGTCAAGTCTATGGTCTATGATAACAAGCCAGCGACAATTGATGAACTTCGTACGAATATCGAACGTGAAATTGCAGCAGTATCGGCCGATTTATGCTTGAAAGCCGTCGAAAATTGGGTTCAGCGTCTGGACTTCTGCAAGCGTGCCCATGGTGGCCATGCAAAAGAAATCGAGTTCCATACATAATGGCATCGAACGTACTTTCACAGGAATAAAGAATTTCATTGGTATCTAAAACCGGTTTTGTTTTATTTAAAAAAACTTTTATAGCGCTCGTATTGAAAAACCCGTTATATAACTATACAAATTCCAACCATGTTGAAGTAAAATTACATAAACTATGCAAAAAGTATGAAATAATCAAGATATGACGCGTGAAAGAAATGCCTTTGAGTGAATTTCTAGCACTTTTTGGTTATATTTCACCAAGGTTGCCAAATTGCGCAAATCTTCTGGTCGTCTAATCCTAGATCGTCTTTGAGGCCTACACAAAAAGGATGTATAAGTAGAGAAGAAAAAACCGGCGCAATTTGGACCCTAGTAGAAGAGAACCAAAAAAGTCGACGCGATTCACTCAAACGTATTTCTTTCCCGCGTCATAATTTGATTATTTCATACTTTTTACATACTGCATGTAATTTTATTTAAATATGGTTGGATTTTCTATAGAAATATTCCACGAAGAGAATAAGAGAGAGATCAGAGAAACGACGCGCTTCATTCGTTTTCTTTGTTGACATTGGAATCCATGAGTAAATTTTCTACTCTATACCATAGTTGCTTTATGGCCTATAATTCCAACAACAGGAACACACAGCATTTCCACCATGTTCTTGTTTTCCTCGTGAGTTCCCACATTGTTGCAGCAAAGACGACCAAGAAGTAGACAACCAGAAGATGTGCGCAATTTGGCAACCCTGGTAAAAGAGAACCAAAAAGTGCCAGATATTCACTCAAACGCATTTCTCGCTCGCGTCATATCTTGATTATTTCATACTTTTTGCATAGTTTATGAAATTTTATTTCAACACGGTTGGAATTTGTATAGTTATATACAATAACACTATCAAATAACCGCTTGTGTATTCAAATATTCAATGAAGAGAATAAGAGAGAGGGCAGAGAAGTGCTAGGGTTTCACTCGTTTTGTTTGTTGGCATTTGAGTGAAGAGAAATTTTGACTGTCTATGCAGTGCTTTGAGGTGAGTTTTAATCTATATCACAGAGTTGTATTTTTCCGTGGTATAGTTGGTAAAGTGTCGTTTATTTGTATTTTTAGGACCGACTTTGTTTGTTTTGGTTAATGTATGAGAAATTATATTGTTTATTTGAAAACGGTTTTCTGTAAAATCATCTATTTAATTTTTAATAAATATAGTTATCAATAACCAATTTATATCAACTACCCAATAGTCAGGGGAATTTTACCTATGACATTTTCGTTATTATCAACTAAGGATTTTTTTTGAGTATGATTGCGGGTGCACTGAAAAAAATGGTTGCTCGTTACATCCCATGAAGGAATTAGGGAGAGCTTCATCTGGCTGTTGTATAAAATTGAATTTATTTTACAAATTTACTACAAATGCAACAGACCGCTAATAAAGTATTTTATTTAAGATTTGTTTTTTCCAAGGAAACGTTGTGGCCTAGAATTATTTGTTTAAATATTTTTCCAGTAACAAACAAGCATTTCTCAAGCTTTCTAAATTTTGCAGACTGGTGTACTTTTCAGAGTACTCTTAGTTTAGCTGGACGCCTTGACGTTTGACACCACAAAATTTTACAAATTTTGAATATCAGTTGAATTTGTTGCATTAAAGTGTAAAGCATGAAAATAAAATAAAAATACATTATATCCCTTATAAATAAAAATACATTATATACATAAAAATACATATATAATAAAAATACATTATATCCCTTATGTTGAATGTTATTTAGATCTGCTTCAAATGCGTTTTATTACAGCTTCCAATTAGAGCAAGCAACCAAAAGGTTGCGAAACACTGATTAGCTAACAAATAAATCTTTCGATTAAAATAGAATACTACGTACCTTAGTACGATGTGTATCTATGTACATTCAGACTGGGGACGGATGGACTTAGGTAGCAACCCTTTCGTGCCATGACATGCATTCAATATCTGTTAAGATGAACTTACTCAACTCGTTTTCTGCTGACAGACATTCAATTTCTCTGCGATGCCATTAAACCTATCATTATTACCACGATTAAGTGGATGTGGTTTGTTTAATTATATAATTATAGAAACAACAACATTATTATTTGAAAACAACAACAACTACTACTAAATGAAATAGATTTATAAATCCCAACCCAATTTAATTCACCCACTTGCAACAGGGCTACGTACCCAGTGGTGGAGTGTTATTTCTCATGACAAGTACCGGCAGGTGATTTTTCCAACAAATAAGACAAGACATGCAATTTTGTAATAGGATTTTAGTACTTACATGCGCATGTGTATGTATGTGAATTGATGTAAAGTTACTAATATCTATTTACATGAGAAGTCATTTGTACACTTGAGCAATGGTGTATTTAGGGGATTAACAATATAATTTACATACATTTTGTGCTATGTATGTAGGTCATTTTCATGACCTTCAAACATTTTTGTAAAAAGCCTATTTGGAAAATTAGTTTGAAAACCAAAGGTTAAATGTTGCTAAACCTGTAAGGTCAAGAAAACTAGACACAAGATAAACTATGACGTAGTGACAAATGTCTCATCGCAACTAAAGAAATTTGCAAAGTAGATGAGGCGATGCTGCCGCCAGATGCAATGCAATATGGAATAAAGGGGTTGTGGGAGAGGAATGAGTAGAGTAAGGTGAACTGCTCCATAAGAAAACGGACAGTAAAGGGGCCCTTAGACCTGTGGATAAGTTGCAGCGACTTCAAGTTGACATCAACTTATACATGGTGTAACGTGAAGGTGGTGGTTTGTACAAACTAGTTGATGTAAAATCAAAGCGATTTTGATTTTTTGAAGTTGATATCAACTTATCCATCAGTGTAAGGGGAAGTTGGATCAACTTTCATACGCATTTCGTTGAGAAACGTGCATGAGGCAACATTATCGGCAAAATGTAAATAAATGGACCAAAAAATAAAAAATATATATTTATAAATATTGTTATTTATAAATATTTAAACAAAATATATATAGTATTTTTTCTTAAAATTGGTGATATTTTCGCAGTGCGCTCACCACCTTTCATTCCGACATCTGACAAGAAAATGAAGTTGCCTCAACTAGTTTGAGAGGGAAAGGGCAAAATCGAAGCTGATGTGAAATAATCGAAGTTGATGTCAACTTGAGCAACACGAGCAATTTATCCACTTATCCACAGGACTAAGGGCCCCTTTATTCTGCCAAAGACGATCAAGAAGCAGACGACCAAAGGATGTGTCCAATTTGGCAACCCTCGTAAAAGAGAACCAAAAAGTGGTAACAATTCACTCAAGCACATTTCATACGTTTTGCATAGTTCATGTAATTTTACTTCAACATGGTTGGAATTTGTATAGTTATATACAATTACACTATCAAAAAGCTGCTCGTGTATTGAAAAATTCAATGAAGAGAGTAAGAGAGAGAACAGAGAATGATTAACGCTTCATTCGTTTTGTTTGTTGGCATTTGAGTGAAGAGAATTTTTTGACTGTCTACTTTAGTACATCGTTTTTTATTCTGCATGTTTTACCAAAAAGGATGTACAGGTAGAGAAGAAAAAACCCCGCAATTTGGCAACCCTAGTAGGAGAGAACCAAAAAAGTCAACGCGATTCACTCAAACGTATTTCTTTCCCGCGTCATAACTTGATTATTTCATACTTTTTACATACTTTATGAAATTTTATTTAAATATGGTTGGAATTTCTATAGTTTGATGCAATAACATCATCAGAAAACTGCTGGTGTATTGAAATATTCAACGTAGAGAGTAAGAGAGAGAGCAGAGAAACGAGACACTTCACTCGTTGTCTTTGTTGGCATTCCACTCCTTGAGTAAATTTTCTTCTCTATTTAAAATTCCATACTCTTTGGTTTTACCAAGTCTAATGTTGGCCAAGTGTTGCATAGAACGCCGTCTAAATAGTTGCCACATATTTACTTTGCGGTATAGAGTGAGGTATTGGAAAGACATTTATAGGGCGATCGACTCGATAATCGACAAATTAGTCTATTATCATGTTTTTTCTCATACATTTTTGTACCCAAGATCGAGTAAATTTATCTCGATAATGTTATTATCATGTCACAAATCATTTCAACCGGAGAGTTGTAAACTAATTTTCAGTATGAGACGGTGTGAACAAGAAACGGAAATGGGAATTTAAGGGAAACGTACTTCACTGAACCTGAAAATTAATGACAACACATACAAAATGATTGATATAAGAGTTAGGGTAGTATTCTAGAAGTCCCGAAAGTGAACGTAAACGCAAAAGCCAACGCGAACACCAAAGTCAAAAAATTGTAGTTTATATATCACTTCGCGCTTGCGTTTGTTTACGAAAGCTGTCACTGGCACATGCGGTTTATAGAGTTGCCAAACTAAAATAAACAATTATAGATCAGAAAAAGTTATCTTGAGTGAAATGCTCAGAATGAAAACTATTAAAATATTTGGCTCCAATTCAGTAGATCAAGAGATTTTAAGATAGCTATTATTTATAATACTGCAAATATCAACAATATTCACATAAAATGTGTAAAAAACCTATGTTATTTTGGGGTTCAATGTCCAATAAATTTCGCCATCTATATTAAATTAGTTGTCTTTTCAAAAACACGTGCCATTTGGCGGTATGTATTGATTGTAATGTATTGGTTCTTTTGTTTATTATTGTCAACATCAACCGATGTCTATAATTTTTATATATAATTATAAAAGTTTTGCAACGCATTATTTATTTGAACGTTCCATTTCTAATTTTATTATTGTAAATAAGAATTTCAGTGCGTAAACAGTATAATTTTAAATTATTTAAAAAAAAAAGTTTGAGCTCTATCCGTCGAATGCATTACAACCAAAATTGGCAACTAGTTATAAGCAATGAAATGCAAAATACTTCCATCTGCCTATCCTCGATCGACATTTTTCTTTAAATTTGTAATTTCTTCAACTAACGCGAAGAACTGTGGCGTGTTCAATGTGACAGTTGAAGTGATCAAAATCGTTGCGCTGCGTTTTATAAACTACCCATTAAATACCGTAACTCAACGCAGGTAGTCACCGAACAGCTGTAACGTTTTATAAACTACCAAAACGACAAAAGTAACGCGAAGTGACTGATTCACGCCTTATAGAATAACACCCTTAGTGTTATATGATCAGCTGATTGTAATATCTTTCTTTATTTTCTAAATACTAACAAAATTTCCAGAAATTCTAAATAAATTCAACATAAAAATATTTTTATTTCAATAAAAAGTTATTTCTACACATAAAGATATAGAAAAAAATACTGACTGACAGAATTGTATGATACTAATACATACAAATCCTCCTAACATTACCTGGTATAATTCAATAATGGCATCATGAAATCATAGAATAATACATACCATAGAAGCTTTTATTCGCTCAATAAATTAAACGTCATAGGTACGTTCATAGAATAACACATACGTAGATAAACTTATTCTCTCATCTGACGTTTCACACTCTTCATCGTAGGTTTGTGGAAATGAGAGCAATTAAATTTAAAATTATCTTACACTAGGTGGAGTTGAAAAATATGTTCACTTAACTTTTTCATGTCGTTTTGGTGTAGAACTGAAAAATTTAAATATATTTTGCACTTTTTTGTTGACTTTTATCGTTGGTATACATTTGTATTGTATTTAACACAACTAGTTTGCCACAAAAACACGAAATTCGGTTGTTGTTCCTATGTTGATCGCTGTATACTACTGCCACTATCTGGTATTATTGAACCCATATTTCTACCATCCAATGTTTACTTTCCATCATACCTATGACGTTTAATTTATTGAGCGAATAAAACCTTCTATGGTATGTGTTATTCTATAGGTACGATGGAAAGTAAACATTGGATGGTGGAAAATATGGGTTCAATAATACCAGATAGTGGCAATAGGAACAACAAAGGAACAACAACTGAATTTCGTGTTTTTGTGGCAAACTAAATACAATACAAATGTTAAATAAATACAACGATATAAGTCAACAAAAAAGTGCAAACTATATTTAAATTTTTCAGTTCTACACCAAAACGACAGGAAAAAGTTAAGTGAACACATTTTGTAACTCCACCTGGTGTAAGGTCATTTTATATTTAATTGCTCTAATTTCCACAAATCTACGATGAAGAGTGTGAAATGAAACGTCAGATGAGAGAATAAGTTTAGCTATGTATGTATTATTCTATGCATGAAATACATAAATGTCAAAAATAAATCGAGTAAAAACGCATATAAACACCTTTTTGCCTTGCATAGGCACTAGGAATTATGCTACGCTCCTACTATATTGCCGCGACAATGTAATTCATAATAGTGAATTGATTTGATCGAATCTATGTAGGTATATAGCTTTGGTTTTAAAAACAATTCAAAATGTTCCAAAATGCAACTCTAACTTTCCATTATCGTTATCTAAATTTAGACCGTAGTTAGAGCTAACCAACAGTTAAAGTTAAATCTATGAATGTTGTTAAGCTTTTTAACCACGCTTAGTGATAATGGCTCTAAATGTTATTGTTACTTGCGGTTGTAATGATACAAGTGAATCATAAATCAGTTATGCATATGGGTATTTTGCGGCAGGTAATTTTATTTTCACTTTCCAAATATATTTACATTTAAATGTCATAATTGAAAAATCTAAAGTATGACGTTCAAAATTTCACTCATCTCTGATGCATTTACATAATAGCCGCCATCATTTGCATGGTGGAAATTGAAGTTCCTGCTCACAAGTGATTTAAGTTATTTTTTACTCCAAACTCCGCCATTCATCCTCCAGCATGTACTTCAGCATTCTTCGAAATAACGTGCTAATGCTTAAACTGCTTGGAAAATGTAACACTGACAAATAAAAACTCAACTATAAAAAAAAGAAACAAAACACACTATAGCCCCCTCAATGATAACCATGCCAGTGCATACTGCGACTACGTGTCTGTTGATACTTTTCAAGCTCCTCGCTGCTGGTGAAGGTGGTGGTAGTAGCGGTGACGCTATTCATTGCATAACAAATTCACGGATCGATGATGAACGATGTTTCGCCTCTGTTTCGTCTTTTTGTTGTTGCTGTTATTTTTGTTGCTTTGAGTCATCTTGATGTGGCATCCATCTTTCATTTCAATGAACACGCTCCACGGATGGATTGACTGTCATTCCGTTGAAATGGGGTTTGGTTCATAAATTTTTAAATTTACTTTAATTTTGATTGCAAGCACGCTTTTGTGTCTAAACGATGATGAACTTATCAGAAGATCATCTCGAATTTATAAGGAAGACTGTTTTCATCGTGTTTCGTTTTTATTATTGATTTGTGTGGCGAAGTATTGAAATATTGTATTATATCTCAATAATTTATAATTTTGATGTCAACTATTTCCTTTCTGTTTTGTATTCACAAAAGACCCGGGATAATAACGCCCGAATATACATATGCACATATTTACATAATAAAAATATAATGCTTCAGTGAGATGCAACGCGAGCCACTACGGAGCGTTATAAGGAGAAATGAGAGAAAGGAGAAAGCGCGAGATTGAGAATTGAATCTTTTTTGTGAATCTTACAGAAGAAAGAATGAGGCCCGTAAATTCAACAAAAGTACATAAAGGGTTTTTCAATAAGAGCGCTACAAAAGTTTTTTTAAATAAAACAAAACCGGTTTTAGGATACCAATGAAATTCTTTATTCCTGTGAAAGTATGGAACTCGATTTCTTTTGCATGGCCACCACGGGCACGCTTGCAGAAGTCCAGACGCTGAACCCAATTTTCGACGGTTTTCATGCATAAATCGGCCGATACTGCTGCAATTTCACGTTCGATATTCGTACGAAGTTCATCTTGTTGGCATAGACCATAGACTTGACGTAGCCCCACAGGAAATAATCTAACGGCGTCAAATCGCACGACCGAGGCGGCCAATCGACTGTACCGTTTCGTGAGATAACACGTTCACCAAACTTGGTTTCCAATAAATTGATTGTGGCATTCGCTGTGTGGCTTGTGGCGCCGTCCTGTTGGAACCACATGTCCTCCACGTCCATATTATCCAATTGGGGCCAAAATTAGAATAAATAGATTATTCTTTTATTTGATTATTACTTTTTGTGTTGATTTTTTTAAATGCGTTACATTAACTACTTATTTAATATTATTATTCTTAAATGAACAATTTAAATAACACTGCTGGTGGTTCCAAGGATGTAACTATGAACATGGTGCGTATATTGGCTAAACAGAGGAAAGGTTTCTCAATTTGTCATATAAATGCGCAAAGTTTAAACAATAAAATTGATGAGTTTCGTTTAATATTTGAAAATTCAACTGTTGACATAATTTGTGTTTCCGAGTCTTGGTTTGATAAATCTACTCCTGACAGCTTAGTCCGCTTAGATGGCTATAAAATATTTAGAAATGATAGAGACAGGCACGCTGGTGGCGTAGCTATTTATATTAAAAATCATATTTCTTGCAAATTTCGCTGTAAATCACAAGTTAATACGTCAGATGAACTTGAGAATGATGGGGCTATTCGAAGAAATCTAGTAGAATACTTATTTTTAGAGGTATCATCCCTCGGGGAAAAAATGTTGGTTGGTTGCGTTTACAGACCCAACAGTAGAATAAATTTAAGCTACTTTGTTCAGGAACTGGAAATTCTAACCGCAAGCTACAAGGACATAGTGCTATGTGGAGATTTTAATTGCAACATTCTGTCGGATTCTCTTTTAACAGACAACATGTCACCTCTAGGACTTGAGCCTACAAATTGCACTCAACCAACACATTACTCTTCTACGACTAACACTTTGCTTGACTTGTTTTTTGTTAATAATCTTTCCAAAGTACTTCTGTATGACCAAATATCTGCTTCTTGTTTTTCCAAACATGACCTTATATTTTTAACATATGATTTCCACAGCAAATCAGAGGAAAATATATACACCTATCGGGATTTTAAAAATATAGATTACAATCCGCTTTACGATGGTTTCTTGCAAATTGACTGGGAAAGTATATATTATATGTCAAATGCAAATGATATGATTACTTTCCTTGACGAACATGTTTTGAGACTTTACGATGAGACGGTACGTTTGAGAACTAAATCTGTTATGGCTAGAGCCAAACCCTGGTTTAGTTCTACCATTAAAGGTTTAATTCAGCAAAGGGATATTGCTTTCTCTAGATGGAAACGTTTCAAAACCTCTGAACTTAGGAATGAATATCGTGATACTAGAAGAGAAGTAAATCGCAGAATAAAAATCGCTAAATTAGAGTATTACTCTAAACTCTTTGGGTCTGCATTGCAATCCAGACAAACTTGGAGGACAATTCGTGAAATAGGAATTGGGAAAGCGAACGTAAATAGCAATATATGTTCAATGGATGTGAATGACCTTAATGTTAGTTTCACTAATTTGCCTGTAATCCAGATGAATGACAATTTTTACAATTTTGATTCTGCTGCAAGCGGCACTAACGATGACCATAACTTTGAATTTCTATGTGTAAATGAAAGTGATGTCTTTTCTAGTTGTATGTCTGTAAAATCTAATGCTATTGGCTTTGACGGTATCAATCCAAAATTTTTCAAACTCCTTTTACCCTTACTACTTCCATTTGTGACTCATATCTTTAATTATATTATAATGTCCAGTAATTTTCCTACTAAATGGAAACACGCTAAGATAATACCAATACCTAAATCTGACAAAGAGTATCGACCAATAGCAATATTGTGTTATCTGTCTAAAGTCTTAGAAAAACTTTTAAACACTCAAATCAGAAATTATCTCAACGATCATGAACTTTTATCGAATGCGCAATCAGGTTTTCGTCCTAATCATAGTTGTGTGACTGCATTAATTGATGTAGGTGAGAATATAAGACATGATCTTGATGATGGTAAAATAAATTTTTTGATACTTCTTGACCACTCTAAGGCTTTTGACACCGTTCACCATCATACTTTGTGTATGAAACTTCGTCACTTTTTTAATTTTTCGTATACCTCTACTCAGCTCCTAACCTCGTACCTTCACAATCGAACACAGTCAGTTGTTTTAAATAATGTTTCATCTCAATCACTAAAGTTAACACGAGGTGTACCACAGGGATCTATTTTGGGACCTCTTCTGTTTTCTTTATATATTAATGATCTTCCAAAGCAATTATCCCATTGTAAGATAAATATGTACGCGGACGATGTACAACTTTATCTTAGTAGTCCCTTACACACTCTTAGGCAAAGCATTGCTAACATTAATTCTGATCTCATAAATATTCAGCAATGGGCAATGTCTAACGGATTATTCTTAAATCCACTGAAGTCTAAATGCCTTCTAATACATAAAAGATCACTAAACCCTGAGATTTCAGATGACTTATTTATAAACAACCAGCCTATTTCCATTGTTTCTACAGCTAAAAATCTTGGTGTAGTTTTTAATAAAAACTTATCTTGGAGTAATCATATTAATTCGCTAGTTGCTCAGGCCTATGCTAAATTGAGGTCATTGTGGACTACCCAATCTTATACACCACTAAATGTTCGCTTACTTCTTGCCAAATCATACATAATCCCTGGTTTAATTTACGGTTGCGAATTATTTGAAAATTGTGATACTGCAAGCAAGCGTAGGCTCAATATTATTTACAACAACATTGTATGATACGTGTATGGTTTGAGGAGATTTACTTCTACCTCATCATTCTCTAAGAAAATATATGGAATACCTTTCGATTGTCTCCTGAAAATGAGAGTTCTTTCATCTTTTCATAAAATAGTATATACAAAAATGCCTAAATATTTATATGAAAAGATCTGTTTTGCACGATCCAACAGGGGTAATAAGATAATTCTTCCGAGGCATCACACCCTTGCAATTTTTCATAAACGCTGTACGTCTTTGGAATCAATTACCATCAAACTTACAACTAACGAGTAATGTAACGCATTTTAAAAATCAATTATATAAATTTTTTGAATAATTTTATGTATTAATTTTATATTAAATTTTGTTTTTTGTTTTATTTTTTGTGTGTTAAATTTGTATTATTTTTATGTTAAATCAAAATTTTTTTTTTTTCCATCAATCTTTAATTTTAAATTTTAAATTACTTTATATAATATATTTAGATATTCTTATTATTTGTTCTGACATATTTAAAGTTTTACTAATAATTACTTTCTGTACTATAATTATAAGATTTAATCTTGTTGTGCAGAAACTCAAATAAATAAATAAATAAAAATAAAATATTCGTTTATCATTGAACGGTAGCGATTCGCATTCACAGTAATGTGACGGTCTTGATCATCACGGAAGAAGTACGGCCCAATGACGCCGCCGGCCCATAAACCGCACCAAACCGTAATTTTTTCGGGATGCAATGATGACTCATGGATCTGACCAATAACGCATATTTTGCTCATTGACGAAGCCATTCAGCCAGAAATGAAATTCAGAAATTGGACGTAGCGCTCTTAAAGTTGAGGCCACTGACTCCAAATTTCGGTAGTAATTTTTAATAATTTCGACTCGTTGTTGGCTCGTATATCATTCCATGATGAAATGGCAAACCTTACTGAAGAGAAATGTTAAAAGAGCGGGAAAAAATATGGCGTCGTTTGATGTCCCTATCGATTTACTTTTGTAGCGTCTCTGTTGAAAACCCCGTTACATATACAAAGCCAAACCAACGGCAATGGATGACGGTCCCCTTTACTAGATATAAGGACGGGAATCTTCCCCCAAATATGCGGAGGATGTTGGGAATATGGAGCGATCACTTCGCTGCTTTACTTGTCCCAAGAGACTTCAATGCAGATGAGGAAGTTGAACAAATACAAGATGATGGTGTCAACTACGCCTCCAACAAAGCCACAGGTGCTGATGGACTACCGGCTATTTACGTCTGGCGGCGATGAGTTGGACAGCTCATGCATCAGCTGATATACAAAATCTGGCTAGACAAATGAATGCCTGACGATTGGAGCGTTAACATACTGAGTCCAATTTTTGAAATAGATGATCCGAGTGTATGTGCCAACTGTCGTTGAATTATAATCCATAGCATACTAGGTCCTCTCGAGCATATTGTGCGAAAGACTTTAGCAATTTGTTGACCTTATTAGTGAGGTTTTTGACCTGAAAATCAACTATCCACAACATATTCGCATTATGACAAATTCGGAAGAAACCCCACAAAAACGAATCGAACATCTCTTTGTGGATTAAAGGCTGCCTTCCATAGCCCGATACGGGGGAAACTGTACGACGCTATGTCGGAGCCTTGCATTCCTGTTAAGCTGTCGCTTCTTTGTAGAATGGCACTGTACACATTGGTAAAGTTCTCAGCGAAGCATTTAGTTCGAGGCGAGACCCCAGGCATTGCGACACCCTATGTTCCATCTCTTCAACGTTTTAATAAAAGCCGCAGTCAACACGAATAACACTATCAGCAACAAGAGTCATATTCTGATTATTTAGACATCATTGGGTGAAATCTGGAATTGGCAGTAAATGAGAACAAGACAAAATAATGATTTCGACATGCAAAACAGATACCCGATTGGGGGAAAGGGTGAACATTCAATACCGTTATAATTTCAGGGTAGAGGGCGAATTCACTTTCCTCGGATCTGACGTAAACAAAAGCAATAACGTCAGTCAAGAAATCAAACAGAGAATTGTGTTGCCAACACGTGTTATTTCGGGCTAAACATCAATAAGATCCAACTCTATAAGACTCAAATGCAAGCTGTCTTGCGTTATGGCGCAGAATCCTGGGTCATAGCGCAAGCTGACGAAACCTCACTGGGAGTTTGTCGAGAGAAACTGCTCCGAAATACATAAGGTTACATATTAGAGAACGGCTAGTATCTACGACCATAGAGAAATACTAAAGAGTTTCTATTACTCTCTTCGCTGCCTCTTCATGACAACGAGGTAGTAGGCCATTTCATAGAGTTTTATTTGCTGCTGTATTTTACACTTTCGTTGGACATAAAACGGACAGAAATCAAAGCGAATGCGTATTTTCGTTCAATGCAAACAACATAAAACATAATTTAGCTGTCATTAGCATCAATAAACACTATTTAAAATTAGTTCCTGTCTTCTTTGCTCTCTCATTCTCTATCATCGACCTAGTACCTTTTCGATCAGCTGTGCCATAGAACCCCCCTGCACCGACGTATGAACTAGAGATGGGCGCGTGCCTAATTTTCTAGGCAAAGACACGACCCGCACAAGCATTAACTTAGTAATTACAAACACGCACGAAAAAGCACGGTCTAACACGAAAATGTAAAAAGACTGTATACACTGAAAACATTAGGTAAAAGAGTATACATGTTTAGAGAAATGCGTGTACCAACAAAAGGATGCGTAACAAGGACAAAACTGTTTTCCATTTTTCGCAGCATAAATAACCCACTATTGTCTCACCGCACTCAATTTGCAAAAATTGTTACCAAACTTGACTCTTTGCATTTTATTTTTTTATTAACTTGAATTGCGGGTCTTTTCTTAGAACTCCTCTTTGTATGCCTTCTTTTTGTATTTTGTTTGACATTTTGGACGACGCGCCGCTGCTTGATTTATATTGTGTGTATTTTATTTTCAATGTGTGCCGGAAGAAATCAATCGAATTTTAACACACATGAGGAACTGCAGCTTACAGAGGTGCATTCCATTGGTAACATTGCCAATCACGTACGTAAAGATTACAATAATTTTCACTGACCGAATTTGGCCTAGTTGTGTGTGATAAAGCGATAACGATAAATTTCCCAATCTTTAACTGTTTAACTTTGAACCGCCGTTTTGGCCGTCGGTGGTGCAATGGGTAGTGTGCGGCGGTCACATCGCATAGTGACGGCGACACTATCGAGTACATAGCCATGAAAAAGCTACCATTCGGAATCGGTGTAAAACTGTAGGTCCCAATCAGTGAGTGAAAACTGGAAAGCGCACAGCTCAGTGATTGTGAGAAGTTCTCCCCGGTCCCTTCATGGGATGTAATGGGAAACCATTTTTTTTTTTTTAATTTTTAATATATTTTTTCGTGTCACGGTACTCTCGACTTGCACGCCCTATACACGCGTACATCGAACACATCGTGCACACGCGTGGCACAGAACAAAACACGGCCCGTGCCAACTTCTAGTATGAACCACGTCAGTAGAATGAATAGTATGCGAAAGGTATTCGATGACGTGCCCGAAGGACATCGAAAAATATGACAAACAAGACTTTGCTGAAAAGGACAGATGAAAAATGCCTGCGAAATCTTGATGTTGCCAACAGAGAGAAGCTAAAGACGGAGCCGGTTGGAGAAATATGTTGTCTTCAATTTGTAAGACCCGTTGACCTGCATGGGCTGTTTGAGGCCACCTAAGTAAGAGAAAGATAATATACCCTCGGGATCTACCTAAATAATGGCGTAAACGAAAACGATCACGTTGCAGCTGAAATTTTGCATTTCGTTATTTTGAGTCAGCCTTGAGTTCACGTAATGAACATTACGCGGCTTTCGACTATCACAATGCCGTCCCCAATCGAGGTGATGGGTTTATATTTCGGCGATGTACAAAAGTGCGGCTTATTATTTTGTCCATAATAGTTGTATTTTTTCCAAAAATTCATAAATCATAAATACTTCCATTTGCGTGAACATTTATCGTAATCATATTTACTTTAACAGAATGCCATAAATATAGTACAGTAGGTATTTCCCCACCAATTATGCATTCTCACTCTTAAGTCACATTTAAACTGAATTGTATTTTTTTTATTTTTTTTTCAAGACCGTCTTGTAACTTATACAAGTATCTACGCAGAGGAGCCTATTTAAAAGTGAAACTTATTTTCTTATTTGTTTTGTTCCAACACTTTTGTTTTTCCCCTTTACTCGTATAGTGTACGAGTATTTTCGCAATGCGAGGAGTCTCTTACCCAAGAAAACGTAAATAAAAACAACAGTAGCGTGACCCAATTCAGTTCAGCTGTGTCATTGTTTGATTTTATGTCAAATAACACTTGAACACATTGACGACGATATTCACGTCGAGGCGCGGGTTCTCCACTACCGCCTTTACTTGTCACCCACTACCATCAGCATGCAGTAAAGGAAACCACAAGATTCGGCCAGTGAAGAACAACATTGTAAACAAACAATCGGTTACTGAATTGCAATGGCTCCCTATTATTTACCTCATTGCATGCATTCATTGCTGCTGTTGATTATGGTGAAGGTGGTGGTAAAGTTTTGCGATAACTTCACCTCGCCCCTTAGAGAAGAGGATGAAAAATAAAGATATACGTATGAGTTGATTAAGTATTAAAGTTTACCTCATACAGAGCTGGATAAGTATGACGGCAATTGATGAGTATTAAAAAATCAAATATACAATTACACACACACACATTGATCCTTGACGTATGTAAATATACGTAGTGGCACGACTTCTGTCAGCAAACTCATGACATTAGGCGTGGTTGCATATGAACGTTGGATGTTGTATTAGTTTGCTTTAATAATACCAGATGGAGGCAATAGTTCAAAACAACCAACAAGAAAATAACAATGGCTTTTCCTTTTTATGTGCTAAAATTATTGTGTTAAACATAACACAAATGTGTATTAACCATAAAATATAACAAAAAAAAGCATAAAATACGTTTAAATTCCACAGTTCTCTACCAAAGCGATATGACAAATTTAAGACAACTGTTCTTGTAACTCCACCTGGTGTAAGTCATTTTGCGTCGAACATCTCCCTATCGCACCCAGTTCACCCCGAAGTGCGTGAAATAAAAATAAGATGTGAAGGAATTTGGAACATCTAGGTGTTGTTATTCTATGAAGCAAAGTTTTCAGAACTTTGCGATTGAAATTAAAAAAAATATTTTGTATGGTTACTTTTTTAACTTTTATCTCTTTGATGATTTTAAGGCTAATTTGGGTCAGGTTTAAAGTAATGGATCAACCAAAATAGCGCCTTGCATGTACACCACTACATTCCGGATATAATACATACATGTGTATGTATACATATATGAGGCAATTACTGTCAGAGTGGTCTATCCATTTCTAAAAAAGCGATTTGACTCAGTTAACGAAGTTTGGTGTGTTGCATATGGATGTTGCATGTTGGAAAGTATTGCTTTAACAATACCAGATAGAGGCAATGGCACAAACCAACCAACAAGAAAACAGCAACGGCATTTCGCTTTATGCGTAAACATTTTTGTGTAAATACACCATAAACATATACTAATAAAAAAAGTCAAGAATACGTTTAAATTTCACTGTTTTCGTCAAAACGACACGACAAATTTAAGTCAAAAATTTTTGTAATTCCACCTGGTGTAAGTAAGTCAATTTACGTCAAATAACTTCCTATCACACCCATAGACTAATACATACATAGACACATTAAGTGTGTTTTTTTTACCCCGTTAACGTTAGCTTGATTTGTATGGGACATCTAAGCGATATTGAGTGGCATTTCAGTTTCCCACTTACATTCCGGCTTGAGCAATGACAATGTTGCCACATGTTCAATTTCAAGAAATGGCAACAAAAAGTTACACGGCGTTTACACGGCGTTGCTCCGACAGTAGCAATACATTCACACATTTTTACTACCACATTTATACTTCACTCACTTGCCTTGCAACTGTCTCTGATTTTTCACCGACAGTAACTTCGGCAAGAAATTTGACATAAGCGGCCAAACAATGGCTGAACTAGTAAAGGTTGGCGCAATAGAACATCTGATTTTACTTTCTTATGACTCCATCTGTTAAATTCAGTGTATTTTGTTGTTGTACTTTTTTATTTACTGTGTTCGTTCATATGGATCTGTGTTGAATTTGATGATTAGTCATGAAACAAAAAACAAATGCCTGTTGTTGGTTCACACAATTACAACAAATCCTACTGCGTCAACCTCTACTAGTTCAGCCATCGGCCATATCGGTGACGTTTCGTAGTAATTTGAGAAAAAAACAAAACATCGCAAACGGCTTTACAAAGTGGAAAATATATTTGTATTTGAAAATATTGATAATTTTTATTGAAATATTGTTTGACAATACAAACATAAACATGTCTAATTTTGCAGAGTACATCAGTTCCATTGTAATTTGGAGAAGTAAGGCAAAACACAATGCCAAAAGAGCGAAGAAATAAAAAAATCAGAGCACGAAATTTAACGAAACGACACTGTCGGCGGTTGCTTAAAACTGTACTGTCTTTATAACTGGCTGGACGCGTACGTCACACAAACAATTTTTGTCTTTGTGACAACTAATACATATTCTCAACTATCTTGTCTCAAACTGTCCCGTGTAAACGCACTAGGGTTGTCAGACGTACTGTTTTCAGTCGTACGCGTACTTTTTTTTACTAATTGTGCTTCTGACTGCATAGCACCTAAAGAAGTACGCAAAAGTACTTCTTTTTAGCCGATAAATGCGAAAATGTTACTTATTCATACTAAAAATTATATATAAGTATTTATATAGAAGACCGTTTTACTTTATACAATAACAAATTTGAAAAACTTCCCATTTTTAACCTTAATTCAAACAATTCATTTCATTCATGTCGTAATTGAATTATTTTCAATCAAATAAACTTGCTTAGATCAACTCTTTGACGAATTTATATCATATTATTACGACGAATTTATTTTATATTTGAAGTTTGAAATGCTTTTGCTGAAAATATTTCAAAAGAAACATCCGTTTAAGAAAAAAGGAAAGAGATCCTAAAAGTGGGTAATTTCCAAATTTCGGAAATATCTGTAAATTTGTATTTTCAATTCCTCGTTCTAATGCGGCACCTGAAAGAATGTTCAGTTCGATGTTTAATTTTTGGAGAAAAAAAAAGAAATAAATTTCTAATTCAAAATTTAGAAAAAAAACTAATTTTACGTACACTTGAAACGAGTTTGTAACTTTTTTAAAATGATAAAAACGGAATAGTTAATCAAGTCCACAAAAACTATAAATATTTGTAATTCGTTCAAAAAGTGTTAAAATAATATGTTTGATTATTAAGTAATTAAAACAAGAAGGTTATATTCAGTATTAAAATTTTAATATAGAATATATTACACTCATTTTACTTTCTAAAAATAAAACGTGTAACACCTGACTAGTTTTTATTTAAAAAAATATTTATGGTCTCTTAGTTTGGTCGTTTTTTCCTTAATTTGTTAATTTGTTACTGTTATGTACTGATTTTTTTTTATTTCTTAACTTAAAATTTTATTTTTCTGTACTGAACTTTATGATTTCTTAATAACAGAAAGTGTACTTTTATTTTCTTAATTGTACTGCCTTTTCTTCCTCGATGTACTTTTTTTGTTGATTTTAAATCTGGCATCCCTAAAATGCACCGTTAGATAAATTTTGTTACCATTGCTTGCGAATGAAAATCTTATCAAGCAGAGACTCAAAAACAGAAATTTGCCAAATAGCTAATGCATTTTAATTTAATTAAAATTATTTAATTTAATGGAAGACTACGTAGGTTTTTATATCTCTAAATTTGAAGCATAGATTTTTATTTGTGATTGAAAAAAAAATGGAAATAAATTGTTCACAACAACCCGCGGTAAATGATATACATATTGAACGTGGTAAAATTATCTATCAGGTATAGTCGTTTAAACAGGTGATGACATTTTGTTCCGTGTCATTTTTCGCTGCACTTGTCAAAATCATATGTATTTTGTTTTTATACTTTTTTGGATTCTTGGTATATATTTGTGTAGAGTTTGACAACTGAAACGAATGAACGAAAATAATATCTGCTGCTACCATGTATTTGTTGGCACTGGCTACAATTTCGTAGTATTAAGTGTGGATCGTTTTATTTGGAAATTCGTAAGTGGCGATAGCTTAATGAAATAAAAAAACAGCCTTATTTATTCTCATCTGACGTTTCATTTCACACTCTTCGTCGTAGGTTTGGAGAAATGAGAGAAATTTAATTTAAAATTAAGTTACACCAGGTGGAGTTACAAAATATTTTCACTTAAGTTTTTCATGTCGTTTTGGTGTATATCTGAAATATTTAAATGTATTCTGCACTTTTTTGTTGACTTTTATCGTTGGTATACATTTGTATTGTATTTAACACAACTAGTTTGCCACAAAAAACACGAAATTCGGTTGTTGTTCCTTTGTTGGATGTTGTTTACTATTGCCTCTATCTGGTATTACTGAACCCATGATTTGCGCTATCCAATGTTTACTTTCCACCGTACCTATGACGTTTAATTTATTGAGAGAATAAATGTATCTATGTATGTATTAGTCTATGATCACACCGACCGCGCCACGAGGAGTGTGAAACGAAGCGTTTCTCTGACATTACTCTATGATTTTTATTTGGCAATGTGACTCTTAAATATTGTGTCATGAGATGATTATTATACGGCATTTACGCCAAACAAGATTAATGCATTTTCGGATTATCGATTATTACGGAAGAAATATTTAAACAAATCCCGCAGAATAATTTTGGTCCCCAACCTCCCTTTCAGCAAAAGTTGCAATTAAATTATAGGTTTCAACTGTTAAGCCCGGTATTCAGTTTGTATGAAATTTTCATTGCCATAAGAATTACGTGTATAAAAAACAACGAAAATTTCATGAACCGAAAATTTCGCTCACCTTTCATTTGCGTGGTACTCAGCTCTTTGCGAAAATTTCGTAGACAAAAGCAAGTACAGAGTTGTTACTTTGTACGAAAACAATTGTGTGGGCCCGAACTTTTTCCATTTCGATTATTTTAGTAAACAAAAGTAATACCAAATGTGTTGTAAATAAAAAGGAGTGCAAAGATGAATTATTAATGAAATATTTGCAAGGTAAATCAAGAGATATGTGGTAACTCTCTGTAGTAAAATTTTCCGGTTAGAGATAAATGACAAAAATTTCTTATCAAAATTTCACTAGAACCTGAATACGGGGCTTTAAGCCAGTTTTTGTCATTTATCTCTAAACAGAAAATTTTGTTGCGGAGAGTTACCACCCGTCTTCGATTTACCTTGCAAAGATTTCATTTATAATTCCTCTACGCACTCGTTTTTATTTTGAACGCATTTTATTGTTAACGTGTTACTTTTGGTGGATAAAATTAACTAAATGTCAAAATTCCGGTACCAAACAATAGTTATCGTACGATATAACTTTGGCGTAACAACCCTGTAGTTGAAATTTTCGCAAAGAATTTTCGTTATTTCGTACTTGTTATTCCAAAGAAAACCTTATAAAAACATAATACCGGGCTTTAACAGCAAAATTCTACAAATGTGTACTTTTTTGTATTTTTTCTTCAACTACACTTTCCACTCAATATGAGAATTGTTTTCCAAAAGGAGTTGGTGGATCAGTATTATTCTATGCGATATGTTTAAATATTTTTTCAGTATTGAATACTTTTTTGAAATATAAATATTTCCAAAATCATTTTTTGTTTGGAAACACCACTGGAGATGTCTATGATTTTTAGATGAAAGTCAACATATAATCTCACGTATTTTGTTGCACTCTTAATAAAAGCTTTACAAAATTCCCCTGGACGTCTGATCTTGACAAATTTCCAATTCAATAAAATATTAAAGTAGTATTTATAACTATAAATCATTGTTACTAATTCTGTGATACGATAATGTGACTGATTGTTTTGCACCATATCATGTTATTTCGCAATGTCAGTTGGAATGTTGATATCGTCTCTATATAATTGTTGCTCAGTCATTTGTGTGAGTGGCATAGTGTGACTATATACATATGTATGTACCCAGAGGCGGAATGGGCAAGGCCTTTCTCAAATAGGGTATAAAGGTATGTACATATATCAATTCCTTTGCCACATACAGCCTATTAAAGGCTTGAGGTTTGATCAATTTCATGTATTCTAAATATATGTATGACTGCTTAAAAGAAAGCAGGGAGAATGCAAACACGTTCCTCTTACATGCCTTTAAATCTGTCTATTGAAGACCGTTAAAATTAAAGCTATGTTCGCCGTCCATAATTATGCATTGTCCTCTTATTACTTTGGAAGCCTTGTCTGAGATCTTCAAGAAAGCACAGAGGCTTTCCGAATGGATAATATGTGGAAGATGTTTTTCGTCCCGTGATCAATCCACAGAGAATGATAGTTTGGTGTGTATTTTGGAGTGGTGTCATCATTGAGCTAAGTTTTTTCAAAAATGATGCCGGAAACACCATTTCAGTCAACGGCGAGCGCTAGGAATATTTTATGGGCTGAAATGGAAGATATGAACTTGGGTAATCTTTGGTTTCAGCAGGATGGCGCAACATGTCACATAACTCATCAAACAATCAATCTTTTGCGCACTAAGTTTTTTAATCGTGTTATCAGCCGTCTTAGCAACGGCAATTGGCCGCCTCGGAGCTTCAATGTGACCACTTTAGACTCTTTCTTGTGGGATGTCGTTATAGGGCGTTTACATGCATTCGGTCTTGCAGATCGACTCGATAATCGACAAATAACTATATTATCATATGATTTCTCAAACCAAAACACCAAGATCGAGTAAATTTATCTCGATAATGTTATTATCATGTCAGAAATCATTTCAACGGTAGAGTGCGTTCGCACTTTCAGTATGATACAATGTAAACAGGAAAAGGAAATGGAATAGTAAAGGAAAAGTACTTCACTGAACATGTACATTAATGACAACACATACAACAACAACACAACATGATTTCCCATTTCATCCCATGAAGGGATTAGGGAGAATCAGTGAGATGTGCGCTCTCTAGGTTTACACTCACTGATTGGGCCCTACAGTTTTACACCGGTTCCGAACAGTATTTTGAGAAGCGTTTTCATCGCTAAGTACTCGATAGTGTCGCCATCACTAAGCCAGATGACCATCGTCGAAAGAAATGTAAGGTGGTCTGAGCAGGGATCGAACCCACGTTCTCATGTACAAGAGCCGCGCACACTACCATTGCACCACCGACGCCCATAACACCACATACAAACATGGTTACTATAAGAGGATTAATATAAGGTTGTCATAGTTCCACATTAACACATAACACATTTTTACCATTACATCCCATGAAGGGACCGGGGAGAACTTCTCACAATCATTCCGAACGGTATTTTGAGAAGCTTTTTCATGGCTAAGTACTCGATAGTGTCGCCGTCACTATGCGAGGTGACCGCCGCCGAAAGAAATTTTTTTTGAAGGTGGTCAGAGCCGGATTCGAACCCCGGATCTCATGTACAAGAGCCGCGCACACTAACCATTGCACCACCGACGGCCACAAGAATCACGACATTATCAGGATAAAAGAGTGCATGTAAACGCGCTATTATAGCGTAGACAGACGACAGCGTTAATTTGCATTAGCAGTCTTAATTCAAATTAACTTGTGAATTATCCCCGTCCCAATGTGTATTAGCTTTGGCGTAAATGCATAAAATCAGAGTGCATTTATACTGCATTTAGGTATTTCAATATGGCAGCACCGTCGACAATCAATCAGCTCAAGATGTATCTAGCCGGAACACATGGAAGTGGAACGTTCTTGTGTTTGTTGTTTGCTTTGTTGATTTTATGTACTGATGCTTCACACCGCTGAATTGGATGGTATTGCCACCATGTATTTGATACATCTTTAATCAGCTGTTGTCAAATTGTTTGCTATCGTCAATTGAAAATGGATTCAAAGTCAGCAAAGGTGAGTTATTTTAATTGTTTTTTGCAAACAAATGAGAAATATTTAAATTCGAAACGCATTTTTTCCATTTTAAGAATTCCAAGGGAAAGAAGCGAAGCGTGTGTTGTGATGGAGATGCGGAGGTTTTGCATGTGATGTAAAAGTCCAAAAAATTACTTGACAAAGAAACAGTTGTTTACAAACAAACAGCTATTCTCTCAATAAATTAAACGTCATAGGTACGGTTGCAAGTAAACATTGGATGGCGGAAAACATGGGTTCAATAATACCAGATAGAGGCAATAGTAAACAACGTCCAACAAAGGAGCAACAACCGCATTTCGTGTTTTGTGGCAAACTAGTTTTATTAAATACAATACAAATGTATACCAACGATAAAAGTCAAAGTTCAAAATACATTTAAATTGTTCAGTGCTACACCAAAACGACATGAAAAAGTTAAGTGAACATATTTTGTAACTCCACCTGCTGTAAGTTAATTTTTTTCGAATTTCTCTCATTTCCACAAACCTACGACGATGAGCGTGAAATGAAATGGATAATGTGTCTATACTATGTTCGTCTATGATTCACAGTAACAATTTCACCCATAGACTAATACATACATAAATACTTGTATTCTCTCATCTGACGTTTAATTTCACACTCTTCGTCGTAGGTTTGTGGAAATGAGAGCAATTAAATTTAAAATTAACTTACACCAGGGGGAGTTCCAAAATATTAACTTAACTTTTTCATGTCGTTTTGGTGTAGAACTGAAAAATTTAAATGTATTTTGCACTTTTTTATTCACTTTTATCATTGTATTTAACACAACTAATTTGCCACAAAAACACGAAATTCGACTGTTGTTTTTGTTGTTTGAACCAATCACAAGAGCTTTAAAGGAATTTAATTTAATCAATATGAAATATGATTTGGATTTTGCAATGCCTTTTGGTAAATTTAGTAATATGTTAGATTTAATTTACAACTAGATATAAGAGTTATTTGATAAGATATTTTCTGGTCTGTAAATAATTGTATTCGAAAGACTGAATAAATAAATAAATGAACGTTGTTTACTATTGCCTGTATCTGGTATCATTGAACCCATGTTTTCCACCATCCAATGTTTACTTTCCACCGTACCTATGACTACCTATGTATTTATTAGCCTATGATTTCACCTGTGTTTATCAAACCTCAGCGACAGAATTCTTCTCTTGACGTTCAAACTCAAGTGCGCTTCCCTTCAATCTTTAAACCGATGAGCGAGTTGACAAATACATATGTTTAAACTAATCTATGATTATTACCAAACAGGAGGTTAAACTGGTCCACCCTGTACATAAAGTATCTAAAAAGTATGAAATTTCAAGATATGACGTGTGAGAGAAAGAGTGGTGTCGATGACTTACCACCCCGTGGCATAAGTCGTGACTTACGATGCTTCACGGAGAAGAAGGAAGAGAAGAAAAAGAGGAAGCAAAAAAAACGAAATAGAAGTTTATGGGTCATTTTGCGATTTCTCTTCAACATATTTCGTGTTTTGACATGGCGGTAAAGCAACAGTATACCAAAAGTGGCGAGAAATTGTTTTGATGCAATTTCTTATTAAATTAAAACAATAAAATTGTAATTTTATCAGCCATGGTTCCCTCATTTTTTAAAATTTTCAATTTTAGATTATTACGAATGAAAATCAAATGAATATTTACCGAAAATACGTCATAAACAGTCACGCATGGTTGTATTCAATGAGACATTGTCTGGTCTTTGTTGTCTGAGCTCACATGAATTTACGAAGCGTTACCAAAACAAAATGAACACCAACCGTATAAACGTCATCGGTCACCGTATAAACGTCGAGAAATGTGTTTGAGTGATTCGTATGTGCTTTTTCCTCTCTTTTACAAGGGCTGCCAAATTTCCCACTAAAATTTCACGTTTCTCACTTGATGGTCTTTGTACCATATCTTACTCCACGCTATCAGTTGTTAAATTCGGAAAAACTTATCAGTTGTTAAATTCGGAAAAACTCCCTTTCTGATGTGCCAGCGATGGGAGTAAGAAGGCATGGGCAGTGGTATTTTTCCAGCATCGTGGAACGGAGAGGAGCATGAAAAGTGATACTTAGTGTTCACACGAGACAGTTTTGTAGAGACAATGGCAATACATTCACACTTTTTTAATACATATTCTCAATTATCTTGACTCGGAAATGCAGGGTTGGGAAGACCTTCTAATGGCTAATAAAGGGGTTTTCAACAGAGACGCTACAAAAGTAACTCGATAGGGACAGCAAACGACGCCATATTTTTTCCCGCTCTTTTGACATTTCTCTTCAGTAAGGTTTGCCATTTCATCATGGAATGATATACGAGCCAACAACGAGTCGAAATTATTAAAATTTACTACCGAAATTTGGAGTCTGTGGCCTCAACTTTAAAAGCGCTACGTCCAATTTCTGAATTTTATTTCTGGCTGAATGGCTTCGTCAATAAGCAAAATATGCGTTATTGGTCAGACAGCAATCCATACGTAATCCATGAGTCATCATTGCATCCCGAAAAAATTACGGTTTGATGCGGTTTATGGGCCGGCGGCGTCATTGGGCCGTACTTCTTCCGTGATGATCAAGACCGGCACATTACTGTGAATGCGAATCGCTACCGTTCACTGATAACCGAATATTTTTGGCCCCAATTGGATAATATGGACTTGGAGGACATGTGGTTCCAACAGGACGACGCCACAAGCCACACAGCGAATGCCACAATCAATGTATTGGAAACCAAGTTTGGTGAACGTGTTATCTCACGAAATGGTACAGTCGATTGGCCGCCTCGGTCGTGCGATTTGACGCCGTTAGATTATTTCCTGTGGAGCTACGTCAAGTCAATAGTCTATGCCAACAAGCCAGCGACGATTAATGAACTTCGCACGAATATCGAACGTGAAATTGCAGCAGTATCAGCCGATTTATGCTTGAAAACCGTCGAAAATTGGGTTCAGCGTCTGGACTTCTGCAAGCGTGCCCGTGGTGGCCATGCAAAAGAAATCGAGTTCCATACATAATGGCATCGAACGTACTTTCACAGGAATAAAGAATTTCATTGGTATCTAAAATCGGGTTTGTGTTATTTAAAAAAACTTTTGTAGCGCTCTTATTGAAACCCCGTTATAAGGCCTTACAGCTTATAATATCCGCCGCTGCGCACTTCTCCTTTTTGTCACATATATGTACACATACGCATGCAACCATCTGCCCCGCCATTCACGCTCGCACTTGAACACAATTAATGGCATATTAGTTTGTCTCTCTTCCGTTTACATTCGTCGCGAATTCAGGTGGCTCGGTGTCAGCGGTAATGTTGTTGTTGTTGGTGCTGTTGCTGAGATTTGTAATTTAGTTTCTTTACACTTGACTGACATCTTGACTGATTGGTCGGTTCGTCATTATAGTGCAGCAGTGAAAACAGCATTTGCTGTTGCATTTTGGTTTGATAATTACCCTTTGCATGGCTTCGAGTATTTACTGTCAATAGAATAATCATGGTTAGCGCAGTTGCTGCTGTTGTTTTCATTGTTGTTGTCTTTTAATTGCATACTTTTCTAACAAACAATAACATTTTACTATTTTTGTATGCAAATAAATTGTTAATCAGAAAATGTTTTTTACATGCGACCCTGCATCCGAAAGTCCGTAAAAAGTTGTGTAACTTTAATTGAAAAATCTTCAAAATGGTTAATGGTTAATTATCGCTTTTTCGGGATTATAAATGTCAAACTCGATAAGAAAAAACCGAATACCGAAAATTCGAGAATCTAGGCAGGTGTAGATGTCGCTTAATAGGGCATTTACACCGACCAATATTAGCACATCCACGCTAACCCAGAGGATTACTCATACAATTTTAATCTGTAAAAACCGAAGTTTAATTTGTAGTGCCTTGTACACGCTGCCGCGAAATTGAGGTCTTTCGCAATTTGGGCTGAAATTGAGTTGAAATTGCTCAATTTCGCATATATTTTGACAACCACGAAATTGAGATATTTACAACAATTTCGTTGAAATTGACTTGAAGTTGTCGTATACAACGCTATTTTTACTCAACAAAATTAACGTAGTACTCTTTTTGCATATATGCAAGGAGGACGAAGCCGACAGAACATTTTCCGGTGTGCCGCCGCCGTAGATAATTTTTTTGAAGTTCACGTCGCCGTCATTAAGGCATGCTTCGACTTAAAATCTAGGCCGATATTATCGCCTAATCCGCTTTTAAAGTCCCGAATTACTAAAAAAATATCTAATTTTATTTTACACAATCAACGAGATGAGCCTAAAAGTAACGTCTGCCGAAAAATCACGTTTAATAACAACTCAGTTGCAGCCGTCGATTAATTTTTTTGTTGCTCCAACACCGTTGATAATTATGGGTCGGCTTCGTTCACCGAACACGTGGTTAATAAAATTACAACAAAAAACAAAACAATTGTATGCCGCCTCATTCTTCAAATTTAAATTGTAACTTTTCGACGACATAGAGTAGTGAAAATAAATTAAAAGTCATGTTAAAGTTCACGTACCATTCATTTATTTTATTGTTTTCATTCATTTCCTTGCTGAATTTCGGTTATTGTGCCCAGGCACTAATATTTTACTAATGGTAATGTTTGTAACCAAACCGTTGTCATTTTTCAACGAAATTGATCAAATGCAAGTGTGAACGATTTCAATTTCGTCGACAATTTCAATCCGAAATTGTCAATTTCGTGGCAGCGTGAACAAGGCATAACCTAATTTGAAACTGGTGTACATTTTGATACAACATTGTTAATTACTAAAAAAATTCAACCATAATAAACACATACACAAAATATCAACTGTTTGAAATACGGAAGCCGATCGAAAATTTTCCGACGCGCCGCCGCCACAAAAAATGTTCGGAACTCACGCCGCCGCCGATATCATTGGCTCCTATTGGTTTAAAATGTGATCCGATTTGATCAACTGGCCCGATTTGGCAGACTGATCCAATTTTTAAGATTCAGTTATTTCAAAAACATTCCAAATTTGATTCCAAAAACTGGCAAAACCGAGAGCCGCCAATTTAATTTTTCTGTTCCTCTAAATTGGTCTAAGCATAAATTTGCCACCTCAAAAAAGGTGGTGTAAACGGCAAAGATTAGAGAACAAGGTTCCTCGCTAACCTGGGCGCGATAAACTGCGGTCTAAATGCGACATAAGTCAAATGATTACAGATGTCAAATTTTATACAAACAACTCCGTAAATGCCGTTATAACTCGCTAAATTTCAAAAGGGCTTTGTGAATTTACAAAAAAATTCGGTCATCATAAAGTACGTCTTCTCGTCCGTTGATACCATGAGTATTATTCAAAATTGTATTGCGATAGACAGAGGAAGCTTTTCGACTTCATCAAATATTAATGCTATAACGTAGACAGATTCTTACAAATGATTCCATGAAGGAATCGTGGATACACTTTCCCACGTTCACTAAGATCAGGCATGACTTGAGTAGAGGCCCTATAAGATTGTTGCAATGAGGATTCGAACACGTTGTTTTCTTGAATTCAGTTTTCTGCCTCAAGGACACATGCCCACCAAACCAAATGTTCCGACAATGTCTGATAAGTCTTAATAATGTCTGAACAATTTCGTCAATTCTTACCGAGTTTGTTACGAATGGGTAGGTTAGGTTGGAGTGACTGTGAGTTCCTTTAATGGAAGCTAGCCTATGTAGCAGTCATGCCGTTTTAAATAGTCACGATACCGTGTAAAGAAACTAGAAAACAAAAAGAATTTGCCAGTATCATATTGAGGTTACCCGATTATATCCAATTACTACTGTTAATGTATTTTAGAAGCAGACTGAGTTCGATACCCCCGGTTCCGGTGTTCCGTCACAAAGGGTTTCCCCAAATTTCTCCTTATGTCTGCTAAGGCTGGGCACTCTAGGAGTTTACGCCATTAGATCGTGCATTTCTACCAATCATCTAGATACCGGTTAAGACAGCTGTAATTGTGGCTATTGTATTCCTGTTCAGAGTCATCATGAACTCGGTTCTTTTACCGTCATATGTAGGCCAAATACTCTGTGATATGCGGCAGGTAGTGAGTTCTCTTCAGTTGTTGTCTTCATCGTGGTGGAAGTGGCAGTCAATAGCATTAGACAACACTCTTAGACGGTTTTTAATCACGCTTTGCCTATACGCATTTCCACTAGAACCTTTCCTGGCTAGTTCATCCGCGGTTTCGTTTCCGACTATTTCCGTATGACCCAGAACCCACCCTAGGAAAAGTCTTCTCGTGGCACTGATATCGACTAGAAAACTCCTGCATTCTCGAGCCAGTATCGATCTATTTTCCACTGAGAATAGAGCCCTTTTGACCGCTTGGATGTCTAAGAAGATTTTCATAGTATTCCTTACTATTGCGAGATTTCGTAACTACTGCTACCACGCATCGGATATTGCCACTACTACAGGGAGAGTAGTGGAGAAGTTGAGAAGACCCCAGCTTCCACTCCAATATATCCAACTGAGATCCATCCGCAAAAATTTATATGTCAACATCCTGCAACGGTGACTTGTTCCTCCACTCTCCTCTATGCGGTATAATTGTTCTGAAGTATGTCCGGAAGTTCCGCTTTGTTCTATCATAGTCCGTTGTTTCATATATGACCCTGCTGGGCAAAATGAACATAATCCTACTATGCCCATATCTTCGGTGGGTCCAATATTTCAACTCTCTAAGCCGCTGAGCACTTTCGGCCGCTTCTTTCTTACCAAATTATTTCATCGGAAGTATAACTGATGCTGTTCCGATGAGATTCTCTGTAATGTTGACAGCTTCTATCTTTCTCCAAAGCCGGCCACCTTACCGACATTCTCATAGATCAGAACGGGTCTACGTTAGTGTACGTCCATAATATCATTGAGTTTACACCCCATGTTCTACCAATTTTTTTTTTGCAGGCGTAGAGACAACTTGCACCTTCTTAACTCTGTGTTCAATGTTAGCTGACTGGGATCCAGAACTAGGGCCAAATACCTCGCCCTATCCGACAACACTAGTTGTTCTCCATTGAGTGAGGGTAGCCGATATTGTGGAATAGTTCACACATTCGTGAATAGTAGCAGATCAGTTTTATCCGCGTTTACATCTACACCACAACCTGTGACTCAATTACTGATTTCTCCCAAGATGTTCTTCATGACTTCGTTACGAATACTGTGTGACTTGTCTGAAGCATTTTTATTTATTTTGTTGGCCATATCTGGACGAATTGGGAATGACATCCGAACTCTTTGCCTAAGGAATGTTTCGTATTCAAATTTATACAGTAATTGTTTTTTGCACCGACAGTTCGGCCTAATTCATACCGAATTCTATTAGACATTCCTGAAGGAAGATTATTCAATGTATTTCGAAATGTATGAACAATTTCTGCACTATGTGCCTGGGCTTAGTTTATAGTTTTTACAGCAATTGTCTTTTGTCCCAACTTCTCTGAACGGAAGGAAATTTTTATTCATTGGATTTAGTTCGTGTTGATTATTCCTTCCGGAAAGAAATGTCGGCAAAATCATCGGAATTTATTAAGAGGTAAAATCAGAATGCGGTCCGAATTCGGTACGACGCATCTAATTTTCCACGATTACAGTTTAAATCTCGTTCAGACATCAATGCGAAATGTCTATAAAACATCAGAGTTACTTCAGACTTCAGTATTTGTGTCGACCCTTTCATTCGTTTTTTAGTACAAAGTCGATCACAATTCGGAATCGAAATCGGAACGTTTTGCCGCCTTAACATATTTATGACCGAATTCTGACGTTTGGTTAGCTGGTACCATAGACCAATACATACATAGATAATTTTATTCGCTCAATAAAATAAACGTCATAGGTACGATGGAAAGTAAACATTGGATTTTGGAAAACATGGGTTCAATAATACCAGATAGACGCAATAGTAAACAACGTTCAACAAAGGAACAACAACCGAATTTCGTGTTTTTGTGGCAAACTAGTTGTGCTAAATATAATACAAATGTATACCAACGATAAGTCAACAAAAGAGTGCAAAATACATTTAAATTCTTCAGTTCTACACCAAAACGACATGAAAAGGTTAAGTAAACATATTTTGTAACTCCACCTGGTGTACGCTAATTTTAAATTTAATGGCTCTCATTTCCACAAACCTACGATGAAGAGTGTGAAATGAAACGTCAGATGAGAGAATAAAAGTATCTATGTATGTATTGGTATACGGCTGGTACGAACGTACGAACCATGGATTAATACTTATAGGGCCATAATTACAACTTGCCTTTAAAGTCAATGTTAGGAAAAGGTAACTTTAGTTTGGTAACTTTAGAAAAGGTTGTCGATCTACTAGTTCTCCCACCAAATTTATGATATTTGGCCTGGTGTGATATTTACGTTTGATGTTGAAAATAATTGCTTTACTAATACCAGATAGAGGCAATGGTTCAAAACAACGAACAAAATAACAACAACGGCATTTCGTTTTGAGTGTTAAAATTATTGTGTTAAATACAACACAAAAAGAGTCAATAAAAAAGTGTAAAACACATTTAAATTTCACAGTTTTTCACCAAAATGTCATGAAAAACTAAAGCAAGAAGTTATTGTAATTTCACCTGGTGTATGTCACTTTTCGTCAAACATCTCTCTATCACACCGACCGCATCACGAAGAGTGTGAAAGGAAACGTCAGATGAACCAAATATTCTCTCTAGTATGAGATTACTCTATGGTACGAACATTCTACTTTGGGTGATTATTGCGAAAAATTTTCTTATTTATATGCGTTTTACTTTTGAATTTTACAATAACTGTCCAGCGGACCAAAACTTCGTATACGATATCGCATACGAGAGTTACGCGAAACTTTTGCGGGTAAAACTCTCGAAAACAGATCCGAAAACGATTGGAAAATGAATCATCAGTCGCTCAGTTTGTGGCAGTAAAAGTTTCGATTACGATGTCTTGCAAGAGATTCGTTTGCGAGACTTTTGCAATATCTTTTGCGAGAACAACACGAAAAACAAAACAAAATGCAATTGCCTAAACTTTGTTGTTTTGTCGTGTGCCTGCACGTGTGTGCCTCTGTTTGCCACACGACAAAACGACAACAATGTTTCTCTCTCTTTTTTCTTCCGTTTAGCACCCGTTTTTAAACCAGTTTGCGAACATTTGGGCGAGTTCAATTTCTCCCCCGGTTTTGGTCCGGTAAATACTCGTTTCTAAGCCCGTTTGCGAGCATTTAGCGTAACAATCGCTAAGGCAAGGTTTTTTGCCCGCTGGGTGTTGCCATTACATTACTGCAAGTGTATTGGTGAGCATCTGCATTAGACTCATAGTCTAATAATATAAGTCGACGCGTGGCGTGTTGTTGTAATAATAAACGATTTTGACAGAATTTTGTTGTACTATTGTTATGACAATACACTCGATATGTCAAAATCATTTTATATACGAAGAGAGGCAAAGGAAAAACGCCAAAGTAAATAATTACATGCATAGAATTACATGTATTAAAAAAAAAGTAATAGGCAGAAAGTTGGAACGCATTTAAGATCCAAATTGGTAAGTATCCATCAGTAAGTCCATACATATGTATGTAGGTAATTTTAGTTACTTCTTCTATATATTTTTAGACATCAAAAAAACTACAGGCGGTGAAACGACCAGCGTAAGCAAAGAGGGCAAGGAAGATTCAAAACAAATGATGCGACAAGTTTGACACTTCGAGTGTATTACGTAAACAAAGAATGATAAAAAGAAACAACCCGATAACAAAATGCCTGATCAGCTGGGCTTATGCTTCCACTTATATTATTACACTATGATTAGACTTGTGTCGAACTTGTTCACTAGTTCTCGAACTCGTTCATTTAAGGTGCCCGGACATAACAATCACGAACATACTCGCCGTGTCGAACATGTGCATTATGTTCGTGAGGGTGATGTCTGGTCACCCTAAATGAACTAGGCAGTTCATGAACTACCCACCTCTAATCTGCATGTGATATGAACATTTTGCTTTAGTTATACATTTATAGGTATGTAGTATCGCATGACTCTCTCTCTCTGACTGTATAAATATATATCGTCATGGGCTCATTTTGCAAGGAAAAATTGTGTACTGTCAATAAGCGTGTTTTGGTTACACCGCTTGCTTATATATTCGCTTGTTTTGAATGAAGCACTTACCAAAGACTTAGCGACGAGAATCATTTTCGCTAAGTTTAAACAAATTTTTTTTGAAATCTTTTACCGTTTTCAACCCTTATTCATATTTTTTTAATAAAATGACATCGTTAAATTGCCGTTTTCTTTGCAATTTTCGCTTACTTGTAACCAAAACACGACTAATATGTGCAGTCATATGTTCTGACAAGCATAATGACACCGTCTGCGTATTCATTTTTTTACAGCAATTTCTTTGCCCAATATCTACTTCGATGCACTTGGATGGAATTATGTAACTCGGTGCATCAGGGATGAGAACTGATTGTGGTAAAATGGTACCGAAAGAGCTATTAAGTTGTAGTTCGAAATATTGTGGTTTTCAAGAAATTTATTTCATATAAACTATTCGACTGCTATCGGTGAAAAACGACTATGTATTTCAAATTGTTTATTTTTTTTCAGTTCTAAATGCAAAATCTTGATCATTTCTGAATTTAATTTTTTTTCAATATGAAGTAGAAAATCGCAATTACAATTGAATTGCTTATTTTAGAAACCACATTCCACATTCACATTTCAACCCTGCGTTTACACGAGACAAGAAAATTGGGAATCCATGTGTATTAGTTGTCAAAGAAGAGACAAATGTGTGTGTAACGTATGTGTCCAGAGAAATAAAGGGGTTTTCAACAGAGACGCTGCAAAAGTAAATCGATAGGGACAGCAAACGACGCCATATTTTTTTCCCGCTCTTTTGACATTTATCTTCAGTAACGTTTGCCATTTCATCATGGAAAGATATACGAGCCAACAACGAGTCGAAATTATTAAAATTTTCTACCGAAATTTGGAGTCAGTGGCCTCAACTTTAAGAGCGCTACGTCCGATGAGGCTCATTTGTGGCTGAATGGCTTCGTCAATAAGCAAAATATGCGTTAGTGGTCAGATCCATGAGTCATCATTGCATCCCGAAAAAATTACGGTTTGGTGCGATTTATGGGCCGGCGGCGTCATTGGGCTGTACTTCTTCCGTGATGATCAAGACCGGCACATTACTGTGAATGCGAATCGCTACCGTTGAATGATAAGCGAATATTTTTGGCCCCAATTGGATAATATGGACTTGGAGGACATGTGGTTCCAACAGGACGGCGCCACAAGCCACACAGCGAATGCCACAATCAATTTATTGGAAACCAAGTTTGGTGAACGTGTAATCTCACGAAATGGCCCAGTCGATTGGCCGCCTCGGTCGTGCGATTTGACGCCGTTAGATTATTTCCGGTGGGGCTACGTCAAGTCTATGGTCTATGCCAACAAGACAGCGACGATTGATGAACTTCGTACGAATATCGAACGTGAAATTGCAGCAGTAACGGCCGATTAATGCTTGAAAACCGTCGAAAATTGGGTTCAGCGTCTGGACTTCTGCAAGAGGGCCCGTGGTGGCCATGCAAAAGAAATCGAGTTCCATACATAATGGCATCGAACGTACTTTCACAGGAATAAAGAATTTGGTATTGGTATCTAAACCCGGTTTTGTTTTATTTCAAAAAACTTTTATAGCGCTCTTATTGAAAACCCCCTTACAAAACCGTACACTTTTATGCAACCGCCGTCAGTGTCGTTTCGTATGATTTCAATATCATTAACAAAATCTCCAAATAAAAATATATTTCCCGAATTGTGCTGACTTTTCGGATTATTTAAAAAACAAAAGTGTTTTTCCCCCAATTTTTCTGGCATTTGCTTTCAACCAGCAATGTAAATGTTTTCATTTTACTGCTTTTTTAACTACTATTGCAGTACAACACTGTGCTCTCTCTCATTTTTACTGTGATGTCAAACAAATTACAGAAAAATGAGCCAAATTGTTGCGTTTTTTTTTTTTGTATGGAAATATTTATGGGGTGATTTAGGCTCAAATCGTCTCGAGAGCGAAATTACGGTGTTTCGCTAAAACGCAGTAAATATGAAAAGGCTATAAGACTTTTTTCCTTTTCAGCACAAAATTATTGACTCATATAAGAATATGAATGTTTTGTAAACTGGGTATTAATAGCATGATACGAAACCGTGATTTCAGTATCTTTTTTGTACAACTATTTAAAATAAACCGAACAAATAAAATAATAAATTAAATAACTCACTAAGGCCCAATTCTTGAGCGGACGGACAATCATCTTTGATCAATAATGAAACATGACCCTAACTACGATTTCTTAGGCTAAAATTTCATTGCTTTGGTCATTGAATTTGACCAATGTTGGTCATTTAAACTGTGATCAAGTGGCAATATGACTTTGACAGAAACCGAAAGGAAGAATAAGAACAAAGCTTCTTTAAGCTGTAATGTGGAAAATAAAAACCTTTACCTCGACCGAATCGAACGATTTCGTTTGTTATCTTCACAAAAAAGTTAGGGATCATCAGTTCAGAATCAGTATGTCTTAAAAACATCCACCTCACTGTTTGAAAAACACGTTGTTTGTTTTAAATTCTTATTTCAGGAAATAGAATATGTCCAGTATTACTAAAAGTTGTTGACCAACAAATGTAAGGATAAGATAAATGGAATTATTAGGTTTTAGTGAATATCATTAACTTATTTAGAAAATGTTTTTTCGTTAAATGTTAATCTTGTAATACAGATTTTCTTATTTCCAATCATCAGTAATGAAATATATGAGTCTTTTCTAGTGTATTCGAAAGCTAGCGGGCTCTTCAACCTTTTTCTTCTATGGTGAATTTGTCATAACTAATTACAACACACAAAGATAATCCAAAATTCCAGAACATGGTTTCAATTTCTCCCCCGGCCACCTGCTATTTCTTTCAGTGAGTGTAAAACTAGAAACCCTATAGCTCACTGATTATGAGAAGATCTTCCCAGGCTCTTTATGGAATGTAGTGGGAAACAATTTGGTTGTAGTTTGTTTAACAAAACAATATAAGTTTGTTTAACAACCGTTATTCGATTTTTAATTGCACAATTTCATACCTGTTGTTAAATTTGGCAGTCATGTTAACATTTTAACCGAAATTCAAATTTAAAATGTGTGTTTTATATAAAATTTTGAATGTCAATTCACAATCAACTCATTTAATAACACCAAGGAACTAAATGAAACTTTATCAAAAATAACAGGTTTTGCCAATGAAATCTGGTATAGGGGTCAAAAAATATACGTGTATCTGCATTTTGTAAGATTCTCAGGAATGTTATTTTAGGCGTGTCGAAGTTTCCCCCTTTTGAGCATTCTCATGATGAATCGGTATAGAAAACCATGCTAATTTTTTTTTAATTTTATGTATATTCATATTCTTTACTATAGATATTATATCTACAGATTACTCTTGCTTTGTATAGTAAAATTTTACGTTTTTTCTATATACCCTCTAAAACTCAGTTTTGTGGGACATTTTATCATCAATTCGGAATAAGTACGAATTTTCCGTTTAGACTAGTTTTTGGCATTCAAGTTGAGTTTTGAGCTTTGGTGTATTTTTGTTGTACATTTCAGCAACTTATACCCCTGTTTTAGGGGTGTTTTTACCATTTTCCACGAAAGGGCCAAACGAGCTGGAGCTACCAGGTTAAAATGTTCCACGGAGGATTCTAAATAAAATTGCTGAACACATCGTATACCTAAAACGTAAGGATAACAGGTCCTTTCAAGGGCCGCCCTAGCAATATCTGATTTCGGCCGCCTAAGTATGTATATATTGTTACGAATTTCCTTATTCGTCCTTTTTGCGTTGTTTTATTCCCAATAATAAAACAAGGTTCGTTTTCAATTACGATAATTACAACGGTATAACTTCCTTTTCGTCGGTGGTGCAATGGTTAGTGTGCGCGGCTCTTGTACATGAGATCCTGGGTTCGAACCCTGCTCTGACCACCTTAAAATTTCTTTCGGCGGCGGTCACCTCGCATAGTGACGGCGACACTATCGAGTATATAGCCATGAAAAAGCTTCTCAAAATACCGTTCGGAATCGGTGTAAAACTGTAGGTCCCAATCAGTGAGTGCAAACTGGAAAGCGCACAGCTCAGTGATTGTGAGAAGTTCTCCCCTGTCCCTTCATGGGATGTAATGGGAAACCATTTATTTTTTTATAACTTCCTTTTATTTTACTTATATAGTACAACAGTTTACTTTATTTGTAACACTTTAACAAGTCTTATATTTTACTATCGATTCGCGTTGCTTACTTTCGGGGTTTAATCGCAAACTGAACTATCCATTCCAAGGACCTCGCTATTTATACCAACTCACCATACTCAAATGAAATTATATCTAGCGAATTCAAGAACCTTCTAGCCGTTCTTGTTGTTACTTATTGTAGAATCATCTCGAATGGTGGAGAATTATCTTAACTGAGGCGAATTCATGCTACTGGTTTAGCGAGCTGGTATGTTGCTACAATGCATACTTTCAGGCGCAGCACTAACCGCCTGTTATTTACATAATCTTAGTAGAGTCATTAAGAGCAAGCAAAAGCTTTTACTTATTCGTAACACTGCCGCCCACTTAAGCCTGTTCGTCCCGAGCAGGCTGGACCCCCCGTTTTAAATACAGGGATAGTCTTTCCAGATGCACGACTTCCATTTTAGCTCTTGGACTTTGACTTTCCTGGATTCTATAAACCACGTCATTTATTCGTTTGACAACCTTGTAAGGGCCTTCCCAGTGAGTCTGAAGTTTTGGATATAAACTTTTCTGGCGCTGTGGGTTGGACAGTAAAACTAGCTGACCCTAATGGAATCCTTCGGAATTTGCCGCTTGGTCGTACCTGGCTTTCACCTTATTACTGACCAACTTCATTCTGCTGCGAACAAACTCGTGAAGTTCGCTAAGCTCTCCTGGGATACCATCATTCTCCCCACTGTCGGGTGTTAGGCAGTTGCCAAACTCCAAATGTCTAGGGAGCTTTAACTCTGTCCCGAAGACGGCACTAGCTGGTGATCGCGCAGTGGTATCCTGGGTGGCCAACTGGTATGCTAAAAGGAATTTTGATATGCGTTCGTCTCAGAATTTTCTATCCTTACTGACGATCTTGCTCAAATATTCTTCAAGAGCCTGATTAAATCTCTCTAACGTGCCGTCAGTCCGATGGTGCACTGATGTCGTTCTTATACCACGAATTCCGTTCCTCTCGCATATTTCTTTCAAAATGGCAGATTCAAAATTCCTACCCTGCTCCGAATGCAGTTCTAAAGGGACACCAAAACGACTTATCCAGTTGTTCACGATAGCTTTGCTTATTATTTTCGCTTTTTTATTCGGAATAGCGTACACCTCGGGCCATTTACTGAAGTAGTCCATAACGACTAGGGCATATTGGTTCCCAGAGCCACACTCATGGATATTCGCTCGAAGGGAGCACTTGGGCCCTCCAGATGTCTCTGTCCGCAACTCCTCCGCGTAGGTCCTTTAGTTGTCAAGCACTGAGTGCAGCCTGCAATCCACTCGGTTACAGCTTTTTGACGACCAACCCAATAGAAACGTTCACTTAGTTTCTCCATAGTTTTGCCTTTGACGGGGTGCCTACCACTCGGACCATTATGAGATTCTGCAATTATCCCTTTAACTTTCAAGGCAGGTACCACAATTAGATTTTTCTCCGTTTTACCATCTTCACTTTCCCATACACGGTATAGACAGCCTTCTAGCAATCGCAGGCTATTCCACTGGGCCCAATATGATTTTAAAACGGGGCTTTCTGAAGCGATTTCATTCCGCGTTAATTGTCTATCCTCTTCCTTTGCCAAAATAATTTTTGCCAATACAGGATCACTTCTCTGTGCCGTGAACCACTCGTCGTCCGATTCAATTCTCAGGGATCGGACGTCAATAATTTGCTCTTTTATCCCAGCCTTAGAATCCTACTTATTTACTCGGCCATTATCGCTGAAGGTCTGACCGTTTTCGCGGGTCTCTACAGTCCCGCCCTATATGGCCACGTTCGCCATGATTGTTACCTTTCAATTTTGTTGCTTGCCATAGCGCTTTCGTGAGAATCCGTATCACTTCTTTCAGTTCGCTAACGGCGCCTTTCAAATCTTTTGATTTGCCTTCCGTTTCTACCCTTCGCACATGATGTGTCTGTTGACTGGAAACAGCCCTCGGCGTCTCATTCGCCAAAGCAAATTAAACTGTTTCCACAAATGTAGCTCTTTGTGAGGCAAATTCCGCATATCTAACGTCAGGATCGTTAATGCCCCTAACAAATGCCTCTATCTTAAATTGCTCTACGAAAGTTTGGGGTTCTCCAGGATATGCCACCAATACCAAGCGTTCCACATCCGTTGCGAAGTCCTGAAGTGTTTTATCATGCTTTCGCACTCGGCCTCTTAATTCCATGCGATATAAATCCTTCTTGTGATCGCCACCATACTTGCGTTGTAACGCAGCCAGTATATCCACGTAGTTGTTTCTGGCACTGACGGGAATGCTCTGAAGAACTACTGCTGCGGTACCTTTCAGTGCTAAAATTAGCTATACTGTTTTGTCGTTGCTGTTCCACAAGTTCTAAATTGTGACCATTTCGAATTGGAATTTAAAAACGTCGAATGGTGTAAAGCCATCGAAACTGGGAGCTTTCAATCTACTAGAGCCTTCAGAAATTACTCGCACTGGACCGTCTTGCAACTGAACTTCACTCATTTTCCTTTGCAATTCGCTTACATCATTGTTTAGTTCCCGTTCGACTTCCACGAACTTATGTTCGACTTCATCAATCTTCTGCCCAATTTCCTCGATTTTTTCTTTAACCTTTTCGAATTTAACGTTCACTTGAATCTCCATATTGCCCACAACTTCAGAGATTTCTTGCAGTTTCTCTTTTGTGGCATTGGATGTTTCCTGCATAATTCGAGAATTTTCACTAAAATTCTTTTCCAGTTTGTCGTTAATTATGTGAGAATTTTCGCTCAATTTCTCGTCCATAATTCTAGAATTCTCACCAAATTTCTCATTCATAATTCTAAAATTTTCACCAATCCTTCCTGAAATAACGTCCAGCTTCGCGTTAATAATTCTAGAGTTTTCGTCCAATTTTGCAAACTTTTCCATCATGGCCGCAAACATTGTAGAAACATCTACATTACCAGTTGCTTCATTTGCAGATACCTCCATTTCTTCTTTGCATTCAAACTGGTATTTGCCAATGTCAATGTTTCGGCGCTTGAATTCTTCTATTAATCGCCTCTGCAGCTCTACCTTATTACCAGCTGTCGGTTGATCCAATTTACTCAACTCCTTTTTTAATTGTTCAACTTTGAGTTCTTCAAACTTCATCGTTGTCCTTAATTCGTAATTTCACTTCTGACACCAATGTTACGAATTTCCTTATTCGTCCTTTTTGCGTTGCTTTATTCCCAATAATAAAACAAGGTTCGTTTTCAATTACGATAATTACAACGGTATAACTTCCTTTTATTTTACTTATATAGTACAACAGTTTACTTTATTTGTAACACTTTAACAAGTCTTATATTTTACTATTGATTCGCGTTGCTTACTTTACGGGGTTAAATCGCAAACTGAACTATCCATTCCAAAGACCTCCGCTATTTATACCAACTCACCATACTCAAATTAAGTTATATCTAGCGAATTCAAGAACCTTCTAGTCGTTGTTATTGTTACTTATCTTTGTAGAAGCATCTCGAATGGTGGAGAATTATCTTAACTGAAGCGAATTCATGCTACTGGTTTAGCGAGCTGGTATGTTGTTACAATGCATACTTTCAGGCGCAGCACTAACCGCCTGTTATTTACATAATCTTAGTAGAGTCATTAAGAGCAAGCAAAAGCTTTTACTTATTCGTAACAATATGTAGCCTAAGTATGTTAAAGTCCACTGTCTTCGATGTAAATCTATTTCAATATGACTGTTACGTGTACGTTGCAAGAGTACTGCATTAGAAATTATTTTGGGTCAGTAGATACGGAGTATTTGTCTCAGACAACGATTGACAAACGTTTGGACCTTCTTCATTGTCAGCTCCGTTAAGCTCCAAGTGGTTAATCCGTTCAACAGTACAGACTTCACACTGCGATTTGATATTCGTAATTTTGTCATTCCCAATATCCTCTTATTGCGCCTAGTTTTGTACAGGAGTAGGAATACAATACGTGATTTACTTCTCCGCTAACTTATATCCGTCGCAGAGCCACCATCCTTGTAATATTGCATCCTAAATAGTTGATTGAATCCACGCCTTCAATTAACGGAGTAGTCCGTTCTGTTCGAATACGCATTAGCTTTGTCTTCTTTATATTTATTCAACAATCCTACTTTTTCAAATTTTTCGTAAGTAGAAGAAATATCGTGGGTGACAAGACACATCCTTGTCTAACTCCTGGAGATATGTTGAAAGATTTGCTTTCCTTTCCATTAAAACGAACTTTGTACGATCACGTGTTTTGGCTGTGCTGTGTCAAATTGGAGCATAGAATTTGATCGGACATTATTGATGTGTCCCGCAGACGGTCCGTATTGTATTTTACGGGTTTGTCCCTAATACCGTTGGCAGCTGCTGAACGGAGACGGAAGATGCTCACAAAGAGTTTATGATCACTATCAATATCAGCACCACGTCTAGTTTTGAAGTCCAGCAAGGAACCCAAAAACATTTTGCTGACAAGTATATGGTTAATTTGATTAACTGATCAGGTCAATCCCATGTGTACTTGTGTACAGTTCCAAGACCATGTCTTCTCATCACTTTCTATAGTTTGTTGTTGTCGTTGCGCACTAGCCCTAGGTGAAAGAAGAATTCCGACTGCGTTTATACGTTCCGTATCATTGCCGGAGTATATAAAGCAGTGATCAGATGGTAATTGAGATTTGCCACTATTAAGCCAAAGTACTTCGCTCAGGCCTATGATGTCCACATTGTACGATTCCATAATTCGTTTAACCTTCTCAAGTCTGGATTGTAGGATTCCATAATTCGTTTAACTTTCTCGAGTCTCGATTTCTTTCATTCCAAGTACCAATCATAAAGCCGTCATAAATGTCGTTATCGAGGGAGCATGTTTTGTATTTGAACTTATTGTAGTTTCTGTAATGATTGAAATTTAAGACGAGTGATTCATTACAGCTTCCGGTCAGGTATACATCATGTATCATCGAGTTACCAGTCCATATCCGTAGTGTTTAGTAAACAGCAGGGGCACCTCGTCTAGGATGTGGTTCTTTACCACGCTGTACGGTCTTGGCAAGAACTCTTCCTGTCCCTGTGCACTATCAATTTTGCACTCGCCTCAAAGACCGGTCAACCAACGTGAAATACCCGCTTTTCGACACGATTAAGACTAAAAAAGTGGTTTCATCGGGTCTTGTATTTTGGCCACTAATCCCACCACTACAAATTTGGTGCAATGGTTACATGAGAACGTGGGTTCAATCCCTGCTCTGACCACCTTACATTTCTGTCGACGACGGTCACCTCGCTTAGTAACGGCGACACTATAGAGTACCTAGTCATGACAAAAGCTTCTCAAACTACCGTTTGGAACCGGTGTTAAACTGTAGGTCCCAATCAATGAGTATACAAGTAGAAAGCGCACAGCTCACTGGTTGTGAGAAGCTCTCCCTAATCCCTTCATGGAATGTAATGGGAAACTTATTATTTACTACGTAATTATCAACAGTACGTAAACATTAGCAGCCGCAGCACTTGACGAAAGTGTTGGAACAATTAGAATGGAATAAACACTACCAACTTTCCGGTGGTATTTAAATATTATGGCGATTTCTTGTCTGCGAAAAATTCAGCATTTGTTCTGCCCTTTGCCCTAAAAGTGCCTTTTTGTGTTCGTTTGTGTAAAAAGTGGAACCCTTCTTCACGGTTTTGTGTTCGTTTCTAAGAATGTTGCACTCAAAAAGTGCAAAAATGTTGAATTATCTGCCCTATCAGCGAGACACGGGAGAGTATGTTGCCCGGTAAAATAGCTCACAAACTGTCTCTTTGTATGTGGTCTTTGTCCATGCTAAGCTAATATGTATACCTTTTGTGTGGGGTGCGAAGCTAATTTATGCAGCTTCAAATCACTTACCTTCTCAAACAAAGTGGCCGAAACATTAGTAAAGCGGGAATAACAACAAAATACCAATAGTATTGGTACTTTTTCGACCAGTTTGTATGAAGAGTGGTCGAATATTGGTTAATATGGTTAAGTCGGTGGTGCAATGGTTAGTGTGCGCGGCTCTTGTACATGAGATCGTGGGTTCGAACCCTGCTCTCACCACCTTAAAATTGCTTTCGGCGGCGGTCACCTCGCATAGTGACGGCGACACTATCGAGTATATAACCATGAAAAAGCTTCTCAAAATATCGTTCCGAATCGGTGTAAAACTGTAGGTCCCAATCAGTGAGTGAAAACTGGAAAGCGCACAGCTCAGTGATTGTGAGAAGTTCTCCCCTGTCCCTTCATGGGATGTAATGGGAAATCATTTTTTTTTATGGTTAAGCGAGGTAAATAAAACATGCTAAAAAAGCAAAAGGAAGAATACAGTTGTGCGAAAATGCAACATCTCTATGTTCGTTTCTCACCCCAAAAAGAACTCAACTTTGAAGGGGCGATGGCAACAGTTTTTAAATGTTGAAAACGAAATCACCATTAGTTAAACCTTAGTGTAACGCATTTTACTACTAATAAAATTAAATTAAATAAATAATACATCGACGGAAAGTATGCAAATTTAGGGATTTAAAAACCATTGTCCATTGTCCGGATTGACGTGTCAGAAACTAGAACGATCTTCTGTAGCTGATAAAAAGTACCAAATTGGTAACTCTATCATCTCTAATATAGTACTAGCGGGCATGTGTATGTATGAGTGTAGCAGTGTCTGGTGCATAGATTAATACTTATAGTAGATCTACTAGTTCTCCCACCAAATTTATGACATTTGGCCTGGTGTGATATTTACGTTTGATGTTGAAAAGAATTGCTTTACTAATACCAGATAGAGGCAATGCTTCAAAACAACGAACAAAATAACAACAACGGCATTTCGTCTTGTGTGTTAAAATTATTGTGTTAAATACAACACAAATGTATGCTAACAATAACAGTCAAAAGAAAAGTTTAAAACACATTTAAATTTCACAGTGTTTCACCAAAATGGCATGAAAAATTAAAGCAAGAAGTTATTGTAATTCCACCTGGTGTATATCACTTTTCGTCAAACATCTCTCTATCACAACGACCGCATCACGAAGAGTGTGAAAGGAAACGTCAGATGAGCCAAATATTCTCTCTAGTCTAAGATTACTCTATGGTCTGGTGAGTTCTAATTTAATCTTTTGCAGTAAACGTCACCCACTTGTCGACCGTCTTCCTTCCAAATTGCGAATTTTCTTCTGCATATTGCTTGTGTGGTTTTTTTGTCGTCTTCGTCTTTTTTGCGTTTTGTTGCCTTCGTTTGTTTGGGAGGTTAAGTGTGAGTGTGTTTGCATTTCTTGATGTGCCTTCGTCCATAGTTAAAGGCTGAATAGATGACGCAGTGTAGTTGTTGTTGTTATTGTTGTTGTTGTTGTTGTTGTTATTATTATTACTATTATTATAGTATGAACTATTTCGGAATGGTATTGATGCTTATCTTGGCATACGTGCGTATGTATGTATGTTGTAGGTACGAGCAGCCATGGTGTAGAATTTAGTTGCCGTTGTTATTATTGATGCAACCGAATAATATGTAAACATTCTTCAGTTGCTAAAGCACATCCATACATACATACATATATATGTATGTATGTACTTATGTATGTATGACCTAACCCAGTTGGCAAAACAGTCACACATGAACACGTCTTCAAAGATTTCTTGCAGACATTTAGAAATATTTCACGCAAGACGTATGTACATACATATGTAAATCCATTAAATTTTCATTGATGCTCCAATAGAAGAAATCATCTTTCACGACCAGCTGCAAGACAAAAATTACAAAAAGAATATTGTCAACGACAAGCTGGGCGACAAAACATTGATATTGTTATGTATGTATCAATCAGATTAGTAATTTCTTCTTTGAAGCAGAACAGAATAAAAGTAACGGGACACAGTTACAACAACAAAATATAAATCAAAAGAATGTACAAAAGTTGATAAGTTTATTGAAATCATTCGACCAGACAGGTGCGAGGGTAGATATGGTAAATTTCTCATTTTGGTAATATATTTTTATATAATTAGTTTGGTAAGTTATATATTTCTACCCCCTCATTTATAAAATCCCTTATTCGTAGCCTTTTATGAATAAGGGATTAAAATATTAAAAATAAAATTTAATTACACAGAATCTAGCAGTTTATGAACAAAACTTCTATATATGTACAGTGGGTCACAATGAAAATGGTCCACTTGTGACCAAACACTTTAAAGTGCAAAAAGTATAAGAATCCATATTAAATGCAAACGAAAGGAGGCTTAATAAGTTAGTTTATTGCATTCAAATAATAATTACATTAAAAATTTTATTATTTCAAAAATATGTTACATAAAAATTAAGATTAACCGGAAAAAGCGAAAAATTCATGTCACAGTGAAAATGGTCCAGGTAGGTTTATGTTTGTTAAATACAGTATAAATAGAAAAATCTACATTTTTAATATTTTGTTGGCTATCCTTTCTGTTGAATAACTGCATTAAGGCGAGTTTGAATTGATTCCACCATCCTTTTTGTGTATTCTGGGCTTATTTAATCCCACTCCTCCAAAAGGACCTTTTATAAATCATTTTTGTTTGAAATGTCATGTTTGCATATTTCGATTTCCAGTTTCTGCCACAAATTTTCAAGTATGTTAAAATCTGTTGATTGGGGAGGAGTTTTGATTACTCTGGGACAATGATACAGCAGCCATTCTTTAACAATTCCAGGCGTGTGCTGCGGATCATTGTCCTGATCGAAATGAAAACTGTCACTTTGTTTCAGATTGTTGTTTTTAAATATTGCATTTTACCCATATTCTCTTCAACAAAGTGCAATTTGCCAATATCAGCATCCGAAGAAGCACCCCAGACCACCATGTTTAACTGTCGCACGCAACAGCTTAGGGTTCATCTCCTGGTTGGGGTTTCTCCAAACGATTATTCTGCCATCTGACTCCAAAATGTTGTATTTTCTCTCATCCGTGAATAAGACGTTCTTCCAGAATGAAAAGTCTTTAACAGCGTAACTGTGAGCAAACTGTAAACTGTATTTTTATTCTTTGAGCTTACAAATGGCTTCTTGCGTGCAATTCTGCCATTTAATCCATTATTTCGGAAGACTCTCCGGATGGTCTCGGCGTTGTAGCTTATAGTTAATTGCTTCTCAACCATATCCCGTAGTTTCGGTGCACTTAACCTTGGTTTAATATTGGTTTGGTTAATTATCAACCGTTCCTGACGTTTGCTGAATAACTTTTTTGAACTAACTTTCAGTTTATTTATAACTCGGTCTTCAGTTTTAAACCGGTGAATTATGTTTTCAACTGTGGTGCGGGCTTTGCCAACAATTATCTGTGACTTTTTCAATTTTTATAGTGCTCCAGTATTAAATTTTTCATCTGGAGTGTGTATGGCGATGCATCTTGAAAATTTTAAATAAAAAACTGAGGGAAATGTTCAAAACCGTCTTTGTTTCAGTGCATAAGTGTCAACAAAAGTAAACAGAAGAAAAATGAACAAAAATGTGAAAAGTTTCCTTTATATTTCATAGATTTGTATAGTGGACCATTTTCACTGTTTTTCTCCTTTTTCGGTTAATCTTAAGTTTTATGTAACATATTTTTAAAATAATAAAATTTTTAATGTAATTATTATTTAAATACAATACACCAGCTAACAAAGCCTCTTTTCGTTTACATTTAATATTGATGCTCATACTTTTTACACTTTGAAATGTTTGGTCATAAGTGGACCATTTTCACTGTGACCCACTGTATATTGTCTTTTTAACTTACAAAACCTACTAAGGAAGGAACAACACACGAACACTTCGTTGAAGAGCTCCCTCCGCTCGTCAGTTAGACGCATTAAAAATACCCAAAACAAAAAGAAAACTCCCGCCTTCAAAGCCGAAACTAATTGTTATTTTTTTTTTTTAATTTTATTGGTTTTAATAATTGAAGGGATATTTTAATTTTCGTTGTTATTTAAGTTAAATACGTAGAAAAATTTGTAGTACAGGAAAAAATATGGTCTGACCACTTACCCATTGAGATGAAAATGAAAATACGCTCAATTCATCAGCAACATATCTCTACATATATAAAAATTACGTGTATGTTCGTGATCGCTAAACTCAAAAACTACTGGACCGATTTTGACCAAATTTTATATGCATGCTCTATGGGCCGTGAGTAGTGTTTCTGTGTAGTTTGAAGTTCGTCCGACAGATGGCGCAATATTTAGTTTTTTTGTGTTTTTGCACCGTGATAAAATAGATGGCGCCCACGTCGAGATATTAATCATTGTTTACCATCTGATGTTATAAATACTTTTGAAGGCAGGACGAACGAAGTCTGCCGGGTCAGCTATATCAGATAAATTTTTACCAAAACTGCAATTCAAACACAAAAACATTGATCAATATCACATAAATATACGGAAAATACTCTTGTCAGAAACTCAAATTAAAGTACAATTTTTCTGCAAGGATTTAACGCAGATAATAAAGAGAGCCTATGATAAAATGAACACGAAAAATAAAAGTACAACTAATTTTGTAAGAAAGCAAAAATGGTTTAATATAAAATGTTTAAATGCACGGATCCAGTCCTTTAAAAGTTTTCGTAAATTTAAGAAATCTAATAATGACGAGGATAAGATGTACTATGCTGCTATGAACAAGAAGTTTAAAGATATATGCAAAGAGGAGGAAGTAAAATATCAACGGATGCTGGATAAGATGATAGACGGATGTATGTCTGCCAAAGAATGGTGGAAGATAGCAGAGGAAATAAGAGGTGAAATCAGAGATTCAACGATTGGTGTCGGGGCAACTAAACTCAAGAATTATTTTAACCCTGCTGTTAGATTAGAAAAAACTTACGAATCTTAGATTGAGGGACCATTTGGTCCATACTGCAATTTTCATCCAAAATAATAATTTTATCTTATTCTTTGTAACTATTTTGGTTCAAAAATTTCTAAAGCAAGTATTTGACATATCAAAAACATCCGCTAACATATCAAAAACATCTTCTAAATATTTGACATGAATTTACATTCGCTTGGTAATGAAAAAATGTACTATTGACCAAATGGTCCTCTAACCTAAGATTCGTCATTTTGTATTTTTCTCAGTCCTGAATAAAGTTAGAAAATTTAATTTTCGCACATAACATTGTTTTATTAAAAGACCCCATTAGCAGAAAAATTTAGTCAGTATATATCACCGTTCCAAAGTTACAAGGGAAAACAGAAAAAATTTGGACCAAATGGTCCTAATCTAACAGCAGGGTTAAACACAGAACAAACTTCGCGTGATATTCACTATGCTTTTGAGTACCATGAAGATATAGATCTTAACAGTCAAGTTAGCCTGTCAGAAATTAAGGAAGCTTTAAAGAAAGCCAAGGACAAAAAGGCCCCGGAAGAAGATAGAGTTCCGTATGAGTTCTACAAATATGCACCACACGATCTGCTATTAGAATTGGTGAAAACTGCAGACATAATGTACGATACAGCTGTAATTGATGCGTCTTTCATAAAGTGTAGTTTATCCCATCCACAAAAAGGGTGATTTATCTTTGCCAAGCAACTACCGTGGAATATCATTTATGAACAGTGTGGCGAAAATTATAATGGGTATATATAATGGGTTATAATGTGGCCGTCGGTGGTGCAATGGGTAGTGTGCCCCCCTCTTGTACTTGAGATCCTGGGTTCGATCCGTGCTCTGACCACCTTGAAATTTCTTTCGACGGCGGTCACCTCGCATAGTGACGGCGACACTATCGAGTATTTAGCCATGAAAATGCTTCTCAAAAATACCGTTCGGAACCGGTGTAAAACTGTAGGTCCCAATCAGTGAGTATACAACTAGAAAGCGCACAGCTCTCTGGTTGTGAGAAGCTCTCCCCGATTCCTTCATGAGATGTAATGGGAAACCATTTATTTATTCTGTCGGAGAGACTCTACAGCTGGGTAGAAAGAAATAAAATTATTAATGAATTCCAAGCTGGTTTCCGAAGAAACTACTCCACAGCTGACAATATTTACAACTTGACATCAATTGCTCACATAAATTTTCAACGCAATAGAAAACGTACGCATTTTTTCTTGATTTTAGAGCTGCTTTCGATAAAATATCACGAAACGCACTCATTTTCAAGCTGCATGAAATGGGAATATCTTCTAAAACTGTAATTTTTATAGAGAATATGTACAGAAATACAAAATCAGCTGTATGGACAGGAAGCGAACTCTCTAAAGAATTCACAACCATAACCGGCGTTAAACAAGGGTGTCCTCTTTCACCTTTATTATTTACTTTGTACCTCAACGATTTACATGAGTTCTTGGAAGGTGGAATCCACATTAGCAATTTAATGTACGCGGACGATATAGTAATTTTGGCAAATGATGTTTATGTGCTTCGCCGAATGATAAAGAGATTGGAGGAGTACTGCCTAATGTGGAGCGTTAAAGTCAATCTAGAAAAATCTGATATAATGGTATTCAGAAAAGGTGATAGGCTGGCGAAGAAAGAAGACTAGAAATACAGAGGGCAAAAGATACGAGTTGTATCGGAATACTGCTATCTTGGAGTTACTCTAACACCTGCAATGTCATTTTCCAAACATCTATAAAAGAGAAACCCAGCAGCTAAAATTGTATTAACACAACATCGATTAAATTCTTTAGTAGACAAAACATATCATTACAGTCAAAATGGAAACTCTTTCTCGCTGTATGTAGGTGAATACAAGCGTACAGTTCGAGGACATAGGTATGGGGACACGCTATGTTTGATGAAGTCGACAATCTACAACTATTTTTTTGTCAAGAGAGTTCTAAGGTTGCCAAGTTCCACGCCAACTTACGCCTTAATGTTGGAGACAGGCATTGAAAATGGATACATATTCACACTAGACCTGCACATGAGATATACATATATGGCCAAAACCCTTTTTGAATATTCTGAAGATAGATTACCACAAAAGCTCTCAAAAATCGTTCTTCAAAAAAATATATTTTGGGTTAAAAAAACTGAATGAGATTGGTCTTAAATTTGGTATTGAGTGGACACAGAATTTGAACAGTAAATATTTATGGAACACTAACTCGGTACAACTTTTAATGGCTCTAAAAAATGATAGCTATGGTCAAACCTTACCAAGAAAAGATCAAACAAATCGAATATATAGTAACCTAGATGCAGGAGCTGGCGAAACGTATATAAACACGGAACACAGTGCAGTAGATATCATGTGGATCTTTAAAGCTATAACAGATCTAATAGAATTGAATGCAAACCGCTTTGGAGTTAATCTGTCACGCATGCGCTCAATATGTAATATGAATGAAGTTGAAAATATCTACCATTTTCTAGGCCGTTGTGTAGCGTACAAAGAAAGCATTTTTTAAGAATGATTATGTTGATAATACAGAAATAGTAAATATTCTCAACGGTGAAACAGCAGATTTTAAAATGTTAGTAAATTATATAAAATATTGTTTACAATACATAAAAATATTAATAGATGAATTTAATTATTAAATAACTATGTACATATCGATGCCGTAATATAAAAGGGCCTATCTCGATTATTTGTCACTTGACAGGAGAAGGAAAAAACTTAATAAAATCCGTAAAATTTTAGATACAAAAAAAGTTTTAATGCAATTTTTAATAAAAAGAGGCAACACATTTTGGGAAATTGCATTAAAACTTTTTGTTGTATCTAAAATTTTACGGATTTTATTAAGTGTTTTCCTTCTCCTGTCAAGTAACAAAAAATCGAGTTAGGCCCTTTCTATATTACGGCATCGATATGTATTTCTTTACAAAGTTATTGCCGACTGACGACATTAGTCAAAGTCGGATATTATAAAGTTTTACTTCTTAAGAAAACAAATCTGATTGTTATATGATAATTAATTGTGAAAATAAACTTAATACTACTACTATAAGATATTTAATTATAATTTCTAAATTTAATAAAAAATTAATGAAAAAATTATTAAATAACGAGGGTATACCTTATTTTATTATACATAGGTGAAATGGTAAGGGATAGTGTCGACAACAAAATCGGCAAAGACAATTCAAAAATGTGGTCACCCAACCGGTCTTTCACGATTCTATAAATATATTGTCGTTTATATGGTCGTTGACGAAATGTTAGAAGACATATGCGTTTAGTTAAACATCAGTGACAACTTGAGCGACTTTGTCGCTCATCTGCTCGTGCATGATTCATACGACACTTGTATGAAAACGTCGTCGATGATTTGTATGGACGGTCACTGATAAATCTTCAACGATTTACCATGGTTGTGCACCCATCCTTAAGGATGTACTTAAGACGTGGCCAACTGGGAATGTATGTTGCTTATGGCAGTCATATAAATGCATGTGCGTATGTATGTATGTATATAATACATCGTATGTACGAATGTGTGTGTAATTTTGAAGACATCATTATTACGTTTTGGTTGTGCAATTTTGTAATATTTTGATTCTTGAACTCATTTCATGTCTTACTTACTTGCAGTGCGAGTATTGAGTATTTCTTGTTTTGCAATTTTCTAATAATTTTGCTCTCGTTACTGTTCGGTTGATGTTGTTGATATTATTGCAAAACTTACCATATTGTGCGCACAATTTAATTTGAGTCTTGCAGTTCAAAATGCAATCAGCAGATTTGTTTTGCAGTAGAACCAATACCAGAATCGACACCACAGTCGCCTTCACCACCAAACAACAACAACCGCCACCGCAATCGCCACTAGCAAACAGCAACAATACCCACAACTATGGCAAACTATTAAAATGTGTCTATACAATTTTGCAATGGCAACAACAAACAAACTGAACGCACATGTTTCGATCCTATATGTGCATATGATGTACATACTTATGCATATGGGTGTCAAGAAATTTCTGTTTGTGCGTTTGTAGAGATTTACATTTTGTAAAAGCGTTAAAATGCAACCATAATAGAGATGACCTAATTTCTGGTAAGCAAGAAGAGAATTCCATGTGCAAAAAGCCAAAACTGAAGCATATCTATCTTTTCAAATCATGTATTTTGAAATCTTAACAGTAGTGGACGAAGTGGATACGTTAGAAGTCGTATCGTACTTTCTAACCAATAAGATGTATCAGAAGTATAAATGATAGGGTGCATTAGTAGATCTGTCCCCTCCATACAAAGAAAAGGTCAGGCGTTCGCACCCTATTATTGAAGGTGGGGCAACGAGAATTTCAACACCACAAATATAATATTTTTCGGTACACCCTAGAGCAGTCCATCACAACAGTTTTGACTCCGCGGCTCCCATGATAATTTGAGATCTGTTGTTGAGATCATGAGACCATGTTCAGATCTATGTCAGAAGCGACGTCAAACTCCTCTTGATTTTCTTCTATAAGAATTAGAGTGTCCAAAAACCCCGGGCATTTTTTAAAACCCGATTTTCGGTTTGTTCGAAAAATCAATTTTTCAAGTTACCGGTTCTCGGTTTGTTCGAAAAATCAATTTTTTCACAAACCATTTTTCGGTTTGTAATTTTGGCAAAAACCGGATGTTTTCGATTTGTTTTTTTATTTAAATTAAATTACACATGTAGCACTTACAATACATTTGTTTAGCGAACATTTCAAATATGTACTTATTTTTTGTTTAAAACTAAAAATTTCACAACTCTATTTAAATATAACAATTACGTTTTAATTTGAAATAAAAAATGTATGTACATAAATGTATGTCCAATTTGGAATGTGTGTTTAGTATAAAATTTAAAAGTTTTATTCAAACTCATATACATATTCAAATTTGAGAGAGATTATCATGTATAAAAATCTTATTAAATTTGCCACATTTATTTATAAAATAATTTTAATTTTGAAGGAAAAAAATGAAAAAATTAACGCAAAAAAATAGACGCAAAAGTCAACGCGAACGCCAAATCATCAAAATTGTAGTTTAGACATCACTTCGCGCTTACGTTGGCTCACGAAAGCTGTCACTGACATTTGTGGTTTATAGAGGGTAGTATTCTAAAAGTCCCGAAAGTGTGCGTAAACGCAAAAGCTAACGCGAACGCCAAAGTCAAAAAATGGTAGTTTATATATCACTTCGCGCTTGCGTTTGTTTACGAAAGCTGTCACTGACATATGCGGTTTACAGAGTTGCCAAACTAAAATAAACAATTATAGATCACAAAAAGTTATCTTGAGTGAAATGCTCAGAATGAAAAAGATTAAACAAATTAGCTCTATTTCAGTAGATCAACAGATTTTAAGATTGCTATTATTTATAATAATGCAAATACCAAAAATATTCACATAAAACGTGTAAAAAGCCTATGTTATTTTGGGGTCCAATGTCCAATAAATTAGTTGTCTTTTCAAAAACACGTGCCATTTGGCGGTATGAATTGATTGTAATGTATTGGTTCTTTTGTTTATTATTGTCAACATCAAATTTTGAATTATTTAAGAAAAAAATTTCAGCGCTATCCGTCGAATGCATTTCATCCAAAATTGGCAACTACTTATAAGCAATGAAATGCAAAATACTTTCATCTGCCTATCCTCGATCGACATTTTTCGTTAAATTTGTAATTTCTTCAACTAACGCGAAGAACTGTGGTGTGTTCAATTCAACAGCTCAAGTGATCAAAAACGTTGCGCTGCGTTTTATAAACTACCCATTAAATAATGTAACTCAACGCAGGTAGTCAGCGAACAGCTGTAACGTTTTATAAATTACCAAAACGACAAAAGTAACGCGAAGTGACTGATTCACGACTTATAGAATACCACCCTTAATTTATTTCTTTGAAATCTAAGCTTTTACAACAAAATAAATTCAACACAGTTTGTTCGAAAATGCTAATTTTCAGAACACCGGCGATCGGTAGAAGTCCAAACAATCGGTGGACCGGTTTTCGGTTTTTGAATACTCTAGTATAAGGATCATACATTTTTCTCAAAGTCAGTAATTTTTTATATTTCTTTCTTTCTCTATTTGTAAAAATAAGGAAAGTAAAATCCGCTGTTCTTATAACATTACCTCTTACATAAATCATGTTTGTATGTGTTGTCATTAATGTGCGTGTTCAGTGAAGTACATTTCCTTTACATTTCCATTTCCTGTTCACACAGTATTATAATGAAAGTGCGTATACAATACTGCCGTTGAAATGATTTGTGGCATGATAACATTATCGAGGTAAATTTACTCGATTTTGGGTACAAAAATGTATGAGAAATCACATAACAATAGAGTGATCCGACGATTATCGATTCGATCTGAAAGATCGAGTGCATGTAAACGCGCTATATATTATCATGGTAATGTCGTGATTACCATTATACGGCAATTTTTTTTACATGCATTTTTACTTGATTTTGTTTTCACATTTTTGTACTCCATTATGAAATTATACCAGGTGTATGTATTAGTATTATACAATTCTATCAGTTAGACATTTTTCCTATGTATTTATGTGTAGAAAGAACTTTTTATTTAATAAAATATATTTTAATGTGGAATTTATTTAGAATTTCTTGAATTTTTGTTTAATATTTATTAAATAAAAAGCAAAGCACTATCAGCTGTTCTTATAACACTACCTCGTATATTAATCATGTTTCTATGTGTTGCAGTGTTGCCACCAGAGAAGGCCCAAATTACACAAGGGATGTTCAAAGCTTATCCAAAATCACTTGAAATTGCACACTTTTTTTTTATTTTCTTTCAACGAAAAACACTTTTTTGGATTTAATTCAAATACACTGCTCGAGCCTGCCTGTTGCTATCAACGATTGAACCTTTCTTGCTGCATAATATTTTCGGACTTTGATATGTCAACGGGTCACAATAAATCTTAAATTAAAGCTTAGAGTCTACCTAAGACTTTTTTGCGTTGGTTACATTTTGAAATTATTGTCCTGTTTACTAAAAATTTGCTTCCCAAAATTAAAAATTTTGAATTCTTCTCGCAATAGAATAATGAAAATCCAAAGATTTAATAGTATTTTCACCAACTTTCCACACTGAAGTTATTTTTCAAATACGTCAGATTATATAGATTATATATCCCAACTGTAGAGACCAATAACCTGGTACAAGGAGCTCTCATATTTAAAATTAAATAGATATGTCGAAGAAAAATTCCCAGCGGAAACCATTAAGTTTTATACTTGAAATAACATCACTATGCATCCAACAATATTTCAAACTTAGTTGTCAAAATTAACATGTTGCTGGTTAACTATTTTCCAAAAACAGATTCATGGATCAATGTTTCCCTGCAAACATAGATGTCAATAAGGTTATGGAAATTCAAATTTAATGTTTGAACACACGACATGTTATTACAAGCGAAATTGCACAAAAATTTCTTTATCCATAAAGTATTCAAAAAGTTTGATACTGTCCCATTTATGGTTAATTATCCAGAAAGTGGCAACACTAATGTGTGTTGTCATTACTGTACATGTTCAGTGAAGTACATTTCCGTTTCATGTTCTGCAACTCTGCGATTAAAATTATTTGTGACACGATAATCTCATTATCAAGGTAAATGTACTCGTTCTTGGGTACAAAAATGTATGAGAAATCACATGTAATCAATAGAGTGTTTATCGACAATCGTTTACTGTTGGGGTTATAAGAAATGTAGAGTATATGAATCAGCTGTTCTGATGCTGCAACCTTTACTAGTTCAGTCATGGTAAATCTTGCAGATCGACTCGATAATCGACAAATTACACTATTATCATGATTTCTCATAAATATTTTTTCCCAAGATCGAGTACATTTACCTCGATAATGGTATTATCATATCAATCGAAGAATGCATACAGTAAAAAACTTTGTGAACTGAAACGGAAATGGAAAGGAATCGTACTTCACTGAACATGTACATTAATGACAATACATACAACATGATTGATATAAGAGGTAGTTGTATAAGATCAGCTGATTTTACTTTCTTTCTGTATTCTGTAAATACTTAAAAATTTCGAGAAATTCTAAATAAATTCCACATCAAACTGTCATTAATTAAATAAACAGTTATTTTTCCAAAGAAAGAAATAGAAAAAATAGCTGACTGACAACATTGTATGATACTAAAGCCCTATTTTTGGCTGGTTATGACTGACATAATTGGATGATACTAAAGCCCAATTTTTGGCTGGTTATTTAAATTGGTAATTAGTTGATTTTGATTTATGTTTGTTCTGACTTTAAATACGTACAGATATTTTCAGTGCTTTGTCAAATAATCCTACTACCTATTTGGCAACAGTGGCAAAAATAATCGGTATTCATACCTTTATCGGCTAATCGTTACAAAGCATCAAGCTGACGCAATTTGCAAAAGAAAAGTAAAGTGATAAAATTCAAAACATTTAATTAAATTGGAAAGTGTTTCAGTTCTAACTGCACTACGAGTTAAATGATACGCTTTATTATTATTTCAAGTAGGATGGTGATTATAATTGTTCACATTAACAATTGAATAAACTTTGTGTTTGTTGTTCTTTTTGTTTTCTATCAAAATCCTATGGTCACTTGATCATAGTTAAAATGTCCGCATTTGGCTGTTTAAACAGCAATCAACTATTAACCTAAAAAATGAATTCAGAGTTTAAATAATGTTTGATCGTTGATCAAAGATGATTGACCAGTCAAAAATTGGGTCTAACTGCACTACGAGTTAAATTATACGTTTTATAATTATTTCAACTAGGATGGTGATTATAATTGTTCACATTATCAATTAAAGAAGCTTTGTGTTTGTTCTTCTTCTTGTTTTCTGTCATCATAGTTTAAATGCCCAATTTTAGGATGTTTAAACAGCAATCAACTGTTAACCTAAAAAAATAATTCAGAGATTAAATTATGTTTGATCGTTAATTAAAGATGATTTTCCACTCAAAACTTAGGCCTAATACATACAAACCCTCCTGTCATCTCGTGGTATAATTCCACAATGCAATTATGACCATAGAGTAAATATGAAGTAGAGCCGCCATTTGTCTCATCTGACGTTTTCTTTCACACTCTTCGTGATGCGGTCGGTGTGATAGAGAGATGTTTGACGAAAAGTGATATACACCAGGTGGAATTACAATAACTTCTTGCTTTAATTTTTCATGTCGTTTTGGTGAAAAATTGTGAAATTTAAATGCGTCGTACACTTTTTTATTGACTGTTATTGTTAGCATACATTTGTGTTGTATTTAACACAATAATTTTAACACACAAAGCGAAATGCCGTTGTTGTTATTTTGTTCGTTGTTTTGAACCATTGCCTCTATCTGGTATTAGTAAAGAAATTCTTTTCAACATCAAACGTATACATCACACGAGGACAAATGTCAGAAATTTGGTGAGTGAAAGATTTTCTCTACCCCTATTTACTCTATGATTATGACATACAAAAATGTCAAAACTAAATCGAGTAAAAATCTATGTAAAAAAAATGAATGATAATCCCGACCATAGACTAATACACACATAGATACTTTTATTCTCTCATCTCTTCGTCGTAGGTTTGTGGAAATGAGAGAAATTAAATTTAAAATTAACTTACACCAGGTGTTGTTACAAAACATGTTCTCTCAAAATATGTCTCTCTCATGTCGTTTTGGTATAGAACTAAAAAATTTAAATGTATTTTGCACTTTTTTGTTGACTTTTATCGTTGGTATACATTTGTATTGTATTTAGCACAACTAGTTTGCCACAAAAACACGAAATTCGGTTGTTGTCCATTTTTTGGACGTTGTTTACTATTCCCTCTATCTGTTTTCCACCATCCAGTGTTTACTTTCCACCGTACCTATCACGTTTAATTTATTGAGAGAATAAAAGTATCTATGTATGTATTAGTCTATGATCCCGACATTATCATGATAAAAGAGTGCATGTAAACGCGTAGTAGTTCTGGGATAGTAACGATTATGTATATAGCCGGAACTCGCTACCGTTCGCGTTTTTAGGTACTCGATACTAAAAAGTAACTACTCTCTACTTTCGGCCCGTACAGATTCAAGCAACATATAGTAATTTCCCGATTCTACGTAGCGATTTTAATTTTGTTGTGCAGTGAGGAACAAAAATTTTAATTTCTACACACAGAGAAGAGATTCGTTGTCACAACTATATTTACAGCCAACTAAAATTTGGAGGTTCATTGGACTATCACATTATTCTGTTGTGATTACCAATAATTGTGTTCAGTGTCACCAAATGTTGTGCATATCAATTGATTTGTAATTCAGTTTTGGTTGCAAGAACTGAAATATTTAGGTGAAGCCACAGCAACAAGAAATAAATGTGATATGTCAATCGAGTTTTACTTCTAGCAATCAAATTATCCTGTAGTGGTGAATATTCTATTAGTTGGATGAACGAAAAATTTTAAAACTAATTCGGTTGTAACAAATAATATATTGGTATGCTAAACTAAAGTAATTACTTGAATTTGATGGCTGTCACAACCATTTGGTGATGCTTTAACCCCTTATGAATTTTATAGAAAAAAAGTAAAAAAAATAACTTTTTATTAAAATTGTGTCGTTTATATTTAATTATAAACAAAATTATTACTATTTGTAATCAGGGTTCGTATTTCGTGCCCATTTTTTTTATCGAAAATATGAAACAATTTCTATATCTCGAAAACGGAGCGTCCAATCGAAAAACAAATACAGACAATCTTTCTAAATTTTTCATATTTTCGATCAAAAATGGGGATGGGTTACCCTGGGTATCATATCTATGTAAGTTTAAGTTAAATGGTGTCATCCACAATAATAGTTCCTCCAGTCAAGTGTCCACAATTTTCTGCATGTGTTTGTGAAGGCGTTAATAGTGGCGTCATATTCAACGATTATGTTTGTTAAAAGTCTCACTTCACCTCAATTTATGATAATATGTATTCTTCGCTGCCTGATATCTATACACTTTATTGTTTTTTCACAACTTTGTTTATCACTTTCTGTTTAAAATATTAGTCTTTCTGTAAAGTCCTCGTGTAACATTCCAATATATGTACGTAGTTTCTCTTTAACAATAAAGCCTCTTGTGAAAAATCGAATACATAACTTTGTAACAAGTGCTTTTGTGACAGAAACTAAATTATGATTACAGTAACTAATATTTGAACACGACTTCTCGTACTTTTTATTAGTTGTATCCTCCATTTCAGATGAATGAGGTTTTAGAAATACTCAAATTGGTTAATACAACTAAAGTTCGGTAGTAGCAACTTGTATTTAGTAAGACCTATTTCTAATCTATCAATAACAGCGACAAATAATTCTGATGTTTGACAATTATGAATTCTAATCAAAAAATATACTTGATCATGGAATTTCCAATGCCTGAATTGATTTCCAACTAATCTTTTCCCTGTGTGTACTTTTTTGCACTGGAACAACAATTTACATTTGCGACAGAAGAAACCATATTGTAACGAATTTGAACAAAAACAAAACATTGTATATCGAAAAGTAGGGATAATGTCTAGAAAAAGGGGCCAGGTGTATTATAATTTTGAAGATAATAAAGATAAAGGAAGATAATTTGAAGAAAATCTACAGATATTACTTCACCTCAAAAGCAATTGGAGACATGTAATAGTTCAGTTTGGAAAGATTTCGAGCGAAAATCAGTCCCACCGGGAAAAACATCAAATTTCATAATAAATATCGATCCCTTGGGCTGGTGGAAAAATCATGATTCTATACATATAACCTGGTCTATCTTTAATTGTAAAACAAATATCTTCCAGTTGTGGCAATATCTGTTCCATGCGAAAGAGTTTTCTCAATTGCGGGACAGGTTGTAAGAAATTAGGAATCTTTTGAAATCAGACACTGAATTACGATAGAAAAATTACCTTGTAAGCTTGTAGTTGGAACTTCTTATACATTAACTAAAACTCACAAAATTGGTCATCAAATTCAAATTCGAAAAAAGTAACTAACACTATCTCGGTCATCAAAAAATCTATGTATATTCACAAGAAAATACAACTCTGGGTCATAAAAATTATGTCTCACCTCAAAGCACTGCAACGATGCGATAATGTAAGAGGAAAATAACATGAAGGACAAAGCTTCCTGCTCTTGCGTTGGAATTATTGGCCTGTTAGTGTGGAAATCAGGAGCTGAAAGTTGTGAAAGTGAAATTTTTTCACGAAAATGGTGTTCTTGACGTTATTTTCACAAGACGATTTGTGAAATTGATTCACAATCAAATGTTGTTGTGAAAGTAAAAAACCATGTCAAAATAAGATAGGCAGAAGCAGTAGGAACTGAAGGCATTTTGTTTTTATTTCAGGAGCCGACCTTGTCAAATTCAGTCGATCGAAATTGTCAAGATGTATTTATTTCAGGTTATATCAGGAGGAATTGTTGCAATTTTCGGCAACAACCACAAGGACAAGAAAAAATTTCGTCTGCTGTTTTAACGCTACCACCTGTACTAGATACATCTTGGAATTAGTATAAACAACATTTGACAAGGTCGGACCCATAGAATAATACATACATAGATAAACTTATTCTCTCATCTGACGTGTGTGGAAATGAGAGGAATTAAATTTAAAATTAACTTACACCAGGTGGAGTTACACAATATGTTCATTGAAAAATTTGAATGTATTTTGCACTTTTTTGTTGACTTTTATCGTTTGATCGTTGTATACTATTGCCACTATCTGGTATTATTGAACCCATATTTTCCACCATCCAATGTTTACTTTCCATCGTACGTATGACGTTTAGTTTATTGAGCGAATAAAAGTTTCTATGTATGTATTCTAACGCTTCCACCTGTAATAGGTACATCTTGGTAAAAAACATTTTCTGTATCAAAAATGCAGAGTCGAGTATGTTTTTTCTTAACTTGCATAAAGCAACTATGGCATAGAATAATTCATACGTAGATAAACTTATTCTCTCATCTGACGTTTCATTTCACACTCTTCATCGTAGGTTTGTGGAAATGAGTGCAATTAAATTTAAAATTACCTTGCACCAGGTGGAGTTACAAAATATGTTCACTTAACTTTTTCCTGTCGTTTTTGGTGTAGAACTGAAAAATTTAAATATATATTGCACTTTTTTGTTGAATTTTATCGTTGGTATACATTTGTATTGTATTTAACACTACTAGTTTGTCACAAAAACACGAAATTCGGTTGTTGTTCCTTTGTGGATCGCTGTATTCTATTGCCACCATCTGGTATTATTGAACCCATATTTTCCACCATCCAATGTTTACTTTCCATCGTACCAATGACGTTAAATTTATTGAGCGACTTAAAGCTTCTATGGTATGTATTATTCTATGAACTATGGTATAGAGAAGAAAATTTACTCATGGAGTGGAATGCCAACAAAGAAAACGAGTGAAGCGTGTCGTTTCTCTGCTCGCTCTCTTACTCTCTTCGCTGAATATTTCAATACACGAGCAGTTTTCTGATGATGTTATTCTATCTAACAATAGAAATTCCAACCATATTTAAATAAAATTACATAAAGTGTGTAAAAGGTGTGAAATAATCAAATTATGACGTGGGAAAGAAATGCGTTTGATTGAATCGCGTCGACTTTTTTGGTTCTCTTCTACTAGGGTTGCCAAATTGCAGGGTTTTTTTCTTCTCTACCTGTACATCCTTTTTGTAACTTGTTCAAAAGTTAAAATTTCTCAAGCATTTATTCGCAAAAAGTCTTTAAACAAAATTATCTAAAAATTTTGATTTTTCCATTCTGTTTTCATTCCACATTTATACCATTTTATGCAAATCAGCTATGTATTGGATGTTTGAAAATGCCAGATCCATAGATTTTAGAAATGTAGTAATCAGTTTATTTATTTTTAGACGTATGTATATCGCAAATATATCAATATAAACACTACGGCATATGTAAGACAAGAATGAAAAAACTATTATTTCCTAAGTTCTATGCTATTAAATGAGTACAAATTATTATTATTCACTCAAAGTATAAACGAGTAAGAGTTGCAACTCTTTCATATGTCATTTTGTTTTGTTTGCTTTTGGCGCGCATATGCAGGTAATAATTTGGAAGTAATAAACAAGGAAGTTTCATGAAGAAATATAAGTATTTTAATAAAATTTATATTTACGAATAATTATTTATATGTTATTTGTGTTTACAGGGGTGAACACGAGACAAGAAGTCAAGAGGAGATATTTGTAACTTTGTGTTTGTTTTTGTCTTGTTTCATTTTTGACAGCAAAACATATGTTCGAAAAATGAAATCTCAGAACACCAAACTTGAATACTTCTGAATTTAAAATGCTTTGTGAAATAAAAACGAATCGGAATGCAGCACATGGGTGATTCTCCTCCTTTCTTTTTAACATTGCGTGAGATTGGGAGGCAAGGCCTTTCATTCCTCTCTACTAGAAGGCCTGCAAAAATAGTAGTTCTAAAAGGACTTAAGTAAAAATTAAAAACATATATATAAAAATTAAAAATTAAAAACATATACAAATTAGTTTCATATTTCATATTTATACTTTAACCAATTGTAATTCTTATAGATTATTTTTTTTTTAAATTATGCAGAACACACGACCGTATCTACTGGGTTATCGGACGTTATGACTTTGCAACCAGTGTTGCCAGTTTAGGGGATTTATCCACAAATTGGGAATTTTTTTTCAAAATAGGGGATTGGTTTTTTGGTTTGGGGATCTGGGGATATTTTGGGGATGAAAATTTAAGATGCATTAAAAGCGCTTCTTTTGTATCATTGTTTGAAAGTTTTGATCTGGCACTACCTAAATCAAAGCAAGCATACACACACAATTAATATTTGGTTCTCCGTATGTCCCAATCCACACAGGGAAACTTTTGTTGCCGGAGACACGAGTTCGTGGGAGAGGGAGGCGAGAAATAAGAAGATGGGTACTTACGTCGTCCCTCTCTCTCCAACGAACTCGAGTCGCCGGCAACAAAAGTTTCCCTGTGTGGATTGGGACTATGTGTGATTGCAAAAACCATAGAGTAAATTTATAGTAGAGCCGCCATTTGTCTCATCTGACGTTTCCTTTCACACTCTTCGTGATGCGATCGCTGTGATAGAGAGAAGTTTGACGAAAAGTAATATACACCAGGTGGAATTACAATAACTTCTTGCTTTAGTTTTTCATGCCATTTTGGTGAAAAACTGTGAAATTTAAATGTGGTTTAAACTTTTTTATTGACTGTTATTGTTAGCATACATTTGTGTTGTATTTAACACAATAATTTTAACACACAAAACGAAATGCCGTTGTTGTTATTTTGTTCGTTGTTTTGAACCATTGCCTCTATCTGGTATTAGTAAAACAATTCTTTTCAACATCAAACGTAAATATCACACCAGGCCAAATGTCATAAATTTGGTGGGAGAACTAGTAGATCTACTATAAGTATTAATCTATGGCAAAAACAAACAGAAGAAAGTTAATGTGACAAGTCTGTACTGTTTTTGTTGCGTTGCTAGTAAACACTTGCAAATCGGTATTGCTAAATGTTGTCAGCAAAAAGAACTGCATACATTTTTCAGTTCCTGAAAATATCGAAATGTATTACTGGCAAGGCTGTACGTGATGACAACAATAAAATATGTAACAAACATTTTTGATATTTGACGTTACTGAAAAACTAGAATTAGTGGAGAAGAAATAACGAGAAATACTAAAACTATGTACAACACAAATAATGAAGTAGATGAATCTGAAGATTATGAGACTGAAGTATTTGATATACTAAGCGTTAATGAGTTTTAACCAATGTGATCATAAATTAAAGCCAGATCTCATTTGTCATAATCGTATTGTTATAACTAATTATTATTAAAATAATAATTTAATAATAATATAATACATATTAATAATTTAATAATAAGATAATAATTTATTTATGTTTAAATTTTTCAATATTTCATTTTTCGTTTTGAAAAACTGAATTCTAAATAAATTTTAAAACTTAAAACTTTCTCGAACTTCCGTTAAAACTGGTGATTTTTCCGGGGATTTTAGTTTTTTTTGGGGATTTTCGGGGATTAAAAATAACAATTTGGGGATTTCACCTAAAAAAAAACTGGCGACCCTGTTTGCAACGACGAATTTCGAACATGTGGAAAGACAGGTTGTCGTGAACAATAGAGTCTTCTGGCATTATTTTAAAAGGCCTGTGGAAGCCTTATAAAATCATGCATTTCACAGGCTTTATTAAAGTCGGCATTACCAAAGAAGGATTCCGCATGCCTTATTCGTGGAAGGTCTCGCAAATTCCGCCGCTGGGGTGGATCTTCGACCAATACTAATTTGCATATGTAAATTGCATATTTGAGTTTGTTTATATACGATTGATGATCTACCGATGGTATCAATTCAGGGGCAGTAGTTAGGCATTTGATGATGAACTGGTCACGAAGTTCGAAACTTGTCATACTAGTTAGTGTGCTTAACTTAATTGTCTATTTCAGTTAATTTTCATTTATTATAGCCTATGAAAAAAACCTTACAGACTAGAATAACAATTCAATAATACAATTTAACACAATCCGATCATATACATACATAATAACATCTTAAATTTAACAGTAGGAAAACAAAGATCAATATTCTTACAAATGGAATTATAATCTCTCATGGCTCTAATTAAATGTTCAGTCGAGGCGTAGTTAGTTAAATGCATATTAATGTTAAAAGTGTCAAAACGACGCAATGTGCGAGATGGAGTATTAAACCGAATATATGACAGTAAGTCAGTGCAATCAGTAGAACCGGAAGCAATGCCATGCAGAAACATGATAGAGCTGATAACAACAAAACTAATCATTGAAAAACTTTCATTAGAGAAAAATTCCTGACCTTGTAATCTTGTGGTATGAACTTCTCATACTTTAATGAAAACTTATTTGCTTCAAAAAATAGTGCTTTCATTTTTAAAAATTTGAATTAGAACCCCCCATTACAAGTATCGAGTATCTAAGTAAAAAGTATCGAGGTAGTCAAAAGCAACTAGTTTTTGCAGCACTACTCCTTACCAACTATAAAATTTAACTTAAATGTCCATAAAATGTTTGCTGATCAAAACTCTTAAATGTCGTTACTATAAACAAGAACAACAAAACAAAGCAACCTTTATCACATTAGGTAACAAAATACTTTATCTTATACATATACATATACATAATAATAATTACAGCACCACCCGCTCGCGACGACACAAGAGATTGTGAGATGACACTTAATAAAAACTATACAAATGCAGCTATCGTGCTATCTTAAGCTAAGAGTTGTAATCTCTTAAAGACAAACTAAGAGTAAGTCGTTTAAGAGAAGGTATTATGAATTAATTACATTTATTGCTTCCATTCGCTCTCTCCCTCTGTTAATCTCTTTCTGTTACACTCAAATGTTAGTTTGCAACGCACGCTCTCTCAAAATGTTTATAAATATCTGCATCTGTTAAATTCACATTAACAGAAGAAACGCAAATTAACAGAAGAAACGTGATTCTGATGATGTGATAAGTCCTTAAAAGGCTAAAGTTAAAATCGTATTCAAGAGTATTGAAAGAAAGTTAATTTATGTTATAAATGACATATGCAGAATCTGAAAAAACATTCTGTTATTGAATTAAAATCGGCAAGTTCACAAACAAGTTCAATGTGGCGTATAAAGCTCCGTATTCAGTTCTTGCGTAATTTTCGTAAGAAATTTTATAATTTATCTCTAGGGCCTAGTTTTTACCACTGATATTTTTTTCGTATAAAAAATAAAGAAAGTTTCATGAACCGAAAATTTCAATCACTTTTCATTTGGTTGGTACTCAGCTCTGTGCGAAAATTTCGTAGGTAAAATCAAGTACAGGGTTGTTACGCCAAAGTTATTTCGTACGAAAATAATTGTTTGATAATTGTTTGGGACCGGAATTTTGATATTTCGATTATTTTAGTACACAAAAGAAATCCCACATGCGTTAAAAATAAAATGGAGGGCAATGATGAATTATTAATGAAATTTTTGCAAGGTAAATCAGAGACATGTGGTAACTCTTTGTAACAACATTTTTTGTTTAGAGATAAATGACAACATTTCTTACGAAAATTTCGCAAGAACTGAATACGGAGCAATTAGAAGTACATGCAAAAAAAATACCGAAAATTTCAGGAACCGAAAATTTCGTTCAGCTTTCATTTGCTTGGTACTCAGCTCTTTTCGAAAATTTCGTAGGCAAAATGAATTACAGGGTTGTTACGCCAAAGTTATTTGGTACGAAAACAATAGTTTGATAATTGTTTGGGACCTAAATTTTGACATTTTGACAATTTTAACAACCAAACTGAAGGACTTATAAATTAAATATTTGCAAGGTAAAGGTATAGGGTAACTCTCCGTAACAAAATTTTCCGTTTAGAGGTAAATGACAAAATTCTTACGAAAATTTCGCAAGAACTGAATACGGGGCTTTAAAGGGAAAATTTTGTTCCGGAGAGTTACAACCTTACATTTAACTTGCCAATATTTTATAATTCGTCATCGAACTCCATCTTATTTTTAATTCATGTGGTGTTACCTTTGTTTACTAAAATAATCGAAATGTAAAAATCCCGGTCACAAACAATTGTTTTCGTAAGCAATAACTTTGGCGTAACAACCCTGTTATTGGAATTTTAGCAAAGAGCCATAGTAATACTCCACGAACAGTTGATGGTTCGTTAATTGAAGACGTGGATTCAATGAACTATTTAGGAAGCAATATTACCAAGGATGGTGAGCGGACAAATAAGGTCAGTGTTGCATTCCTATAGGACATCGGAAAACACGAGATTCCGAATATTCAAGTGCAGTGTGAAGTCTGTACTGTTGTGCGGTTTAACTGCTTGGAGCTTGACGAAGCTGACAATGAAGAAGGTCCAAATGTTTGTCATTCGTTGTCTGAGACAAATACTCCGTATATACTGGCTCAAAGCAATTTATAATGCAGTACTCTTGCAACGTACACGTAACAGTCGTAGAAACTGGACTTGGATCGGCCATATACTTACTTAGGCGCCCAAAATGAGATACTGCTAGAGAGGGGCTTGAATGGAAGAGGGTATCGAAGGCCAGAGGGTATCGAAGGCCAGGTAGACCACCAAATACATGAAAGCAGTGCCTGTAAAATGAATGTAAGCAAAATCGACTATCAGGGAACCAAATTAAATGACTTGTCAGAGACCGAAATCGATGGAGAGAATTCGTTGACGCCCTAAGTTCTACGTGAACCTTTTATACAAACTTTGTATTGTAATATTATTTTACATTATTTAGTTTAAATAATTAAAGGACTTATATACATATGTATGTATATATAAGTGTAACTCACGCCAAAATAGTACCCACTAGAGTTGGGCAGTTTTTTACATAGAGCAACTATGGTATAGAGGAGAAAATTTACTGGAATGCCAATAAAGAAAAAAGCGCCTCGTTTCACTGCTCTCTCTCTCTTACTCTCTTCGTTGAATATTTCAATACACGAGCAGTTTTCTGATGATGTTACAGTATTTAACTATAGAAATTCCAACCATGTTTAAATAAATTTAAAAAGAAGTAATTTTAAAAATAAGTAAAATTAAAAAGATGTAAAAAGTATGAAATAATCAAGTTATGTCGCGAGAGAGAAATGCGATGAGTAGATCGCGTCGACTTTTATGGTTCTCTTCTACTAGGATTGCCAAATTACGCCGGTTTTGTCTTCTCTACTTGTACATCGTTTTTGCCTTTTATAGATCACAGTTCCTTTTTGTTTCATCAGTGCTTAAGTAGACAGTTAAAATGTCTCTTCACTCGAATGCCAACAAACAAAACGAGTGAAACCCTAGCCATTCTCTGCTCCCTCTTCATTGAATATTTTAACACATGAACAGCTTTTTGATAGTGTTATGTATATAGCTATACAAATTTCAACCATGTTGAAGTAAAATTACATAACCTATGCAAAAAGTGCGAAATAATCATGATAGGACGCGAGAGAGAAATGCGCTTGAGTGAATTGTTACCACTTTTTAGTTCTCTTTTACGAGGGTTGCCAAATTGCACACATCTTCTGGTCGTCTAATTCTTGATCGTCTTTGAGTGATTTTGGAAACAGAAACTAAAAAACTCAACATGAAAAAGTATAATTGAGTTATAAAGCTTACCCAACCCATAGAGTAATCTCAGACTAGAGAGAATATTTGGCTCATCTGACTTTTCCTTTCACACTCTTCGTGATGCGGTCGGTGTGATAGAGAGATGTTTGACGAAAAGTGATATACACCAGGTGGAATTACAATAACTTCTTGCTTTAATTTTTCATGCCATTTTGGTGAAAAACTGTGAAATTTAAATGTGTTTTAAACTTTTTTATTGACTGTTATTGTTAGCATACATTTGTGTTGTATTTAACACAATAATTTTAACACACAAAACTAAATGCCGTTGTTGTTATTTTGTTCGTCGTTTTGAACCATTGCCAGTATCTGGTATTAGTAAAGCAATTCTTTTCAACATCAAACGTAAATATCACACCAGGCCAAATGTCATAAATTTGGTGGGAGAACTAGTAGATCTACTATAAGTATTAATCTATGACCCAACCCCCCAAAGATCAGGCGTGATCACGCGTGATTAACAGTTCTTATCATTATACATATTAATTTTAATTCATGTGTTTCGTATTGCAGTTGCTGACTTTTAAATTTCAAAGAATTTATTTTAAAAGTTAATTAAAGGCCTTTTGTGTTTTAACTGATTTAGTTTATTGTATTCAACCTTCGGTGGTGCAATGCCTGGCATGCGCGACTCTTGTACATGAGAACGTGGATCCGATTCCCGCCCTAAACACCTTTCATTTCTTTCGACGACAGTCATCTCGTTCAGCTATGGCGGCACTGTCGAGTAATAAGCCTTCAACAAGCTTCTCAATAGCTGGACGCAACTAGTGTAAAACTGTAGTTCCCAATTATGCGAACCACACACTTGTCACTCATGAGCATGAGCTTGGTCGATAACTTTTTATCTGACTGATGAATTTGAAAAAATGTTACCAAAATATTTTGTGAACATGATAGTGATGAGAACAACCTCGATTATACATATTCTTATTTGGTATCAAGAAGGGCGGTAAATGACAAGTCTGTGGTTCGCTTTAGTGATGCTAAAAATATAAAGCCTTAATGGGATGTAATGGGCAAATATTTATATTTTTTATGCTTTATTTATTGATGTTGTTTCAATTTCAATTAAAGGTTTTTCAATTTCGATTACTGTGTTTTGGGGAGACTATTTTGTAATTCATCGTGTGGGTCATTCTTGGCTAATTTTTAAAACTCCTTTGCCACCGGTTCTTAACTTGCAGTATGTAATCGTACAGTTTATAATTTTGCACAATATAATCGTATTTTCCAGTGCGATGAGTCACTCAGTCAGCCATTCATTCGTTCGTTTCACCTCCTATCATTTGGCAAATACAATTGTATTTCTAAAGTGAAAACTGGCTGACAATGAATCGGTGACACTGCCTAAGTTTAAAATGTGGTGCAACATTGACCTTAACTAAACATCAATGACGAAATCACCTCGCTTGTTAACGAAAACAGAAACTAAATGTTTAGAATTTAGAACAGATTTCATTTTGTAATATAACAAAACCCCAAACAATCTTGAAATTGTGAAAAATACAAATGCACACCTATTGTTACCCCTTCACCGTCCAATTCGTGTAGTGTCGCGTTGCTTGGCTGAATTTCAATAAAAACCACATTAGAGCTACCACTATATAGCTATGCACATGATTTGAAATTCGATTAACGTAACAGATTATTACCACTTAAAATAATTAAATTGATTTCAAATGAATTGAATCGAGTCACACAAAACAAAACATCAAAACAACTTAACTTCAAGTCTGACTGACTGTCTAAGCAGAGAGCGCATTGCTGCGCATGCGTAACCATTTTTACTTCAGTGTTTTCATTCTTTACCTAGACCATAGCGTGTTTTCTCTCTTTCGTTCATACAATAACAAACTTGAGATAAAAACCTGTCTCTCGAGAATAACGCATATCCACTATCATCATACTACGTAAGTGTTCCCTCAGCCTCCATCCGCCCTCTGTCAACAATAGTTCTATCTTCTGCTGCTCATTCGATTCTTGTCGTAGTGGTATCGCGTATCGCGTACGTTTCATTAGTCTGCTTTTGTAATTTCTAAGAATCAGGTCAAGGTTAGTGAGACATAATAAAATTCCTTGGTTTGCCTTTTATAAACACCACCACCATCACGGCGATGACGATACACATGCATGAAATAACACTTGTTACCAATTATCTCTTGCCATGAAGTTGGTTTGCTCTACAACCATGTTTGAAGTTGTAGCAACATTCGGAGATGTTACATCTTAAAAACATCCAACAGGTGTGATGTTCGATCGCCAAGATCAAACATTAAATTGCGTCGCGGCACCATGTAGTTTCAGGGCGGACAAATTTCGGTACTTTCGTACGTTTTTTCGTAAGTTGATCACTTAATTTGTTTCTAATTTTTCGACCTTTATTTTAATTATTCTTGACTTGGAAAATTAGTCAAGAGTAAGTTGATCACGTTTGCAAACTAGTACTGTGTTTAGGGATATAATAATTGGTGTATTTTTTAGACTTGTGTCGAACTCGTTCACTAGTTCTCAAACTCTTTCATTTAAGGTGCCCGGACATAACAATCACGAACATACTCGCGGTATCGAACATGTGCATTCTGTTCGTGAGGGTGATGTCTGGTCACCCTAAATGAACTAGATAGTTCACGAACTACCCAACTCTAGTATTTTTCAGCCAACTTAAGTTAATAATAGCTTAATTTGTATGAAGGATTTATACGATATTAAGCGTCGTCTTAAATTCCCACTTGAATTTCCACTTCAAGCCAGGTATTCAGTTTTTGTGACATTTTCGTTGCCATAAGAAGTACGTGTATAAAAAATTTCATGAACCGAAAATTTCGCTCACTTCTCATTTGCATGGTACTCAAGGCTTTGTGACATTTTCGTAGGTAAAATCAATTACAGGGTTGTTACGCCAAAGGTATTTCGTACGAAAACAATTGTTTGGGACCGGAATTTTGACATTTTGATAGTTTTAACAAAACCACATGCGTTAAAACCAAAAGGGAAGGGAAGGGAAGGAATTATTAATGAAATATTTGCAAGGCAAATCAAATAATGGTGGTAACTCTCTGCAACAAAATGGAGATAACTGACAAAATTTCTTACGTAAATTTCGCAAGAACAGAATACGGGTCTTTAAAGGTAAATGACAAAATTTCTCACTAAAATTTCACAAGAACTGAAAACGGGGCCTAAGTAATGACAATGTTGCCACATGTTAAATTTAAAAAAAATGCAACAAAAAGAGATGCCAAGTAAATTTTATTGTAATTTTTTGCGAATGAAAATGAAGAAACACAAAAAATTTATAAGTTCATTTAAATTATTTTAATCTAATATTTTTGATACATTAATAACAACACGCGTTGTTGGCAGGCATTTTGTTTTCGTTTCAAAATAAACAAAACGAATATTTAAGTGATTAAACACAAATAATTTAAAAAAATACGCATTTCACTCATGGTGTGTTTTCTTTCGCGAGTAACAAAAAATTACAGGAAAACAGAACTCCACAATTTGGGACCGGAATTTTGGCATTTCGATTATTTTAATAAACAAAAATAACACCACATGCATAAAAAATAAAATGGAGCACGTAAGGAATTATTAATGAAATATTTGCCAGGTAAATAGAGATATGTAGGTAACTCTCTGCAACAACATTTTCCATTTAGAGATAAATGTTAAAATTTCTTCGAAAATTTCGCAAGCACAGAATACGGGACTTTAAGACCGGTATGACATTTGCGTTGCCATAAGAGGTAAGTGTATAAAAAAATAACGAAAGTTTCATTTACCGAAAATTCCGTTTACTTTTCATTTGCTTGCGAAATTTCGTAGGCAAAATCAATTTCAGGGTTGTTACGCCAAGTTAATTCGTTCGAAAACAATTGTCTGATAACACTGTGTAACAGTGGGTTTGGGGTATCAACCAAACCAGAAAATTGTGAAAGTACTTTAACGTGGTATCTCACAAAACCCCGCTCGATTTTGCCCCTATACGTAACAATTTTTTTTTTACAGGCCGAATAACATTTTGGAGGTGGGTCAGGCCCTAATTTCAGATTTTACTTCAATAAATCCTAAACAGCTTGAAATATTGCATTACAACCTTTGACAATATTGTAGCTATTTTCCCATTTCACAATTCCCTCTAATATACATCTAAGGAAAGGTACACTGTTAATCGATTATTTCACGAAACGTCATGAAAAATTTCACATATTTTATATGTTTGACATTTCTTGCCTAACGGTAAATAAATTGCGATAGCTGTCTTCAAAAGAATTGTAGCTTATAAATTTCTCGATACACTAATCAACAAAAATTATATTTAGAGCTTCATAAAAGGTGTAAAAATGCTGCGTTTAACCATATTCTTTAAATATTCACCTATATGTATTCAATATTAAACAAATTACAAATTGATATCTTCTACACAGTTGTAGTGCTTAATATACTTAACAATATTGTCAAATACACTAATGAACAAAAATTACATTTTGGGTTCCAAAATGATTGTACCAATTCAGAAACTTTAATTATTTTAAAATTTTCGCTTCCTAATATTGGGGAACAAATATTTTATTTATACATTATTTAATGGCGGAAAAAGAGGAATAAATTAATTGATTTTCATTATTTGAACAAAAACACATCATTAATATCTTAAATTGTATTCTGTTCGATTTTCAGCCCATACCGGATTGTTTCTCAATTTTGTTCATATAGCTGGTATCTTAACGAAGAAAACAGATCATATCTGAAGAGAATCCGTGAATAAATATAGAACTTATGACCCATTATATATAAGTACCACCATTTTAAATTTGTTCGGTTTTTGTATTTTTCTTTTTTATTTCTGTATTTAGCGTGTTTATTTGTTCCATTACTGTCGTTTATTTATATTGGAGTTTATTTACATTAGAAGTAATTGTGACACCTCCTGTGCCGATTATTGTTGTTGGAATCCGATTCTCCTACGAGGAACCTAATATAATCTGTCCTATCATTATCACATCCTAATATTCGTGGTAGCGCCAATCTATTGACTTCGTTTCTTGGTGGAACGCCTCGCCATACTTGTCACTTACGCCACCGAGATTCTCCAGGGAGAAATATAAATGCGAATGCAAGAAATTAGCCTTGAAGACATATGTACATCATACAAAATACTATCGACAATAAAGGTATTCCTTAAGTACTTTTTCATAATTCTTCAACAAATCTATATCTTATTATCTATACTAATATTATAAACAAACTGTAAAGTGTTTGTGAGTTTGTATGTAGGGGATAATCTTCGAAACTACTCGTCCAATTTAAAAAATTTCGCTCACTTTTCATTTGCCTGGTACTCAGCTCTTCGCGAAGATTTCGGAGTCAAAATCAAGTACAGGGTTGTTACACAAAAGTTAATTCGCACGAAAACAATTGTTTGGGACCGGAATTTTGACATTTTGATAATTTTAACAACTAAAAGCAACACGACATGTGTTAAAAATAAAATGGAGTACGTAGAGGAATTATGAACGAAATATTTCCAAGGTAAATCAAAGATATGTGGTAACTCTCCGCAGGAATATTTTCCGTTTAGAGATAAATGACAAAATTTCTTACGGAAATTTCGCAAGAACTGAATACGGGGCTTAAATTGAAAAAATTTGCACAAATTTTGGGGATAATTTTTCAAAAAACAAGTGCCAATACCAAAAAAAATGTGCCAAAACGGCACAAATTATGCCAACATGGTAACGCTGTTGGCGACGACGACGTGCTTATTTGTTCGCTGCCGCTACATCAATACCATCATACATATTTTCAGGCAGAGACTATTGTTGTACAACAACCACGAATGTGATGCTAACGCTGTGTGTTGTTTGCATATGTTCACTTTGATAGACTGCCCTACCCGTGCCTATAGATGTTAACCCCTCAGTGTGCCGTGATGCACATTTCAATCAACCAGTTGTTTTCCATGTTACCCTTTTATTAGACATTACAGTGATTAAGTTTCAGATGATTCTAACACGAATGGATGACATTTGTTGTTGTAAAGCCATAGATGATTTGTAACGGATGTTTTGACAACAATTTGGGCAGTTGTCATTGCGATTTTTGCATTATTTTGCAGTTTTGCGATTTATAACTATTTTAAATTAAAATAATTCGCGATTGGTAATCAAGGTAAGTTTTATAAATTTTATTTTTATTCTGTGGTGTGTGCGTGACATTAGTGGAAAATAAAATGCAAAATGTGTAAATTCTCAAGTTGTAGATCGAAAAACTCGGTTGTTTCAAATATGAATCATCGCACATTCGTAGAACTCAACACATTGAGTAACAAACACGTGTGTAGTAAAAACTCTCCTTGTAAAAATGTCTTCATTTGTAAACGTGGCTCCTATTTTCTTTTTCTTGGATATGATTCGTGTACACCTTTATTTCAGATGCCACTTTTTTACAAAAATGGAACAGTAAGAGTGGATTTAGAAGCCCTGAGTGGAGACGGACACTTCGACTTGATTGACAATATACCATGTGACAGCGATGACGAATTTGAACGTATTGATGAAAATGAAACGGATAATAGCGATACAGAAGAAATCGCTCATACTGTAGAAGAAGTAACAAACCATTATTTTCAAGAAAATAATGTCAATAATTCTAATCCTGAAAATCAAGAACAAGCGGCTGCAGGCCAATCTGTTGAACAACCATCGACATCATCTTATTCATCCAAACCTAGAGAATTGTTATGGCGAAAAAACAATATGAGAAATGTACCATGTTCATTTAGCGGGTCAACAATGTTGCCTCAAAACATAGTAATTTTGCAAACACCATTTCAATTTTTCAAATATTTTTTTGACGACCAACTTATGGATGTTATTGTAGAAGAAAGTACACGATATAGCATTTCTAAAAATCCAGAAAAAACATTTAATTTTACTAAAACCGATCTTGTTTATATGTTTAATATAAGAATGTATTGGAGTAGTGTGATTGGATTGGACATTGTAAAAAATCCTATGAGCCAAAAACAATTTGAAAAAATTCGTTCTCGCTTGCATTTTAGCGATATCAAATGTCAAGTTACAAAAATTGAGACCCATTATTGATTCGCTTACATCAAACTTTGCATCAGTACCAATGGAAGAAATGCTGTCGATCGATGAACAGATCTGTTCAACAAAAGCTCGACATCATATGAAGCAATATATGCCTTTGAAGCCACATAAATGGGGATTCAAACTTTTTATTTTATCTGGAGTTTCAGGATTTTGCTACAAGTTTGAAATTTATACTGGAACTGAAAATGATCATAGTAAACGGTTTCCCGGCGAACCTGAATTTAGGAGCCAGCTCGGATGTAGTGATACGATTAGCGCGAGAAGTTCCTGTTAACCGTTTGTACTTGACTGTATTAACCGTTTGTACTTAGCTGTATTCCCTACAATATTGTTAATTCGTGATATATAATGACATTTGGTTATAGCTACCGTCGCATTTCCCTTATCGGCATTAACTATCATTACATCCTTATTATTCTTTAACTACTTTTCAGCCTTATCTACTTTTTCTAACATAAATTTATCCATATTCGTCAGTTTCATTTTATTCATCGGACTATGATCGTCGTCAATTTAGTTCTAGCTACTTATTTCTTGTTCTACCTTACCCGGTAGTGTTTGAACTAAATCTTCTCCTTCTGCTGTAATATTCAATATTGGTAACTGGTCCCTTTTCACCGGCAGTGCATGTTTCTGTCCAAGGGAGAGAATCCATTGTACCTCCGTTGGAATGTCCTTGCCTGTTTTATTAATGAACCATTTACTATTCAACTCCCTCATTTCCTTTCCTGTCAAAGGTTGACTTAAATTACTGATTATAACTTGTATTTCGTGTTCAACTTGTGTAAGCAATTGATGTTTATCCCTGAGTGTAAGGTTAAGAATTTTGTTGTGCAAATCTTGGGTGTATCCGGATAATTTGCCGAAATTTTGGCAACCCTTTATCACCAAAAATATTCAAAACATTCTTGGTGGAATTTGCAATAAATTTCGGAATAATACCTGGTCTTCGACAGCGGATTAGAAATGGGATCGTCTGCTTTATCCTAAAGACCTTATCCCTCGTCGTTTTAAATCAGTTCACCCATCTCCTAGCCTGGCTGTTCTTCTTGAATTTTCTGTAGTCCATTATCCTTCCCCTTTGTTTGTCTTTTGGCGTGGTCACCTTAGATTGAATAAGTGATGATTTATCCGACCTTTCGTATTGTATTCAAAAATTAAATTGTCCGAGCATTTGGTCGTGTTTATTAAATAATTATATTTTTTTCGATATTTCGCTATCCTTTGGATAGCATCGTCAGGAAGATATATTATTAATTAGAGATGAAAAACAACTGATAAACAAAATTTTTTTCATGTCATTTGAAAAACCAACAATAACAAAAAAAATCCAATGAGTGTTCGAACTCACGGGCGATGTGTTAACACATTTTGCTACACGGTACCTGTTCGATTTCTATGAACACATTCGTAAATGTTACATTGGAAAATAAAAAACAGCGTTCAATCATATGATGACGTTACAGTTAAATAATATTAATACTTAAAATTATTTAAAGACCCAGTGCAAGCACATGTGTCATTATTTTCTTGCTCAATACTTTTTGTTTTATTCCCACAAAAGTCAAAGAATGCAAAGCAACAGACACTTCTATATACATACATACATTGTTATATTCGTACATACGCTACAGAAGTTCACAAAATTGTCGTTGCTCTCTTGCTATCTCATTTTTATATACGTATAATACGTCATTACTCTCTTTGCTCTGAGAGTGCTCCGCAACCACATTTTATTGGACTTACCTTTCACTATAAAAAAAAAACAACAACACCAACAACAACAACTACTACAACAACAACTACTACTACTACTGATATGTTGGTGATTTATTTGTGCTTGCTCTGTCGTGGAGTGTTTGTGTAGGTGGTGGATGTATGGGGGGGGGGGGGGTACCTAAAATAAAAACAACATCACACATACTTTGTCCAAAGTAGCTGACGTATACGTGTGTCACATAACCACATGTTTGCCATATCAACAGCAACGAAACAGCCAAACACCAACATACACATACTTTGTACGAAGTAGCTGACGTATTAGTATGTCACCCTAACGTCGACTGCGATGGTTTTAGCAGCAGCATAAAATCTGGTTTTAGCAGATTTTGACTTTGATAGATTTAGTCCCTATACGCCGCTATAGATGTTAACACATCAAAAATTACAAAATTAAACAATTGAAGAAATGTTCTCGTCATATGAAAAATGTTCTAAGTTACAGCGAGAAAACATTTTTGTGTAGAAATAGTCAATAGATTGATAAGGCAATATGAAAATAAGGGGCAAGATAACCAAAACCCAATGGTGGAACCGAAAATGTTCAAGAGAGATTGGAAAATCAAAAATATTTGATACTAATAATTACAAAGTGGCCCATAAAACAACACACACACTAGTTAGATTGTTTAGTAAAACCAAAGATAGAATAGATAAATTTGATGGATCTAATATAGTATACAAAATACCTTGTGGAGGAAATAATAGTGGAAGTTGCAATATGGTATATGTATGTAGGTACAACTATAAAAAAAAATAAACTTAAGACTAGAATTGCAGGGCACAAATCAGATCAAAAATATAGACACATATCAACACACAAAAAAACATTATCATAACACTGTGCAAACTTAAATCATTTTCCAAACTTTCAAGATACGCCAGTTTTGAATAGGGAAAATAATTATAAACGTCGTTTTATGTTAGAAATGTTACAGATAATAAGGACTCCAATAGCGAAGAGAATAAACTTTAAAGCAGATACGGAAATGTAAAATAAAAAAAAAAAAAAAAAAATAAATGGTTTCCCATTACATCCCATGAAGGGACCGGGGAGAACTTCTCACAATCACTGAGCTTTGCGCTTTCCAGTTTTCACTCACTGATTGGGACCTACAGTTTTACACCGATTCCGAACGGTATTTTGAGAAGCTTTTTCATGGCTATATACTCGATAGTGTCGCCGTCACTAAGCGAGGTGACCGTCGTCGAAAGAAATTTTTTTTTTTTTTTTTTTTTTTAAGGTGGTTGGAGCAGGGATCGAACCCAGGATCTCCTGTACAAGAGGCGCGCACACTACCCATTGCACCACCGACGGTCACAATGTAAAATATTTCACCGAAAATGGAAATGTAAAATATTTCACCGAAAATGGTTTGATGTATCATTTAATTTGTCACTAGGTAACATTTTTAATATATCCGGATGTAACTTGTTGAATTTTTTGTACATATTTTTATCAACCAAATTATTTTTCTGGCTGTAAATTAGAGAAACTATTTCTACACAAAAATGTTTTCTGGCTGTAACTTAGAACATTTTTCATATGACAAGAAAATTTCTTCAATTGTTTAATTTTTTAATTTTTTGTTATTGTTGGTTTTTCAAATGACATGAAAAAAATTTTGTTTATCAATTGTTTTTCATTTCTAATTAATAATATTTCTTCCTGACGATGCTATCCAAAGGATAGCGAAATATCGAAAAAAATATAATTATTTAATAATTTAATTTTTGAATACAATACGAAAGGTCGGATAAATCATCACTTATGGAATATAATACTATTAATATGAATTGTTCAATTGATTTTTCGTTTTCACTTAATAGATTTAAAAATACTTTGGATTTATATTACTTTTAGTTAAGCTAGTCTGTACGGATTGTAATCCATAGACATAAATAAATAAATAAACGTCATATAGTGTTGGCATATTGCTCCGAAACTTGGGTCATGTAGCAAACGGATGAACAACACCTGGGAGTATTCGAGAGAAAAATTCTCTATAAAATATATAACATTAATGGTTTCCCATTACAACCCCTGAAGGAATTGGAGAGAGCTTCTCACAACCAGTGAGCTGAGCGCTTTCTAGTGTTATACTCACTGATTGGAACCTACAATTATACACCGTTTCCGAACGGTATTGTGAGAAGCTTTTTCATGGCTAAATTCTCGATCGTGTGACTGGTTCAGAACTTAGCAATTTTAACCTAGTACCCTCCGACCTCCAATCTGAAAATTTTCAAACCGCTGTCAAATGCAAAAGACCGTAACTACACTTTTTAGTTTTTTACACTTAATAAACAAATTTTAGATTCAATCTTAGAAAACAAAGTCGGATTTGTTTCTGAAAAACAAATTGATGGAAAAAGTAGTTTTTAAGAAATATTTATAACGTTTATTCCTTCTCCGTTAAAAAATTAAAAAATGTAGTTACTGCCTTTTACATTTTAAATTAGGCCAACTGCGTTGGATGGACCATGTTATCAGAATGGATGAACATGAGCCAGCGCGAAAGGTTTTCGATAATGTACCCGATGGAGGCTAGAAAGACCAGGTAATGTAACTATGTAACTCTTTTCGAATGTTGAAACTGTTCGCAAGTTGTTTTCGATTCGAATTTGAAATGGTACCATTTAAAATTTACAGATCGAACAAAAAGTGTGACCACACGTTGGTACTACTTTCGAATAAAAATTTTAATTGAGGTGGCAACACTATTTGTCAAACGTTAATTGTTGCTGGTAATTTTTAAAGCAAACATTAAGCCTGTTTTTTTATTCCCTGCTAAAATAATTTGTCGACCACTTTGAATGGGGAGCTAAGCGATTTTAAGCGGCTCCCCATACAAAGTCGTCGAAAAAATAGTTTAGCGGGAATTAAAAAAGCAAGCTTATTTTCTTATGAAGAGTAAAAATTTTATAAATCCAACAAATGGATTCTGTTGCGTTGTGGTTTACAAGTGAAAACGAACATGAGGAACGTAGAGCTCTGCGAGATGGAAGAAGGATCTCATCGTTGTCGAACAAAAGGTACGACTATATTTTATTTGTTTTGTTTTGCAAAAGCATAACGGATGTGTTACCCCAGTCCACGCGATCAACTGCACTAACACCAGAAATAAAGTTGGCCATAACATTAAAATACCTTGGACAAGGTGGATATGAACACCAAATTGGTAAAGATAGGTTCTCTGGACTGGCATAGCAAACGATGTCCAATTGTATCGCCGAAATTTGTGATGCTATTGAGCAGGTGTTGTGTCCAAGGCACATAAATTTCATTATGTCTGACGCACATAGGAGTATTTTGGCAAAAAAACTGGACAAAATTATTTTAAACTATTTCTTACTAGAAATTAGTAAAAATGCATGAGTAAATATAAATAATATATTATTTGGTACGAATAAGGAAAAAAAAATTAAAAAAAAAATTTAAACACAGCATCAATGCAAAAAAAAAATTTTTAATTTTTTAGGCAAAAAAATAATAACATTTCTTCTTTATAAATTTATTTATAACTTCAAAACTATTGACTATATAGAGAAATACTGTATGAATACTGTATAGGTATTGTAATTCTTAATTTTTCTAAATTTGTTTCAGCAAAATCAGACTAATCTTTCTCGAGTTATGTATATATAAGTAAAAAAAACGATTGAAAAAGGACCTGTGGAACTCAAAGTAGCTTATTTGGATGAAGCGGAAACTTTCGGAAAATGTTTTGAGGTATGATATCTGGTGAACCTCTTATAGTTTACTATAAAAAAAAAATTAACGCAATCTCGCGCCGAACATAAACAAAAATACTAATTTTTAAAAATAACATACAATAAATTAGGAAAATTTCTTGCATATCATTTTTGGTCCATTAGAATACTAAATAGTCATCATAACTACATATATTATACATTAAAATTAAGTGCAGACCTTGTTCTCCAGACTCCATAATTTTTTTTTTTAGGATTTACTTCATACAATAACAAAAAACACCAAACACAAGTTTGAAAAAAATCCGTATCGAAAATGAATACGTGCGTGCTGAACGAAGTGTAGTTTCAGACTACTTGCCAGGAGCGTGGTGGCCGGGAGGGTTCAGGTTATCATAATATTATGATAGTACATTAAGTCAGTTATACAAAAACTACAATTTGGTTGATATTGAATGCAGTTTGTATATCTGACTTTTGTGCAGTTTTTTCCCCAAAATACTCCTTAGTGTGACGATGAGAAAGTCGTCAAAAAGGTATTTGTATACAAAGTATGGAATACCTGGGGTAATTGGTGCCGTTGATGGAACTCATATTCAGATGGTGCGACCAGCTGCAAATGAACACATTTTTCAGTAGAAAATTAAAACACAGCATCAATGCAATGGCGGCAAGTATTATTTTAAGTACAGTATTTGTTTTAAACTTCCCAATAAAACATATATGTCCATATGTATGTATATGGATAATTTAGGCATTAAATGGATTTTTGGACCTGTGCCGGAAAAATTTCCAAACCTGGAAAACATTACAAAATTATAAAATACATTGTATGGCAAACATACCTTCTTTCAGCCAGGTGCGTCACGTATTCGTGGCCCTAAGATGTTAGGTCACTTTCTAACTGCTTCCATAGACTTGCACATTTTGATTTTGCCTCCGACGTCTTTAAATAGCCCTTTGCCATATCAGGGTGCAACGCCGTACAATTTATTATGCATTCAAATTGACACTATTTTGTGTTTGCACTTTTGTTGGTCAATACCCTTTAATCAATTTCAGTTATAATTTATGTTAAACAAACAAAAGTAAGAAAAAACTTAAATTGTTGTATCCTTTCGCTAACTCTAACCTAAACGAATAAAAATATGAAGAAACTGAACATTCACAATCGAGTCGCATAGTTGCCACTTATTCGAAAATCGAACAAAAAATTGGATTATAGAGCATTTTGTATTCGAATTCGAGATACATAGTGCCAACCGTTCGTTTTCGTTATATTTTTTTATAGAATCGAGTTAAGTACGTAGTAAGGGCCCAGACGGAAGAATCCCTCCGAATCCTTGGTGTTCCCAACTGGCGAGAAAACGCGAAGGATAAAACCAGTTGGAGAAATGTGTTAAAATTTGTTTAATTTATTTATTTGTTTGTTTAATTAATATGTGTAAGGCCGCATGAGGTTGTAAAATAGTCAGTCAATAAGTAAAGTATCAAACATAATTGGAACAAGTTTTTTCCATTTGTCATATAAATCAGTTTATACACATAGTTGGCTAAAAAAAATCAATAGCATTTATAATCAATTTTATCATCGGACGATTGTGCAATGGCTATTGCAGTTATGCAGCAGCCACACCATATGGCAATTGCGCTTTGAAAAAAAAAAAACATTTTTGGCCACACAATTTAGTTCACGTTTTGACGTACAATACGTCTTACCTTACGGTATGAGGAGTCATGTCAGGTTTTTATTGTTGTAATCTTTATTTCATTGAATTTGAGGAAACGGCTAGATGAATTTTTTTAAAATTTTTTTTGTAGGTAAATGAAGATGTTATCTTTCGTTTGATATACATTTCATATTGGTTGATATATTTCTAGTATTTTAATTTCTCAAATGAAAATTGTTTAAACACATACACTCAAACATATGTGTGGTGTTTGGTTGAGTGTTTTTGGTTGCTCAACATTGCTTAGGAACATGTATCTAGTAAAAAGTGAAACGAACAGCAAGCTAATGTTGCTTGGCAACATGTATCTAGTAAAAAGTGAAACAAACAGTAAGCTAACGTAATAAAGCTTTTTTGCGAAGCTTCAATAAAGCTGTTGTAACATTAATTTTGAATTGTAAAGCGTAAAGCTTTCACACAACGCTCGAATGCTAATGCGAAGACTCGATAAGGTAAACCTTTTTTAATATTAGGGCGGCCCTCTCAACATTCGCAGAACTTATTTCAATAAAAATATTAATTAAAATACATAAATTAAATTAAGTTTAAAAAACGGACTTGAATCAAATGCCGTTGGTAAATATAAAAATTACAGCAGACAGTTGTCCGAGGCCTTCGGCCACGGACTGTCCCTACAGGCTGTGTCAAAGACACGGCCATTAAGTTTAACGTAGAATACGTCATCCGATAAGACAGAAAACATATATAACAATAAATGATAAATAATATAAGCAAATGAATTTATTGTTATATATGTGTTCTGTCTTATCGGATGGCGTATTCTACGTTAAACTTAATGGCCGTGTCTCTGACACAGCCTGCAGGGACAGTCCGTGGCCGAAGGCCTCGGACAACTGTCTGCTGTAATTTTTTTTTATTGTTATTAGCCTCTGGCAAAGAACTTATTACTCAATGTTGTCCAGTTTATATTAGAGCCATGGAATTGTATTCTATAAACCTTAAGGAAAGTGAATAGTTAAGAAAACGCACATCAATTATTTTTTATTCGATATTAGTTTTTAATGTTTTTTAATAGTTTTTCTTTTTTCTTTAATAATTATAAATTTTTTAATTTCTATTATGGTTTGTTTTGTCATTGCGGATGCTTAAATAAAATATATGTATGTATGTATATGTATGTATGTTTGGGTATGTTAAAAGGATACGTGATATTTATGTGTGTTTAGAAGTACATACATACATACATATGTGAGTATTATTGCTAAACAAAGAAATAAATAAATAAAATTAAATAGTGGTAACTTCAGTTGGAACAACTTAAATGAATGGTTGGTTGTAGGTAGTGCTAAACTAAGTTTAGAGACAAAATGAGGCAAAATATCTAAGGATGAAATAAAGCTTAAAGTTTCCAAAGCGTTTTCAATAGGAGTGTGCGATTAATCAAAATTTTAATCACGATTAATCTATTTTTATTATTGAATTATTTCGCATATTTATTAATCATATTTGAATAATTGTACTCATTATTGAAATCATTTTTGAAAAACACAAATATATATCAAAAATTGCTCAATTATTAAAATTGTTGATTAATCAATTAATCATGAATGTTGATTAATCAAAATGCAGAGTAATCGTAAATATGGTTAATCAAAATGTATGATTAAGCAATTATTCGATTACCCAGGATGTCGATTAGGCAGGTTGCCTGATTAATCAATTAATCGCACATCCCTAGTTTTCAATACAAGTTATAATTGTAAATATTCAATTTTGTTTTCCTTGTAAGTTATATAAACCAAATAAACAATATAAATACTTATATATACTTATATACGTATACATCTATGCATGTATATACGTAAAAATTTAATCAGTTTGACACTGGACCTCGTAATCGTCATCTTCACGTCCATGTGGGCAACCGTGGCTATCGTTTTCATCTCTCGGTTGAAACTCAACTAATTGCACTTCTTCAGCTTCAGCAGGCATTGTGAAGGGTTCTCTCGGCGGCAGCAGAGATTCGAGTTTAAGTAACTGTTGAGGAGTGGCAAAACCAGACTCTGGAAACTCCACCGCAAACTGAAGCAGCAGATCACCACGATCAAATGGATTGTTACGCAGTGGCATGCCTTCACCTTCTACTACTTTCACATCGCCATGGCGTATCACCTCTCCGGGCTTTGTGGTAATGCAAATGTTGCGATCATCCAGGTGCTTAAAACAATGAACAAACCCACATAACGCCTGGGCAAGATTTACTCGTATATTACGCATAAGAAGGTCATTGTTGCGGCGTTCAAACAAAGGATGCTCCGCCTGTATGAGTACAACTACCATATCGCCTCGAGGACCTTGCAGACCTTGATTTCCTTCTGAGCTGAATGGAATCTTTAAAAGTTTTGGTGCACCCTTTTCAATTACAATTTCACGTTTAACATTCTCCGAAACAAGACCTTTGCCTTGGCATGCAGTGCAACGCAGATGTTCTTGAATAATATTGCCATGACCATGACATGCCGAACAAATCTGCAAATAACAAAGAGCACTAATTAAACTTGTTTTAAGGGTAATTTTCACCAAGCCGGATTAGAGCTAACCAACAGTTATATACTTATTTCAAATTCCATACAACCTTACGGCTCTAACTAGCGGATAACCAGCTATGGTGAAAATGGGGGTTAATTGTATAATTCAGCATGCAACCTTACCGACTCAAGAGCTGTCAGTCCCATGAAAGCATAGCTGGCCGTCCGTCCTATACCATTGCAATGACTGCATTTCTCCTGAGCATCTTTGGGTCCACCCTCCCCATTGCATTGCATACAATGTGAGGTGCGTTTGTATTCAACCGTTTTTGCTACATTGCCATTATAGATTTCTTCCAGGGTAACTTCAAGTTGTATCACAGTTTGAGCAGCCTTCCCCCGACCACCCTCACGGCTATGTCCACTTCCACTTCCCATGCCTGAGAAAGGAAACCATTGCGAAAAGAATTCATTAGCATCGCCAAAACCTTCGGCACCCTCTTGCAAACCCTTAATGCCATAACGGTCATATGTTTTCCGTTTTTCGGGATCAGAGAGTACTTCGTAAGCAAATGAGATTTCTTTGAATTTATCGCCAGCATCTGGATTCTTATCTGGGTGGAATTCTTTAGCCAATTTTCGGTAATTCTAGAAGGTAAAAAAATTACTTTGTATATATATGAGTAACAAAAAATAAATACATAAATTAATTGCTTAAACAGATATTTATTCAAAATATACTCTACACCATACTATGCCATTGCATTTATAACACTTTAACTCTGGAGCCTGTATATTTTATATAACTATACCAAGATATTTCATCTCAGAAGTAAGAGATAACTCAATACCCTAGAGTCTTGGTCTCCTTAATTCTCCAATCTTACGACTATGCGTGAAAAGGATCAGCTCCGTCTTCGTCGGGTTAACACCCAAGCCACATCGCCTAGCCCAATAAGGTCGCTAATCGTAGACACCGACCAGATCACGACCAGAATGACGTCATTCGCGAATGCAACAATTCTACGTACTCTCAATTCGAAGTCCTTAAGTATGCCGACTACCATCAAGAGCAGTTAGCTTCGGAACAGAGAGAATTAATAATACTATTCATATATTCACAATCCACTCGACAAGCGGTGGCACGTTAGGGACTCTAGACTCATTCAATGCGCCAGATGGCACATTGTTAAAAGCACTTTCTATATTCAAGAAGGCAGCCAAAGTGAAATCCCCAAACACCAAGTTGCGCTCAACATATCCCACAACATCATGCAGAACAGCCTTCACAGATTTCCTCTTGAGGTATTCATGCTTACGACCACTCAAGTAGTACGGGCTAAGTCGGTTTCTAATGTACAAATCAATCCTTCTCTTCAAAACTTTCAACAGAACGTATGAGAGACTAATTTTATTTTATTTATTTATTTCTCTTCATATACATAACCGAGCCATTAGGCTTTAAATGATTACAAAATTTCTACCATAATTCCTTCGATGGATAAATATTTAAATCTTTTTGTTTAATTTACCATAATTAGAGATTACTTCATCAGTTGAATTACAATTTTTGGACAATAACTTAAAAGTAATTTAAAATATAAAATGTATTTGGGTAACATTCATTAATTGTTATAAAAAGATATAAAAAATAACGTGATAAAAAAATTAATTTCAATTCAAAATTTGTATTTCAATAACCGAGCTTTAATGGCCATGTATGGTTACGAATATCTACACAATGTAAACAAAAAGTAAACTTATATTTGCAAGATGACAACAGCTGCATATCTCCTATATGGCACGCAAAATAAGTTTCCGACATAAAAAGAAGTTACCACGACAATTAGATCTCAAGAACTATAAAACGGGTCCTATTATAGACAGCAAGACATGGCTAAAATCACATAAATTTTCCAATCAAATTAATTTTCAAACGTTGTGTCTGCCATCAACCTGAAGGCCAAGAGATTATTTTTCATATTTTAAAACATAAAACACAAAGGCGGATGCTATGGCAGGTCCGAAGTACAATTTTTACGAATTGATACCAAACTGCCTCCAGCATTAGTTGGCATAGTTGCTGTCATTAACTCTCTTGAATAGTCTATATGTTATGATGTTGTTCACTACTCCAATAGTATTACAACGGAAGACGTCAATAATTACCTCTCTCATAAATAAAATTCACCAGGGTATGTTCCTACATACGATTGCAATTATCATGCATTCAACTGCATGTAATGGCAAAGTTGTTTTCTAAATGTTTTCCTAGAACAATCCATTATCCTGATAAGAGTTTGGCAAACTGTTGTACAACCGGGATACACTACCAAGAAATGAACGATCCAGCCAAGATGACATTCTAGGTATCACAATTTGACTGTTTCCTGTCGATCTACCAAATTTAAACATATCCAACAAAAACAGAGGAGTTCTAGTCGACCTAATCTTATAAAAATGTAATAAGTCTCTTATCTTATTAAAATTCGAAAAAGAACAACCCAAAAAGTCTTCGACATAATTGGAAATAGGTTCATGCAATCTAACGGAGTATATATATATATCTCATAACCCTGAAGAGATCCTGAATACACCTCCATACCATACAAAAAAAAATGGCATTATCAATGCATGAACCAACTGTATCTTAACAAACCGTGGAAGATATAGACCTAGATTGTACAATTTCCTTAGTATGAAATTAATCTTTGATGTCAATGAATTGAATGCAATTCAAATTTAAGTTTGTTATCAACAATCAAAGACAATCAAAACTATCCACAACTTCAACAGATAGCCCCTTTATTTCGTCGAGATGTGTTTATATTAGGTGGTGTTATTGCGACAACGACAATTGCTGTTTTGTATTTGTTTGATGTCATACCACTGCCAAATTCAAAGCAAATTTGGTAAGAATTGCAATACAAGTACAGTGGACGTCCAATAGTACGTACTTTCGTTTCCACGAATTTCCAATAGTACGAATGGCAAATATTTTGCTTTGGCAGTTCTATAGTACGATTAAAAAATTTTTTGCTATTCGATAATACGAATGAATAACTGCATTTTTTGTTATAAATTTTACTTTGAAGGTTTTTCTTGTTTTTTTCTGCGGTCAACCTGCAAATAGTCAGTTGGTACGAAATTTTATAGGGATAACAAGTGTCTTGTGTCGCGTGTCCTATATTTGATACATACAAAGAAGCAAAATTTCTTTAGAAAATAAGTTAAAAATTATAGAAGATAGTGAAAGTGGAAAATGTCTCTATGAAATTTGTAGCAAGTACGGATTATCTAAGTCAACCATTTGCGCTATAAGACAACAGAAGGCGCAAAGTGCACTAAAATCACGCTACAGAATAGCGTGGTTGTTATGTCAAAGAAAATTTCATATTCCAGTAGGTGGTACGCAGTTAAAATGTAAGGCTTTGGAATTTCATAAAAAGTTTTATGAAGGCGACTTTTTAGCCAGTGATGGCTGGCTCACCAAATACAAAAACCGTTATGGTATAAGATTACTCATAGAATCTGGCGAAAAGCTATCGTCTTCTTTGTTTGGACAGAAATAAAAGGGAATGAGTATTTTCGTTCGCTACAACAAACATAAACCATCATTTAGTTGCAATTAGTATCAATCAAACACTATTTATACTTAGTTTGCTGCATGGTTTGCCTCTGGTTGCTTATCGGTCTCTCGCCTATCCACTCTGTTTTCTATCAATTTCCTACTACAAAGTCGATCAGCTGTGTCATGGATACCCCCTGCTTAAATACAACTTGTGGTACTCTTATCATTTGTTTTCATTCTCTTACTTTTGGTACCTGATTCTCTTCTCATTTGGGTCTTTTATTGCGGAAAAATAAAAACAATCAGCGGATAAGTAATTATCGAGTTGTTATTACTTAGCAGATAACTTTCTTTTCCGGTGCAATGCTCTACCAGCCAATAATTGATTGATTCTGGCAACAGATTCCGTGTTGATGTTTAATTCAATATATTTCTTTGGTAACACTCAAGGTCTGCTAATAGTCGGAGGGTCTACGAACCTAACACCTCGTCATTCATTATTGTTCACATTTTTAGTAAATTCACCTTTTTTATTTCTGCATCTGTTGAGTCTTTGGTAACGCCAATAATTTCATATAAATCTAAATTGTCCATTGCGGTAACCACTAATTAAACAATGTCAAGTTTTACCGCCTTTTTGTTTTACTTTAACGATAATTCTATTAAATAAAAGTTTACGTTAAATTAACTTTACACTTTCGTTCGTTCAAATGGATAAAAGCAGATCTCCCGTATTGGTTCTCCCAGACAACTGCAACTGTCAAATTATTGTCATCAGTGATGGGACATTTCACTCAACATAAAAGGTGTCAGTACGCTTTTCCGTATATTCAAACCATGTCATTTCGTAAAACCCAAGAAGTTACTTCTAGTAAACTTCTATGAGTGGTAATTTGGGTTTCTGGCTAATATGAACTTCGCCGGCCACTTCCCAAAGAATTTGTATAAAAATCCTAAATTAAAGAAAGAAAAGAAAGGAACCGCATAAAACTATTTTAGCAGCAAAATCAGATCTGCACCAAAATTTCACCAACGGTAAAGGTTTTTGCGCTGAGTTGAAAAATAAGTTTTGTTTTTTGCGCTACGTCCAACTTCTTGAGATATAGGCCTTTAAAGCTTGAGTATATATGTAATCGGTCATATCTCAGGTTATTATCATCGGATCTGCTTGAAATATGTATCATTACAAAGCCCTTGTGAGGGCTCATTTAAAAAATATTTTTTAACCTCACTTTTTTGGTTTAATCAAGTTGTTGTTCTTGTCTTTTGGTGTTGTTGTTTTTTTTCGTTGTTGTAGTTGTCTTATTTCTGATGTCCTTTTTGTAGTTTTTACACACCAAAATAAAAAAATCATTTCTAAAAACTCGCGCGATTTTTCTGATTTTGTCACACATCGACTTAAGCTACAGAGGGAATTTGATCCCCCCTGCCTGAGCTAATTGGAATATAAATTGGAGCAAATTTCTTTTAGCAGCAAAATTGGCTTTTTTTAGTTTTTTTGCCTGGTAGAGCATTAGTTCATATTTCCCGAAATATAGTAAGTCTCCAAAGCTTGAATGTATAATCGCGCATAACTCTGCCTTTTATTATCCGATCTTGATGAAATAAATTTCATAAATCGTTAAATTTACATTCCAACTAGTCGTGATGTGTGATAAAATCAGAAAAATCGTCCGAGTTTTTAGAAATAATTTTTTTATTTTGGTGTGTAAAAACTACAACAAAGAACAACAGAAATAAAAGACAACAACACCAAAAGACAAGAACAACAAGTTGATTAAACCAATAAAGTGAGGTTAAAAACATTTTTTAAATTAGCCCTTAATGGATTAATAAAAGGAAATATATTTATATACAGAGTTATAGAGTTTCATGAGGGCTTTGTAATGATACATATTTCAAGCAGAGCCAACGGTAAATACCTGAGATATGACCAATTATATACCCAGGCTTTAAAGGCCTATATCTCAAGAAGTTGGACCTAGCGCAAAAAAACTTATTTTTCAACTCAGCGCAAAAGCCTTTGCCGTTGGTGAAATTTTGGTGCAAATCTGAGTTTGCTGCTAAAATAGTTTTATGCCGAAATGTCAACATTCCGGGCAAAAACAGTTATCAAACAATTATTTTCGTACAAAATAACATTGGCTTACTAAATTTTCGCAATAAAGTTGAGTTGTTGGTAATATAGATTCGTCCCATCCCTAACCAGCTGTTTTCCTGCATTGCTTTGTTTGTGTTTCATTATTTATCTTTGTCCCTATTTAGATTATGCTTGTCATGCTGCAATTATCACGCTATTCTCTTTTAAAAATCCAACGTAATGCCTTGTTCACGCTGCCGCGAAATTGGAGTCTTTCGCAATTTGGGCTGAAATTGAGTTGAAATTGCTTAATTTCGCAAACATTTTGACAACTACGAAATTGAGATATTTACAACAATTTCGTTGAAATTGACTTGAAATTGTCGTATACAACGCTGTTTTTACACGGCGGTTACACGGTCAATTTTTGCCTTTCAAGTTTCAATACATTCACACTTTTTTACTAAAAAACTGACACTTTTAAAAATTGAAAGAACTTGCTTTCAATTTCTCTTTCAAGTCGTGTTCAAATTTTCTTTCAAGAAAACAGCTGATTACATTTGTTATGAACAGTTTCTCGTTTTCCTTCTTACAAATATTCTGCCGTCATAATTTTTTGATTCCTACTTTTACAAATATTAAAATATTATAAATAATTTAAAATGTTGAAGTTTTATGGAACATGAATATTGCTTTCAAGTTGCGTGCAGCCGACGTCACAGGTATCAATTCACATGAATTTTGACAAGCAGTTTGTGTACACAACTTGAAAGTGTGGCTGCAGCGTTACCATGGTACAAAGAAATGGTGGAAGCACTAGCCCAGCTGATTTGAACTTTTTTCTGGACTGAGTGTGAGTAAGTTTTTCTCTTATGTCAAAGTTTGTTTACATTTGTTTGTCAGCAAATGCTGTTTTTGAAATATTTCTCTGCAAAAATTACATAGAAACGTGTTAATTTTCACACTTAAACACTTTCAATATATCAAATAACACTCAATCATTTTCTAAATGACACTTTTTGCAAATTTGTTTACATTTTCATCATTTTTCTATCAGCTGACTTGATGCAAGGAGAACGAAGCCGACAGAAAATTTTCCTGTGTGTAGCCGTCGTTTTGAAGTTCATGCCGCCGTCATTAAGGCATGCTTAGACTTAAAATCTAGGCCAATATTATCGCCTAAGCCGCTTTTAAAGGTCCGAATTACTAAAAAAAAAATATCTAATTTTTTACACAACCTACGAGATGAGCCTAAAAGTAACGTCTGCCGAAAAATCATGTTTAATAAAAACTCAGTTGCCGCCGTCGATTAATTTTTAGGTCGCTCCAACGCCGTCGATAATTATGGGTCGGCTTCGTTTACCGAACAAGTGGTTACTAAAATTACAATAAAAAACAAAACAATTGTATACTTTTCATCGATATAGAGTAGTCAAAATAAACTAAAAATCGTGGTGAATCAGTGCATCATGTTAAAGTTCACGTACCATTCATTTATTTTATTGTTTTCATTAATTTCCTACCAACATTTTGGTTATTGTGCCCAGGCACTAAAATTTTACTAACCTGGCGTTTAAACGGGACAGTTTTGCTCCGACAGCAGCAATACATTCACACTATTTTACTACCACACTTACACTTCTGCCACTTGCCTCGCCACTGTCTCTGATTTTTCGACGACAGTAACTTCGGCAAGTGAGTTGACGTATTTGGTCAGATCGGTGACATTTCGTGGTAATTTGTGTAAAACAAGCAAAACATCACATACATACATATAAACATGTATACATTTGAAATTTTCAGATTACATCAGCTTCATTGTAATTGGAGAAATAGGGCAAAACACATAGCAAACGATCGTAGAAATTGGGAAAATTTAGTTTTATTTGGTAATTTGGAGTTTTATTGAAATATTATTTGGCAACACATACTAGATATAAACATGTATAAATAATATATGTATGTAGCAATCTTCTTTTAGTAAATTAAGATTTCAAGCACATGTGAAGAAGAGCAAATCAAAATCAGAGCACGAAATTTACAAGAAACAACACTATCGACGGTTGCTTAAAACTGTTCTGTCTTTATAACTGGCTGGACACATACGTCACACAACAAATTTTTCTCTTTTTGACAACTAATACATATTATCAACTGTCCGGTCTTGAACTGTCCCGTGTAAACGCACCGTAATAGTAATGTTTGTAAACAAACAGTTGTCATTTTTCAACGAAATTTCTCAATTGCCAGTGTGAACGATTTCAATTTCAATCCGAAATTGTCAATTTCGTGGCAGCGTGAATAAGGCATAAATCACGATTAGATTACATTGTGCGTTTAGGCTTGCAACCACCCCTACAGTTTTTGATGTTTAATCGGCTGGTATCTTTCATTCTCACATTCGTAAAAGGTTGGAAAAGTGATATATTCTAATTAAATTTATCAAAAAAGCAAATGATCTGTATTGAATACCTTGTCTTGCATTCGTAAATATTTTAAAAGTCGTTAATCGCAGTTAATGTACTAAAAATGGAAATATTTGTACCGATCGATTAAACCTTATCACTTCGAAATGAGAATTGATATGAAAAAAAACGGCAGAAACACGAAAGTGAAGAAACGTAAAAATTCCCCACAAATTCTCGTATCGTGCGTGAATGTCTACCCCGCCAGCAACACCACAGCTCTCACCCAGAAATTGCTGTAGGCACGCGTCGAAGGCATGCGTGAAAGGAATAATGTAATAACACTCTTTGTTAATTTGAATATGTAAAACGATTACGATTTCCCCTATTTGCGATACAGTAACGCCAACTTTAAAATAATATTCTAAAAGTCACGAAAGTGAACGCCAAAGTGCAAAACTGGTAGTTTATATATCACTTCGCGTTTGTGTTCGCTTACGAAAGCAGTCACTGACACTTTTGGTTTATAGAGTTGCACAACTAAAATAAAAGATTACAAAAAGTTATCTTGAGTGTACTGCATACAATGAAAAAGATTGAAAACGGCTGCTCTATTTCAGTAGATCAACAGATTTTAACAATGCTATTGTTTATAATTCTGGAAATAGCAATAATAATTAACGAAATGCCCATAAAATGTGTAAAAAACCAAGGTTAGTACAATGCCGAATAAATTTTCCAAACTATATTAAATTAGTTGGCTTTGCAAGAAACACGTCCCATTTGGCCGTATTTAAACTGTATTGGTTTTTTTGTTTACTGTTTTAACATAAACTGAATTTTTAAATTTAATTATAACACAATTAGGAAAGCTCAAATAAATAATGGGTTGCAAATTATTTAATTGAACTTTCCATTTCTAATTTTAATATTATAAATTAGATTTTCAGGAAGTAAACAAAATAAAAGTGTAAACAAGTTGTTGCCAAAATGTTGTTGGCATATTTCGATTCTCAGGACCCACTATAATATAGTAAATTTGGGTTATCTGGGTCCATAGATGTCGCTCCACAAAAAAATACACTATTAAATGTGGGAAAAATGCCTTTTATTGGATTACCCACAGTTGCCCATTTCAAAAAATGACGCGAAGTGACTAAGTCGTGACTTATATCACCCTAATACATATTAGATTTGAGGCCATTTTTAAAATGTTATTATTGTAAGGCAACAACCTTAACTATTTGTAATGTTGGCACTAGTTTGTATACCGTCGTACAAAAGTTAAGATGCCCAACAAAATGGAAGTTGCCGCCTAAAATTTTTTATTATTTATAATCTTTACTTTACTTTAGAGAATACATAACTCACATATTAATGTACAAGACGAGTTTTTGATTCACTTGAAGGACGATATGAATACTAAGCAAAAGAAAAATTAACGAAATTGAAATAAATAAATAAATGGTTTCCCGTTACATCCCATGAAGGGATTAGGGAGAGTTTCTCTCAAACCAGTGAGCTTTGCGTGTTCTAGTTTTACGCTCACTGATTGGGACCTACAATTTTACACCGGTTCCGAACGGTATTTTGAGAATATTTTAGAATAAGTACTCGATAGTGTCGCCGTCACTAAGCGAGGTGATCGACCATATGAACCATCGTATTAAGACGCCACAATTTTCAGTTTAAAGTGCTGTATTCAGTTTTAATGAAATTTTCTGTCCCACAAGAAACTTTTCATTTGCTTGGTACTCCGATCTTTGCGAAAATTTTGTAATTTTGACAACTAAATTAATTTAGTAAACAAAAGTAATAAAACACGCGTTAAAAATAAAATGGAGTGCAAAGATGAATTATTAATAAAATATTTGCAAGGAAAATCAGAGATATGTGGTAACTCTCTGTAACTAAATTTTCCGTTTAGAGGTAAATGACAAAATTTCTTACGAAAATTTCGCAAGAACTGAATACGGGGCTTGGATCAGTAGGTTAAATTGGCTAACATTTAATCCTATGAGAGCCAACTACGATATGTACGCCGTTACCCTATGGCTCTCACGCGCGTGTTCGACGCGTGCCTAACGAGTTTTGTAGGTGAGAGGTGTGGTCATGGTAGAAATATAATGGTCAAAAACAAAATTCATTTTGTTTTTCCTCTGTGCTTGTATCATCAAGTCATCTGATTGAAAACTAATGAAAATGTAAACAAAATTGGAAAAGGTGCCATTTAGAAAATGATTGTGTTTTATTTTATATTTTGAAAGCGTTTAAGTGTCCAAATTAAAACGTTTCATTCTGATTTTTACAAAGAAAACATTTCAAAAATAGCAGTTGCTGGTGAACGGGGGTTGCACACAAACAAATGTAAACAAACTTTGGCATAAGAGAAAAACTCACTCATACTCACTCCAGAAAAAAGTTCATATCAGCTGGGCTAGTGCTTCTACCATTTATTTGTACCATGGGTGTGGTGTTGCTGGCCGGGTAGACTTTAACCCATGATACGAAAATTTGTGGGGAATTTTGATGTTTCTCTCTTCACTTCCGTATTTCGGTCATTTTGTTTAATATTAATTTTCATGTCGAAGTGATAAGGTGTTATCGATCGGTACAAACATTTAATTTAAACTGAGAATACACCACTTTTACAACTTTAACGAATGTAAGACAACGAATTCAATATAGATAATTTCCTTTTTTGATAAATTTAATTAGAATATACCACTTTTACAAATTTTTACGAATCTAAGAATAAGGAGATCAGCCGATTAAACGTCAAAACTGCGGGGGTTTACGTAGGCTTTTAAAAGAGAATAGCGTGATAATTGCCGCCTGACAAGCACAATCTAAATGGGAAGTACATCGGCGTCGGCGTGAGCTTCAAAAAATTGTTGGTGGCGGCGACGCGTAGGAAAATGTTCGATCGACTTCGTCAAAAAGTCGATTAAGAATTAGACAACCAGAAGATGTACGCAATGTGGCAACTCTGGCAAAAGAAAACCAAAAAGTGCCTGTCGTGGTACAATAATATTTACATGGTAATAGCAGCGCGCGTTGTTGTAGTTGTAGGCAGCAACAAAGGCATTTTGTTTTTGTTCTATTCGCTTCAGCTGTCAAACTCTACACACATAAATACCATAGACTATGATAAATACCAACAACACAAGAATGCATAAGATTACAAAAACAAAATACATGTAAGTGTGACAGCTGAAGCGAAGAACCTCATGAAAACAATTAAAACATCTGTTCTTACGACTTTACCATGTACATACATATTATTGTACCATGGTGCCAGTAATTCACTGAATGCTGAATGCCAACAAAGAAAACGAGTGAAGCGCGTCGTTTCTCTGCTCTCTCTCTTACTCTCTTCGTTGAATATTTCAATACATGATCAGTTTTCTGATGATGTTATTGTATCTAACTATAGAAGTTCCAACCATATTTAAATAAAATTACATAAAGTATGTAAAAAGTATGAAATAATCAAGTTATGACGCGGGAAAGAAATGCGTTTGAGTGAATGGCGTCGACTTTTTTGGTTCTCTTCTACTAGAGTTGCCAAATTGCGCCGGTTTTTTCTTCTCTACTTGTACATCCTTTTTGTTTTACTCAAAGACGATCTAGAATTAGGCGACCAAAAGATGTGCGCAATTTGGCGACCATGGTAAAAGAGAACCAAAAACTGCCAGAAATTCAGGCAAAGGCATTTCTCTCCAGCGTCATATCGTGATTATTTCATACTTTTTGCATAGTTTATGTAATTTTACTATAAGACAACCAGAAGATGTACGCAATTTGGCAACCCCGGTAAAAGAGAACCAAAAAGTGCTAGAACTTCACTCAAAGGCATTTCTCTCTCGCTTTATATCTTGATTATTTCATACTTTTTGCATAGTTTATGTAATTTTATTTCAACATGGTTGGAATTTGTAAAGTTATATACAGTAACACTATCAAAAAGCTGCTCGTGTATTGAAATATTTAATGAAGAGAGAGAACAGAGAATGACTACGTTTTCACTCGTTGTATTTTTTGGCATTTGAGTGAAGAGAAATTTTGGCTGTCTACTTGTACATTGTTTTTGAAACATATGCAACGATGCAATCGGCAGGACATTCTCAATTCATAAATATGTATATCGACTAATGAAATTAAACACTTTCCTCAATTTTTCGAAACAAGTCGATGTTGTACAAGACACTATTTCAAGCCCATAATTAATATGTATCACTAAAAGAGCCGAGGAAATTGTTTGTGGTATAAAACATGACAGATGTAACTATATAATTTACGCAGTTTAATTAAAACTTTCATCAATAACTACTCCAAGACATCTCATATCGTTCACTAAATCAATTGGATACCCATTAGCAGATATATTAAAATGTCGACTATGACTTGAAGAACAAAGCTTTCGTTTTATTCCGGTTCAACTGCCAATGACTTAAAGTTGTCAGCACTGGAGGATCCGCTTTTAAACAATATATGAATATCATCCGCACATAAAAATAAGTCGCATTCGTTATTGCGACACAGTTCCCCGAGGAACCCCACATATACCTCTGTCAAATATTTACATATATGTTAGAGCAAAAAAAATACTTTGCTCAACTCAGTTGAAGTGCTTTTCATTTTTTGTCATAAAGAATATGACGTCAGATCTGTACACTTGAAAAGTATAAAAGGGAAAAGTTGAACTGAAAAGTTTGTCATTTTATAAAATATTTGGTGGTGTACAGAATTGAAAAATAATAAAATAAAAACTAGAAGTTTCTGAAAAAAAGGTTCCTATCATATATGTCCAAAATTATTTTTTTTCTTTCCTTCTGAAAACTAACAGTAATTTATATACAATTTATTTTGATAATATCCCTCTCTCTTTATCATAAACTTTTTTTCTTTTGGACTTTATTTGTAGTCCCATTATCTATGATTATCGCTGTAAGTTTGCAATTCAATAGAAAATAATTATATGTGCAGTCACGTTCCTGAGACTTTAAAGTAAACAACTCTATTTTTCTCGGGTGTTTAGTATTAAATATCTTTCTGTACGTGAGTAAAGTGATCCTTATGAATATATTCTAAGGAACGTTTTATTCACAGTTTTGTTTCTAGTTGAACATGCCACGTGGAAGTGAACTTACGGATGAGGAGCTCGGAAAAATTGTTGGAATGAGACTTGCAGGTAAAGGAATTGGCGAGATTGCAGCTGCGGTAAATCGGCATCGCATTACAGTTTCGAATTTCCTCCAAGACCCCGAAAACTATAGTTGTATTAAGCGCAGTGAACGCATCCCAACTAAGCGGCGCATTCGGCATTTAGCAGCTAATGAGAATATGAGTTGTACGGAAATAAAGGTGGAATTGGGTCTAAATATAACGAGACAGCATGTCCAGCAACTGCTGAAGGACGATATAGGTCTACGATACCAAAACAAAATGGCCATACCAGGCTTAACCCAGCGCCATAGAAATGCGCGTATTACTTTTGCAGAAACGTACAGGTTTTGAGAAAACTAATTTGAAACCGTTATATTTAGTGGTGAGAAAAACTTTAATTTGGACGGACCTAATGGTCACCATAAATATTGGAGAGATTTACGACATCCTCGGCAAACGTGCTACAAGCGAAACCACGGTGGTGGATCTCTTATGATATGGGCTGCATTTGGAGCACGAGGGAAGTCAGAAATATGCTTTGTCCCAACTAAAATGAATGCGGAAGCATACGTTGATCTGCTGGACAGCAATTTAATTGACTTTGTTGGAGAATTATATGGAGATAACTGGATTTTCCAACAAGACAACGTCCCGATCCACATTGCTCGGCTCACAAGGGTTTTTTTTTTAATCCCGAAATATTCCATTACTGGAGTGGTCAGCCACAAGTCCCGACCTGAACCCAATTGAAGACCTCTGGGGGATACTTTCGGCCAAGGTTTTTTCAAAGTCGAAGCAGTATATGACGCTTAAAGAACTAAAACTAGCAATATTGGCGGAAGTGAGAAAATGTACATGTCCACTTTAAGCAACTTAGTGAGTTCTATGTCACGCAGGCTACAACAAGTTCTTATACACAAGAGCAACTCAATATCATATTAATTACATAAGAATAAGAATTAAATTTAAGTTTAATTTTTGCATACATAAATATTTTCTATGAAGAATATATCAAACACTATTTTTTTGTTCTAAAAAAGAAATGAAAAATATGATTTCTTATAATTTTAAAGAACACATAAATATAAACTAGTACATAAAATAAAAATCAAAAAAATTTTATTTTTCAAAGCTCCAACTAACTCAATATGGTACATTGCACATATAAATATTTGACAGGTGTAATACTACGCAACCCAGATTGGTTACCATTAAAGCTAACAAACTGTGATCGGTCCGTAAGATAAGATGTCATTAGTGTTTGAAAACATAACTTTGGTCTACACAGTAATAATTTTAATATTGTAAGTAAAAATAGCAATGAGCAAAAACAAACGATTTTGGAAACAAGTTGTCAAAATGTAGCGAAATCTGCTTGGATGAGTATCTATAAATGAACAGATAAGATTTTGATGGCCGTCGGTGGTGCAATGGTAGTGTGCGCGCCTCTTGTACATGAGATCCTGGGTTCGATCCCTGCTCAGACCACCCTAAAATTTCTTTCGGCGGCGGTCACCTCGCATAGTGACGGCAACACTATCGAGTATATAGCCATGAAAAAGCTTCTCAAAAAACCGTTCGAAATCGGTGTAAAACTGTAGGTCCCTATCAGTGAGTGTAAACTGGAAAGCTCACAGCTCAGTGATTGTGAGAAGCTCTCCCCTGTCCCTTCATGGGATGTAATTGGAAACCATTTATTTCTTTTTAAGATTTTGAATACGATTCAATAATTTTTGAGCCGAAATGCGCTATAAATGAATATGCTTTAATGTAAGGTCCGCTTAAGGGTCCTTTTAGTGAGGAAATTTTCAATAGCCCTGTGGCTTTTTCACCTTTTAAACAAATTTTTCGACCACTTTGTATGGAGACCTAAACGATTTTCGGAGACACTCCACACAAAGTAATCGAAATATTAGTTTAGCGGGAAATAAAGAAACACTCTCAATGTAAAATTTACTTATCCATAACTGGTGTAAGATATGTATATCTGTTAGAGGGATATGATAGGGTCTTTTGCACATTAAATCCCGTATTCAGTTCTTCCGAAATATTCGTTCTTAAAAGAAATGAAACGAGCGAAAATTTCGGTTCATGAAATTTTCGTTATTTTTTATACACGTAATTCTTATGGCGACGAAAATTTCATAAAAACTGAATACTGAATAAAATGGAGTGCGAAGAAGAAGTATTCAGGAATTATTTTGTTAAATAAACCAGAGAAAGGTGGTAAAAACATGTTTATACTGCATTCGAAATCTAGATTTCGTGGCATAAACATCTGATTTTCCATACACAAATCAGCTGTTCGTGTGAATGAAATCTGGACAATCGAGATTTCGGTTGCAGCATAAACGCGGTATAACACTTTACTACAAAAATTTCTGTTTAGGCATAATGCCCGGTATTCAGTTTTTGTGAAATTTTCGTTGCCATTAAAAGTACGTCTATAAAAAAAATAACGGAAATGTTATGAACCGAAAATTTCGCTCACTTTTCCTTTTTTGGTACTCAGTTCTTTGCGAAGATTTCGTAGGCGTAATCAATTACAGGGTTGTTACGCCAAAGTTAATTTGTGCGAAAACAATTGTTTGGTAATTGTTAGGGACGGGAATTTTGTCATTTCAATTATTTTTACAAACAAAAGTTGCACAACATGCGTCAAAAATAAAATGGAGCGCGTAGAGTAATTATAAAATAAATATTTGCATAAATATTTTCCGTTTAGAGATAAATTACAAAATGTACGAAAATTTCGCAAGAACTGAATAAGTGGCTTAAATGACAATGTTTGTTTTGAAAATTTCACAAAAACTACGGAGCAATAGAGCAAAAAGTCAAAATTTGTTAAAAGTACAGTTCTACACAGAGAAAAATCAATGAGTGTTCGAACTCACGGGCGATGTGTTAACACCTTTTTGTTACACAGTACCTGTTCGATTTCTATGAACACATTATTAAATGTTACATTGGAAAGAATCTTTTGTTATTACACTTTCTTTTTTCTTACATCTGCTTTAACATTAGATTAATATTGTTAAAATAAATAAAGCAATATTTAGCTCGCTGAAATAATTGTTTTTGTTTTGTCATAAATAGAGCGTCGAGGACCTGCTTGTTTGAATGCTGGCATACAACTGAATAAAAAGCAATATTTAGCTCACTGAAATAAATGTTTTTGATTTATCAGAAACAGAGCGACGACAAAGAGTATTGAATAGTATATAGAACTTATTGCACTCTATTTCCGCTCTCATGTAGAGAGTCTAAGTAAAAGAGCATAAACGAGTCTCTTATAAAATATTTCAATATAAATGCACCATTTCGACAATGTTATTACATAAAACAATACAAAAAGCATAAATGTTTCGAAAGGCATCAATGTTTCACATCAAAATTATGAATGGACCAAGTTATGACAAAAAGAGAGTAATAAGTTTCGAATCATTCGCCAGATGTCGCCAGTGCCTTTGAGTCATACAATTCGTTCCATGAGCCATCTATACTATTCAATACTCTTTGGCGACGACGATCTGCTTGTTTGTTCGTTACCGCTACATCAATACAATCATACTTATTTTCAGGCAGAGACTATTTTTGTACAACAACAACGTATGTGATGTTAACGCTGTGTGTTGTTTGCATGTGTTCACTTTGATAGATTGCCCTAGCCGTGCCTACACAGGAAAAAAACCTATTATAACATTACCAACATTCATGGTCTTATATCAGCAAATGCACTGGGCGACAGAGGGTCAGCTATTTAATTGGGCAATATTACCAAAAAACTTAAGCAATGTTGCGTTCACAATAATATCAAAATTTGCCTTGCATATTTGTAGATTTACCCAATGCAAAAGGGCAATATACAGAATTTATTGTAGGTGAATTAGATTAATTTTAATGTGCAACCTTACCAAATGTTTAGCCCATTTTTCCATATTTTGAGACACAAATTTTGTTTTTGTTTTTAATTAAAGAAGTATTTATTCCACTGTTGTTTGCAATAATTACATTTAAATAAATGCTATCATTATAATCACGCATTACTAGGCTGCTCCAATGTAGTATCACCTCTCGTTTGTCACTGCCGAAGACTCCAGCCATTTTCCCTGTAGAGAAATATATTAATGATTATATAAAAAATGTGTTAAACATCAAATGTACATTTTTCTAAGGGATGTACATTTTTCTGTCGCTTATTAAAGCACTTTCGACGCTTTTAGATTGATCAACACACATATAAGACACAAGCAATACAACGCACTTTTCTATTTACAAAAGTTCTACATTATAGAACCTCGGCCAATAGAAATCTATTCTTTGTTTTGCATCGATAATGTAAACAACAAGCGAAAACACCACAGTTACTTTAAATGCAAAATCTTAGGTACATATGTATGTGCATACAGATGTGCGTACATACATATAGAGCAAAAGAAGTAACAATAACAACAGAGCGACTTACCGAAACGAATGAAGTAAGTATCTTCGACTGCGCTGCTGTTATTGTTATTACTTATTGTATCGATGTCGTAGGCAAATAGCAACAACAACAGTCACACCGGTTAAACCAAAATAGAATACAGTATGAATGTTGTTGTTGCTGTAATATTATAAGAAGCAAAAAGGGATGTTAGGGTGGCCCGCAATTATGCGATAAAATATTTTAAAAAATATAATTTAATAATTTGATGTTGGCGATCTCATCCGACATGCTCCCCCCGTTGAAAGGGCTCTCTTTCAAGCATCTTGGGAAGGTAATGGAGCCACTTTATGAATGGGACGCCGAAAGCAACCAGAATTCGTCTTCAACTCGACCACTCGAACTCGTCCATCAGTGTCGGCTATAGATTTGAGCACCCGAGCCAAAAGCCATTGTTGTGGTGGGGTGTTGTCTTCATGGACAAGAACTAGCTGGCCTTCTTCGATGTTTGGGTTTACGTTGAGCCACTTTGTTCGTTGTTGAAGCGACAAAAGATAATCTCGAGACCACAATTGCCAAAATTGTTGTTTCAAATACGAGATCCGTTGCCAACGAGTGAGCGACGTTTGCTTGGTGATATCAAAATGTTCATCAGGAATGGCGACTAAAGATGACCCAATGAGCATATGACCTGGTGTTAATGCTTCACCATCGTTGGGGTCATCTGACAACGGTGCAATTGGACGTGAATTCAAAATTGCTTCGACTTCGCTGATAAGGGTATGCAATTCTTCAAAAGTGAGGTAGGCTTGGCCAACATTTTTTACGAGGAGTGGTTTTACAGATTTCACGGCAGCCTCCCATAGGCCACCGAAGTGTGGAGCACGGGGGGGTATAAAACAAAATTCAAATCCGGTTTGTGATGAATATGCTTGTATTTCGTGAGTTATTGTTTCACTAAAAAACAACTGCTTCAGCTCATGTAGCTTATTGTGAGCTCCAACAAAATTAGTTGCGTTATCGCACTAAAGCTTCTGTGGTATTCCTCTGCGACCAACGAAACGCTTGAGGCACAAAATGAAGTTGTTGGCGGACAAGTCTGACACCAGTTCCAGATGCGTTGCCTTTGAACTAAAACAAACAAATACAGCAATGTAAGTTTTATATGGAACTTTACCTCGAATGCGATATGACGTTGAAAATGGGCCACAAAAGTCCACTCCAGTGAATAGAAATGGGTGTTCTGCTCGCAGGCGATCAGCTGGCAAATTAATTTGCTCCATCAATTTGGGCTTGTAGCGGAAGCAGTGCACGCAATTTTGGACAACTTTCCGAACTACTTCTCTAGCGTTAACTATCCATATATTCTGCCTCACGATGCCCAGTAAAACCTTCGAACCTGCATGCAAATGTTTTCGATGTAAACGATCGATGTATAAGCTGACGAAGCGATGGTTTTTGGGCAACAAAGCAGGAAAACGAACGTTATAGGGTATGGGTGCATTAGAGAGTCGACCACCAACTCTAATTAAAGTTACAACGCCATGGCCGACGTCAGTTTTATGCAAAAATGATGTTAATTTCTGCAGCAATGGGTTGACTACTCTGCCTTTCCGAAGTGCGGTGATGTCATCTTGAAACGAATCTTCTTGTAGACGAGCCACAATGCGCCAAAATATGTGGTCCAATTCGGAGGGGTTAATATGAACTGGGTCCTTGAGCATTAACGCACGGTTTACTGGGCATCTGTTGAATAAACGAAAAATATAAGCAATTATACGAACAATTTTAAAATATGATGAATGCTTATTGATTATTTCCTCTATGATTGATGGTGAGACGTCGTTAGAGGTTTCTTCTATTTTGAGGGAATTGTTCAAAGTTGAATCAATTGGGTTGTATGTAAATTTGGATGTCCCACTGACAATCCAATCGAATATTGTTTTGGTCAGGCAAGGCGTGCCATCTCCCAGTGAGATGCGACCATCGAACAACAAACCGAAAAATACTTCAGTACCGAGAAGCATGTCAAAAGGTTGTGATTTGTTATACCACGGATCAGCCAATTTCCTAATTCGAGGTATGATCAAGGGCGATGTTTTGATGTACTCAACAGGTTGTTGAGCCGAAATCGTCTTCGCCAAATAAAAAAAGGAAGACCACTGGAACGAACTAATACGAGATTTTATTGTGGTGTCGACAAAAACCTTGATGTTGTTTCTGGTTTCAACGATGCCAAAAACTTCTGGCTGATAAGCGTCACAATAATCGTTGATGAGAACCACGGCTGTTGGAATTATCGCTCTATTGGCAGAGCGGACGACTAACGAAAGGTGATTGCTGTGATTCTCCGATGATGATTGAGAGTGATGTGATGTCGAAGGCCCAAGTTGCTTAGGGCCACTAAAAATGTGCAAGAGTGTATGGTGAGAAGACTGGCAAACTTTACAGCAATATTGCGATGTGCATTCCGAAACGTGATGACCATTGCGAAGGCAGTTTATGCACAGTCCATTACGCTTTACGAAATTAAAGCGTTCAACAAGAACAAGCGACGAAAACGACGAACAAGCTGATATATTGTGCTCCGATGAGCTACAATATGAACAAAGTGAGGTTGTGGTTGCAAATGTATCAAAAGGGCGACTAAAATTTGAGTTTGAGTATGCCAGACGAGTCGAATTTGAATCACCAACAACAACACGCTATGAAAACGAACAACAAGCTGATATATTGTGCTCCGATGAGCAACAATACGAACAAAGTGAGGTTGAGGTTGCAAATGTATCAAAACTGCAACTAACATTTGAATTTGAATCACCAACTATCGAAGCGTTGAGAAAACTGTGGTCCATCGAAAAAGGGCCACGATTTTCCTTCAGCAAAACCATTATTTTTACCCTTGCGGCAATAAAAATTTCCTCCAAATCGCTTCTGGCATTGTCTGTGGGGCAAAGTTCTTCAATTTGTCCTTGAATGTGAGACAATTCCTCGAAATATGCCTCCAGGACTTGTAAACGGCATTCCAAAATAATGGGATCGAAATTATCGCCATCTTTTTCCACTTTCTTTTGTATATTAGAGATGTTTCTCTTCATGGAAGTACGCTGTTGCTTGAGCGAAATCAATTCTGAGCATCTTGCGTTTACTTCCCCTTTGACTTCATCAGCACCGGCTTTGCTCATCTTGACAACAATATAAGAGAGACACTTCCACAAAACCACAGAGTGCAAGTAGCGTACCTTGCTATGTTAAGCGCCAAAAAACTGTGTTATGTACACTTTCCAATATCTATGGGCGACAAAATTTTGTTTCCCGTAGCGGTACTTTACAAAAATATATCCATTTATGTTTGTGTGACAATTCCAGGTTATGTTAACGGCTTCAAATCAACAACAAATACTTAAATCACGAAGAGCCACTAAACTGCGAAATTCGATATGTGTTTCTGCTAAAGAAATCATACAAAAAATGATTCTTTTCAAAAAAAATCTTTTCACGGAGGCACAGCAATTAAAGTTGATGCACGAAGATCAAAAAATGTTGTCCCAGTAGCAAATTGATTGGTGCATCTAAGAGGAAATCCAACGACGAAAACAAATCACCGTACAATTTGCAGCTTAAAACCGGTCCACTCTTCGTACAATGGCTTTATTTTTTTTATTTTATAAAACGCAACTAAATTCACTGGCCGTCCTGTCACGGTCGCCAAAATGTTCGCGCAGAAAACTATTTATTTTTAAGCAAATAAAAAAACACGATTTATTTTAATTTTGATTTGATGTTAGTGTTTCATTTTATTTCAACTATTTATGTGTGTATTGTTTTAGGTGTTTTCGACGACTATTTCGTTACAATTCTTTTCAACAACTGATTTGTAATGTTTTCTTTTTGTCGCGGGCCACCAAACCCATAAACATAGAACGACAGTAAATATGAATATAGAATGTAGGAGAAATAGCAACAACAATACAACAGCTGAGTGATCAACTGAAGCAAACGACTTCGTCAGCGCTGTTGTTGTTGTTGCTATATTCTTTTGCATCGATAATGTAAACAACAAGCGAAAACACCACAGTTACTTTAAATGCAAAATCTTAGGTACATATGTATGTGCATACAGATGTGCGTACATACATATAGAGCAAAAGAAGTAACAATAACAACAGAGCGACTTACCGAAACGAATGAAGTAAGTATCTTCGACTGCGCTGCTGTTATTGTTATTACTTATTGTATCGATGTCGTAGGCAAATAGCAACAACAACAGTCACACCGGTTAAACCAAAATAGAATACAGTATGAATACACGGTGTGTAGTCAGAATGCTGCTGTCTCGTCACAGTTCTTGACGTTCAAATAAGAAGCCGGAAATTTGACAACATTCATATGCAAATTCGCATTATTGTTGGTAGTGTGTTTTACACTTTGATTTAAGCAATCATGCCACCTTTTCTTGTCTTCATACAAAAAAACACCAAACCCAAACCAGGCAATATTACCGATGGTTATTTTTTCTGTGTATGCTTAACGTCGATGCGTTTTTTTCGTAACACAAACAATGCAATAAATACTCCTTTAATTAAAAACTAAATTTGTTTCAGTAAATATAAAAAATAAGCTAACCATTTGGTAAGATTACACATTGGAATTAATCTAATTCTCCAACAATAAATTGTGTACATTGCTCTTTTTGCATAGGCAAATTTTTAAATTTTTGGTGAACGTAAAATTGCCTACGTTTATTTTTTCAGTGTACGGATCTGACTTTACAAACTTGACATAAACTGCTTTGTCATCCCCGTTTTTCTTCAATTTACAATTTAGATGTATTTTTTAAAGGTGACGGCATGCAGGTGGTGTTGTTGTTGCTATAATCAGCAGCAACAGGCATTTACTTTTTGTTTTATACCCACGTTTTGTCAAATTCAAAATAAATGTACATATACCAACATAAAATTAAACAACAATAGCCGTGTTTTGGTAGCGCCGATTGCTTAGATTATGACTTAAAATTTTAAATAATTAAATATTTTGTATGGAGAGTTAAGCGATACTGAGAGGTTACCTGTCTGAAAGATATCAGAAAAGCAGTGTTTTATATCATTAAGTGTGTTTTTTTGTCTCCTAAAGTTAATTATAGTGTAATACAGCATTCGCACTGACATCGATTTTCTTTATTTTTCACTTTTGTCGATTTAAAACAGAAATCAAGAAAATTAGCTTAATTTCCCATGTTTTCTTATTTGTCTGAGAATCAGAAAAAATGCTTTTGATTTGCTTTATGCAACACTGGTTTTCTCACACTACGTATGAATATTACGTTTGTTTACAACCATTTCAATCACAGCGCATTGATGTGGTGGTGCCACTAGAGTAGCCGACTTTTTTAGTTTTATCATTTTTAGGTATTTCTTGACTCTCAAACATATCTTTTGTATACTCTTTGTTTACTTTTATTCTTGGGATACATTTGTGCTAAATTTGATTGTGGACAAAGCAGTTGTAGGCTTGGTGTCTTGGTTGCCGTAGTAACACTACCTGGTCAATGCGCCTTGATTTTCAATCAAATCGAAAAAAACAATGCAAACACTTCAGGTTATGTCAGGGCATTTGATACGAAATCGAGAATATATTTTTCAGCGCAAATGAGCTAGAAGCGTCATTTCAATTTCCCACTTAAAAGTTGCTTATTATTGAAGAATTTGCACGGTAAATCAGAGATATGTGGTAACTCTCTGTAACAAAATTTTCCGTTCAAAGAAACATTACAAAATTTATAATGAAAATTTCGCAAGAACTGAATACGGGGCTTTTATGCATTTAAGTATCTCTAAACGGAAAATTTTGTTACAGAGAGTTACCACCATAGACTAATACATACGTAGATACTTTTATTCTCTCTATAAATTAAACCTCATAGGTACGGTGGAAAGTAAACATTGGATGGTGGAAAACATGGGTGCAATAATACCAGATATAGGCAATAGTAAACAACATTCAACAAAGGAACAACCGAATTTCGTGTTTTTGTGGCAAACTAGTTGTATTAAATACAATACAAATGTATACCAACGATAAAAGTCAACAAAGCAGTGCAAAATACATTTAAATTATTCAGTTCTACACCAAAACGATATGAAAAAGTTAAGTGAACATATTTTGTAACTCCACCTGGTGTAAGTTAATTTTAAATTTAATTTCTTTCATTTCCACAAACCTACGACGAAGAGTGTGAAATGAAACGTCAGATGAGAGAATTAAAGTATCTATGTATGTATCATAGAATAACACATACGTAGAAGGTTTTATTCGCTCAATAAATTAAACGTCATAGGTACGATGGAAATTACACAGTGGAGGGTGGAAAATATGGGTTCAATAATACCAGATGGTGGCAATAGTATACAGCGATCCACAAAGGAACTACACCCGAATTTCGTGTTTTTGTGGCAAACTAGTTGTGTTAAATACAATGCAAATGAATACCAACGTTAAAAGTCAATAAAAAAGTGCAAAATATATTTAAATTTTTCAGTTCTACACCAAAACGGCAGGAAAAAGTTAAGTGAACATATTTTGTAACTCCACCTGGTGTATGTAAACATTTCCACAGACCTACCGAGAGAGTGTGAAATGAAACGTCAGATGAGAGAATAAGTTCTTCTATAGTATGTGTTATTCTATGGTATGTATTAGTCTATGATACGCCCAAACAAAGTTAACAAAAAGTACAATAACAAAATACACTGAATTTGACAGATGGGGTCATAAGGAAGCAACATCAGCTCCCTACAAGAAATGAATGATGGAAACTAACACACAAAATATTTTTGCACTGATACATTTGCAACTATTTTATACTGAGTTCCATTTGCAAGAGTGAAACAACCCTACAAGAATAGTTTCGGTCATTCGACCGTCAGTGTTGATGGAAACTTGAAATTGTTGACGTTTAAAAAGTAGAATTTGTGAATCCTCGACAAAGTGCAACGACAAAAGTTTCGTTACAAGTTCATTATCGTTAAATATCGTGGAATAAAAATAAACAGTGGAAAAGAAGAAACTTATGTGATCCAAAAAACAAAGATAATGATTATGAAAAATAAGGCATTTAAAAGCCATCAAAAAGTAGTGGAAGATTCTGTCTGGCATGCCTGGCCAAACTCAGGACAAAATCGTTGATGAAGTCGGCAGCATGCTCTTTTTCCTGACCATTACAGCGATGCAAGAGGTAGAGCATAAATTGGGAACCCCCAGATTTAGCTCAAGCAATATCAACAAACTAAAAATTTATGGTTCGATATTTTGATATTCATACATACTTCTTCACAGAAAATATACTGAAAGAGGCGTCAGAGGATGTCAGCAGTGTTTGCCCCCCAATGTTCACGGATAACCTGCTTGATATATACAATTGGGATGAGAGGTGGGAAAAGCATGCGATAGGGAAGCTTATGTGGTTCAACAAGACTGCGTGGTATGGACATATTTTTGTCTATAAATGATTAAATAATTATTAATTTATATACATTCATATATACTTATTATTATTAATATATTTATATATCTTCTTTTCAAATTTTAGATGTGGGAAAAGACAATTGAACGAAGCCACCATAGGATGAAGCAGAAGATTTATTAAAAACAAATTGTAAATAAGTATTTTATTTTGCCCAGTTACTACTTTATTCATTTTGAATCGATTATTCTTATACATTCATTCTCATTCTTTCATTCTTAGTCATTCATTGTTTGTACTTCATTCATTTATTATACAATTAGACATTAAAAATATATAAAAATAATAAAAATATACCATAAAATCATTAATAACATCGTCTTTTATTATAAAAGGTATACCCATCACCTTTGACTGATATATCCATCAAATTTGATTAGTCAACTGTGATGGGTATATCCATCAAGTCTGATTAGTCAACTGTGATGGATATATCTATCAACTGTGACTAATACTCATATAATCTTTGATTAGTGAACAGCACTAGAGTGAGCAGCTCAGATACATGTTTTATAGGCGACCGAATTCATAAGTTCGAGGGAGATACAAAATCACACGTACACAAAAGTTTCCATCAACTTTTTCATTTCGGCTTTAAGAATGTGATAGAAACTTTGATGGATATACCCATCAACAATGACAGTCAATTGACCGGTCAAATGACTGTCACTGTTCTTGTAGGGCTGTTCTAATGCGTCAACCTCTACTAGATCAGCCTTGGAAGAAAATAGACATGGTACAATTATAAATACATATACAATTTTCGCTTCAGTTGTCAAGCTTATATGTATTTTGTTTTTGTACTCTTTTGTATTCTTGTGTTGCTGGCACACATATCTGTAGAGTTTGACAACTGAAGCGTATAAAAAAACAAAATGCATGTTGTTGCTGCCTTCAACTTCAACAACGCATGTTGCTATTACCATGTAGATATTATTGTACCATGAAACTAATGCCCAATTTTTGGCTGGTTATTTAAATTGGTAATTAGTTGATTTTGATTTATGTTTGATCTGACTTTAAATACGAAAAGAGTTTTTCCATAGAATAATACATACATAGATAAACTTATTCTCTCATCTGACGTTTCATTTCACACTCTTCATCGTAGGTTTTTGGAAATGAGAGCAATTAAATTTAAAATTACCTTACACCAGGTTGAGTTACAAAATATGTTCACTTAACTTTTTCATGTCGTTTTGGTGTAGAACTGAAAAATTTAAATGTATTTTGCACTATTTTGTTGACTTTTATCGTTGGTACACATTTGTATTGTATTTAACACAACTAGTTTGCCACAAAAACACGAAATTCGGTTGTAGTTCCTTTGTTGAACATTGTTTACTATTGCCTCTATCTGGTATTATTGAACCCATATTTTCCACCATCCAATGTTTACCTTCCATCGTACCTATGACGTTTAATTTATTGAGCGAATAAAAGTTTCTATATATGTATTATTCTATGAGTTTTTCAGTGCTTTGCCAAATAATCTTACTACCATGTGGCAACAGTGGCAAATGCTACGAAAAATAACCGGTATTCATACATTTATCGGCTAATCGTTACGATGCATCAAACTGACGCCATTTGCAAAACAAAAGTGAAGTGATAAAATAGAAAATATTTAATGAAATTGGAGAATATTTGAGCAGAAATAAAGTTCTAACTGCACTACGAGTTAAATGATACGTTTTTATTGTTATTTCTACTAGGATGGGGATTATAATTGGTCACATTAACAATTAAAGAAGCTTTTGTGTTTATTCTTCTTCTTTTTTCTGCCAAAATCATATGGTCACTTGATCATAGTTTAAATGACCAACTTTTGCTGTTTAAACAGCAATCAACTATTAACCTAAAAACTAATTCAGAGTTTAAATTATGTTTAATCGTGTTGCCGTAATAACGTGTTGCCGTATCGCAGTTTTTCACCCATTACAGCAAATGTTTCCACATTTCGTAGTATTCAGTGTTGATCGTTTTTTAAAGTCATAAACGACAATAGCTTAATGGAATATAACAACATTTGCGAAAAAAAAAATAAGTTTTGGAGCAAGGCGATTATATATGTATATTTTAATTTTAAACACGCGCAAAGTTACCTGTGTGAAAAAAAATAGTTTGGATATCATTAAGCCTGTTTTTTTATTCCCTGCTAAACTAATTTTTCGACCACTTTGTATGGCGATATTAAGCGATTTTAAGCGGCTCCCCATACAAAGTCGTCGAAAAATTAGTTCAGCAGGAATTAAAAAGACAAGCTTATTATTTCGAATTCAAAGATAAGAAGATATATATTCGTGTGCAAGAATAACTGCATACGATTATATGTGTAATTTATAATGAATTATCTTTAGTTTGGCGTTTTGGTCACAAGCAAGCAAGCGGTAATCACCAACTTGTAACGAAAGCATGCATAATGTGCGAAAACAAACTCCATATGAATTTAACAGTTAAGCCCCGTATTCAGTACCTCGTTTCTGTAGATCTCGAATGGAAATAGATCGAAAGTTTTGCGAAAACTTTCTGTGACTTACTGCTTTTTTTATTCCTTATTGGAAAAATGCGAGAAAAACTGTTTCTAAAAAATGGGTAGTCGAAAACTTTTAAATTTGAAACGTCAAAAATACTCGCAAATTAAAACGGTGCGAGTTTTGCTATTGTTTCTAAAAAGAACTTTTTAAGAAATTAAGAATTTATATTTTAAGTGGAGAAGATAAGAATTATATCTTTTTGTTATGTATTTCAATTAATTTTTCCTAAATATTACATAACAACCAAAACGAAAATATAGTTGAATATAGTATATCTATTAATTTGGAATTTGCAAGAGACAATTTGGAGGGTTAAATTCAAACAAAAATTATTTATTACTTGACAGCTTTCTTGGAATATTCCAACAAAAACGTCATCAGCGTTGCCTTTTTTCGCATTGATATACAGAAACACTTTTTATTCACAAATCGAGAAACGATTGAATTTTTTGTTTCATGCTTTATGTGAAAGCCCTGAAGAACGATTATACCATGAGAACATTATTTAGCTATACCAAGTCGAAAATAGAACCACAAATCGGACTTGATACATAAAATTAAATGTTGTGGTGACGGAGCTAATGTATGTGACAAAGTATATGTTGGAACGAATAAGTCAAAATTACATACAAGAATTTCAGCCCATAAATCTGACCAGCGAAATGGACAGAACACAATTGACCAGGAAACGGCACTGGCGACACACTGTGTAAGGGAGAGCCACTCTCCGAACTGTGAAATGTGAGATGATGTGAAAATATTACAGGAGGAGAAACACTATGGCAAGAGATTTATGTTGGAAATGCTCCATATTATTGACGTACCTAGTGAGAACAGAATAAACTACAAAACTGACGCTGACAACTGTTCACATATATACAGCCATGTAATAGCAAAAGAAAGACGAGATAGAAAGACAAAACAGTTGAGACGCAACTGGAACAGTGTTTAGAAGTTTGTGAGTTTAATGTACGTAATGTATTGCACATATTAATTTTTGTAACGTTTTTTTAAATTATTGAATATTGAAATAAAATAAAATAAGATGAAGAATATAAATTGGAAAACATTTTTATTATTTATTTATGCGGACTTTGAGCCGGAAAAATTAGAAATACATTAATGTGAAAACTTTTCCGATTCGAGAACTATCTCTAAACGGAAAATATTGTTGCAGAGTTACCACATGTCTTTGATTTAACTTACAAATATGTATTTCATTAACAATTCAACTTCGCACTCCATTTCATTTTTTACTAAAATCATCCAAATGTTAAAATTCCGGTTCCAAACAATTGTTTTCGTACGAAATAACTGTGGGTAACCACCTTGTAATTGATTTTGCCTTGTAATTGATTTTTTGGTTCTTTTAAATTTTCGTTATTTTTTATACACGTACTGTTTACGGCAACGAAAATTTCATAAAAACTGAATTCCGGGCTTTAGCCTCTACAAATGTATATAAAATTAAAATGAGATGTTTTAATGACATAACCTACCCATTGAATCATGCTTATATATATATAACGAGTTATACACAACGAGTTGTACATAACGAGTTTTCTTAATTCCTTAATTCACGTCACACAAATGCTTGTGAATAGACACAGAAATTGCTGGGAGTTTTTGTGAAATTTTTACACGAATTTCTACGTATAAATAGTGAAATTATTTAACAAAATTATAAGAGATATAAAGCTTTGCAAATATCAGTAATAAATATTGACTTTATAGAAATAAAAATTGGACTATTTTTTTTCTGTTACTTTGGGTGGAAAATTTTTACATCAGCCGATTAAAGAAACGAAGAAAAAATATTGTGTGTGTACCAGACGAATTTCGGTGGAAAGCAATAAAACACAAAAGCTCATTACGGCGCAAAAGAGCAAAAGAGACAGGCGAGTATAGTGACAAAGACGGAATTTTGGTTTGTTCGTGCTTGAAGTACAAGGATTTTTTGATTTTGCATCGTCTTGGAGTGGAACTGGCTAGGTGAGAAAATGATGGATAATTACGAGCAGGCCAGATTATCTTCGGAGAGACTAAAGAATTTGGATGATATCCATCAAATAAACTTCCAACAGAGGACAGAATTTTATCAACGTGTCGAAGGCTTTGATGTTAAAACACAAAATTTTCAATTTGGCGCCAATATTTTAAACACAGCAGCAACAACCATGTCTACAGTAAACATGAATAGTAGTTGTAGCGAAGAGGAGACCAAAACAAATGTAAACGATGTAATCAAAACAATAACAATAACGCAATCCGCCGCAGACGACCTACAGATATTGTCATCTGCCACAGATACTTCGGTTAGTGTGGAGGAAGAAGAAAAGGAAGACTACTGTCCTTCCGAAGACCGGGAACATTCAGAATGTTGTGCTGAAAACGATGAGGTTGAGGACGGCGACGATGATGAAGAAGATAGCTATCAAACAGATGACAATGAACTTTCACAGATTTCCCAAGATATGGAAAGCAAGGTGCAACAAACGTCTAAAGATTATGAGGATGATGAAGATAATCCTGATGAGGACTCTGATGATTCTTCCTCCGATTCCGACTTTTCAGATCTTAGCGGTCTATCTGATATGTCCGGTCGAGAATGGAAACCCATTAGCCAGCGTCCTTTGAATTGGGTACAAAAACAAATCCACTCTGGTGTTAATCCTAGAGAGATTCTGTCGAAATTTTTGCCAACATCGGCACAACGTATAAGCCCCGAGCTGACCGACATGACGCTCTGGCGCATACTGGCTAGCATGCTCTCGGAGCCACCTAGGCGCAAGAAGTTGTCTTATGTGAATACCTTTAATGATGTCATTAATCTTGTGGAGAGATCGAAAAATATCATAGTTCTGACTGGAGCTGGTGTGTCGGTATCCTGTGGCATTCCCGATTTTAGATCTTCGGATGGCATTTACTCACGTCTAGCCAAGGATTTCCCAAACCTACCCGATCCTCAGGCCATGTTTGACATCAACTATTTCTCCCGCGATCCACGTCCATTCTTTAAATTTGCCCGGGAAATCTATCCCGGACAATTCAAACCTTCGCCTTGTCACCGCTTTATCAAAATGTTGGAACAGAAGCAAAAGCTTTTACGTAACTATACCCAAAATATCGATACTTTGGAGCAAGTGGCTGGCATTCAAAATGTCATTGAATGTCACGGATCGTTCTCGACAGCCTCCTGCACTAAATGCAAATATAAATGCGATGCTGACAGCATAAGGGCTGATATTTTCGCACAACGCATACCGGTATGTCCTCGTTGTCAGCCCAATGTGGAGCAAAGTGTAGATGCATCCGAGCCTGTATCAGAGTTGGAACTAAGGCAGTTAGTAGAAAATGGAATTATGAAACCGGATATTGTATTCTTTGGCGAAGGTTAGTGTGGCGATAACAGAATTGGAAAATTTTTGAGTATTATGTCTTTCCAATTGCTTATTTTCTAGATATTTGTATTTTTATACATTGCATTTTTAATTTCATTTTTCCCTTTAAAAAACGATAACTCGAGTACGAGGAAATAATAAGAAACTGTTTTTTTTTCAGGTCTACCTGATGAATTTCACACCGTTATGGCCAGTGATAAAGACAAGTGTGATCTACTCATTGTTATGGGTTCCTCACTTAAAGTTAGGCCTGTTGCTCTAATTCCCAGCTCTATTCCGAATAATATACCCCAGATTCTAATCAATCGCGAGCAGTTACACCATTTGGAATTTGATGTGGAACTTTTGGGTGACGGGGATGTTATAATCAACCAAATCTGTCATCGGCTTGGCGACGATTGGGGGGATATATGTTTCAACACTGACGTTTTACAAGAATCCAATGAATTACTGACCATGGACGACGAAGAATTTGTTATAGAAATCCCTGCACAATCGGCCACAGACAATGACAGTTTGTCCATAAAATCAAACCAATCCACAGACTTGATTATACAGCCTGATTCAGGATTGGAGTCGTCATCGGGGGCGTGTTCCAAGAAGGATGTAGAATTTTTACCACCGGATTATTTGGACGAACCAATGGAATCATCAGGGTTTGGTGGATCTTGTGTGTATCGTCATTTATCTATTGATTCATCAAAAGATAGTGGCATTTTGGGCGATGCTTCCAATTCAGCTATTCCTCCAGTTTTCAACAGCTTTGCAGAGTCGCCTAGCGACATAAACAAAAGCAGCTTCAATATGCCCGCATCCACAACACAAGCAATATCGAACAAGTCCGCAGTTGACAATTTGCACAATACCAAGACGGCCGATACAAACTTTACAGAGGCGGAGAAGCAGCGATTGAGAAGACAACGAAGGCATCAAAGCGCAGCGGAACGTTTGCAAAGTGGCACTTATTATGCTCACGAACTTACAGCATCATATGTATTTCCTGGTGCACGAGTGTCTTGGAGCTCGGACTCCGATGACGACCTAGGTGATGACGAGATTAACGGCGGCCTAGGAAAGCAGTTAGACGTCGCTGATGATTACGATGAAACCAATCATGCACCGTTATCGCCCTTAATGACACCATCGGTGGAAAATGAAATGGTTAAGGCAATAACAAGTAACTCACAAACTTCGCTGTCGAATAGTTTTGCTTATGCCATTTCCTGCAATCCTACAAGCTCATCCGCAGCATTTGCCCTCCAACAGCAACAGCAACAGAAGAAGAGGCATTCAAAAGAACCAGAATGTAGTAACTCATCGTATGCAATCACTGCAGAGACCCACAATGTAGTAGCTACTTTAAATAGTCCTCCGCCTCATAAGAAGCCAAGGGCTTCTTCGGAAGTCATCCCTTCTGCGTCGTCCACAATCTCCACCTGCACAGCGTCTAAATACAGCTTAGATTCTTCCTAAACTAAGTAAGTTGTATTAGTATAATTTTTGTCTTTCTTTTTTTATTGTTATTGTAGTTTTATATTATTAACATTTCTATACGTTAAGTCCACTCTTATTCCCGTAATGAATATCTAATGTTTTGACTCTTATATTAATCGTGTTACACTTTCTTCCCCTCAATTTCTAAATTATGAAATTATTCTATGTAAACATTTTGTTTGGTTCAATTATTTGAATTGAAATTATTTTCGTGGGGTTTTTTTTTTCAATGATATACCAGTTGTTTTTAGTAATATAATTTTTTCAGCGAAACGTAAGGAAAGTTATTATCCTTTTCAGTATGATTCAAATATAAAAATCATAAAGTTTCCTATAATAATCTAATTTAATATGCATTTAACCAGCAGCTCTTTCGGCTTGATAACAATAAAGAAAAATCGCATTTCTTAAACATTTAAAATTGTAATGAGGTTACAGTCAATATGATTTCATACATAGTACATTGCTAAATGCATAGCTATCTTCCCTAATGCCATTGGCGTTAATATTAATCAAAACAATTTATTTTCATTAGGAAAAACTGTATGTCCCTTTGATAAAACAAAACTACAATACTAAAATTCGTATCGTAAAAACAATTTGAAGTAACTAAATGATTATTCTAGGGACCGTTCCTCTTACAAACTTATAAAAAAAAAAATTGTATTATCACAGTTCGTGTTTTTCTGTCAGGATGTGTCGTTTGACGATCCCAAATGATTATAATAATGACTATTTTAAATAGTTTTCTTCCAGAATCGAAAAATTGTTTATTTCTTTTTGCTTCAATAGCAATGGCAATATTGAAATTTAGATGGTTCTTATCAAAAAATTTATAAAAAATTTCCATTACTTGGTTTTGCTAGTAGTAATAATTGTGTCATTTTGACTTTCAAATATTATCGATAAGAAAAGAGCATTTATGTGATTTGCCATTACCAAAATTGCACATCTCTAAACATATTGTTTGAGAATTTTTGGCATTCGTACGTGTTTCAATGGAACGTTAATAAGAATTTCGGTTGTCTTTTTCAGCTTGTTAAAATACAGTAAAAAGTTATTCTTCCCTTTATAGAATCATGTTGGTCTTGGAAACTTTGGTTTACGAGAACAATTAATCGTTATTACATTTCTCAAACTGAAATCCGTAAATCTTTCATTTGGTTTTAGTTTGTTAACTCAACTCTTGGGCTTTACTGTTACATATTACATACATATATTATTGTTTAAATCATCCAATTCATATTGCCTCCAATCTAAATACTTACAGATACAGTTATATACATACGCCCGCGCACACAAACGACAAAGTAAGATATATATATATATGTATAATATATAGATTTTAATACGTAGTCTTTAATTTATTTAAAGTAGTTTAAAAAAAAACTATTGCTTATCAAGAAAAATTACTAAAATTAAATCGTAAAACAAAATATACAGTAAAATCAAATATATATTTTTCTAATCCTCCACCATCATGTATCCTATGTATAATGATAAATAATTATTTATTGATATAAATGGAGAAAACTGGCATTAGAATAAATAACAATCAAATGTAATTATTATTAATCAATGGAAAGGAAATGGAAGATGATGAAAATAACCTACAGATACAATACACATGTTATTTAAGATTAATTATATTTCTGCTGTGTGAAACTTTTATCCTTAATTATTTTTTTTTCCCTAACGTTAAGTTTATTTTTAAATACTACACACTGTACCGAACAGTAATACTATTCTTGTAAATATCTACGCATTATGTACTTTATATATATATATCTATACATATATATTTTGTATATATAGACTATTTAATCGGTATACTTGCTTTTAACAAAATTATTCTGATCTTTTCTCTCGTTTTGGGTTTTTTCTTCTGGGCTCTTTTATTTCATTTAATTCCTTTGTTTTAATATTCAAGGAGTATTTTTCAATAAAAATAATATTCAAACCCATATATATTTATGTGTTTCTTTTATATTTGTAAATAGGAGAATAGGGCGCACACTCATGGAGCGGTTATTCCAGTCGCTAAGTCGGAAATATTACACGTATGAATTAGTGCCACTTAAAAATAGTATGACAATACTTGTGCTTCATTTTGCAAAAAGAAAACTTATGGAATAATCACATTGCACATTTACGGACGAAGCTGAACAAGATCAATAATCTACTGAGACTAATTTGCTCCAAGAAAAAAGGATCTGATATGGAGACAGCAATTGATATTTGCTCGTCATTGGTATATGGTTTATTGGTATAACTATATATGGCTGGACAAATAAGACCAATGTTGGCAAATTAAACACATCTCTGAATAACTGCTTCCGTACCTCTTCAGGGCTATTAAAACCCCTTTAGAATCAATGTATGTAAATGACGTGTTTGATCGTATAATAAGCTGTAACTGTCTCACTTTTGCTTTTGCAGATGATTTGCAAATTGTGTTTAAGGGCAATTTTGACTTTTTAGATGTTCTACAGAACACTATTGACTTCACTGTCAATTTATTGGTTACCTGGATCAATGAAAATGTTCTCAGTATCTCTGGCCCGCTTGATCATTTTGATTTAAATGATATCAATTCTTGTCTTGATTTTGGATCAATGCAAATATCAGATGAAGATGTAAATGGAATCAATAAACTTTCGAATTCTTTTAATTGTGATAATGATGGTTTCTCAGCATTTATCTTAAAAAAATGTTCTTCCTCATTAATTTTGCCTCTAAAAATAATTTTTAATAAATCATTAGCGTCAGGTTATTTTATACAAATATGGAATTCATAAATCTGGTAATAAAAATAATGTTTGCAATTACAGACCGATTTCTAAGTTGACTAATGTAGCCAAAGTTTTCGAGCATATTGTTTATGATAAACTTTTCTTCAGTCTGAAGCGGTGTATTTCTATTAACCAACATGAATTTATGCCTGGTAGATCTACAACTTCTAATTTAGGTGTTTTCACACAATTTTGTATATCGTCTTTTGAAAGGGGATTGCAAGTTGATACTATTTACATAGATTTTGCTCAGGCATTTGACCGTGTACCGCATAATATTCTGTTATTAAAGCTTTCCAAAATTGGCTTCCATTCGCAGATGTTGAGCTGGTTTCGCTATTATTTAACTGCCAGATGCTCCGTTGTATCTATTGATGATACCTTCATCCCTTCTTCCGGAATACCACAAGGTAGTATTCTAGGTCCTCTTTTATTTAATATTTTCGTTAACGATATAACTTCTTGTTTTAAATATTCCTAGTTTCTTTTATACGCTGATGATTTAAAAAATTTTAAACAGATTTCGACACTTAATGATATCTCTAATCTTCAAGAGGATTTGGATAGGGTTATCTCTTGGTCAGCTAGAAATAGTATGCCCTTTAGTGTTAATAAATGCTATTCTTTGACGTACCATAGACGCCGAAATATTTTAATGTCCAAATATAAAATTAAGGACTGTACTTTATCAGCAGTTGATGAAATTGTAGATTTAGGAGTTGTTTTTGATGTTAAACTATCTTTTAATAATCATTTGAACTATATAATTCCTAAAGCATATTCAATGTTGGCTTTTATTCGTCGTAATTGTGAAAAAGGCTTTGACCATTACACCAAAAAAACATTATTTATTGCGTTTGTATGAGCGCCTTCGGCGAAAGTTCCCATTAATCGTGTAGAAAGAATTCAAAAAAAGTTTATAAAATTTGCGCTTTAATTTTTGAATTTTTCTACACCAGTTCATTCGAGCTTGATTCCATCATATCCGGATAAATGTATCTTAATTGGTATGAAAACTTTAGAAGTTAGAAGAAATGTGTTGTCAATTAATTTCTTGCATGGGATTATTTGGGGATTTGTTGATTGTCAGGATTTGCTGGAAGTTATAAAGATAAATGTACCTTCCAGAAGGCTTAGAAATAATGTAAAAGTTTTTCATATAGATTTACATAGAACCGATTACGCTTTAGATCAACCGTTAACTAAAGCCCTCAGATTATTTAATGAATACTCTAAACAATTAGATCTAAGTTTGCCACATCATCATTTTAAAATTATTTCAAATAATTTATTAAAGTAATTTTTGTTATATAATTTTTAGTTGCTAGTCTGTAAGGGTAAAATTGTATCCATAGACGAAATAAATAAATAGCAATAAGACAAAGGCTATGCTATTTGGGGGTTTGAAAAGTGATCAAGTTAATATTTCCATCCATGGCTGTAAGATCGATGTTGTGGACAGCTTAGACTGGCTTGGTATAATTATTGATAGTCGGCTCACACTTGAATTGTCGGCTCACACTTGAATGTGAACGCTATAACTTCTAAAGTAAATTACATTCTAAGAAAATTCTACAATTTTAATTTATATCTACCCCTAAATATGAAAAGACAAGTAGTTCATGCACTTATAATGCCGATTTTTGTATATGGTATGGATGTATATTCTGGGACTTTGGGTTATATATTGAAGAAGGTGCGTTTGTTATTTAATAGAGTTATACGGTATATATATTCAGTAAGAATGCACCAGCACATTGCTTCTTATGTCAAAGACTTTCTAGGTTGTTCATTTTCGGAATTTGTGCAAGTTAGACGTTTACTGCATTTTTATAAGATTATTGTTAGAGAAACTCCTTTATTCTTAGTGGAATTATTTGAGTTTGGAAGGTCGACGAGGAATGTACAAATTATTATTCCTAGAATGTCTTCTCAATTGGAACGCTCTTTTCATGTTAGGGTAGCAAGATAACAAACTTCCGTCTAGCCTTAAAACTTGTAATCATTCGTTAGATACATTTAAAAAAAGACTTTACCAGCATATGGAAACAAATGAATTGTAGTGTTGTAACTTCAGTGTATTAATATGTGCCCAATTATTTTTTTGTATGTTTCAGAACACTTCACGCCATAATCTTTTAGTTATATTAACTTTGGCTAATATAAGCTAATGCTCCATGTCACAACTCAAGCGCTTAACAAGTGAAAATTCGTATTGTCTGTCACTTGTTCTTTAAATGTCACGGGTATTCTTATTTAATACTACTTAAACTTTTTATTTGGGAAAGGGAATATGTTATCAATATTATCAATTATTAAAAAAAAAAAAATAAATAGTTTCCCATTACATCTAATGAAGGGACTGGGGAGAACTTCTCACAATCACTGACCTGTGCGCTTTCCAGTTTTCACTCACTGATTGGGACCTACAGTTTTACACCGATTCCGAACGGTAATTTGAGAAGCTTTTTCATGGCTAGATACTCGATTGTGTCGCCGTCACTATGAGAGGTGGCCGCCGCCGAAAGAAAATTTGAAGGTGGTCAGAGCCGGGTTTGAACCCAGGATCTCATGTGCAAGAGTCGCGCACACTAACCATTGCACCACTGATAATAATATCAATTATTATCTATATTAATTGTTTTGTAATCAATCTGATATCTATATTCTTTGTTTGATTAGATTCTGTGTTTATCATTATTATTAGTTTTTATTATTTATATTACTATTACGTATTTCATGTTAGTTTATATACATCAACTTTATTTTAATTTTGTTAAATTTTTATTTGAGTAGAAATGTGTTGCAGAAATTTTATAACCAAATAAGGCCTTATTGGCTCGGTTATTGAACTGTATAAAATAAAAATAAAAAAATAAAATATAATGTGGAATGAAAGATTTGCTGCATAACAGATCAGTTTATTTGGCTTCCAGAAACATCACCGATCCTGTATATACAGAAAATCTACTGTATACAGAAAATCTACAACAAATCCATAATTCCTTAAGACATTGGTTGTGGATAGGATTTCCAAATATTCACCAGACATGGTACTTTACACTGATGGGTCATACCAGATTGGTTTAACTGGATATTCGATTGTCAATATATTACAATAAAACAAGGGTTGCTGCCAGCATTTTCTGGTATTTTTGCTGCTGAGTTGGCCGCTATCAACTCGGCTATCTTATTTGCTGTAGAAATTAAAACAATTATATGCACGGACAGCCTCAGTGTAATCACTGCTTTTCTCCACAACAAAAGTGGAAAATATGACAAGTTTATAAGAAATGCTTCTATATTGCACCCAATGCAACTGATTTGGGTACCCTCACACATTGGTATAGTAGGAAATAAATTTGCTGATAATGCAGCCAAGGAAGCCATCAACTTGCCGATGATATTTGAGATTCCCTGCTTTGATTTTTTAGGACAATACAGAAAATGGAACACAGAGCGGAATGGGCAAATTCTCAAAGTTTTCTGAGATCCCACAATCCACACTATAATAGACCAAAATACCATTATAAATATAATAGATATCAATGCATTTTGTTAGCGCGCCTAAGAGTTGGAAATGCACTATTCCATTCGGGGCACTACTACGATAATTCCGATTATGTACAATGTGACAACTGCGGCTACAACATGGATATTCGACACGTTCTGGCGGAATGCCCCACATCCCGACTCGATGAACTTTTACCGATCCTTTTAGACTGTTCGAATCACCATCAATTCAACAAAATTCTACAAGCTTTGAGCAGGGTTGCTATCTCTAATGTCTAAATCAATCTTCATCATATTTTACTACAAACATCTTTTGAATTTCGCTAAACAATGTATGAATATAAACATTTTTATTAAACACTTTAATTATTTTTATTTATTTTTTTTTTATTTTATGTCTTCATTTACATAACCGAGCCTCGAGGCCTTATATGGTTATAAAATGTCTACAATAATTTCTGTAAACATATATAAAAAAACTTAAAACTAATTATAACTGTTTCTTCACTATATTTTTAAGATAAATTTGTTGAAATTAATTAGAAAAAATAAAAATAAAACAAAAGTTTAAATAATAACATATAAATTGAATTATGGGTAACAGTTTCAACTACTAATCCAATTTGCAATATAAAAAAAGTTAAACGAATCCATTATTCAAAAAATTCAAACTTGCAGGCTGAGGGTCACCTGCATATTAAAGAGCTATTTATAAATTGTTTTAAAATTAAATATATATGTAGAATAAATTGAGACAAAATAAATATATATTTTGGTAACAGTTTTCTTTAACCACAATCGTAACAACATGAAAAAAAATATAAATTTTAAGCAGCAAAACCAATTATGTAATCCTATTTCAACCAAAAAGAAGAATAAATACTTTGTGGTAATTAAGAAATTGCTATATTAATTATATCTAGTGTAGTAGAAAACGGAGCATAAATCAACATACAACACTACTAGGGCAATTGAAATTTGTAATATTAAATGCTTTATTTTATAAATTATTTACTTGGGCATATTGCAAAATCTTCTTCTTGTATGTCTCTTTCGAAAATTGAAACGATTTAAGAGGTCCAGGAAGTTTATTATATATACGGGCTACCCTTACAAGGAAAGAATGCTCTAAAAAATATGACATTCGGGTTATAATAAGTTTACTATTCCTTGTTGATCTACCAAAATTAAATAAGTCAAGTAGGAACACTGGTATTCGCGTTTTGATTGTTTTATAAAAATATATCAGAACTCTAAACTTTATAAAGTTTAAAAATGAACAACCTAAAAAATTGGTGACATAATTTGAAACGTGGTCATATCTTCTTAATAAGTAGACATATCTAATGACTCGATGAAAAAGCGTAGTTAATTTTTTTAACACGTAACCTAGAGTGTCATATAAAACAATCGGCATTATAATAGAAGGAACTACTTGCTTCTTAATATTCAGTGGAAGACATAAATTAAAACTATATAATTTTCTAAGCACAAAATTTACCTTCTTGGTCACAGAACTTATATGTAACTCAAACCTAAGTTTATTGTCAAGCAGAACACCAAGACATTCCATACTATGTACAACATCAATAGAACTACCACAAATCCGAACTGAAATATCATCATTCTGAATGCTACCAAAAAACATTGCCTTTGTTTTACAAGTATTAATCGTAAGTCCATTATTGGTCATCCAAACGGCAATAATACTGGTCGAGAAATTAATGCAGTTTTGAAGAACATCTAAAAATACTAAATCGCCTTTAAACACAAGTTGGATAGCATCAGCAAACGCAAACCAAAGACAATTATTGGTTACAATAGACTTGAAAAGATCGTTCATAAACAAAATAAAAAGTAAAGGTCCCAAAACCGATCATTGGGGTTACACCACTTTTAACTAGACAAACACTCGACAATTTACCATTGTTGCTTACATATGGCTTCCTGTCTAACAAATGCGAGTACATCAACTTACACCCAGTCGTAGAAAAGTCATACAAACAATTAAGCTTCTCAATAAGTAACGCATGATTCAAGAATGAGTGGCTTTCTAAGTGAGCAACTATCTGTAACTTCATCAAATGCTCCACTATTTTGGAAAGTAGCGGCATAATTGAAATTGGTCTGAAATTGTCAGTTGAATCCAGATTACCCTTCTTCTTCAAAGGTATAACTTTCGCAATTTTCCACTCCAGGGGGAAGACTGATGTGGTGAATATTGTATTCACAATATGCAATATGTAGCCCCCAACAAAAGGTAACACCATTTTCAAAAACTTAAGTTTTAACTCATCATGCCCCACTGCTGTAGATCTGATTTTACAGAATGCTTCAACTACTTCTTCATAGCTGACTGCTCTAAAAGAAAATCCGTTATAATTATCCTCAGGTATTATAAGCTGCCTGCTACAATGATTTTGATTTGCAGCAAAAGCACTTAGGCGCGCGCTTATGGCCTTGGTTACCCTGCGCCTGTTCCTTTTGTATTTTATAAATTTATTTATAAAATATGTTTTCAATAAATAAATAAATATTCATTGAAGTCCATTAAAATCTTTAAACTTAATGGGAAGAGTAATTTATATAAAACCGGCATTAATCTCGTTCATGCGAAGTTATTTTTTGGCAAGCAAAAAATCAAAATTGACTATTTTCTGTCTTTTGTTGTTTCAACACATTTTTTTTTAACAATTTTTTTTTTCGATATTTCGCACGATTTTAAAACGATCGGTTTGCTGGAGGCAATGAGTCAACGTTGATTACTGTATTTTCAAACATGATATATATTTTTTCGTTTCAGATAAAATAAACGAATCAGACCTATTATAATATCACTCTGCGGCAATGTGATTTATTTTCAAACTCAAACATTGATACAAACTGCTCAAAAATAAATTTTAAAATCATTTATTTTACTTAGCTTTCAATTTCAGCTATTGTTTATCTATTTTCTCTCAGTCGTCATACTAACGCCACCACATAGAATAATACATACGTAGATAAACTTAATCTCTCATCTGACGTTTCATTTCACACTCTTCATCGTAGGTTTGTGGAAATGAGAGCAATTAAATTTAAAATTATCTTACACCAGGTGGAGTTACAAAATATGTTCACTTAACTTTTTCCTGTCGTTTTGGTGTAGAACTGAAAAATTTAAATAAGTTTTGCACTTTTTTGTTGACTTTTATCGTTGGCATACATTTGTATTGTATTTAACACAACTAGTTTGTCACAAAAACACGAAATTCGGTTGTTGTTCCTTTGTGGATCGCTGTATACTATTGCCACCATCTGGTATTATTGAACCCATATTTTCCACCATCCAAAGTTTACTTTCCATCGTACATATGACGTTTAATTTATTGAGCGAATAAAAGCTTCTATGGTATGTATTATTCTATGCGTCACCACTAGAGTTTTCAAATGTAGAGTTTTGTAATGTAAACCCGAATGCCAATTTTTAAAAAATTCAGATTTTCGAATAACCGGTTTTGTTCACTTACTGAAACCGGGGTTTCCGTTTTTTAAACTAATTAATTCAAATACAATTACGTACTCTAAACAACTTTCGAACAGCGCATACTGAAAACAGTTCCATTTTCAAATGTTCCCAATCATAAATGCAAAAACTGCCTTCCATTTCAAATTTAGTTGTTTTAGATCCTCGTTATGTTTAAAGTTGTAATTTCCTTTAAGGCTGTAAGAGATCATGTTTTCTCCGGTTAGTGAAAAAAATGTAAATGCCACGGGTGTGACGTGGACGATCGTTTCGATGTTTGTGAAGCATCATCTTCAGCAGCGTCTAGCCCGTTAAGCCACTGCGGTGTGCAGAGGATGTCTTTTAAATTATTTTAATTATTTATTTTAAAATTCATTTGGTGTCTTAATTTCAATTAATGTCTTTTGAATTTCAAATCAAATTTTCATTGATATCTTTTAAAATTGTGTTAATATTTTTAAATTTCAACCATCCAACGGAGTCCCCAAGGTGCTCCGACAGGACTCCCCACACGGTATGCTAACGCTCCTAGGGAGGCTCCAAAAGGAGTCCCAAAGGAGCATATCCGCCGGAAAACGGAAAAACCAGCACGCTCAAAATATAGCAAAAAAGTGCACCCTAGGGACTCCTTAAATGAGTGTTTTTCGAGTCCCTACACGCTCATTTAGATAACCCCCAAGGACTCCGTGCGAACTCCTATAAACGAGTGTTTTTGAGTCCCAGAACGCTCATTCAAATAAACCGCAAAGACTCTGCACGACCTCATATTTTCGCCCCTAACTTTTGAAAAAGGTCTCGTAAAATCAACGGAAAACAACCCAGAATGAGTATGTACTTCGTATTGCTTTTCCCAAATGCTCCTCAGTTTATAATTAATTAAAAACATAAGACATCTTCACAAGATATATTCAGTATTCTCTGCAATGCAATCTGTTTTTCTTTAAAATACATTTTTAAGAAAGTGAAGTTCATATACATTAGGGATGTCAAACGGAACTGTGTTTTAAAAAGGCCGGGCTTCGGGATTTTGAAAAATTAAACCCCGGGAGCCCGGAATTTTTCGGAACGCTTATGTTTCATGTTTAGTGTAAGAATTATAAAAAGGAATCAAATAAGTATTGAATAAAACAAAAACATTAACAAAAAGTGTATTTATTTTTAATATACGTACATATCGTCAGCTAAGTACTATAAAGTTCCATGCGCCAATTTCACTTGTTTTAAGCTAAGACTCAGAGGTTTGAAATATTGCTCTTTCGAACGATGTCTTCAGAATTTCGCTATCTCACTCCGTTGCTAAGATACTCAGTGTCAATGATGCTCTATAATCCACTTTCACCTCTAAACTTAAATGCTGTTTTTCTCGAAACTAAGTTGATGGCGTATGGAGCTTTATAGTACTCAGCTAACGATATATGTAATATATGTATGCGTATATTAAATTTAAAACTAAAGGAATTATTTTGTCAGGAAAGCCCGCAACAGAATTAGAGCACCTAAAGTGTCATATGTTTGGCTATAAAACCCGCTAACGATAAAAATATGCTTGTTCGTAAAAACAATGTTCTATTTCAAATTTCTAGGGAGCTTTAACTCCGTCCCGAAGACGGCACTAGCTGGTGTTCGGGCAGTGGTATCCTGGGTGGCCGACCGGTATGCTAGAAGGAATTTTGGTATGCGTTCGTCCCAGAATTTTTTTCGAGAGCCTGATTAAATCTCTCTACCGTGCCGTCAGTCCGTTCTCATACCATATCACGTTCTCATACCACGAATTCCATTCCTCTCGCATATTTCTTTCAAGACGGCAGATTCAAAATTCCTACCCTGCTCCGAATGCAGTTCTAAAGGGACACCAAAACGACTTATCCAGTTGTTCACGATAGCTTTGCTTATTGTTTTCGCTTCTTTATTTGGAATAGCGTTTACCTCGGGCCATTGACTGAAGTAGTCCATAACGACTAGGGCGTATTGGTTCCCAAAGCTACTTGTTGGATATGGGCCAGCTACACTCATGGATATTCGCTAGAAGGGAGCACTTGGGCTCTCCTGATGTCTCGGTCCGCAGCTCTTTCGCGATGGTCCTTTAGTTGTCAAGCACTGAGTGCAGCCTGCAATCCACTTGGTGGTTGTGACTATTAACGGGGTTTTCAATAAGAGCGCTACAAAATTTTTTTTAAAATAAAACAAAACCAGTTTTAGATACCAATGAAATTCTTTATTCCTGTGAAAGTACGTTCGATGCCATTATGTTTGGTACTGGATTTCTTCTGCATGGCCACCACGGGCACGCTTGCAGAAGTCCAGACGCTGAACCCAATTTTCGACGGTTTTCAAGCATAAATCGGCCGATACTGCTGCAATTTCACGTTCGATATTCGTACGAAGTTCATCAATCGTCGCTGGCTTGTTGGCATAGACCATAGACTTGACGTAGCCCCACAGGTAATAATCTAACGGCGTCAAATCGCACGACCGAGGCGGCCAATCGACTGGGCCATTTCGTGAGATAACACGTTCACAAAACTTGTTTTCCAATAAATTGATTGTGGCATTCGTTGTGTGGCTTGTGGCGCCGTCCTGTTGGAACCACATGTCCTCCAAGTCCATATTATCCAATTGGGGCCAAAAATATTCGGTTATCATTGAACGGTAGCGATTCGCATTCACAGTAATGTGCCGGTCTTGATCATCACGGAAGAAGTACGGCCCAATGACGCCGCCGGCCTATAAACCGCACCAAACCGCAATTTTTTCGGGTTGCAATGATGACTCATGGATTGCTGTCTAACCAATAACGCATATTTTGCTTATTGACGAAGCCATTCAGCCAGAAATGAGCCTCATCGCTAACGACCATAAATTGGACATAGCGCTCTTAAAGTTGAGGCCACAGACTCCAAATTTCGGTAGTAAATTTTAATAATTTCGACTCGTTGTTGGCTCGTATATCTTTCCATGATGAAATGGCAAACCTTACTGAAGAGAAATGTCAAAAGAGCGGGAAAAAATAAAATAACTTTTACTTTTGTAGCGTCTTGAAAAACCCTTTGTTTTTGCATGGTTATACAGCATTCGCACTGGCATCGATTTTCTTTATTTTGGCACTTTTGTTGATTATCGCATTTCTTAGGTATTTATTGTTTCTCAAAAAAATATGTTTTATACTTTTTTGTTTACTTTTATTCCTGGAATACATTTGTGCTGAATTTGATAGTGTAAAAATACCAGATAAAGCAAAATGCCTATTGTTGTCGGCTTGCTGTGTTTGTTGTCGTAGTAATACTACCTCGTCAATGCGCCTTGACTTTCAATCAAATTAGGAAAAATGCCAATGCGAACACTTCGGATTTTGTTTGGACATTTGATACGAAATCGGGAAAATATTTTGTAGTGCGAATGGGCTATTAGTTTGGGATTGAAAATGGACGTTGTGGCCACGCACACTCTGTTACCTCCCATACAAATCGACACATTTAGTACGAAATCATGTTTCTTCTAAAATCTTTTTCTGGTAAATGTGATTAGCTTCTACTGTCTACTTAACTGGAGAAACTTTGGCGAGGTTGCCGCGCCCATTCTGGTACCTCCCATACAAAAGCTAGGTGGTCATCCGGGTTGTCAATGCGATAAGTCGCGTGAAAAACTTCCGATCTTGATGATATTAGGTTATAGGCTTCATGTCATCAAACACGAGTCACCAAGCCAAGGCTGATATTGCTACGCTCATGTTAGTGCCTCCCATACATAAGTTGTTCGGCCGGCTGGTTGTTCGGCAAGATAACTCCCTCAAAACTGAACCAATCTTGATGAAATTTGGTACTAAACAACATTTAGTCAAATGCCACTCTTGTTCGGAAAATTAGTAGTTTTGCCATGCCCATTCTGGTACCTCCTCTACAAAAGCTTGGTGGTTGTCCGGGTTGTCAATGAGGTAAGTCGCGTGAAACACTTCCGATTTTAATGAAATTAGGTTATAGGCTTCGTATCATCAAACGTCAGTCACAGATAAAGACAAGGGTGATGTTGCCACGCCCTAGCAAGATAAATTGTGCGACTTGCTGGCTGTTTGGCAAGATAACTCCCGCAAGACCTAACCAATCTGTATGAAGTTTGGTACTAGACAAAAATTAGTCAAATGCATACAAAATTTGGGCGGATGACCAGTTGATCGACACGATAACTCTCGTAGACTACTAGCGATCTTAATGAAATTCGGTACTCGGCAATGATTTCCTAAAAATTAAAGATTAACTATTGTCCACCCCCATTTTCGTACCACCTATACGGCTTTATGGCTGGCCGACTCGATATCTCCCATACACCACAACCGATCTTATCAAAATTTAGTGCTGATCAATATTTTGTGTAATTCTGTATAAAAACAGATGAACAACTTCGCCATGCCCTCTTTTGTTCCTCCCATATAAAAATTGGGCAGACAGTTGGCTGGTAGTCACGATAACTCCCCATAATCACTTAGGATCGTAATTAAGTTGGGTATTGAGTAATATTTAGCGCAATGCCACTCTGCTACTAAATATAGAACTCGGTCGTAATGGATGACTTCGGTTGAGGGTATGTATAAGTCGGTTCACCCGACTGAAATGTCTGTACTGGTTCTTAGAAAAATTACTTTTTAATAGTAATTGATTTCGAACGGAAAATTTCATAAAGATCGAATAATATAACTAAATGGAAACAAGTTACCCTTATAGGGTAGTGCATTATAATACCCATAGACTAATACATACCTAGATAAACTTATTCTCTCATCTGACGTTTCATTTCACACTCTTCGTGATGCGGTCGGAGTGATAGAGAGATGTTTGACGAAAAGTGATATACACCTGGTGGAATTACAATAACTTCTTGCTTTAATTTTTCATGCCATTTTGGTGAAACTGTGAAATTTAAATGTGTTTTAAACTTTTTTATTGACTGTTATTGTCAGCATACATTTGTGTTGTATTTAACACATTAATTTTAACACACAAAACGAAATGCCGTTGTTGTTATTTTGTTCGTTGTTTTGAACCATTGCCTCTATCTGGTATTAGTAAAGCAATTCTTTTCAACATCAAACGTATACATCACACGAGGACAAATGTCAGAAATTTGGTGAGTGACAGATTTTCTCTACCCATATTTACTCTATGATAATACCCATATAGTAACACATACATAGATACTTTTATTCTTTCATCTGACGTTTCATTTCACACTCTTCGTCGTAGTTTTGTGGAAATGAGAGAAATTAAATTTAAAATTATCTTACACCAGGTGGAGTTACAAAATATGTTCACTTAACTTTTTCCCGTCGTTTTGGTGTAGAACTGAAAAATTTAAATATATTTTGCACTTTTTTGTTGACTTTTATCGTTGGTATACATTTGTATTGTATTTAACACAACTCGTTTGCCACAAAAAAAACACGAAATTCGGTTGTTATTCCTTTGTTGAAGTTGTTTACTATGGTGTCTATCTGGTATTATTGTTTTCCACCATCCAATGTAAGCCAGCTTGAAAAGGTAGAAGCAATACTACAAAAATTACAACAAGGCAACAACAACCAGCATTCTGTTTTTGTTTGGTGTGTAGTTATGTCAAATCAACGTACTACGAACAACGGACACAAAACAAAGGTAAACAGCATTTGACAGCTAGTGTGCACCACTTTGGCGCCACGGCATGAAAAAAAACAAATCAGCTCTTCTTATACCACAATCTTCTTAAGCAGGCTTGATCCAATGAATACTTTCCACCGTACCTATGACGTTTAATTTAACTTTCCACCGTACCTATGACGTTTAATTGTTGAGCGAATAAAAGTATCTATGTATGTATTAGTCTATGATAATACCGAGCAATCCTAACACGAAATGATTTGTCCATGTGGAAGGTTATTTGAGGTATTACCAACTTTCTAACTCTCGAGGAGTGTTTAAATGGGAATGAGTCACACATAAATAGAGAACAGTTATTGTTATAAATTTTATAAAAAAAATATAAGAGACCTAAACAAAGAGTAAATCTTAGTAGAGAAAATATTTGGCTCATCTGACGTTTCCTTTCACACACTTCGTGATGCGGTCGGTGCATAGAGTAAATTTATAGTAGAGCCGCCATTTGTCTCATCTGACGTTTATTTTCACACCGTTCGTGATGCGGTCGGTGTGATAGAGAGATGTTTGACGAAAAGTGATATACACCAGGTGGAATTACAATAACTTCTTGCTTTCATTTTTCATGCCATTTTGGTGAAAAACTGTGAAATTTAAATGTGTTTTAAACTTTTTTATTGACTGTTATGGTTAGCATACATTTGTGTTGTATTTAACACAATAATTTTAACACACAAAACGAAATGCCGTTGTTGTTATTTTGTTTGGTATTAGTAAAGCAATTCTTTTCAACATCAAACGTAAATATCACATCAGGCCAAATGTCATAAATTTGGTGGGAGAACTAGTAGATCTACTATAAGTATTAATCTATGGGTCGGTGTGATAGAGATGTTTGACGAAAAGTGACATACACCAGGTAGAATTACAATAACTTCTTGCTTTAATTTTAGTTGTTTCAGATCCTCGTCATGTTTAAAGTTGTAATTTCCTTTAAGGCTAAGAGATAATGTTTTCTCCGGTTAGTGAAAAAAATGTAAATGCCGCGGGTGGGATTCGAACTCACATTCGCTGGACGATCGTTTCGATGTTTGTGAAACATCATCTTCAGCAGCGTCTAGCACGTTAAGCCACTGCGGTGTGTATTTACACAAGTCACTAACCGAAGACATTTATTGATTGTGTGTAGAGCAATTGTTTGTCGCTACTTACACATTGCTTTCCTACTTACACGCACTAATGCAGAAGTTTTGTAAGTTCTATTTATAGAACAGCAGCGTCTAGCCCGTTAAGCCATATAAATAGCCATGTAAGTAGAAAAGCAATGTGTAAGTAGCGACAAACAATTGCTCTACACACAATCTTGCTTTAATTTTTCATGTCGTTTTGGTGAAAACTGTGAAATTTAAATGTGTTTTAAACTTGTTGACTGTTATTAATTACCATACATTTGTGTTGTATTTAACACAATAATGTTAAGACACAAAACGAAATGCCGTTGTTGTTATTTTGTTCCTTGTTTTGAACCATTGCCTCTATCTGGTATTAGTAAAGCAATTCATTTCAACATCGAACGTAAATATCACACCAGGCCAAATGTCACAAATTTGGTGGGAGAACTATTGGGTCTACTATAAGTATTAGTCTATGGACCTAAACTCTATGAACTCCCAGAAAGCGCAGCATAGAATAACACATACTATAGAAGAACTTATTCTCTCATCTGACGTTTCATTTCACACTCTCTCGGTAGGTCTGTGGAAATGTTTACATACACCAGGTGGAGTTACAAAATATGTTCACTTAACTTTTTCCTGCCGTTTTGGTGTAGAACTGAAAAATTTAAATATATTTTGCACTTTTTTATTGACTTTTAACGTTGGTATTCATTTGCATTGTATTTAACACAACTAGTTTGCCACAAAAACACGAAATTCGGGTGTAGTTCCTTTGTGGATCGCTGTATACTATTGCCACCATCTGGTATTATTGAACCCATATTTTCCACCCTCCACTGTGTAATTTCCATCGTACCTATGACGTTTAATTTATTGAGCGAATAAAACCTTCTACGTATGTGTTATTCTATGAAGCGCAGCCAAGGAAGTCAACTATATAAGGGGTCACATGGTTATAACGATTAAGCGAATGCACGTAACGAAGAATTGAATTAAACGCCAACTACACCTTCTTTAAATTGCGCCTACAACTTCCAGAGTATACATATGTACCTCAAGACTGTAATTGGGCATAATTATAGCATGTGTCAAAAGCTTTTTTTACATCTTTTGGCAATGCAGGATCCGCGTTATATAAACTTCGAAGCCCGTAGTAAATACATTTAACGATGATCACAATTTAATTTATATAAAATATTCAATAAATTCTATCACTACATCGTTATAAATCAACTTCAATTTAGTCTCGCTATTTCGACGGAAAAAAAAGACTTTTCGACCTCGCCGGATTAACATTAAGACTATTGCTGTACATCTTTAGCTTGCAAAACATCTATCAATCATGAAAACAGTGAGTTTTGTGTTTAACCCAAAAAAGATTTAGTGATAGAATATTTAACCTAGAGAAAGTTTATACATTAATGGAAAGAAATATTCAAGAACCAGAATTATGAATATTGTTATCTTTGATGCCGGTTACTTAATTTGTGTTAATATCCTCAAAAAATTAATAATAAATTATATGATTTATGAAATGTTGGATTAAGAAACATGATTCCAATTTTCAAATATCATTTTATGCTTCAATAAGTTATAAATGACATTTCCAAACAATTTTTTAATTCAAATTTTAAAATTATTTTATAATTTGAATATGAATCTAATTAAGTTTTTTTCGAAATTTCATAATGTAAATTATTTTATAATAAATGTTTTGATATTAATAATATTTTCATACATGAAAGTATAATATGAATTTGAATAAAACTTGTAAATTTTATTTAGACACGCATTCTAAATTAAAATATGATTTAAATTTGAAACGTGATTGTAAAATTTAAGTAGAGTTGTACAATTTTGAGTTTTAAACACGAATAAGTAGATGAAATCGAAAGCCGGTTTTTAAAAAATGCTGGTTTTTTGGGCACTGCAGATGGTAATTTTGCTTAAAATTTGTAACGAAACTATTTGGTGGCTTGGCAGGATAATGGGACATTAGAAATGTTGCAAATTCGAGTATACACAAAATAATTCTTCGCGTTTATATCGCATAAATATTTGTGTATGTAAACAAATTGTTTTTTTTTTGTGTATAAATGCGGATAAAATATCTTTAAAGAAGGGTTAAGGTTCAACAAAACTGACAACCTGAGAGAAATCGAAACAGAGGATTTTTTCGGTTATAAATACAATTTTTGGGCTTTACCTTAACATGCGTTTTAAACACGCCTAGTGGAAATGCATCTTTACACTTCTGTTTAAAAAAAATGCACAAGACATTAATTATATTCATGGCAAAACTGATACATATATATGTTTTTATATAAATACTACAAAATTCAGCGACCCTTATGGTATTGTGAGATATTTGACAGAAATAATTAATTTAAATATTTAATGCTTGTTAATTGAAAGTCAACATGTATTAAATAAATAGGGATTTTTATTAAATGGTTTTATAATTGACAATAACATGGAGTAAAACTTAAGACCAAACAAACACAAATATAATTTTAATAATAGGCTTGATCCCGTACGTACTGTTTTTACTTTTTTGAAATTTTTTGAGGAAATTGTTAATTTTCCATGAAAAAAATAAACATCAGTATAAAAGTCGTTAAAATAGTAAGTATGGGAACAAAGCTGACGTTAATAATATGTCTTAAACAAAGCACAGCTTAAAAACAACAAAACTATTTCACCAATTTCATCACTTTATCCTTAAGCATTTTGTCATCGGCTCCTGCAAAACTTGACAACCGTTTCTTATTTCTGATAAAAACAAATGTTGGCATACTTTTGATCTTATAGTAATCGCAGATATCGGGGAATTTATCAACATTTATTTTCAGTACGGTTAATTTATCCTTGTAGTCCTTGACTAGTTTGCGAACATAAGGATCCATTTCCTTACACGGGCCACACCAGGTGGCATAAAAATCAAGAACAAGTAATTTGTCTCCGGCATTTCCCATTTTTTTCTCGAAATCTTCAACATTTTTTATGATGGATACCATGATTGTGGAAATTTTGTTTTCAATTTTTATTTTATATGTTGTACCAAAATGAAGTATGTCTATTTGATATTCTGTATTACCAATGGTGTACAATGGATAATAATAATCTATTTCTTTATGGTGTTCAATTTTTGTACCTAACTGTTGTTGCTGAAATAACGGCAATAGTGGTCTGTTTTTTTCAATGATCGCAACCATGATACAAATACAAGGTAGTGGCATTAGCATTGTTGTAATTTCCATACCCAGTTATTGTCAAAATCATAGAGTAATCTCAGACTAGAGAGAATATTTGGCTCATCTGACGTTTCCTTTCACACTCTTCGTGATGCGGTCGGTGTGATAGAGAGATGTTTGACGAAAAGTGATATACACCAGGTGGAATTACAATAACTTCTTGCTTTAATTTTTCATGGCATTTTGGTGAAAAACTGTGAAATTTAAATGTGTTTTAAACTTTTTTATTGACTGTTATGGTTAGCATACATTTGTGTTGTATTTAACACAATAATTTTAACACACAAAACGAAATGCCGTTGTTGTTATTTTGTTCGTTGTTTTGAACCATTGCCTCTATCTGATATTAGTAAAGCAATTCTTTTCAACATCAAACGTAAATATCACACCAGGCCAAATGTCATAAATTTGGTGGGAGAACTAGTAGATCTACTATAAGTATTAATCTATTGATGTAATCAAAAGAGAACGCACTCACACAAACAACTTTGACATTTACTGGGTACGATGAAATGTAAACAAAGGAAACCATATGGGCTGACGCTACTACCTTGTATTTGTATCATGAACGCAACTTTCCACATCAAATAATACAGGGAAGAAATTGAGACACACTAGTGGAATTCATGCAAACAAGAAAACCTAGAACTTTTGCTCAGCGTAGGTTTGCCCGAAGCGTTTCATGAGGCACCAAATAAAGTTGCTCAGTGTATCTATGCAGCAATTGTCAAAAAAAGACTGATAAAGTAAATAATCAAAGTAAAATTAAAAGTATATGCTTTACCTATTCCATTATTTTATTTTTTTCACATAAATCAAAAACCCTATTTTTTTCAATACAAAAATATTGACGTTGAAATGTAAAAAGTTGTCACGTTTCTTTTTCCAGGTTTGCTCAGCAAATTTGCCTCGAAAACTTTCCACTTTTGTGAAAGTCGCTTTGTATGGGGAATTTGTTTGTTTTGACGAGCTTTCATGAGCCACTACTGTTTGCAATTCAAAATGTTTACGCGATTGTAGATGGAGCCAGATTGTTTACCGATAAAAATATACATATGCAAAATGTGTTAAAAAGAATTGAATAGTGTTAAAGTATTTTGTAACCAAATATGGCCCAAAGGGCTCGGTTGCTATAAGCAAAAACATTATCTCCTAAAAAGTCATCAAGATGAATTAAATTATATAATATACAGTTTAAGCAGGTTTTTGGATAATGAAAAATTGAACAATTTTTTAAAATATGAGGACATAACGGCGGAAAAATTAATGAGAAAAGAAAAAGTGATACATAAGAAAAAGTTTGATAATTGCGTTAATTTGCAGAAGAGAGAATTAGGAATTAAATTTAATAGAAAATGGTTTGTAAATAAAACAGGTATAAATATCCCAGAAGATGTACAGTGGATTTTGTCTTTAGGACAAAAACACGTACTCCCGGTTAATAGAGAAGAGTTTCCAATGCTAAAGGTTATATCAGAGGGAGAAGATTTTATAGAAACTATTGAGAACAAAGAGGAACAGGAAATAGCAAGGTCAAATTTTGTAACAGTAATTGATAATCATATAAACAAAATGACATTAAATAGTAGAGATAAATTTACAATAAATAAAGTGAATAATAGTCTAAAGTTTCTTAAACAAAATAGGGAAATAATGATTTTAAACGCAGATAAGGGAAACACGACTGTAGCAATTAATAAAAGAGACTACATATCTAGAAACTTAACAATAATTTTATTGAGGAACTTTTTAAATTAAATATAATAACATCAGTAGATAAAGTGAGACTAAAAACTTCAGTAGCGGTTGTACCAAGATTATATGGTTTACCTAAAATACATAAAGAGAATTTTCCATTACGACCAATTTGTTCATCAATAAATTCATCTTCACACAATTTATGTAAATACATAGTAAATTTCCTTAGAAAATTAACAGAAAATTCTAAATATAATGTTAGCAATTCAATACAATTTGAAGATAAATTAAAGGGTCTTTCGATTGAAGATAATGAAAAATTAATATCACTTGATGTTGTGTCGTTATTTCCTAGTATTCCAGTTGATTTGACCATTACAATTATAGAAGAAAATTGGAACAAGATTTCAGAGTTAACAAATATGAATGAAAATTTATTCATGCATATTATAAAATTCAGCATTGTTGATAATAGATATTTTCAATATGATGAAAAAATATATACACAACTAAAAGGACTTCCTATGGGTTCTCCAACATCTCCAATAATAGCAGATATCGTAATGGAAAAATTATTAGATACATGTTTAGAAAAATTGACAGTAATACCTAAAATAATAATAAAGTATGTAGATGACTTATTTTGTATAGTGAAAGAGAATGAGATTGACATTTTATTAACAACTCTAAACTCATTTGATCAAAGCATCAAGTTTACTATTGAAAAAGAAGTGAATTCTTCAATTTCATATTTGGACACATTGGTGATAAGGAAAGGAAATAAATTATTAACAGATTGGTATCATAAACCAACTTCCTCAGGTAGAATTATAAATTATTTTTCAAAACACCCGAAAAGAATTATTATTAACACAGCCAAAAATCTAATAGATAGAGTATTAAAAATAAGTGATAATAGATTCCATAAGAAAAATAAAGAAATATATTAATAGATAATAGTTTTCCTAATAAACTCATTTGCAAATTAATAACATAATACAATATTAGAAAATCCGGCAATGGGGATGAAATTATAGAACCGAAAGTTTATAAATCATTAACTTATGTACCTGGGTTTTCGGAAAGGATAGAAAACTCAAACATATATTACAAGGGGAAGTATAAAATGGCACATAAGATGAATAATAATGTTGGTAGATTATTTACAAAAACTAAAGATAGAATAAAAAAATCAGATATGTCAAATTTAGTATATAAAATACCATGTGGTGGTAATGATATTGCACAATGTGAGGAAGTATATGTAGGAACAACAGGGACTAAATTAAAAACGAGAATAGCAGGACATAGACATGACCAAAAGTATAGGAATTATAATTCAACAAAGAAAACAGCGATATTAACTCACTGTAGAGATTTCGATCACTATCCAGATTTCGAAAATACATCTATTCTAAACACAGAGAATAATAAAAAACGTAGATATATGTTAGAAATGTTACAGATTAATACTGTTCCATTTGAAAAAAGAATAAATTTTAAAGTAGACACAGATAACTTAGCTCAAAATTATAGATGTTTATTAAATAAAAATAAAAATGTTAATAATAGGGGAAATTAAAACAAAGGCCGCGAATGTTTGCGGTCTCGGGGTTTTATTTTTAACAATTTAGGAAATTTTAGAGCTTTGGCGATTTTTAATTAATGTTGGAAATCGTTGTCATAATGGGGTTGGCAATGTTTTGCGGATTTTCGCGAATTTGGGTCGGTTTTTAACAGAGTTTTCGCCATTTCTTTTGGTTATAGTGATTATTAGGTAATTTTTTAACTTGTTTAAATTTTGGTAATTTTTCGCTAATTTTCGCAAGTTTTTATCAGTTTTCGCAGTTTAATAAGAAAGTAGCTACATATAACTTCACTAAAAATGGTAGAATCTTAATTAATAAGAACAAATAGGTTAATAATAGGATAAATTAACACAAATGTCTTAAAATATTTTAAAATTTTGTTCAATTTAAAATTTCTACTTTATGTAAACTATACTGTATTATAATATGTATAAATAGTATTACTTTTGGCTTAAACCTAGAATAGGTCGGCAACTCGCTTCGGCTCCAAACTATTACCATTGGATAGAGCTTTTAATTTTAAGTAAAAAAAATTAAATAAAAAAATCGGGGGCAACGCCTATTTTCGGAGTTGTGGGCCCCCAAAGTTCGGACAGACAGGATGATACTACGAGTGTGGTGCCGTGTTATGCCGTGTTTCACAACTTTTTTGTGTAAAACGAGTCGAAATAAACAAAAAAAATTAAATACATTTTTTCGATAACTGTCTTAGTTATCCAGATATCGCATTTTTAAAAATATCCAGAAAATATTTTTTTTTAAAACAATCGAGTGATTTTTCGGATTTTGCCACACATCGACTTCAGGTACAGAGGGAATTTTAACCCCCCTGCCTGAGCCCGGCCGGACGGCCGGGCGACTAGTTACAATATAAATTTAACGATTTTCCAAAATTTCTACCACACGGTGCGAGCAACATAGGTCCCTGCGAGGGCTTCTTGGCCCGAAACTCCCAAAATAGGGGTTCCCCCCGATTTTTTTATTTTACTTTTTTTACTTAAAATAACGATCCCTACACCCAAAAAAAAAACAAAAAAAATTGGACGTGCCGATCTATACTAGGTCTGTTCCTTACTTTTCACAATTTGTCAAAAATTTTCATTTTAATTTGTATTGATGTTTGTTTGTTATAATTAATATAAAAACTTTCCTGAAGAAGATTTCCAAAGGAAATCGAAATATCGAGAAAAGCTGGGATAATTAGTCGAGAATAATTAATAAAATAAAGGTCGAAGAATTAGAAACAAATTATTAAAAGACAACATATTTAATATAATTTGTTAGACATTGCAACTAGGTTAATTACAGACTTTATGGACATTTTCTTCAGTATAGTTGGCATTTGAAGTATTATAGACAATAACATTCTCAAAAATTGCTGACCTGTTGAAATAGAGCTAACTTTTTTCATCCCTTTTTTGTATGCAGCCCCACAAAGTAAACTTTTTTACAATCTATATAAAAAATTATCTGCTTATCACAGATTCTGGCTTTTTTTTTTGTTCTATTCGCTTCAGGTATCAAACTTTTCACGACTGCATAACAATAAAGAATGCAAAAGAGTACATTAACAAAATACATGTGAGTTTGACATCTGAAGCGAAATATGACGTGATAAAAATGAAATCAGCTCTTCAAACGACTTTTCCATGTATATATTGAGCCTGTTTTTTTATTCCCTGCTAAACTAATTTATCAACGACTTTGTCCATAAATTTTCACTCAAACTCATTTCTCTCTCTCATTTATTATTATTTCATACTTTTTACATACTTTATGTAATTTTATTTAAACATGGTTGGAATTTTTATAGTTCGATGCAATAACATTATCAAAAAACTGCTCGTGTATTGAAATATTCACTGAAGAGAGTAAGAGAAAGATCTGAGAAACGAGGCGCTTCACTCGTTTTCTTTGTTGGCATTCCAATACATGAGTAAATTTTCTTTTCTACTTAAAATTCTATATTCTTTGCTTTTTATGATTTGCAAAGAGGATATTATTATTTATTTTATTGAATAATAAAATATAATTTACATTACAAATGCTTATTTCCCCGCGAAGCCTTACGATTGTATGCAGGGAAAATAAAAGTAGAGAAGAAAAAACCGGCTCAAAATGGCAACCCTCGTAGAAGTCAACTAAAAAGTCGACGCGACTCACTCAATCGAATTTCTCTCTCGTGTCATAACTTGATTATTTCATACTTTTTACATACTTTACGTAATTTTATTAAACATGGTTGGAATTTTAATAGTTAGGTACTGTAACATGAGACAAGTGCTCGTGAATTGAAATATTCAACGAAAAGAGAGCAGAGAAACGAGGCGCTTCACTCCTATTCTTTGTTGGCATTCCACTTCGTGAGTAAATTTACTTCTCTATTTAAAATTCCATACTCTTTGGTCGAATGAAATTAAAATCCATATACCAATACATACATAGATACTTTTATTCGCTGAATAAATTAAACGTCATAGGTACGGTGGAAAGTAAACTTTGGATGGTGGAAAACATGGGTTCAATAATACCAGATAGACACAATAGTGAACAACGTTCAACCATAGACTAATACATACCTAGATAAACTTATTCTCTCATCTGACGTTTCATTTCACACTCTCATCGTAGGTTTGTGGAAATGAGAGCAATTAAATTTAAAATTATCTTACACCAGGTGGAGTTACAAAATATGTTCACTTAACTTTTTCCTGTCGTTTTGGTGTAGAACTGAAACATTTAAATATATTTTGCACTTTTTTATTGACTTTTATCGTTGGTATACATTTGTATTGTATTTAACACAACTAGTTTGCCACAAAAACACGAAATTCGGTTGTTGTTCCTATGTTGATCGCTGTATACTATTGCCACTATCTGGTATTATTGAACCCATATTTCTACCATCCAATGTTTACTTTCCATCGTACCTATGACGTTTAATTTATTGAGCGAATAAAACCTTCTATGGTACGTGTTATTCTATGCGTTCAACAAAGGAACAACACCCGAATTTCGTGTTTCTTGTGGCAAACTAGTTGTGTTAAATACAATACAAATGTATACCAACGATAAATGTCAACAAAAAAGTGCAAAATATATAAAACGACAGGAAAAAGTTAAGTGAACATACATAAGTGTGTAAGGGAACATAAGTGTGTAACTCGTGTAAGTTAATTTTAAATTTAATTGCTCTCATTTCCACAAACCTACGACGAAGAGTGTGAAATGAAACGTCAGATGAGAGAATAAAAGTATCTATGCATGTTTGGTCATACACCAATGGAAATGAGAGTAATTAAATTTAAAATTAACAAAATATGTTCTCATAACTTTTTCCCGTCGTTTTGGTGTAGAACACAAACTAGTTTGGCACAAAAAACACGAAATTCGGTGTTGTTCCTTTGTTGAAAGTTGTTTACTATTGCCTCTATCTGGTATTATTGAACCCACGTTTTCCACCATCCAAAGTTTACTTCCACCGTATCTATGACTTTTAATTTATTGAGCGAATAAAAGTATTTATGTATGTATTGGTCTATGTTAAAATCGTTGATACCATAGATTAATACTTATAGTAGATCTACTAGTTCTCCCACCAAATTTATGACATTTGGCCTGGTGTGATATTTACGTTTGATGTTGAAAAGAATTGCTTTACTAATACCAGATAGAGGCAATGGTTCAAAACAACGAACAAAATAACAACAACGGCATTTCGTTTTGTGTGTTAAAATTATTGTGTTAAATACAACACAAATGTATGCTAACCATAACAGTCAATAAAAAAGTTTAAAACACATTAAAATTTCACAGTTTTTCACCAAAATGGCATGAAAAATTAAAGCAAGAAGTTATTGTAATTCCACCTGGTGTATATCACTTTTCGTCAAACATCTCACTATCACACCGACCGCATCACGAAGAGTGTGAAAGAAAACGTCAGATGAGCCAAATATTCTCTCTAGTCTGAGATTACTCTATGGTTAATACTGGCACTTGAGCAATTTCGTTGCGAAAATTACAATAGTTTGTTTACAAACATTACCATGAGTAAAATTTTCATGCCTGGACTCAATAACCAAAATTTTGTTCTGAAATGAAAGAAAACAATAAAAAAAATTAAATTAAAAAAATCTCGTGGTAAAATTGGGTGAATACATTTTGGTATGGTAGATAAAATTTTATCATTCTGCGGATTCATGTGATGAAATATTGTCAGATGAACAAATTTTTAATATTCAGTCGCCGCACAAACCGAGACAAAAATCAGTGTGTAGTGACGTCGAAATGAAAACAATAAATAAAAATATGTTCCCCTAATTCTGCGGCTTTGGAAGAATTGGGGAAGTTTCTGTTCAGCCAAAGGAGGTTTTTTATTTAAAACATTTTTTAATTTTTGGCGTAAAAACCAAACGACAAAACCAAAACAATTTGTGTCCCATCTCAATTAGGTGGTAAGAGTAGTATATCTTGTTGCTGTTGTATAACAATCTTTCTTTTTAATAAGAGCTGATTAAAATGAAAATAAAGCTGTAAAAATTACTTAAAATTGCATATCTTTATATTTTTCATTTTAAACAATGTAAACACAATGGATTAAACAATATTTGAAAATTTTCGTTTGCTAAATGCATAAAACAAAACCAATCAGTATTTTTAATGCTATCACCCTACTAAATACATATTGTTGTTAAACAAATGTCATTATTTGGTTCGATGTCAAAATTTAGAGTAGCCGTGGAGCATGGTACAATAATATGTTCATGGTAAAGTTGTATGAACAGCTGCTTTCATTTTATTCATGAGGTTCTTCGCTTCGGCTGTCACACTCACATGTATTTTGTTTTTGTACTCTTTTGCATTCTTTTCTTGTTGGTATGTATTTGTGTAGAGTTTGACAGCTGAAGCTAATAGAACAAAAACAAAATGCCTGTTGTTGCTGCCTACAACAACAACAACACGCGCCGGTATTACCATGAGGATATTATTGTACCATACCGTGGAGCTAGTCTAATTTTTGACACTACAAATACACCACGCAAACTTCAAAACTTGGTTCGGTGCAAAATATTTGAACCAATCCGCCCACAGCCTTTAGCATCAGCTGACGTTTATCACTTTTTGAATATTTCCCCGTAAACAAATTTTGTATATCAATTGTTTTGTTTTCAGCCTGTCTGTAGAGTAGAGCATAGAGTAATATATAAAGAGTGTACACGAGTATTTCAATTCCACCAAATTCTCGTAGAAACTCACTGGGTTAATGACAGTTTTGATACACATTGTACTTATGCCACAATTTGGACGTAATTAGAGTATCAAATAATTAGAGTTTCAAGTGGGGCTTTTGAAAATCCGTTTCCACCGGTTTCGGTTTGTATATCCAAGTCGTAAACACCGTGGATAGCCTGTTTAACATGTTTTGGGACCGGAATCAGCTGATGTTTGTATGAAAAATCATGTTAAACACGTTAATTGGGAAAAAAGCTTTATGAATTGAATTTTTTTATTTAAAAAAGTATTTAAAAAAAAATATTAAAATATATTTTAAACAGAAATATGATTGTTAAGAAGAAAAATATTGTTACGAATTTCCATATTCGTCCTTTTTGCGTTGTTTTATTCCCAATAATAAAACAAGGTTCGTTTTAAATTACGATAATTACAACGGTTTCACTTCCTCTTATTTTACTTATATAGTACAACAGTTTTCTTTATTTGTAACACTTTAATAAGTCTTGTACTTTACTGTCAATTCGCGTTGTTTACTTTACGGGGTTTAACCACAAACTGAACTCTCCACTCCAAAGACCCCCGCTATTTATACCAACTCACCATACTCAAATGAAGGTATATCTAGCGAATCCAAGAACCTTCTAGAATCTGGATGTTGTTGTTGTTGCTTATCTTTGTAGAACATTCTCGAAGGGCGGAGAGTTATCTTTACTGAGGTGAATTCATGCTACTGGTTTAGCGAGCTGGTACGTTGTTACAATGCATACTATCAGGCGCAGCACTAACCGTGTTATTTACATACTGTTAGTAGAGTCATTAACAGCAAGCAAAAGCTTTTACTTATTCGTAACACTGCCCTCCACTTAAGCCTGTTCGTCCCGAGCAGGCTCAACCCTCCGTTTTCCATACAGAGCTAGTCTTTCCAAATGCACGACTTTCATTTTAGCTCTTGGACTTTGGCTTTTCTGGATTCTATAAACCACGTCATTTATCCGTTTGACAACCTTGTAAGGGCCTTCCCAGTGAGTCTGAAGTTTTGGAGATAAACCCTTCTTGCGCTGTGGGTTCAACAGTAAAACTAGCTGGCCTTCATGAAATCCTTCTGAATTTGCCGCTCGGTCATATCTGGCTTTCATTTTGTTACTGACCATTTTTAATTTGTTGCGCACAAATTCATGGAGATCATTCAGATCCCCCGAATCATGGTAATTGGCATCACTGTTCGCAGGGTCAGACGCTGGTATGGTACCGAACTCCAAATCTCCAGGCAGCTTCAGCTCATTTCCGAAAATTACTTTAGCGGGTGTTCGCGAAGTGGAGTCATGGGTGGCCGTCCTATATGCCAAAAGGAACTTCGGTATGTGTTCATCCCAATCTCTTTGATCTGCGCTGACCACTTTTCTTAGGTATTCTTCAAGAGTTCGGTTGAATCTTTCAACCATTCCGTCAGACTGAGGATGCAATGGTGTTGTTCTTGTTTTCCGAATACCGTATGACTCACACATTTCTTTGAAGATGGTCGATTCAAAATTCCTACCCTGGTCCGAATGGAGCTCCGAGGGGACACCAAAACGGCATATCCAGTTATCCACAAACACTTTAATTATAGTCTTCGCTTCCTGATTTGGAACAGGGTATACTTCGGGCCATTTACTGAAGTAATCCATAACCACTAAGACGTACTGGTTTCCAGAGCTACTGACTGGAAATGGACCAGCCACATCCATAGCTATACGCTCAAAGGGTGCACCTGAGTTGTATTGCTGCATGTGCCCATGACTTCTTCGCGTTGGTCCCTTAGCTGTCATGCATTGGGTGCAATTTGCTATCCAATCGGCTACCGCTTGTTGAGAGCCAATCCAGTAGAACCGTTGCTTTAGCTTTTCAATGGTCTTGGTTGTTCCTAGATGTCCTCCACTCGGGCCATTATGGAATTCTGTCATTATCTCTTTTTCCTTGGAGGCAGGTACCACTATTAACTTTTTGACTATTTTACCATCCTCACTTTCCCATAACCGGTATAGGCAACCTTCCAATAATTTTAGGCTGTTCCACTGGACCCAGTATGCTTTCATCAGGGGGCTCTCTGAGGCGATGTCATTTCGTGTTGGTCTTTCATCTTTTTCCTTTGCAGAAATGATTTTTGCCAGTGTAGGGTCGCTTCCTTGTGCTGTTGACCAGTCTTCGTTGGATTCCAGTCGAAGCAGACGTACGTCAATGATGTTTTCTTTCACCTCTGCTTTTGAGCAGTGTTTGCATTCCAGCTTGCATGGACGACGTGACAGGGCATCTGCATTACCGTGTTTTCCTCCTTTTCTATGCTCAATGCTGAAGTCATAGCTCTGCAGTCTTTCAATCCAACGAGCAAGTTGGCCTTCTGGGTTCTTAAATTGCAGTAGCCATCTTAGCGCCGCATGATCGGTTCTTAACTGAAAAGGCTGGCCGTACAGATACTTGTGGTAGTGTTTGACACACTCTACGACTGCCAGTAGCTCTCGTCTCGTAACACAGTAATTTTTCTCTGGCTTTGAGAGTATTCGGCTGTAGTACCCAATAACTTTTTCTTGGCCATTGATTTCCTGCGAGAGCACGCCACCTATTCCGTAACCACTCGCGTCAGTATCCAACACAAATTTCTCTCCAGCAACAGGATATGCAAGCAAAGGAGCCGTGCATAAATATTGCTTCAGTTGGTGGAATGACTCTTCTTGTTTTTCGCTCCAACGGTACGGCCGATTTTTCATTGTCAACTCGTGAAGACTTGCAGCCACTGTGGCGAAACCCGGCACAAACCGTCTGTAGTACGTGCAGAGTCCTAGAAAACTGCGTAATTCATGGAGATTCTGCGGTCGTGGCCAATCCTTCACTGTCAGGATTTTGTCTTCATCGGTGGAAATGCCATTTGCTGTCACTCGATGTCCCAAGTATTTTACTTCTTTCTGGAACAGAGAACACTTCTTCGGGCTGAGTTTCAACCCAGCCGCGGTTATACGTTGAAGGACTTCTTTAAGATTCTTCAGGTGTTCATCGAATGTTTTCCCCATGACAATGATGTCGTCTAGGTACACCAAGCATGTTCGCCAATGAAGTCCTTTCAACACGCACTCCATTAATCGCTCGAAGGTGGCTGCAGCGTTACAGAGTCCAAATGGCATTACTTTGAACTGCCACAGACCATCCCCTACGCTGAATGCAGTTTTCTCCTTGTCTTTCTCTCTGATTTCTACTTGCCAATAACCATTTTGCAAGTCCAGCGTGGAGAACCATTTTGTTCCTGACAACGTATCCAGTGTGTCATCAATTCTTGGTAGTGGATAACTGTCCTTGTTGGTGACGTCGTTTAGCTTTCTATAATCCACACAAAATCGAGTACTTCCATCTTTCTTCTTAACTAGTACCACCGGCGAGCTCCATGGACTTGAAGAGGGTTCGATTACACCATCCCTCTGCATTTCAGCTACAAGTTTCTTCACCTCATCTCTTTTTGCAAGTGGAAGACTTCTGGGTGCCTGTTTTATTGGTCTCGCTTCCCCTGTGTTGATGTCATGCTTTACAATTGAAGTCCTACCTTGGCATTCTTTTTTTAGGGCGAAGGCAGACGCATGCTTCCACAGTAATTGCTTTGCTTTGTTCCTATCAGATGGCTTTAGTTCTCGCACCCACTCACTGAGATGCGACTCCAGTACTTTCTGCTCCTTTTCTGATGGTTTGCTGCAGTCCCAATTAACTTCACAGTTGATGACCGCCTCGGCTGGTGTACATTCGGCAATTTCTGTTTCTGTCAAATTTAGAACTCGTACAGGAAAATATCCTTCATTATTAGTCTTTGCTAGAGTTTTGGCAGTGATGATGTTATAGTTTTTTATATTTGCCGGTTCAACTACCCACAAACCGCCGATCTCACAATCTCCCTCCATTCGGGTCCATACTATGGTTTCTGAGTTTGGTGGCAATTTTACATCTTTGTGAGTGATCAGCATTTTAATCTGTGTTGTATTGTCGTATCCCACATTGAGTGGAATGTCCACATTAGCCCACGTCAAAATTTGCTGCCCCGTATCTAACTTGAGGCCTTGGGCAATCATAAAATCTGCGCCAATTATCACTTCATCTACAATGTCGGCGACAATAAACACGTGCTCGATGCTCATGTTGGCAATGGCTAACTTCAATTTAACTTTACCATATACAGTTGCTGGTTCACCCGTTGCTGTGCGGAGTCTTACACCATGTAACGATTCCATTGGTCCATTTATCAAATCCGTAGACAGTAAGCTTGTTGTTTTTCTGTGTATTATTGAGATGGAGATCGTGGGGCCCTCGGTTGTGGGAGCCAGTCCATGCCCCTCTGGGCTAGCTCGTTTTAGTTTAACGGAGATTCATTTTGTGCAGTAAAATTTGCCCGTTTATTGCCACGTTGAGGTGAGCTCGATCTTGATCGTTTTCGTGGCTCTCTGCAGTTTCGTGAAATATGACCAGGTTTGTCGCAATTGTAGCACTTTGGTCTGGGCTTACTTCCGCCTGGTAACGCTTTGCTGAGGGTTTGGGTGATTTCTTTAAGATCGTTTATGGCACCCTTCAAATCTCCTGCCTCCGACTCCATTTCAATTTTTCTAACTCTTTGTATTTGAGGCTTGGACACAAACTTCGCTGTCTCCTGTGCCAATGCGAACGAAACAGTTTCGGCGAATGTAGCTTTTTGTGTGCCACAAGTCACGTATTTTATGTCAGGATCACGGATGCCGTTGACGAATGCTTCAATCTTAAATTGATCCAAGAATGGGTGGGACTCACCAGGATAAGTCATCAACACCAAACGTTCCACCTCGGTTGCGAAGTCCTGAAGCTTTTCATTATGCTTTTGCACTCGGCCTCTCAATTCCATGCGATATAAATCCTTCTTGTGATCGCCACCATACTTGCGTTGTAACGCAGCCAGTATATCCTCGTAGTTGTTTCTGGCACTGACGGGAATGCTCTGAAGGACTTCTGCTGCGTTGCCTTTCAGAGCTAAAATTAGCTCTACTGCTTTGTCGTTGCTGTTCCACAAGTTCTTAATTGCGACCATTTCGAATTGGAATTTAAAAACGTCAAATGGTGTAGAGCCATCGAAACTGGGAGCTTTCAATCTACTAGAGGCTTCAGAAATTATGAAAACCGTTTAAAACTTATTGACCTTCCTACACTTGAATGAAGGAGATATATGTTAAGATCTATGTTTATTATAAAATTGATAAACGGTCAAGTTGATTCAAAATTTTTGCTCAGTAAAATTCGTTTTAATATACCATCTCGCGTTACTAGAAATTTTCATCCTTTAAAATTGTCTGTTTCTAGATCTAATTACGATTATTATAACCCGGTCCGCACTCTCTTTCTTCTTTATAATAATCTTTATATTTATCTACCGTTTTTTGAACCACTAGCCCGGGTGAAAAAGTATATTATTTACGAATTTACACATGCTATGGTTGCCAGTTCATATCATTCGAATGTTTAAATCAATGTAACGCTTGTAATGCCCTTAGGATTGAATAAAGTCGTTGCATTTTATTACCTATATTCTTTTGCCTGCAAGAATCATTTCTCCGACGATTCTTGAATTCTATATGCTGATATATATATTTATGTTCCTGGTTGCTGAGAATTTCTTCTACTGATGATGTTGTGTCTAATTATTGCTGCTCCTTATTCCTGTTTCCCTGTTGAGTTGATAGCACAGCGTCTTCAAATTACATTTATTTGGTGTTGTTCCTGGTTTCCTGATATTTTTCCTGCTTCGTAACTCTGGTGTTTTAATGTATGTTCCTGGTTCCGTTTTCGGAACTGTCAGCATGTAGATTGCATGTTGCCAATAGTTGGATTAAACGCATGAAAATCTCCTAATACAATCTTAATGTTATGGCCAGGTCAGCGGTCATACGTTTCCTCTAGGAGCTCATAGAATATGTCTTTGGCATCATCATCTTTCTCTTCTGTCGAGGCATGCACACAAATTAGGGAAATATAAAAATTTTTCGCTTTTATGCGGATTGTGGCTATTCGTTCACTCACAGGATTGAACCTAGAGACTAGATGTCGCAGTCTTCTGCCAACTAAAAATCTGCAACCAAATTCATGTTTTTTCATGGCAACTGTAGTATATATCGCAGTTTCTTTTTCTTGTGCAGCCATGTCCTGTCCATCGCATTTCCTGGATAGCGGTAATGTCAGCCTTATAACTTTCGAAGACATCTGCCAGTTGGATACTTGCACCGGATCTATATAGAGTTCTTACATTCCAAGTGCATATTCGTAAATCGTGGTCCTTATAACGTTTGCGGGGGTCGTCAACAAATAGGGGTTATTTATGTTTTCTGTTTCGTTTTTGTATTTTCACTGCCATTATGAACGGTGGCGGGAGGCAAACCCAGTCCATCGGGTTTTCGCATTTTACCTACTGCCAGGATATTTGATTGCAGCCGCCCATTATGGATCAGATGCTGACCAGGATGCGATATGTTGAACCTGGATTTTCTTCTTTTAGTTTATATCCGCCGTTGGCCCGTATATTTGCCTCATCCGCCTTCTAAGGACAAAAGAATATGCCCGATTATTTGATGAGCTTCAGTGACATCAGTCACCTACTAAACCTGATTTGATGCTCATTTTTTTCGCCTTCTCACTCTAGCTAGCTAACGGAGGTTTCCGAAAAGCCATTGCCCAGGACATACTGCGTGGAAGTAGTGAGCTGCTTGGACTGCCCAGTGAAGGAATCATTTCTGGCCACTCCCAAGTGAATGGCAATCAGAAACTTTCCACCTCCACGGACAGTCCCATGTCCCATGTTTTACCCATAGATTAATACTTATAGTAGATCTACTAGTTCTCCCACCAAATTTATGGCATTTGGCCTGGTGTGATATTTACGTTTGATGTTGAAAAGAATTGCTTTACTAATACCAGATAGAGGCAATGGTTCAAAATAACAACAACGGCATTTCGTTTTGTGTGTTAACATTATTGTGTTAAATACAACACAAATGTATGCTAACAATAACAGTCAATAAAAAAGTTTAAAACACATTAAAATTTCACAGTTTTTCACCAAAATGGCATGAAAAATTAAAGCAAGTAGTTATTGTAATTCCACCTGGTGTATATCAATTTTCGTCAAACATATCTCTATCACACCGACCGCATCACGAAGAGTGTGAAAGGAAACGTCAGATGAGCCAAATATTCTCTCTAGTCTGAGATTACTCTATGGTTTTACCCATAGACTAATACATACATAGATAATTTTATTCGCTCAATAAATTAAACGTCATAGGTACGGTGAAAAGTAAACATTGGATGGTGGAAAACAGGGGTTCAATAATACCAGATAGAGGCAATAGTAAACAACATTCAACAAAGGAACAACAACCGAATTTCGTGTTTTTTTTGTGGCAAATTAGTTGTGTTAAATACAATACAAATGTATAACAACTATAAAAGTCGACAAAAAAGTGCAAAATACATTTAGATATTCCAGTTATACACCAAAACGACATGAAAAAGTTCAGTGAACATATTGTTAATTTTAAATTTAAACATGTAAGTTAATTTTAAATTTAATTGCTCTCATTTCCACAAACCTACGACGAAGAGTGTGAAATGAAACGTCGGATGAGAGAATAAAAGTATCTATGTATGTATTGATCTATGGTTTTACCATTCGAAACGAGTTACTTAGTAGGGGCTCTGAACGTTTTGTTTTGGTTGAAAAACTATGCAGCAACCAAAAATTCGTGGTTGCCAATATAACCTCTACCAAGCAACTGAAGTTGTTAGCTGTCAGTTGCCATATGTAATAACTTTTCGGCAACTGGCAAAGCAACTGAGGTTCGGTTGCTATCGATAACCGACCCATTACTTTTTAATGGGTAATTCACATAGCAGTAGTAGGAGTTACACAGGCACAAGTGAGTGGATGTCCCTACGTACATATTTTGGATGTACCTACCATACAAATTCATGTCGTCGAACTGAGTTTTTGGAACTGATAAAGAACATGTAGTATGCTTCTGCATCTGCAATAACATAATGGCAACAAATGAAATATAGTTATTAAAACCAACAATAAATAAAAATCTTTAGGTGATTTGTATATTATCTTGGAAAAAATAAGCCTGTTTGATTTTTATTTCCGAAATTTATTTAAAATCAAAAATAATTGTTAAACTTCAGAAATTGTTATTTTTGTTTTTATGGAGATATTATAAAACCAGAGAATAATTATTGTTTTTGGTAATGTAGTAACTATTAATGATCCTGGTATAAATTACAATGTTAATATCATTTAATTTAACTAATAGAATATGTAGAAAACCAATAGCTTGTCTTTTTCTAATTACTTGTTTGGTAAAGATTCAGATCATCCAATGTTATCCCTCTCTTAGAAAATGGAACACCTTCTGAAGTTCTCCTTTCGATTTACAGGCCTCAAGTTGTGGCAAAGTCTCAACTAAGTTCAACAAGTAAATCTGCAGCTGCTGGCGTCTCTCTTCAACAAAACGTTGGTTCATATTACCAAAACATTTTTTCGGTGGAAATTCTACCGCTGATACAAAAGGATGGGTTTTTAACAACGATTTGTGAAGTTTACTAAAGTCACTGTAACGTCGCCACAAAGACCAATGTTCCAAGTTCTGTCTCATCGTTATATGGATTTCGTAGAGATGATAACTGGAGGCGCCATGTTTGGACTTATGTACTTTGACGTGAGGTATCGTTATGAGAAAATTGGTTGCAAACGATGATGATGGATCAATGCCAGAATCTTCGAAATGTTGTTTAAGCCTTCGTATCAGTTGACGATTTTCCAGACTCAACTGGGCTACTCGAGTTTCGAGCAGAGAACACCGTTCATTGACCTCTTTCAACTGCTGTTCGAGCATAATATGCTGGTCGTCTCCACACTCTCCTGTCATCTCAAGTTTATGAACTGCCGTTTTACTGCAGTGGGATGATGTCTCACTCCTTACGTCGATGCAATCGGGATCATTAATAGAATTATCCGAAGATAAAGAACCTTCAAAATAAGCGTAAGGTTGTTTAAGGAATTCCAATTCTGGCTCAATGGGATCCGGTGGCGGTGTGTCATCTAGTGGCGATTCCACATCTATGTCCTCCAAATACATGTCACCTGATCTTAGATTTTCTGGTTCTAGGTATTTTCCCTCATGCAAGTGCTTTAATAAATCCTCTGTAGAACTAGTGGAAGCTATTGGTCTTTCAACAATAGCCGGTTTTCGTTTGCTTTTAGGTTCGACCTTAACTGGCGTGGGCGCATATATTACGGGTTCCTCCTTTACTACCACTGGATTATTTGCACACATTTTTAACGCAGCATTTAGTTCTGTCTTATCCACGGCCAAAGCAAACAAGACGTGATCTAATGATTTAATAAGTTCAGGTAATGATGACGCTATATTTTCGTCCGTCAGAAGGGACCAGTGGCTGTAATAAGTGCACAGTGTTTGCTTATCGGACAACCAGGTTAAAATATATCTATGTAAGGAGTGTTCATTGAGGGAAGCTCTCAAGAAGGACCTTCCCTTGCCCCATTTAGTCCAGGTTTGTTTCAACTGCTCAAAACGCTCTCTTTCGTGTGTTGTGAGAAAGTGTTTGCAGAAATCCCAAAAATATATGTTCGTTACGGTTGTTTCTTTGTTATTCGAGGCTTTCGATGAGGATCCAATTACAATTTCTTGCATATTTTGAAAAAGACTAGCTGCTGATACTACAAAATTAGGTTGTTCTTGCTTTAAACCATACTGAAAAGCCACTTCTAGGGCCTCACATAATCCAGCTACGCATTCATCATCCTCAGACGCCAACTCTTTGCGGCCGCTAAACCGTCTTCGACACTCAGCAATTAGGACATGAAGCCTTTGGAAGATGTCATATTTTCGTTTATGGAATGTTGGTAGTCCATGAGAACTGAAAACCCCCTCAGGGGCAGCTGCATACTCCTCTGTAGCAGTACATTCTTCTGGTTCCTTGGTAGAAGAAAACGAATCGTCAGTAGACGACGATGAGTCTTCCTTCTCCGTAGTTGGCATTTTTAGTAAACTTTGTGCAGATTCTTCAATGTTTATTTAAAATGTAAAATTTCAGTTTAAGCGATTTTTATACTAAAATAACGCAGTTTTAATACCCATAGGCAGACGTCATTAAAATTTTGTTAACTTTAAACCAGTTTTTTATGTTGCTTTCCCGTATTTTCTGTAATTGCAGAACACTGAGGCAAAACAAAAACAGAATGACTATACAGTTGCCAAGGAGTATGGATTTACTCTAGAAATGTATTATGAGACATGGCAACCTTCGTCAAAAACTACTTGTTAATTATGTTATGATTTCACCCAATTACATTTCGTCCTTTACTTCGTCTAACAAAGCAAAAAGGATGTATATTATAGTTGCTTTATGGACAAAGACGATGACGAATTAGACGATCAGAAGATGTAAGCAAATTTGGCAACCCTGGTAAAAGCGAACCAAAAAGTGCTAGAAATTCACTCAAACGCATTTCTCTCTCGATTTATATCTCGATTATTTCATACTTTTTGCATAATTTATATAATTTTACTTCAACATGGTTAGTTAGTAGCAGTAGCACGGCGGTTTTAATTTCTTTAAGACATTTGTCGCTTCAGTCAACTTCGGTTCATAGAGGAATTTAGGATATAGTATTTATTTTTTTATTTTATTTGAAATTCATTTATAATACACAAGCCTCATGGCCAATATAACATATTATAATTCTTAAGTACCTGAATAAAATAAGTTCATTAACAATTAAATATATATATAAATTCATTAAATGTTTATATAGAAAATAATACAACTCCACAAGTAGTTGTAACCATAATATGGTAAAACAATAAAAAAGATCATGACAGTCCTGAAAGCGAGCAAGAACTCCAAACTAAACTGCATGAAAGACAGCAAATAAACACGTGAATAAGTATCCCAACATTCATTTCGTAGACGTGTAAAATGTTCAAAAGCTTTTGATCGAAATACATTATTCGAATAGGAAAAAAGCCGCAAGTCATTTGGTAGGTGATTCCAGATTCAGGCAACACGAATAACAAAAGATTTCTCAAATAAGGAATTATATATTCTCGGTATTACGATCTAAGTCCGCCTAATTGAGTGAAAAAAAGAAAAATTATCACGCAAGGGCTCTAGTATACCACCCTTAATAACTTTATAAAATAATAATAAATTTCTGTACTCAATGAAATTTGAAAAAGAGCATCCTAAAAACCCATTTACAAACACGGATATGTGATCCTTTCTGCGAACATTATAGACAAAACGTACAATTACATTAATAGCTCGATTTAGTCGCAATAAGTTTTCAGCATTAGTACCCGATACCAATTCAATCCCATATAAAATCTGAAGCATGAGTAAAGCATGTGCAAGTCTACACCTAACCCATGGAGGCAGAAACACATTTGTAGAGTAAAATCTACGTAAAACAGAGTACAATTTACGATGAAGAGAGTTAATGTGAACGTCAAAGTTAAGCTTATTGTCAATAATCAAACCCAAACATTTGTGATGATTCACGAATTCAATCCTACAACTATCCAAAAAAATATTTAAATTAGACGCCAATTGGCACACAGAACCAAACATCATAGCCTTGGTTTTAGACGAATTGATACGTAACGTGTTGCTATTTGTCCACAATACTAAATCGCTAAGGCAATCATTTATATTGCTCTCCAAGTGCGAAGAAGAACAAGAGCACCCAAAACTAAATAAAAGGAACACATCATCCGCAAACAAAAACATTTTTGACTCATCTATATTAATACATTCGGAAAAGTCATTAATATAAAGTACGAAAAGCAGTGGGCCTAAAACTGATCCCTGAGGGACACCCGATATTAGGTCAATAGGGTCGGAACGTTCACCAAACAATTCAACAAATTGAGATCTGTTGCACAAATAAGACATAACAAGGTTACATGCAGATCTAGAAGATTTGAAATTGCGATGTAGCTTTTCAATCATTTTTGCATAGCAAATACTGTTAAATGCTTTTGTTAGGTCCAAAGAAACCAAAACATTATTACAACCACGATTAACATTGTCCCTTATTGTGTCAGTGAGTTGTAAAAGTAAAGACGTAGTGTTATAGCCCTTACGAAAGGCGTATTGGGATACAAAAATACTATTGCGAACATGAGAAAGCATTTGATCTTTCATGATATGCTCCACAACTTTCGACAACACTGGTAAAAGCGAAATAGGCCTTAAATCATCTGGACTTATAATTACTTCAGACTTCGGTATCGGAATAACACGCGCAGTTTTCCAAGCCAATGGGAATATAGAGGTCATTAATACTGAATTTATTAAATTTAAAATTAGGTCTGAAATATAAGTGTAAATTATTTTGAGAAACTGCACGGAAATACCATCACACCGGCACATTTTGATTTTATCTTGTAAAAAGCCTCCAAAACCTCCATTTCACTGACGCAACGAAAAGAAAATAAGTCCCCATTTTCATTCAGGGTATTAACATTGATATTATCGGCCGTCGGTGGTGCAATGGTAGTGTGCGCGCCTCTTGTACATGAGATCATGGGTTCGATCCCTGCTCAGATACCTTAAAATTTTTTTCGGCGGCGGTCACCTCGCATAGTGATGGCACTACCGAGTATTTAGCCATAAAAAAGCTTCTCAAAATACCGTTCAGAATCGGTGTAAAATTGTAGATCCCAATCAGTGAGTGAAACACTGGAAAGCGCACAGCTCAGTGATTGTGAGTAGCTCTCCCCTGTCCCTTCATGGGATTTAATGGGAAACCATTTTTTTTTATTATCAGCATCTCCAGATCCCACAGCACGAAAAAAATAAATATTAATATCATCGACATCACCCCCGTATGTAAAATTTAACTCACGCATAAATCCTGAACACTTGAGTACACGCCATAAACCCTTAGAATTCAAATAATAACCGCGAATAATACTTTCTCTTACACTTCCTAATAACTGCTTTGGCACGATTACGGTATTTACAGAAACCTCTTCGTTTTTCATCCGTTCTATTTGATATATAATCTTTATAAGCCAAGTCCCTCAAAGATCTAGCCACCACTATTTCCGGAGATTTCATCCAGTCATTGTCAAAAGAGGGCAATCTTCTCCTGATAATCGGAACAAATGAATATACATAGCTTTTCAACAAGAGTAGTAATAATATTACACTTCTCGTCAACATTTGTGTTACTAATAATTAAATCGCTGTTAAATTCACTCAAAAAATTTATGAGTCCGTCCCAATTAATGTTATTAAAATCTCTAAATTCAAAGAACTCCTCAAGGTGTTGAATACTAATCCTAAAAGATGCAAATATAAGAGCATGATGGGAAATAGCCGGACACTGGACTTGACTAGAAAACGCACGCACAGAACAATCACTCACGAGCATAAAATCTATCAAGGAAGTTGATTCATGTGCAACATCAAAGTGTGTAGGGGTAACATTATGCATAACAGTCATGTCCAGCCGATCGCACAAGGAACGGATAACATTTGCTCTGGAAACGTTAAACATGTTACAATTAAAATCGCCGACAACAATAATATTCGAATATTTCGAAAACAACCCATGGTGAAGATCCTCAAAGGCCGTCAATTCACCAGGGGGAGGCAAATAAACAACTTCAAAAAGAACTTTAGAGTCCCCAGACTTAAGTTCAACAAAGAGTGATTCACATTTGCCTATGACAGATATCTTGAATACAATCCTATCTTTAATTTTACGGGAAACATAAATTCCGACACCACCACCTCTCACACGACTGCGATCATTCCTACAAATGTAACCTGGAATTTCAACAGCTTGACTAGACACATCAGATTTGCGCCAAGTCTCCCAGATACCTACAACATCAAGAAGTGAATCGCACAAAATTGACCTCAACTCATCAAATTTCGCAGAATTTACAGAAGGCCTTATACTCTGGCAATTCCAGTGACCAACGTTAAATTGGGTAACAAATGGACGCAAAGCAGTGTTTAATACAGAGCTGTTACTAAACACAGGGCCAATATTGTCATTAGGAGACATGAAAGTTAAAAACATTTATGGTAGGGAACCAAACAAGAAACAACAACACGAAGATATACATTTCAAATTCCAAAAACTACTTCTCTTCCTAACAGCTATTCATTAGCAATAAAAGAGATCAATTAATCAATAAAGTTTAATTAGATATTAAATGTAGGTTAAACCCAAAAAATTAAATATAAAGTTATCAGCAATAATATATAAATAATCAAACTATTAGCTCAGCACCATGGTGTTACAATTCAGTAATGCGGCGCACTTAACTGCACCATAGATTACTTCTTTGCCATCCAGTAGGGTGAGTTTCGCTGCTAAGATCTAAAACCTGTTTATGCTCTTATTACGGAGAAGTTTCCTACACAGGCCATTAAGGTTACTTGCAGATGGCGAATAATGGTCATTCAAGTAAACCCGGCTTTCCAAATCGCCAGCAAAACAGGAGACAGGTAACAAATCGGATAATTTGAGTGACCGAGTTTTAAAATATTCTCTCATAATTTTATCACGGGCCATCACATTATTGAGTTTAACCAACATCAGCTTTCGATTGTTCATGTAGCAAAATGTTTAACATCACCCACACTAATCTGAACATTATCCAATTTTCCAAGAGCAATAATAGGAGCAACAAGATCCGTAAGACCTTCAGGCATTCCGCTAATAAAAATATCGCCACGGTTCAACCTGCGGTGAGGTATGTTATTCTCGGTCTGTAATGCAGCAACTTTTGCAGTGGTAGATTTATCAACATGGTCTATTAACTTGCTACAATCTATGATGTCTCCCTTCATTCTATCCTATCAAGGCAAGTGCCCATTTCTGCTTTTATTTCAGCTTTGCAGATGTTTCAAATCCAACTTATCCTCCTCATTCTTTTTAATAAAATCATCTAATTTCTTGCTTAGGTCTAACTGATCAGATTGATGTTTATTAATAAGGCTGTCCAACTTTCTGTTTAAGTTACGCATCTCGTCACCAGCGTCAACATTGTCAGCTAATCCACTATCACAAGAAGAACATATTAACGCCATACTACTCGCATCACTGAGCAATTTAAGTTCATTGTCAGAGACATTAGCACAGGATGTATGAAACCATATTTTACAAATTCTGCACAGAATACTCCCTTGAGACTTTCCAATTGTCGATGAGCAAGATCCACATTTAAAAGTTTTTGCAGGCGGCATTTTATTAAAAGAAATGGCAGCAAATAAAGGTGAAGATTCTTTCTTTATTTGATGAAATTCCGACAATACTTCACTTGAATTATATTCAAATAAATAAATCAACCCCGAAGTTGATTAATTGACAAAGTTAAGAACAAATAATTAAAAAAATAAATAGCTGTATCACGAAACACGTCTATTCAGGCATAGTGTTGCCAAATTATTATTATTGCCAAATTATTGCCAAAATTTGCTTTATATGCCTTATATATCTAAACGAAATTTTATAAAACTTTTCACTTCTAAATCAGTCTATAAGCTTGTTTTTTATTCCTGCTATACTAAGTTTTTGACGATTTTGTATGGGGAGCCCCGCTTAAAATTGCTTAATATCGCTTAGCTCCCCATACAAAGTGGTCGAAAAATTAGTTTAGCAGGGAATAAAAAACAGGCTATGTATAGTGTAGTCATTGAATAAATTCGTTCTTATTTAACATTTATTGTGGTGACGTTCCTGATTAAGTAACTAATAACAATAGGTTATGGGTAATACAGCTACTTCCGTGCAAGGTATTCCACTATTTAATGGAAACGGATTTTATGAATCGAAATTTCACATGGATTCTTTGGGACTATTGGAAGCTCTAACCGGCGACGTTTCCAATGACGCAACTGAGAAGGCTGCCTTTCTGTTAAAGGATAAAACAGCTAGGGATCGTTTGGTGGCTTTGGTACATTCCGATTACTTTTCATTTCATACTCTTCGTCGTAGGTTTGTGGAAATGAGAGAGAAATTCGACGAAAATAACTTTCAGCAGGTGGAGTTCTAAGAACTGTTGACTTAACTTTTTCATTTCGTTTTTGTATAGAACTGTGAAATTTAAACTTATTTTATTACGAATCCTTTGCGATACTAGAACGAATAGTTGAATCAACCCGGGTGTGCATCCATCCCTTGTAAAACAAATACAAACAAATCATTACCCTATAACAACACCGAGTGAGGGGAATATACATATAAAACACCCAACCGTCCATCCCTTCCTGTGGTCACGGAGTTGTCCCCCATTTATTTGTGACCCCTTTACATCCACATATTCCACTGACCTTACCTCACTATTCCTAATCGGACCAAATTACTCACTCATGTTTAATTCGTTCTTACTCATAACATATTTATTTACTAATTTAAAATTGTAGCGGCTGTTTTATTTGTTACATTTTTTCCACTACTTTCAAATCTATTTTTGTTTACTTAATTAAATGTTTATGAATGCATTCCTTTAAATATTTTGTTTTGTTCTCCATAATAGCTAGTTTGAGTTAAAGCTTTACCGTTTAAAATTTGTTAGAAACAAGTTGAGTGTTATTGTTAACGACAAACATGGATATGTTATGGAAGATTATTTATAAACACTCAATGAGTACATCTGTAAAAGCTTTGCTCAGCACCGTCTACACACTATATCCACACACACTACTCACATTGCTTGATTGTTATCATTGGATGTTTGTTGAGTGGAGACGATGGAGAGTAATGCTGGAGTTAATGTCGACGTCGTTGACGGAGTCTCAACTTGTAATGTTCGGCGTAAAATTTCATTTTGCTGTTAATGTCAACGCCGTCGACGACGTAAACACAGCTGTGTACTACTGCATTCTTACGGCGTTGAGATTAACTGCTCTCATACAATTTCATGCGATTCAACTTTTTTTTGACATTTGACGCCGTCAACGACGTCGACATTAACTCCAGCAGTATGTTTTTGTCTGAGCAACGCCGCAACGACGCCGAAAAAGTTGAAACAGATTGAACTTTTTCGGCGTCGAGTTTCTTACGGCGTTGAGATTAACTGTTCTCATACAATTTCATACGATTCAACTTTTTTTGACATTTGACGCCGTATTACATAGAATAACACATACTATAGACTTATTCTCTCATCTGACGTTTCATTTCACACTCTCTCGGTAGGTCTGTGGAAATGAGAGCAAATTAAATTTAAAATTTACATACACCAGGTGGAGTTACAAAATATGTTCACTTAACTATTTCCTGTCGTTTTGGTGTAGAACTGAAAAATTTAAATGTATTTTGCCCTTTTTTGTTGACTTTTAACGTTGGTATTCATTTGTATTGTATTTAACACAACTAGTTTGCCACAAAAACACGAAATTCGGGTGTAGTTCCTTTGCGGATCGCTGTATACTATTGCCACCATCTGGTATTATTGAACCCATATTTTCCACCCTCCACTGTGTAATTTCCATCGTACCTATGACGTTTAATTTATTGAGCGAATAAAACCTTCTACGTATGTGTTATTCTATGCCGTATTATTGCCTAAATCAAAAGTGTAAAACACACTACCTTGGTACAATAATGTACACATGGTAAAGTCGTTTGAATAGCTGTTTTCTTTCTTTCATTAAATTTTTTCGCTTCAGTTGTCAAACTTATATGAATTTTGTTTTTGTATTCTTTTGCATTCTTGTGTTATTGGTATATATTTCGTCAGCTGAGAATTATTTAGGCCTAAAAGTCATTTTTAGGAAAATGGAGTTAGGTATTGATTATATATAATTTAAGTATGCTCTTTCTGATTCCGAAATCCGTTTTTCGATATATCTCACCAATTCTGAGATAGTCTGTATCGACTTTGAGCTACATCCACATATTTAACGTTTCATGATCAATACTCTGGTGCATAGGTTGCTGTTCGGCGTATGAGTCAAATTTTGCATACAAAACTTACAAAATGTTGTTTGTTTTGGCATGTTTCATTTCATTTCATTTCTTACTATTTGAGTCTATGGAATTATGTCCTTACAGATCAGCAAATATCTTACATAACTATTTAACAAGAATAAAAAAATAAAACTTAACTAATTAATTAAATTACATAGTAGTTATCTAAAATTATTTTGAGGCAGTCTAAAGTCAATGTTATTACAAAATGAATTAAAAATATCATAGATCTATTAATAGGCTCATTGGAAGCATAATTTGTCGAATGCAATTCTATATTAAATGTATACATATGACGGAAAGAGCGAGATGGAGCATTAAAACGTATAAGTGAAAGTAACATTGGACAATCAATAGATCCTGAAACAATGGCATGGAGAAATATAATAGACGCTATTTTCCTTCTGGCATCTAAAGTTTTTAACCAAATAAGTGCACAGCGACTTTCATATGTTGGTAATGGTAAAGTAAAATTTAGTGATAATAAGTCAAACTTTAAGAAAACTTTCTGTACTTTTTCAATCCGCCAGGAGTGAATTGCTGCAACTGGATTCCAAATAATCGATGCATACTCGAGCTTGGATCGGACAAAAGCAGAAAACAAAGCCTTTTTGTGTAAGGATCAGAAAATTTAGAAATATTTCTGCGAATAAAATAAAACATCGAGTATGCTTTGGAGATTATGACCCAAATCAGAATACTCAAAAATGTCATCCAAGTTTTGACAATAAATGTGATATGACGAATTAATAGCAGCTCTACAACGATGAAATGTTATTTTAAAACATTTATTAGTATTGAATGGCAAATCATTAACTTTAGACCAAGTAGCAAATCTTCCAATAACAAAGCGACATCATTTAAGGTACGGATTGATTTAAAAAATTTTAAATCATCCGCATACATAAGATGTTGCGAGTTTTTTAAACACATGCCAATATCATTTACAAAAATATTAAACAGTAATGGGCCTAGAACAACAGAGGTAGGAAAATATGAACTTGAATAATAACCATCAACAGATACGGTATATACCCGATTACACAAATACGAACTCAACCAATTTAAAACCTTAGAATGAAAACCAAACGTATAAAACTTAAATAAAAGAATATCATGGCGAATTCTATCAAAACCTTTCGAAAAATCTGTGTATATCGTGTCAACTTGAACACCACTTTCAAATTGATTTATACAAAAACTAGAAAAAGCCGCTAAATTAGTGGTTGTGGAACGTCCAGAAACGAACCCATGCTGACTTGGGTTAATATGTCTCTTAATTAAAAAATAGATTTTTTCATGCGTAATATGTTCAAAAACTTTAGCAATATTAGAAAATTTTGAAATAGGCCTATAGTTAGTAACCAAGGTTTTATCTCCAGATTTAAGAATTGGAAAAATATCCAGAAGAAAGTGATTTTTGAAACAAAATTTTTAGAGGAACCAAAAAAGTTGTTGAGCATTTTTTCAAAAGAAACGAAGAAATTCCACGTAAATCAGATTTGAAAGAATTTTTAAGCTTAGATAAAATATCAAACGACCCAATGTCATTCTTTAAAGATTCATTATACGCTAATATGTACTGGTTATACAAAAATTTGTTTAAACAATTGAATTCACGCATATAATGAATATACGATATTTCATCTACGGGAGAATTAGAAATAACAAATTTATTATAAAATCTATTCCTTAAATTTTATAATTTTTCAAACCTCTGGTGTACCAAGGAAGTTTATAAACCTTTGGTTTGATCCGAGAAATATTCCGCTCAACTATAAAATTTATTTTTTTAAAAACTCTTCATAACAAATAGCAACAATATTACTATCTAAAACAGAAAACCAATCAATGTCTGAAAACAATACATTTAAAGAATTGAAATTACAGGAATTATAGTCAAAATCAATAGCTAACGCTGGAATGTGAGATTTAGAAAAATTATAAAATTGAAGTTAATCAAATTGCAGAATGATGAACAGTTTCAGGAGAAACAGGAAAATTGCACTTAACTGCTGAAAACCACAAATCATTACCAACAAAGACTAATTCTAATAATCGCCCTAAGTTATTAAAAACTTTATTAATTTGTTGCAGACCAATACTAAGCAATGCATCAATAAATGCAATTTCAAATGATTTACTAACATTACATGGAGAAATTTATTAGTGTTTTGAACCTCAGACCAACAAATATTATTAAGATTAAAATCACCTAAGATACACACTTTATCATTATAATTCAAACTATCGGATATATGCAAGATATTTTTTCAGTGAGCCTGATACAAACTATCTGAACTATTTGGGGCAATGTAAGAGGCACAAATAAAAAATTACCTTGCATGGATTGAATTTTTACACAAAGTTGATCCAGTAATAAGTTGCCATCACTTAATGCAATTTGGTTTGAAACAAAGGAACTATTTACAGCAATTAATACTCCACCACCTCTCGAGCAGCCACTTAAAACATAATCTCTATCTTTACGAAAAACATTAAATTTTATGGTATTAAAAAATTCTTCATTAAAAATCCGAATTGAGCCATGTTTCAACAAAAACATATATGTACCTCATAATCACACTGAGATGTAAATGGGAAAAATAACACTTTGTCCTCGTACCAGACACATTATGATAATAAATTTTCAAAGATGAATTATTAATAGAATTTAAGGATGTAATTAAGTTACTAGAGGCTGAGGCTTCCTCTTTGGGACAAACTTAAATCGACGAACTTTGATATTAGCAGTCCAAAGTTCAGAATTAAACAATTTATCAATAATTTCTGGAGCAACTCCTAATTTAAAATTAACAAATTTCAAACTTTCAACAGTCCTATCTTTTTTAATTAATGGATAGCAAGTATCTTTATCAGCTCGCAAATGATTAACCACACACGATATTAAACTATCTGCAGTCACTGTTGGTTTAAATGACTCTAAATGTACCCATTTCATCTTAGTGACAACATCCAGTTCTGTATTGACATTCAAACCAACAACCACATGATATTTGTTTACTTTCCTTCTTGTTACATTAGTACACTCAATATTAGCAGCAGAGCCATCAACTAATGCAACTTCACTAACAGCATCAGCAAATAAATCATCATTAGGCATAGACAAAACATCATTATTGGCATTTGTAATACCATCAACAACAGCATCACTCGCAGAAGCAGCAACAGAACCATCAGTTGAACCAACAGTAGCAGCATTATCAACCACAACGCGCGAAGAATCATCACTCGAAGGCACATTGTTTTAAGTCATTACCAAAAACGATTTACAAGTAGACAGTCAAAATTTCTCTTCACTCAAATGCCAACAAACAAAACGAGTGAAACCCTAGTACTTCTCTACTCTCTCTCTTACTCTCTTCATTGAATATTTCAATACACAAGCAGCTTTTTGATAGTATTATTGTATATAACTATACAAATTCCAGCCATGTTGAAGTAAAATTACATAAACTATGCAAAAAGTATGAAGTAAGCAAGATATGACGCGAGAGAGAAATGCGTTTGAGTGAATTCCTAGTACTTTTTGGTTCTCTTTTACCAGGGTTGCCAAGTTGCGCACATCTTCTGGTCGTCTAATTGTAAATCGTCTTTGTCATTACAGCAGAGAGACAATCATTTTTAGAGCGAGAAGAATACTCAAAGTCGGTTTGTAACAAAGAAGACATCCGATGAGTCTGGTTCAAGTTGTTTTTGTCTCCATTGTTCGAAGAAATTAACCAAATCACTTGCATTTTGTAAACAATTTTCACAATTGTAAACAATATTAGCACAACTAGAAAGGGCAGCGACCGCGACCGCCTTATCATTGTCTATGTTAGCACAAAACTTATGCAGTTTCCTTTGGCGAATCCAAGTGTTTTTAACAAAGAAAACACTTACATTGGCCAAGATTCTATAGTCAAATTTGTATAATACGAAAAGGCTTTGTCTTCTTAAACATTCGACGTATGGAAAAGCGTCGTCACAGGCACTTGCCAGCGAAAAGTTTTTAATAAGCGACGGGAAAATAAACATCTTAGAATAGTAAGTAATGAGTCCAAATTTGATAGCAAAATATTTGATATTTTTTTCTAATCTTTAATTAATTTCTTCACAGAAATATTGAGGGTAAGTGATTGGAGTTAACGGCAAAACAAACCAAGGTCGCCTCTATATTTCAGAAGCATGCTTCGTTTATAATAGTTGTGTTTTGGTTATAATCAAGCGATTATCGCTTGCTAAGTTGCAAAGAAAACGGCAATTTAGCGATAAGTCAGTTTATTCAAAAATATGAATAAGGGTTGAAAACGGTAAAAGATGTAAAAAAAATTTGTTTAAACTTAGCGAAAACAATTCTCGTCACTAAGTCTCCGCTAAGTGGTTCATACAAAACAAGCGAATATATAAGCAAGCGGTGTAACCAAAATACGCTTAATGTTATTGTAAGAAATCAAAACTAATAGTTCTATGCTTAAATACAACAAAATTTGTTACTATAAATATGCAAAAGTTGGGGTAAACATTCGGTAACAATGCACATTTTATATTAATATACATAATTCACCTCCGTCGGTGGTGCAATGGTTAGTGTGCGCGCCTCTTGTACATGAGATCCTGGGTCTGCTCTGACCACCTTAAAATTTCTCTCGGTGGCGGTCACCTCGCATAGTGACGGCGACACTATCGAGTATGAAACTGGAATGCGCACAGCTCAGTTATTGTGAAAAGCTCTACCCTGTCCTTCATGGGGTGTAATGGGAAAGAAACCAACCACCTCCAATAAATTCTATAAATTGGTCTTTCTTCGTTGGGTAAACCTACAAAGACCCAAGGCAAATTTCCTATGGCTTGACAACATAAAATTGCCTATGTTAATTTGTAATATAACCATAGAGTAATGTATTAACAAGAGTTTGCAACATCTGTTTTATGTACTAACGAAGACTTTGGAGAGAAATCTTTAATTTTATCAATTTGCGCGTTAATTCGGATCCACACAAATAATTTTACTCTAACACTTCATTAAATTTTGATTTTTTTTCACGGAATATCCCTTTTTTAATCTATTTAATGTGCAAAATTTACTTCCAGTTGTTGTGTTTTGTACTTTTGGCTTGACACGCGACAGCAAAATTATGAAAATTAACCACGCAACCCAGTCATCTATCACCGTTTCATCTTTGAAACCATTTTCGCTGTTTGTTGTCCAAGTGCTAACTGATCAGCTGTTTCATCGCTTCTCTTTTAATATAACCAAATTAAATAGCTGATACTTAGAGAAGAAAAAACCGCGCAATTTGGCAACCGTAGTAAAAGAGAACCAAAAAAGTCGACGCGATTCACTCAAACGCATTTCTTTACATACTTTATGAAATTTTATTTAAGTATGGTTGGAATTTCTATAGTTAGATAGAATAACATCATCAAAAAACTCCTCGTGTATTGAAATATTCCACGAAGAGAGTAAGAGAGCGAGCAGAGAAACGGCACGCTTCACTCGTTTTCTTTGTTGGCATTCCACTCTATGAGTAAATTTTCTTCTCTATACAATAGTTGCTTCATTATAAAATGACGCACCATATTTGAATTCATCGAATTGGTACTTGCACGTCTAACCCGGGCGTGACAAAACACAACAGTAAAGAAGAAAACAAAATGCAAACCGAAAACAAAATGCAAAAACGAAAACAATGTCGTCATGCCTCGTAAGATAAAAAGTCAACATTCACTGGTCCCCTCGCCAATTCCTTGTGACGAAACTTTGAATAATTCTCTGTACCAAATAGTTGTTGAACAACACAAAATAGTAAACACGGCAATAACAAAATAGTAAACAGCACAATAACAAAATAATATCGAACCAAATAGCCAATGTGGTAAGCGAATGGGAGCAGTGTAAATCATTCAACAACTAAAAAGCAAAGTGATAAGTTCAGCAAAAGCGAAAAAAAAATAAAAAGTTAAGAAACAGTATCAAAATATCCCTCAAAAATTTATATATATATAATTGTTGCAGAGGGGAATTTAACAATCAATCACCCAATACATCTTGAGAAAGTGAAAAAACTTCATAAGACTTGTTTAACTCCGGAAAAATATTCTATTACGAGAGTAAAAACAATTTACTGATAGCACAAATATTTTAAACATTTTTTTGGTTCTGACGTCATTTCGATTTTGTAAATTTGTTTGGCAGTAAAGTGATTAAAAAACGTTTGTGTAGTGAATATTTTCTTTGTTCAACCTCCCTTTAGGAGATAAATTAATTAAATTAATAATTAGCATATAATACAACAAAGCAAAAACTACATTTAAGTTAAAATCGGATTTAAGGAGCTTCCTTGGGGTAAACGCACTAGCCATCGTTCTTCAATGAACAGTTTAGGTACCGCCTTACGTCGTTATCCAAAAACCATAGGAGGTCTTGGCATATTGACCACGTAAGTAATAAGACATTAATGTACGTTGTATAGATTATATAAATACATATGTATGTTTTATATTCGACTAGATAGTTACAGGACAATACAGAACACGACATCTCTTACGTCAAATTTATTAATCATCGTCGAATGATCTGACTACTGACTACAACAGAAAAGAATCTATGTATGCATAGCCGAAAAACGTTTTGTGGTATAAGCAATTTCGTTAGGCATATAAACACGCACACATATAACACTCATTATCTACACAATCAAGAAAGGGGCCTGTCCTGGTTGATCATACTTTTCTTTGCCAGACCACTCTGCCAAAGTTTAATAGTCTTTGTTTAGTGATGATTTTATTTTTATTTGGTGTACTTACTACAAACACTTTAGGTATAACAGCCGATGACAATAAATTAATGGTCCATATTGGTTTTTTGTAACATACGTTTGTATCTAAAACAATTCGGTTTTAAATATTAGTAAACATATTTGAATGTACACGTAATAAAAATGCGTGTTTTGCATATATGCATAAGTACATACTATATGCTATCTTAAGCTTCCGCATACATATTTTGATTTGGTGGGACTTGTTTTTGTTTTTCATACTTGCGTCATTATATGTTGTTTACATTACGTGCAATCAAAACAAAAACAAATATATTAAACCGCAAATAACTTGAGAATGTAAACAAAAACAATCCCTTTTACAAAATATTTACAGTGTCTTTGCCAATGGGAGTGATACATCGCAAATAAAAATAAACGATTACTCGGCTTATTCATATATGTACATACATATGTATGTATGTATGTATATACTCCGATAAATTATGATCACGTTTGCTACTTTGTACTGAAAATTAACCAGTATATTTATTTTGTTGTGAATAATTGGGATCAAAACAAAACATACGATTTTGTTAAAACGGGATAGCAACAATCGATAATTATCTTTTCGAACTATGTACTCATTTACAAGAAGACTCTTTTTAAGGTGTTGCGTAGATTAGCTTGCGTTTACGCGTTAAAATATCAGCATATTGGATTGGAAGTTTATTTTAAATGTATTTAAAATATTTGTTGGTTTATTATTTATTACGAAGAACTTTCCAGGCGGTGCACAGTTCCCGAGTTACGGGCCCTAACATTGCGGATATTTATATGAGCACATGCGCTTTTTACAAAATATTTTAGTAAACATGGTAATGCTGGCAATATTAACTAGTTTCTATTTTATTAATGATTTCTGGTAAAAAGCTAATCGACTTTCTTTATTTTATTTTTTTATTTATTTATTTTTTTATTACTTCCCCCCTTTAATGCCAAATATGCTAATAAACTTCTACAAAAAATTTCTTCATTTGAATAATAAATTATTTAAAAGAAGTAACTAAAAAAAAATAATTAAAAAAAAACAAATTAAATAAAAAAATCTTTAAAACTGTGGTTTGAATAAGCATTACAATTTTCTTTCCTTTTTAATTTAATAACATTTTATATTAAATAATTTAAAGTTGATTAATAAACTCGACGTTAGTAATTAAATATAGAAATCATCAATATGTAACGCAAGTATTTAGATAATTTAATTTATGATAAAAAATTCAAAAACGTTTTAAATTAATGTAAAAGAAGATTAGCTAAATTATATAAATTAAAATATCGCAAATAAAAAATTGATAATATTAAGTTGTAATGTGATAACAGTTTATTATTCTACATGAAAGGGGGGGATAATACATGTACATAATATTGTTGTTGAGCATATTTAGCATAGCTAGAGATTTCTTAGATTCCTCGAAAACGCTAGACTAGACTAGATGTCTCTGGCTTTAAGAATTTGTGTAGTAGAACTAGTTTCGGTGTTTGTGAATATACATATGTATATGTTTTGTCAATTGACTGTTAATGGAGATCTGAAGATCAAACATCGGGGAGTCCGGTCCAATACTCTAGAGTTGATATTTCGGGTGACTAAATGCAACTTACTCGATTTGGGAAAGTGTACAATTGCTCGTAAATTCTTTAGTAAGTTAAATGCAGAGGTTGTGAATAACTTTAGGCTTTATCTTTGACGATTAGTATTTGGAAACGAATTGTTAAAAACATTAAGAATATTATGATTGATTGCTTTAATCCTATACTAGTGGAAAAAATTTTCCCAGAAGGCAACTTTTAAGACATGTGGTTTACTTATAAACAACTAGAAATTCTTTATGTAAATTTGGAACATGTTTGTACAAAAGTGTCAATGGCGACTGGAGCATCAGTCATGAAGTTGCAAATTTAATTCCTTTGCGCGATCTTGCTTGGCAAGCATATTTGTTAGAGAATTGGAACTCAAATGAAGAAGTTCAGGAATCGAGCCAAAAGTAAAATCAGGAAATCAAAGCGACACATACACGGAGACAAATTTTATGACAAGTCAACCAAGGAAATTCAGACTTTTAATGGAATGGAGTTGAAGTGTTGAGGAGTTAAGTAGTGCATTTAATTCAAATCAGATCCGTGGTAGCCAGCTCCATCCATGTATACCTGATGTTATATATACAATAATTTTGACTTTATGTAAATTGGTACTTTTGGGACAGTTTAAAAATATAATCCCCATCACTGGTAACAAACGTGTTGCCTTATCGCATTTTTGTGAGTTTTACACTCACTGATTAGGACCTACAATTTTACAGCGATTCCGAACGGTATTTTAAAAAGTTTTTTCATGGCTAAGTACTCGTTAGAGTCGCCATCACTAAGCGAGGTGAGCGTCGTCGAAAGAAATATAAGATTGTCAGAGCAGGGATCGAACCTGCGTCTCTTGTACAAGAGCCGCGCACACTAACCATTGCACCACCGACGGACACACCCGAAAGCATACCAACAAAAAAGTAAACGAAACAAGTACACAAATCAAATAAATTTTAACTTGACAGCCAAGAAATAAAATATTAGGTCTGATTTTTATTCCGTGCTAAACTAATTTTTTGACCACTTTGTATGGGGAGCTAAGCGATCTTATGCAGCGCCCCGTACATTTAGTGGGAAATAAAAAAACACGTTTATTATGTCGTCTGTTTTAGTAACACCAACTACGCAATGCGACATGCAACGGAAATATATAAATATATACAACAATAAGCCATACAGCAGCCACACAAGCAATCATTTGACGTGTGCTAATCTATATGACACACATACAATCTCCCTTAATCAAATTGTATGCGTAGTAGTTGTATGTAGATCGTCACCTATCCAAAAGCTTATGTTTTTCATTCATTCTAGATCGTATGTTTTTTTTTATGTATATGCCCATTTGTATGATCGCACAAACATGTATGTATGTATATGGACAATATGTATTTCAAACTTTTAGCTGAACTGCAAAACAACGTACATGAGTACACACGTAAAAAATTAAAACTACGTTGTTTTGCATTCCACCTAATGATAGTCACTCAGAAAGTGTGTCTGAAAATTGTGGAAAGCGATAACACAACAAGCGTGTTTTTTATTTCCTGCTTCATATCGCTTAGCTCTCCGTACAAAGTGGTCGAAAAATTAGTTTAGCTGGGAATAAAAAGAAAACAGGCCTATTATAAAAAATGTTAATATTATTATGTGATCGGATATTTTTAAGTTTGTATGCCACATTTTAGATGCATATGTCTATGAAATATCGCTATAGTCACAGAGTTTCTATTAACATCAAATATTTTTTTAAAAAACATTACTTTTATTATTAGGCTTTTGACTAATTCAGCCATACTAAAACTAGTACGATTTATCTTCAATTTGTATCTTGCAGATGTGGCCTCGTTCTTTACGATAAACGTAGGTTACAAAAATTAATCTCAAAATTAGTCGACAACCATTCCAATATAGACGAGAAGAAAAACGAACCTGATTACATCTACATCAAATATCACATATATAAGGAATCTATGCGCAAGTTGAGGGAGCAAGAAGAAGATGAAAAGAAATGGATTAGCGTTATAGTAAACCCATTAGGAAAATGGTGGAAAACCGTTAAACATTCAATTGCCTGGCGGTTATTGAATATCGCTCAAACTGGTTCCCATCATGAGCGCTTGAAAGCTGTGAGACAACTGGCACGCATTGATCATTTAAAAGATTGGGATTTTCGTCATTTGGCGCAAATATGTGATGCTCGCACTGCAGTGTCATTGGCTCGTTCTGGTGCCGATACTCGCTGGTTCATTCCAGTACATATGAAAGGGTGCATCAAGAACCCAAAATTGGTGTTATCGGATTTTCATGAGTTGTTGGCTCGTCTTAAACCAAAATCTTGTGTAACGCATTTCTTTGCCAAATATTTTCCCGAACAAGATCCTGTGGTAAGTTTTAAAAATTAGAGTGTGTTAGTTATGTTCTTTTTTAATTTAAAAGACGGTCAGCCTCTGGATCCTAGAAATTCGTAACGCATCATTAGTTTTTTTTTTTGCCTATTCAAGTTTTTTATTCAGATATTTTTGTTTTTGTAGTCTATAACTTGAACCGTAATTGCTAAAGTTGATACATGCTACAACTTTTGGGCAATTGTCACGTACCAAAAATAAGGTATTAGGTGCCAAAATGCCGGCAAAAATCGTAATTTCTCAGTCTTGCAGGTTTTCACAGAAATTTCGGCAGTAGTTGGAAATTTTCCGAAGAAACTATGTTGATAAAATTAGGAATATATTCATTTATTGTCATTTACAGCTTAGCCTACTGAACATTTTTGTACAATGCGTTGTTTTTAATTTCCAGTATTCGTTTATACATGCTTAATAGTTATCCGTTCTCTAGTATGTCCTTAAAAAGTTGTAGTCTGACACAACCTGATCAACTTTACCAAAGAAGGTTTACCGAAGAGATCTCGTTAAACCCACCCGAAGTAAACAATTTTGTATGGATCCATAATTTTAGATCAGATAACTAATGATATAGTTCGATTTCTAAGAAACCACCGGTAAAACCACCGTTGAGTCCGCTCATTTTCTTTTTCGACTTGCATAGTGTTATTTTCTATATGTAATCGCTATAGGTACTTTTTACAATTTCAGGAGGACATATGTGAGTTCTTTACGCAAGAGCATCCTGTTACTTTTAATGTCCAGGAGACGGATATGCTTAAAGAAATTGTATCATTTTTGCATCATGTTACGAAGGAACCGGAAATATCCGAACAAATAATAAAGGACGGCGGCTTGATACACCTTATGGAACTGGCCAAAATATTTGCAGACGACAACGATACCCTATCGACATTATGTAAAGTGTTGGCAAATATGTCGTTGGTCAAAGATAGTGTTAACCATTTCTTTGTCAGTGGTTGGATTGGTGTGTTAGCTGAGTGGCAACAATGTCCTGACCTAAGACTACAAGTAATCTCCGCAAAAACCATGGCAAATCTCGATCATGACGATCCTAATTATACACTTTACCCGCCAAATGTTTATCCTTTGCACCCGCGTTTAAGAACGCGTAGCAAACCGAAAGCCGACATAGTCTTTATTCATGGACTCTTAGGAGGAGTTTTCATAACATGGCGTCAGAAGGATCGCAAACCTACGGAATTGGGCTTGTATGGCAAAAACGCTTTCTACACCAGCGAAACAGACGACATTTTTCTTGTGGGCGAACAAAGGCGACTCCAAATGAAAAAGAATGGTAATCGAATTGACATCAAAAATGACAACAGGCCTACAAATATGCAGTTAAATCCAAAAACGGCTCCTGAAAGTTTGCAAATCCAGGATCATGTACAAAATCAGAAAAGAGACGGTAATATAGAAAGAGGTATGTTTCTAAATGTTGTGGATATTAAATTTAGTTACTCTAAAAATATTTTTTTACAGATACTGTTTTAAAGACGGCCAAAAAGGTCCCGAGCAAACGTTTGCAAATAAGTGATGCAGCTACCAAGGAACTAGTGGAAACACTTCAAAGTGAAGCTGAATTAGATCCCGAGTGGGAGGTGGTTCATCCCGATGTCCCTTTAGCAGCCAATGAGAGTTGTTCTGGCGAATTTAGCGTTGCTGGAAACGATTGGGTTAATCAAGACAATCAAGAAGACTATACGAACTGTTGGCCAATGGAGTGGTTACCCGACGATCATCCTAATACCAGAATACTGGGTATAGATTACACTTCAGCTGTAACAGAGTGGTCAGCAAATTTTACCAAATACTGTCCCTGTGAAAAGGGACAGGGACACATAGAAGTCAGAGCTAATTCTCTTATGGAACGCATTGCAATGTCCGATGTTGGCAATGATAGACCGGTAGTATGGATTGGTCATTCTATGGGCGGCATATTAACCAAATTAATTCTTATGAATGCCAAAGACAGTCCAGACCCAAAGGTGCAGCAACTAGCTAAGAACACCAGTGGCATTGTATTTTTGGGTACGCCTCATCGCGGCTCTCCCATAGCAAAGTGGAAACAACACATGCAAATGCTATTGTCACCCTCTATCGAAGTAAAGGAAATGGAAGAAAATGCACCTCGTCTGCTAGCTTTACACGACCGCTTCATGAACTGCCTACACACATGTTTCCGCAATATTAAAATTGTTAGTATAGCCGAAGGCGCACCCACAATGTTGACATCATTTAAATTTCCCTTGCGCATTGTTACCGAGGAATCGGCTCGCATAAACTATGGCGACTTTTACGTTCTGAAAGACGATCATTTAAGCCTCTCTAAGCCGATATTCAGACAGTCGTTCCTATACAAACGCCTACTGCAAGTAATAGATGAAACTGTTAATGAACCTAAAAATCCAGGTTTGAAGCAAACACTGCCGAGCAAAAGCGTGGATGAGCATACATTTCAATCATTGACGTCACAGGTTCCATGTCTTGTCCAACAAACAAAAGAAATTTTAGCACTGTTTCCACAAATTTTGCTTCAATTTTCAACGTCATAAAATAATAACAGTATGTTTGATCGGAAATTACATAAAATTCAGACTCTAAAATCAAATGCGATACATCTCCTGGCGAATGTCATATCCCAAATGTTTCCATTTTAAATAGTATTACTTTTGTACTTAAATCGATAATCATATTTTTCGCATTACCATTCCTCAATTAGAACATATTCATTTCCTTATTTTGTATTTATTATCCTTTGTTAGCTTATTGTAAATTCTTAAGTTTGTTTTTAGGAACATATCAAGTTTTTCTCTATAAATATTTTTATACACGATATTATAAATGTCTTATTACAAACTTAATGCTCATCATCTTACGTCAGTAAACGGACATAGTAAATGCAATCGCCTATGTATTTCCGGTGGTTAATGTGCCTTTGTAGAATGTAGATTACACAAATAAAATTTTACAAATTTTTGTATTGTTTTTTGAATAAATTTTTTAAAAAAAAAAATAAAATTCCTTATTATCAGAAGAGTTTAACCCATTTCCAGGAAGGCAATCATGTGTCTAACTTTGCATCTGTTGTCCAAAATATTATACTCGCGAGTTTAAGCTTCTGTGAAAAGAAAACACTCACCCCAAACCTGTGAACTATCATTAAATGTCCATATAGTATGGAGCGTGTTATGGTACAAAGTGTATGAAGCACTTCGGTAATTTTATGGAAAAAATTATCTGGTCATCGTCGAAGGTTTATTTTTTAATAATAAAACGGTGTTTCTCATGCAGGTATAAGATAATACTGAGCTACCGTTTTTACGATAATCACACATCTTTCTCAATGTGAAATTCTTTCTGTCAACAGTTATTAACATGAATCGAGTGCTGGCTAGGGGGTTAACCATCTCAATAACACTAATATGAGACTCCCAATTTCAAGCTGGTTAATAGTCAACAATTATCATCTTAAATTGAGTATAGAGTAATATAAATTTAGGTTTTATTAAACAAAAAATAATGCACTGTTACACTTTAGTAAATTCTGGCGACTTTTGTGTTTGCTGCTGAGCCAACTTCTTAGCCGCCAAACGTTCTTGTGCAAGTCGCCTATTTTCAGCAATACGCGCCATTTGCTCTGCTGTCAACTGTTGTTTTGAGGCAGGAGTCGGTGGTTGACTGAGTGGTAAAGGTGTAGCTAAATCTCCAGTGTCGGTAAGATTATGTACTCCTGAGTACGGAGTCGACATGACCGCATTTGCTTTGGAGAATGAAGGGGTACCACAGCTACTACTTGCTATCGAGTTATCATTTGACGCCTTTCCATACGTTGAAGTGGTTGCTGCAGGAGTTCTTGGGGCTATTTTTGAAATTGCGATCTGTTCAGCAAGAAGGGCATCGAACTCATCAAATGGTTCATCAGCAGCAGCCTGTGCATCGTCATATTCAGGAGCATCAACAATATCACCATGGACTTTCATGCTATCCAACATATTCAATCGATATCGGGACATATGAACTTGTAACTCTTTCTTTTTACCAAGTCGTTCTATATTACCAAGAACATCGTCGAATTTATATGTTGGGTACATTCGGTGCCCCCAATGCTGTAAACGTTTCAAAATCTCGTCCAAATCATCCTTTTCACTTCCCTTGCCCTTAAATTTGATATCCTTGAAATATTCCTCAATTGTGTGCAAACCTCTGGGACCGCGAAGAGTTTCCACTGTCAGTCGTGGCCTTGGATTTACCGTCCGCTTTTTTGGTTGCACTTTTATAGCAACTCCAGGTTCAACACCTTCAGCAGCTCCAATTTCCTCAGCCTCTTGTCCCAAATCAGCGAATAAATCATCCACTTCCGGACTCCTAACGATGTTTTCATTTAGCAAATCGTCCACTTCGTCGCCCAAAATTGACATTTTTTAAAAAGTTTGTTTAAAATGCCAATTTAGCTTTTTAGCCGCGGTGAATTCAGTTGAATATCTTTTTTCGTGGTAAATAAAATGTTTACCAGAGTAACAAGCCGAGCGAATTTGAGCCGACGAGCCGCAGCCGCAGGTAATTTTTTATAATTCGCGCCGCCGCCGATAAAATCGTCTTAAAATGTGCACCAATTAACTCGAAGCCGTCGATTTTTTCCTTAAGGGGCCCTTAGACCTGTGGATAAGTTGCTCGACTTCAGGTTGACATCAACTTCGATAACTAGACATCAACTTCGATTTTGCCCTTACACTCTCAAACTAGTTGAGACAACTTCATTTTCTGGTCAGATGTCGAAATGAAAGGTGGTGAGCGCACTGCGAAAATATCACAAATTTTACGAAAAAAACGCTTTTTTTATTTTCTTTAAATATTTATAAATAACACTCCAAATCATATTTATTTAGTATATATTTTTCCGATACTGTTTAATTTATTTATCTTTTGGTTCATTTATTTACATTTTGCCGGTAATGTTACCTCATGAACGTTTCTCACCGAAATGCGTATGAAAGTTGATTCAACTTCCCCTTACACTGGTGGATAAGTTGATATCAACTTCAAAAAATCAAAATGGCTTTGATTTTACATCAACTAGTTTGTACAAACCACCAACTTCACCTTACACCATGGATAAGTTGATGTCAACTTGAAGTCGCTGCAACTTATCCACAGGTCTAAGGGCCCCTTTAGGTGTACTTAAAAGCGGTGAACAGTAACGAACACCGGTATGATGATTTGTACAAAACTGGCTAAAGGGGCCCTTAGAGCTTTGGATAAGTTGCTCGACTTCAAGTTGGCATCAACTTCGATAACTAGGCATCAATTTCGAGTCTTGCAATTTGGGCTGAAATTGAGTTGAAACAAAATTGAGATATTTATGTCTTGTTCACGCTGCCGCGAAATTGAGGTCTTTCGCAATTTGGGCTGAAATTTGGCAACCCTGTTATGGAGAGCTAAAGTGTATAAAAAATTGTTCCCGGAAAAATAAATTTAACATTGTTTTAAACCATACCAGAGTAGTATGAGAATGTAAATTTTGAAGAGAAATGCTCTATAAATAAAGCTTAATCGAATAAAATAGAAATATAGCCGATGCGTTGAATATTTGTTTATATATTCAATAGTAAAGAATTTTGTTTACTGGTTGTTCAAAAGAAGAAGAAGACTTGCAAAACCCCGCCAATGTGTGCTTGTGTTGCTGACTGAAATTGTACTTAACAATACTGTTATTGTGAGCTGTGGAAGCTGATTGCTTTGTTTGGGTGTATTGTGGTGAACGTGTGAAGTGAGAATATATATTGTGGCTGTTACTGCTGAGCTGGTGATACATTACTACAGCCGATACCCTTTGCCTGCAATAGACCATAATTATTATTTGTTGGATATCCAGAGCTGTGTATTGTTAATTACTTAAAAACTCACAATATTACAATGCCCTCCGGTAGTCACTACGTATGTCCAGTATGCAAGAAAATTGTTAAAAACAATCAAAATAGCATTGGATGTTGTATATGTGACAATTTCTTCCACATTGCTTGTGTTAAGATCACAAAGGAACAGCATTCTTTTTTGTACAAAAACAAAATCTTCCATTACAAATGCACTGGTTGTACCCACAAGAAAATAGTCATAAACCAAGACGATTTGAATGTCTCTTGCAGCAATATTGACTCGAGTGATATAATATCTGAACTTAGGCTACAGTGTGAGAAACTTAAAGCTGATTTTCAAAAACAGGTAGATGATCTCAATAAAAAGCTTGATAGCTTTATGAATGCCGCAAATATTGATTTTAATATCAAAATGCAACAAATGGAAGAAAAGTTGAAGAATTGTTATGCAGTTGCTAAACAAACGGAGTCCACAAATACAACCACTATACAAGATCTTGAAGTTCAAAATGATATTTTGCAAAGGAGATTAAACAGAGCAGATATTGTGATAAATGGTTTGCCTGATGGAATTGCAAACCTTAGAGAACCAATCGTCAAAATAGCGTCATTATGCAATATTGAGCTGAGCCCATTTGATGTTCAGCATTGTTGCTATTTTGCTAATGGAAAATCAGTAATAGTTAAATTTAATTCGGTTTATGCGAGAGACTGCATTATGGCCAATTACTATAGAAGAGATCCAATTCTGCTTTGTAACGTAATTGATGTAAATGTGAGAAGTAGAATCTACCTTAATGATCATTTAAATCGAGCGTCATCCAAACTCATGTTCATCTGTAGACGCTTGAGAAAATTTAACAAGGTGAAAAAATTTAAGTTAATCAATGCTGATCGACCGAAAGCACAAGTTGAAATGTTGAATGGAGCTATCAAAGTTTTTACCCTGAGTGAATGTGCTGAGCTGTTAGATTCAGAAGGCGACATATCTACATCACGTGCGACATGTGATAATGCTGGGTAGTTATTCATCTTAATTAGTAGTCAATTATTTACTTTGGTAGTTAATTATTCCTATTTTGTTCAAATTTGCAAAGAAGACAGTATATTTTTCCGGCAACATGGTTATATATAACGACTTTGTTATTTTCATCGCAGCTTCTTGTTTCCTATTATTATTTTTAATTATTATTATTTACTTAGATTTTTTTTATAATTTTTTCATAATGAATAATATCGGTAATATTGTTCATGATAATATATTTCTTCGTTCCCAATTATCTAGTTTAAAGGCAAATTTAAATATAGCGCATTTTAACGCCCAAAGCTTTAACATTAATCCAAATTCATCAAAGCTACCAGAAATTAGAAACATTGTTGAGGACAGCTTAATTGATATCGTAGGTGTCAGTGAGACTTGGCTAAAACCTTCAGTTTTATCCAACGCCGTGAATTTATCTGGTTTTTCTCTCTGCAGGAGTGATCGGCCTCATCGTAGAGGAGGAGGAGTGGCATTATATGTTTCGAATAAATTGTCTTACAACATTGTATAAACTGGTAGCAATGATGGTGTTTTTGAGTGTTTGTTTATAGAGATTATAGCAGGAATTGAGAAGATTTTAGTAGGTGTTGTTTATTTACCGCATGGTGATTTTGGAGCATTTGAATCGGAGATGTGTGATATATTAGTAAGGTATAGAAACATTGTAATCATGGGCGACTTTAATAACAACTTATTTGATGTATCACAAGCCAGCAATGTCAGAAGGGTTTGTTCCAGGTTGGGTGTTTCGGTCATGCACAATAAATGTCCGACCCACTATGATACGTTTCATCAATCGACTTCTTTGATCGATTATTTTCTGGTTTCATCGCCTAGTAATGTTGTAAGATCTGGTCAATTTATTTGTCCGAGTATTTCAAAACATGCATTTATTTACATTTCTTTAAATGCATCTGTGCCTCGCAGTGAACAGTTTTTCGAATTTTATGACTATAATAATTTCAATATTAATGAACTCCGTGACAAGGTTTCATCAGCGAATTTTCCGGAGATTTACAATACGTCAGATGTGAACGTGCAACTTAGTATTTTTATGCGCGGTTTATATGATGTCCACTCAGTTTTTAGGAAGAAGATTATAAAAATACAAGTTGAATCTGACAACTGGATGAAATGCCCTCTTGTTCGTTATCATGATTCCATGAGTGATCTGGCTTATGGGGCATTTCTGAATGATAGGAATGAAAATAATTGGAAAATTTACTGTAAAATTAGAAACAGAACTAAGACCATTAAGAGAAAGGAGAAGAGAAAGGCTCATTCTGGAATTTTTGATAAGAATATGCCCCCAAAATCCCTTTGGTTAATTATTAGAAACAATGGGTTGATTGGTAAGAATCCGTCAGAGTTAGCGCCTGCAGAGTCACTTGATGTTAATGATATGAACGTGTCATTTGTTAATAATCAATTGGATGTGCAGGAAGACGTGGAGAGGTTTTTACGATTTTCTTGTAGTGATCAGGGGTTTTCGTTCAGTATCATTAACTCAAGAGAATTATTTGGTGCATTTTCATTCATAAAATCGAATGCTGCTGGAAACGATGGGCTTTCCTTGAAATTTCTCAGAATTGTTTTTCCGTTTGTTGTCAATTATTTTTTACATCTGGTCAACACTGTTCTTATGACATCTATTTTCCCCGATGAATGGAAGACTGCTAAAATTAATCCAATTGCCAAAAAATCAGATGCTAGTTCTGTTCAGGGTTTTAGGCCGATAGCCCTATTACCTATCCTGTCCAAAATAGTGGAACATGTCCTTAAGGAACAACTTATATCTTATATTGAAAGCAAATCTCTGCTGAATGACTGTCAATGTGGCTTTCGGCGTGGTAGAAGCACTTCTATGTTACTACTTGGTTTAACAGATTCAATAAGAAATAACTTGGCCGACCAAAAGTTGTGTGTTTTGCTTTCCCTAGATTTGGAGAAAGCGCTTGACAGGGTAAATTATTTCACTTTGATATACAAGCTATCTCAAATATACGGTTTTGGTAGCAGTGCCTGCAAGCTTATTTATTCATATTTAAAGGACAGACAGCAGTATGTTTCAGTTAATGGGCTATCGTCGAGTGTTTTGGCGGTTAGGAGTGGTGTTCCTCAAGGTTCGGTTCTGGGGCCTCTTCTTTTTATTTTTTTCCTCAATGACTTATTTGACATTATAGGTGATTGGTGCACGCCCTATGCGTATGCCGATGATGTGCAGCTGCTATTTAGTGGAGGGTATCAATATGTGGACGTATTGCAGGCTAAAATTGATTATGTCCTGCGCTCTTTAAGTATGTGGATGGTTTCGAATAAACTTAGTATAAATGCTTCAAAGACCAAGGCACTGTTGTTTTCATCTTCTGCTGTTGAAGATTTGCAGTTGAAATATGATAATATTCCTATTGATTTTGTTCGTAACGTGAAGTGCTTAGGTGTTATCTTAGACGATACGTTATCCTTCGATTTGCACATAGACGGTGTCATTCGTCACACTAATTTCGCGCTTCGGCAATTATACAACACCGATTTAATATTGCCACGCAGCATAAAGGAGAAACTTGTACATGCTCTCGTTATGCCCAACATATTATACTGTCTAGAAGTATACTGTGGATCTAGAAACCAAAATATGAGGGGACTTCAATTAGCTTTTAATAGAGTAGTGCGGTATTTATACTCAATCAGACTTTTTGACCACGTAACTCCCTCTGTTAACCGATTCTTGGGTTGTAGTTTCTCAAATTTTGTACATTTCCGATCTCTGTTGTTGTTTTACAAAATGTTCAAAAATCAATTTCCTACCTTTCTCACGAATTTGTTTAAATTTGGCCGTTCATCACGTACGAATCAATTAATAATTCCTAGAGCGAGGGGTTATATGAATAGGTCCTTTCAGGTGAGAATAGCCAGATTGTTCAACTTGCTTCCTTCTACACTACGAGTATTTAACTTCACTAGCGCTACGTATCGCAAAAAGCTTCTTCAACACTTTGGAGAAATAACGCAGTAGTTGACAATGTTTCTTTTTGGTTTTTGTTTTTTACAATGTTCCTTTGATTTTTTTTTTATATTTTATTATTGCCTTTGGAAATTTTTGATTCATTCAACTGATTAAATAATGTATACACTATTTTCAATAGAGCTTGTGTTTGTAGTTTTCTTTTTGAAAACACCTTTGGGAACTCTGAATTATTATTAGTCATGAATAATATAATCTCTAATTTAACTTTGTTATCAACTAGTTTTTTGATCTTGCTACTTAATTAAAGGATATAATTGTTATGTAATTTCTTATTTAATGAAAACATATAATGTGTGTTATAAATGGAGTAGTTCTTTTGTAATTTATTTGAATTGGCCGAGAGGCTTAAAATTACAAGTGTGAATAAATAAATAAATAAATAAATTGCTCAATATCGCATATATTTTGACAACCACGAAATTGAGATTTTACAACAATTTCGTTGAAATTGACTTGAAATTGTCGTATACAACGCTGTTTTTACTCAACAAAACTAACGTAGTACTCTTTTTTGCATATATGCAAGGAGAACGAAGCCGACAGAAAATTTTTCGGTGTGCCGCCGTCGTAGATAATTTTTTTGAAGTTCACGCCGCCGTCATTAAGTCATGCTTCGACTTAAAATCTAGGCCGACATTATCGCCTAAACCGCGTTTAAAGTCCGGAATTACTAAAAAAATATCTAATTTTATTTTACACAACCAACGAGATGAGCTAAAAGTAACGTCTGCCGAAAAATCACGTTTAATAAAAACTCAGTTGCCGCGGTCGATTAATTTTTTTGTTGCTCCAACGCCGTCGATAATTGTGGGTCGGCTTCGTTCACCGAACACGTGGATACTAAAATTACAACAAAAAACAAAACAATTGTATGCCAAATGTACATAATGTGTATGAGTAGTGAAAATAAACTATAAACCGTGGTGAATCAGTGATTCATGATAAAGTTCACGTATCATTCATTTATTTTATTGGTTTCATTCAGTTCCTAACAGAATTTTGGTTATTATACCCAGGCACTAAAATTTTACTAATGGCAATATTTGTAAACAAACATTTGTCATTTTTCAACGAAATTGCTCAAAAGCCAGTGTGAACGATTTCAATTTCGTTCGACAATTTCAATCCGAAATTGTCAATTTCGTGGCAGCGTGAACAAGGCATTATTACGACAATTTCGTTGAAATTGTCGTATACAACGCTGTTTTTACTCAACAAAATTAAACTAGTACTCTTTTTTGCATATATGCAGGAGAACGAAGCCGACAGAAAATTTTCCGGTGTGCCGCCATCGTAGATAATTCTTTGAAGTTCACGCCGCCGTCATTAAGGCACGCTTCGTCTTAAAATCTAGGTCGATATTATCGCCTAAAAACATGTTTATACTGAACTCGAAATCTAGCGATATCTAGATTTCGTGGCCTAAACATCTGATTTTCCATACACAAATCAGCTGTTCCTGTGAATGAAATCAAGACAATCGAGATTTCGGTTGCAGCATAATGGCGGTATAAGCCGCTTTTAAAGGCCCGAATTACTAAAAAAATCACTAATTTTTTTACACAACCAACGAGATAAGCCCAAAAGTAACGTCTGCCGAAAAATCACGTTTAATAAAAACTCAGTTGCCGCCGTCGATTAATTTTTGTTGTTGCTCGAACGCCGTCGATAATTATGGGTCGGCTTCATTCACCGAACACGTGGATACTAAAATTACAACAAAAAACAAAACAATTGTATGCCAAATGTACATAATATGTATGAGTAGTGAAAATAAACTATAAGCCGTGATGAATTAGTGCTTCATGTTAAAGTTCACGTACCATTCGTTTATTTTATTGTTTTCATTCATTTCCTAGCAAAATTTTGGTTATTGTGTCCACGCCAGTTGCCATTTTTCAACGAAATTGCTCAAATGCCGTGTGAACGATTTCAATTTCGTTTGGCAATTTCAATCCGAAATTGTTGATTTCGTGGCAGCGTGGTGAGCGCACTGCGAAAATATCACAAATTTCACGAAAAAACGCTATTTAAAGCGTTTCTTTAAATATTTATAAATAACACTATAAACCATATTTATTTAGTTTATATTTTTCCGATAATGTTTAATTTATTTATTTTTTTGGTTCATTTATTTACATTTTGCCGATAATGTTTCCTCATGAACGTTTCTCATCGAAATGCGTTTGAAAGTTGATGCAACTTCCCCTTACACTGATGGATAAGTTGATATCAACTTCAAAAACAGACAGATCTGACAGACATATCTCAATGAGTTATCGATAAAATATCGATTTTTCGGCCACACAGAAAGATTTATCTGACAGACTTCATTTGAAGCAACACACAACAGAGTTAACATCAACGGTTTGCGCTTGTAAATGTCTCCCAACAATTATGTAATTGCCCGCTGCAAGCGAAAGGGAAGAGGAGCCACTGCTGAGAACATTTCTTATGCACACGTACACACATCCCTAACTACATATATGTAATTATGTATGCATTTTACAAACTAACTTCTAGGAAAAAAACTAAGCACACATACATCCTATTTCTATTTCTTTATTTTACCAAGCATTTATGTCTTTTATTTATAAATATTTCATTTTATTAATTTAAATTACAATGACGATTTGTATCTGTTTCATTTCACATTAAATTCCATAAATGCTATGTAATTTGCAGTTTTCCGCTTTTCTCTCCGCTTATTCTCTCTGCCATTTTATCTCTCGCTCATGTTTTATCGATAACCTCAAATAAATCGTTTGGTTTTCAAACTGTTTTGAAATTTTGACAATTTTTCTTCAGATTCGACAGATCGTCAAATCCGTCTGATAATCTGAACTCCACTTTACATCAACTAGTTTGTACAAAGTCCCCTTTTCCACTGGCAAATATTTCTTTGCCAAATGTTTTCGTTTCTCTTTTGGTATTTTCGAATGCTTTTTTACTCACAAATTTTACCAAATTTTGCGAATCAAAATACAAAAGAACGAAAGAAACGTCAAAACTGTTTACATTTTAAAGAATTTTCCTAAAAAGTTAATACATAATTTAAAATCGGTGTAAAAATGGTAATTTATAAATTAAATTTCATTTGTTACTTCAAACAATCACTACAACCAAGAGATTTGTAAACAAAAACCGACTGTGTCAGTAAAAACGAATGGGTTAAAAACAATATGTCACATAAATTTGTTTCAGCGAAAAGAACAAAGCAGAATTTGCGAGAACAGCAAATACTGAATTGACAGACATTTGTTTCTCTCCCCTCTCGCCCACAAACTCAAGAATTTGCAAAGAAATATTGGCTAGTGGAAAAGGGGACAAACTACCAACTTCATCTTAAGTGGAGTTCAGATTATCAGACATATCTGAAGAAGTTATCGATAAAATATCGATTTTTCGTCTACACAGAAACATTTATCTGAGAGACTTCATTTGAGGCAACTCACCACAGTGTTAACATCAACGGTTTGCGCTTGCAAATGCCTCGCAACAATTACTTGATTGCCCATAGCAAGCGAAACGGAAAAGGAGACACTGTCTGATAATTTGAATGCTGGAATCATTGTGAACCCTTCGTCATTGGAGGCAGAACCATTTTAAAGGGTTATAGATTTTAATTTCACTTGCAGAAAATATTCTTCTTAAAGCGTAAGTTAAAGGTTACTTTTTTATTTTTTAATGATATTTTAAAATTTTGGTACAAATGCAGTTTAACCACCTAGTTTCCGAGATATGGTCGTTCCAATTTTCAATATAAAATATGTATGTACATATGGTCATTGTTTATTATCGGATAGGGTTGTCATTGGGAAGATGATGTAAACCCCTTTTGGTCCAAACTTTTTTGGAGAGTACTCATGTCAAAATATGAACCATGGTACAATATGTCTCACAAACCCTGAAAACACCAAAGGTACATAAGTTCAAAAAACCATATCTTGAAAAATTATTTCAACAAATTCGCGCGATTTGTTTAAATAATTTTCCAAAATGGGTGTATTTCGTGGTTCTCTAATTTTATTTATTTTTAAATCCCGTCCCACCGGCTGCAGTTTTCACAATAGTTTTGGAATATAAAATGTATCATCATCATTCTGTTGTTTAAAAGGTTAAATAGACAAATAATAGCGCAAATTCAAGCTTGAAGTCTTACCTTCAAAATACATTATAAAACTATACACCTCACATGGATTAAATTTTGACAAATAATGAGCATTTTCCGTAAACAGCTAGGACTAAAAAACAGAAAACTTTAACCTCTCCTCAGTGGGTTAACAGAGCGTTTACAACGGTACCAATTTCGACCCGATCCTTTAGATATAGACCTAAATACTTGAAACTATATGCACAATACTAGAAAGGCCATATCTTGAAAATTGTGCGTTTCCTGCAATTTTTAGCTTTTTTCACACTTCATGGGCAAATCAACAACCCTAAAAAGGATAAAAAATCGGGCTGCATTGGTTCGCCAAATTTGTATTGATTGACAAAAAAGTATTTATTGTTCAAAATGTTCATTTCAAAATCTTCTCTCACATTTTTGGTTCGAATTTTATATACATACTAGCTGACCCGGCAGACGTTGTCCTGCATAATATTTCAAGCTATTTGTATGGGAGGTACCATGCCCCTTTGTCCAATTGAACCGAATAATAAATCTAAACCACCCAGGGCGCCACCCAAACGCAAACAAAAAAATTTATTCAAATCTGTCCAGAAGTTTAAGAGAAGTTCAGTCACAAACACACGAATAAAAATTAGGAAATATAAAAGGAAACAAAGAACTTTTTATTTTAATACTGATTTGAAAAATTTATTTCAAGTTCTTATAAAAAGACAATATAAATAAAATGAAAACTTAAAAGAAAGCGTAAACATAAAATAACATTTATAAAATATGTATACTTATATACAGGGCATAGAGGAATTTAGGATAGGGTAATTTATTCTCTAAATTTTTTTATTTTCATAGGTATGGTTGCAAGTGAACATTGGATGGTGGAAAGCATGGGTTCAATAATACCAGATAGAGACAATGGTATACAACGTCCAACAAAGCAATAACAACCGCATTTCGTGTTTTTGGTGGAAAATAGTTGTGTTAAATACAATACAAATGTACACACAAAAAAATTTAGTGGTAATATTGCCTATTAACAATGTGTAATATCAGTCATTGGCGTGGGTAACACAGAGTTTGCTTTATTTTGTGTCTAAAAGCATATTTATGCTGCCCCTAAATCATTAGATTTCGTATGAAAACGTCAAACGAAATCTAAGCCGTTTATACTGGCACATTTTGACGTTTGGCTAGATTTCAATAAATGTGACCGTAAATAAACAAAAACATTTTATATATTGAGCAGATATTTTTGTCGATGATTCAAAACAAATACACGTATATCAATACCCACGACGATCTCTCACCAGCGTACCGAGGTACATGCTCCAGCCAGTGCATATAAAGACTCAGTACAGGCTCCTTATTTGAAAACGTTACCTGCATATGTTAGTGGACGCCCACAGTACCAACAGCATTGGGATTACATAATGCAACATCCACGGCGTACTAGATTCATAGTCAGTGCATATTCCACCTTAGTATAAGTCCCCAATCGGAAAATGTAAAGATTCCAGTGGCAGCTGCCTCCCATGTACCAACTTCGCCACGTCTGCCTTGCTTTCACTGGAGATGTCTCACGAATAGTCTACCAAATAAAGTACCACGTCCAATGCCATGTCTTCCGACATATATATATGTATTATCTTAATTATCTATAACAATAAGGAATGTTCGCATAAACTGTTGACTATAAATAAATAAATACTTTAAATATTGCTGCTAAATCCATTCTATTATACGTATTCCAATAGAGAGACCACAGGGACACAGTCCATCAAGAGTAGCCTGCGCGAATGTTGGTGTCACTTCGGTAGCGAGAGCATCACTCTAACGGCATGCTTAAGGCGCTGACTTTGGGTGCTTTTCCGGATATGGAACGCGTTATTTCTTCTGATGTTGCGCGGCAAGCCCCTGTTTCTTTGCATGTTTCGATACTTCTTAGTTTTGTTCAAAAATATTTATTTACAAATTACATTTTTTATTGCATTTATTTTTTTTCGTTGACATGTTTATTGATGGTGTTGGTGAACAGTTGCAAAATGTGCTACTATTATCCGTGGTGAATTCAAAAACAACGTGGTATGCGTTGATTCTCATTCGATTTTCAAAAAAATCGAACAAAGTGGCTATTTTGCAATTGTCAAAATGTTTGGGAAATCTAATAGCCACTAGATTTGGGCCTAAATTAAGAAACTCTAGATTTAGATGGCAGCATAAACGTAGTTTAAGTTTACCAATTTTCATGGGTAATTTTGATGTTCAAAAAATTACCTATAATTATTGTTGATTTAGCTTCCACACACTGTCAATTCAGCTATTTCTAAAAAGCAAATTTACCCATAAATTTCGATTGAAACAGCAGTTACTATTTTGCAATATTAACCCTTTCGGTAAGTTAATACACCTATATACATATATTGCTGATTTATCCTTCACATATTTTCCCCTAAAAATAAAAACTCTTTTTATGTGGTTAAAGTATTTATTTCCTTATATTAATATTTTTTAAATATGCGTATGAAACAAGTGTGTTAATATATACGAGTTAATAATGCTATTTATGAATGACGATGAGGTGTATGTAGAACAGTACGGATATTTGCAATATTTATATGCAATAGTTATCCAAATCTTGTTTAGAAATGGTTACTTTCCAAATTTCTCGTTCAGCAGCGTCGGCGTTCTCTTCTACAATTCACAATACATAATTGGTGGTGGGTGGGAATGCCAAAATCACTAGTCACTGTTGATACCGGTGTATTATTGCTGGTCACCACGACAGAGTTAATGCCTGATGGAACTAAGGCTGTGGTATTGGTATTTCAGAGTGTTGTGGCTAAAGAAGCTGCATATAGACTCTGTTGTTGTTACACTCATGCCCGCCACTGATGCCGATAATGTTGCTGCTATGGCTGCTGATGACGATACAGCTGGTAAGGATACGACTGTTACGCCTACACCCGTCGATGTTGTAGCTGAAGTTATGAAATTGGCTATCTTCCTGTAATATTTCTCCAATTTGCAATTGCCAGGTTTGCCATAGGTGGATTTTCGTATTCTGTTCATAAGTTGTTTGAGTTGTGTGAGTTCAGAAACATCAATCATTGTTGGCCCACATCATTAGCATGTTGTGGTTTCATTATAACATGTAACGCACTAAGAGAGAGAGAGGACAAAAAACAAAATCAATTAGAAAAATTATGAAAAATCTATGAAAACTTTTATTTTTGTACATACCGTTCCCAAAGTCAAATATATATATATAAATTTTCGAATATCTACCTATTATATATTGTATTATTTACCAATTGTGTGACACATAGCTTCAAAGCGGAAACAAAAGAAGCCTTAGAGTTGCACTGAACAATCCGACAATTTTGAAACGTAGGTTCCTTCTACTTGGTTGATTTGAATGTTTTCAAAATCTATTTACGTTCCACATAAGTACGAACCACAGAAAATATGGATGAAATACTATGGATTCACACACATTTTTAAACCTACGCACCTCCAGCCATCCACGCTATTTGCTATCTTTCCTGTAAATAATTGATCTAGTGCCATGCGTTTTTCCACAAGTATCTCCCTGTCACAATTGTTCCCTGGGCTTATGTCTATTATACGACTTACTCTCCAAAAATTAAAAAAATTACTTCGTCGAATCCTTAGCTCGGCTAAATGCCGGCCACGCAGAAAGCTTTATAACACATAACTTCGAAACAATGCATTTGCCCGGATTTTGTTATTTTATTTTTTTTTGGTTAAAATAACGTGTTCTGCCCTCATCAACAAATGGTTGTTTTTTGGAGTGTAGGCCGTAAAATAGACCTGTCCCAGTTTTTTGTATTTTGTCTCATGTATTTTGTTTTTGTACTCTTTTGCATTCTTGTGTTGTTGATATGTTTTTGTGTAGTTTCAAAACTGAAGCGAATGAGACAAAAACAAAATGCCTGTTGTTGCTGCCTACAACTACAATAACGAGCAAATGCTTCATAAAAGACAAACGTCAAAATTTAGACTACTTGTCAAAATTTTGTGTAGCCCTGGGGCATGGTAAAATTATCTATCGGGTAAACGCGTCAGCCCAGCTGATTTGTGGTTTTTTCATCTTTTCCGTCGGTAAGCTGTCAAATTCGATTTTGTTTGTTAATAAAATTCAAAGAATTTCAACCAAAATGCAATTTAATAGCATAGACTTTGTATCAAGTAAGACAATCTTATTAAAATTTTCACATTTTGTGTACATACTGCAGCTGGATTCTGTAAGTTGCTAAAGCTTAATCTCCATCGCTAAAAAACTCTAAAATGAATTTAGAGATTTTTAGCATCAAATGCAATTCTGTAACGTGTATCTAAATTTAGCTATCTCTTAAAAATGGAATTCGCCGTAATTTTAGCGTTAACCGTTCGTCTCTAAAATACTCTTATTTTGTATTCTGTACGCAATAAACAGCTGTAAATTGTCTCTTAAATGAAGAATTTTTAGCAAGCAAAAATTGAAGCCGATAAAAGGTAAGTAATTATAAATTGAAAAAAAAATTGTTAAAATTATTGTAATTTCAGCAGTAAAATGGAGGAAATCACCAAAAGAATAACAAAGGAGCAGAAATTAATTTTAGTTCCATACATGGAGGAGCACGCAGAGTTCGCCCATGAAAAGTAAGTTGTCTTACTTATTATTAGTTGTCATATAAAACAATATTTTTATTCGTAGGTTTGTGAACTCGACCGGTGCTAAAAGCCTCTCCCAACAGTGGGACAGTGCAACTAGAATTCGCAAGGTTTTGGACAAACGCGTATTTCTCACCTTAGACGCCATATATGGGAAAACTTCTGCAATAAGATTCCGGCAAATTTCTTTAGGAAATCTAAACAATTTGCAGAATTGCTCATTAGAAATATTAAATGCTCTTCTCTCAATGAGCCTATTGCGCTCGTTACGTCTATTTGATCTAAAAATTAGATATCGTCGGTAAAATCCACTCACATTTCCTTTTTGAATAAACTTTTTACACTGCACAAATTTTATAAACTGTTTGTTTACTTTTTCACATAAAATAAACTAAGCCTTTATAGAGCTGCCATGTTTTGCAAACTTTTAGAGGGATATCAATAATTGGTGGTTTTTCGGCAAAATACTAAACGTATGTTGCAAAACCTAAATACAATTTGACAATAACTTTCAAGTTTACCTTTAAAAATTAGCAATTTACAAGTTCTTTTTACAATTTTATGAACGAAAATTCTATTTGTTTTTGAGGATAACAAAATATGAAGCTTGGCAGCTCTAATATAAAGTGTCAAATGTATGCGAAAAATGTTTGTCTCTTTTTCTCAGCATTGTATCAAAGCAGAGTGAGAAGTATAGACTACTTTTAGGAAATCAGCTACGGCGAAAATAGGAAATTTTAGCTAAGAGATTGCAGTTACAGAATACGGATTTAGAGAAATCTCTAAGAAATTTGCCTTGAATTTTTTTTAGAATTTTAGCGATAGAGTTAGAGATTTAGCTAGGAGAATTACAGAATTGACCTGCTGGTTTCATTATTCAGCTAATTTTGACAGCTTAACGACGGAATTGCTAATGCGACTACCTAATAGATAATTCTACCATGCCCTGGGGCTAGTGAAATTTTTGACAATAAATACTCACCACGCTAATGTGAAAATTTTAGTCAATCAAAATTATCTGGCTCGATAAACACACAGCATTAGGCTGTGGTCGGATCGAACTTTTTTGTCCGTGGTAAAATTAGGCGAAAAATTTTTGTTATGGTAGATAAAATTTTGTCATTTTGCTGTGCGAATTCATGTGATGAAATTTTGAACTAAGCGATTTTAAGCGGCACTCCATACAAAGTCGTCGAAAAATTAGTTTAGCATTGAATAAAAAAACAATCTTATTAATAGCTTAACGTGTTCAGTGTGCAAAATGTCCTGCACAACAAGGTTAATTGAATCAGCGAAGCATAGAAGATTACTTTTTTTAAGCAGTGCACAACCTTTATCATTGATGCTGCGTTATTTGTTAAGAGGCCCTTAGACCTGTGGATAAGTTGCTCGACTTCAAGTTCACATCAACTTCGATAACTATACATCAACTTCGATTTTGCCCTTACACTCTCAAACTAGTTGAGGCAACTTCATTTTTTTGTCCGATGTCGAAATGAAAGGTGGTGAGCGCGCTGCGAATATATCACAAAATTTACGAAAAAACTATTTTTATTTTCTTTAAATATTTATAAATAACACTCCAAATCATATTTATTTAGTTTATATTTTTCCGATAATGTTTAATTTATTTATTTTTTGGTTCATTTATTTACATTTTGCCGATAATGTTTCCTCATGAACGTTTCTCATCGAAATGAGTATAAAAGTTGGTGCAACTCCCCCTTACACTGATGTAGAAGTTGATATCAACTTCAAAAAATCAAAATCGCTTTGATTTTACATCAACTAGTTTGTACAAACCACCAACTTCACCTTACACCATGGATAAGTTGATGTCAACTTGAAGTCGCTGCAACTTATCCACAGGTCTAAGGGCCCCTTTACAATGCAATAAACTTTTTGGAGTATATTCCATTTCTGAAGGCACACGCGCAGTGATTCCGAAATGTTTTCAGATTTATGATTTAGCTCATTAACGAGCTTTGATGTTGTTAAAACTGCCGCTCGTAGTTTTTAATTAACGTCTATGAAATGACATGTAATATTCAAATAACTTTCATTTGCCTTTGATGACCAGCAATCGGTGGTTACAGCACAGCTTTCTACCTGGTTAAGAACAGTCTGCAATTTATTTACCACATCATCGTACAGCATTTTCAAATGAACGTTTCGAATAGTGTTTCGGGATGGCAAATCATATCGTGGATCTAGACAGTGCAAAAAGTCTCGAAATCCCTTGTCTTCAACTATACGGAACGACTGTACATCTGAGGCGATCATTCTTGTTAGCGCTGAATCCAGTTCTGTTTTCCGGGCAGAATTGTTATCATATGTGTGTATTGCTTTTAAATACTCCCTTATTGAAGAGTTGACTTTGTTGATGCAATGAGCAAAGGGTGGCAAGGCTTTAAATGGTCCATCAAATTTGACGTGTTTCTACTCATTTTACATGTTTTTTACATATTAAGCATTTCGCGTGTTTCTTGTCTTCACTTAATGCAAAATTCTTCCAAACGTCCAATGCTGATTTTCTGGGTATTTTGTTGGCTTGAGAATCTGTGTAAAAATGCTGAGTTTTGTTTAATGCTATATAATGGATCTATAATATACCTGTTTTTTATCACCATCCATTGTGTACTTATGCTGGAGGAACCGCCAAAATGCCGATGACAACTTTTTTGTCTGCCTTTTTTTGGCTACGCCGTTCAAACATTATAATTAATCTGATAAATCGGGTATTCCCCGCATTAATTTCGCAACATTAGTGGTGGATCATTTACTATCGATAGCGACTTAAAATTATCGATTTTTTTTCAAACATAAAACGGCCGCAGAAAAAAACAGCGATAGTCACAAAAAATTAACTATCGATAGTGCCATCGATATTTTGACATCTCTAGCTCCTAGGGAGGCTTCAAAAGGAGTCCCAAAGGAGCATATCCGCCGGAGAATACAGCACGCTCAAAATATAGCAAAAAAAAGTGCACCCTAGGGACTACCTAAATGAGTGTTTTTGGAGTCCCTACACGCTCATTTAGATAACCCCCAAGGACTCCGCCCGAACTCCTATAAACGAGTGTTTTGAGTCCCAGAACGCTCATTCAAATAAACCGCAAAGACTCTGCACAAACGCATGCTTTCGCCCCTAATTTTTGAAAAAGGTCTCTTAAAATCATCAAAAAACAACCCAGAATGCGAACTTCGTATTGCTTATCCCAAATGCTCCTCAGTTTATAATTAATTAAAAATATAAGACATCTTCAAAAGGTATTTTCAGTATTCTCTGCAATGTTTTTGTTTCTTTAAAATAAATTTGTTTCTTTAAAATAAATTTGTTTTTCTTTAAAATACATTTTTTAGAAAGTGAAGTTCATATACATATCGTTAGCTAAAATGTCCTTTGAGGAGCGCTATGGGAGTCTCTACACGCTCCTTTTTTGGAGCGCTCCGTATTTGGCTGGCTGGGTTTTAGTATTCCCAGAAACGACAAATATAAAAGGCAAACAATTATTTTAGAACCTATGTAATTAATTTCAATTCACAAAGATGTCTGAATTATATCATTTAACAAAATTAATTTTATGATATATCATGAATATGTTGAAATAGATGTTTTCGGAAAGTTTGAGTTTTAGACAAGTTAAAGTTTTGTTCTTTAAAAATTTTTAGTTCGAGACCAAGTACTTTTTCTTAGAAAAATTACATTTTAATAGTCATGGGTCACTAAACGGAAAACGAACGGGTCACGAACGGAAAATTTTTAAAGAACATATCATAAAGATCGAATAATATAACTAAACGGAAACAAGTGCATTATAATACCGAACAATCCTAACACGAAATGATTTATACATGTGGAAGGTTATTTGAGATATTTCCAACTCTCGAGGAGTGTGTAAATGGGAATGAGTCACACAAAAATAGAGAACACTTATTGTTATAAGTTTTATAAAAAATATAAGAGACCTAAACTCTACGAACTCCCAGAAAGCGCAGCCAAGGAAGTCAACTATATAAGGGGTCACATGGTTATAACGATTAAGCGCCAACTGCACCTTCTTTATATTGCGCCTACAAGTTCCAGAGTATACCTTAAGACAGGGGCCTAATAACGGCAATCGTGATCGCGAACACAATCGTACCGACTCAAGTTTCGTACAATCAACTAGTTTGGATCACGGCTGCCTTTTTGATAATTTATGAAAGAAGCGAACAAAGAACAATGAAAAAAATTAAACAATATTTAGAACAAATATTTAAAATGTGAATTCAAGGCTGTGGGCGGATCGAACTCTTTTAGTCCGTGGTAGAATTGGGTGAATAAATTTTGGTATGGTAGATAATATTTTGTCATTTTGCTGTGCGTATTCATTAACAAATTTTTGACATTCAGTCGCCGCACAAAACAGAAGAAGTTAGTGAGTGGTTGGCGTTGAAATGAAAAAAAGGTACATCAAAAATATGTTGCACTTATTTTTGCGTCTTTGGAAGAATTGGTGAAGTTGCAGTTCAGCCAAAGGACGTTTTTGTTAATAATCCGCGTAAAATACAAACGACAAAAACAAAACAAGTAAATTATTTGTGTCCCTGTTTAGCAAGTTGTATTCAATAAGGTGGTGGGAGCAGCAGATATTGATGTTGTATAACAAACTTTGGTTTTGATATGACCTGAGTAAAATTAAAATAAAACTCTAAAAATTACTTAAGATTGCATCTATTTCTATTTTTCATTTTAAACAATTCAAACACGATTGTTGAAACAACATTTGACAATTTTCGTTGTCCAAATGAGTGAAACAAAACCAATCAGCATTGTTGTTAAACAAATGTCATTATTTGGTTCGTTGTCAAAATTTGTAGTAGCCCTGGGGCTAGTCTAATTTTTGACACTAGAAATTCACCACGCCAACTTCAAAATTTTGTTCGGTGCGTAATATGGCATCGGTAATATTGCCCAATTTGGGATTGGTAATTTTTTTTATTGCCTAAATCAAAAATGCAAAACACAATACCAACAGCAATGCTGAATTTACATTCTAATGTCGACAAATTCCCTGACGTCTAGAAACCAGGCGTTAAAGAGGGGCGAATATAAAGGTATAAGAATTTGTATTACTACTGCGTCGCTGTGTATTTACACCATTAACTTGTGAAAAGAGAAACAAAAAATGAATTTAGCCAAAGTTTCTAACACGCCATTTACACCGACCAAAATTACCACATCTCCAAGGTTAACCCACGAACGTTAACCCACTCTAATCCAGAAAATTACTCATACAATTTTAATCTGTATAAACTGAAGTTTAGTTTCTAACTGCAATTTAAACTGGTAAACTTTTGTATGCAACACTATTAATTACCAAAAACATGGAACCATAATAAAACATACACAAAAAGTCAAATGTTAGACACGTGGACAAACGCGGAACGATCGAAAATTTTCCGGCACCAAAAATTTATTGAAGCTAATGTCGCTACCGATATAATTGACTCTTATTGGTGTAAAATGTGAGCCGGTTTGATCGACTTACCCGATTGATCCAATTTTAAAGGTTCAGTTATTACAAAAACATCCCGAATTTGTACAAAACTTGCAAAAACAAGAGCCGCCAATTTAATCTTTTTGTGCCGCCGTCTTCGATAATTTTGTCTCAGCACAGAGTTCCTCTAAATTGGTCAAAGCACAAAGTTGCCACCTGAAATGCCAATTTAATTTCGAAATGGATGGTGTAAACAGCAAAGGTTAGTGAACAAGGTTATCGCTAACCTAGCCACGATAAAGTACGGTCTAAATGCGACATGCGTGTCCTTTTCATTAAATTTCTTCAGAAATATTGAAAATTTTCAATTTCATAAAGAATTGAAATTATAAATTTGAATTCGAAGTGTTTTAACAGCAAACACATTTACATTGGTCAAGATTATCAAATTTCAGTAATTAGAAAATTGTATTTTATTTTGGTTGTGTGTTCTTAAACACTCGATCAATGGAAAAGTGTCGTCAAAGGCACTTGCCAGCAACAAGTATTTAATAATCGGCGAGAAAATAAATATCTCTTAGCCACTTGGAAATAGAAATGTGTGTCAAAATTTGATAGCAAAATGTTTGGTAGTTATATTTAATCTTTAATTAATTTCTTCACGGGGAAATTGAGGGAAAGTGATTGGAGTCCACCACAGAAACTAACCAAGGGCGCAAAAATATTGCAAGAGCCTGAAACTTCATTATTATAATACTATCGTTTGTTGAAATGTTATTATAGGAAAAAAATCTGAGTGTTCAATAAATGTTTCTATAATAAAATACTTACAACAAAATTTGTGTCTGTAAATATGGAAAATATCGGCTAAAAATTTGGTATGAATGTACATTTGAAAAGAATCACTATTTTTTTCTGTTTTGAATAGAAATAAATCGAAAAATTAAATAAAATTTGTATATGGATACAATAATTGGAGCTAATGATTACTAAATATTATCAACATGAAAATTATACTTCTTTCTTTGGAAAATTAATTATTACGAATATAATAAGACGCAGAACCGCCGTTTGAACGACAAAGAACCCAGGGTGAAGACACATAGTCTAAATCAGCTCCATGTCTTTCGTCAGTTAAACCGGTGATTTGCAACTCTACAATATTGTTATCATACATGTATTAACAACTGTGAAACTGAATTAATTTGGTGGTGAAAAAATAACTAGTGGTTTGTGAAGTGCGAATTTGCTCCGGTGTTCGGGAAAAATAAAATGCGTAAAGATTATAAATTGTGTTGCATAAAATTCAAAGAGAAATCAATTTACACATTATCTTAAAATGCGTACGCCGCGTAAGGGAAACTAACGAACAAAGTCTTTCTGGCGCTAAATGCTAAAAATTTAAGATAACGAGATCGATGTAGTGGACTGTGTTACTTTTAAAGAAGACGATATAAGAAAATAGCAATAAATATAAAGAACTAAAACAAAACAGGGAAAACTATATATCTTTCGGTGATAGGTGTAGGCATTCATTCCATAGCGATGGAAGGTAAATGTAATAAGGCGCCTAACGCGGCCAATAATAATAATAATACGACAAATAGCAAATACATGGACCACGTTTATTGCCATACCAGCCAGCCATCAAAATCGGCATACTCTAGCAATATGACAACAGCCGGTGGTGGGGGCGGCTCGGCATCGACGCCCAATTCCGACGTTTTGGCGCTTCTGAAGGAAAACAAACAGCTGAAAGGCATGCTGATACTGCATTTGGATTTGATACAGGAACAAAGTGACCAACTCATGGCCAAAGATAAGGCACTTATAACACAAAATGATGAATTGGAAACACTGAGAGCACGCAATGCCGCTTTGGAGAATCATGTACAAGATTTACAAACGCAACTTCAAAGACAAATTAAAAGATCTGGTGAAATGTCTACGCTGCCGCCACCCCCATTGGCTAAAATACAATGTAAGTCAAGCGTAGCGGTGAGTGTTCCAACTGCGGTAGTGCAATCAGTCATCACCAATGTAGTACAAAAAACAAGTGGGACTAAGGGTACTTCTAATATAATTGGAGAATGCAATGGACAATTTATTAGCAAAATTGTTCTCCAAAGAGTTCCTTCATCACGAGGAAAGCGTACACATCACAGCCCCCAAAGTCAAACAACAGATTCGGAGCACGAAGATGACGAGGAAGACCAAGAACGATATGATGAAGTCGAAATCGATAATGATGAAGAAATCATTCAAGGGGAGGATGATGAAGCTGACGATGAAAATCAGAGTATACACGAACTAGTTGAAGAAAATCAGGAAGAGGAAAATCATGAAGAGGATGAAGTGGAAGTTGATCCATCGCAGGATATAGCAACGCTCAATCCCCATGCGGAATCGCTTGTACTAGATGACCTATATGATACAGGAAACAGTACAGAGGATAGCAATGAAGTGCTTGCCGTGCAAAGTAAACGTTTACGAATGAAACAGGCAGCAAAGCAGTCGCTTGCAATTCCAAGGGGAGCTAAACCAAGCGTTTCACCTGCTTCGACAACAACCAATGATGGCAAAACCGCTTTTAAGGCTGTAACTTGTACAAACGCGTCAACGCATTTAACTGTACCCAACCAACCAGTCTTAAGCCGTGGCAAACAAATGACCATAATGCGTTGGCATGCTCCAGATTATCATACAGATGAATCAGTTAGCTGTGATTCAACGGCAGAGACGGAAAAGGTAAGCAAAATTTTAACTACGGTGTATTTCTTGGGGTATAGTGGTTAATAACAACCACCAATAATTTTCTTTTTCCGGGTACCACCTCGTAAGCAACATAAAAATTGTATTTGGAAGTAGAAAAATTGTATTTGGAAGTTAAATTCTAATCTACACACAAAAGTTTCTAACTACATTTATTTCATGGTTTTTATATTTTTAGCGGTCTACTACATCTGCAACTTCTTGTTCGCCGCCGAAACCCTCTGCATCCTCGAATAACAAAAAACGTTATCACAAATCGAATGATCCACAACACTCTCATCCGCGACCAAAAATAAGAAGGTGCACTTACATTTCAACGCCTCAGCTCTACAGCTGCCGGGAATGGGAGGACGAGGCTTTTAATTGTGATTTCGATTTTGAAGGCTTGAAAACGGAATCGAAAATATTGCAAACCGGGGGTTCGCCCAAATTGGAAATACCAAAATGGACAGAGCATGAACTAACACCTTCGTACTGTATCGAAGGTACAGAAGATCTCTCTGATGATGTATTTTTAAAAAGACATGCTAAACTAGAGGTAGACGAAAAGCGACGTAAGAAATGGGATGTGCAACAAATACGCGAACAGCGGCGTATCGAGCGATTAAAGAGAAGACACTGTAAAGATGAAGTTCACCATGCACAGGAGACGGCTCTGCTACAAAGTTTTTATCCGACAACTGAAAATCTGCAGACCATATGTTTTGTTCAAGATTTGCCAGTGCAGGCATTTGGAGAAATGATTCCGAAACTAACACAAGGATTAAATGGAGAACGAAAAGATTTCGTCTTACCATGGTTGGACAAAGTTCAATTGCAAATTGCGGCAGAAAACAACAAGAAACCGACTGTATCTATACTGCATTTTTCGCATGATACATCCACATCACTACAAGCTCAGCAGCAAATGCTAAACTCATCATTTGTCGTGCTAAAGAAACGCAAACGGCAACAGAGTTCTTCATATGGAACAACGACCCACCATACCTTACGGCAACGGAGCCTTGCAGCTAAAATTGCAATGGCCGCAGCAGCTCCTCCAATTACCCCAGCAACTACATCATCGTCAACAGTAACCTGCTCCGCTGTGACAACCACTGCAACGCCTTTGATTTTAACCTCCACAAGCACAACATAATGTAATATAATTCGAACATAAGGACAAAATATGCATCAAGTAGAATGAATACGATAAATTTAGCCCCTCATTTGATTTACGGTTAGAAAAGTAAAAGTCAACTAATTCAAATAACCTATTTTTACATCCATATGTTCTAAGATGACTTGCAATACTTTTAAGTTTTAGACTAGAATCAATAGAAAAAGATAAGTAAGAGACTAGGGTAAAGTTTGAACCTAAGATATTTGTGATAAACGTTTTGAAAGTTGATTAAATGATGATACATATTGTAAAATTGGATTTTCCCATAAAATCTTAATTACTTAATGCTTTATATTTTGTATATACATATTTTTAATTTGATTTGTAAAATCGCTTTAGTTCAAGTATAATTCATGTAAGTATCTACAAATATGTGTAAGAAAATAAAATGAGGATTAATTGTAGTAAGAAGAAAAAAAACAGCGAGTACTTATTTTTTGGTTAAGGTATGAGAAATTCCAATAAGCGAGTACTTATATTTATAATTATTGTAGGTATGTATATACAGTGTCCGTAGGTGGTGCAATGGTTAGCGTGCATGACTCTCATCTCGCTTAGTGATGGAGACACTACCGAGTAATTACTACTAAATTAGTAAAAGCTTCTCGAAATACACTTCAGGATCGCTGTAAAAGCATGGGTCCCAATCGGTTGGACTAAAAATTGAAAGTGCACAACCCAGTGATTGTAAGAAGGGACCTGTCCGTAAATGCATAATTGCTCTGCATCTGGCATCGCAGATACCAATCAGGTGATGCAGATGCCTTTTTAATGCGTATATTGTTTGCAGTAAGAACGCTAAGATGGAAAATTTCGTGTTTAATTAAATATGCGAGTTGGATAAAAAAAAGTCCAATGAAATAAAATTGTCCAGGGAAATTAAATTAAATGCTAAATAAAAAAAAAACAATTAAAAAATATTTTTATGCTCCAAAATTGCTGAAAGATCGCACATCAGATGATGCACTGTTGCATTTACGAACATTAGCACTCCCACCAATAGCTTCTTGGATAATAAATTGTTAAGCTATGTACTTATATGAACAAGCTCAATCTCTAAGGGCGAGTTTCACACTCTTTATTTAAAAGCTCAATTTGAAAGCTCACAGGCAATTTTCATATTAAATGACAAACATTATGCATTTAAAGTTAATTTAAAAGAAGAATTTTCAACTGTGAAACTGGTCATAAATGTGCAATAATATATGGTATGGCATGATTTGAGTTCACTTTTAAGCAAAGCTTGAAAATAACATTGTCCAGCACTTTTTAGTATTTTCATTTAAATAGCCGTAAGTAATGAAGTCAAAACACCTTCATAGTTGTCAGATGTTGCATTCAGAACGTGCTGCACATCAGATGCAGAGCAATGATGCATTTCGGAACAGGCCCGTTATCTCGCACCTGTATTGATACCATCAGTAATTATTATATCGCTAAGTGCCGTGATACTATTCAGTAGCACTAGCTTCCTTAATCGACCGACTCACTGAATCAAAACAAAAAGAATAGTCTGTTAATTTAAATCGACTTTTCAAAAACAGGACAATATACAGACCGGTTCGGGTTCACAAATCCTTAAACTACTGTACTAGTGAACTCATAAAATTGAAACAGTTCACAGTTTGAATAATACGAACGGAGTAAATTTGTAACATTGAATATAAATATTAAAGTAAATTACAATTTATGAATACAAATATGTTGCCCATTTATTTAAAATAATATACTTTATTGATTAAAATCACGTTTTCATGTAATACTTGATTAAACAGTTGATAATATACATACATACATAAGTGGAAATTGACATTTTGTTTTGGAAGGCAACGTTTATGGTGTTATTTAAATACAATAACCGACTAAAAGACAGTAATTATTACGTATATGTATGTATATATATATGTATATATTCATTGTAAGCGGAACGACTTGGCAGCTATGCATTAATTATTTAAGACTTTGTGTCAAATACTTATTCGCTGTTGTCTTCCAAATATCATCAATATTATCAAACTCATCTTTCCACAGTTCCTCAATCAATTTCCAACCTTGTTCTTGTGTAACCAGCACATATTCATTAGACGGGTCCAACGAATGTGTATAAGCGCCCATAACAAGACTTTGAGCTAGACGTGCAGCTACACAATATTTCAAATATTGCTTCAATTCGGTGCTTAAAGGGCATATTGCTTCAAATCCGGCTAAGAAAACTCCACCACTTTGTAGATTTTTTGCTTGCAACACCATATACGTCAGAGCAATACCCACCTCAAAAAGGAGTGGTGACCTGTTTGTATCTCCAAAATCAATTACACCTTTGACTTTGTAATCTTCACCATTAGCACAAGCTTGAACAACGATATTCTGCTCATTGAAGTCTCCATGAATAATTTGCGTGTCAAAACTGCTCAATTTGCTGAGAACCTTCTTTTCGAACGCCTCGACAATCTCTTCAACAATGGCTTTTCGGGAATGATCCTTTAAGATATATATAAAGTCCTTCAGTTTTGAAACTGACTGTAATTGCCATGTACTTCTGTGCATTTCGTATGCTTCATGCTCAAAATTCTAGATTAGTGAAAGTAAAGGAGAAACATAAACATTAAATATTAATTCGTAATTATAAGGAGAATACGTCGAATACCTTAAAAGCTTTCACCATTGTGGCTAAGTATTCGCCACATTGATATAACAAGTAGTTTGTTATTGGCACTTCATGAAACATTTTGCCTGGCACAAATTCCAGCAAACGAACGATGTGTTCCACGCCATTAATATTCTCCACAGACAAATATTTTCCATTGACATTGGCTATTGGACGTGGACATTGAATGCCATGTTTTGCTGAAAGATAAATATTTATATTAACACAGATAACAATTCTAGTTGTGGACATCCTTATATGTACATATCTTTATTGTATCGTATTTTCGATATGAATGTCCTTACGAAATTCGAAAAGCCACCATATTTTTTTTATAAGATCAAACGATGTGTATTGAACGGTTGATTGGGGAAAATCATACTTTTTCATATGAGGGGTACTTATAGTTTCCTACCAGCCGTTAATATTTCGACTTAGCTTATTGTTTTACAATACTTTCCTTTTTTTGGTCAGTATGGTGCTCAAACGACTTACATATGCATGACGTGCATAACGTTCATAAATAGAAAAATATGCGAAAATTTGTTTAAAAAAAATGGAAATAGAATAAACTTATGAGACCACAGTTAACTATCCATGTATGTATGAGGTAAGTAGATGGAAAAATTATTAATTAAAAAGGGTTACATGTATGGAGTACGGGGACCGAAATAAAATGCTTCAACTTATATCTAACAAATAGAAATCAATTTACAAGGGTAAATGGGATGCTGTCAGAGAAATTATACAATGAAATACTGTATACCACAGGGTTCCATTTTCGGTCCATTATTATTTATTATACAGGGTGATTCAGGAAGTTCCGGACAAATTTCTCCAGCGTATTCCTTGGCTCATTTCATGAAGAAAAGTCCACTAGGACTTTTTGCAAGGGTGCGAAATGGCAGCGGGTTCAAAATTTTCGGATTGGCGGTCGGAGGGTAGTAGGGTAAAGTTGCTAACTTCTGAGCCAGTGGTCAGATTTTTTTTATTTTTCGGCTTGTTGGAAAGGTCTTTAAGAGGTCTTTCAGAATCAATAAAAAAAAGTAGAAAAAAGTCAAATCGCCGAGATACAGAGCTTTCGAAAAAAAAGAAAAAAAAATCACATAACCTCAATTTGCTCAGCCAGATGGCAGGTAACTTATTGAAAGATAGCCATACCTCTTACCTTTCCAAAATGACCTAAACGAAGCCCAGAGGTCTTACCGTTCCAAAGTTATGACCATTTTACTGAAATGCAAAAATGTTTATTTTTGTTTTGATTCTGAAAGGCCTGTTAAAGACCTTTCCAACCAGCCCAAAAACAAAAAATCCGACCACTGGCGCAGAAGTTAGCAACTTTAGCCTACTACCCTCCGACCGCCAATCCGAAAATTTTGAACCCGCTGATATTTTGCACCCTTGCATTTTCGGACATGGTTCTAGCGGACTTTTCTTCATGAAATGAGCCAAGGAATACGCTGGAGAAATTTGTCCGGAACTTCCTGAATCACCCTGTATATGTACATACATACATACATTCATAAATAATAGGTCTGCTACATACTTTTCCAGTAAAAAATATCCAGTAACTATTTTTGAGAGAGTAAGATATATATTACCATAGAGTAATAACGTATAGAGCTGTCATTCTCCTGATCTGACATTTGCTTGCTCACTATTCGTGGTGCGGTCGGTGCGATAGAGAGTTATTTGACGTAAATTGACTTAAACCAGGGTGTTTGTATGGCACAGCCAAGGCTGCTCAAGTAAGTTGTGGTATAAGAACAGCTGATTTGTTTTCTTTCATATCGTGGTGCCAAAGTGGTGTACACTAGTTTTCAAATGCTGTTTACCTTTGTTCTGTGTCCGTTGTTCGTAGTACGTTGATATTGACATAAACTATACACCAAACAAAAACAGAATCCGGGTTGTTGTTGCCTTGTTGTAATTTTTGTAGTATTGGTTCTACCTTTTCAAGCTCTCTTGGCTTAAACCATGTGGAATTACAAAAATTTTTGACATACATTTGTATGTCGTTTTGATGAAAAACTGTGAAATTTAAACGTATTTTGGACTTTTTTGTTATATTTTATTGCTAGTATATATGTATTTGTGGTGCATTTACACACAAATTTTAACGGGCAAATCGACATGCCGTTGCTGATTTATTGTTAGATGGTTTGAGCTATTGCCTCTATCTGGTATTATTAAAGCAATACTTTCCAACATCCAATCGCCCATCCAAAAACGATGTACAAGTAGACAGTCAAAATTTCTCTTCACTCAAATGCCACCAACAAAACGAGTGAAACCCTAATACTTCTCTACTCTCTCTCTTACTCTCTTCATTGAATATTTCAATACACGAGCAGCTTTTTGATAGCGTTATTGTATATAATTATACAAATTCCAACCATGTTGAAATAAAATTACATAAACTATGCAAAAAGTATGAAATAAGCAAGATATGACGCGAGAGAGAAATTCGTTTGAGTGAACTCCTAGCACTTTTTGGTTCTCTTTTACCAGGGTTGCCAAGTTGCGCACATCTTCTGGTCGTCTAATTGTAAATCGTCTTTGGCCCATCTGCAGCACACCATGGCATTTACTGCGACGTCATTAGTCTTTGGTCATTACTCTATCACAAAAGTACACATACGCAAAAAGGAGGTACAAGTAGAGAAGAAAAAAACCGGCGCAATCTGGCAACCCTAGTAGAAGAGAACCAATGAAGTCGACGCGATTCACTCAAACAAATTTCTTTCCCGCGTCATAACTTGATTATTTCATACTTTTTACATACTTTATGGAATTTTATTTAAATATGGTTGGAATTTCTATAGTTAGATACAATAACATCACCAGAAAACTGCTCGTGTATTGAAATATTCAACGAAGAGATGTGTTGTGAGCAAAGACATTTTGATCTATGCCAACACTCAAATGCATAGATCTCACTCAAATGCCAACAAACAAAACGAGTGAAACCCTAGTACTTCTCTACTCTCTCTCTTACTCTCTTCATTGAATATTTCAATACACGAGCAGCTTTTTGATAGTGTTATTGTATATAACTATACAAATTCCAACCATGTTGAAGTAAAAATACATAAACTATGCAAAAAGTATGAAATAAGCTAGATATGACGCGAGAGAGAAATGGGTTTGAGTGAACTCCTAGCACTCTTTGGTTCTCTTTTACCAGGGTTGCCAAGTTGCGCACATCTTCTGGTCGTCTATGTTTTGATATTGTTTCTGTTCTTATTTTGTTTTGTCCAAATTATTCTCTTTTACACAAGAGCACTAATAAAATTGAGATTTGTACGATATGTCCATAGAGTAAATTTATAGTAGAGCCGCCATTTGTCTCATCTGACGTTTCCTTTCACACTCTTCGTGCTGCGGTCGGTGTGATAGAGAGATGTTTGACGAAAAGTGATACACACCAGGTGGAATTACAATAACTTCTTGCTTTAATTTTTCATGCCATTTTGGTGAAAAACTGTGAAATTTAAATGTGTTTTAAACTTTTCTATTGACTGTTATTGTAAGCATACATTTGTGTTGTATTTAACACAATAATTTTAACACAAAACGAAATGCCGTTGTTGTTATTTTGTTCGTTGTTTTGAACCATTGCCTCTATCTGGTATTAGTAAAGCAATTCTTTTCAACATCAAACGTATACATCACACGAGGACAAATGTCAGAAATTTGGTGAGTGAAAGATTTTCTCTACCCATATTTACTCTATGGATATGTCTATCTTATTTGTATTTTTCTTTGCACTATTTCAAGATTTACATAATAGAGAATGTAGTAAATGTGATATTATACGTTTATTAATATGTTATGCTTCAAATATATACGATACGTTTAAAATAGTAGTTTCAATCGGAGCACAAAAAAAGCACGTCTGCTTTCAACGAGCAAAGATGTTGTATCATTGAATTTGTCATTATGTAATTTTTTTAATTTATCAGGATGTAACTTTTTTGAATTTATCATTTAATGTTTCTGGCAGTAACTTAGAGAAACTATTTCTAAAAAAAACAAAACAATTTTCATATGACAAAGAAAATTTCTTTAATTGTTTAATTTTTTAATTTTGTTACTGTTGAATTTTCAAATTACATAAGGGAAAAATTTTTGTTTTTTAATCATTTAATTTTTAATTAGTAATTGTTGTTTATCTTCCTGGCAATGCTACCCAATGGGTAGCGAAATATTGAAAAAGAAAATAAAATGGACCAAACGCTCGAAAATTTTAATTTTAAATAGCATACGAAAGGTCGAATAAATCATTACATTTTCAATTAAAATATTTATTTGGTTTTTTTCAACAATAACTTACCTAAATATATCATTAATTGATTTTGAGCATCGACAAATTCCAGTTTTTTTGAGTCCAAGGCGTTAAGAATTTTCAAAACATAGCCATGGGGCCAATGAGATACTATCAACGGATTTTTAATATTGCTGTAATAAAAATAACATTATTTTGAGTACAAACAGAACCAAACACGCTACCGATGATGCAATTTTTTTTACAGATTTCTTATCCGACTTTGTGTGAAAGTGAACATTTTTCACAAAAATTGTGTTTTTGAAGTTATTTTCACAAGACATTTTGTGAAAATTGTTCATAACCAAATGTTGGTGTGAAAGTAAAAGTAAGTGTACGAACACAATCGGAGCGATAAGGTGGGCGTCAATTCTTTTTATTTCCTTGGCGTCAAGAAGTCACATTGTTGCCAGCGTAGTACAAAAATTGTCATGTGTTGATAAACGTTTTTAAAATTTTCTGACAATTAATATTAAAAGAAATATGAACGGAAATGTTTATTTCATATTCCATAGGGTAACAAATTATTATCGACGCAATTTTAGTCCTTTCTACCAGTAAAAATAGTAATTTAAGAAGAAATGAATATTTGTGTGTATGGGTAGTGGCCAAAAATTAAAAAGTAAAGAAGGGTGACGAATTTTGACGCAAAATGATTGTGCTTATCAACAACGTACGTCGAACCAACGCCAACGTTATCGCACTGATTGTGATTATACACTAAATAAAATTGTTTGTATGAAAAATGCAAATTACATAAAAATAACATTACAGAATGAAAGCCAAGTATGTTTTTATTAACTCGGATGTTGCAACGCAAAATTTTCACAAAAGTTTACTGCTCGTCGAAGCCCATTTACTCTTTATCATATAGCTTTTGTATATGTTTAAATTAAAATGACGCTCTTTTTTTCCAACAACGATAGTTGACGAAAGCATGCCGTGATCGGACGTACGATGGACACTAATTTTTTAAAGCTGAAATTCACAGGTGTGTACTCGTTGAAGAGAAACTATAGTGTGACTTTTTGAGTTTATTGGGAATAAATTTGTTGTTTTATTTTTACTTTTTTATTTTTTTATTCAAGCTTGAGACCATTCTATATCTCTATTAATAGAGATATAGCTTTTAAAGAAAAAGTTTTCAAGGATGCATTTTGCACAACTTTTTTAAAAAACTGTATATGTATGTATTAATGGAGATATAGAATGGTTTTGAGCTTGAATAATACTTGAATAATACTCATTTAATATGAAAATTTTCTGTGAGCTTTTAAATGACGAGTGTGAAACTCGCCATTATAATACAAAAGCACCAATTAAAAGGTCGAATATATAAAAATCATTTCTGTTTTATTTGTATTTGTTCTTATTTGTTTTTTACTTTTGTAAAAAGCTACGTTATATATACTCACAATATTTTCCTTAAAGATCAAAATCCCAAAAAGCGACGACAGTACCTGAACGATCTTTAATGTCTCGTGGCTCCCTATTTGAGAGATAGACTCGAGACACCTACAGTTGTTCACAGCTCATTTCAACCAGCACCAATTCAGAGTTATAGTGGTTATAATAACCAAACAGAAGGAAAAATAACTACAATTTAAATTGGGTTTTTAAAATATTTTCCAAACTTAAATGAAACAAACTTTATTCATTCTCAAAGGTACATTTCGTAAAACTTACAAACTAAAGGCTAAAAATATAGGAACATAAATAGTCACAACTTATTTCCACCAGCTAACATAAACAAAGTAAAAATTATTACAATTATTTTTTTTTTTAAATTTTAATACTTAGTATGGCCTCCATATTGATCCATATTCAAGTTGCCTTTGCATGGATACCACTAACTTTCAACTAGAGCCGATAGTTATTTTTGTCCATTCCTCCTTTAACGCAGCTTTTAGGCCGTTTTCGTTGGAAATCTGCTGTTGGCGGACGTTTTGTCCATAAGTTCTCAATGACATTGAGATCAGGTGATTGTAGTGGCGGCTGCATCAAGTGGGGGCAATCTCACGGGCCATGATTTTCTGTATCTGGAGAGCATTTCGTTGAATTCTTGCTTTGACGGCTTTGATGACTTGCTGTGTACGAACGGTGCGTGGGCGACCCGACCGGGGTGGTCTTTTATATCTCCAATGTCCTCGAACAATTGTATGCACCTGTAGACGAACATGCGACTAATGCCGAGCAGGCGGAGCGTTTTGAAAATATGTTTTTTTCTATACACACTTAAAAAGTGATATAACTGCGCTACGGGTTTCCTTATCTGACCACTCCATGATGAATGTTGACACAATTTCAAATTCCCGTAACTGACTAACGCCATAGGGGTTAACTTTCAAAGACCATATGATAATAAAAGGGTCTGTTAAATTTTACTATTCTAATGGGTACATTCAATTTAGTAACAACATTTTTATACAAGGTGGCGCAAAAGTAAACCTCCGATGTTTTTTGGCTGTAATTTAAAAAAAAATTAAAAACTTTGATTCTTCTTGTGGATTATTTTTATTTGGTCTTTTAATTTTTTTTACATCAAGTCGAGAATATGAGCCCATTTGAGCCCTTTTTATGGCATTTTCCATCACTTTGGACAAAACTTCCGGCGATACGTCCTCACATTCTTGACGGATATTGTCTTTAAGAGCTGCAAGAGTCTGAGGCTTGTTGACATAAACCCGCGACTTCAAAAAGCCCCACAAAAAGAAGTCTGGAGCGGTCAAATCAGGCGATCTTGCTGGCCAGTGCAAATCGCCAAAACGGGAGATTAGGCGCCCGGGAAATGCATCCTTCAGCATATCGGTTGTGGCACGTGCAGTGTGTGCCGTTGCACCGTCCTGTTGGAACCACACGTTTTCCAATCCCAATTCATCAAGTTGCGGCAAAAAGAGCTCGTTGATCATTGCTCTGTAGCGCTCACCATTCACAGTAACCGTTTGGCCCGCGACGTCTTCGAAGAAAAAAGGTCCGATGTCTCCTCCAGCGAAAACAGCACACCATACAGTGACTTTGAGCGGGTGTAATGGCTCTTCGTGGGTTACACGCGGATTTTCAGTGCCCCAGAAGCGTAAATTTTGCTTATTTACGTACCCGCTAAGATGGAAATGGGCCTCATCACTCATGATTATTTTTGATGAAAAACCATCTTCCTCTTGGTGGTGATTAAGGATGGCTTGAGCGTATGGTAGACGCGATTGGTGGTCAGCAGCTAACAGCTGATGCACCGTCTGGACTTTGTACGGAAACATCTTCAAATCTTGTACCAAAATTCGCTGTAAAGACCGTCGACTGATACCCATTTGCGTGGCACGTCGTCTGGTCGATGTCGACGGCGCATCCATGACATCCTCGGCTACAGCAGCAATATTCTCTGCAGAACGGCTACTCCGGGGTCTGCCACGCCTGGCAGCATCTCGTGTTGTGCCAGTCTCTTCGAGGCGAGCGGCTAAACGTCGCAGTGTTTCACCAGTAGGCGTTGGACGGCCAGGAAATCTGCGACGAAATTCACGTTGTGCCAAAGTCACCGACCGATTATTGGTCAAATAAATAGTCAGCAATATTCCGCGTTCTGGAGCAGTGTAGCGTAACATTGTTTATTAACGTGTATTTCGCATGTGTTTACTACACAAATGTCAAAACAGAACTGACATTAGGGGCCAATCGCAACATTTATAGCATTTTCTGATAGGAGGATTACTTTTGCGCCACCTTGTATGTCCCTAATATGTAAAGGGTCCGCCATCTAACGTTTTTTTTCAACTAGTGCTTATTTCGTGAATGGTAACACTTAGCTCATGTCTGATTTGACAGATAATTAGTTTTATCCTTCCGCTGAACGAATATGGTTGTGTATACGCTTGAACAATGCTGGGAAATATGGGAAGAATGGGCCTGCGATCGACTTACAGAAGATGCCGATTTTGCCAAAAAAAATCATCTTTTCAGATGAAACTCATTTTGATCTTGGCGGGTATGTAAACAAGCAAAATTGTCGCATTTGGATCACAGAAAACCCGCACGCATACATTGAAAAGCCGATGCACCCAAAACGAGTCACTGTTTGGTGCAGATTTTGGTCCAGAGGCATAATTGGGCCATTTTTCTTCGAAAATGAGCAAGGAGTGGCCGTTACAGTCAATGGCGATCGTTATCGGGCCATGTTGAACGAATTTTTGTTCACAAAAATTGAAGAGGAGGATATTGGCAACATTTGGTTTCAACAGGACGGCGATACGTGCCACACAGCCGAAGGTACACTCGATGTTTTGCGACCTGTTTTTGAAGATCGCATTATCAGCCGCAGAGCTGATGTCGTTTGGCCACTTCGGAGCTGCGATTTGACACCGTTGGACTATTATTTGTGGGGTGCCCTCAAAGATAAGTGTTACGCCGACAAGCCAGAGACAATTGACGCTTTAAATGACAATATTCGTGAAGCCATTGCTGAAATACAGCCTGAACACAATCGATAATGTGATTAAAAATTGGACCGATCGTGTAGGCTACTGCATGGCCAGCCAAGGCAGCCATTTGAATGAAATTATTTTCCATTATTAACCAGGATTGTACTTTCAAATAAAAAAAGAAATTTGAGAAAATATTGTTGAGCTTCGAAGCAGTTTAGCAGGGCTGTTTATTTTCCATTAAGCTATTGCCGCTTATAAGATAAAAAAAAGATCCATGCCAATGACGATCCATCTACACAGAAAAATATTATTATATTAATATTACCCAAATTCATGGTCTGATTTCAGTCAATGCACTGGCCAACATAGGGTCAGATATTTAATTGATTGCCTAGTTTGTGTTTGGTGATTTTTTTGTATGAAGACAAGAAAAGGTGACATTATTGGCCAAATCAAAGTACAAAACACACTACCAACAACAATGCTGATATTGTATATGTATGTTGGCGAATTCCCTGTTTCTTATTTGAATGTCAAGAACTGTGTACAGCATGGATAAAGGAAACAATAGATATAGCGCGACCATTGTCAACTTTGTTCACTAGGTGCTGTCCTGTACTACTGTCACTTTCACTGAAGTTTCCCATAATTCTCATTGACGTTTATTCAGAATTATGAAAATAATTTAAACAATGTAAAATGTGACAAAATGAATGTATGTGATTTTACATAATAGCATTTGTTTCTAATTAAAAAACTATTTGGGATATCAATAGGAGGGATATATTAATGGCATTCATAACAATCAAGCAAAAATTCCGTTAGTTACGCCTTTTTCCATTTTAGCTAACGATATGTAACTATTAATTTGTGAAAAGGAAAACAAAAAAAGGAATTTTGCCAAATTTTAATTCTTATTCAATTTTTTAAAAAAGATATGTATGTGAATTCACAATTTCATAAAGAAATGTAAGTACAAATGTATTCTGCAATACATTTCTATGGGCTATATTGTAGAATTTTTGTAAATAGAATGTGTTGTGTTTAACAAATTTTCTAAGATTAATTTTTATTCAATTTCTTAAAAAAAGATTTGTGATTTTACAGTTTCATAAAGAAATGTATTGAAAATGTATTCTGCAAGTGTTCTAACAAAGAATAAATTTCTATTGGCCAAAAGTAACATATATTGTAGATCTTTTGTATATACATACATATGTATGTATGTAGAAAAGTGTGTTGTGTTGCTTGTGTCTTCTGACATATTGGTGTATGGGAAAGTTTCGAGTGTTTAATAACCGACAGAAAAATGTAAATTTTTATCCATTTGAAGAATAGAAATGTATGTCCTTTGTAGAATCGAATAAATATTATACCAAAATGCTTGATACTTTTATCTATTGATTAATAATTTTATTCACAGGGAACGTGAATGGAGTCTTCGGCAGTGACACGCGAGAGGTCCTCATGCAAACTCGAAAGTGTAGAAGTATTAAATGTTTTATTGAGAATGAATAAAAGTATTTTCAGTTCTATACATTTCAGTATGGCATAAAATTCTAATGTGAAAACGATTTCTTAAATACAAACACAGCGCAGTGTGTTATGAACAAGTAGAAGAATATTAATTACATATGTATATTCCAACACCCTTCCTTAATTAATACAACTTCAATAACTCTCTAAATTTACATTGTTTAGTGGTTTGGTTAATATATCAGCTTGCATATCTTCTGACGGACAATAAGATAATTTAAGGATATTCTTAGTTTTCAAATCACGAATAAAATGACACTTAGTATCTACATGTTTAGTTCTTCGGCTAAATTTTTGGTTCTCGACTAGCTTTATGCAACTTTGATTGTCTTCGAATATTTCGGTCGGTTCTTGAATATTAATGCCGAAATCGCTTAAGAGTTGTCTTAGCCATATAGCTTCTTGAGCTGCGTCTGCTAGGGCTATATACTCCGCTTCCGTTGACGAAAGAGAAACACATTGCTGTTTGTGACATGACCAACTAACGCATCCACCGTTGTACTTGAAAACATAGCCGCTGTTTGACTTTCTGTCAGATATATTCTGTGCCCAATCTGCATCTGCATACCCAACCAAGTCTTGACATTCGTTACCGCCAAGTCTAAGCTTTAAATCTTTGGAGCCTTTGAGATACTTAATTAATCTCTTTAGTTCTGTCCAGTCCTCTTCCATTGGTTGACAAACATGTTGGCTAAGTATTGAAACTGACTTGTTTGACCCTGCAATTGTCAAAAACATGCGCACCGTTGACTGCCTTACTACAGGAGCGAAAACCTCATCATAGTCCACTCCGTATTTTTGACTGAACCCTTGTGCCACCAATCGAGCTTTGTATTTTAATATTCCTCCGTTTGGCCCTCGTTTGATTTTGTAAATCCACTTGCATCCAATCGGTTTCCTACCTTCTGGTAATGGGACGATTTTCCAAGTGTTGTTGCTCTTTAAAGACTTTATTTCTTCATTCATAGCTTCAATCCACTTGTACTCGTCATTGGATTCTATCACGTTTGCAAACCGTTTTGGAACAATGCCCTTGGTCGTTCGTGCCGACCTTCTTAATATTTCCTGCTGACTGGTTTGGTCTTGGATATTTTCATTCCCGGAGTATATTTCCTCCCGACTTGTTTCGTCTTGGATATCTTCATCCGCGGAGTAATAGTCTTCTTCATCCTGTGGTAACACTTCCACTTTGTTATTAGTTATCGGAACTTCAACGAGCTCCTCAATTTTTACACCTTGGTCTGCTATTTTCGGACTTGAATTCAAAATTTTGTAATCACGACTGATGATTATTGTCATCCTTTCCTGGTTTAGAAATCTTAACGCCTTTGATTCTTCTGAATAGCCCACAAACTTTAAGATCTCGGTTTTCCTGTCTAACTTCTTACGACGCTGATTTGGTATAAAAACATGTCCTGATCCAAATATTTCAAAGTTACTAATTTCCGATTTCTTCCCCTCCCAAACTTCGTAAGGAATTGTATTAATGGATCTTGTAATTAGTCGATTCTGCACATAATTTGCCGTACAAACTGCTTCTCCCCACAAATTATTCGTCAAATTAGCATCTGCCAGCATACATCTCACCATTTCAACCAAATACCGATTACGTCTCTCAGCTACACCATTTTGCTGAGGACTGTACGGTGCTGTTAGCTGTTGCTGGGTACCGTGTTGAGATAGGAATTTCTTGACTTTGTTCCCAACATATTCTCCACCGCGATCTGATCTCAAGACTTTTGGAATTTTATTAAATTTGGTCTTAACGAAATGAAAGTACTCCTTAAGTTTTTCGAAAACGTCGCTCTTATTCCTCAGCAAGTAAACCATGCAATATCGACTGAAATCATCGATAAATGTGATAAAATAACGATAGCCACTAGGAGTAGTCTCATTCATTACTGCAACATCAGTGTGCACTATATCCAATATATTTTCAGATTGCTCACTTGTCTTTTGTGGAAATGGCGTACGAGAAATCTTACCGCTGAAACATATTCCGCAATCGATTTTTACTCCACATTCTTTTAGTTTGATCCTTGATTCATTTAGCATTCTTTGCACCACATTAATATCTCGGTGACCCATCCTTCGGTGCCAGTCGTGAATACATCCAACATGTACGGTGTTTTCCTGAATTACGCGACATACGTTGTTCCTTATCCTCAACTTATACAGGTCATTTACCAAATCACCAGTTGCCACAACTTTTCCACCTTTCAACACCTTACACACCAACTTATCAAAATGAATTGTGTATCCGCATTCTGTCAGCTTTTTGACAGACAAGAGGTTTGATTCGATAGATGGAACAAATAGAGCGTCGTTTACAGTAATCTTCTCGGATATACGATTTTCACCAACTACTTCAAGGAAACCACAACCTTTGCCTTGAGCTTGAATTTTAAATCCGTTTGCTACATTCACCGACTCACAACAATTACTGTTGAGAGTATCGAAAAACGACTTGTTGTTTGAAACAGCACGTTGCCCCGGAATCTATGAACCAATCAAATTTACCATTGTTTCCAAGCGACAAACATTTTTCCTCTTTGCTCTCGTCTTTTACAGAAACTTCCGTAATATTGACTTTGTTCTTCTTAGCCATTGCCTCTTAAAAAACCTACAGTTTTTCTTAAAGTGACCCACCTTTTCACAGTAGAAACATTTCTTCGCTGTCTGTTGATATTCTTTTGGATTCTTGCTTCTATGAATCTTCATTACCGTTGTATCTTGTGACTCACGTTTGTGAACTTTTCTCATGGCTTCTTCCACTAGCTTACCTTTTATAAAAGTAATATTTAAATTGTCATCACTACGAGCTTCCAATGCAACGATCAGAGGGTCATATGATTCTGGTAAGCTCCTTAGAAGCATTGCTACCGCCCAGGATTCACTTAAAGGATCTCCCATTACTGCAAGTTGTTCTATATGGCGCGTCATCTATAATTAAAATAATTAGCTGCTCATCTTCCACCATCAATCCAATACACGCCCTTGCCTGTCCATCCTTCTTAGTCCAGGCTGCATTCACGTCTGCTGGCTTTGGTTTTTGTACCACATCCCACAGATCGTCCTTTATTAAGATTAGTTCCATCTTAATTTTCCAAACTGCATAATTAGACCCATTGAGTTTGCTCACTGCAGTTCTTACTTCTTCTCTCGAAAACATTTTTTTTTAAAATAATTTTTTCTTTCCTTCTACTCAAAAAAGGCCCATAACCTGTAGAAGTATTAAATGTTTTATTAAGAATGAATAAAAGTATTTTCAGTTCTATACATTTCAGTATGGCATAAAATTCTAATGTGAAAACGATTTCTTAAATACAAACACAGCGCAGTGTGTTATGAACAAGTAGAAGAATATTAATTACATATGTATATTCCAACAGAAAGAGCCTCGTAAACGCGTAAACCTCACAAACGTCAAAACAAAGAAATTTCCCCTACAAAGCTACTTGCAAAAAAGTAGAAAGTGTTCAAGTCAGATTTGCTGCGCAAACGTGGGATGGAGAAACGTGCAAACTTTTGACATTTCGTTGTCAGCTGACTAGGATGGATAAATAAGGTGATAGCACTAGAACAGTAGAAAAAGTACACAGACATAATGCATGCAATTGCTACTGCTGCCACCTTATGTATCCATCTTGGCCAGCTGATATGGTTTTGAGCACAAATACGCTGAGCAACTTTACTTGGTGCCTCATGCAACGGTGCGAGGGAAACTTGCGCTGAGCAAAAGTTCTCGGCTTTCACGTTTGCATGAATGCCGCTATTATTCGTTATTATATCATTTATTTAATTGTTATTATTGTAGGCAACTACTGAGTATGCAATTAATACTTCTTTCAATCGTATACATTCATTGTTATGTACTTATACTGCCTTCATACATTCATTATATAATAAAATACTAAAGGCATATACAAGTAATAAAAATATATAATAAAATGATTAATAACATCGTCTTTTATTATAAACGGATATATCCATCAAATTTGATAAGTCAACTGTGATGTATATATTCATCAAGTTTGATTAGTCGACTGTGACGGATGTTTCCAACAAGTTTGATTCGTCACCTGTGATGGATATATCCATCAAGTATCATTAGTCAACTGTGACGAATGTATCCAACAACTGTGACTAATACTCATATAATCTTTGGTTAGTAAACAGCAGTAGAGTGAGCAGCCCAGATATATATTTAATAGACGGCCGAATTCGTAATGCAAAATCACAAGTACACAAAATTCCCATCAACTTTTTCATTTTGGATTTAACCCTAGAACGCCATCCTTATTTTTTGTACACCTGTTTAAAGACGCTATAAATAATATCGTGAGCAAAAATGCGAACCAAAATGAATGTTATTTTTTTATTTAGTTAATTTTTAATTAATATTAAAAAAAAAAAGTTTGCAAACGACTAACGCTATACGAAAAATGAGGTCAAAACAAACGAAAAAAACTCGAAAAGCTCGAAAATTATGAACGTGACAGAAACTATGATGTATATTTCCATCAACACTAACGGTCAAATGTCCGTCACTGTTCTTGTAGGGCAACAGTTCCAACGACTTTACCTGAAGATAATTCTACCGCGGCTCTAAAGTGGAATTCAAATTATCAGATAGATCTGACAGACATATTTGAAGGAGTTATCGATAAAAAATCGATTTTTTCGTTCACACTGAAAGATTTATCTGGAAGACTTAACTTTAAGCAAGACTCCAGTGTGAACATCAATGGTTTGCGTGAAGATTTATTCATTCAGATTATAGCAGCAGCTGTGCCTAATATGTCAAAATCAGCTGATGTAAACACAAGGTGAACATTGCAATTTAATTTCAACTATGTTAAATCTAGTGCTTATAATGAATATTCAAGCCGATTTTTGTAAAACACTTTAATATTTAACAAACTGTTGTCGCAAATAGATCCATCTACTTTATTATAAATTCTTTGAAATGTGAACAATCTAATAATGTAAGCAGACACCGAAATGTAAACAAACTTTGACATTTTAGGCACTAACCAAATGAAAACAATGAAATCAGCTGTGCTACTGATTTAACCTGAATGAATAAATCTTCTTTTCAGCCTGCAAATCATGGTACAATAATATCTTCATGGCAATAGCAGCGCGTGTTGTTGTTGTTGTAGGCAGCAACAACAGGCATTTTGTTTTTGTTCTATTCGCTTCAGCTGTCAAACTCTACACATACCAACAACACAAGAATGCAAAAGAGTACAAAAATATAATACATGTGAGTGTGACAGCCGAAGCGAAGACCCTGATGAAAAAAATGATAACAGCTGTTCTTACGACTGTACCATGAACATATTATTGCACCATGCTGCAAATGTCTTCCAACAATTACCTGATTGCCCAAAGAAAGCGAAAGAGAAGGGGAGACTGCTTAAAACATTTGACCTACATATAACCTACATATACATAATTACACAAACTAGTTTCTAGTAAAAAAAAAAACTAAGCCTATACATATCCCATCTCCCTCCGCTATGTATAATTTCTTCATTTCTACCAGCATTGTTTTTTTTTTATTTATTAAATTAAAATTTTACTTTATTAAAATAAATTACACTGATGTTTTGTATTTTATTCATTACACATTAAATTCCAAAAATTCTATGTAATTTTTAATTTTCCGCCTCTTCTTTTGTTCTCTCCAACATATTATCTCACGCTCTGGTTTATGGATAACCTCAAGAAAATCGTTTGGTTTTCAAACAGTTTTGAAGACTTTCAAATTTATCTGAAGACAGCTGTTCACATTGACAATATTTCTTCAGATTCGACAAATCGTCAAATCCGTCAGATAATCTGAACTCCACTTAAGTTTAAAAATAAATGGCCACTTATAAAAGTATCTACCGCATGGTAACACTGTCCGAGGTACAATCAAAGGGTACAATGTGGCAACCATTATAAACTCTGATATATGTCCCGCGCAATTTTCTTGCAAAACCAAAACAAACTATAATCAATCGTCGAAAATAAGAAATGGGGAGATATTTCAATCAAAATATCACTGAATATAAATAGTGTTAACTTTTACTGTGTTTAAACTTCAAACTTTCACCAATCCTAAAAATGGGTATTACCGGTTTAATACCTTTTTTGGAAAGTGCCTCTACCCCAATCGATGTAAGAGATATTCATGGGTCATCGGTGGCTGTGGACAGTTATTGTTGGCTGCACAAAGGAGTGTTTGGTTGCGCGGAAAAATTGGCTAGAGGTGAAAAAACAGACATCTATGTTAATTATTGCCTGAAATATATAGATATGCTAACCAAACATAAGATCAAAGTCATAATGGTATTTGATGGTCGACACTTGCCCGCTAAGGCAGAAACGGAGCGCAGAAGGCGAGAGGCGAGGCAAGAGAGCAAAAAACTGGCAAAGGAATACTTAAGAATAAATGAGATAGAAAAGGCTCGTTCTCATATGAGGAGGGCTATAGATGTTACCCATGAAATGGCATTGCGACTCATTAAAGCTTGCAGAGAAAGGGGAGTTGAGTGTATAGTGGCTCCGTATGAAGCAGATGCACAAATGGCATGGTTGAATAAAGCTGGCCTTGCTGAATATATTATCACAGAAGATTCTGATCTAACGCTGTTTGGTGCCGAAAAGATATTATTTAAACTTGATTTAAATGGTTATGCTTTATTGGTGGAGAAAACAAAGCTTCATTTAGCCATGGGATGCAAACCTGAGAAATATACATTTGATAAATTTCGAAGAATGTGTATTCTATCTGGATGTGACTATTTAGATTCATTACCAGGAATTGGTCTAAAGAAAGCTTGTAAATTTATGTTAACCACCGAGGAGAATGACATGACGAAGGCTTTAAAAAAATTGCCGCTATATCTTAATATGAAGCAGTTGAATGTTAGCGATGAATACATAGAACAATTTTTAAAAGCTGAAGCTACTTTTAAGCACATGTTTGTGTATAATCCGATAAGAAGGCGAATGGAAAGACTATGTGATTTAGACGAGTCTCAAACGGAAGAAAAATTTTGCAGTAATGCTGGAACATTGATGGAAGACCAAGAATTAGCTTTACAATTGGCCTTAGGTAATTTAAATCCCTTCTCATTAAAACAATTAGACGATTGGACCCCTGAAAAAGAATGGTCCAACATAAACAAGAAAAAACCGACAAAACATAGAAGTATTTGGGATACTCAAGCATCTGAACAATATGGTGACAATAAACATAAGGAAGAAAATTATGTGGGAACTGTTTTCAAGAAAATCGAATACAAAACTATGACTGAAGTAGTAATACAGGAAAATCTTGCCCATGAACGATTAAAACTGGAAGAAGCAGAGGTATTTTCAATGTATAGCATACCAAAAACAGCAGGAAGTGTTAAACGGAAATTATCGCTCACAGATAGCAGTAGTGGTGGTGAGGAAGGAGACGTAAAATCACATACAGAAGAAATTAAAACGCCATCAAAATTATTAAATCCTTTTGCTATTATTACTGGCTCATCTGTGGTGAAAAACCCCAAATCACACATTTGTGCAAACAACTCTCTTTTAAAAATATTGAGTCCCCACAAAGATTCAGAGACAATAGTAAGACAAAAGAATGCAATGAAAATAGATGTAAAATCACGTTTTTTCACGCAAAATATGAAACAAGTCGCAAAAAAGCCATTCGCGGCCAGAGACTTGACTGGAGAAATGACAAAAATAGAAGAAAAAGGTATCAAATGTCTAGAAATTCAAAGAACATTCTATTTAGAATTATCACCACAAAGCAATAAGAATTCATCTTATGACCAAAACATTGCCAATCATACAAACAAGACAAATGGCACATGTAATACAGAGGGAGATTTAGAGCAACTTTCAGACACAGATCATCAAAACAAACCTAAAATTACTCCTTCATCTCCTGCAAAGGGAGCTGCTGATGTTATATTGTTATCAGAACGCGAAGATGAGGAGGACAAAAATAACTTCGCCTCGTCACAAAAATCAACAAATAGCAGCTCAGTCGGTGGCACACGGCGACTAGGACTACCTAAACCGAAGAGTACGGGGAAATCTACAAAAAGGGTAACCGCCACTGATTCAAAACAATCAACACTTAGCATGTTTGGATTTCAAAAACGACCTACAATAAAGAAAATATAGCTAGAGCATATGCATACTCCGTAGACCTAAGTAATATTATTATTTAGTTTTTTATGTTAGTTATCACATTAAATCCCAATATACCTCATACATAAAAATACATGTCATTTGTTGCACGTGTTTAAATATAAATCTACTTACGTGTCCTCTTTAATAAAATAGTTTCGATCATCATAAGATATTAATTCTCTCATCTCGGCTATTGTTATGCCATACAAGCGGCGTAGTAGACTTTCCACAATTTCATTTGTAACTTTAGGCTTGATATCAGAGCCAGGTTGAAGTACAGCTGAAGAACCGTCATTGGTGGTTTTGCTTGTTGTTTCTGCTGCCGACATAAGAACATTCTCGTCCTTGTTGTTATTAAATGTATATTTCGATGTTGAATCGTACTCGTGGTTTAATGTATATGATTTGCTTCTCGAAATGTTGTTCAATTCAACATTATTCCAAGAGTCATCCATCTTTCCGTAGCAAATAATTAACTATTTAACTAAGTTCTAACAAATATAGAATGATAGAAAAAAAAAGAATTATAAGTTATGAAAATGCGTAGATATACATAATATTATCATTGTAACAAATAAATAAATTAGAAAAAAAATATGCAAAAAAATATTATACGTTTTGCCGACGGCATTTTGAAATGTTTCATACTAAATAAAAAATAATTTTTTTATCCATAAAACTAAAAAAAAAAATCATATACAACGGTAGGTTGAAAAACTTAGCCTTGTTTGGCTAAAGCTAAGAATACAACATATGAAACTTGTACTTCACCATCGCACACATTTGAAGACAGTAAATTATTTCAAAAAAATTGCAAAGATAAAATTAGCGCTTTTCTGTCATCTCCGTGTATTGAGTTAAAATTACGATGAAAAGAAAACTAATACCTCTAAATAATATTGTCTGCAAAACAAAAATTCTTCCTCCCATTTCTAAAAAAACATCATCAGTTTTGTTTTTGTGTATGCGCGGATGCGAGCGATATTAGTTAGATGCAGAGGTGGATGAATAACATCCTCAGCTGTTACTAATGGGATATGCAATACCAAATAACATTGTCAAAAGTTTTAAGTCAGCTTCGATGAAGAGTTTGTTAAAACTTGGTGTATAAACACTTTATGAATGTTAAATTTTATAAATCATAATTGCTTTGATTTTCTGCTTAATATTTTTCCATTTGTTTGTCCTAATTTTCTAATAAAATAAAAGTACTGTTGAACTAAATACACCGAAGTATTATCATTTAGTGTGATAAAAACATAACATACGATTTGCCATTTATGCGTGTCATAGCAGCCGTTTTTTACTTAATAAGTTTTTTTGTGCTAGTCGCATATGTACATATGTAATTGGTACTGATGGTAACAGATATTCGATATGCAATAAAACAATTTTCAAGCCTGATATAACATTACAGATTATATATAAAAGAGTAAAAAACCAAAAATTTCTGAAGAATCGCACTGTTACCGGAACCATCAATGAAAAGTCGTCATCCATCGATGACTAATTGTGATTCAATGCCGAAAATAGTTTGGGTACACCTACGCGATACACGAGATCCGTATCATTGTTATCAGTCTTAAAACTTTGTTCAAATAACAAAATCCAGTCACTTTTTCCACCAGATGTTATAAGAAAATCTTTTTCGCCAAATTCCACTGCTTTAGTCGCGACCCGAGGTTTTTAGATTGTCGTTTTAACAAATTCAAATCGCACACGAGATCGGCGAAACCTGATCTGGAATCAAAATGCCGTTCCGTTGTCTGGCATTTGGATGGAAGAAACCGCTCTTGTTTCAAATCTTTTTCAGTTGCATCATTCATAGAGTAATTCTTAGAGTTTCCATTACTCTCTTCGATGCCTCTTCATGACGACGAGGTGTAGGCCATTTCATAGAGTTTTATTTGCTGCTGTATTTTACCAATTTTACACTTTCGTTGGACATATAACGGACAGAAATCAAAGGGAATGCGTATTTTCGGTCAATGCAAATAACATAAAACATAATTTAGCTGTCATTAGTATCAATAAACACTATTAAAATTAGTTTTCTGTCTCATTCTCCATAATCGGCCTAGTACCTTTTCTATCAGCTGTGCCATAGCATCCCCCTTCATCGTTGCTCGTTGTCGGAACATCGGCTTGGTTTTGTAATAATTACAACAAACTGTGGCTTGACACATTGCTTTGGCAATAGTAGCTATCGTCTCGTTTATAATACGACTGCTGATGCCGTCATAGGGCCGAAAAGGGCAAAAAATATTTTAATTTTTTTTTAATATTGCACAGCAATCAACATTCAGAAACAAAGTCTTGTTCATTTCAACGGCTATTATTGCAATTCCACCACACTAATATTGTTTCTAAAATCACGCCGATGACTGATATCAGTAAATAACCCACAAATATAGCATGTTCTTTAATAAATTTTCGGTTCAAGATCAATTTCATATCAAAAATACTTTTATATCAAAAAGTACCTATTCTAGAATATATTATTCAGGAAATAGTGTGAAATTGATTATGATTGACTTGGGAATATATGTAGATATTTCAATGTCCACCAAGGCATATCATCAGCTCCCTTCTCCACAAATACTTAGGTATGTATATAATCACTCATGATAGGGAAGTTAAAATCTCAAATAAGCGAGAATTGTCTGAAATCCAACTTGTGCGAAAACATCCACAACAATGCCTTGCCATAACCACATTTTAATTTTAATTGTACACGATTGTTATCGAAATGCAAACGTTGTTTTATATACATAGACAGTTTCAAAATGATAAAAAAGTAATTAACAAAATGTAAAAACGCAATATTTTTACATGAGTTAAGATGTCATTGAATGTTATTATTTTAGCAAAAACTTCAATAACTCAGTCAATTACCAATAATAAACTCACAAAAAGTATGTGTAAAAATCTCGCCAAATTTAAAAAAATTGCACATAGATTTCGTAAGCTTTCTTAAATAACGCATGTATCGTTCGAAAGGTCTAAGTAGTTCCTTCTTTGCAAATCCATTAAATCGGATGTTAATTACCTAAGTTACAGCCTAATCGCAAAAGGTACAGAAACCCGAATTTTTACCCGTAGGTCAAGATTTTGGCGTTGTTTGGAAATTTTCACAAATGGATACTTGTTTTACTCGACAACACTTACAAGAAAAATAGTATCACTTCCTAGGTATTTGTACTTCATTCTTTTTTGTATCACTCTTATGTAACAAATTTCAAAGTTGTCCAAAATATTTGTGCCAAACTATTAAAGATGTTATTATTGTCATATTTTTCACATGGTCGGCAAAGGTAAACCAAAATTATCGTGAACGGTACCACAACTTCGTTCTACTTTTGTTAAAATTCTTTTTTTTACTCGCTCTACTTAAAAATAATTTTGAAATGGCTTTGCACATCGATCTAGTTTCTTGTAAGTTTCCAGGTAATGCAAATATTCTATACAAAGTTAAGATTTTTATATTTGCACCTTTGTGGAAATACAAGAACTGTACATTCAAATTACGTTCAGGGGGATGGTGTAGATATTAATCTGAATTTTAAAAATATGTAACATGATAACAATTGTACACTTTCGGGGCATAGGTATATTATTGTAACATTGTATTTGCCTTCCCTTTTAGATATGGTCTAATGTAAATATGAGTAAGCAATCTACCATTTATCTCAACGAAAAATCAAGTAATTTATTTGTTTGTTCCGCCTGATTAATGCTCGTTTCGTCGGGGCACTTAAACCAAAATAAATGGTGTGTCGTCCAACATTGATTCAATTTGCTTCTATCAAAAAATGTTCTTAATTTAATTGAAAGCCCGACTGTGCTTGACCGATCTATCGCTACTTACTTGAGCTCGAATGTCTGTTTTATAAATAAAACAATAATAACCGCAAAAAAGATCCAACTCAACTGATATCTCTCAAGTAAAGAAAAAACAAAACATGAACTCGTCGCTGTCGACGTTGAATATCTTATTTGTATCACTTTTTACAAGTCTGTTTGTTCAGTATTTATACTGTAGGTATTTGCTTAAGCTTTCCTCGCTTTGAATTGTTGTTAATTCGTAACCCTCAAACGACCAATGAGGTTCCGATGGACCCACATTAATTTTCAAATGTTTTAAAATCATAATTTTCGAAAACGAATATATTTTTGTTAATTCTTCCTGTTCCGAAAACAGAATTTTGTGCATATAATAGAATAAAGCTTCGGAATTATTCCATACTTCTTATTTTTCTCTTCGGACCCATGAAACGTTTTCATACTACTTCTACTGATTTTGCTAAAATATTAATATATATGTAAATATTTTATTTAATTTTTTTTCCTAAAATCAAAGAATATTATTCGATATCGATATCGTACATTATCTGAATTGTGCAGGGGTCTAATTGTGTATGACGATAATCGTCCAAACGACACTATTCGATGACAGTTCGTCTACTATTTAAAATACATGCGTTCATAAAACGTCACTACCGACAAAACGATAATGAATTCGATATCGTTTCTTACGTAATTAGCCCCAGGTAATAATGGAAATTGAGACTATAGTTTAGTAACACCTGCTATAACAATAAGAACTGTAATATGTACGAAAATTTCAGTATAAAACAATGTAGTAAGAACTGGATAAGAAATTGGGTCCGTAAACCAAACCGGACTTGCCAAAATTATCGCCTACTAATTTTGTTGGAGCTATCAAGGCGAATATCTACAAAAAAGGAGAGAGAGGAGAGCTACTCACCCTCACTTTCGTCTAGACTCACTGATTAAAACTTACAGTTTTACACAGAATTACTCAATTACTAATTACCCAACAGTGTTGCCCTCTAAGAAATGTGGTCAAAGCAGGAATTGAACCCTCGAACGCATTTACAAGAGTCGCACACGAACGCCCTTTGAACCACTGAATAATTGTGCATAATAAGTCAGGAAAATTGGAAAAATCGACGGACTTCGGTCGCGGTTCAAAAAACCCGAAATTATAATAAAATATAAGAACAAAAATTAAAAAAAAAATTCGGCTGGGCCCGACATTCGTAAAAAAAATTGAAATTTCAGTGCTTAAAACAAAAAATGTTCGATAAAAATGGTCATAAACACAAATTATAAAAACTGTTGAATGTTTTAATTTTTTTAATATTTAGTTGGGTAGCCCTTCTAATCTATTACAGCTTTCAATCTCTTTTTCATTGAATTTCCTTTTTATCCCATTCTTACATTAAAACCTCTTTCAGTTGTGGTTTGTTTCGAATTTCGTGTTGCAAAACTTCTCATAAGTGCTCAATCGGGTTAAGGTCCGGACTTTGGGGAGGTGTTACTAGCACATGTGGGTGTTAAAAACTAACCACATTTTAAAACTAACCACATTTTCAAGATGTGGGCTGTGCTTCGGGTCCTTGTTCTGTTTGAAATAGAATTTCTCAGGCACACCAGTTTTTTGTGCACTTACTTTTAGATTATTTTTTAAAATATTTAAACATACATATTGATTCATAGTACTCTCAATGAAAAATAAGATTCCGACACCCGAAGAGCTCATACAGCCCCGCACCATAACGCCTCCTCCCCCTTGTACAATCTTTGGATTTAAGTCTTCCCTTCTCTTCGCAATATATTTTGAAAATAACGATATCCCAGAATTCTTGCGGCTTGTCGAAATATGTTTTACAAATTCTACTCTTCTTCTTGTTCACTGCGTTAATGAGTGGTTTGTTATTGGCGCACATGACTACAGACCCTGACTTTGCAAACATCTTTGCATGGTATGGATGAAACTTTTTTGTTTTGATATTTCTGTGGTCACAAGTCATAACAGCCTAAGGCAATTCTAAAATTTTTCAGGAAGAGCAGTTTAAAGTTTAATATCTTTACTGGAAATTAGGAGTCGGAGTTTTTCTGATAACTTTGGTACAGATAACAAGGAAACGAATTCTTTTACTTACTTCTTAACAAAAAAGGGTTGCTTATTTAAGCACGGTGACTTCTCAATTTTTTTTTTTCAATTTTGTCCCAACTCGATTTAGGCTGTTATGGTTTGTGACCACAGATTTATCCAGATCGTCACTTATTTTTCTGACACTTGTGAATGGTTTTATCAATACACCGCTTTATATAACTTTTATCTTGATAAGTTAGTTTGGTTTGTCGGCCAGCTCCAGGCTTAATCTCAATGCGATTTATATTTTTCTTTCTTTTTATTACTTTTCTAATAGTATATCGACTACGAGAAACTATTTTATCGATTTATCCATAAGATTTGTTATCTGTTTCATATAAATCGTTTAGAATCTGTCGCTGCTCGAGAGTAAGTTGTTTGAGTCGCCATTTTGACAATAATAATAATAATATTGAAGATTAAATCGTACTGCTCGTACATGCTACTTAACACCATTCCACAAATTCTCAATTGGATTGAGAGCCCGGTATTGTGCTGGCTACTTCAGAACTGCGATATTCTTATCCTCCATGCAACTCTTCACTAGGCGTGAAGTGTGCTTAGAGGGTCATTAAAAAAAGGTGTCATTACCATGCATAAATTCCCGCAGATTTGAACAGATGTCAGAATCCTAGAATTAAACATCTGATGATGAAGCTCACAAATTTGGAAATGATCGTGACATTGTGAATTCAAAGCCTGTTTGTGACTGTTGAAAATTGTATGGTAAAAACGTTTAACTTCCATGTTAAATTATACATTACTATCTCTAAAGGTCGTCTGTGGTGAAATGGTTAGTGTGCGCTCCTCTTGAGCTCTTGGTTCGACCCCTGCTCAGACCACCTTAAATTTCTTTGTGCGGCGCTCACCTCGCATGGTAAAGGCGACACTATCGAGTATTTAGCCATGAAAAAGCTTCTCAAAAAACCGTTCGGAATGGGTGTAAAAACTGTAGGTCACAATCTGTGATCGTAGAACTAGAAAGCGCACAGCTCACTGGTTGTGAGGAACTCTCCCCAATTCCTTCACAGGATGTAATGGGAAACCATTTATTTTTTTTATCTCTAAAGACCAAAACTTCATAAAGCGGGACTTTTCTGTAAAAAGCGGGACAAACAATCTTGTCAGTATGTTTTTTGTAAATGTGTTGGTCCATTTTAGTGATAATCTTGTGAATGGGACCTACACCATGCCAAGAAAATGCTGCCCACCACCATGCTTTACCGTTTTAAGGGTGTACTTTGGGTGAAGCCCCAGGTTTGGAGGACGCCATACGTATTGTTTTCCCTCAGAACCGAAGCGGAAAAACTTCCACTCGTCACTCCAAACTGTGTTTTTCCAAACTGTCATCGATTTATTGAGATGTTTTCTTGCAAACGCTAGTCGGGATTAATATCTTTTTTGTTGACACAAGTAGTTTACTTTGTGCAATGCACAACAGACCTCTTCTTTTTATTCTGGGCGATATATGTATTAATGCCAAATTTCGACGAAATCTCATTTTTAATTTTACTGGAGCTCTTAAAAGGATCTTTAACAGCTGCTTTATAAATTAAGCTATCCTCCCTTGGTGTGGTTTTTCGGGCTGTAGGGTGCTGTTTGATATTTTTGGTGGTACCATGTTGCTTTTTGTGTTCCAGTGCGTTGTAAATCTTGGATCTGGAACATTTAAGTAGCTTGGAAATCTCCAGTACTGTTTTTCCAACGGTATTATTTGTTGGATCAGTCTTCGCCCGGCATCCGAACTCCGAGTACCTAAACTAAATACTTTGATATATCCCAACACGAAATCGAATAAAACATTAATTATTTACCCTTTAGCTTAAAAAAACACCAATCACTTAAAAACCAAATATTTCTAATATGTTTTAAATTCGCAATAAAATGTAAAAACAAATAACGGTACTTTTTTAACATTACTAAGGTACACTGAAAATAAACAAGATCTAATATCATCTTGCAAGGATGTAAAAATTATCATTACTAATTTCGTTACATGTCGTATCTTAAATTCGTATTTAAAATATTTCCGCGTGCCCGCCTTCGGCCGGGCTGTAGTAATTTTCTCATTTGGGGTGGGCCCAAAACCGGCTTCGCAGCTGTAAGTTTTTCTATATTACAACGCCTTTTGCATGGCGGGCCTTTCACCGAGCTTAGGAATTTTCTCCACTGGGGTGGTTCCAACACCGGCGTCACAGTTTTGCCAGTTTTTTATAGCTTAGGGATTTTCTCTTCTGGAAAGGTTTCAACATCGGCTTCGCGGATAAGGCATTTGTTTTATGCTGCAAAACTTTCTACGTACCCGGCCCTTAGAAGAGTTCACTTCACCACCGCCTTCACAAATTTCACTTTATCCCACATACAACTTTAGACTTGTCCATTTTCGCCAGCTTAGAGAAATTTATTTTTCTTTAGTCAGTAAGTTTTTATCTACAGTACTGGACAATTTTTCTTCAATGTTTCAAAATGACTAGCAATGTAGCTGGTTCATCAATAAATAAATAAATAAATGAATTCCCATTACATCCCATGAAGGGACCGGGGAGAACTTCTAACAATCACTGAGCTGTGCGCTTTCCAGTTTTCATTCACTGATTGGGACCTACAGTTTTACACCGGTTCCGAACGGAATTTGAGAAGCCTTCATCATTCCCTTTAATTTCAGCAACAGCATTTACAGTGATTCACAGCTTATTGCAACCAGCACGAATTCAGAAGTTATAGTGGTTATAATACCCAAACGGAACGAAATATTACAAAATTTTAAATTGGATTTGTAGAATTTTTTTAAAACTCCAAATTAGGCATGATCGACCAATTCCCGACTTATGTTTCGGGTCGTTGTCCTGATAAAACCGAAATTCCTGTGTCATACCCGATAACGTGGGTAAATAAAGCTTTGAAATAAATTGGATTTTAAATGTTGACTTACATATTTTTGTCCATCGTACTCTCAACAAACTCCAAATTCCCTACCTCGGCTGCTGACACACGGTCCCAATCCATGACGCTGTCACCGCCGTGTTTGACTGTCGCTCTACGTTTTTGTTTTGTAGTATTGTATTTGGCTTACGCCACACATATGTTTGGCCATCCGAGCCGAAGATGTCAAACTTATTTATAGACTCAACCGCAAATATTAGTTGCTCCCAAAAGCTTTAGGCTTTTGTATCATGATCTTTGCTGAATTTAAGGCGCACTTGTGGATTTTATTTTATTAAAATCTATTTACGGGATACTGTACTATTAAAATCATGGTCTCGAACCAAACGCGGATTGTTTGGCACAAAACGTTTCAGTCCGATTTGGAGCAGAGAACATGGGGGGTTGTCCCTAATTTCGTCGTCCCATTGTCAAAAAAAATTCGCTTGTGAACCTATTGACTATCGAAAACATACTAAAAATGTATCTGAAAACACATACAAATTTATCGCTACTCGAGTACGAGAGCGATCGTAATAGTTCTCCCAACTAGCGGGTTGAAATAAGCTGTGACGTAAAATTGTGTCATAACTACGTTTTCTGTTCTATATGATCTGAGAAACCAATTTGTTTGTTTTTATTTATATTTATTATACTATTCTCTTTAAATTGTGATATCTATGAAACTACATTTAAATATTTTAAATTTTTTGATTTGTGTAGAAGATATACTCAGTTAAATATTTTAGTTTCAAGTGGTTGAAATAAGCTGTGAAACACTGTAAGCACTCACAGTTGGCTGTTTCTAGCCGTCTCTAACTGGATTCGATTTTTGGAACCCGTTGGTCTTACAAGTCCGTCGAAAAAAATCATTTTTGTGTCCTTATATTTTTTCTCTAATTTCGGGTTTTTTTTTATCAAGTTTTGAACTGCGCCCGAACTCCAGAAATTTTGTCACAGAATACCACTAATAATGTTTTATTACATTTTCTACTATATGGTCGTTTGCATCAAAACCCCAACGTCGGTCGTGTAAGGGTTAATATGTATATGTACATAATTCATGAATGAACTTGGGCACCAAATGGCTTCATTAGACACAATCTTCTTTACATGTAAATGCATGCCATTGGCCGTACCTACAACTTAAATTCACTTTTGGACTGGATTAATTAAAATTCAAAACACTTGAACATTAATTCAGTTATCATTATTTGTTTACCAACAGATAGCCTGAGTAAATTGGATGACGGATGATACAACTGAACGCCAAACAATATAAATGCCCATATTTATTTAACAAACAACAAATTTTCTCTAACAACTGTCCGTTCCAACATCCACTTTTATACCAATATTCGTAAGTCGTGGGCTACGTAGTTTGTATTGCATCTTTAACTCTATTTGCCGTAAAATATAAATGTTGATATTTACTACATTTCTTTATACATACTATTATGTACTTATGCATATTTACACTTACAATTTTTTATAAGCTTTCCCCCGCTGTGTTCGTATGTTGGGCTGTCTTAACGATGTTCATAAATTTCGAGTGTTCAAATTTCAAAGTATGTAGGTAGTACTACTTGTTCTATTTCTAAATTTGTGGAAGATTTGGAAAAAAGAACAAATGTAAACAATAGATCAAAAAACGAAAACATGTGATCCAACAATGTTGCCAGGGCTGATGTATATAAATATGTGCTAAGTGGTAAAAAATTGCAAATTTGTGTTATGCCATGGTAGAATTACCTACCAGGTAGCCGCAGAAGAAATGTCGTTAGCGGATCATTAAAATCACTATTTACACAAAATGTGAAAAATTTAATCAATTTTTCTTACTTGATACAACGTCTACGCTTTAAATTGCATGTTATTCCAAATTCTTTGAATTTTATCAACAAACCATGTTAAAAAATATTGTGTTGTTGTAATTAAAGCCATATTAAAGACAACAACATACATGTTGTTTACCATATGTGTTTACCATATGTGTTTACCATGTGTTTAATAAACACACGCAAAAGCAAAATACATGTGAACTTGACAGTGGTTCGCAATGTAAACAAAGCAAATCAGCTGTCCTTATGCGCTCAAATGTTAACAGCCTGTTTCTATATCTGGAACAAAAGTTTTCGTTCGTGTTCTAGACGAATGAAAGTTGATTTGGGTTTCACAATCTTGTCGTTTCAAGTCGAATGAAAACATACAATTTTTCAGTACAAATTTTGTGTTTCTCTATTTCGAATGTGCTCTCACTTACGTGGCGTTTACACGGGACAGTTTTGCTCCGAAAGTAGAAATACATTCACACATTTTTACTACCACACTTAGACTTCTCTCACTTGCCTCGCCACTGTCTCTGATTTTTCAACGACAGTAACTTCGGCAAGAGATTTGACATAAGCGGCCAGATCATGGATGAACTAGTAAAGTTTGGCGCAATAGAACAACTGATTTTACTTTCTTATGACTCTATCTGTTAAATACAGTGTATTTTGTTGTTGTTTACTGTGTTCGTTCATACGGATCTGTGTTGAATTTGACGATTAGAGTCATCAAACAAAAACTAAATGCCTGTTGTTGGTTCACACAATTACAACAAATCCTACTGCGTCAACCTCTACTAGTTCAGCCATCGGTCATATCGGTGACATTTCGTAGTAATTTGAGAAAAAAAGCAAAACATCGCATACGACTTTACAAATTGGGAAATATTTTTGTATTTGAAAATTTTGCTAATTTTTATTGAAATATTCTTTGCCAATACATGAACACATGTCTAATTTTGCAGAGCACATCAGTTCCATTGTAATTTGGAGACGTAAAACAAAACACAATGGCAAAAGAGCGAAGAAACAAAAAATCAGAGCACGAAATTTAACGAAACAATACTGTCGGCGGTTGCTAAAAACTGTACTGTCTTTATAACTGGCTGGACGCGTACGTCACACAAACAATTTTTGTCTTTGTGACAACTAATACATATTCTCAACTATCTTGTCTCAAACTGCCCCGTGTAAACGCACCGTTAGGAACAAACATGAAGTCAGGCGAATGAATATTTCAACTTAGGGAAACCAAATTTGAGTCAAATGTGAGTGACTGATTTTCATTCGCTTAGATTTTCGTTCGAGATAGAGAAAGGAAATAAAACCCAATTTGACGGATAATTCATTACATTAGCCGATTTATATTATGCGTGTTACCCCTGCGTTAATCTTTAAATTCTTTCGTAACTTCTTTCGTAAATCGGGAGCGTTAACCAGGTGGGTTCTATGCCAAAGATGATCAACCTTATACGGGATTTAGACCAAACAAGATTAACACATTTCGAAGGTTAACTCCGTTAACCCACTCTAACCCAGGAGATTACTCATACAATTTTATCTGTAAAAAATGAATTTTAATTTTTAACCTCATTTTAAACTGGTGTACATTTTGATGTAACACTAAGCCTGTTTTTTTATTCCCTGCTAAACTAATTTTTCGACCACTTTGATTGGGTGCTTAGCGATATTACGCGATTTTAAGCGGCTCCCCATACAAATTCATCGAAAAATTAGTTTAGCAGCAATTAAAAAAAACAAGATTACTGTTAATTACTAAAAAACGTAACCGTAATAAAAACTAACACAAAAATCAAGTGTTTGAAAGGCCGATCCAAAATTTTAAGGCGCGTTTTTTGAAGCTCACGCCGCCGCTGATATAAATGGCTCGTATGGGTTTAAACCGTAAGCCGATTTTATCGACTGGCCCGATTTGATCCACTGATCCAATTTTAATGGTTCAGTTATCTCAAAAACATCCCAAATTTTTATAAAACTGGCAAAACCAATAGCCTCCAACCTAATTTTTCTGCTGTGCTGCCATCTGGAGTTGCCACCTAAAATTGGGCGGTGTAAACGGAAAGATTAGAGAACAAGATTATCGCTAACCTGTCGCGATAAACGGCGGTGAAAATGCTTTATTATACTGGAAATGTTTAGAGTCTTTTGATACAAATTCGTCGAAAAATTAGTTTAGCAGCAATTAAAAAAACAAGATTACTGTTAATTACTAAAAAACGTAACCATAATAAAAACTCACACAAAAATCAACTGTTTGAAAGGCGGAAGCCGATCCAAAATTTTAAGGTGCGTTGTTTGAAGCTCACGCCGCCGCTGATATAAATGGCTCGTATTGGTTTAAACTGTAAGCCGATTTTATCGACTGGCCCGATTTGATCCACTGATCCAATTTTAATGGTTCAGTTATCTCAAAAACTTCTCAAATTTGTATAAAACTGGCAAAACCAATAGCCTCCAACCTAATTTTTCTGTTGTGCTGCCATCTGGAGTTGCCACCTAAAATTGGGCGGTGTAAACGGAAAGATTAGAGAACAAGATTATCGCTAACCTGCCGCGATAAACGGCGGTGTAAATGCTTTATTATACTGGAAATGTTTAGAGTCTTTTTCACACATTTGTCTTTGTGCATTGTACCAAAAGTGCAAAACTCATCAACTGAGAGAGTTTTGTGGTAATCGAGGAGAAAATGGATAACAAGAAAAATAAAAAAAATGTCTTCGGTTAGTGACTAGTGTGAACACACACCGCAGTGGCTTAACAGGCTAGACGCTGCTGAAGATGATGCTTCACAAACATCGAAACGATCGTCCAGAGAATGTGAGTTCGAATCCCACCCGCGGCATTTACATTTTTTTCACTAACCGGAGAGAATATGATCTCTTAGCCTAAAGGAAATTACAACTTTAAAAAAATAGTATTGAAGTGTTAGAGTAAAAGTTTTCTAGAAATTGCAGTTAAAACACAATTTTTTTCTGATTCTGCATTGGTTGCAAAGTTTGTATTACTCTGTGCTCCCACTTTTCCAGTAACTTTTCTTGGTTTCCAGTTTGAGAAAAACAGCTGTTACGGCTTCTTGGTATATTACTATATGGCATTCCAATGCCTTCAGAGAAGGAACGGTGATAGGTGACTGGAAGAATTCAGTGAAAAACTCAACTTGTAATAAAATGTAAATGTAAAATGTAATAATTGTACAGATTCCAATTAACACACAAATTATTAAATTATTCCACATATTTGTGGTGTAAGTAAAACAGCAGTCGCAAACTGTTATATATTAATCTGTGGTTTCAACTACGCACGGGATATTTTTCGAAGAATGATAACTGATTTTTATGTGGCTAGTATTTGGTATCTACATTAGGGTTAGTCACTTTTTTCTGCGGCAAATGATCTCGGAGTATGATGTAGGGCATAAAAGAATATGAAGAACTGTGTTTTACATTTTTGATTTTGCATAAAGGTCAATTACTTTTACTCAAACCAGATATTTTCAGTTTTATTTTTTTGAGATTTTTAAAATATGGCAAACATTTTTTTCGTTTTAAATATTTCTTGTTGCGGTTCTTATTTAAGATTGGTACGCTGACTACGAATCTATAATTTAATCAGTAGTTTTATTCAGTTTTCAGGATATGTCGATTTTATAACCGGGTTGAGTAAAAGTTTAATTATTGTTGTTATTCTTAAGATGATGCAAACATTTTACGCTGAATAAAAATTACTGAAAAAAACGATAAAAAATTCTTACATTTTAAGAATCAAGAAAAAATTTTAACTTTTGCTTAAACCAATTTTAAAATCGCTACATCTCGAAAACTAAATGGTCATTTAGTGATGGAACTACAGATTCATAATAACCATACCAAACGTATCTAAGAGCAGCCACATGAAAGATTTGAACGGTTTTTTTTTAAATTTTATTTGCAATATCAAAAAAGTAAAAACGCAGTTTTTCATATTTTTTTATGCCTTACTGTGATATTCAAAAAAGTCAAAAATTGGGTAACCATAATATACTTTATTTTCTGATTTATTTCTAGTCATATTACTTATATACAAATTATCATAAAGTAATTTACGCAAACGATGATCTTCATTCAAAATCAGAAATAATATGAAACATGTAAGAGAATAAAGAGAAACATCAAACTCGCATCGAATTCTCGTCTTGTAGATGTTTGTCTACCCCACTTGCCCCTAGCTCAGCAAACTCGAAAGTAATGGCTGAAAGCCGTGGGTGAAGCGCATAATCTAAATAGGCTGTACAATTGAAGCTAGAGTGAGATTTGACAGTACCCTGCTAACATTTTGAAGTGAGTTTTATCGTCACGCTTAAGTCACTTCCATTGGTTAGTTAGGAGACATTTTGAATTTTACACAAACAATTTGTTGTATTGTCGCTATCTTCGTTGGAGATGGTTTGGCGATTGCTCTAGTGTTTTTTATTTAAAACAAAAAATATGGTCCGTTATTTCGGAAACTAATAAAATATGCTATTACTTTCCAGTCGCATTGATTTTTTGTATTCGCCTACAATTTAAAGTTAATTTTTATTTTGAATTTTCTGCGATCGGTATGTGTTGAAGTGCGTGTTAATTGTTTTGTTGCTTTGACAATTTGTTTTATGGTTTTCATCTAATATCAACATATTGTCTTTTTGATCCAAAAATGTTCTTGTCTCCCCCACTGTGCCAAGTATTGCTTTGCCACTCCGGCTCATCTCCGATTTAAGTGGCGCTCTATGAGTGAAACTAATTTTATTCTCGATATTTCTTGTCGTTCTCTGTTGTCTATTGTCTAAATACAATCTCAAAATTCAGCGATGTTCGATTTGCAATTACTGATGAGCAGCGGAATTAGACTACCAGAAGATGTGCGAAATTTATCAACCCTGGTAAAAGAGAGCCAAAAAGTGGTAGCAAATTAACTCAAACGCATTTCTCTCTCTCTCGTTATATCTTGATTATTTCATAATTTTTCCATAATTTATGTAATTTTGGGACATGAGACTGTCCGTGGAGGTGGAGAGTTTCTGAAAGCCATTCACTTGGGAGTGACCAGAAATGATTCGTTCATTGGGGAGTCCAAGCACCTCCATACTTCCACGCAGTATTTCCTGGGCAATGGCTTTTCGGAAACCTCCGTTAGCTAGCTAGAGTGAGAAGGCGAAACAAATGAGCATCAAATCAGGTTTAGTAGGTGACTGATGTCACTGAAGCTCATCAAACAATCGGGCATATTCTTTTGTCCTTAGAAGGCGGATGAGCCAAACATACGGGCCAACGGCGGATAGAAACTAAAAGAAGAAAATCCAGGTTCAACATATCGCATCCTGGTCAGCGTCTGATCCATAATGGGCGGCTGCAATCAAATATCCTGGCAGTAGGTAAAATGCAAAAACCCGGTGGGCTGGGTTTGCCTCCCGCCACCGTTCATAATGGCAGTGAAAATACAAAAACGAAACAGAAAACATAAACAACCGCTATTTGTTGACGACCCCCGCAAACGTTATAAGGACCACGATTTACGGATATGCACTTGGAATGTAAGAACTCTATATAGATCCGGTGCAAGTATCCAACTGGCAGATGTCCTCGAAAGTTATAAGGCTGACATTACCGCTATCCTGGAAATGCGATGGACAGGGCATGGCTGTACAATAAAAAGAAACTGCGATATATACTACAGTTGCCATGAAAAAAAACATGAATTTGGTTCTGGATTTGTAGTTGGCAAAAGACTGCGACATCTAGTCTCTAGGTTCAATCCTGTGAGTGAACGAATAGCCACAATCCGCATAAAAGCGAAATATTTTTATATTTCCCTAATTTGTGTGCATGCCCCGACAGAAGAGAGATGATGATGCCAAAGACATATTCTATGAGCTCCTAGAGGAAACGTATGACCGCTGCCCTGGCCATGACATTAAGATTGTACTAGGAGATTTTAATGCCAAAGTAGGAAGGGAGAATGTGTTTAATCCAACTATTGGCAATTTCAGTCTTCATGCTGACAGTTCTAACAACGGTATGAGACTGATTAACTCTGCCGCGGCAAAAAACATGGTCATTAGTGGCACAAGATTCCAGCATAAAGACATCCATAAGGCTACTTGGGTATCCCCTGATCAAAGAACTAAGAACCAAATTGATCACGTGGTAATTGATGGAAGGCACTCATCCAGTGTAATGGACGTACGAGTGATCAGAGGAGCTAACATCGATTCTGATCACTACCTGGTAGCAGCAAAGGTTCGCACAAGATTAAGTAGAGCGAAAATCGTACGAAACCAGACGCAGAGGAAGCTGGACATCGGAAAGCTGCAATTACCAGAGGTAGCCACAGCCTACTCAAGGAAGCTCTGGCAACTTTTGGCACAGAAACCACCCCCTCCCTATGACGATCCTGAAGCGCAGTGGAAACCCATTTTCGACTCTATAAAATCTGCCATATAACCTTTAGAAGCAAAGCGAGACCTCAGACAAGGCGACACCCTATCGTGCGATCACTTTAACATCTTAATAGAGATTATTATGAGAAACGCTGCAGTCAACATGAATAAAACCATCAGCAGCAAAAAGTTACAAAAAGTCCAGCTGTACCAGACTCTCATACAACCTGTCTTGCTTTATGGTGCAGAATCCTGGGTCTTATCGCAAGCAGACGAAACATCTGTAGGAGTCTTCGAGAGAAAAATAATCCGCAAAAGTATGGCCCTATAATGCACAAGGCGAGTATCGGCGACGCATGAATCATGAGCTGTATGCGCTTTATCCTGACATTGACATAGTTAAGCGGATCAAGATAACGCGATTGCGCTGGCTAGGCCATGCCAGTAGAATAGATGAAGACGAACCAGCGCGAAGGGTTTTCGAAACCGAACTCGAAGGAAGACGAAAAATAGGAAGACCAAGACTCCGCTGGAGGGATCAGGTTGACGAATCCCTGCGTACACTTGGCATTGCCAACTGGAGAAATAAAGCAAAAGATCGAACTGGTTGGCGAAATATGGTATCATCTTTTTTTAAAGTCTCTGACCTCCCGGAGTTGTTCGAGACCGTATAATTAAGTAAGTATGTAATTAACTTCAACATGGTTGGAATTTGAACAGTTATATAAAATAACACTATCAACATGGATGGAATTTGTATAGTTATATAAAATAACACTATCAAAAAGCTGCTCGTGTATTGAAATATTCAATAGAGAGTAAGAGAGAGAGTAGAGAATGGCTAGGGTTTCACTCGTTTTGTGTGTTGGCATTCGAGTGAAGATAAATGTTGACTGTCACTTGTAGACAACAGAGGACGACACGAAATATCAAGAACTAAGTGTACGAACACAATCTGGGCGGCAACGTATGCGCTGACAATTGTAACATGTATTCTTGTGGAAGAAGAATAAGAGCTGGCGTTTGACGTCGTTTCGGGCGTAGACGACAAAAGTTAGAACTATTTTTATTTCTCTGGCGTCCAGAAGGCACATTGATAATACAAAAATTATTATGTGATGAAAAACGTTCTTCTATTTTTCTGACAATTATAATTAATTAACTTAATTTTTTTTAAAGAAACATGAACAAGAATTGTAAATTCTTATTCTATAGTGTAAAAAAGTAGTCGATGCGGCCTTCCGGCCTGTAGAAAATAATATTTTAAGAATAGTTTCAGAGGTTAGTGTGTGTGTTAGTGAACAAAAATGAAAAAGTAAAAAAAGTTGACAAATTTTGACGCCAAGTTATGGGGTTTATCAACAACGTATTTTGAATTGACGCCAAAGTTATCGCTCTGATTGTGGGTATTCACTTATGGAGAGCCACTTGAGTAAAACAGAGTTGAGCCGAAGAGACAAAACAATACTTAACATAGTGGGGGAGACAATAACTTTTTTGGACCAATATTTCAATATATTGATATTAAGTGCTGATAAAGGTGGAAGGCCTTCGGCAATGTACAGGGTGGACTGCAGATCGATAATGAACAACACTTTGAGGGATATGTGCACATAAAGACGTTTTAATAGAGACCCGACGAGCAGCTTGCAGAATGAGAACAGGCTAGTGGAGAAATTGTACAAATGGGAAATATTAAATTTGATGGAGACGAACAAACTGACTAACAGGGTTTGATGGGATGGGAATCCCCTGAGATCAATTTGCCCAGCAATTAAATCACCAGGCTATAGACTTTGTAAATACATGATCAATATGCTGAATAATTTGACGAAGGACTCCAGATATCACATTAAGGATGCGATTGACTTCAAGTCCAGAATTACCAATATTGAAATAGACGATGACGAAATATTAGGCTCATTCGACGTAGTGTCCCTGTTCCCAAGTATACCGATACATTTGGCCATCAACACGATAGATATAAAATGGAGTATACTGGAAAAATTCCCGAAAATACCACAAGACCTATTCATTGAATTGCTGAAATTTTGTTTGAAAACGACGCAATATTTAGGACAAGAGGACAAGAGTTTCCAGAGTTTAGGACAAGAGGACAAGAGTTTCCAGAATTCCAAAAGTTTACAAATCGCCGACATATATACCTGGATATTCCGAGAGACTAAAGTATTCCGATATATATGACAATGGGTCATATGAGTTGACATTAAAATCGCGCAATAGCTGAGCAGTTTCTTCCTTAAAATTGGTGACATTTCCGCAGTATGCTCGACACCTTTCATTTCAGTGATATCAACCTGAAGCCAAGCAACTTATCTACAGGTCTAAGGCCGCCTAAGGTGACGTTGGTGGTTTGTACAAATTAGTTGCCGTAAAATCCAAGCGATTTTGATTTTTTTCAAGTTGATATCAACTTATCCATTCGTGTAAGGACAAATTGAATCAACTTTCATACGCATTTCGAAGAGAAACGTTTATTATTTACTTAGTACTTAACGTTTATAAATACTTAAAGAATATAAAAATTGTGTTTTTATTAAAATTGGTGATATTTCCGCATCATCACCTTTCATTTCGACATCTGACAAGAAATTGAAGTTGCCTCAACTTGTTTGAGAGTGTAAGGGCAAAATCGAAGTAGATGTTAAATAAGTTAATGTAAGTTTATGTCAACTTGAAGTCGAGCAATTTCTCCAGAGGTCTAATAAGGCCCAATTTTTGACTGACCAATCATCTTTGATCAACGATCAAACATCATTTAAACTCTGAATTAATTTTTTAAGTTAATAGTTGATTGCTGTTTAAACAGCCAAAGTCGGAGATTTAAACTATGATCAAGTGACCATATGATTTTGATAGAAAACAAAAAGAACCCCAAACACAAAGTTTATTCAATTGTTAATGTGACCAATTATAATCACCATCCTAGTTGAAATAATAACAAAAACGTATCATTTAACTCGTATTGCAGTTAGAACTTCATTTGTGCTCAAATACTAACCAATTTCATTAAATATTTTGTATAAGTGATGATTTATCCGGCCTTTCGTGTTATATTGTTCGAGCGTTTGGTCGTATTTTTAATTAATTTTATTCTTCAAACATAAATCAAAATCAACTGACTACCAATTTAAATATCCAGTCAAAAATTGGATATGACAGCATTACATGGTAAAGTCCTTTGGACAACTGATTTCATTTTTTCATGTCATATTTCGTTTCAGTTGTCAATCTCATGTATTTTTTTAACAACCATGTGATAATCGGTTCCTGGGGTTTTTTTCACTAGTGAAAGAAGAAGAACTGAGAACTATTTGTTTTCATTGAAAGATGTACAGCGAAAGGTAAGGTAAGCGTAAACGAATATTTAATTTGTGAGCATTTTAATGAAACAATATGACACTATTAAATGTTTTCGTATTTAGGAAAAAGAAGATATAAGCAGAAAAAATTGGACATCAAATCATTAAAGCGCCTTCTATCGCAGTGAAAAGATAACATCGGCAGCCCGCGTGAGAATAGGAGAAATGGTCATATATACCAAGAAATTGTGGATAGAATGTGAAAAAATAAATATTATTTTACCACACATGTCCTTTACCAGCAAACTATAATAATAAGTCTGAACTTTTTTTTTGTAAAATTATCATTTTTATTACGTTTGCGATGAATATTTTATTGGATATTTTAACATCTTACTGCCAATTAAAAAGGGTTTATTGCCAGTTACACCTAATACAGCATTCGCACTGGCATCGATTTTCTTGATTTTGCCACTTTTGTTGATTTCAAGTAGAAATCAAGAAAATTTACTTGATTGCGCATACTTTTTATAAAAAGATAAAAAAAGCTTGATTTGCTTTATGCAACGCTGTTTTATCTCACACTACGAACGAATAGTACGTTTGTTTACAACCATTTCAATCACGGCGCATTGTTGTGGTGGTAGCACTAGAATACTAGACTTATATACTTACATACATTATTTTTGATGTGTTAACATCTGTAGGCGCACACTCTTCGTGATGCGGTCGGTGTGATATAGAGATGTTTGACGAAAAGTGATATACACCAGGTGGAATTACAATAACTTCGTGCTTTAATTTTTCATGTAATTTTGTTGAAAAACTCTGAAATTTAAATGTGTTTTACACTTTTTTATTGACTGTTATTGTTAGCATACATTTGTGTTGTATTTAACACAATAATTTTAACACACAAAACGAAATCCCTTTGTTGTTATTTTGTTCGTTGTTTTGAACCATTGCCTCTATCTGGTATTAGTAAAGCAATTCTTTTCAACATCAAACGTAAATATCACACCAGGCCAAATGTCATAAATTTGGTGGGAGAACTAGTAGATCTAGTATAAGTATTAATCTATGGTCTGAGATTACTCTATGAGTTGTATTGTGTGGGTGCGAAGCACTCTCAGAGCAAAGAGAATAGTGACGGGTTTATACGTATATAAAAATGAGATAGAAAGAGAGCAAAGAAAATTGTGTAGCGTATGTACAAACATAACAATGTTTGTATGTACATGTGTCTGTTGCTTTGCATTGGCTTTGTTTTTGTAAAAAGTATTTATGTAGCAAGAAAATAATGACGCTTGTCTTTAAATATTTTTAAGTGTTATTAAGTATTAATATAATTTAAACGAAATGTCATCATATGATTGAATGCCTTTTTAAATTCGTTATATTAACTTCACCTGTCTGTAGGCATGTACATATGTACATATGTATGCCGAAAAAACGTCCGATTGATTTTTAACTCTTTTCCCGTGATCCAATCGAGCTGAAACTTCGCAGGCAAACTAATGGCGACGACAAAAATGAACTATCAAAATATGGGCGAGATTGGACAAAGGGGCGTGGTACCTCCCATACAAATCACAAATTAAAAATCCATTATTTTTGCTCCTGTAAACGGTAGTTGAACAAAATTGGGTATGTTGGTAAGGTTTAGATATATATTCTAAGATCTGCTGCAAATATGGGCGGGATTGGGCAAAGGGGCGTGGTCATATATAATGAATTTATAGTCAAAAACTATGGTTTTTACGGGTTGGTTTTTTATTATTCTGAAAGGTAAGACAAAAAAAATGGGTGAGGAGCACTCTCAGAGCAAAAAGAATAATAACATTTTATCGTATATAAAAATGAGATAGCAAGAGAGCGACCAAAATTTGTGAACGTGTGTAGCGTATGTACGAACATAACAATGTATGTATGTTCATGTGTCTGCTGCTTTCCATTCTCTTTCTTTTTTGTGGGAATAAAACGAAAAGTATTAAGCAAGAAAATAATGACCATGTGCTTGCACTTTGCTTGAAATAATTGTAGGTATTAATATTATTTAAATCTAACGTCATCATATGATTGAAAGGTGTTTTTTTTGTTTCCAATGTAACATTTACTAATGTGTTCATAAATCGAACAGGTACCGTGTAGCAAAAAGGTGTTAACACTTCGACCGTGAGTTCGAACACTCATTGAATTTTTTTTTTCATAGTATTAATAAAATAGCGTAAATAGCTACCTATATTGTATACAAATTCGTTTTTATTGTTCACTTCGTGGTTTTCCTAGAATAAAATGCATTTATACACACTTTTAGGACACCAGACTATGCATTTCCATACAAATCCCATGTAGCTCTGCACAAATCCCATGTAGCTCTGCACAGATAGCAAGAGAGCGACCAAAATTTGTGAACGTGTGTAGCGTATGTACGAACATAACAATGTATGTATGTTCATGTGTCTGCTGCTTTCCATTCTCTTTCTTTTTTGTGGGAATAAAACGAAAAGTATTAAGCAAGAAAATAATGACCATGTGCTTGCACTTTGCTTGAAATAATTGTAGGTATTAATATTATTTAAATCTAACGTCATCATATGATTGAAAGGTGTTTTTTTTGTTTCCAATGTAACATTTACTAATGTGTTCATAAATCGAACAGGTACCGTGTAGCAAAAAGGTGTTAACACTTCGACCGTGAGTTCGAACACTCATTGAATTTTTTTTTTCATAGTATTAATAAAATAGCGTAAATAGCTACCTATATTGTATACAAATTCGTTTTTATTGTTCACTTCGTGGTTTTCCTAGAATAAAATGCATTTATACACACTTTTAGGACACCAGACTATGCATTTCCATACAAATCCCATGTAGCTCTGCACAGAGCTGGTTACACCGTTTAGCGACAAAAAACCCTTTTACCTCCGAGGGTTAAAGTAACTTTATTCCACTAATCCATAGAAACCCTCATGGTAGAATGTGAAGGTAAACTCGGTAGACAGCTGATTTAAATTTTTTCTCCTTATTTAGTTGGCCGCTTCTGTCAAATTCAAAGGTTTTGTTTTTGTATTTTTCTGTTTACATTTATTTGTTGGTATACGTATGTGTTGACAATTGTTTTTGTATCTACTGCGACTACTTGGTATTTTTACTATGGAAACCATAGAGTAAATATGGGTAGAGAAAATCTTTCACTCACCAAATTTCTGACATTTGTCCTCGTGTGATGTATACGTTTGATGTTGAAAAGAATTGCTTTACTAATACCAGATAGAGGCAATGGTTCAAAACAACGAACAAAATAACAACAACGGCATTTCGTTTTGTGTGTTAAAATTAATGTGTTAAATACAACACAAATGTATGCTAACAATAACAGTCAATAAAAAAGTTTAAAACACATTTAAATTTCACAGTTTTTCACCAAAATGGCATGAAAAATTAAAGCAAGAAGTTATTGTAATTCCACCTGGTGTATATCACTTTTCGTCAAACATCTCTCTATCACACCGACCGCATCACGAAGAGTGTGAAAGGAAACGTCAGATGAGACAAATGGCGGCTCTACTACAAATTTACTCTATGATGGAAACCCTCCTTCAATCACCTAATACTTTCATCACGGTCGGACCACAACATGGAGAAATTAAATCAGCTGTTCTAATGCTTCCACCTGTACTAGTTACATCTTGAAGATAACAAAAAAAATTAACGCTGACGATTCTAACGAAAAGTAAATCAAAACAAATAGACCAATTAGTAGCAATTGGCTTACTAAAACCCTAAAACCGTGCAATTAAAAAAAACTGGATTGATATGGATCAATTGTATATCGAAATTGAATTAAGTACAAAGGGGAACGAGGACACCGAAGTCTTTACTACTATACCATCATTTATTGCTCTTTACGTGTACCGCTACGTAAACGGTCCTGAAAATATTAGGCTTAATTTTGTTTCCAGCAAACTTTCCTCAGAAAATGGCAGAATAAAAATACGATCGGAGACATTGAAACGTGAACTTACCGATGAAAGAATTGTTTGCAAGGATGCGGCTAAGCACCAGGCTATACTTGACCTGCGTTTGCCTGTTTATGGCAAAGAAGGTGACACATATATAGCTGGCATGTGTGCAGTGTGCCGTGAAATAATACAGAGACAAAATAATAAAGAGATGCGTAAGTTATTAGGCTTCAAAGAGAGTTGCTTATTATCACCCTCAGAGGCTTCCATATGGACCAGATTTTGTGAAGTAAATATAGTACAGGGGCTTTCAGATATTTTGCGATGTATAGAGAAAAACATCCAATATAGTGATTTGCCCGTTGAATGTGTCCGTTTTGAAAATCATATGAACGAACCTGTTCGAATGCACAATATTTACAAACTAGCAAGGGAAAAAGCTAACGACACTACTCAGCTGTTAGAGGATTTCGTGGAGAAAAAAGACAAGTTTTCCGCTGAAAGGAATGATAAAAAAAGGCGTAAGACTAAAATAACTATTGAATGCTCTGTACCGAAAGAAAAGTTAGCTATTGAACATAGGTTTGCCGAAGGAGTAACTTTCACTATAGCAGATTTGATACTTTATCCATGCATTTGCTTAGTTTACTACTGTTGCCCTGGGATGCTGGAGCATTTTCCTCTGACAAAACACTGGTTGAACGAGGTAAGACTTAATTTTAATTTTTCTTTCCAGATGTTAAAAAAATATTTTTACATTACATCCTTTTTACGGGTTCAAAGAGAGGTACTTGTAGTATCAATCCCAACGACATATGCTTTGATAATAATTAGCGGCCACTGCGTATCCAAGACTCGGTCGAAAATCATTGAAACACTGACAGTCATCGCTGAGGTGGTAAATATACCAATGGTTTCAAACAGCACTAGTATAATACGTTCTTTAATTCTGTAGGCCCTTCTTTTTTTTGAAAACTGGTCGCCTTCTAAACTTTAACTTTTTTCTTTCTATTGTTTTAGATCGATAATTTTGATCAAAAATGTGCTCAAGACTTGAACAATTTCTGCATATTTCCTGATATCAACAAAATCAACACAAGTGTTAATATGAATATTCCTGAATGTGATGCCACAAGTCTATACAAGAGTGATCCAAAACGTTACAAACCTCGTAACCGTTTATTTACCGAACAAAAAGAAATTGACGTTGCCCTTGAAAAGCTTCAAAATTTGAATATAGATTTTACCAGCGAATCATCTTGTACTTATGAGAATTTTCAGATCGATTGGCAACATATAGAACCATCACACGCTGAAAGTTCCGCTTTGCCACTCGAGCGGCTGGTAAGAAAACGCCAGCAACTCGAAAATTTGGCAAATGCAGCCGTGTCGTTATCTGTACCGGGTAATCGCATAGTAGATTTCTGTTGTGGAACAGGACACCTGGGTATTTTATTGGCTTTACAGTTACCATTATGTACTGTAATTTTATTGGAAAACAAGGCAATATCGTTGCAGAAGGCTAAACATAGGGCAAAGGATTTAAATCTGAAAAATTTGATATTCTACCAATGTAATATTGATTACTTTGAGGGAACATTTCATATTGGTACATCTTTACATGCCTGCGGTACAGCTACTGATATTGTATTGCAACAATGCCAAAGAGCAAGAGCCAATTTCGTTACATGTCCCTGTTGCTATGGCTCATTACAACCCATGCCCCATATCAGCTACCCTTTAAGCAATTCCTTTCGAAATGTTTTATCAGAGAAGGAATTTATGTACATCGCTCATACTGCGGACCAGGCCCATGCTTTAGGCACATTAAATTGCACACCTGAAACCACAAAACAAGGACAGCTATGTATGGACATTGTTGATACTGATCGAAAGTTACAAGCCGAACAATTTGGATATGAGGTCACTTTGACACGATTAAAGCCGGAAAGCTGCACTCCAAAAAATCGTTTACTGATTGGGAAACTAACAACGGCAAGAGTAGGAACAATTTATAAAATTCAGACGATCGACAGTGCTGGCTTATGAATTTATTATTATTCTATGCACATAAGTTGTAACATTACCTATGATTTTCACTTAAGATACAAAAGCTGTTGGCATTTTTTTTAAAATAAATTCTATTTTATTTTTACAAAAAGCGATTCATTTGTGTAAATTTACTTAAGATAAACAGGAATTAATAAAATCCGCCACGCAATGCCAATACAAGATGCAACACAGAACCTCCCTGGACTTTGTAGTCTGCTGCGGTTTTATCATCATTCCTGTGAATCAAAAAGAAGAGTACTTAATTGAATCCAACTACAAGGTCGCTGGTAATCTACATTTGTTTTCCAGAGAAGATCAGTCGTTGCTGTTGTGGTGGTATACCTTCCTTTTCTTCGACACGTTCTTTGATGCGGTCTACTTTGTCAGTGGGCTCAATATCGATTTCAATTTCTTTTCCGGTCAGTGTCTGCGTATGAATTTTTAGTGTATGGTTCAGGTGGGAGTTTATACCGCTGTAATTTTCCAAGTAAGAATCAAAATGTGTACATTACCTTGACTTTGATCAACATATTGTTAATAAATTTGTTTCTCTTTTTTATTTCCAAGGATGTTTTCCACAGCGATAAAGTCCAATTTGACAAGTTCCTCCAATATTTGCAAATAAACCACAGGAATGTATTATCATAGTTTAGAGTCGATACAAAATTAACAACGGCGGCGGCTCATCCGTAGTTTTTTCAATGCAAACGTTATTCAGCTTCTGCAGTCATTTTCAAACAGTAATAATTCCTACTGAATTTTTGAACAAATTAGTCATGGTACAATAATATCTACATGGTAATAGCAGCTGGGTTAGTTGTAGTTATAGGCAGCAACAACAGACATTTTGTTTCATTTGCTTCAGTTGTAAAGCCCTGTGTTCAGTTTTTATGAAATGTTCGTTGCCATAACAAGTACGTGTATAAAAAATAATAACCGAAAACTTCGCTATCTCTTCATTTGCTTGGTACTCAGGTTTCTGCGAAAATTTCGCTAGTAAAATCAATCACAGGGTTGTTACGCCCAATTTATTTTGTACGAAAACAATTGTTTGGAACCGGAATATTGACATTTCGATTATTTTAGTAAAGAAAATTACTACCACATGCGTTAAAAATAAAATTGAGTGCAAATATGAATTATTAATTAAATATTTGTAAGGTAAATCAGAGATATATGCTAACTCTTTGTAACAATTATTTTCGATTAGAGATAAATGACAAAATTTCTTACGAAAATTTCGCAAGAACTGAATACGAGGCTTCAAACTCTAAACTACAGTACAATAATATATTCATGGTAATAGTAGCACACGTTGTTGCTGTAGTAGGCATAGGCAGCAACATAGAATAATACATACCATAGAAGCTTTTATTCGCTCAATAAATTAAACGTCATAGATACGATGGAAAGTAAACATTGGATTGTGGAAAATATGGGTTCAATAATACCAGATAGTGGCAATAGTATACAGCGATCAACAAAGGAACAACAACCGAATTTCGTGTTTTTGTGGCAAAATAGTTGTGTTAAATACAATACAAATGTATACCAACGATAAAAGTCAACAAAAAAGTGCAAAATATAATTTAATTTTTCAGTTCTACACCAAAACGACAGGAAAAAGTTAAGTGAACATATTTTGTAACTCCACCTGGTGTAAGATAATTTTAAATTTAAATGCTCTCATTTCCACAAACCTACGATGAAGAGTGTGAAATGAAACGTCAGATGAGAGAATAAGTTTATCTATGTATGTATTATTCTATGGCATATACTATCCTAGCAATGTTTTCTCTCACATCGTTATCATCTTCATAATCGTTATCATTTCATAGTCTGTGGTCGGGGGCATTAGTTTATACCTAATTTGACACATGTTACGAAAAAATCTCTGCTTCTGGAACGCCCAGCCAAAGACTATTTACAATTAGACGACCAGAAGATATGCGCAACTTGGCAACCCTGGTAAAAGAGAACCAAAAAGTGCTAGGAGTTCACTCAAACGCATTTCTCTCTCTCGTCATATCTTGCTTATTTCACACTTTTTGCATAGTTTATGTAATTTTACTTCAACATGGATGGAATTTGTATAGTTATATACAATAACACTATCAAAAAGCTACTCGTGTATTGAAATATTCAATGAAGAGAGAGAGTAGAGAAGTACTAGGGTTTCACTCGTTTTGTTTGTTGGCATTTGAGTGAAGAGAAATTTTGACTGTCTATTTGTACATCGTTTTTGAAACGGAAAATTTTGTTGCGGAGTGTTACCACCTAACTTTGATTTACCTTGCAAAGATTTCATTTATAATTCCTCTATGCACTCCATTTTATTTTTAACTCACGTGGGTTGGTTTAATTTGTTAAAATAATCGAAATGTAAAAATTCCGTTCAAACAATTGAGTTCGTGCGAAATAACATTGACATAATTGATTTTGCCTACGAAATTTTCGGAGAGAGCTGAGTACCAAGCAAATAAAAAGTGATCGAAATTTTCGGTTCCTGAAATTGTCGTTATTTTTTATACACGTACTTCTTATGGCAGCGAAAATTTCATAAAAACTTAATACCGGGCTTAAGCTGTTAAAATTAGTTGAATAATGAAAAACACAATCTTGTTTCTTTTTGTTTGTTAATAAAATTTAAAGAATTTCAATCAAACTCCAATTTATATCAGATACTTTGTATCAAGTAAGACAATCTTATGGAACTTTTCACATTTCATTTCATTTACATAGTAGTGGTATTCATGCAAACAAGAAAACCTAGAACTTTTGCTCAGCGTAAGTTTGCACCGAAGCGTTTCATGAGGCACCAAATAAAGTTGCTCAGTGTATCTATTCAGAAATTGTCAAAAAAGGCTGATAAAGTAAATATACATACATATTCACATACATACGTATATGCTTTACCTATTCCATTATTTTATTTTTTTCACATAAATCAAAAACCCTCTCTTTTTTTCAATACAAAAATATTGACATTGAAATGTCAAAAGTTTTCACGTTTCTTTTTCCAGGTTTGCTCAGCAAATTTGCCTTGAAAACTTTCCACAATTGCGCAAGTCGCTTTGTATGGGAAATTTGTTTGTTTTGATGTTTGCTGTGCAAATTTACGATGTTTTCGAGTTTACGATGTTCTTTCGAGCTTTCATTAAGACCACTAGTATTTTTCATTATTCAGCTAATTTTGACAGCATAACCCATAATTTCTAATGCAACTACCTAAAAGCTGATTCACACTGACACCGAAAATAAACTTAATGTGGGTTTCGGTCAAAAACTCGTTAAAGGTAAAGGTTTTGCCATACAAAATGAAAACGCGTTCACAACGTATTTTTGTCAAAAACACGCTCAAAAACTTCCAAATTAGCAATACAACCATGTGGTAATCAATTTCTAGTGATTTTGTTTACTAGTGAAAGAAGAAGAACTGACAACTATTTGTTTGCATTGGAAGACGGACAGTGAAAGCTACGCGCTCAAAAATTTGTAATTTCTGAACATTTTAATGAATCACAAAATATAACGGCATACAATATGAAACTATTAAATTTTTTTATATTTAGGAAAAAGAATATAAGCACACGAAAAACTGAATCGCTGTGGGAGGATACCTTCGACGGTCTACGTGGGAATAGGAGAAATGGTCATATGTATGTACCAAGAAATGGCGTATAGAATGTGAAAAAATGGATATTCTTATACTGCGTCTATCCCTTCCGTGCATCCATACTGATCGATCGCATATCAGTAGCATAAGTTTGGGAATAAACAACTGTCTTCTACGAACTGAATGACAGAAAATAAATGTTTCATGTAGAAAACGAGGACATTTACTTAGAAAAATTTTACATGAAAATAACAACAAACGAATGTCGATAAAAGTTTTGAAAGTAGAGATCAGAAACTTAACATACGGTGTAATGTGCACATGTCGTCTAATACAATAAACATAACGCAATGCCCTGTTGAAGGCTAGAACTACAGGCTTCATATAAGCAGTAAAAAATATTTGGCATGACAAGCGAATGCACAAGCCTTTCCCTCACAAAACACGGTAATGACAAATCAGTAATGTATAGTTGTCTAAGAACATAATTTACCAACAAAGTTAACATGACGATTAAAACTTAGCTTGTCATCCAAATAAAGACCCAAACACTTCATGTCATGTACAAACTCCATTATACACCACATTAACACTTTTGTCGCCATGATTAGAAAACATCATTGCTTTAGACTTATGGCCATATTCATAAAGGGTTATGAGAGGTTTGAGAGACGATTTTTGTGTGATAAACCGTCTATCAAACCTGTTATAACTTTTTATGACTTATAACTTTTAACTCCCGTAATGACAGTTGTAATCCCGCATTGGAATATTTAATAATTTAATCCCGCAAATCGCCTAACGCGTCCCGCATTCCTATATTTGTCACAGACAGTGACTTTCGACGCGAATTTAGTGAACTGAAACCATAGATTAATACTTATAGTAGATCTACTAGTTCTCCCACCAAATTTATGACATTTGGCCTAGTGTGATATTTACGTTTGATGTTGAAAAGAATTGCTTTACTAATACCAGATAGAGGCAATGGTTCAAAACAACGAACAAAATAACAACAACGGCATTTCGTTTTGTGTGTTAAAATTATTGTGTTTAATACAACACAAATGTATGCTAACAATAACAGTCAATAAAAAAGTGTAAAACACATTTAAATTTCAGAGTTTTTCAACAAAATTACATGAAAAATTAAAGCACGAAGTTGTTGTAATTCCACCTGGTGTATATCACTTTTCGTCAAACATTTAATAGGAAAAAAAAAATAAATGGTTTCCCATTACATCCCACGAAGGGACTGGGGAAAACTTCTCACAATCACTGAGCTATGCGCTTTCCAGTTTTCACTCATTGATTGGGACCTACAGTTTTACACCGATTCCGAACGGTATTTTGAGAAGCTTTTTCATGGCTAGATACTCGATAGTGTCGCCGTCACTATGCGAGGTGACCGCCGCCGAAAGAAAATTTGAAGGTGGTCAGAGCCGAGTTCGAACCCAGGATCTCATGTACAAGAGCCGCGCACACTAACCATTGCACCACCGACGGCCATAATAGGAAAAGTCGGTGTTAATAAGTTTGTTTTTCTAAAACCTATAAAATTCATATTTTTAATTGCCATGAACAGATTTTGCGATATGCTTTCATATTTTTTTAAACAACTGTGCACAAAATTAGTAATAATTATAATTATTATTTCACCAAACACCAATAAATTGGTAAAATCTTAGTACTAGGTAACACTGTTTTCTATTTTGACATTTCACTTGCTGCAACTTGCTGTACTGCCTTCCAAATTTAGAAGGCAGTTGAGCTGCAAGTCGATGAAGTGCGATTGTATTAGTGAAAAAGTGTGAGTTTATTGAGTTTTTCGAACTTGCACTTGCATGTGTAAACGGGGGTTAATTGCAAAATTTCATCAAAATCATTTATTATTAATTTTTTTAAAGATATTGAATCAAATTGAAAAACACCGGTTAACCGCCGTCAAACCGGTTTATGGCATAGCAAAATAAAATATACAACAACAATTGCGAAGAACAACAACACATTTTGTTTTTGTTTGAGCTCTCGAGTCAAATTCAACCCACACGTATATCAACAAATAAATGCAAACAGAAAAGTGCAAAAACAAAGCCTTTGAATCTGACAGCAGCGGCCAGCTAACAAGAAAAAAATTGAAATCAGCTGTCTACTGAGTTTACCTTCTCATTCTACTATGGTCTATGTCCATCCTGATATAGTAGAGGTATTTTGTTATTGTACTTTTTTGTTTACTTTGTTTGGTCGTACGAATTTGTATTGAATTTGACAGTTAGAGTCATGGAACAAAAACTAAATCCCTGTTGTTGGTGTCCACAATTACAACAAATCCTACTGCGTTAACCTCTACTAGATCAGCCTTGGTCTATGTTATGTCAATTATTGTTGTTAACAAACTTGCTGACGAATATCACGAAGTTCAACAATTCATATGGTAAACATTGTCAGCAATGAAACAAAAATAAAGCTTTAAAATTATAAGTTCAAGCAAAAACTAACTGTGGCTAACAACTTTTACAACGAAGTGTTTATCGATGATAAAGAACTATTCCTTACAACGTATGCATGTTCTTTATTAACCTCAATATAGGCGAATAAGGGAAGAAACTAATTTGTACTGGAATCAAACCCGGATATACTAGAGGCTATTTTTACACTAGGCGTTGTGGTTTTTATTTATAAATAAAGTATTAGATCACCCAGATCAAACTGGAATTGAATAAAGGGATATTAGTGAAGTGTGGCGGGTTCTCCACCCACTTGGCTAATCATGTAGGCGACAAAGTAGATGGAGACCCTCTGTGGGGATCTCGCTTTGACCACCTAAATCCATCAGCTGTAATTAGAACACATTTGGACTTTTTGGAGAGTAAGTTACAATTATGTACTGTATTCCATTTTCGAAATTTTAATTAAATGCTATCTAATCGAAGATGGTGCCCAAATAATTTTATCCAACACATATCAATCCAGCATTGAAGGCTTTATGAAGCATCTCGGTCTTAATAGAGAGCAGAGTGTAGACTTAATGCGAAAAAGTGTACAACTGACCAAACAGGCGAAAAACGAATATATACAAAGTGTTAAACACCACAATGGTACAGTCGAGTCAGGTTTGCCATTAGTCTTAGGGTCAATTGGTCCTTATGGTGCCATGTTACATGATGGCTCAGAGTACGATGGCTCTTACACCGATAAGGTATCCAAAGAAGATATTCAAAAATGGCACCGTATTCGCTTAGATGCTTTGCTATCGGAGGGTGTTGATGGATTAGCTGTAGAAACTATTCCATGTCAAATGGAAGCTGAAGCTGTAACGGAAATGCTACTTAAAGAATACCCTGGAGTTAAATTTTGGGTATCATTTCAGTGTAAAGATGACTTACATTTGGCTGACGGAGAATATTTCGCTAATGCTGCCAAATCCATATGGGATATGATTAAAGATGCCAATGCGTGTGAAAGAATTTTTGGTATTGGCGTGAATTGTGTTAATCCAAAGGTAAGAGCTGTATTAAATATCATACAATGATAACATGATCAGAACTAAATATAAAGCCCATGGGTGACCTTATAATATCGTTCATAACAATATTGGTTCACTGAATATTTATTATCAAACATTAAAGTCTGACCTGATCGTCTGTGCAGCAATAGTTAGTGCATGTTATGACATTTAATAGGGAAAGCGTTTATATACCAGCTAAACTCATTTAACTAGACAAGAGAAGCTTCTTAAATAAAAAAAGATAATGTTTAACAGTTAAATGTTTGAGTTTGATAGATTTCTGTAATATACCTATTTTGCCAAATAATTCACACTATTTACTAATATTCCAGAAAAAATGATAACACATTTAAAACGTTCATACGTTCATATAGAAAAAACTCAATGAAGTTACATTATTTTTTAAATAATTTAATATCTTAGTTTCATCCGATAAATATTCAAAAGGTTTTTGTTGGCTAAACAACTTGGTTGTTGCTATTTATTACCTTTGATACTTTAATTTTGATAATCTATATTTTGAGATTTATTTTTATTCTATAAAAACGAAGATCAGATAAATGGCAGGAATACCAATTCTAAAGCATGTTCTATACCGGTTTCTTCTTCTAGACAATACAAATTTCGAAATTATGCGATCAGAGAGTTGGTCTTAAAAAGGAATTTCTTTATATTATACATAATAATGGTTAAAGTTGTATTACACATTCCCTGCTTTTATAAGTTACTATTCATTGACTAACCAGCAGTATATAATTTACATAACTAACGCATGAATTGATTTATTCTACTCATTTAAGTTTGTGGCACCTCTTTTTAAATCCTTGCACGTATTGTTAACCGAAAAGGATTTACCACCTTTGGTAGTATATAGCAATCGTGGGGAAATATTCGACTCAGAGAGGTCTGAATGGACTGGTCGCGACGAGTGTATTGCAATGGATACTTATGTTCCTGAATGGATACGATTAGGTGCTTCAATAATAGGTGGATGCTGCCGCGTGTATCCCTCTGATATTTTAGCAATACGCAAGTGCGTCGATAGCATTTGCAATAATAACGATCAATTTCCCTGTATAAATAAAAAGTAACAATTGTTTTAAAAGTCGTTGAAATAAAATTATTAACAAAAATATGGGTTTTAATTCAATTTATTTTTACTCAAAAACTTTCAAGGCCATTTGGTAAAAGTGCGTCCTATATTACTGATTATTTATTTAATTTTTTGGGCAATGGGTATTAAATATTGTCTGGTTCACCAAATTAGACGAGGTTATCTAAGCTGTATTATATAGAACAAAACAAATTGTTTACTTTTTAAAATTTCTATATCAACAGCAAAGCAAGTGAAATATATTACCTGATTGTTCTAAATAAGAAATACAATCAAATCTCAAAGCTAGTTGTATGCATTCTATACATATGTTCATCTTCATACTTACGTATATATTCATGTGTACGACAATGTTTTCGGACAAAGCTCAAAAATACGGAGATGATCATCAACAATAATCCAATGTCTAGTCGCATTTATCAATAATTTCGTCGTTGGGGAAAAAATATTAGCCTGTCTTTACTAGTACAGAAAATGTTTGTTTTTCAATACCTTATCACTACCAAACGATGCAGCAAGCAGTAGCTTTGGTGTCGTTATACGAAAACTGATAGAGATTTATGTTGCACAGAGAACTTCGTGGCCAAAGCACAAAATGTTTATTTTATAAAAACCCCCATAATTACGAATTATTAATCATTAGTTACTGAGACTTTGAATCGACAGTTTGGCTCCTGCACGTTAATAAGTTTGGCGTTAATCTAAGTAAAATAACAATTTTGTTTCCAGAAATACTATCTAATTTATTAAATTAATTAATTCAGGTAAGTACTAAAAAGTAATGAAACTAGAATAATTAATAAGATCGTCATACTGAATTATTGTATTAACGAATTATTTTTATTTCTAACAATATTATATGTGTACATAATACATGTGTAGACATATGACGTTCGTGAGCCAGATGGCAAGGCTCTCATTAGAAATTAGTTTATAGTTTAGTAAATATTAGTAACGATTTAATCTGACACAGTGGAATAATCTGGTAATTTGTTTATTGATTTGTACTGTAAAATATTTCGGAAATACAATTGTATAAAACCCAACATATGGTAGCACTAAAGCTAATGACAAATTTTGTCAAGTTATTATAAATTGCTGCTCTAAATTTGTAATTTCTAAGAAGTATACTTTTTTAATATCAAAGAACTAAATTTGAATGTTGAATTTATCAGGATTTAATTTTAGGTCTGTTGATAACTGTTGCCAGAATAAGTGAGAAATGGGGTTCAATTACAATCCCTTTGATTCATGGCTAAGATAATTGATTAGTGATTTTTAGCTTCATATAATTCCATTTAGATCGGATCGGTGAATAATTAATGACCCAACTAACTAAAAGCTCACAACATGATCTTGAATAAGAACATAATACTTTACAACAAAGACACATTTTAATCACAAAATTACGTTGTCTGTATGTATGTATGCGCATATATGTTATATAGAAATTTACTTATCTCCTTTCATGTATCTTCATACATATACATAGTTATATACATATGAATTATATTTGTATTATTCATTTGTAAGAAGAAACAGCATTAAGTTCCACTACCTATTTTTGTTTAAAAAGAATGGACATGAATCGTATACTAGTGAAGGATGGAGGATTTGGAACACAAATGACCGTCCATGTAGGTGATGCTGTCGATGGTGATCCCTTATGGAGCGCACGCTTTAATGCTACTAATCCAAATGCTGTCATTAACACCCACTTGGATTTTCTACAAAGTAAGTTTTCTGTACTTCAAGTACCGACATATCTGCTAACATCTTATAATTTCAACCTTCTTAGACGGCGCCGACATAATTTTGACCAACACTTATCAGGCAAGTGTTGACGGATATGTGGAACATTTAGAGTTGGATGCAGATCAAAGTCTAGATCTTATTAAAAAGACCGTTCATTTGGCCCACATAGCCAAGGAAAAATATTTAAAAGAATGCCATCAGACAGGAATAAAAGTTTATGAAGGTATGTGTAAACAAAATTATGAGTTATTTATACTTGACTTATCTGACTTGTATACTGCTTAAAGGATTGCCTATGATAATAGCATCAATCGGACCATATGGTGCTCATTTACATGATGGCTCAGAATACACGGGCGAGTATGCAGATTATGTTCCCCATAAAGAGATTACAGACTGGCATAGGGCAAGGATTGATGCTTGTCTACAGGCTGGTATAGACGCCCTAGCAATAGAAACTATACCTTGTCAAATGGAGGCTGAAGCTTTGGTTGAAATGTTACTTGAAGATTATCCAGATGTTAAGTTTTGGGTAGCCTTCCAATGTAAAGACGAACAAACATTAGCACATGGTGAAGATTTTGTTGATGCCGCCTCTTCTGTGTGGGAAATTGTGAAAGAACGCAATGCTCAAGAAAATTGTTTGGCTGTAGGCGTAAACTGTGTCCATCCTAAGTTTGTGACACCTCTTTTTACACTGCTAAACGGCAATCGGGCTGTAAAAGATAGAATACCTTTAGTTGTGTACCCAAATAGTGGTGAAATGTATGACGTAAATAAAGGTTGGATGGGTAAAGAGCATTGCATTCCCCTTGCCAACTATGTACCAGAGTGGGTTCAATTAGGCGCTAAAATAATTGGAGGCTGCTGTCGGACTTATGCGCGTGATATTAGATACATCAATGAAAGTGTACAAAAATTCAATAACTTGTAGGAAAATAGTCGTTATTCTTCAATTAAGATTAATCATAGATGCTTTTTAAAACAAAAATAAACTTAATATACAATTGTAAATACCTATAAATGTTTTTGCTTTGTCATAAGTCATACCAAGTTCATCTACCTGGTGCTTCCTACGAGGTCTAAGTTGTCCTTCCAGCACCACATTTAGTAACTCTCGCATTAATTAATTTCATCTATTCCATTGGTATGTTCTAACTATCGAAATCGTTAAACTTTTCTTCCCACACTAACAACCTTATACAAATCACATTCACATCACTTGTTATTTTGGACATCACATACTAAACAAACTTAAGTGCTTTCCGAAAGGTATTCGTTAATAATTATGTAAAATGTACCCACACACAATAAATATTTTAGCAAAAATCATTCGTCAGGTTCTTAATTTGGTCAAGCAATGAGGTTGAAAATTACCGTGAATGTGAAAGTGAGTTACATGATAAGGCCAAAAGTGTTAGAAATATTAGTTAGCAGGGGATAAAAAAACATTCTTATACAGTTTCTACAAAATGTGCTTTTAAACCACAAAATCGATTGGCTATCTATACAAAGTGATCGAAAAATTAGTTTAGTGGGGGATAAAAACACGGCTAATAACTATTTACACTTTCCAACTTTAATTCTTTGTAAACACGAAATTTTACTGATACGGATATACCTTAGGGTGTATTAAAAACAGCGTTTTTCAGACTTTCAATTATGAGAGGGCGGCCTCAAAGATGCGCATTGAAGAGCTGGGGTCTGTTCGTAAATACATCACTGCTTTTCTCCCAAAAAATGTTCTGCACGAACCAAGTATATGCATGGAACACACTCGAAACATTCATAAGTTTTGCAAGTCCCAAGCGCGCTTGTAATTAAATTGCAAACATTGGAATGTTTACTGGGAAACATGTATGCTTTTACGTGGAAACGTGCGTGCTTCAACTAAAACATCCATACACGTACGTGGAAGCATTCGCGTGTTTGCTCCCAAACTTCCATTTACTTACGTGGAAACATGTGCGTATTTCCCCGCATACATAATAGAAACATTATTTTTTGATTTAAATACATATTTGTGACCTGCTCCACGAAAAGGGACCTCTGCGCCGAAAAATTTTTTTTTACTTTTTGAGTGATTCTTATAGGAAAAAAAACGCTATTTCAAATGCCAAATCAAATCACCTGTAAAGATGAACATAATTAATGAAATATATGAAAAAATGAACGAAGCGATTTTTTTAAACGCGTTTTTCTCAATAACTTCTTTTCGGCGCAGAGGTCCCTTTTCGTGGAGCAAGTCACATATACTATTTATTACCAAACGTGGGTTCGATCTAGTGATTGGTAAATCGATTTCGATTTTAGTTGAAAATCGATTTTGGGCTTTTAAAAACGATTTTTTGCAGTCGATTTTCCATGCCGGTAAATCGATTGAAATCGATATTTTGGACCCGATTTTTTTAGACCCGGACAATTTAAAAAATTCTGAGGAAATCAAATTTAGGTGCAATTGTTGAACATTTGTTTTCACCCTCCAGAATATTTAAAGTTGATGTAAACCGCAGGTTACAATTGACGGGCTATCTGGGCCGAAGCGGTAGAACAAAAAATGTAACTTTAGGCGTTGGTTTAATAATGAAGAGTTTATTCTCTAGTTTATTAACAAAAATAAAATACAAAGGAATTTGGTTAAGAAAGTTTAAAAAGTTAAGTCTTGGCGCAGATTATTTTATGATTTGCAATTTCAGTTTAAGTGAAGGTATGTATTTCTTTTCACTCAACCAACGCTACTAGCAAGTACCCGTTATTGAGAACGTTGACAGAATATTTACGTATTACAACGAGTAAATCATATACAAGAAACATTTTGCACACTAATACCATTAAGCTGATCCGATCAGTTTGAAGACCGGGTTACCGTGTCGCTCACATCCCTACCCATCCCTACTCGACCTGGAAGGGGAAGACTCACAAGTTTCTTGCGACACGAGATCCAAAACTGCTAATTTGGAGACTGGCCGTTTGAGAATTCCATCTGCTGTGCCGACATCTGCAGATCGGACAATACCATCTTGGCCTTGATAAAGTTTGAGGATCCTGCCACGTCGCCGCTTTGACCTGGGGGCATTGGGATCACAAATTAAAACCAAGCTTCCTTCAGTAAGAGCTGCTGCGGGCTGGCACCACTTAGTTCGCCTGGTGAGTTCTGGCAGATACTCCCTAAGCCACCTTCTCCAAAAATATTCTTTAAATTACTTAAAATCTTCCACTGCTTTCGCAAATATATCATTTTGGGCTCCGGCGTACCAGGCACTTGGGTCGAATTTGCGCCACCCACCAAAAAGCGGTTGGGCGTTAATGATTCGGGTTCGTGGGGAGCGACTGGGATGTGAGTCACTGGGCGGCTGTTCACTATATTTTCGGCTTCGATGAGCAGGCTTGTGAATGTGTCCAATCTTGGGGATTCTTCTTTCAGCATATTTATCAATACCTTTTTGATGGATTGGACCAACCGCTCCCACATTCCTCCTTGAGCCGGATTGGCAGGCGTATTATAAACCCACTTTATGCCCAAAGGTGCCAATTTACCAGTGATGTCATCATTATCGAGAAATTCTGTGGTGTCCTTAGTCACCCCCACAAAGTTGGTTCCGTTATCGCTGCGTATTTGGTTCTGTTCATAAAATTCCGTAAGCACATCAGAAGGCGTCGCTGGACAAGTGATCAGCGCGAACAGACATGCAGGTGAATAGGCACACCCATCTCTTCTCTCTCGTTCTGCGGATTGTGACATTAATCGGGCCAAAGAAATGAACGCCGGTATAGGTAAATGGGCGCACAAACGGCTGGAGGCGGTCAAACGGAAGAGCACTCATCTGTGGTTGCAAAGGCTTTGATCTGCGCAGCATACACATCATAAATTTTGATTGGGCGGAAACTACCATGCGCCTCAACGAGGGTACCCAAAAGCGTTGCCTTACTTTACTTACAATTGTCATGATGTTGATATGATGAAGCTTTGTATGAAAATGCATAATGATTAGCCAGGTGAGAGCGTGATCCTTTGGAAGAATTATTGGAGTTCTAGCTGTTTCGGGGATACGCGTTGCATGTACCAGGCGGCTATTGCAGCGAATGAGCCCATCATCGCCAAGCATCGGATTCAAAGGCATCAAATGACTGCCCCGAGTGAAATTTTTTTCATTCTTCAAAGCCTTATTTCTTCAGCATAGGATTCGTGTTGAGCCCATTTGCACAAATGCTTTTCGGCCACGGATAAGAGGTTCATGCCTAATTGTTCTCTTCAAATTAAATAGTTAGAAAAACGATTAATAACAGGCACAACCAAACATACCTGTGTCTTTGCGACTAAAACAACTCGAGTCCGCAGCTCTGTATCGCTGTTATCTATTGTCGTTGGGTCCACTGTTGTTCAACATTTTGGAGAAATTCCGGACCATTTAGCCACCTGTCATTAGGGTTGTACCGAGTTGGAATGCGTGCACGCGTAGCATCATCTGCAGGGTTTAAGTGGCCAGGGCACCACCTCCACTCGTTGACATCACTGACCTCTATAATTTCAGAGACACGGTTGGCGACGAACTGCTTATACATTTTATGGTCCGATTTTAACCAGCGCAACACCGTGTGGGAGTCACTCCAAAATATGCAGCGATCCACCTCTACTGCATAAATGTCACGATTGACTGTTTGAGACGTGCGCCCATAGTGGCAGCATGTAATTCCTTTTTAGGTATGGTATGGTATCGAACTGCGGAACAACTGCTTTTGCCGCCACAAATGCCACACATATATTCCCGTCAGTAAGCCACACATGCCAAGCCTTGCTCGATCGCTTCTACGAACATATGGAGCTGGATCGCAGATTTTTCAAATGATCGACCGTAACATCTCGGAATGTTTACCTGCAGTAATTTTGGCAGCTCATTCATCCATGATTTCCATCGAATATAAATTTCGTCAGGAATCATCTCATCCCACTGGATAATAAGCTTAGCAGTCATCATAATATTCACCAAAAACCTTATGGGTCGAATATTGACATATGTAAACTCAAAAGCTCACGTTTTGTTGGTTTTCGCTGGAAATTTAGAATCTCTTTTGGAATCTTCTGAAAATTAAGCTTGAAGACAAATGAATCAGATTTAGTGAGCCAGTGCATACCCAATATTCGATCATAATCTTTTTCAATTTTTACAGCATTCTCGTCGCAGGTTGTATCAGCATTCACATGTCGTAATACCTCTGCAGAATTTTAATTTATATGACGTAAATTGAATCCTCCGCATTTATGAATGTAGATGACTTCCTTGACTATTTTTATAGCCTCTTCGTGGGTCTGGAAACTGTCCACATAATCATCTACATAGTGGCGATGACATATTGCATCTACTGCCCTCGGATAAATGTCTTTATAGGTTTCAGCGTTTACATATTGAGCCACCGTAGGCGAACAGGTGGCACCAAATATGAGACGCTTCATCACATACATATCGCACCCGTTCAAAAATACTGTATTAACCTAAAAACCTTCACCTGGGGTAACAACCTTGTCGCGATGTGGGGGCTTAAGTGTGGCCGAGGCTGCCTAAGTGTGGCCTTGGCTGCGCGAACTAAAGGTTACTCCGGGGGGAAGTTGAGTCTCGTTGTAGGTCTATCTGTTGATCAGGCCTATTTAAATAACGAATGTCAATGAAGCTTCCCCCGACATGGCGATTCTTGCGATTTTAGCGCCATTAGAATATCCAACGTTGAATGCAAAAACACTTTTAAGGTCAAGGTGGTTGGAAGCAGTGCCGACGCCAGGGCACGGGTCGGTAGTAATGAAATATGTTGCCCGGTCCAACTCACGCCGTCACTGGGGTGGACTGTAGTATATTTACTGGCATACTCGTGGGACTAACATGAACAAAAAAGAAGAACTAATGAAAAAACTAAAAACAGGAAAACAAAACAATGATAACAACACTGCAAACGAAACTGATACACGAAACGATACTAATACGACATTTGAAACGGAACACAGGCTAATCCACGATAGCATTGTGAAACAACACCATGAGATCGTTTCGATGATGATGAAAACGCAGAGTCGGGTTCATCATACTCATGGTTCTACAGGGGGTGGTGTCTTGACCCCTGTAGTAGAGTCTGTGGCAAGCACACAAAAAGCCAATGGCAACCAAAACAAGGATGATGACGCGGACGAAACCAAGCGGGGCTGCATAAGCCCTCAGCCTTCAATAACAGGTGGTCACTCCAACTCTGATTCCCAAAGTGATAATAATGAAAACAACATTACCATTTTAGCAACTCCAAAAAATGACGAGGTAAATAGAATGGTCGATGAAGTAAGCGAGAGCATAGCGAAGCTATCTACACAAAAGAAACGACTCTCGGGGGCTCAACGCAGGAAGATTGCAAAGAGAAACCGTTCAGCCAAACAAGTCGAAAAACAGGACGTTCCTAAGGACCTGCCGGTGCCTCCCTCGACCTCAACAGAGGCTGAGAAGAGAAACCGATCACCGGAAGAACAGAACACTGTCAAAATAATGGCAAAGAGGAAAAAGTGTTGCCCGTCATCTGGTAATTCGGAGACGCCCAAACCCCATATTACCCAGGGGATGCAACAGCTCCAGGGACAATAGGAGGAAAGCCGATGCGATTACCGGAAAGGCGAGCACATCAGCCAAATCAACCGACAAGGAAAGGGCGCGTAAACACGAACCCTATCCAACTCGGAAGAGGAAGCTGAATGCGAACACAGGCAAAGAACCGCCATCCTACGCAAAGGTAGCAAGAAGGCACCAACTGGACGATTTCTGCTATGCAGTAATTGACAGCGGAAACCCAACTGGCTCAATACCGGATAACCAACACCAAACCGTGGAGGACCTCGTCAACACGAAGGAAATGGACCACATAATGAAGGCCGAAAGTGGACCTCCCATAGAAGTTGTCAGCAGCGGCTTCAAAGGGGAGGTACTCACTTTACAGCTGGCCTCACAACACTGTGCGGAGACTTTAAAGAAGCTGGCGGATGAAATCTCTGCCCCCTGGGAAGGCGGTAAGCTAGCCCTCGTAAGGAAGAAGGACATCCCAAGGCTGACGAAGGCTACCGTATGTATTAAAGGATGGGGCAGCAAGTTTGCATCGGACGCCATACTTAAAGTCATTGGCAAGCAAAACGCAGGACTATCCGTGGACAAATGGGTCGTTTTCCACAGGGAGGAGGGGCAGGAGGGCACACTCCTTGTGATCGGAATAGACCCGGCATCCATGGCTGGTCTCGCCAAGACTAAAGGTATGGTGTTCTTTGTGACCAAAGCTGTCTACATCAAAGTTGGCAAAGTGCCAATCGGCATGACGACCGGAGGAACACAGCCGGAGGATGCGAAGCATGACGAAGCGAGTGGAGGCTCGGCGGAGCAGACACCGCAAAACAAGAAGGAGGAAGTGGCCGAAGGCATCACAAACTCCCAAGAAGACCGGTTACTGGAGGACCAATGTTAGAGGGCATCCAGATTAACCTCCACCGGAGCGAGACGGCAACCCACGCTCTGTTGGATAAAATTAATAAAGGTAAAATACACATTGCTTTAATACAAGAACCTTGGACCACTAAAGACAAGGTTATTGGATTAAATCATATTAATTACCAACTATTCTATACGAAGACGGATCCCCGTCCGAGAACATGTATCTTATGCCATAAAAACCTTTGTTTTCTCTTCTCCCCAGAGTTGTCAACATCGGATGCAACAGTACTGAAACAGGGAGATGGGAATATATACCTGGCATCAGTATACTTGCCATATGATTCGCCGACACCACCACCTTCGTCGGAATTACAGCGACTGGTAGAGAGGGCCAAACAGACAGGTAACGAAGTATTAATAGGTAGTGACTCTAACTCTCACCACACGTCGTGGGGTAGTACTAACTGTAACCGTAGGGGGCATGCCCTAGTAGAATATTTGCATACTAACGACCTGTTCACACTGAATATTGGGAACAAAGCCACTTTTGTCAATAAGATTAGGGAGGAGGTGTTAGATATAACAATCTGTTCTGAACACCTTATAGATGAAATTCAAGAATGGAGGGTTTTAAATGAGCACTCATTCTCGGATCACAGATATATTAGATTCAGGATAACACCACCACCGAAACCGATATGCTTCCGAAATAGGACCAAGACAGACTGGGCAAAGTTCGGAAACCTACTTAAGAATCGACTAGTCCACCCTCAACTCGAATACTCTAGCAGGGACGAACTAGACGACATAGTGACAAAGACAACGCAAGCACTAGTAAAGTCTTTCGAGGACAGCTGCCCACTTCGGGAAAGAAAATCGGCCCAAGAAAAACCCTGGGTTACAGGGGAAATACGAAATCTAGGGAAGAACGTCCGTAGACTTTACAACAGCGCCACGCGTAAGAAATCACCAGTATACTGGGAGGACTACAAGAGAAGTCTCAGTGAATACAACGCAATATTGAGAAAAGCGAGACGCAACTCCTGGAGACTATTCAGTGAACAGGTGGATAGCGTCAACGATATGTCGAAGATGAAAAAATTCCTCTCTAAGACCACGTACAGGCGGAAACGCTAGTAGATGACACGGGAAAGAGAATGGATACAATGGAGCAAACACTTAGGCACCTGATGGATACACACTTTCCAAATGGGAACGCGGAACCCACAGGGGAATGGTCACAAGGTGAGAATGTAGTACATCAGTCGTCAATCATTACGGACCAAATGGTCCAAAAAGCTATAAAGAGTTTCTCCCCACATAAAGCTGCGGGACCGGATGGTATTTTCCCGGCTATCCTACAGCATGGGTTGACCAAATAACAACCCATCTGGCAGGAATTTTTTCCGCATGCTTAGACAACACGCCTATGTCAAAGCCAGATCAGTGGACACCGCACTTCATGAGGTAACCTACTACATAGAGCAATCTCTCAATGACAAACTATACACACTCGCTGTATGCATAGACATTGAGGGAACGTTCAATAATGTCCAGACCGAAACACTTGTCCAATCCTTAGACCAGTTTATGGTGGACCGGGCATTAAAAGACTGGATCAACCATATGCTAAGGAATAGATGGATAAGCTGTGGTTCCCATGATGTAAATATTAGACACCACTCCTATGGGTCCTCACTATACACAGTCTCCTAAGGAAACTTACCGACGAGGGACTTAAACCAATCTGCTACGCAGATGACGTTATAATACTTCTTAAGGGAAAGAACCCAAACCAATTATGCAGAGAGGCCGAGAGGGCACTGAGTATAGCGTATAGCGTATGAATGGGCACAGCCAAGGGGCTTAAATGTAAACCCGGACAAAACGGAAATATGTCTATTCACAAGGAAGACGAAAATCTCAGATTATGAAGAGCCACGATTCTTGGGAAAGACGATTAAAATATCCGATAAGGTTAAATACTTAGGAGTAATCCTAGATCGTAAACTGAATTGGAAGCACCACATAGAGGAAAGGGCTAATAACGCCTACAGATGCTGGTCGCTATGCAGAAGGGCTATAGGGTCCAAATGGGGCCTCAAACCGACTATGACACACTGGCTCTACAGAAGCGTAATCAGGCCTGTACTAACATATGCTTCTGTAGTATGGTGGACGGCAGTTGAGAGGAAATGTAACATCGCAACACTGCAGAGGGTTCAGAGAATGTGCTGCATTGGTATCAGCGGTGCAATAAGGACAACCTCGACAAGAGCCATGGAGACTATTTTATGTATCCAGCCAATCGAGATTAGAATCAAATACGAGGCTGCCCTTGCGGCAAAACGCCTACAAGCTACAGGTGAATGGATCAACAGGGATCTCACGTCAAAACACCAACGGATAACTGGGGCCTTAGTCGGGTACACTCAAGATACGAGTGAATCTGACCGAATACCCGAGATAAGGGTTAAGGCGAACTGCGTGACCCTAACGCCAACTAGAGACGCCTGGCAGAATGGGACCCTGACACCAATGCCAAATGGGACTTACTGCTACACGGATGGCTCAAAGCTAGGAGAAAAAACGGGTCTAGGATTCTTTATTGAAAATCCAGCAACCGAATCCCACCTACGCCTCCCGGATCATAATACGAACTTTCAGGCGGAAGTTCGGGCGATTACGGAGTGTATCAAATGGCTCGGCGATAATACAATCCCAGCCGAGGCAAATATATTCACGGATAGCCAAATGGCAATAAAGGCAATATCATCAGAAACTGTAAAATCTAGAACGGTCCTTGACTGTAAGAAGGTGATAAACGACTACTCTATGCACGGCAGACTCAACATCATCTGAGTGCCGGGGCACAGCGGGGTAATCGGCAACGAGAGAGCGAACCTCCTGGCAAAGAAAGCCAGGGAACTCCAAACGGTGAGCCTAGATGGAGCGAAACCCTTTGGGGTGACGAAGGCTGAGTTAAATAAATGGGCGGAGTCGGCACATATAGCCCAGTGGAACCGGGAATCAGTAGGCAGGATGACAAAGATCCTATGGGGAGACCCAGATGGATCGAGGACAAAAGGTTTGCTGAAACTAGGAAAAGCCGAAATGGGCAAAATGATGGGAGTCTTAACGGGGCATTCGGGATTACGAGCCCACCTGTACCGTATTGGACTAGTGGCGAACAGTGACTGCAGGGCATGCATGGAGGACGATGAGACGTTGGAGCACTTCTTATGCCACTGCCCGGCCTTCACACAAGCTAGATCGAGATATCTTTCGGATAGTACGATACCGGACATGACCAAACTTGTGGGTATGGACTGGAACAAACTAAGGAATTTCGTGAATAGCACCGAATTCCTATAAAGGACATAGTGAAGTAGTAGGATAAACTTAGAGCGCACAACAGGTCGAACTTAGCGGCTTAAGTGTATGTCTTACTGACATGGGAAGGTTTAGAGTGCTCCTTCTGAACACTCAACACCACGCCCCTCTTTTCGAACTAACTAACTAACTCAAAAACTTCAAAGTGTTCAGGAGAGACAAAAAACTGTTTTCTTAATGCTTAAGGAATTTTCCATTAACAAAAGTTTGGCAATATTTAGAAACCCCATCAATTATTGTATTGCACCACATAACCTTTTTATTTGTTTATTGTTTGCAGATAGTGTTATAAATTGTTTTTTGCCAAGATAAAATAAAAAAATTTTGAGTTAATACAGTATTGTTGAACGGGTGCGATATGTTTCAATTAGGTTTTCAACATTACCTGACCGCCACAAAAAACGTTGACTATTATAGTCTTCTTTCCTCACACCAATCTGGTGGAACATTTCTTCTATGTCTCCATTGACGGCTACAGGACCTTGACGAAACTTGTATAGAATGGCAATGAGTGGTTGATTCAAGTCAGGCCCAAACAGCAATGATTTATTTAGAGAAATACAGTTTACCTCTGCTGCCGCGTCAAAAACTAGTCGTATGCCGGGCTTATTGGCATTTTTACTCCAAAATGGGGAATGTACAAAGTTTTTGCAGTGAGTTCCTGAGCTTCCTGCGGGTTTAGACGGCAAGCATACCCTTTAGCAATGTAATCTTCAATTTTCTGACAATATTGTTGAGCATAAACAGGATCCCTTGACATTTTCCTCTCAACGCCACCCAAACGTCGCAATGCCATTGGATATGTATCTGGAAAAGGTAGCCAATTTTCTTTCCAAAGTAGGGCAACCTCGTACCTGGAACAGATTTTTCTAGTGGTGCTTTTCAGAATGTCTAGTGCACGAGAGTCATCTTTCGACATAGCAGGTTTCAATCCCGGTTTTACGCCAAATGCTTCTATTGCAAAATAAGAAGATACTAATTCATTCAACTCACGATATTTATGTTCTACATTCACTTTCCCAGTACACATCCGCAAAAGAGTTTTCGATATACCATATTGCAAGGGCCCATAGGCGACCCAACCCAATCTTGTCAAGGCAGCAATTGGACCACACCCTGTTCTGGGAGTTTCAATGGGCACCGTCAAGTATGCGTGAGAAAGTCTGATAATTATTTGCGGCTGCACATCTACATAGATTGGCAATGGCAATTCTGATAAATATGAGTTTTTATTAGCGAACTTACTGGCATAAAAAATTTGATGCGGCAATGACAAATTATCCGATGTAAATATGTTCGACATTTTATATTTCGTTGCGCCTTCTTGTACACCGCTTACCATTAATTCAATAATTTCCGATTTCTAAATAAATAAATGGTTTCCCGTTACATCCCATGAAGGGATTAGAGAGAGCTTCTCACAACCAGTGAGCTGTGCGCGTTCTAGTTTTACACTCACTGATTGGGACCTAAAGTTTTACACCGGTTCCGAACGGTATTTTGAAAGCTTTTTCATGGCTAAATACTCGATAGTGTCGCCGTCACTAAGCGAGGTGACCGTCGTCGAAAGAAATTTAAGAGTAGGCATCGAACCCACGTCCTCATGCACAAAATCCGCGCACACTACCATTGCACCACCGACGGCCGTTTTCTCACTTGACGATTTATTGTTGAGCCATTGTAGGTCTAGCGAACTTGGCTTGCCAACAATGCCCAGCTGTTTGGCAATTTTGCTGTCAACAATAGATGCATTTGCCCCGTCATCGATAAATGCAAATGTACTCACTTCACTGTGGGGTCCATACAATTTGAATCGAATCACTTCAAAAAGCACATCATTAGAAAAATGCACACTGTTGTGGCAAACTACACGATCTTGCGGTGTGGGTTGTGAAAGCGGGGCTAATGTTGACTGCTGCTCCATTTGTTGATTATCACTGTGCAGTAATTGGTGATGCTGTCTACCACATTCACTTATGCTGCATCTTTTCTTTTTATGGCACAACATCGTTTGGTTACCTCTCTTCAAGCAAGAAAAAGAAAGTCTGAACTGCTTCACATAGGCCCAGCGATCATTTGCTGAAAATGTCAAGAATTTCTTACAGATTTCAAGAGACTTACATCCACCATTACATAAAAGGCATTTTCTCTCTACAACATTCACAATCTTACGTGCGTTGAAATTAGGTGCAGCTTGGCGTTTGGTTACAGTTCCTGCTGAAGTAGTTGGCAAAGAATCTGAAACCATGTTAATAATGCCATTTGCTAAAATCGATTACCGTCGGGGCCCGTTCGAGAGCTATACATTTCTCTGCCCACTGAAGTTGACGCGCAGTTGGCAGCTTTGCCACAAGTTCACTCAAGAGAGTTGGGTTGGAGAGATGGTGTTTGCCATTTGCATGTGTCAAAAAAGTCGCCATGATATTGATGCTGTTGGCAAAACTCACCACTTGATCCAGATTGTCCTCGGCAATCGGTTGAATTCTTCTCAATTTTTCAATCTGGCTTTTGATCAATTGTTCGGGTCGGCCATACGTTTCTCTTAACACATTGATAATGGCGGCGACATTCGAGGAGTTTGACAAGAGAGCTTCAACCGTCTCTCGGGTTTTGCCTGAAATTGAGGATGTACACTTTGCGGAAAGTGGTCATTCAGTTCCCCATCAGGAATACCTTCTCGAGTGCGACTGGAAGCACAAAATTCACTCCTTATTGCAGTTATACTATTTTTTACCTGATGATGGCTGGATACCATTAATTCCTGTAGGGAATGCTTTTGCCGTTGAAACTCCTTCTTCATGTCGTTTAGCTGCAAATCAAATTTTCTCATCACATTTTCCACTGATAGGCTTTCCCCTTGACGTTGGCTTTTGGCATGGCTAGTAGATGGCACGGGGTTCGTTGGCTGTGGAGTCAATGATTGGGCTTGAGGCTGACTGTGGGCTGCTTGTGGTGTCCACGGATGCGGGCGTGGCTGGTGTTGAGCGGTATTCGTGGCGTTTAATTGTGGCTAGAGTTGCACTGTATGCGCTGCATTCGATGGTGTCTGACTTTGGGCTGTAGATACGGCATTCGATTGTGGTGGAGTATTCATATTTTTGGTTTCGACAGTACTCTGTGACTTTTCCCCAATGTTTCGTATTTTTTCGGCGGAATTCCCTTAGAGCTTCTTTGGCTTACTCTTCTTGGCGTGGTTTCGGACTCCGACATAGAACAAGACACAGAATAAAATATTGTAAACCGCAGGTTACAATTGACGGGCTGTCTCCGCTGCAAGCGGCAGAACAAACAATTTAACTTTAGGCGTTGCTTTAATAATGAAGAGTTTATTCTCTAGTTTATTAACAAAAATAAAATACAAAGGACTTTGGTTAAGAAAGTTTAAAAAGTTGACGTTATTTTACTTACGTGGTTTCTTGCTAGCAGTCTTAGCGCAGATTATTTTATGATTTGCAATTTCAATTTAAGTGAAGGTATGTATTTCTTTTCACTCAACCAACGCTACTAGCAAGTACCCGTTATTGAGAACTTTGACAGAATGTTTACGTTCATTAAACTTTCGAAATAAAATACATAAGGTTTAGTGCATTAATAATAGTAGTCTCCATAGAACAGCAGGTTTCAAAAAATTTACATTGTATTTTGTATTTTATTTTTTACTTTTATTGTTGGAATAAAACAAAATACCTGTTATCTTATTTTTTTGGCCGTAGTTCGTTTCCGTTTTTGCATATTTTTGCATCCGTTTGACAGCTCTATAAACGGGGTTTAAACAATAACAAGTATTTAGTCTTAATTTGAGATAATTTATAATGTTATGTTTTCGAAGCGGGGTTTTTTTTTAGTAGAAGAACTGTGTCAAAATATGATCTGATTATTAAAAGAGCTTACTTTCGTACTCAAGCTACAATCCCATTTATCCTTTTACTGACAGGATATATTAAATTTCAAAAATGTTTATAGGTATTTTTGTTATCTATGCATATGTCTACATTGTGATTACCAATGTGATAAACTCCGTATTGTGATAGGATTATGAGGATATTCTTTACATCGTGCCCGCGGTTAGAAGGGAAAAATCGCATTGTTTGTTCAGTATACTTTTTACTATCTTTTTAAAAATCTTGATGATAATCTTATCTTTATGAGTGCATACTGTAATATCGGTCATATTCTGACATATTGACGCTTTTTGTAAAGAATGCCGATTCGAAATTACGTATATAAATTTCCAACGATTTATATTCTATTCAGATCGAATAATTACACTGTGCTAATTTAAAAACGTAACAAGCAGGCTACCCAGTGGTTAAAACTAATTCGAGTCCAGTGGTACCAACCGTTTTTCTAGGTTGGCTTTTGTTTTCGAGATAATTGGTACTTGGAACGATAATTTTCGATCTCAAATATCTCGAAAATAAGAGGCACCCTAGGCAAATGGTTAGGACAACTGGGTTCAGCATACTCGAATTAGGTTTTCCCACTGGGTCCCCCGCTTGGTACAAAAAGCTCCACAGTGATATTGACAGAAATATGCGCAATTACAAACTCAATGTGGTTTAACAGCGGTAAAATTTTGATATATACCGTTAGTTAGCAATATAAATGTGAAGTTCCCCATAAGCATTATCCATCGCATAATACTTGATAATAACCCTTCTCCGTCCACTAAATAGTTTTATGGGGTATTATCGGTAATATAAATAATGCGTAGTACAATTCAAAGTATATAACTGATATAAAATATATAACTGATATAAAAAGTATATAACTGATATAAAATACAAACAACTGTATTATTGCAAACTTAATCGGTAATTGAAAAAAGTCGATTTTCATTCCCGATTAATCGATTATGAAAATCGAAACGAAAGTAGTTGATCGTTTAATCGAGAATCGATTTTCGGATTTGGTTACCAATCACTAGTTCGATCCCTGCTCTGACCACCTTAAATTTATTTCGACGGCGGTCACCGCGACACTATCGAGTATTTAGCCATGAAAAAGCTTCTCAAAATACCGTTCGGAATCGGTGTAAAACTGTAGGCCCCTGTCTAGAAACTAGAACGCGCACAGCTCACTGGTTGTGAGAAGCTCTCCCTAATCCCTACATGGGATGTAACGGGAAACCATTTATTTCTTTATTAACTTTACCAATTTATAAAAAAATTCAAAGATTTAACATTTACTTGCATTGAATGCATTATTTGTTCTTTTTTTCATGAAATGAGAATCTGCTGCTTTTTTGTTTCTCAAATTCTTGTCTCTCACGATTTTGATTTCAGAATGTTTCAAATTCGCCAAACGCGACAACACTTTAAAATACGATCATGACTATGCGTTAGTGGTCACACAAACAATATGATTATATACTCGTATAAATCTAGTTCATTCACGCCAAGCGCGGTTTAAATACTTGTGTTTTTAATACTCTCACTCATACGATAGGGATGGGGGTATATATCATTTAATACGAAAAAAAGTGTAACGCACAGAAAGAGCCATATTAGACCTTTATTATCTTTGGACGAAATTCGTTTTAGGACTTTTTAAGACGATTGAGCCATGTCCAGTGACTATTATTTGTCCGAATTTAGTTTGGGATTGAAAATCGGCATTCTGACCAGGCCCGTTCTGGAACCTCCCACACAAATCGACACATAGAACAAAATAATATTTTGTACAAAACTCTTTTCTGGAATATGTGATTAGCTTCAACCCACATATTGGTTACTAACCTGTGAATGTCTACTTTAGTGGTGGGACATGGGACTGTCCGTGGAGGTGGAAAGTTTCTGATTGCCATTCACTTGGGAGTGGCCAGAAATGATTCCTTCATTGGGCAGTCCAAGCAGCTCACTACTTCCACGCAGTATGTCCTGGGCAATGGCTTTTCAGAAACCTCCGTTAGCTAGCTAGAGTGAGAAGGCGAAACAAATGAGCATCAAATCAGGTTTAGTAGGTGACTGATGTCACTGAAGCTCATCAAACAATCGGGCATATTCTTTTGTCCTTAGAAGGCGGATGAGCCAAACATACGGGCCAACGGCGGATAGAAACTAAAAGAAGAAAATCCAGGTTCAACATATCGCATCCTGGTCAGCGTCTGATCCATAATGGGCGGCTGCAATCAAATATCCTGGCAGTAGGTAAAATGCAAAAACACGGTGGGCTGGATTTGCCTCCCGCCACCGTTCATAATGGCAGTGAAAATACGTAAACGAACAAGAGAACATAAACAACCCCTATTTGTTGACGACCCCCGCAAACGTTATAAGGACCACGATTTACGGATATGCACTTGCAATGTAAGAACTCCATGAAAAAAAACATGAATTTGGTTGTGGATTTGTAGTTGGCAAAAGACTGCGACATCTAGTCTCTAGGTTCAATCCTGTGAGTGAACGAATAGCCACAATCCGCATAAAAGCGAAATATTTTTATATTTCCCTAATTTGTGTGCATGCCCCGACAGAAGAGAAAGATGATGATGCCAAAGACATATTCTATGAGCTCCTAGAGGAAACGTATGACCGCTCCCCTGGCCATGACATTAAGATTGTACTAGGAGATTTTAATGCCAAAGTAGGAAGGGAGAATGTGTTTAATGCAACTATTGGCAATTTCAGTCTTCATGCTGACAGTTCCGACAACGGTATGAGACTGATTGACTTTGCCGCGGCAAAAAACATGGTCATTAGTGGCACAAGATTCCAGCATAAAGACATCCACAAGGCTACTTGGGTATCCCCTGATCAAAGAACTAAGAACCAAATTGATCACGTGGTAATTGATGGAAGGCACTCATCCAGTGTAATGGACGTACGAGTGATCAGAGGAGCTAACATCGATTCTGATCACTACCTGGTAGCAGCAAAGGTTCGCACAAGATTAAGTAGAGCGAAAATCGTACGAAACCAGACGCAGAGGAAGCTGGACATCGGAAAGCTGCAATTACCAGAGGTAGCCACAGCCTACTCAAGGAAGCTCTCACAACTTTTGGCACAGAACCCACCCCATCCCGATGACGATCCTGATGCGCAGTGGAAACCCATTTCCGACTCTATAAAAACTGCCGCAACAACCGTACTTGGTTCCGTGGTACGATGAAGAGTGTCGCATAGCAAATGACGAAAAGAACGCTGCACGTATGGTAATGCTTCAGTCAATTGCTACGCGAGCTGCAACAGAGTGGTATAGGGAGAAGAGAAAGGAGGTAAACCGTCTCTTTAGGCGTAAGAAACGGCAGTGGAGAAAACGCGAGAGTGAGAAAATTGAGACATACAGAAGGAAGAACGAAGCCCGAAAATTCTACCAAAAAGTTAAAAACGGAACTAATGGACATGGTTCAGGGCCCCCCTTCTGTAAAGACAAGGACGGAAATCTCGTCGCAGATGTGCAGAGCATGTTGGGAATATGAAGAGAGCATTTCTCCGCGCTACTAGTACCTGAGATATCCGATGACGATGGGACAATCGATCACAATATGGACGACGACGTCGATTGCCCCCATCCTAACCAAGACGAGGTCAGAACGGGCAATAGCTTAAGAACAACAAAGCCGATGGATTACCGGCGGAGCTGTTTAAGGCTGGCGGCGCTGAGCTGATAAGGTGCATGCATCAGCTCATTAGCAAAATTTGGTTAGATGAATGCTTGCCCGGCGATTGGAGTCTCAGTGTACTATGTCCCATATTTAAAAAAGGTGACCCGAGTATTTGTGCCAACTACCGTGGAATAAGCCTTTTATCCATAGCATATAAGGTTCTATCAAGTATAATGTGCGAAAGACTAAAACCAATTATCGCTGACCTGATTGGACCATACCAGTGTGGCTTTAGGCCTGGAAAATCGACAACTGACCAGATTTTCACGCTACGCCAAATCCTGGAGAAGACACACGAAAAACAAATCGACACCTATCATCTATTTATCGATTATAAAGCAGCCTTCGATAGTCCGATACGGGAGAAACTCTATGAAGCAATGTCTGAGCTTGGTATTCCTGCAAAACTCATACGCCTTTGCAGGATGACCTTGACGAACACCAAATCCGCAGTGAAAGTTGGTAAGGATCTTACCGAACCTTTCGAAACTAAGCGAGGCCTCAGGCAAGGCGACACCCTATCGTGCGATCTCTTTAACATCTCAATGGAGATCATTATGAGAAAAGCTGCAGTCAATATGAATAAAACCATCAGCAGCAAAAGTCACATGCTGCTCGCGTGACAAAAGTCACATGCATCTGCCGTGAACAAAAACAACAACGTCAGCCTTGAGATCAAACGGAGAATTGTGCTTGCGAATAGATGTTATTTTTGGCTAAGCAAGCACTTTAGAGATAAAGCCCTCTCTCGAGTAACAAAAGTCCAGCTGTACCAGACTCTCATTCAACCTGTCTTGCTTTATGGCGCAGAATCCTGGGTCCTATCGCAAGCAGACGAAACATCTGTAGGAGTCTTCGAGAGAAAAATACTCCGAAAAATTTATGGCCCTATAGTGCACAACGGCGAGTATCGGCGACGCATGAATCATGAGCTGTATGAGCTTTATCCTGACATTGACATAGTTAAGCGGATCAAGATAACGCGATTGCGCTGGCTAGGCCATGTCAGTAGAATGGATGAAGATGAACCAGCGCGAAGGCTTTTCGAAACCGAACTCGAAGGAAGACGAAAAATAGGAAGACCAAGACGCCGCTGGAGGGATCAGGTTGACGAATCCCTGCGTACACTTGGTATTGCCAACTGGAGAGATAAAGCAAACGATCGAACTGGTTGGCGAAATATGTTATCTTCGTTTTGTAAGGTCCCTGACCCCCCGGGGTTGTCCGAGACCGGATAAGTAAGTAAGTAAGTAAGTCTACTTTAGTGGAGAAAATGGGCGAGATTGCCACGCTTATTGAGGTACCTCTCATACCAAAGCTTAGTCGTCGTCCGGGTTGTCAATCCGATAAATCGCGTCAAACACTTCCGATTGTAATGAAATTGGGTACAAGGCCTCACGTCATCAAACGACAGTCGCCAATTAAGACAAGGGTGATTTTTTCACGCTCATTTTGGAATGTAACTCCCATACAAAAGTTGCTTGGTCGTCTGGTTTGTTCGGCACGAGAAGTCCCCAAAACCGAACTAATATATGAAATTTTGTACTAGAACATATTTAGCCAAATGCCACTCTCCTCTGTAAAATCAGCGGTTTTGCCACTCCCATTCTGGTACCGCCCACACAAGTTGGACAGATGGTACTATGGAAATGATGTAGAATGAGAGACCAGAGAAGACAGGAACTAAGTTTAAATAGTCGTTATTGATACTAATGACAGCTAAATTATGTTTTATGTTGTTTGCATTGAACGAAAATACGCATTCTGTCTGTTTTATGTCCAACCAAAGTGTAAAATTGGTAAAATACAGCAGCAAATCGAACTCGATGAAATGGCCTACTACCTCGTCGTCATGAAGAGGCAGCGAAGAGAGTAATAGAGGCTCTTAAGTATAAGAGCATAAACCATAGACTAATACATACCTAGATAAACTTATTCTCTCATCTGACGTTTCATTTCACACTCTTCGTGATGCGGTCGGTGTGATAGAGAGATGTTTGACGAAAAGTGATATACACCAGGTGGAATTACAATAACTTCTTGATTTAATTTTTCATGCCATTTTGGCGAAAAACTGTGAAATTTAAATGTGTTTTAAACTTTTGATGTGTTAACATCTATACGCGCGCCTCTAGGGCAGTAAACTATCAAACTAATACATACGCAAGTGTTAGGTTTGTAAGAGTAAATCATCGTTTGTTTGTTCGTTGCTTGGCAGTCGGTATCGAAAGTGATTATTGGGCGATTTTCATATAATTTTCCCACGCGATTTTCTCCGGAAATTCATAGCCGATTTTATTAATTTTTGGATTAAAAAGCTAGTGCGGGTTTCGACGAAGAGTTTAGGCCAAAAATTAAGGCGATCTGATATCGGCGAGCCGAGATTTAAGTGTTTTAATTTGGAGTATTAATTTGGAGTAATATTAAAAAAGTGTTTATGTTGATCAATCGGTTTTGTCTTATCATCGTTTGTTTGTTCGTTGCTTGGCAGTCGGTATTGAAAGTGATTATTGGGCGATTTTCATATAATTTTCCCACGCGATTTTCTCCGGAAATTCATAGCCGATTTTATTAATTTTTGGATTAAAAAGCTAGTGCGGGTTTCGACGAAGAGTTTAGGCCAAAAATTAAGGCGATCCGATATCGGCGAGCCGAGATTTAAGTGTTTTAATTTGGAGTATTAATTTGGAGTAATATTAAAAAAGTATTTTATGTTGATCTTCGGTTATATCGTACGAATATAACAATGTATGTATGTATGTACAAGTGTCTGTTGCTTTGCATTCTTTGACTTTTGTGGGAATAAAACAAAAAGTATTGAGCAAGAAAATAATGACACATGTGCTTGCACTGGGTCTTTAAATAATTTTAAGTATTAATATTATTTAACTGTAACGTCATCATATGATTGAACGCTGTTTTCTATTTTCCAATGTAACATTTACGAATGTGTTCATAGAAATCGAACAGGTACCGTGTAGCAAAAAGGTGTTAACACATCGCCCGTGAGTTCGAACACTCATTGGATTTTTTTTTATTGACTGTTATTGTTAGCATACATTTGTGTTGTATTTAACACATTAATTTTAACACACAAAACGAAATGCCGTTGTTGTTATTTTGTTCGTTGTTTTGAACCATTGCCTCTATCTGGTATTAGTAAAGCAATTCTTTTCAACATCAAACGTATACATCACACGAGGACAAATGTCAGAAATTTGGTGAGTGACAGATTTTCTCTACCCATATTTACTCTATGGCATAAACAGTGCAACTAACACAGCTGTATTTGTATCACAAACACATATATTTGGATCACAAACACATTGAATAACATTTTAACCATTATGGCTCCTACATGTAATATTGTATATATACATTTCATAATGTACATTTCTTCCACAGCATGATTGAGGCACCGAATAGCACCTCGAGCGTGAAACAATAATATTGTCGATGGTAATGCTCTGTTTTGTTGTTTTGTAATGATAAAACAAAAACAAATCATGCCAGTTTAAAACCAATGGTTTTTGGAATTGATAAAAAAGAGGTGTGCATGAAAGTGTCCAATGTTAGTGCTTGGTATTCTTCAAACATATGTATAAAGGAATTGTCATTAATATGATGAGTGTTGCTAGATATATATTTTTGATGAATTTACCGAAAACATACCAAAAACGTCTGCTGATATTATATCATTTATTATTTTATATTATTTAAAAAGGTCTTGAGCTTGAATAAATTTAGAAAATTGTAAGTTTAGAAAACAGACCGAGTAAGTCTAGTATAGTAATTAGTCTATGGCCCTGGCATTATTTTTCGGGGGATTTTTTTCAATTTATCTTTGTGTATTTAGTTTTTGTCTTGATTTTGAGATTTTATGGTAATTACCATAGACGAATTTAGTATAGACACATTACGTCTCTCATCTGGCGTTTAATTTCTCACTCTTCGTAGTAGGTTTCCTAGAGTAGCAGACCTTTAAAACGCGAAAAAAATTTCATTTTTCAACGCGAAAGATTTTCACGCGTTTTGAGATTTTATTTAGCCCTTTAAGCATGAAACACAGAGACGACGACAGGCTACATGAACACACGACTACAAATGCCGCTGACTGCAAATTTAGACGTGTGGCAGCTACTGAATTATTTTCAAGACGGCAACTGCAAAGTAAACAGCTGATCTGTAATGTTGACGTTTGTGTCATTGTGTTATTTGTGTTAGAAGAAAATAAAATGTCTGGAGAATATTTAATAAATATTATTACAAACATAACAAAAATTGTGAAAACAGTTGATTATTCTGTCAGTGGTGCCACTTCAGGCATTGACAGCTCTAACCTGTTGATTGTTGCCCACACAAATAGAAATTAGTTTAATTCAACTACAGCTACATAAGTAGCATAGACAACAACCTGCAGTCGTGTCGCCTTGCCGTCGTTAAAATATTCACTTGCATATAAACGCATGTATTTTATTTTTGACAGGTTGTGGTCGGTAGCCTGCCGTCGTCTATGTGTTTCATGCTATAGCCCGATTTCTATATAACACCAATTTGCTAAAGAATGTTGAATTCTTTTGCTTCGACCGTTTACTTCTATTTTTGTATTGGTTATTACGCTTAAAGCACAGTTACAATGGGAGCGATCATTTTTGATAGTGTTCACAATGGAAGCGAAAATTTAAAAAAAAATTACACAACCTACTAGAACTATTAAAATCTGCCTGTACCTATTGGACATCCCCTTATTTTTGAAATTTTTGAGATTTTTCTGTTTGTTTTCGTTATTTGGCGCGTTTTATCACTTTTTGGGAACTTCGACGGCGCGTTTCGTTCCTGCAGAGTTGGCATCACTGATTATAACTAGAGTTTTTCTTTCTCTCAGCAAATTTCTGACGTTTGGCCTGGGGGTGATTTGAAGGTAGGATGTTGAAAAGAATTGCTTTACTAATACCAGATAGAGGCAATCATAGACGAATATAGGTATAGATACATTTATTCTCTCGATAAATTAAACGTCATTGGTACGGTAGAAAGTAAACATTGGATGGTCGAAAACATGGGTTCAATGGCAAAATAGTTGTGTTAAATACGATACAAATGTATACCAACAATAAAAGTTAACAAAAAAGTGCAAAATACATTTAAAATTTTCAGTTCTACACCAAAACGACATGAAAAAGTTAAGTGAACATATTTTGTAACTCCACCTGGTGTAAGTTAATTTTAAATTTAATTTCTCTCATTTCCACAAACCTACGACGAAGACTGTGAAATGAAACGTCAGATGAGAGAACAAATGTATCTATACCTATATTCGTCTATGGAGGCATTGAACCATTGTCAAAATAACAAAAACAATTTATGGTAGGTTTGTTCAAATGAGAGAAATTCGACGAAAATTAACTTACAGCAGGTGGAGCTACAAGAACTGTTGACTTAACTTTCAATTTCGTTTTCGCATAGAACTGTGAAATTTAAATGTATTTTACACTTTTTTGTTTACTTTTATCGTTGGTATACATTTGTGATGTATTTAACACAACTATCTTGATTTTGACATTTCATGGTAATTACCATAGACGAATTTAGTATAGACACATTCAGCCCGATTCTGAATACTCCCCGGGAGATAATTCCCGGGGAATTAATTTTTCCCGAGAATAAAACCCTCATATTCTAAACAGACGGGGAATAGAATAATAAGGGAGAGAGAATTTCGAATTTTCGAAGTCAGCTGGTTTGCTTTATGACGTTTGGTTTTGGTTGTTAAATGCAAATCATTTTAAGCAAATAAAACTTAATTAATAATAGAAATAAGTGAAAATGTACACCACAGCCTTTAGAAAGGCAGCAGAAGAACGACCGGGAGCAGGAGAAACAACAACAAACGTTTGCAAGGAGATAGGGCTTAACTCTAGTTGAGGGACATTTCTTGGAATGGAATCAAAATTTTATCATCAATATAGATTTTTAAGCTGAGCTGAAATATATTTTTGTTGTACGATCGGCCCATCTTCTTGAGATATGGGCTTGCGAAGTTTGAGTGTATAGTCGGCTATATCTCTGAAACTACTTTTCTGACCTTGTTGAAATTTATGCCATTAGAAAGGTCTTTTCAAACTCTACAAATACGGTTAAAAGTATTTTACTTGTTATTAACCCATTGTGGAATAGTTAAAAAAAATGATTTTATAACCTCACTTTTTTCTTTAAAATCATTATTTTTCAAAAATAGACCGTAGTGTTGCTACATTTTTTCTACACACCGGAAATAGAGAAGATTTCAGGCTTTCTTTCAAGGTATAATACGGCTCAGTAGCCCTTGAAAAACCGGGGATATAAAAAGTTAAAGTTTTATTATCAAACTTTCATTAAAATATTAATAATTATTTTAAAACAATCGCGCGACTTTACCACATATCGACCTAAGGTACAGAGAGAATTTATACTCCCCTGCCTGAGCCAAGGTGAAATATAAATTTAACGATTTTCAAAAATTTATTTTCATTTCAACGTTACGGAAAAGAGATTAAAAAAATGGCGCTGGTCCATATTTTCCGAAATATAGACTTCCAAAGCTTGAATATATAATCGGGCATAAGTCAGCCATTTATTATCCGATCCGATCAGTACCATTACAAAGGCCTTTTTAAACCCTATAAATCTGTGTATAAACATTTCAATCTATATTAACCAATTGGGGAGCAAATTTAGAAAAAAAACATTTTTTAACCTCACTTTTTTGATATACATTTTATTTTCAAAAAATGCTCTATTATATTTCTTTTTTGGTAGGATCCGATAATAGACAAGATCTTAACTTTTTTTAGGGTATAATATTCACCGATAACTCTTCAAAGACCGGAGATATTAAAGTTCATAGTATTTTTGTGTTATAAAGCTTTCTGCGTGGCTTAGGGATTTTCTCGTCTGGTGCGAGTCCAACACCCGCTTAGTGGCTTTGGCATAGTATTTTTGTGTTAAATCGCGCGATTTTTTATAAATAATTTTTTAATTGTGGTGAAAAAAGTGGACATGTATTCAAAACATTGAACTTAAATGTCTCCCGTTTTTGATGGGATATTGCTGAGAATTATACATTAAAAAAGGCAAAAGTCTTGTCTATTATCGGAGTCTACCAAAAAACTACCAATTTTTTGAAATAATGAATTTTTATTAAATAAAGGAGGTTACCAAATATTGTTTTTTTAATTATCCCCAATGGATTAATAAAAATAAATATGTGCATACACAGATTTATAGAATTAGGAAAGACCTTTGTAATGATACTCATTTCTACTAACTTTACTAACCTCTTTTAAAACTTTTGAACTCAGTGCAGACGCTTTTCTCGGTGGTGACATTTTGGTGTAGATATGAGAGTTGGTGCTAAACTAAATTTATTCCGTAGAATAATGCCATAATATTGATGAAAATAAAAGTAATTATTAAATTTTTAATAGAAAATATTAAATACTTACATTTTTGCGCAGCACTCCCTAGCAATTTGTTGGCGGAATTACTCCCAAAAGTTGTTTTTACATTCTCCATTTTATTGACATTTAGAATACCTACTTTTTTCTCGGGGAAAAATTTCCCTTTTTCAATGTTCGTTTAGAATAAGGGAAAAGGGAATAGGGAAAAAACTCCCAGGGAGATTTTATTAAGAATAGGGGAACAGGGAATAGGGAAAAAATTCCCCGGGGATTGCTATTGAAAATTGGGCTGATTAATTCTCTCATCTAACGTTTCATTTCAAACTCTTCGTAGTAGGTTTGTGCAAATGAGAGGAATTCGACGAAAATTATTTAACAGCAGGTGGAGCTACAAGACCTCTTGACTTAACTTTTCCATTTCGTTTTCGTATAGAACTATGAAATTTAAATGTATTTTGCCCTTTTTTGTTGACGTTTATCGTTGGTATTTTTACTACTATTTTGCCACAAAAACACGAAATGTGGTTGTTGTTCCTTTGTTGGACGTTGTGTACTATTGCCTCTATCTGGTATTATTGAAACCATGCTTTCCTCCATCCAATGTTCAGTTGCAACCACACCTATCCCACCGTTTACACATGCAAGTAAATTGTTGCAAGTTGAGAATACGTATTATCATCGAAAATTTCGAAAATTATTGAAAACACAAGCTAATTTTAGTAGTGTCTACACGGTCAAGTGCAAGTTTTTTTACAAATGTCGTCGAAGGCAAAAGTCATCGTCAAATTAGCTGTTCATCACGATTTAGAGAAATTCCAGTATTGCCATGTATTCAACATCTGGAAAAAAATCGGTGCTAATGTTTTTTTCTTTTAAAACTTTCTAAAGCTTATGAAATTCATATTTTTAATTACCATCAACATATTTTGCGTTGTGCTTTCTTATTTTTACGGCAAGATTAACGCATTTTCGGGATTATCAACGTTTTTTTCTTATGTAGTTTGACATTTATAATCCCGAAAAAGCGATACTCTTGGTAGGAGTAACTGCAGTTTAACGCATTTGTTCCTAATCTTTGCCGTTTACACCACCCAATTTGAGATTAAATTGGCATTTCAATTAGTAACACCGTGCAAGATTACAGATTTACACCAAACAAGATTAACGAATTTCGAAGGTTAACTCCGTTAACCCGCGCTAACCCAGAAGATTACTCATACAATTTTAATCTGTAGAAACTGAAGTTTAAAACTTAACCTCATTTTAAACTGCTGTATATTTTGATGCAACACTGTTACAATGGCCATCGGTGGTGCAATGGTTAGTGTGCGCGCCTCTTGTACAGGAGATCCTGGGTTCGATTCCTGCTCCAACCACCTTAAAACTGTTGTAAAACTGTTGGTCCCAATCAGTGAGTATTAAACTATAAAGCGCACAGCTCACTGGTTGTGAGAAGCTCTCCCCAGTTCCTTCATGGGATGTAATGGGAGACCATTTTTTTTACTGTTAGTTACTAAAAAAATGCAACCATAATAAAAACATACACAAAAATCGACTGTCTGACAGACGGAAGCCGATCGAAAATTTTTAGACGCGTCGCCGCCACCAAAACTTTTTTGAAGCCCACGCCCCCGCCGATATAAATGGCTCTTCTTGATTTAAACTGTGAGCCGATTCTATCGATTGGCCCGATTTGAGCCAATTTTAAAGTTTCAGTTATTTCAAAAACATCCCAAATTTAGCTAAACTGGCAATAAGTGTGTTTTTTTATCCCGCTAAAGTTAATTATAGCTTAATTTGTACGGGACAGCTAAGCGATATTAAGTGGCATTTCAATTTCCCACTTAAATTCCGACTTGTGCAATGACAATGTTGCCACATGTTACGTTTCAAGAAATGGCAACAAAAAGTTATCTTAGATAAATTTTGTTATCATTTCTTGCGAATGAAAATGTTATCAAGGAGAATCCCAAAAGCACATTTTAAGTTCATTAAAATTATTTTGTTTAATCGAAGTCTAAGTATACTTTTACATCTCTAAATTTGAAGGATAGACTTTTATTTCCGATAGAAAACAAAATTGGAAATTAATTTTTCACAACAACGCTCGGTAAATGTTATACATATTGATCATGGTAGAATTATCTACCAGGTATAGTCGTTTAAACAGGTGATGACATTTTTTCTATGTCATTTTTCATTTAACTTGTCAAAATCTTATGTATTTTGTTTTTATTCTTTTTGTATTCTTGTATTGTTGGTATATATTTGTGTAGAGTTTGACAACTGGAACGAATGAACGAAAATAAAAAGTCTGTGGTTGCTGCTTACAACTACAACAACATGTGCTGATACCATGTATTTGTTGACACTGTGTTGGCACGAGTTGCCATATCGAATTTTTTTCACCCATTGCAGCAAATGTTGCCCCATGTCGTAGTATTAAGTGTGGATCGTTTTATTTGTAAAGTCGTAAGTGGCGATAGCTTAATGGAATAAAAAAACAGCCTTAATATTGTCTCGGCGCGGAGTTTGTCTAAGCACAGAGTTGCCAACTGAACTGCCATTTTAATCTCAAAATTTAGTAGTGTAAACGGCACCAAGTTATCGCTAACCTGGCCGCGATAAACGGCGGGTAGATGGGTTATAACACCTCGTCGAGACAAAATTATTGAAGACGGCGGCACAAGAAAAAATTAAATTGGAGGCTATTGATTTTGTCAGTTTTGTACAAATTTGGGATGTTTTTGAAGTAACTGAACCTTTAAAATTGGATCAGTCGGTCAAATCGGGAGACAATAAAATCAGCTTGCATTTTAAAGCAATAACAGGCAACTACATCGGCGGCGGCGTGTGCTTCAAATATTTTTCGGGGGCGGCGATGCGTCCAAAAATTTTTAATAGGCTTCCGTCTTAAAAACGATGTACAAATAGACAGTCAAAATTTCTCTTCACTCAAATGCCAACAAACAAAACGAGTGAAACACTAGCACTTCTCTGCCCTCTCTCTTACTCTCTTCATTGAATATTTGAATACACAAGCAGCTTTTTGATAGCGTTATTGTATATAATTATACAAATTCCAACCATGTTGAAATAAAAAAAATTGTATAAACTATTCAAAAAGTATGAAATAATCAAGATATGACACGAGAGAGAAATGCGTTTGAGTGAATATCTGTCACTTTTTGGTTCTCTTTTACCAGGGTTGCCAAATTGCGCACATCTTCTGGTTGTCTAATTATAAATCGTCTTTGTCCGTCTGTCAGACGGTGGATATGTTATGTATGTTTCATAAAGCAACTATGGTATAGAGACTCATGGAGTGGAAAGCCAACAAAGAAAAAGTGAAGCGCGTCGTTTCTCTGCTCTCTCTCTCTCTCTTACACTCTTCGTTGAATATTTGAATATTTTATTGTAGCTAACTAGAAATTCCAACCATATTTAAATAAAATTACATAAAGTATGTAAAAAGGATGAAATAATCAAATTATGACGCGGGAAAGAAATGCATTTGAGTGAATCGCGTCGACTTTTTTGGTTCTCTTCTACTAGGGTTGCCAAATTTCGGTGGTTTTTTCTTCTCTACTTGTACATCCCATAAAGCAACTATTGTATAGAGAAGAAAATTTACTCATGGAGTGGAATGCCAACAAAGGAAACGAGTGAAGCGTGTCGTTTCTCTGCTCGCTCTTTTACTCTCTTCGTTGAATATTTCAATACACGAACAGTTTTCTGATGATGTTATTCTATCTAACTATAGACATTTCAACCATATTTAAATAAAATTACATAAAGTATAAAATAATTAAGTTATGACGCGGGAAAGAAATGCGTTTAAGTGAATCGCGTCGACTTTTTGGGTTCTCTTCTACTAGGGTTGCCAAATTGTGGGATTTTTTCTTCTCTACCTTTTTAGTAATTGTCAGTGTTGCATCAAAATATACACCAGTTTAAAATTAGGTTAAAAATTAAACTTCAGATTTTACAGATTAAAATTGTATGAGTAATCTTCTGGTTTAGCGCGGGTTAATGGAGTTAACCTTCGAAATTCGTTAATCTGGTTTGGTGTAAATGCCGAATTAGTCTAAGCACGGTGTTGCTAACTGAAATGCCAATTTAATCCAGTAGCAATTTTGGTACAAATCAGTACGCAGGGAGATAACATAGATGAATGACAAAAAAGTTGCAGGCATCGATATTACGAAAATTCAACGTGTAATACATGGTAAAATAAGTAAGGTAAACGCACTAGGAATTGTTACAACAAACACAGGCATTTTGTTTTTGTTTGGTGTCCATAATCTGTCAAATTTTCTTCGTTTGTATCTACTGTAAAAGTAAACAAAAAAGTACACAAACAAAATGCATGTGAATTTGACATAAGAGAAACACCTAAGCAAGAAAAATTTTGAAATCAGCTGTTCTAACGAGTTTACCTTACTTATTTTACCATGGTGTAATAGCTCGATGAATTACGTAGCCACTTTAAAACTGAACTGAAAAAATGCATGCAAAAAAGAGCACTTTGTCACACATAATTAATTTTAAGATATCTTAAGTTTTGCGTTTGATACAATTGAAAAATATTTAACATTATTTTTCTTAAAACACCTCTTAAGGATTTATTACATTTAGAGGATTCAGTGTCTTATATCTGTCATAATACGCAAAATGGTTGAAATAAAATAAGTGCAGGTTTTTATAAAGCTACAAAAATAGTTACAAGTAACAATTCTTTATCAAAATTTAAAAAAAAAATTATATCGCAATAATCAGCCTTATTACGAATGTCGTTCTCGTATTTCGACTACGACAGTTTTGTAAAAGATTACAGACAAAGTTGGCATGTTCAGCCTTATTACGAATGTCGTTCTCGTATTTCGACTACGACAGTTTTGTAAAAGATTAAAGATAACACGCCAACTTTGTCTTTAATCTTTTACAAAACTGTCGTAGTCGAATTACGAGAACGACATTCGTAATAAGGCTGGTTATCTTTAATGTTTTACTAAACTTTCGCAGTCGATATACGACAACGACATTCGTAATAAGGCTGATTAATTCGAAATTTATTTTCCTTTATCAAAGTTAAAAATACTTATAAGTATTTTATTTCAAAACTATAACTATTTATTTTTTTTTTGGTCAAAATAAAATAATGATACATTTCTAAACTATTAAATAACTTTCAAATACAATGAACGTATTGGTTTGGATGTACTAAACTTGCATTTATGACTTCAAAAAAGATTTTAAATTGCTCCCAACCAATGTCACTTGAACTTATTTCAAAAAGAGGAGAATGGAGCATTTTACGAGAAAGCAAAGATCATTCTACTCGAAAAAATGAGTATCTCGATGTGTCGGTGTGATAGAGATGTTCGACTTACACCAAGTTAAGGACTTAAAATGTGCATGTCCTTTTGGAGGAGAACTTTGAAAATTAAATACATTTCAACTTTTTTCTTATCTTTTATTGTTGGATATTTTGTTTGAAGCCTCTATCTGCTATTATTAAAAAGGTTCGGTTTATACTATGACAACTTAATGCGTAAATATTCAGCATTATTACGAATGTCGTTCTCGTATTTCGACTACGACAGTTTTGTAAAAGATTAAAGACAAAGTTGGCGTGTTACCTTTAATCTTTTACAAAACTGTTTGTTTTAGGCCCAACTGCTTTCGTCCTCAATCGCTGCATTGGCGAGTTCATTGGTGAGCTTTGGGATGATTTTACAGGACGCACTGCATTTCGAGCTACCATGTCAATGAAACGATTCAAAGAAATCACTCGTATGATGCGTTTTGATGACAAGGGGGATCGTGTAGACCACCGATACGAGAAGTGTGTGATAAATGGTCGCAAAATTTGAAAACATTGTATAATCCTGGCCCATATGTTACGGTGGATGAACAACTTATACCGTTCCGAGGTAGATGCCGGTTAACTCAATACATACCTTCCAAGCCAGCCAAATATGGAATAAAAGTCTGGGCTTGTTGTGACAGCGACTCATTCCATGCATGGAATATGCAGATATACACAGGACGTGCTCCCAATTGCAAAGCCGAAATAAATCAAGGGCAACGCGTTGTTTTAGAGGTTACGGAGGGGATAATAGATCTCAATATCATTTGCGATAATTTTTTTACAGGCTACGATCTTGCCGCGCAGTTGAAGAAACAGAAGTCCACCTTATATCCTCGATATGACGCGGCAACCTATTGGGTCATCACGTTTTTTGTTCGATCATTCACTCGATAGCCGTCGGTGGTGCAATGGGTTGTGAGCGCGCCTCTTGTACTTGAAATCCTGGGTTCGATCCCTGCTCTGACCGCCTTCAAATTTCTTTCGACGGCGGTCACCTCGCATAGTGATGGCAACACTGTCGAGTAATTAGCCATGAAAATGCTTCTCAAAAATACCGTTCGGAACCGGTGTTAAACTGTAGGTCCCAATCAATGAGTATAAAACTAGAAAGCGCATAGCTCACTGGTTGTGAGAAGCTCTCCCCGATTCCTTCATGGGATGTAATGGGAAACCATTTATTTATTCATTCACTCGATGCTACTATTGTCTTGCATGTGCCAAAGCAGAACCGATTAGTCGTGGTTTTCAGCACCATGCACCATGAAAACAACGTAAGCAATGAAGAGCACAAAAAACCACAAATAATGCTCGAGTACAATAAAACAAAGGGTGGTGTTGACTCACTTGCCCAAATGGTTGGCACTTACCCATGCAAGAGAAAGGTAAGGTGGATAACGTTACAAAATACATATACATAACTTATTACATACTACCAAATTATCATAAGTTAATAAAATCTTGTTACTTATTCAGGTTAACCGATGGCCTATGGCCGTTTTTGGAAATATTGTCGATATATCCGCGTTCAATGCATATATTATATACCTTCATATACATATGAAGAGACAGATGTCATATCGTCGTCGTTTCTTTATAAAAGATTTAGCTACGGCACTGACAACACCCCATATACAGCGGAGGAAGAACTTGCGATCTGGTAGCAATGCGGCTGAACTCGTTAAAAACATATAAAGTATTGAGACGTTTACTAAGGAAATGGCAAAGGTACAAGGGTAAACTCTCGGGAAATGTGGGAATCGTGCTCGTTGTCATGTGTACGTATGATCTCAATGGGAACAAACACTCGGCTAAGTGTAGTTCCTGTCAAAAAAAATTTTGTCCAAATCATCTCAAAAAACTAATTCTATGTTCAAAATGTGACCCAAATCGTTAGCTAATAAATACATTTTCACACACGAAACACTTCAAATAAGGCAATACGACCTCATAAAATAAAATATTATGTTGAATTTTATGACTGATTACTTTATTTCTGCCTAAAATAGCCATAGGTTGAGGGTTAACGCAATTATTTTCAACATCCAACGTTCATACCACACCAGTACTAATGCCATACATTTGCTGAGATTTTTACTCTAGGTATATATCACTCTATGAATAATATACAATATTCTGCCTACCACACAATGTGTAAAACCGGAACCTTTTGGTTCTAATATAAGTAAATAAAAATATATGTATTTCGTTAAAATAAGACTAAAAATAAGCGTTAAGTCGGGAAGACGCGGGAAAATCCAGCAAAAAGCGGGACGGTTGGTCAGGTTAAGTATGTACCTCTAGCGTCAGAGGTGCGTGAATATTGAATGTTTGTGTGTACATTTTGATGTTTAAAAATATTAAACTTTATTCTGTTTTATATATTATGCGTGTATGCGTAAAATCAAAAGAAAATATGATTTAAACAAATTTTATGTGAATATATGTATGTCTTACTTCCATGTTGTGATCTTTTATAACTGTATTGTTGTGTGTATATATGTATATATAGATATAAAAACCTAAAATAAAATAATTTTCTAAAATACTTTTTTTCAAACTAAAAATAAAAAAAAGATAAAATACAGAACATGCATAAAATATTCATCTTTTTATAGGATCACATTTTTTAACAATCTTAAATGAAACAATTACATTGTTGGCAGTTTAGAATATTTGAAAATATTTTATAAGCGATCATTAACATACATTTTTATCTTAAAGAAAGGAGGGATTGCTGTGTGTTCTAAGACATTTCTGTAATTGCGCTATTTTTAATCATTTGCATATATTGACTGACTTATAGATAACGTTTTAAAAGAATACAAAAGAAACGCCGGCAGACTTCTCCAGCTTCAAAAAATACAGTACAATAGTAGATTAAAAAATTCTCTTTGAAATGATAAATTCTTATATATAATTAAAAATGCCAATTAGTTGAATGTGTTAACATTTCGTCAATATCCACGAGAAATGTGTGTACGTACAAGTTAAAATACATATTTATAGTTAATACTTTGTAATATGTATGTTTGTAAACGTACATTTGTGCACATAATCCTAACTTCTATATCATGGGTTAATCTAGTTTGCAATTGATTTAATTCGTAGATCAGTCCAAAGAATTGTGTCTTTAAATTTAAATAAAAGAGTTTCGGTGATGACTTTGTGGGTGTGGTCTCACTAGTGGGCTCAACCGGCATGATTTATAGGTCTACTTATAGAATTTGGTTGCGTCATGGCTTTTATTTCCAGTCTGGAAACAAAAGAAATCATTTAGTCATAGATGTGCAGCTTTCAGATAATATTGTTTAGGTTTACCTTAGTTCTCTGGGCAACCATGTGGTATCAATGCGATTCTCAACAACTGCCAATATAGCCAATGTTTTTAATGTTGGTTCAAAGTCTAACACGTTGGTATCGTTGTTATCAATGAGAAACGCATTTTCTTGAGCCGTTGCATGTGGATACGGACTGAAAATACAAAATTATTAAGAAATCATAACAGGGATTAGGCTAGGACCTTTACTATTTTATTTTTATTTATTTAAGCTCGATACCATTATTTTTATGTATCAAAAAAAGTTTTGCAAAATGCATTCTCATGATTCCTAGCAAACCGTATAGCTGTTTCAGCTCTAGCCACAGATTCTCATTAGCGTTTTTTTGGAATGATACTATTGAAAAAAATTCATCAAACTAAATGCAAACGAAAACTCAATTCATATGAGGAGAATCCCTTATAATGCAAGTGTTCGAAAAATTACGCAAGCACAAACACACAAGAAAACATTTGCAAAACTTCTTTACTTTAGATTTATGTTAACTAATTTTGTATAAGTTTAGTATCGCAAATATACCTCACGAAATACATACATATAAAGGCAACACGTTTTTTGATGTCTTAACAAACATCTAAAGGGGTTTTCAATAAGAGCGCTACAAAAGTTTTTTTAAATAAAAAAAAAATAGATACCAATGAAATTCTTTATTCCTGTGAAAGTACGTTCGATGCCATTATGTATAGAACTCGATTTCTTTTGCATGGCCACCACGGGCACGCTTGCAGAAGTCCAGACGCTGAACCCAATTTTCGACGGTTTTCAAGCATAAATCGGCCGATACTGCTGCAATTTCACGTTCGATATTCGTACGAAGTTCATCAATCATCGCTGGCTTGTTGGCATAGACCATAGACTTGACGTAGCCCCACAGGAAATAATCTAACGGCGTCAAATCGCACGACCGAGGCGGTCAATCGACTGGGCCATTTCGTGAGATAACACGTTCACCAAACTTGGTTTCCAATAAATTGATTGTGGCATTCGGTGTGTGGCTTGTGGCGCCGTCCTGTTGGAACCACATGTCCTCCAAGTCCTTATTATCAAATTGGGGCCAAAAATATTCGGTTATCATTGAACGGTAGCGATTCGCATTCACAGTAATGTGCCGGTCTTGATCATACCGTAATTTTTTCGGGATGCAATGATGACTCATGGATTACGTGTGGATTGCTGTCTGACCAATAACGCATATTTTGCTTATTGCCGAAGTCATTCAGCCAGAAATGAGCCTCATCGCTGAAGATGATTTTCCGATGAAAATCCGAATCATTTTCAAGTTGTTGCTCAGCCCAATTCACGAACATACGACGTTTATGGTGGTCAAGCGGCTTCAGTTCTTGCGTCAATTTGATGTTGTAAGGATGTAGGCCAAGATCTTTTCGCAAAATTCGCCACAACGACGTCACAGAGATGCCCAACGCTTGAAAACGACGTGTGAGAGACACATTTGGGCTTTCTTGAACTGAAGCCTCAGCGCCAGCAATAGTCTCGACACTACGGGCACTTCTTTGTCTCACTGGCACGGGAACATTTTGTACTGTGCCTGTGGATTCAAATTTTTCCACTAGACGCTCAATTGTTGATCTGGTAGAACGATTATGACGACCATAAATTGGACGTAGCGCTCTTAAAGTTGAGGCCACTGACTCCAAATTTCGGTAGTAAATTTTAATAATTTCGACTCGTTGGCTCGTATATCTTTCCATGATGAAATGGCAAACCTTACTGAAGAGAAATGTCAAAAGAGCGGGAAAAAATATGGCGTCGTTTGCTGTCCCTATCGATTTACTTTTGTAGCGTCTCTGTTGAAAAACCCTTTATAAGCACACATGCAAACAACACACAGCGTTAGCATCACATACGTTGTATGTGTCTCTGCCTGAAAATAAGTATGATGGTATTGATGTAGCGGGAGCGAACAAACCATAGACTAATACTTGTAGTAGATCTAATAGTTCTCTCAACGAAGAAAATGACAACAACGGCATTTCGTTTTATGTGCTAAAATTATTGTATTAAATACAACACAAATGTATGTTAACAGTAACAGTCAATAAAAAAGTGTAAAACACATTTCAATTTCACAGTTTTTCACCAAAACGACATGAAGTCTGAAGTTCTTGTTATTCCACCTGGTGTACATCTCTCAAACATCTCTCTATCACACCGACCGCACCACGAAGAATGGTAAAGGAAACGTCAGACGAGTCAAAGTTTCTTTCTTTAAAGAATTACCGTATGGCGAGAGCAAACGCTTTTATAGGTTAGTGGTCGTGAAAACTTTCAAATATCGAAATACCAATTGTAGAGAAAACGATGTTTTTTGTTACAATACACAAATCGTGTCTCACACAGGGAGCCCATGTTTTTCATATACATATATAATTGTATAGTTTATGTAATTTTACTTCAACATACATAGTTGTAATTTGTATATTTACATATATACAATAACACTATCAAAAAGCTGCTCGTGTATTGAAATATTGTTGAATAGTGAAGAAATTTTTGTCTACTTTAGTACATCGTTTTTTCATAAAACAAAGAGAGAGAAGAGAAGTTCTCTCGAGAGAGATAAATACGTTTGAGTGAATTGTGACCACTTTTTGGTTCTCTTTTACGAGGGTTGCCAAATTGCGCACATCTTCTGGCCGTCTAATTCTTGATTGTCTTTGAAAACAGAACAAAAAAGTCGACACGATTCACTCAAACGCATTTTTCTCTCGCTTTCTATCTTCATTATTTCATACTTTTTGAATTCTTTATATAATTTTACTTAAACATGGTTGGAGTTTGTATAGTTATTACATTGAAATGTTATTGAAGTTTGAAATATTCAATGAAGGGAGTAAGAGAGAGAGAGAGAGAGAGAGAAATGTAACGCTTCACTTGTTTTATGTGGTGGACAGTGTTGCCAGTTTGGTATAATTAATGCTTTTTTAGCATAATTGTTTTGGCTTCAGCGCGATTTTTTTTTGAAACATGATGCTAAATGCATTTAAGCATAATTTTCACGAAATTTTTCCAAAATTTGATATTTTTCGTCAAATTTTTAGCATAATTTTTTAGACATTGCATATTTCTACATCAAAAATTTTTTAAATTTCTTTATACTTCACTTTTTAATAACATGTAACATTGAAATTTTTGAATAAATATCGAATGTATAGACTGAAACCGCATCGAACATTTTAATTTTAATTCATATAACAATAATAAATTTTTTCTTATGATCCAACCTGACCAAAGGATAGAAACGAAACATATTTTCAATACATTTTCTGGCCTCATGTGTCAAAAATGTTTTGCCTGACCATGTCTTTTCAGCCTCCTTTTGGAATAAAAAATTAAAAACTAATAATATATAAATAATATATACTAAAATTAAATGTATTTTAAATTTGCGAAGATGAAGTTTTTGTAAGTGTTGTAATAGCTTATAATTAAAATAAAATTGAAAATAAGTGTGGATAAAAAAATGGTTTCCCGCTACATCCCATGAAGGAATTAGGGAGAGCTTCCCACAACCGATGAGCTGTGCGCGTTCTAGTTTTACACTCACTGGTTGGGACCTAGTTTTACACCGGTTCCGAACGGTATTTTGAAAAGATTTTTCATGGCTAAGTACTCGATAGTGTCACCGTCACTAAGCGAGGTGGCCGCTGTCGAAAGAAATTTAAGGTGGTCAGAGCAGGTATCGAACCCACGTTGTCATGCACAAAAGCCGCGCACACTACCATTGCACCACCGACGGCCCATCAGTGTAGATACATACTTTCCCCTTTGTGTGAGAAAAATTGTGTCCCTTTAAGAAAAATTTGGCCAACAATGTTTTTCAAGTAATTTAGTTGAAAAGTAATTCATCCACTTTTTGTCACACAACAAGTGTTTACGAATGCAAAATCTATCCGGATTCCAAAAGTCATATAAAGGGTAAAATATCTATTTATTTTCATGATCTATGATTTATGTTATGCATAAAATGTGTAAATTTATGATACAGTAATAAAATTCAAACACTTTTTTGATTGTTCATGATTTTTTAATGAAAGTAAGTGATATTTTAGCAAACGCATATACAAATTTGTTTGTCACAATTGATCAAATTAAAATGTGGAGTGGGCATAAGTTGAAGATAATGTAAACATACATTTTCTCAAATTTGATGCAACAAAATCGGAGAAGTCATTTTCGAGTAATGATAAATTATGTGGGGAAATAACTCAACAAATTTACAATTTTGGGATTTTAAAGCATTAGATGTGTTTAATGCCAGTTTGTTTTATATATTTTTCCTGCCTGCAATTATGCTGAGGGCATTTGCATTCGAACAAATCTAGAAAAACCCCAAATGTAATTTTGTTAGTTTGGATAAGTAATTACTTTCAGAAACTGAAGTCACATCGGAGTGCACATTTTATGTGTTGCACTGTGTAATCACATAAAATTGTAGCTTAAGGTACCACTGCATAAAAGACATATAAGAAATAGAATTTCGTTTTCCATTAATGCCAAAATCGTGAATATACACAAAATATACAACTTTTGAAAAATACTTATCATAGAGTATTTTTTTCAAATATTTATATGAAAATCAGAACCCGTACGATTGTTTTGCATTATTTTTAAAAAAGTTTTGGGCTCCCATATTAAAATTTCAGGACTTACTACTAACTTGTGTATTCAATACCAAAATGTAAAACGGTTTAAAAATCACACCCAAGAAAACTGTGATAAATCACCGGAACTGTTTGAAACACAACTGATTTTTTATGTTAATGTTTTCATGACATTTTTTAGTCAAAAATACACATCTCAGATTTGAAAATGTTTTTCTGTTTCTAAAAATTGTATAACATACACAAATGTAACTAAAAAACAAATTGTTTCTTTTAATTTTAGCATAAATTTTTGAATTTTGTACAATTTTTTTGGTGTTTTTAGCATCATTTCTTTCAATTTTGCACAAATTTTTTGGTCATTTGGCATAATTTTTTTGACGGCTTCTGGCAACACTTGTGGTGGCATTCGAGTGGAGAGTAATTTTGACTGTCTACTTCAGTGATTAAACCAGAAGATGTGCGGAATTTAGCAACCCTGGGAAAAGAGAACCAAAAAGTGCTAGAAATTTTGCTAGAAATTCACTCAAACGCATTTCTCTCTCGCGTCATATCTTGATTATTTCATACTGTTTGCATAGTTTATGCAATTTTACTTCGACATGGTGGGAATTTGTATAGTTATATACAAAAACACTATCAAAAAGCTGCTCGTGTATTGAACTCAAAAACGATGTACAAGTAGACAGTCAAAATTTCTCTTCACTTAAATGCCAACAAACAAAACGAGTGAAACCCTAGTACTTCTCTACTCTCTCTCTTACTCTCTTCATTGAATATTTCAATACATGAGCAGCTGTTTGATAGTGTTATTGTATATATCTATACAAATTCCAACCATGTTGAAGTAAAATTACATAAACCATGCAAAAAGTATGAAATAAGCAAGATATGACGCGAGAGAGCAATGCGTTTGAGTGAACTCCTAGCACTTTTTGGTTCTCTTTTACCAGGGTTGCCAAGTTGCGCACATCTTCTGGTCGTCTAATTCTAAATCGTCTTTGTTGAACTATTCAATGAAGAGAGCAGAGAATGGCTAGGATTTCACTCGTTTTGTTTTTTGGCATTTGAGTGAAGAGAAATTTTGACTACTTGTACATCGTTTTTGAAATTATAACATATTGCGCTATGTGTGAAGCAGGAACAAATGAAGTTCAATTTGATATATTTTTAAACAACTACGCAGCGAGACCCTTCTCTAACAAATGCTGACCAGCAACTGATTTGATTTGCATCATAGTAAAATAACCAAGCAGTAGCAGTAGACGTTGTTGTTGTTGTTGTAGGCTGCAAGAACAGGCATTTTGGTTTTGTTTCAACAGCTTAAGTTGTCAATATATACACGTAAATATACCAACAACACAGGAATACAAAAAGTGCAAAAACAAAGTACATACGAATTTGACAGCTGAAACGATCAACCACAATGAATAAAATTAAAACAGATGTTTTTTGAGCCGACCGCCCACGATCGAAATCATGGTACAAACCATAGAGCAATCACGTATAGAGCTGCCATTGTTCTCATCTGACATTTCCTTTCACACTATTCGTGATGCGGTCGGTGCGATAGAGTTATTTGACGTAAATTGACTTACACCAGGTGGAATTACAAAAATTTTTGACCTACATTTTTCATGTCGTTTTGATGAAAAACTGTGAAATTTAAACGAATTTCGGAATTTTTTGTTATATTTTATTGTGGTGTATTTACACAAAAATTTTAACGCACAAAACGAAATGACGTTGCTGATTTATTGTTGGATGGTTTGAGCCATTGCCTCTATCTAGTATTACTAAAGCAATACTTTCCAACATTGAACCGTCCATCTGCAACACAGCAAATGTCATCAATTTACTGAGAGAATTGGCGTCTCTATACGACATTACTCTATGAATTCAAATATGAATACAATGATATTTGATTTTCCCATAGAGTAATCTCATACTAGAGAGAATATTTGGCTCATCTGACGCTTCCTTTCACACTCTTCTTAATGCGGTCGGTGTGAAAGAGATGTTTGACGAAAAGTGAGATACACCAGGTGGAATTAAAATAACTTCTTGCTTTAATTTTTCATGTCGTTTTGGTGAAAAACTGTGAAACTTTTATTATTATTATTATTAATATCGTTTATTTCATTAATTTATTTACAAAATTATTAGTGTTATTATTTTATTGACTGTTACTGTCAGCATACATTTGTGTTGTATTTAACACAATAATTTTAACACACAAAACGAAATGCCGTTGTTGTCATTTTGTTCGCTGTTTTGAACCATTGCCTCTATCTGGTATTAGTAAAGCAATTCTTTTCAACATCGAACGTAAACACACAATCATTTTAACACACAAAACGAAATGCCGTTGTTGTCATTTTGTTCGTTGTTTTGAACCGTTGCCTCTATCTGGTATTAGTAAAGCAATTCTTTTCAACATCGAACGTAAATATCACACCAGGCCAAATGTCATAAATTTGGTGAGAACTATTAGGTCTACTATAAGTATTAGTCTATGGTACAAACCATGGAAAAATAAAGAAGGTAATATCGTTAGAACAGCTGTTTTAAATTTTGTCATTGTGGTTGATCGTTTAAGCTGTCAAACTTATATGTAATTTGTTTTTGTACTTTTTTGTACTCCTGTATTCCTTTTTTGTATTTGCTGCCTACAACAACAACATCGTCTAGTGCTACTACTTGGTTATTTTACTATGGTACAAACAAATGGTAGAAGCACTAGCACAGCTGATTTGAACTTTTTTCTGGAGTGAGTATGGGTGAGTTTTTCTCTTATGTGAAAGTTTGTTTACATTTCTCTGTCTGCAGCCCACGTCCGCCAGCAACTGCTGATTTGGAAATATTTTCTCGGTAAAAATCACATAGAATCAATCGTTTTAATTTTCACTCTTAAACACTTTCAAAATATCAATTAAGACACAATCATTTTCTAAATGGCGCTTTTTCCAATTTAGTTTACATTTTTATTAAATTTCAATCAGCTGACTTGACACAATACAGACACTGACCAAAAACAAAATGCCAGTTGTTTGTGGTATTTGTTGTCGTACTGCATCTACCATTTAATTTGTACCATGATCGTAATCACACGAAGAAGCTTATGCTATACGTGCGTCGGCAGTGCAGGAACAGCATTTTGTTTTCCACCACTCGTGTTATGGAAAATCAAAATTTGGGCATCACTGGTCTACTTTATGATTGGTTTCTGTCGATTTTGTTACGATCATTTGTGAGTGCGCTTACCTGAATTGTCTATTATTCCAACAAACCAACCATTTTTCATTTAGAAAAATGTTCCTGACTATGTAAGCTTGTAGTATGAAGTCCTCATACTTTAACTAAAACGAACAAAATCGGTCATAAAATTCAAAAACGTAATTGACACTAGCCCGCGTCATAAAAAAAATATAACACTGTGTCGTCGGCCCAAAGACGATTTTCAATTAGACGACCAGAAGATGTGCGGAACTTGGCAACCCTGGTAAAAGAGAACCAAAAAGTACTAGGAGTTCACTCAAACGCATTTATCTCTCGCGTCATATCTAGCTTATTTCATACTTTATGCATAGTTTATGTAATTTTACTTCAACATGGTTGGAATTTGTATAGTTATATACAATAACACTATGAAAAAGCTGCTCGTGTATTGAAATATTCAATGAAGAGAGTAAGAGAGAGAGTAGAGAAGTACTAGGGTTTCACTCGTTTTGTTTGTTGGCATTTGAGTGAAGAGAAATTTTGACAGTCTACTTATACATCGTTTTTGGTCGGCCCATAGTGACAAACACCGTGGCAACACTTAAATTCATTCTAATTTTTGGGTCACATTTAAATTTTTAAATTACACGGGTACGTATACAAATACGGTGCTAAAGGTGTTGGAAGGTAATCATCAGCGTGTATTAAAACAGCTTTTGGAGAGCGACGGAATTGTCAGGCAGAACTGCTGCGACCGAGGTGCCGCCACCTGTTGTAGATGTGCCCCGAAATTGTCAGGCGCCGACGGGTGTAAATAGTACACTCAATAATGATACGGTTAATGTCGCAAACCTATTGAACGGTACAATGAACACAATTTATACAACAGGTGATAGTCAAGTATCACATAACGTCTACATTGCCGCCACAACAAAATTGTAATTTTTACATGCAAACGCGAATAGTTTCACCGAGTACTATGCCACAAGGTACTGGATATGAATGCGTGCCACGAACAACGTATATGTCTAGTCCACACCTAGGATATGCGCCAGTAAATTACACGGGTATGTATAGAAATGCAGCGATACCATATGCAACAAGTGGTACAACATCCCACCCAACATCTATGCCAACCTACTCGAATGTACACACTCCCATGGGAAGGCAACAATTATGCAGCCACCAGGAAATTATATGATCTTCCTGAATTCTAACGGCCTTATTCATAAAAAATCATTAAATTAGCTCTAAAGCATTCATCAGTTATTGAAAGCTTTAACATTTGGGGAAGGTTTTATTAGTACTGTATTCATAATGAGTATTTTACCCAGGGAACAGATAATTGACTGACAACCCTGTTTTATGTATTCTCACAGTGCTTGTGATGTAAAAACAAGATGAACAATAACCGAAAGACCGAATTAAAATTTTTTTTATTTAAATGCGTCAATGCATTTTTGCAAAATTTTAAACATTAATGGAAAGAACTATTCAATAAAAAGATCAATTAATGTTTCCTATATTCATAAATTTGGAAGAAGTGTTAATAAATCATATTGACTTGGATTTCAGTTTTGGGTAGTCGAATATAAAACCGGATATTAGGTTGTAGTTTCAATGTTTTGATTTTATATACATCACTATGTAAACAAGAGTTCTTTTTGGTTAAAAATTTTAAAATTTGGAACGAAACTATTTGGCAGGATAATGTGACACTATAAACGCTGCAAATATACACAAAATAATTTGAATTGTTTATATCGCATAAATATTTAAGCACAGTACGCGTGAAATGTAAAAAAATCATTTCTTTTGTGTATTAATGCGGATAAAATGGCGTTAAAGAAGGGCGAAACGTTCAAAAAAAATGGCGACGTTAGAGAACTCTTAACAGAGGAATTTTTTGATTATGAATACAATTTTTGGGCTTTACGTTACCTTTAACAAACCCATGACAACTTTTTATGAATAAGGCCGTAAGTATTTATTTATAACAGCGTTTAAAGAGTCTTCAAGCGCATATGGGTATACTCATTTGGAGAATACGTTTAGATTGCAAAAATGCTTGAAGGGTGTTGCCCATGAGGAGGTGGAATGTTTGTTGATATATCCACAGAACGTGCCGCAAGTAATCGAGAGCTTGAATTTAGATATGGTCGCCCTAAGCTACTGATGAAAAACTAACTACTGAAGATTCATGAAATAGCATCCATACAAGAAATTCATCTAGAAAAGGTTTTACTATTCTCAATTACGGTTCAGAATTTCGTCAGCTGAGTACTATAAAGATCCCTACGCAATTTTCACTTTTTTTACACTAACAGCCAAAGTCACGATGTCGAACGTTAACGTTCGCATGCTTTCTAAGCGACAAACAGCTGATTTCGAAGTCAGTAACACTCATCAGAACGACAAGTCGAATGAAAATCAATGCGAACGAAACGTAAACATTTCAGTACAAAATCGGTAGCCAGTAATTATTTTTCTGTCATCTGTGCGAACACAAATGTCAAAAACACTCACTTGTGTTTTTGTTTTCGTGTAGTGCCAAAAAAAAAAACACAATTGAATTTAAAATTCTTATAAAATATTCAACAAAATGGAAAATAAATGGTAAGTAAACGGTTAATCATTTCTGTTTTATTAGAGTAATTATTTTTTGTACATATGTTTATCTATTTGAGCATATAAAAGTCAACGTTGCTGCAGCTGCAAACATTTGTGAGATATATGGAGGATAATCCCGAGTTCGTTAGTGGAACGCCAGTCTTTGGACGCTCAAAACTATCCACAGAGGAGCATTGGAAAAATAATGGAAGTATTTTATTAAGAACTTCTTGTCAAATAAATAAAAAACAATAATAAACAAATAGCAATAAACAACAAAACAAGCAAATAAATTCATCATTTATTGCAAACTTATATCAGAAACCCACCCTTAATTACAAAATTTTTGGTTTGTTTGCATATGATTCTTTTGTTTGTTTTGCTTTACATTCTGCTGTCAGTTTTTTCCAGCTGAGTGGTACAGAGATGTACTTTTTTGTAACTATTTAAAAAATTGTAGCGTTTTTTCACGAATATAGCGATTTGTTTTTTATATTAACCTTTTTTTTGGAATTTTTGATCTGGTAGCTTTGTCATTTGACAATGGTTAAATGCTTTTGTTTACAACACGTAAGGCCATGAGAACGACAAGTCGAAAGATAGTGACTACCAATTGGAAGCGAAAGTGAGTGCATTGCTGCCGTTCGCTTAGGCTTTCTTTCGACATCGTGACTTTGGCTGTAAGATTAGAAACAGAGGTTTGAAATGTTGCTCTTTCGAACGCTGTCACAGAATTTCGCTATCTCACTCCGTTGCTAAGATACTCAGTGTTTTATTAATTTAATTTATTATATCGACACGACACACAATGACTTTTTTCCATATTCTCAAAATTTATGTCAAGATCCACATTTCGATATACAGAGAATGTCCCTGGCATAATCACGTCATGAGTTATTAAGCAAATGAAATGGTAATAACCGACAAAATAAGCAAACCAGCTAGATACTTGACAGGAAGTTTTTTTTTCGTTTCCTGAACAATTTACATTTTGTCGTTTAATACATTCTGCCGGGAACGTGTGATATATTTATATATATATATATTATTATATTTATATATATATATTATTATTATATTTATATATATATATTATTATTATATTTATATATTATATATATAGTATATTATACAACATTTTTGAAAAGTGCTAATGCTACACAACACTTGAGCGACCCTAATTTTATGGAAGAGCTTGTGGCAAAGTTGCCAGTGACAAAGCGAATGGAGTGGGTTTCCTATTCGTCATCTATTAATCCTATTCCTACACTGGAACATTTTAACGCCTGGTTTAGTCAGATGGCTAGAATAATAGCTAAAGTTACACCAAGTGTGTTATCAATGCAGCCAACAGATTATAAACTCGGCCCATAATGATGCAGGAAACACGACATCCTTGTTTGAAAATTGAAATGTTCTAGCCATCTCCACGATTGTCCTATTCTCTCTTTCAGCTAAACCGTTTTGTTGGGGTGTGTATGGGGCAGTTAACTTTTGTTCAATTCCATGACTTGAAAGAATCCTCTTTAACTCTGAATTGTCAAACTCACCTCCATTATGACTCAACATTTTTACGACATGGCCTTGACATTTTGCATTTGCTAACATCAGCAGTAGTGTATCCTTTACATCAGATTTATGCTTGACTATGTACCCATATCAATATTTGGTATAATCGTCTTTAAATACAACTAAGTATTTATATGCTTTAAACGAAGTATGAAAGGGACCACATACATCCGTCGATATTAACTCCCCTGGAGCTTTAGCTGTTTCCCGCCTTCCAAATGGTAATTTACTTAATTTTCCGTAAATACATGGTTAACAAACCTCATTGTTGTACTTCACAGTAATTCCCATTTCTTTTTGTAGCTTCTCTTTGACGTGATGTTTGTCTTGATGTCCCCACCTTCCGTGATATAGCTGTGACATTGAACTTCTATTGGTCACTGAATTTATCATCTGCTTTGATATTGGATGAAAATTAATTTTATATAAGGATCCGTTTGCCTCACGTTCTCCACATAAAACAATTGTACCATCCACTTTCAAAATACACTCCATTGTTGACGACTGGAATTCACTTGGCGGGTTTCGGTCATGTGCCGCTAGAAAAAAGATTTCTTCAAATTTTCGGAATATACCACACAACTCTCAACTCTAACTTCTGTTCCCGATTTTTAACCTTCGATATTACCTCTATCGTGCCTTTTCCAATAGCAGCTAAAGTTTTTTTGCCTGTTGCCTGTATAGTGAGCGGTTTATCAAATCTTTCAAATTCTACAAAGAATTCTGCTGAATTTGTGACGTGCTTGGTGGCACCATTATCTATCCACCAATCTGTATTCGACACAACTGTATTCGCTTCACTTGAAACTGAATGATGAAGAGCCACGTTGGAGTGGTCTGTCTTAATCGATTTTGCCTTACTTGGCTTTCCATCAGAAATCCACTTACGGCATTCGTTTGTCCAGTGTCCTTTATCTTGCAGTAATAACAAATATCTGCCTTTTTCACACCTTTTCCGTATCTATTTTTGGGTTTCTTATAAACCACAGCTAATGCTTCTTGAGATATTTGATTATCATTGACATTTTTCTTGAAATTGCGTTCGAATAAGCACAGCTGCATCACCAATTCATCTAAGGACTTGTCTCCATCTCGGGCCAACATCATCCAACTCGATTTAAACATTTCGTATGATCTGGGCAAAATATGTAAGATTTTACAAATGAGTAACAATTCCGGTAGCGTATGCTCTCCTTTAATTTGTAAACCATTGTTTATTTCGACCCATAAATTTTTAGCACTGATATGTGAGTTCTCAGTCCACTCGAATGAAAGTAGCTCTGTGCACATCTTATATAACGGATCTTTGGACGTTGCTTCAAACTGCTGATACAGCGCGTTCCACACTTCTGAAGCAGATTCCTTATCCATAACTTTCAAATATATGCCATCCGTTATTGTGCTTGTTATCAAACTCTTGGCGTAACTATTTGCCTTCCTGTACTGGTCCATTGTCGTTAAATACATATTTCTTACTTCCAATGTAGCTCCTTCAGATAAAGGTTCCGGCTTCTTCTATAACATCCAACGCTCCGTCATAAAAATCCAGCAAGTCCTTAATTTTCCGCTTCCATATCGGCCAATCAGTCTCACCAGATAAGGGCTTCTTATTGTCTTATATTATTCGTTCTGACTTCAAATCCCTTGGAAAGAAAAAATTCTTGTTTTTTTTAAACTTAAAAAAAAAATATTTTAAATTAACTTTCCAAGCTGTGCTGGGCCTATAGCCTATTAAGTTCAGAATCTTTCTTGAAGTGAAGTGTAAACATTAGACATGTATTTCAAATACATACATACATTATAGAATAACTACCCACTTTACATTTATTCCGCTTGCTGGCGGAGGTCCGCGCTGACGGGTTAAAATTGGATGTTTCATTCCCTTTGTTTTTTTTTGTTTGCATGCTCTCTAATTTTTCAGTTTAGTAGAAAAGTTACTCTCGTGTGGATATCGGTGTTACGCTGCAGCCACACTTTCAAGTTTTTGTTTCAAGTTTTGTACACATACTGCTTGTCAAAATTCATGTAAATTGATAGCTGTGACGTAGGCTGCACGCAACTTGAAAGCAATATTCATTTTTCATAAACCTTCATGTCTTCTGTATAGCTCTATGAATCGCAACATATCATTGTATTTATTACCTCTACTCACAAACATTTTTCATTATTTATAATATTTTAATATTTGTAAAAGTAGAAGTCAAAAAATGATGACGGCAGAATATTTGTAAGGAGGAAAACGAGAAACTGTTCATGACATATGTAATCAGCTGTTTTCTTGAAAGAAAATTGAAACACTCCACTTGAAAGAGAAATTGAAAGCAAGTTCCTTTCAATTTTTAAAAGTGTGAGTGTATTAGTAAAAAAGTGTGAATGTATTGAAACTTGAAAGGCAAAAATTGACCGTGTAACCCCCGTGTTAGTGAAAAAGTGAAAAGCAAGAAAACGTATGAAAAAAGTCACTATTTAACTGAAGCAAAGCATATAAATGCGAATATTCAATTATAAGATAATTTAAATATAAAAGAAAATATAAATTGTGAAATAATTGAAGAGGAAAAAGAGGAAGAGTTAAATTCAAGTGTCTATGAAAATTTCAGTGAAGGCGATAATTTTAACTTACGTTTAGCACAGTGGTTTTGTCGTAATAATATTTCTAGAGTAGCGTCTAATGACTTGCTTGCGTTATTGTCCGAGAAAATATCAAACCTACTTAAAGATGTCCGAACTTTAAAATCTACTCCAAAAGATATTGTCAAACGGTGTGTATATCCTGGGGAATACGTTCATTATGGTGTTAAAGACGCTCTGACAGACTTCTTAACTAATTGTAATTTTGAAAACTTAGAAATGTGTCTCAAAATAAGTATAGATGGACTGCCTTTATTTAAAAGTTCCCAAAAGCAAACTTGGCCAATTTTAATAAACATTGATGGCACCAAGCCTGTTATGGTTGCTGTTATGGTCTTCAAAACCTAAAGATCCAAACATATATTTAGATGAATTTGTTGCCGAGTTGCTGGAAATAATCAATAGCGGAATGACTTTTAAAAACAAACATTACAAAATAAGCATTAAGGCCTTCATTTGTGATGCACCTGCCCGCGCATTTATTTTGGGAATAAAACACCATTCAGGTTTTTACTGTTGCACTAAGTGTGTTCAAAAAGGTGAAAGTTTCCAAAGAAGACTGATTTTCGAAAGAACTGAACATAGTCTACGTACTAACGACAGCTTTAGAAACAGGATTCAATCTGAGCACCACAATATAAAAAATCAGTTAGCTTTGGAAAAATTACCAATTGACATTATCGAACAATTTCCGTTTGATTACATGCATGTTGTATTAGGGTGGACCTTGTGTCGATATTTTGGTAGATGAGGGCTCTATTCCGTGCCTTTTTGAAAAAAAATGACAATGCCGAAAAAAAAAATTAAAAAAAAAAAACATTAGGGGTTGCGCACGAGCCGAGAAAAAGGTCCACTTTGCCAAAATTAGGGGGGAAATTGCCATAGGTCATCAGGGGTCACCCGTAGGGGGGAAGAATGTATGGCCGACCCCCATTAACTTTTTACCGCCAACATTTTCCCCCAAGACACCCACCCCCTATCTCCTCCCCTTAGGGGGGTCACCATACAAAAATGGAGGTTGCTCAGTATTTTCGAAAAACACCATAGGTCATCAGGGGTCACCCCTAGGGGGGCAAAATATATGACCGACCCCCATTAACTTTTCATCCCCAACATCTTTTCCGAACAAACTTACCCTCTATCTCCAGTCCTTGAGGGACTCCCCATACAAAAATACTGAAAATCTATGTATTTACAGTTGCACAATATCGAGATTTTTTTGATTTTTTTTTGATTTTTTTACAGAAATTCCACCAATATTCAAGAGTGGTCGTTGTTTGGAAAGTCTTGAAAAATTTTAAACGCACACGTGCTGAATCAGGTACATAGGCACCCTTAGCAGATGCCCCCATTCATCAGTACATGGCAGTAAAATATTGCAAAATACGTAGTAGTTATAAATAGCAGTTCATTCATCGATTGTTGTCATTCAACAAGTGCCGACGACCGCGAAAAGTAAATTGATTTTTCTCCCGTTTTTTAAAAGTTAAGATGACAACACGACTTAGATCGCGCGACGATATTTTTTTGATTGGTTATCCAAGCATGAATATTACGGGGAACAAATTACCGTCGAAGAAGCAAGTGCTAAGAATGCATTTCTTCAACATTCGCAAACGAAACATGTCGAAGAAAAATAGTGCGGTTATAGTCGCGGACGCAGTGATGATTTTTTGGCGCCAAGCAGCTATTCCGACGAAAGCCAGAGGAGATGATACAAGAAAAATAGCTGCGCTGCACGATGAGTGGGATGCTTTAAGAAAGTCATCTCACAGAAAGACTGAGTCCACTAGAGAAAAAGAGAATACGTTTTCTGATAGCTTGGATAATCTTTTCGACATCGCACACGCCAACGCCCTTGAGAAAATGACAAATACCGAAGACATTGAGTTTCTGCTAAAGCAAAGAGAAGATGGCCGGCCAGGAACTATGGGAGGTGTGGACGCTACTGATACTCGAACGAGGAAAAGAAAAGCTGAGCGCGAAGAACAAGAAGAGTTGCGACGCAAACGTGCAACGGAATCTAGTAGAGATCGGTTCGCTAAAGGCGGTAAGCTATTTCGCGCTTTGTGTGTTCGTCCAATGTTTATATTCAAATGAAATTCGTTCAATTGCAGTGGTTAAATTTTCAAGCAGTGATTCAAGCGATGATAATGGGAGACAGGACGAAAACTTCCCGGCAGAAGCTGGCCCGTCAAATGTTGGTGACAGAAGAGGTTACAAACAATGTTTTACTGAACGAGTCCTATCAGCTTTGGACAAGTGCAAAGTGACTGACCGAGACGCGGTCGGCATTATGATAGCGGCGGCAGAAGCATTTGGACCCGATCCTCAACAATACACAATAAACCGTACGTCGCTTCGGAGATGTCGGCGTTCAAATCGAGAGAACATGCTGAGTTATGTGAAAGACAATCCAGAAGTAAGATCGCATAGATTTATTTGCTCTCATTCAGAATTCTTATTCTTCAACGCGTTTCATTCATCTCCAGCTTGTCGCAGCTAAATCCTTCGTAGTCCATTGGGATGGCAAAATGCTTTTGGATTTTGTGGGTACAAAGAAGGTGGACCGTCTACCGGTAATTGTCTCGTACGGAGAAAAAGAACAACTTCTTGGAGTTCCCAAAGTAGAAGATGGGAAAGGAAAAGGCCGGAGAATAGCACATGCCGTTTATCAACTGTTGGCATATGACACATCGAATACAAGGACTTTCTTTCGACACGACATCAACGAACAGTGGCCCATTCTCCGGAGCCGCAGTTGCTCTTGAGCGGCTGTTGGAGAGAGAAATCTTATATTTACCTTGCAGACACCACGTATACGAACTGGTGCTAAGGGAAGTTTTTGAGACAAAAATGGGAAAGACCAGTGCACCAGGCGTTCCTTGCTTTGACCATTTCAAACAGGAATGGGACGTTGTAAAGGTTAAACCATTCCATTCTGGCTTGATAGACGATCAAGTCGTCAGAAAAATTCCTGTGGCAATGCAAGTCGGCATAAAGAATTTTTGCTTAGATCAATTGAAGGAGAAACACCCTCGCGATGACTACAAAGAAATGCTACAATTAATTCTTTTGTTTCTGGGTGAAAAACTTGAGAATTACCATTTCCGACCTCCAGGACCCGTTTCCCATGCTCGATGGATGGCAAAAGCCATTTACAGCCTCAAGATGTTTTTGTTTCGGAGAACTTTTCACTTATCTGTATGTGAATTGAATGGTATTCGACACGTTTGTATTTTTGTGGTGCGACTTTACGTCAAGGCATGGTTTGGTTCTTCTCGAGCAGCTGAGGCGCCGAATCAAGATTGGAAGTTTCTGAAGGACATCGTCGAGTACAAGTCCGTTGACCAGGATTTATCTCGGGTAATGATAAAGAAATTTATCGGTCACCTATGGTATCTCGCCGATGAGCACATAGCCCTTGCCTTTTTCGATGACAAGGTTTCAAATGAGTTGAAGGCCAAAATGGCCCAAGCATTGCTAGAAAATGAGAATGACGAAGGTGAAGAAGATGAAGAAGACGAAAAAGGTGAAGAAGATGAAGAAGACGAAGAAGGTGAAGAAGATGAAGAAGACGAAGAAGGTGAAGAAGATGAAGAAGACGACCCGGTTCCCCCAGCTCCTCGCGTCGTAATCAAAAGCACCAGCGTTAAAAAAATCGAGGTGAAATTCAAAGATTTGAATGAGGAATTCTTGGCTAAAGACTTGAGCAACTTCGTCTCTCATAATACCAAAAATTTATTTGTACGATTTGGAATATCGCAAGATTTCATTCTTGCAAATCCAGCAACCTGGAAATCTCGCCCAGACTATCAAGAAGGTCGTAGAATTGTAAATAACTTGCGCGTTGTGAACGACACTGCCGAAAGAGGAGTAAAAATGATACAAGATTATAATAGAATACTGTGTCAAGGCGAAGAAGAGAAACAGTATTTACTACATGTTATCGATTCTTACCGCAAGAAATACCCATCAGCGAACAAAAATATGTTAATTTGACTATATTATATTAAGAGTGCTTAGTAGTACTACTCAATTACAGCTTCTTTTATTTTTGTATGGGGAGTCCCTCAAGGAGTGGAGATAGAGGGTAAGTTTGTTCGGAAAAGATGTTGGGGATGAAAAGTTAATGGGGGTCGGTCATATATTTTGCCCCCCCAGGGGTGACCCCTGATGACCTATGGTGTTTTTCGAAAATACTGAGCAACCTCCATTTTTGTATGGTGACCCCCCTAAGGGGAGGAGTTAGGGGGTGGGTGTCTTGGGGGAAAATGTTGGCGGTAAAAAGTTAATGGGGGTCGGCCATACATTCTTCCCCCCTACGGGTGACCCCTGATGACCTATGGCAATTTCCCCCCTAATTTTGGCAAAGTGGACCTTTTTCTCGGCTCGTGCGCAACCCCTAATGTTTTTTTTTTTTAATTTTTTTTTTCGGCATTGTCATTTTTTTTCAAAAAGGCACGGAATAGAGCCCTCATCTACCAAAATATCGCAAAAATGTCATTTCAAGGTCCACTTAATGTTGTATGCCTTGGGGTAATGAAAACATTATTAGTGGCATTAGTAAGAGTTAGAGGCCACCCGTTTTCTCTTAATCGGGATGCAATAAAATTACTTTCAACTATATTGGTGCCCGTCGGTGGTGCAATGGTAGTGTGCGCGGCTCTTGTACATGAGATCCTGGGTTCGAACCCGGCTCTGACCACCTTCAAAAAAAAATTTCTTTCGGCGGCGGTCAACTCGCATAGTGACGGCGACACTATCGAGTATCTAGCCATGAAAAAGCTTCTCAAATTACCGTTCGGAATCGGTGTAAAACTGTAGGTCCCAATCAGTGAGTGAAAACTGGAAAGCGCACAGATGTAATGGGAAACTATTTATTTATTTATTGGTGTCATTAAGAAGTTTTGTTCCGTTGGAGTTTAAAAGGAAACCTAGAGCTTTGGATGAATTGGAGAGATTTAAGACCACTGAGTTTCGATCATTTTTGCTTTACTTCGGTCCTTTTGTATTGAAAAATATTTTAGATAGGGAAAGGTATGACCACTTCACGCTTTTAAGCTTAGGTATCAGATTGCTTCTTCACGAAGAATACTGCATAACAAAAAACAATTTAGCCACCCACTTACTAAATGATTTTGTGCAGCAGGTACCGCAGTTTTATTCTTTTACAATGCTTACATATAATTTTCATTGTCTTACGCATTTAAGTAAGCAATCCTTAAAATTCAATTGCTTAGAAACAGTAAGTGCATTTCCATTTGAAAATTTTTTGGGACAAATAAAATTACTTGTTAAAAATAGCAATAACGTCTTGGCTCAGATATATAATCGCATTCTTGAAAGAAGTATTTTAGAAGTTGATGATGGTAGCGAATCCCACCATAATGAACGTAAAATAAAAGCTAGACATAAAAACTTAATTTTTGACGTATCAGAAGCAAATTGTTTTTTCTTTCATAAAAGAAAATTCGTATAAAATTTTTAAAATTATTGAAATTAAAAAGAATGATAATAGTTTTGAGCTATATAGCAATTTAGTTTTAGGCCTTGAATCATTTTATACACACCCAATAGACTCATCATTCGTAGGGATATTTAGTTGCAAAATATTCATATTCGAGCCAGAAATACGAAAAATTGCTATTGAAAGTGTTTCTGGGAAAATATGTCATTTTATAGATAGCGGAATAAACATTTTTATGCCTCTTATTCATTTTTCTTAAAATAAAATAAATAAATAAAATACATCAGCTAAAATAAAAATAATGGCGACCTACATTTCTATGTTTCTGAATTCTCCGAGTGGACAACCTGAACCAAACTTTTTTTAAAGTTATTGTATTTATTCGATTTTGAAATGTAAAACTTCCTAACACTAACAAATTACATAAATCTTTTTTAACAGAGATAATAGATTTACTACAAATTACCCAAAAGAAACAGGACCTGGTTATAGCAAAAGTGGAGAGACTGACCGCCGAAATGATTAGCGTAAGAAACGAAATTTCTGCAATGAAGTCAAATATGCAAAGGGAACAGATAAGCGAAACTACCATCACACCCAGTTCCCCATTTACGACTGCCGAACAATTTGTACGATTCGAAGAAGTTCTACAGGACGAGAGTTCTTTGAAAACTTTTGTAAGTGTTTTATTTCTTTTATTAAAGTATATTATTACATTTATTCCCGTTTTTGTCTAACAATTTCTTTTGTCAGATTTCAGAACTGAAGTCTTCAAAAGAAAAATCTTTTGAAAAGTTCATGCGAATGGCGTGGAGGCAAATATTAGCTGATGAGTTGGCCCAGCGATATTCTTGGAAGGGAACCCAAAATAAGAAGTGCATACGAGGTTGTATTGTAACTTTAGCCATAAGAAGTAATGCTTATTTTATACTTATTGTTTCAAATGCAGTTCTAAATCTTATCCATAATTTTTCAGCTGCTTTTAAACAAAAATATTCTTTGGATGATGCAGATTTTGATAAAATAAGCCAAAATAAAATAAGCCCCGCGCACGATAGGGTGGACAAAGCTACCAACAAAATTAAAACCGTACAACTTAAGCTATAAGGAACAAAAAATAAGGCACTTCATATAATTGCAGTTACGGTCTGTTGCAGTTACGGTTAGTTAACTGCAACAGACCGTAACTGCAATTATATGAAGTGCCTTATTTTTTATTCCTTACAGCTTAAGTTGTACGATGTACTTTTTTTGTTTTATTACATTTTAGTACATTGAAGTACGTTCAATTTTAATTTTTCTAAAGAAACTGTGATAATTCATTTTAATTTTTTTGATCAAAAACCACTGTACTGTGACTGAATGAAAACAAAAGAACTGAAATAAAAATGTAAACTAAATTAAATCAAAAGAGTATACAAATTTCATTTCTCATAGGAACATTTGAATATGAAACACGAAAACCGTCCCCCTAGCTTCCGAAGGTGGATCCAAAAATGGAAGACTGGCGGATACATAAACGGACAATTTTGCTGCCACAAACAAGGCGACGATGTGTCTTTTTTGGTATCCCTTTCGGATCCTAAAACGGACATTTCATCCGCCAACAGTCCGTTTTTTATTCCCTTTGGACACGTTTCCGGACTTCAATGTCAAGTGGATAATATGATTTACATTCAAATATTAATTGTTTTAAACAAACATTTCAACAAATCTGAGGCATGAGTAAGCATGTGCAAGTCTACACCTAACCCAAAGAGGCAGAAACGCATTTGTAGAGTAAAGTCTACGTAAAACAGAGTACAATTCACGATGAAGAGTTAATGTGAATGTCAAAGTTAAGCTTATTGTCAATAATCAAACCCAAACATTTGTGATGATTCACGAATTCAATCCTACAACTATCCAAAAAAATATTTAAATTAGACGCCAATTTGTACACAGAACAAGAGATATACGACCGGCAGCGGACTCGGGGAGGACTAAGTCGCTTCCACGACTGGGCAAGGCTGACATGAAGCTTCTCATTGGGGTTATCAAGGCCCACGGTGATGTTGGAGGCTTCACTCGCAACTGGATTGTTCCAAATTGGGGATTTGTTAGTAAAATGGTCGTGATGACTTTATTTACCGCAGGGAAGTGATAATATTTTTTTGGGTACGAAGTCAACATATGGGGTTAATAAAATATGGTGTACATTTACTAATCGGTGCTTTGCCATTTGAGAATTTCGTAAATACATTTTTTTTGTATTGAAAAATTACCAATTTTGAAGAGGACCCACCGCGAAGGCCCGTTGACCAAAATAACTCAAAGAGAGTACTAACCCCATCTACATTATGTATTCTTTCTGAAACATAAAAAAATTTGCACCTGCAGGAAAAAAATATTACAATCGAAATAATGTTGTCTCCTTTTTGGAAAAAAAAATAAAAATTTGATTTTTTTGGAAGTTTTGTTTTTAGAAGTGTCTAACTTTTGTTTGAAGTAATATATTCTATCTACACTGTCTTCCACAGTCATTAACTCCTGGTCTTCAGAAGAATCTGAGTGGAGTAGTGCTGATAAGTGGTCTCTCCACATTTTAAGCAGGAGGGCAGCCCATTATTCGATATTCTTAACCTCACATGAGAGTGAGCTTTTGTTGATATCTCCGGTATTTGCAGTTTGTCAATATCTAGCTTTTCCCGTGTTCGGCTTCGTACGTTTTTCGCCCTGCTCAGTCTGGCGCGAACTTTCGCCGCCACCAGGTAATGATCCGAGTCGATATTGGCACCTCGAATCACACGTACATCCATTACACTAGAAGAGTGCCAGCCATCAAATACCAAGTTAACAATCTGGTTCTTCGTACTCTGATCAGGGAGGAGATAGAAATATTTGGCTTTGATGCGAATTGTGGCTGTGCGTTCACTCACTGGGTTGAAACTTGAAACTAGGTGTCGCAGTCTGTTGCCAACTATAAATCCGAACCCGAATTCGTGCTTTCGCTTATGGCAGCTGTAGTAAATATAGCAGTTTTCTTTCTTGTGCAACCATACCCCGTCCATCCCTTTTCCTGTATAGCTGTGATGTCAGCTTTATATTTTTCGAGGACATCCAGGTACATATCCTTAAATCGTGATCCTTATAACGTTTGCGAGGGTCGAGGGTTTCTTCGTTTATTATATTTGTTGTGTATTTTCATTGCCTACATAACGGCGGCGGGAGGCAACCCCAGCCAGAATTTTGGTTTCTTCAATTTTGATTCGTCGTTGGCCAGGGGCCAGCTCATCCCCTTTGTAGGCGGATATATCCACCAATTCGAAGAGCTTCAGTGACAGGGTCACCTAATTATGCTGAGCATTACAACATTGCGCGATATGATTTTAATAAGAACCCATACGACAGAATATCTGAGTTTGCCTATCAAATATTTAATATATCTTTTGATAATCCTCTTAAAACAAAGTGCTTAATACTTCTACATACGAGTAAGATCATATACACCACTCGAACACTTATTCACCGGTATAAAATTAGCAAGATCAAATCGAGGAATGAAACTTGTCAATATAAGAATTCATACTTTAACGTCGGAAAAACAATTTTTTATAAGTAGCGTACTTCTCTGGAACCACCTTCCATCGAATATTCAACTAATAAGCAATGCGTCAAGTTTCAAAAAGGAGCTCTTTGATTTATTCAAATAATTGTATTATAAGTATAATGCTTTCTAGTCAATTACAGTAATATTTTAAAATTTTTTATATGTAAGAATGTATCAAAACTTGAAAATTTACACATTGAAACCAACACTATAATATATAAGACATTAGTGTTGTTGTGTTTGGTTATTCAAATAAATAAATCAATGAAATGACGTATCAGCGATCGAATAATGAAGCTAGCGGAGGTTTCCGATAAAGCCAATGCTCAGGACATACTGAATGGAAGTAGTGAGCTTCTTGGACTGACAGTAGTTTCCCAGTAGCCCCCATACCCAACATGTATCATATCATCTGGAAAATACCTTGGCTCTAAGCATGTGAAAATTCATCACAATATCTTATTCCGTTCAAAACTTATCATTAATTCAACAAAAAATCGATTTGAAAACAGTGCGGCTGTGGTTAGACCTGTTCTGAACTATGGGACTGTCGGAATGGTGACCGGCTCTGGAGAAAGATATAAAACTGTCAACAGTGCAAAGAACATATTGCGTTGACGTTAAGGGGGAATACAGACGTGCCCCCTGCTGCTCTCAATGCGATAATAAATTTACTTCCGATTGAACAGTTCGCTAAGAGTGTAGTGACATGTTGGACCCAAAGAAGCTATGGGCTTAGTAGGATTTTTTGCAATTTGAAAGAAGAAGAAAAGACTATGCTAGCCCAGAGCTCAGAACAATCATACCCCATAGAGAAGAATGGAAGAACCCCTCACGATTGTCGGATGTTGACATTGACATTTTACGGATGGATCTAAGACGGATAGTGAAGTGGGAGCTGAGATTTACTCAACGTCACTTTGCAAATACTATCAATAGGTCGCTCTGCTTTTAGCAGTATCTTCCAAGCGGAAATAGTGGCAATATTGGTGACGTGTCGTCAGATGCGAAATCGCTTATGGTAGGGAAGAGTGTGCAACTCTTCTCGGATAGCAAAGCGGCGATAAAGACTACATCCTCATAGGAAAACAGATCGATATTTGTTCGTGAGTGCAGAAGTCGGATAAACTAGACCGGCTCCACGACAAAAAAAATTTGTTTAGTGTGGGTTCGGGGTCGTACGAATGTAGGCGGAAACGAAGTCGCGGATGTACTAGCCAGGAAAGGTTCAAGTGAAAATGTGAAACGTGATTGAAAGCCCTGTAAGAGTGGTGGATAACGTGATTGATCGCCACTTCCACCAGGGCGCAGACAGAAACTGGAGATAACCCACTACTTGTCGCATATCACGAAGTATATGGCCTAGATACGACGGTAAGAGAACCGACTTCCTGATGACTCTGAACAGGAATACAAAAGCCAAAATGTCAGCTGACATAACCAGTCACTGAACGATTTGTACACATGGTGCTAACATGGGAATACAACACAGGCGTTACTGCTGTAGTTGCGATGACGAGATTATGGCGGAAACCCCTGAGCACTATCTCCTACAGTGCCCAGCCTTGGGAAATATAAGGACAACTTTAGGAAAGCCCTTATTTGGCAGAATAAAGTAACTAGGGAGGATTTGTACTGAGTGTACTTCTAAAATACATTAACAGTACTAATAGGGCATAAGTAGGTAAACTCAATTTATTACTGGCATCTTTTCAGGGTAACATGGCTATTCAAAACGACATCACTGCTACTTGGGTGAGCTTCCTTGGGAGGAACTCAGTCACTAACTTAACTTAACCATTGCAATATTATTAGCATAACGTAATGCAAAAAAGAAGCAAAAAAAACGATAAGAGGAAAAAAATACAACGCAAAGAAAAGTTAAAAATAAAATAATTAACGAGTGTTAAAATAGACAGGACTATTTAAAACAAGAAGGATAGTTACATGTGTTACAGGAAAACATGAAGTTTTTGTAGAAAACATGAAGTTTTTCTAGAAAACACAATTGACATATTGTTTTGTTTACAAAAAAAAAAAAAAAAAAACTTTCCATGATGACTGAGTGTAGTAAATGCAAGTCAGCGATTCGTGGCGAAACTGGTGTGCTTTGTGCGGGAGTGTGTAACAAAGTCTATCACTGTACTACTAAGTGTTCAGGGTTAGATGTATACTCAGCAAAAATTTTGGAAAACGGAAACTTTATAAGATTTATATGTGATGACTGCATGCAGTACATACATAATGTGGATTTGGTATTGGTGCAAATTCAAGATGAAGTAAAAAGGAATAGACAAAGCATGGCGGAATACAAAGACGAATTTGAGGCATCACTTAAGAAAAATGAAGTTGAAACTAAGCGTTTAATGGATTTAATGGAAGAGCGGTATGAACGAAAGCTTAAAAAATGGAAAAAGTACAAAGCGGTTGCGAAAAGAGTGTCCAAGAAATAAAGAATGTGTGTGCAAATGTCGGTGATTTGGAGAGTAAAAACAAGCAAATGTTGGATTCTATCGAGAAAAAGAATGATGCAATGTGTGATGAAATTAAGAAATCAATAATGGAAAAAGGGCAAATTGATAGAGAAGAAAATGTCCAAGAATTAAAGAATATGTGTGCAAATGTCGGTGAATTAGTAAACAAAAACAAGCAGATATGTGAATCTATCGAGCATTGTAATGCCAAAATGTACGAAATGCCGTTGTTGTTATTTTGTTCGTTGTTTTGAACCATTGCCTCTATCTGGTATTAGTAAAGCAATTCTTTTCAACATCAAACGTATACATCACACGAGGACAAATGTCAGAAATTTGGTGAGTGAAAGATTTTCTCTACCCATATTTACTCTATGTCTCTAAGTAACAAAACAAACACAAATAACGAAAAGTCAAAACAGAAACAGCGAGTTGTGAATACAAAGTTAACAACACAAAAAAACCCAACATACCCGGAGACATTAAAAACGACATTGCCAGATGTAAATAATCAATTAACAGTGGAACCTCAATCATATTCGGAGGTAGTTAAAGAGACCGTACCAGACGTCAACAAATCAAAACCGAACATAGAAAAACCAAAAGAGAAACAGGGAAGTGAAAAAACAAAAACAACGCAAACGTGTTCAGAAGCAGCTGAATCGGTGTTGCCTGAAGTTAACAAATCAAAAACGATCATAATAAAACCAAAAGTGAAACAGGGAATTGAGAAAACAAGAGAAACTCTAAACAGAAATGTCAATCCGGTTGGTTTGGGAATATCGCGTGTTGAGAATAGGAGAAATGGAACTATTGTGATACAAAGTGAAAACAACGAGGAGAGCGAAAAAATAAAAAATGCATTGGAAGCAGGTATGGGTGACGACTACGAAGTTAGGGTGCCCAGACCAATAGAACCAAAGCTTTGTAATAACGGATATGTCTTTTAAATACTCAGGGGATGAACTAATTGAAAAGCTAAAGAAACAAAACCAATTTATAAGAGACAACGTTTTTAAAGTTATCAGAAATTATGAATTCACCAAATTCAATAGAAAAATATATAATACGCAAATAAAAACGGACATTGAATCTTACACAAAAGTAATGGAAGCAAAAAGACTGAATATCGGATGGGAAAGATGTCGAGTGTATGACGGTACAAGTTTAAAACAATGTTTTAAGTGCTACGGCTACAATCATAAGGCAAATGAGTGCAATAGAGAGGAAATATGCATAGTGTCACGGGAATCATGTGCCATCAAATTGTACTTTGGAACAAATTAAGAAGTGTATAAACTGCACGAGCGTAAATAAAAAACTGAATCTGGGATTAAATGGAGAACATTTTACGAACGACAAAGCATGCCCGGTATATATGCATAAATTAAAAATGAAGAGAGAGAAAACTGGATCAAATTATTAGCAATCAAGTGAAATAACTGCGTTTTACACAAATATACAAGGACTAATAAATAACTTTAACCAAATTGAAATATTAGCGGAAACGGAACATCCAGAGTTTATTATACTCTCGGAAACACATCTTACTGGAGAAATTGAAGAAAATGAAATATTCGTAAAAAACTATGATCAAATACTATCGCTTCCAGATAACAAAAGAACGGGCGGTGTGATTATATACTACAGTGAACAATGGAACGTATTGAAAATATTTGACAGAATAAAATCTTCAAGTTATTGGATAACGGTCTGTATGGCGAAAAAAGATGGAGGAAAATAATTGTAGTGGCAGTTTATAGATCACCGAGCGGATCCGAGGCGGAGTTTTGTGAAATTTTTCAGCAAATTGTAGAAGAAATTTATGAAGAAAATTATGACGTTTTAATTGTGGGTGATTTTAATATAGATTGGTCAAAAAATAGCTTTTATAAAAACAAAATGGAAAGCACGATAAACGATAATGGAATGAGGCAAGTCGTGAAAGATTACACGCGCGTGACAAATATCTCTAGAACTACCATTGACTACGTAATAACAAATAATTATAACATAACTGCTGAAACTGACACGGAAAATAAAATATCTGATCATGAGATGTTGAAAATAAAGATAGAACATGAATTTGCAATAATTAAATCACAAAATAAGTATGTGCGAATATTTAAGTATCACAAACAGAAATTTTCAAATGAAATGTGTGCAATATCAAAGTATAACAATACCGCTAATCTTGACCAAAATGTAGATAAACTTGAGACTTGTTTTGGAAACGCTGTGCAAAACCTCACAAGAAGAGTAAAACTGAAAGAGAATGTTAACAACAACACATGGTTTAATGATGAACTGTATGGAATGAAAATGGAAAAAAAGGACAAATGCGAAAAGGCAAAGCTTGAAAATACGATGCAGGCATGGGAAGAATACAGAATATTACGTAACAAATATAAAGTAAAAATTCAGAACAATAAATTCAACTACACGAACAATAAAATTAATAGCGCCAAAGATCAAAAACAAATGTGGAAGGAAATCAAGAAACTTGTGATGAAAAATAAGCCAACTCTGATGAAATCTGTGATATTTAACAATGTAGAATATAGGGAGAATTCCCAAATTGCTAACCAGATTAATTATTATTTTGTAAATAGCCTAAGAGAAATACGAGACTCAATTGAAGAAGTGCAATATGTAAACCAAATCAACATTAATGAGAACACTTTTAAATTCCGTGCAATAAATATAAAAGAACTCGAGGATGCGGTTAAAAAAATCAAAAATAAGCCGGACTTTAACAATATTTCAACAAGGATGATCCTAGATAACTGGGATAAAATTGGTGAAATGCTTCTAAATATAGTGAATAATTCGTTGCTATCGGGGAAATTTCCTGAAAACTGGAAGGAGACAATGATAACTCCAATTGAAAAAGTTGCGAAAACAAAGAAATGTGAAGAGTATCGGCCAATAAACACATTGAAAACATTCGAAAAAATATTAGAAAAAGTAGTAAAATGTCAACTAGAAAGATATATAGAAAAACACAATATTTTATCAAAATACCAGTCGGGATTTCGAAAACAATATTCATGCGAAACTACATTAAATTACGTTATATGTCGCTGGAAAAACGTAAAAAAAACAGATAAAATAATGGCAATATTTCTAGATTTCAAGCGTGCATTCGAAACAATAGACAGAAAAATATTAATTGAGAAACTCTACATGTATGGCATTAGAGAAAAATGAATTAAATTGGTTTAAATCATACCTTAATAATAGAAAGCAATGTACAAAAGTTAACAATGTCGTTTCGGAGAAAATAGACAATGTATTTGGAGTACCACAAGGCTCGATATTGGGTCCATTGTTGTCTATTCTGTATATTAACGACATGCCTAATGTGTTGGAAAAAAGTGAAATTGTTTTATATGCGGACGATACACTGATTTTTACGGAAGGAAAAACTGAAGCACAGTGTCGTGAAAATATGTCAACGGATATAAACAATTTGAATAAATGGCTTAAAATGAATAAACTAAAACTTAACGAAAACAAAACAAAAGTTATAGAAATTAATATGTCTACCCATGAAGACTTTGAAATCAATGGACAAAAAATTGAAAAAGTGGATAAAATCAAATATCTTGGTTTCATAATTGATGCTAAACTACAATTTAAAGAACACATTGATCACTTATGCAAAAAATAGGTAAAAAAATTGGTTTTCTGAAAAGAATACGAAATAATATATCAATCATGACGGCAATAAATGTATATAATACATTAATTTAACCACATTTTGAATTTGGATCAACCATTCTTTACTCCTGCTGCCGTGAAACGCATTTGGACAGGATGCAAAAACTACAAAACAAGGCAATGAGAAGTATTCTTAAATGTAATCGGTACACCCCTATAAGATCCATGCTGTTGGCATTGAAGTGGATAGACATAAAACAACGACTACAACTCAACACCCTAATATTTATAAGAAAAATGCGACAAGGAGATGCACCAGAATACCTGTGCGAACAATTGAATTACGTTGGGGAAATGCAACCGTATGAACTTAGGAATTCCCAAAACTTTAGAGTATACAGAGCAACAACTTCAGCAATGCAGGCTACATTATTTTATAAAGGACTTAAATTATTCAACTCTCCTCCTAGAAATGTTAAAAATGAAACAAATAATATTGCATTCAAAAAAAATTGTATAGCTATTTTAAAAAACAACAATGTTAATGCCTAAAATTAAATTAAAAAAAAAAATTTCACATTATTTTATAAAATTGGATATGTATTGTAAAGGTATTGAAAATACTAAATAAAGAAACTAACTAACTAACTTGTGTTTAAAAGGAGAAATCACTTATATGCAATTTATCTAATTTTTAAGAGTATTTTAGGGGTATTTTACACGTGAATATGCTACATTACGTGGTGTGTATAATATACAACTTTCGGGGAATAATCGGTCAAACCAAGAGAAAATTGTTTCTGGCGGTACTTTCGGAGATCATTGTAGTATCCGTAATTTCGTCCTAAAAGCTCGTTAACCGTTCTTCGCACATCTTGCGCACTTGACACCTACTTACATTGCATGCAATTTAGAGGAACTGATGTATTTATGGCAATCACTCATGCGGTGGAGTAAAGCATAAATGCCAATTTCAATGCGCGTTATAATTGAGTTTTTTCTGTATCGTTCACCGTGGCAACAGCTGTATCACAATATTGATTAATTAGCTATGTAAGTTTTTGTCAACTCATTTCCTTTCGGAATCGTTATACCAACTGGTTTTAGATATATGTTAAGGTTGTATTTTTTTTGTACATTTAATAATTTGCCTCTTGAAATGCATACTACCAGTATTGGGATTATCACTACGTTCCACAAACAGTGAGCTGTGAGCTTTCTATTTTAAGACACTTTTTAATGGCTATTTAATCGGAAGTGTCGCCGTCACGTTAACCTATGCAGCACAGGCGATCTAAAATATGTACCTATGTGAAAAATCATTGTGTGCTTTAAAATTAAGCTTTATAGAATTTGTTGACGTTTTTGCAGTAGATGACAACCTTCATCACAACTGTTTTGTGCGATGTGTTGCCAACGACTGTCATTGAGCGTCATCTAGGAGTTGTCCTATCTAACATACGACAAAGTAGGTGAAACAGGGCCACAGGTAACTGCCTATGTTGCCTTTTGTAAGTCCTGCTCTATATCCACCCTGTACATGATAATACTTCATGAATATCGCCAATTCCATCACTTTTTAACATGGTGATGAATATATTACAAGAACAAAAACATAAGTTCATAACTTGACGATAAATCATATGCCAATGGACGATAAGTTATCACGTACTTACCTAGTACCTCCGAAGAGAAATAAGCGTGGACCTCTTACAATTCCCACCTGACGCCTTCGTGGTGTCGGTGGTTTACCATGGGGTTTCACAAGATTCCAACAATTGGCCTTTGGATCAAATGTATACAAATCGTTAAAATGCTGATCCAATAACCCGTTGTAGCCACCGAAAACATAAATAAGGTTATTATAAATAACTGAAAAATAAGAGTTTACAGTTTTATTATTGTTGTATTATTATTTATGTAATGCTTACACATTGAATGGCTTCTACGTCCTACGGGCACTTTTCCTGTCGTAGAAGGTCTATGCCAAACTTTAGTTTTTAGATCTAGATAAACTATTTCGGGACAATACATTTCTTCTTGGCTGTGGTACGGACTATGTTTATCACCACGCCCACCAAAAATATACATGCGTCCATGAATATGTTCAGCAGTGTGGAAATCTCGAAATGATGGTGGCACACCAAATGTTTGTATGTAGCGCCACTCCATTGTATTAAAATTTAAAGCGTGAACATCACAAGAAAATTCATTGATTTCTTCAACAAATCCTCCAAATATATACATGCAATTTTCAATAACACATGCCGAGTGGCCATCTCTAGCTCCAGGTATTGCTCCGGTCACTGGGGGCCTTGACCAGCTTAGGGTTTTTGGATCAAAACAATATAAAACATTACATAAACTTTCGTCGTTGCGTCCACCCCATATGTAGATTTTCTCTTTATGAGCTACAGCTGTGTGTCCATATCTGAATAAATATTTTAAAAAAGTAATTTAATAAAGGGCAAACACCTTCTCATCGGGTATCATATCAATTAAATAAATAAATACAAAATAAATATTTCCAATTACATGGACAGGGGAGATCTTCTCACAAACAGTGAACTTTGCGCTTACTAGTTGCACAAACTCTGAATGGCACCTCCAGTTTTACACCGGTTCCGAACGGTTTTTTGAAACGTTGTTTCATGGATAATTAGCGGTTCTTGTCTAAAAATAAATGGTTTCCCATTACATCTCATCTCACAATCACTGAGCTGTGAGCTTTCCAGTTTTCACTCACTGAATGGGACCTACAGTTTTACACCGATTCCGAACGGTATGTTGAGAAGCTTTTTCATGGCTATATACTCGATAGTGTCGCCGTCACTTTGCGAGGTGACCGCCTCCGAAAGATATTTTTTTAAGGTGGTCAGAGCAAGGTTCGAACCCAGCATCTCATGTACAAGTGGCGCGCACAAAATGATGTTATGAAGTAGAAGAGCAAAGTCCATGTCGACAAATTTAAGAAAAGTGTAAATGCTAAAAAACGGATGTAAATAATAAGCGTTTTTTTAATAAAATGCGTTATGCCAATCGTTATGGAATCAAAAATATGCGAAATGTCACACGAGAATCATTTATATACAGTTTTTGCTAAACAAAGGCACATAATAATTTTTAGTTTTAGGAACAAATGCAGTTTGATCACATAAGTTAGATTTATGTATTTTTTTAAGGTTGTAATGTTGGTGGTGCAATGTTTAGTGTGCGCGCCTCTGCGTTTTCGTTTGCACTAACCGTCGATGAGTATCTGTGGCTAGATCTGACATAGCTATAAGGTTTGCCAGGAATCATGAGTATGCATTTTGCAAAACTTCTTTTTGAAAACTATTTCTCTATTGATAGAGATATGCTATGGTCTTGAATATACAAAAATGATCAGTTCTTAAAACAAAAACCGAATAAATAAATATCACCCAAGGCTACGACTTTTAAGTTTTAATTTGCAGTATGATTTGTCCCTCTAAACCTTTCAACAATAGAATTATAACATGCTAAAATACAATTATATCGGCAAGATTGCAGTACGACTTAGAACACCTCAAAAATTGTTTTAATATATACGAGATATCGGAACGTTTAACGATTTTCTTCTTTGTATTAGTGTCACGGGCTTCTTAGGTTTTTTGTCGCACAAAATTTTTTGTGTATCCGGCCTTAGGATGCACTTAGGAATTTTCCCCCTCTAGGAGGCACAACACCGACTTTGTTTTTTATGTAATAATGCTTTCTGAGTGGAGGCCTTCGGCCGGGGAGGGTCCGCCATCGGCTTCGCAGCTTCGCAGTTTTTTGTTTGTGATATAAAGCTTTCGGCGTGTGATTTTCTCCTCTTCAAGAAGAGCAAATTAATCCCAAAAGAAAGTATATTGAAGTAAAATACTTTTTTGTTCGTAGATTTGGTGGTTTCAAAACGTGTACCCTATGAATATTGCCCAACTAATCAAATGATAGCAGATTTGTTAACTAAGCCTTTGCAGAAAATTAAAATTTGTAAATTTAGCGATTTAATTGGTCTGTGTAACTTTAACTTGCAAATTATATTTTTTTATTTATTTAGCAATATATGTTATATTGAGGTGTATTGGATTTCAACTTAACATATGTATGTTATACTTTGCTAATAATTACTTTGCTCTACGACAATTAAACATAGAACACTTTGTGTGAGCTGTATGTTCATAAATAACTTCATATTATTGATTCACTCGTACTGAATATTTGGTTATCCTAATGGGGGACATAGATTAGTCTACCAATTGTTATTTTAGCGGGCTTCAAGCTGCCTCTGTAATTTAAATATCGTTTCCCCCATTGACATCATAAGAGAGTATTTATAAATAATACTATCGTCGTTTGTACAATGACCCTGAGAGTTAAGGACAACTAATTATTAAGTTTAGAGATTTTTAACCAGTTTAGCCAAACACAATTTAAACTAGATCCTAGATGCGATCATTACTGAACTTTCTCTAACATGATTTTCAGGAAAACAAAGTCTGTGCATTTTAAGTATAACTTAAATCTTACCTTTGAAATGGCACCTCAGGATATTTTAAGACAGTACCATTATCGTCCCTTCGTTGCGGTAAAAGGGTCCATCTCAGCGTTTGTGTGTTTAAAACATGAACGTCGATGGATTCGCTGAAACGGTAGTCGTCACCGGTACAATAACCGCCAAAGGAGTAAATAAAATCACCAACACAAACAGCAGCATGATTAACACGACGTGGTCCACCATCCAAATGTACTGTCCAACGCATATTTCTTTGAGATTACAACCTAAAAGCGGTAAAAGAAATGAAATTTTTTAAAAATAAATATATGGCAACAAATAAGCCAGTCGAATTGGGGTGAAGGTCACCATACTTCGACAACAAACAAAATTAGTGATTCAATTGTATTCTTACTTGATGCTGCTATTGCACCGAACTTAAAGATTACGTTTGCCCACCTTTTCAGTCTTATAAGTTTGAGAAATTGAAATGGGATACAATATTTATTCTAAGGATCCCCAGCATAGAAATTTTACGAAAAATGCACACCACCTGTGCTAATACGTAAAGATGGAAATGAATAACTTTATCTCCCCCTTATTGTTGATATTTTGGAATTGGAAGAAAATGTTATCCAAAACGGCACTTTCTTCGGAATAAATATATTATTGTATCGCTGTAAATATATAAGGCCTTAAACTGATAAACCACAATGCAACACAATGTCTTTATAATTTTTTTTCCTTATTATTGTTTTTTCCAAATTTTGACAGTTGACAGAATGCACAGTTGCTTATAAATGTACGAAATATGTTAAACTGTTATAAAATATAGTGCGAAATATGCAACCGTAATAGAGCATACCAAGCATACCAAAAACAATGTACAAATTGATATTCAAAATTTCTCTTCATTCAAATGCCAACAAACAAAACGAGTGAAACCCTAGCACTTATCTGCCCACTCTCTTCATTGAATATTTGAATACACAAGCGGCTTTTTGATAGTGTTATTGTATATAACTATACAAATTCCAACCATGTTGAAGTAAAATTACATAAACTATGCAAAAAGTATGAAATAAGCAAGATATGACCTGAGAGAGAAATCCGTTTGAGTTAACTCATAGTACTTTTTGGTTCTCTTTTACCAGGGTTGCCAAGTTGCGCACATTTTCTGGTCGTCTAATTGTAAATCGTCTTTGAGCATACCATACTCAAATGCCAACAAACAAAACGAGTGAAACCCTAGCACTTATCTGCCCTCTCTCTTACTCTCTTCATTGAATATTTGAATACACAAACGGCTTTTTGATAGTGTTATTGTATATAACTATACAAATTCCAACCGTGTTGAAATAAAACAAAAACGATGTACAAGTAGACAGTCAAAATTTCTCTTCACTCAAATGCCAACAAACAAAACGAGTGAAACCCTAGTACTTCTATACTCTCTCTCTTACTCTCTTCATTGAATATTTCAATACACGAGCAGCTTTTTGATAGTGTTATTGTATATAACTATACAAATTCAAACCATGTTGAAGTAAAATTACATAAACTATGCAAAAAGTATGAAATAAGCAAGATATGACGCGAGAGAGAAATGCGTTTGAGTGAACTCCTAGTACTTTTTGGTTCTCTTTTACCAGGGTTGCCAAGTTGCACACATCTTCTGGTCGTCTATAAAATTTCATAAACTATGCAAAAAGTATGGAATAATCAAGATATAATACGAGAGAGAAATGTGTTTGAGTGAATATCTGCCACTTTTTGGTTCTTTTTACCAGGGTTGCCAAATTGCGCACATCTTCTGCAGCTGGATTCTGTAAGTTTCTAATGCCTTATTCGCGCTGTCGCGAAATTGAAGTCTTTCGCAATTTGGGCCGAAATTGAGTTGAAATTGCTCAATTTCGTATATATTTTGACAACTACGAAATTGAGATATTTACGACAATTTCGTTGAAATTGACTTAAAATTGTCGTATACAATGCTGATTTTACTCAGCAAAATTAACTTAGTACTCTTTTTTGCACATATGCAAGAATACGAAGCCGACAGAAAATTTTCTGATGTGCCGCCGTCGTAGATAATTTTTTGAAGTTCACACCGCCGTCGTTAAGGCATGCTTCGACTTAAAATGTTAGCCGATATTATCAGTTTAGCCGCATTTAAAAGCCCGAGTTACTAAAAAATTATCTAATTTTTTTATACAACTAACGAGATGAACCTAAAAGTAACGTCTGCCGAAAAATTACATTTAATAAAAACTCAGTTGCCCCCGTCGATATATTTTTTTTGTTGCTCTAAACCCGTCGATAATTATGGATCCGCTTCGTTCACCGAACACGTGGTTACTAAAATTGCAAAAAAAACCAAAACAATTGTATGCCGCCTCATTCATCAGATTGAAATTTTAAGTTTACATCGAAATAGGGTCTAGAAAATAAACTATATACCGTGGCGAATCAGTGATTCATGTCAAAGTTCACATATCATTCATTTATTTAATTGTTTTCATTCAGTTCCTAACAGAATTTAGGTTATTATGCCAGGCACTAAAATTTTACTAATGGAAATATTTGTAAACAAACAGTTGTCAGTTTTCAACGAAATTGCTCAAAAGCCAGTGTGAACGATTTCAATTTCGTTCGACAATTTCAATCCGAAATTGTCAATTTCGTGGCAGCGTGAACAAGGCATAAAAAGCTTAAAATGAATTTAGAGATTTTTAGCATCAAATGCAATTCTGTAACGTGTATCCAAATTTAGCTATCTCTTAAAAATGGAATTCGCCGTAATTTTAGCGTTAACCGTTCATCTCTAAAATACTCTTAATTTGTATTCTGTAAGCAATAAACAGCTGTTAATTGTCTCTTAAATGAAGAATTTTTAGCAAGCAAAAATTGAAGCCGCTAAAAGGTAGGTAATTGTAAATTGAAAAAAAATTTGTTAAAATTATTGTAATTTCAGCAGTAAAATGGAGGAAACCACCAAAAGAATAACAAAGGAGCAGAAATTCATTTTAGTTCAATACATGGAGGAGCACGCAGAGTTTTTACACAGCACAAATTTTATAAACTGTTTGTTTAACATAAAATAAACTAAGCCTTTATAGAGCTGCCATGTTTTGCAAACTTTTAGAGGAATATAAATAATTGGTGGTTTTTCGGCAAAATACTAAACGTATGTTGCAAAACCTAAATACAATTTGACAAGAACTATCAAGTTTACCTTTAAAAATTAGCAATTTACAAGTTCTTTTTACAATTTTATGAAGGAAAATTCTATATGTGTTTGAGGATAACAAAATATGAAGCTTGGCAGCTCTAATATAAAGTGTCAAATGTATGCGAAATATGTTTGTCTCTTTTCCTCAGCATTGTATCAAAGCAGAGTGAGTAGTACAGACTACTTTTAGCAAAGTAGCTACGGCGGAAATAGGAAATTTTAGCTAAGAGATTGCAGTTACAGAATACGGATTTAGAGAAATCTCTAAGAAATTTGCATTTTAGCGATAGAGTTAGAGATTTAGATAGGAGAATTACAGAATTGACCTGCTGGTTGTCTAATTCTAGATCATCTTTGAGCATACCATAAAGCAACTAGAAATTTACTCATGGAGTGGAATGCTAACAAAGAAATGCTAACAAGCATTCCACTCCATGAGTAAATTTCTTCTCTATACCATACCATAAAGTAACTATGGTATAGAGCAGAAAATTTACCCATGCAGTGGAATGCCAACAAAGAAAACGAGTGAAGCGTGTCGTTTCTCTGCTCGCTCTCTTCGTGAAATATTTCAATACACGAGCAGTTTTCTGATGATGTTATTCTATCTAACTATAGAAATTCCCACCATATTTAAATAAAATTACATAAAGTATGAAAGAAGTATGAAATAATCAACTTATGACGCGGGAAAGAAAAGCGTTTGAGTGAATCGCGTCGACTTTTTTGGTTCCCTTCTACTAGGGTTGCCAAATTGCAGTGGTGTTTCTTCACTATTGAGCATATGAAAAAACCATAGCGGATTATGAAAGAAAGTACATGAGTGTTTCAGTTCCACCAAATTCTCGTTCAGTTTCGTTTTCAGTTCTTACGAAATTTTCCACCCACCTTTGATTTACCTTGCAAATATTTCTTTTATATTCTTCTACGCACTCTATTTTATTTTTTAACGCATGGGCTGTTACTTTTGGTTGTTAAAATTATCGAAATATCAAAATTCCGGTCCCAAGCAATTATCAATGTTTTCGTACGAAATAACTTTGCGTAACAACCCTGTAATTGATTTTGCCCACGAAATTTTCGAAAATTTCGGGTAGGGTAGGTCAGAGGGGTAAGACTTCAAAATGATAAAAGTCGTACTGAATAAATAAAAAAGAGTAAATCTACAAATAACGAGAAAATAAGTTTGCAATGATGGGAATGTGTGTGCAACAAGAGTAAATTCAAAACTCGAGAAAAATCGTCTGCAATGATTAGGAATGTGAAAAAGATTCTGAATGTGGCAAAAAATGGTAAAAGGATAAAACGTAAAAATTCGAGAAAAATCTTTTGTGATGCTTAGCAATGTGATATAAGTTCTGAATGTGGGTAAAAAAGGGTAAAAAGAGCCAAAACCGGGCAAAAATGCAATCGTTTGGAATTGTAAGGAAGTGTTAAAAATAGAGTATATGGGGATAAGTGAAGAAGAGAAGAGTAAAAGTGCAAAATGGTAGAAAAATCTCTTAAAATGATTGGGAATGTACTAAAATAGAGTATAATGGTAAAACGGGTTAAAAGATGCGAAAAGGGTTACAGATTTTAAATACGAGAAAAATCTTTTGGAACGATGGGGAATGTTTTAAAAATAGTGCATGTCGCTGAAAATATCGTTCGGAATAATTTGAAACAATTTTTCCCCTTTTTCAATCATCCCAAACTAATTTTAATGTCATTTGAGGTTTTGTAATTTTCCATATTTTTATCTACATACATTATTTTTAACACATTTACGACTTAGAATTTTAAGACTTTTTTGCCTTTTGCACATATAATATTTAAAACAATATTTTTCTCGCATTTTCATCTTTTACTATTTTTAAGCACAAACACAATTTTTAACAAATTACATTCAGTTCATGTAATTTTTCTTGCATTTGTAAGAGTTCTACCCAAAACATTGCAAACTAATTTTCTCGTTATTTAAACTTTCACCATTTTGGCTTTTTTTTGCTCACATACACTATTTTTAACATATTCCAAACGATTTTTCTCGCATTTTGAAAATTTACTCTTTTATGACCCTATTTTTAATTAATTATTTTAGTCTTTATATGAAGTTTTACCATTTTTGTTCCTTTTTAATAATTGTTCCCCCTTTTTAACCATAGCCACTACTTTTAACACCTTTGAAATAATTCTTATATATACCTAATCATCGTCGAAACTAAATTTTTTTCTGCATTTAGTCGACCTTATTTCAATTATTAGACGAACTCTTGATCCAATCATTCCAAACTAATATTCTCATGCGAGTTTTATACTGAGAGGAGCTGATTTTTGGGCTCACGAGCGGAATTTTTACCTACTCTGTTAGAAATATATAATAGAGTCCACTTGTGTTTGTCAAAATTATCAACATGTCAAATTTTCGTCCACAAACAATTATTAAAAATAGTTTTCGGAAAAAATAACTTTGGCATCACAAACGCTTAACTGATTTTGCTAACGAAACTTTCGCAAAGAGCTAAGAATCTTGCAAATGAAAAGTAAGGGAATTTTTATTTGTTTATGTATGTTATTATAATTATAATCAAATAAATAGACGAATAAGAACAAATTTCAAAATTGTTGGTGATAATTTTGTATTCGTATATACAAGGTGGCGCAAAAGTAATCCTCCTATCAGAAAATGCTATAAATTTTGCGATTGGCCCCTAATATCAGTTCTGTTTTGACATTTGTGTAGTAAACACATGCGAAATACACGTTAATAAACAATGTTACGCTACACTGCTCCAGAACGTGGAATATTGCTGACTATTTATTTGACCAATAATCGGTCGGTGACGTTGGCACAACGTGAATTTCGTCGCAGATTTTCTGGCCGTCCAACGCCTACTGGTGAAACACTGCGACGTTTAGCCGCTCGCCTCGAAGAGACTGGCACAACATGAGATGCTGCCAGGCGTGGCAGACCCCGGAGTAGCCGTTCTGCAGAGAATATTGCTGCTGTAGCCGAGGATGTCATGGAAGCGCCGTCGATGTCATGGAAGCGCCGTGAGCGCTACAGAGCAATGATCATCGAGGATTTTGTTTTGCCGCTACTTGATGAATTGGGATTGGAAAACATGTGGTTCCAACAGGACGGTGCAACGGCATACACTGCACGTGCCACAACCGATATGCTGAAGGATGCATTTCCCGGCGCCTAATCTCCCGTTTTGGCGATTTGCACTGGCCAGCAAGATCGCCTGATTTGACCGCTCCAGACTTCTTTTTGTGGGGCTTTTTGAAGTCGCGGGTTTATGCCAACAAGCCTCAGACTCTTGCAGGTCTTAAAGACAATATCCGTCAAGAATGTGAGGACGTATCGCCCGAAGTTTTGGCGAAAGTGATGGAAAATGCCATAAAAAGGGCTCAAATGACAATCAACTGTGGCGGCGGCCATTTACATGACATCATATTCTCGACTTGATGTAAAAAAAATTAAAAGACCAAATAAAAATAATCCACAAGAAGAATCATAGTTTTTAATTTTTTTTTTAAATTACAGCCAAAAAACATCGGAAGTTTACTTTTGCGGAAGTTTACTTTTGCGAATCACATGTGATTGTATATTTTATGACCAACAAAATATATTAACCTGTGTGTGAAGAACTTACAAATTGGACTCTAGGTCTTTACAAAACAATTTGTCTTGGTATCGATCTTATTAGAACTTGGAATAATATTCTTTGTATTAATTTTTTAATTACTGCATTTTAAATCACATACACTTTTTACACGAATTTTTTATAATTCCCTTGAGATGTTTTATATCAAGGTTGAACTGTATTAATTATACTTTAAATTAAGATTCTAATAAAGTATTCCTAGTACAAATCAAATAAACGTCGCTCGAATCAATTGCAAGGAAAATAAATAAATATCCGTTTAAGTTTTCTTTATTTGTTCGGTTTAAGATCCAATAACTATTAAAAATTACTTTTTCTTACAATTTTCCAAATTTATTCAAGCTTTTATTTATTATATTATTAATTTATAATTTTATTTATTATATTATTTATTTATATTATTTAAAAAGGTATTGAGCTTGAATAAATTTAGAAAATTGTTAGTTTAGAAAACAGACCGAGTAAAAACTTCCGCAAGAGAAATGATGAAAATTACTTTTTCTATGAAAAAGTACATTTTAATACAAAATTTTAAAAGGAAATGTGTGAAATTGTTTATTCTGGTGGATGGTTGGGAATATAGCTAATTCAATGCTTCTGTGGATGTTTTCGCACAAGTAAGAGTGTTGAGACGATTCTCGCTAAGTTGAGTTTTGTTTATCCATATAATATGCGTGATTTGGTTACATCACTTGCTTATATAATCGCTTGGTTTGTATGAAGCTTAGCGACACGAATCATTTTCGCTGAGTTTATAATTTTTGTTTTTTGATATCTTTTGCCATTTTTGAATAATATGACTTTTCGTTAAATATCCGTTTTCTTTGCAACTTCGCAAGCGATAATCGCTTACTTGTAAGCAAAATACGACTAATATTTGGATTTGCATTTAAGAGAAATTGTAAATATTATTGTTAAAGAAAACGCGTATTATGCTCACTCTGAAAATCTTTTATTGGCAATGTTGTTCGATGATGAAAAAAATACGCGACTTGAATTCAATTGAATTTTTTTTCATTTACATTTTATATGCTTTTATCCCTTAAGTTGAAGTTTTAAAGAAAAACAATAAAGTAAAATAAGGAAAAAATGTTTATTTTTCATTCTTTTTCTTAAATTCAATTAAATCGATACAGGTCGTGACTATGGGCTATTTAAAATTTGGGACCACATTATGAGAAACTCAAATATTCGTCAAGTTTCACAACAATTTCGACAATTTCCCCCAAACAAGGCGATAAAATCCCAAAAAATTGGCGAAAGGGCCCTCTGGCGGTACTCAAAAATAAAAGTAAATGTCAAAAATGGATTCGTTGACCCAAATACACATTTAACTAGAGGAAATAAAAATTTCTTTCGCCTTTTTAGTCCAATATCTAACGCGATTAATGAATATTTAAAAACAAAAACCTATTTCGAAAAATCCGGGAGCTTGAAATTCATTTTAGAACTATTGTTTCTTCGGCAAACTTTCTTCAAATGACCCATAGAGCCTTTGTCGCAAAAAAATTTGACCCACCCTAATCTATACACACAGAGAAGAGATTCGTTGTGACAACTATATTTACAGCCAACCAAAATTTGGCGGTTCCTTGGACTATCACATTATTCAGTTGTGATTACCAATAATTGTGTTCAGTGTTGCGAAATGTTGTGCATATCAATTGATTTGTAATTCAGTTTTGGTTGCAAGTACTGAAATATTTAGTTGAAGCCACAGTAACAAGAAATAAATGTGATCTGTCGATCGAGTTTTAGTTGTAGAAATTAAATTATCCTGTAGTGGTGAATATTCTATGAGTTGGATGAACGAAAAATGTAAACTCTAATTCGGTTGTACCAAATAATATATTGGTATGCTCAACTAATTATGCACTTGAATTTGACGGCTGTCACAACCATTTGTTGATGCTTTAAATAATTATGAATTTTCTAGGAAAAAAAGTAAAAACAATAATTTTTGGTTAAAATTGTGTATTTAACATGGGTTCGTATTTCATGCCCATTTTTGATCGAAAATATGAAAACAAATCTTTACGGGTTTTATTTTATTACCTCAATAGGAGGCTGTTACAATGTATGATTTTACTACGGCATAACTTTTTTTAAAACAAAAAAAATAATTGGGTTGCAGTGAAGATCGCCTCCTCGCGGTGCAACCTGGGTAACTCTAAATGATCTTCTTCCTCTTTGGCACAGACTCTGCTACGACCCTGGTTCACGATTTTCGTAACTATTTGATCTTCTGCTCTCGAGCTGTCGTTCTGTGCTCTGCGACCTGAGTAGGCAAAGGTGACACTTTGTTGAAATGGCTCGTGGTTAAGGCACCGTTCGTCTCCGCCTCCTTAAAACCTGGCAAGTCTTGTAGTACGTTCGAAATCCGTCACCGTTAAGTTGGTGGTAATGGTGAGGTTGAGATGACTCCCTCTTTGGTTTGGCCTGGCTCTGAACACTCTGTCCCATAAGGCGGAGTGTCAACCCTCGCGTGGATCTCCCTGCTTCATAGACAACCACGGGGCCCTTCTTCTTGAACACATTGCATTACGGACGTAGATACCGGCTACAAGTTGAGGCCCAAATCAATCATGAACGATAACATTAACAAGTCTTCGGCCACAGGAAAACCTGTGACTTCCCCCAAGCCTACGGGCCCTTCCTCGAGCACTAGTGCTCGTAAGTCTTCTGCGGTCACACGCAAGGGGGCCTATGCAACTGCTAATAACGCGGGCGGTGGTCAACCCTCCCCAACTACGGGGAAAACTAAAAATCTCTGTCCCTCCCGGAAGCGGAGAGCTGATCTTCGACTGGCCACTAGATTGGTTAGTCAACTCTCTGCACGACCAGTCGCCGCACTCACCCTCCACAGGTAAATACCTTGGAGTAGGCTAACGGCGTATGTGAGGGCTCCAAGTCTGTAGGGCCAAAGCCTCCACTGGCTGTTAATAAAATACAGCGTTCAGTGGAGGTGGATACTAAACCTGGTCCCTCATCTAAGAGGCATAAAAGCCACCCAGTGCTCGGCAGGTCCTTTGGCGATGTCGTGAAGGACAGCCTAATCATTGGCGTGGACGTATCCCCAAGGATAAATGGCGCCTTTTAGAAGGAGCCCTTCTTACGGTGTTCATGGACATCGTAAACGACAACCCTGGCCCTGTGCCAATCTGCGAAGACGCGGGATGGTTCCAGGGTACTAGTAAACTGATCGGCTGCTCTGATGAACGAGCAGCGCGTTTGTATAAGTCCGCCATGAGTCGAGTAGGTGAGGTTTGGCCGGGGGCCAAACTCAAAGCCGTGGATAGGAAGGATATACCTTCTAGAACAAGGGCTAGGGTTTAGGTCCCGTCAAACTCACCTACTGACCCACAGGAGATCCTAAAGATCATTAGCCACTGCAATCTCTCCATTCCTGCAAAGGATTGGAAGGTGGTCAAGGTTGAGGATACTGTAGGAACCTCCCGGCAGGTAGTTTTGGTCCTGAACCAGGATTACCTAAAACCCCTTGATGAGTCCAAAGGCCAAATTCGGTTTGGGTTCATGAGTGTACCCCTCAGGGTATACAAAGTGGATACGCTGGGTGGCAAACTGGCCGAGTCGAAGTCGGAAGTCACAGCTGTAAATGCTGGAAAGCATCCTGAAACGGCGGTAGATGCTGAAGAAGCACTACTGGATGACGATAGTGGCAGCATCATTGACCTATGGGGCCGCTCTGCCTGCCTCCGAGATGGGTCCATCACTAGCGAGGGTGATAACGAGACGACCGTGATCGAGGTACCCGGAGTTGAAGATCCTCTAGAGGATGAAAGTCCTCCAGATATATCTTCATCGCAGTAAAGCAGCATCTACCAACCTCATTCTCCATCTTGCGAAGGGTGGAGCCGATGTGGCCCTGATACAAGAACCATGGACGGTCAATGATCGTATATGCGGTATCAGGTGCAATGGATACAGGACCTTCGTCCTATCAACCCCAGGTAGGCCAAGATCTTGCATACTCATTAAAAACAAATTTAATGCTCTTTTATTGCAGAATTTTAGTGATAGCGATACAACCGCCATCAGCCTCTCGCTGGAATCCCCCTCCGAAGTGCGTCAGGGATTTTGTATCGGAGGCAAAAAGACGGAATTGTAGCGTCATTATAGGTGCCGACGCCAACGCGCACCACACACTATGGGCGAGTACCGGCACCAATGATCGAGGTGAGTCTCTTTTTAATTTCATTATAAGGGAAACCTTGTCTATATGTAACAGAGGCGAGGAACCGACCTTCATAACTTCGGTTAGGAGGGAAGTTCTAGACCTAACTTTACTACTTAGCTACGACTATGTAACTGTATCCGATTGGAGCGTACTTTCTGATCACTCATTTTCTGATCATAGATATCTACAGTTCCACATAAATATCGAACCTCTGAAAAAGGAAGTTTATAAAAATTATAGGAAAACGGACTGGAACGCCTATCTTGGGCGCCTAAGGAAACTCTTAGGTTACCATCCGAATATTCCGACTAATGTGCCAGAGCTGGAAGAACTAGTTGGCAAATTTACTGATGCATGCAGGAGCTCAATGAGTCCTGCAAGACCAGTGGTTATTATGCCGCCAAGGGTAACAAAAAACCTCATTGGTGGAACGCTGAGCTTCAGGATCAAAGATCGTCCATTAGGCGGCTTTTCAACAAGGCCAAAAAGAGCGGCGACCAAAGGGATTGGGACGTTTACAAGATTAGTCTTAATCTATATAAAGGTGAAATCAAGAAGGCCAAAGGGAAATCCTGGCGAAACTTCTGTGAATTCATTGAGGGACCCAACCAGACTGCACGCTTAAGATGCGTGCTCGCTAAAAACCCACTGTGTGCGGGGTTCTTAATGAAAGACGATGGAACGTGGACATATTCGTCTGAAGGGTCTCTTGGAATGCTGATCATCAGCCAGCTTAGAAGCTTAGAAAAAGTTCGCTCAATAGTGATCAGAAAGAATCTGATATGGGCCATTAGATGCTCTAAGCCCTATAAATCAGCCGGACCTGACGGGATAATTCCCGCGCAACTACAGGAGGCACTATACCTATCTTGTAGTTGGTTGGAGGCAATCTTCAGGGGCTGTCTTATGCTGGGAGTCATTCCTAGCATTTGGAAGCAAACCAAAGTGGGTTTCGTCCCGAAAGCGGGCAAATGCTCTCATGTCAAACCAAAGGACTTTAGACCAATCAGTCTATCATCCTTTGTTCTTAAGACATTTGAAAGGCTACTGGACATTCACGTTCGAAGTAATCTTCCACAGAATCCTTTATCGAGTTCTCAGCATGCCTATATCAAGGGCAGGTCAACTGAGACGGCTCTCCACTCTATAGTCAGCATAATAGAAAACTCTCTTGAGAATAAGGTCTTCGCTCTGGGGACCTTCCTGAACATCGAGGGAGCCTTCAATAACATTCAACCTTCGGCGATTCTTAGGACGTTACAGAATCTAGGAATCGACAGCTTAGTGACACGCCTAATTGGGAAGCTTCTGGTGGATAGATCCGTCAAAGATGAATGGGGTGGTGTTACAATTGCTAGGAGCGTTAACAGGGGGACACAGCAGGGGGAGTTCTGTCTCCACTATTATGGTTATCTTCTGTCTTGAATTGGACAGGACCGAATGCCAGGTCTTTGCCTATGCCGATGATATTGCTATCATCTGTACGTCTAGAAACCTCAATTTACTTAGCATTCGTACAACCAGCCTACTTAGTCTAATTTAACAACTGACTATCACTTAACCCACTTAAAACCGAGCTTATCCTGCTCTCTCGGAAATATAAAATACCCGCATGTGAACTGCCGTCAGTTAATGGGGTGCAATTACAGTTGACGGAAAATGTCAAGTATCTGGGAATAATTCTCGACAGAAAACTGTCTTGGAAACCGAATGTGGAGAGGGTGAAAAGGCGTATATTGCTCTTTACTGTCTCCTAAGATCACCATGTGGATTTATACGGCAATAGTCAGACCAATACTTCTCTATGGCATCGTAGTTTGGTGGTCCCTCCAACATAAGTATATTCTGAATTCCTTGATGAAAATTCAAAGATCACCACTTATTAGCGTTAGTGGGGCAATGGGCACGACGTCAGGTACTGCACTTAGTGCTATCCTGAACATCTGTACTCCTGATATCATGGCCGAATCGACAGCCGCTACATCCCTGGTGAGAAACAGAGATTGTGGCGTTATGTTATCGGGGCATTCCGGACACACTGAATTACTACACCGGATCAACTCTATTCCCGTAAAAACGGACTACTGTATCACCTACCTTCTACCACCGACAAATCTAAGGACTTCTATTCCGAACAGGAATACCTGGGAAAAGTCACTGGAAGGGGATACCAGTAGTATCAGATTTTTCACGGATGGATCAAAGTTGCACGAGCAAGTAGGCTATGGGGTCCATTCACCGGACCTAAATGTAAATATCTCCTTCAAGCTGCCTGATCACTGTAGTGTACTTCAGGCGGAAATTACCGCCATACTGGAGGTTGCTGAACTACTGAAAAATAGTGTCACAACCCTGCGGAGAATATGTATCTACACAGACAGCCAGGCTGCTATAAAATCCCTGGAAGCCATGTTTGCTACGTCCCTGATGGGTGATGGCAGAGTATTTTTACATCAGGCTCATCTGGGTACCGGGACACAGCGACATTCCAGGCAATTGCGTAGCGGATCCTCTTTCCACAGGTGGACAGGCAGAGGACTAGGCAACTACTTAACTTGCCGAGAGTCAGGTTATCCACAATGATAGGAACACTTACGGGACATTGTCTTGTAGGAAAACACGCCCTAAGATTGGGACATAGAAACTCTACTCTCTGTAGATGCTGCATGGAAGAGGACGAGGAAACGACGAAACACCTTCTCTTGGATTGCCCTGCTCTGGCAGGACTGAGAAGTAGGATATTCGGTACACATTTAGTTAGCACCGTAGCCCTACAGGATATTCCTTTAGGTCTCATAGACAAATTTATTGAAAGGGCAAATTGGCAAATAGTTGCTATGGAGGAAACTACAGGTATCACAATGGGCTTATTTAGCCTAAGTGTGCTAGACAGCGTGCTGTTTTGCAGCCTTTTCAACCAACCAAGGTATGCAAATAATATTTTCGTGCTATTAGACCCATTCTACAAAATACTATTATAAAATCATATTGTTTCCAAATTTTTGAATTTTATCTCGATATCTAAGAGAGTTATCGAAACAAATATTTTATGTTTTGCTCTCATTTTGACCATTTCTATAAAAAGCGTTGAAAAATCGAACCGTTTTAGAAAACTGGGCTATTTTGGGATCTTTTTGGGCCCTTTGGGCGCCATATGTCCCTACGATAATTTTTTCGTTTTCTCTAATTTTTTTCTAAAAAAGCAATTTTGCCAAAGATTTTTGTCGCAATGGCCTATGGCGCTCACATGGTCGAAAACCCCGATCCACCTTGGAACACTCAGAAATAAGAAAATCCAGGTTCTCAATGAAAAGGTCTTCTTCTCACGAAGTCAATGAAGGCATTACTTTTTTTAAACGCATTTTTGAAGTCTACAAAATATTATGTGTGGGTACTCAAATTAAAGGAAATGATCAAACTAATTAATTTACTTCAGTGCTGATATTTTTGTAGATGTTAAAAAAAGTTTTTTAGGGAGTCATGTCAGATTGTTATTGTTGTAATCTTTATTTCATTGATTATGAGGAAACGGCGAGATAACTTTTTTTAAAAATTTTTTTGTAGGTAAATGAAGATGTTATCTTTCGTTTGATATACATTTCATATTGGTTGATATCTTCCTAATATTTAAATTTCTCAAATGAAAATTGTTTAAACACGTACACTCAAACATATGTGTGGTGTTTGGTTGAGTATTTGAGTTTGTAGAGTGAACACAAACTATGCTGCTGTTTCAGTGTGGACACAAACCTTCGGCTGTTGTTTTGATTGATGAAATATTGAAATTTCGTATATTTACTTATGTATTTAAGTGAAACAAAATGTTAAATGTGAATTTGAATTTAACATGGATATATAATTATAAAAAATATATGAAAAAATTAATTCATACATTTTTATGTTAAATGAAAGTGCTGCCAAGTAAGCAAAATAACAATGCTGCTTGATGCTGTTTGACAGCAGCTGACAGTTGACGTTTAGTAAATTAAAATAAAAACTACTAATCTAAATGCTTATGTATACCATAAGCTTATGTATATTATCAAACGTAACTATCAAATAAATAAATTCATTTGCTTATGTTATTTATCATTTATTGTTATATATGTTTTCTGTCTTATCGGATGGCGTATTCTACGTTAAACTTAATGGCCGTGTCTCTGACACAGCCTGCAGGGACAGTCCGTGGCCGAAGGCCTCGGACAACTGTCTGCTGTATATTTTTCAAATTTTTAGAATTTTAAAAAAAAAATTTAATTTCCAAATTCGTTATAAATTTATATAAATTATTGTGGTATGTATTTTCTTAAAGGCACATTGAGACGAAGTATGAAATGAGGAACGAGCTATAGTAACGACAAAGTTTGCAGTCCAAAATTCCCAACTAAAAAGAAAACCATGATGATCAGCACGGACAGAACCGATCAAGGTTTTGGGGATACCAAGTAAGTGCACTTTCACAATTTTTTGGTGTAAACCACAGGTAATGCCGTATTTACTTATTTTCAAGTTAAAAGCAGCAAACTCAAATTGACAATATTACCAAAAGTTGTTTTTATGTGTAATAATGAGCTTGCTGTCGCTGCATGTAACTATTTTGAAAATGATTAATTATCACTCATTTTTTTAATTCACAACACACACCCAATATTTTCTTTACAAATGTCAAAAATTTCTTGACCTCATTTACATATTTTCAAGGTAAAATCAGCAAACTCAAATTGACAATATTACCAATAGTTGTTTTTGTATAATAATAATGAGCTTTCTGTCGCTGCACGTAACTATTTTGCAAATCATTATTCACCACTCCTTTTTTAATTACAGCACACAGTCTTTGCAAATGTCAAAAATTTCTTGACCTAACAATTATTAGAACATTCATTTTTCTTTCAGGACAGAAAATCAAAAAATCCGTTTATATTTTTTTCAGCGGCGTATTTCCAAACGGAAATTCGTCTGAAAATTTCCGAACCTGAAATTCAGTTTGTTTTTTTATATGCCAATCGCCAACCGTACTACGCTTTATCCCTAAACGGAAATTTTTGTTGCAGAGAGTTACCACCTCCTCTGATTTATCTTGAAAATATTTCATGAATATTTCTTTTTCGCACTCTAACACAAGTGTTACTTTTGTTTGTTTAAATAATCGAAATGTCAAAATTCTGGTCCCAAATCAAACAATTATTCTTTTCATACGAAATAACTTTGGGACAACAACCCTGTAATTTAAATGTTCGCAAAGAGCTGAGTATCAAGCAAATGGAAAGTGAGCGAAATTTTCGTTTCGCAAGATCTCAATACTAGGCTTTAAAAGTGAATACATTAGGCCTGTTTCTTTATTCCCAGCTAAACTAATTTGCCGAACATATTATATGGAAAGTTAAGCGATTTTAAGCGGTTCCCCATACAAAGCCGTCGAAAAATTAGTTAACGGGGATTTAAAAATAAACGCTTAATATTTTATTTTTTGAAAAGAATAGTTGATTCACAGGATAACCTAAAAATCAGGGCCTGAAATAATAATTAATTTAGTTATCTAGTTATACATACAAATATGTATGTACTTATTAAAAACTTATTTTTATTGATTAACATTACATCTACACTTAGCCAGTAATTCTTAATATATTTATTTACATTGAATACATTTAGTTTCAACTCAGTTTTGCTTAACGATTCAAAAGTTTAAGCCTACAGTAGAAGAAACGATCCATCTATCATTAAAAATCTATGGCAGCTAAAATAAAAGCCTTATATCTAATATTTTTCTTGAAAGCTCCTTGAATGACTGAAACAACCATGGATTTTCATAGTAAGTAACAATTTAATTTCTGTTATCCCATTTCACTTTATACTAAACATCATTAATTGTTCATTTGACCTAACATTTTTCAAATCAGGCGCTGCATCATTTGGCTGTTTAACACTGTTTAATACTGATGAAGCGTTAGCAGTTGGACCTCCTGATGATTGATCACTTACATAAGCCACACGCTTTCTTCTTTTACGCGCTTCTTCAAATTCACGAGGATGAGCATTTTTACGATGTGAATGCATATTTGCATTTGAATTAAATGTTTTTGGACAGTGGGGACAGGTATACAAAACTTCACCTGTGTGCGTGGTCATATGTTCTTTGAGTGATAATGCTTTCTTGAAACATTTATGACAAAATTCACACTCAAATGATCGATCCGTACTATGGGCATAACGTTTATGACTTATCATCGCCTCTCGGCTTGGTGATATTTTGTTGCATATATCACAGACGTGCGGTTGCTTTGGTTCCAAATGTCGACGCTTATGTTTTCTTAAGGCATATTTATCTCTGTGCCAAGAACCACATAAATCACATTGTTCCCTATTTGCCTGACCATCTTCATGGTCCAACTGATGACGTTTGAATGCTGCAGGACCGTATATAACTTTCGCGCAAATGTCACACATTATGCCAGCAACGCATGGTTCTTTATTATGTTCGGCTAATTCTTCTATTGTTTCATGTCTATGCAAATTAAAGGTTGATATATGTTTTTATTTTATTAATAAGTAAAAATAAAGATTCTTACCTTCGGTTGCACATTTTACACTTTGTACTGCGATCCTTGTGTTTAAACGTTTTGTGTTGCTCTAGTAGATATGGTTTAGCAAATTTTTTCGAACATGCGGTACATTCATATATCTTGTCCTCTTCTTTTTGATGTTTAACGTTAATGTGATTACGAAGTGATTGATAGTCCGAGTAAGCACGATTACATTCATCGCATCTGTATGTCGGAAATAAAACAGTGTCATAAGATCAAGGGATTATATATAGACTAGTGACAATACAAAATATAACCAGTAACAATTTTGAATTGGTTGCAAAATAACATTGCCTAGCACTAATCATTTTGAGACGAGTTTCTTTTTAGAAAACGCGATATCAATTGATCCACCTAAAATGTTGTGTGCTAATAATTTTAAGCAGAGGTCGTATTTACCCCCCATGTGTAAACCATACACATCGCCGTGGGGAATGGGAAATGGACGTTTACCCATTACCCACAGGGTATAGGGAAAATAATGGGTAGCTACCCACGATAATGGGGAATTACACATCACGATTACCCATTACCCACAGGGGAAAATAATGGGTGGTTACCCACATCAATGGGGAATTACCCATCACGATTACTCATTAAACATGGGGAATGGGTAAGCGGCCTTTACCCATTACCCACGGCGGTAGGTAATGGGTTACCCAGGGTAAACCACCCCATTTTTGATCGAAAATATGTAAAATTTTAAAATATTTCTATATCTCGGAAACGGAGCGTACCATCGAAAAAATAATTAATTTTTACAGACTTCTAAGGGATTTTTATAAAGTGGTCCAATTCGTATGGAATATTTTTTTTCAAAAAAGTCGCCAAAATATAAACTAGCAAATAAATGTCTCTAATACATCACTTTTTTTAAAAAATAAATAAATTTTGTCGAATAAAAAATTACTAAAACACACTATATCTCGGAAACGGAGCGTCGAATCGAAAACATAACTAATTTTTACAAGTTTTCAAGGGTTTTTCATAAAGTGCTTCAATTCGTATGGATGCAATTTTTTTCAAAATATCACCACCATAAGAAAATCTCTGAAATATAAAAATAGTTATAACTCGGGAAAAGCTTCTCAAACTACCGTTCGGAACAGTGAGATGTGCGCGTTCTAGTTTTACACTCACTGATTGGAACCTAAAATTTTACCCCGGTTCCGAACGTTATTTTGAGAAGCTTTTTCATGGCTAAGTACTCGATAGTGTCGTCGTCACTAAGCCAGGTGACCGCCGTCGAAAGAAATTTAAGGTGGTCAGAGCAGGGATGGAAACCAGTATCTCATGTACAAGAGGCGCGCATGTGACTACATTGCCGAGAATTCCATATTAATGTTAATCACTAGTTTTTGTTAAATATTTATTATTATTTTGTGTAGAATTTAATCGAAGTGCTTAAACTGATATATAAGACGTTTTTCTTTCCTATCAAATAAGTTAAAACAAAATGTTCACGAAGAACACAGAACGTCTCTTATTTAACCCAAATACAATTTTGTAATTCCTGTGAACCTAGCAGATCAGTTTTTCGGTTAGTGAAAAAATAGAACCAGTCACGGGTAGGATTTGAATTCACATTCACTGGACTATCTATTCGATGTTTATGAAGCATCATCTTCAGCAGTGTCTAGCCCGTTAAGCCAACGGACAGTCTGCTTTTGATAAATAATTTCATTACATTCAACTAACACATTTTTGTTCGATCGGAATTAAACGATCAAAAAGTTAAAAATTCTAAAAAACAGTTTTTTGAGTGAGAGTGATAAATCTCTCAGAGATAATGATAACTGCCTCAGAGACAACATTCGTGATTACTATATTTCTGAGCAAGCTAATGAATTTAGTGTTGTTCCTTGCTCTATTCACAATAATGTTTCTGTTTCTTTTTCCCAAAGAAAAAATGTGAATCTTTTGGATGCAGATCATAACCCAGCACACAATTCAGATGCAAGTAACATCTCGTCAAAATCACCAACGACCTATTGTTATTGTGGATAACGGTGATATTGAATTTGAAGTCGTAGTGAAAGAGAAGTGGATACATTTATCCTCCTTTGTATCCGAAAATCAAATCTTAGCCTATGTTGGAAAACATATTGACATCAGTAGGGGTCATATGGCTTGCGATAAATTAGTAAAAAAGAACGATAATGTTGCTGATTTAAAGAGGGTTAACTTGAAGCTAGGAATTTGGCCTGATTTTTACAAAGAACTGTTTAAACCTTACCTTCGGCCTGCAAACGTTAATTTACGTCCATTTCGCAGTTTTCCTAACTCTCAACCTGTAAGAACTCAATACTAGTTGATAATGATTCATCTAAACTCAAATTTTATTATAAAAATCTATTTTTATAAAGAAATCACAATATGATTATGATATAGTTTTAGTTGAAACCTGGCTTAATATTGATTTCCATGGTGGAATGTTCTACGTCTTTAGTGTTGCCTAATAATGACACGCTACTTGATCAAATTAGCGTACGACTAAAAGGATTGAATAGATTGTTTGTTATCATGCCGTGCAACCCGCTAACAGCCAAAGTCACGATCTCGAAAGAAAACCTAAGCGAACGAAAGCCAGTCACGCACTTTCGTTCGTATCCCTGGCCTTAAATGTTATTGTGCGGTTGTGTGTATACAAAATTGGAAGCCATTAACTATTTTCGCTGTCATCTATGCGAACGAAAATGTCAAAACCAGTCACTTGTCTTTTGGTTGTCGCATAGCTGGAAATCAAATAAAAGCTTGAAACAAATACAATTTATATAGAATTCAATGGAAGAAACACAATGAACAGAAAATAATGTCATTATAATAAATTTGTTATTAAAATATAGTTCCATTTCAGCAAAAAAACGCCAACTTTGCGCCATCTGCAGATACTAGTTCTTCGTACTCTTCTCTCTCGCTCCGAAATTAAATGGCGAACGTCAACTTTATGTTATTGATTTGAACAACAAACACACAAACACACGTAAAACATGCGAACGACAAGTCGAAAGATAATGACTCGCATTTTGAAACGAAAGTGAGTGACTGACTTCGTTCGCTTGGATTTTGTGGGAGAGGGTGTATGTGGGTCCGATTTTGTACTGAATTGTATAAGTTTTCATTCGCTTGTTAGTGACTCTCAAATCAGCTGTTTGTCGCATAGAAAGAAAGCGAACGTTAACGTTCGACATCGTGACTTTGGTTGTAAATATCAGTCAAACCCTATATGTTTCTCATGTAAATAATATCTCTGAAATGGCTCCTGATAACGAAAAAGATGGTTATTTGGTCCTGTACTACTCATTTATGTACTACAGTTTGATCTTTACTACCTAAGGGTAATACATTTCGGTATTTCACAAGGTCTCGTACTTGTCGTACTGTCGTAACTTCTCACAACAGTTGTACGAATTTTGTTGTTGGCTTCCATATAAAACTAACTTACGACAAGTACAACATCGAAGGTATGTTTACTGATTGTCGTACTTTACTAGTGCTGTTCTTCTTGTACCGAGTTTGTTATTACCGAATACAAAAATGTTTTCTTCAATCAGTTGTTTATGCAATCAGCTGGATACGTACGACATACAACAAAAAATGCAATAATGGTTGTTCACAACTCAGGCACGACAATCCAGTCCAACATTACGAGAGCTTGTGAAAACCCTAATTGTATCCCTGCAATGAGTAATTTATGTCCAATGCAAATCTCACGTACTGGAAAGTGAAGATTCAATGCAGTGTGATGTGTGTGAGAAAACTCTGCACTCAGTATGTACGAAGCTGGACAAAAAACAAATTGAGAATTTGGAATTTAAATGCCATTTTTGTGCGCCAGTTGATAATATTTCTGTTGCAACCGAATGGGGGATTAATAAACACAAAACTGAATCAGTTAGATGAAATTAAAGAGACTATGAGCCAATTTTTGACTGGTTATTTAAACTGGTAATCAGTTGATTTTCATTTATGTTTGATCTAACATTAAATACGAAAGTAGTTTTTCAGTGCTTTGCCAAATAATCTCACTACCATACATTTATCGGCTAATCCTTACAATGCATCAAACTGACGCCATTTGCAAAACAAAAGTGAAGTGATAAAATATAAAATATTTAATGAAATTGGAGAAATAAAGCTCTAACTGCACTACGAGTTAAATGATACGTTTTTATTGTTATTTCAACTAGTATGGTGATTAAATTTTTCACAGTAACAATTAAAGAAGTGTAACGTCAGCCTGTGATTCTTAGGGATCTACACTGTGTTGATGTGCTGAGGAGGGTTAATGATTGCATGAAGTACATTTGTTGGGTATGAAATGTATTCGTGTGTATGAGAGAGGAGGTTGCTTATGTACCGAAGAAGATTTGTCATTAGAAAGAACTTGTAGTGAACACTCGTAATTCTCTCTTGCGACAAATATTAAGCTTTCGTTTTTTTGCTATTAAGTGATTTCTAACTTTAATTGCCGGTACATTTGTCCATAAAAAAAATCTCTTGAAAGTTTAAAGAAAGTGAGTTGCGACAGTGCTGTGATTTTGTACACCACGTAAATTATTTATGAGAATGATTGTTTTGTTATATCATTATACTGTGTAGGTGTGCTTTGTTGTGGAGCGAATTTGTGTTAATCGTTGCAAACAAATTACAGCTTAAACCGCATTTGAGTTGAGGTGAGCTTTTTAAGAGAGAGTTTGGAGTGCACGAGATATTAAACTGTAATCTCCGTTACAGGTTCAGTCCTGGCGGGGGACGAAGTCAAAGGGGCCTCAATTCTTTTAAAGTTGTACTGTCATTGAAAACTCTTAGGTCACTACGCAAGTTTTAAGAGAGCAGTATAGGTGACAGTATTATCTGCAAAGTAAAGGACACTGAAACAGTGCTACACCAACTAATCCACCAAAGTAGCTGGATCGCTTTTATTTACTTATCTTACTTTGTACTTTTACTCTTTTTTTAATGTTATGAAATTTATATACATAACTTCATTCAGGTGATTTATCATTATTTTTTTTGAGTTCCATATATTTTTTTTTATTTTGAAAATTTTGCTCCACTTGGATAGGGTGTTTTCATGCTCTTTATAATAGTAACATTATATAGATTCGTAACGTTAGTTAGAAATTATTTTAAGGATTATAAATTTGAATTTTTTATAGTGTACAAATAAGAAATCATAAATTAGCAACAACAAAAAAATAGGAAAGTAGAGAGGCTTAGCTTTGCGCAGACAGAAAAATATTGCCTGAGATCATTCTCCAATATTGCCTGAGATCATTCTCTAAAGCCCTTAACTCTTCGATTTCCTCCGCTCAGAACTGTCTCTTGTTTATTTTCAGCCTGTGGGTTCTATTGCTGGCGCCAACAACAGAGAAACCAGAGTGGTAAGTGAAGCTTTTTATTATTTTAACCAACAAAAGAGGTCTCTAACGATCAGCTTTCGAGAGTAAGGGTTGTCGTTAAAGAGAAAATATAAATAAAGAGTTAAGGTTAGATTAACAAGATAACCATCCTCTCTTGCAGTTATTTGTATAAAAGGGGAATAATTGGTGAAATTAGCCTCCCTGTTTTCCTCTTTTTGATATATTTTATTTTTTTTTGTAACAGAATTATTATATATTTTTTTTCTTTTTTTTATATTACTTTATTGTCATATAAGTTTTTTTATGAAATTAGTCATTCATATTAAATTTAGGGATTGGCTGTACTAATTTTAGGAAAATCTAATAGCATAAAATATTAAACATGAAATGAATTATTTTGTTTTGAATTTGTAAGATTCGAACATGAGTTGCTAATTACTTACAAAGGGGTTGGTGATGGCGGGGCAAGCTGCAAGGTGAGTATATGTACATGTGGTGACTACGGGAATGGGTAATTCACGACTTGACTAACCGGACAGATTGTTGTACTAAGGGAGTTACGGCGACTCAACGGCCTTGGCTGTAACTTATGGATGTGTAGTTGAACACAAATGGGGAGGGAGGCCTAGACATCGGACGGACTATCACTTTTCGTACGCAACTTTATTGGCACGTTATTCTTTTTATTTTTTTTTCTTTCTTTTTTCTTATTTGTATGATTTTGGCCCACAAGACGCTTGTTTTCCTACTTCCATATGCCGACGAGCTGCCTGGCGCAATAGTCGTGCCAGAACGGTGTTTGTTAGCAGAAACAGAATCATAACAGAAGCTTTGTGTTTGCTCTTCATAATTTAAATGCCCAATTTTGGTTGTTTAAACAGCAATTAACTATGAACCTAAAAAGTGAATTCAGAGTTTAAATTATGTTTGATCGTTGATCACAGATGATTTTCCACTTAAAAATTAGGCCTATGACATTCATGTCAGCGCAATATGATTTGATTTTGAAAGGAGTAGCAAAAGAGCAAAAGAAAATTGAAGATTTAAAGAAAGAATAAAAACTTAAGAGATGAAGTAAAGAGTTTACAAGCGTCTGCCAAGTTTTTAAATGATGTGCGAGTTAAAAACGACTGCATTATCAGCGGTGTTAAAACTGCTGATAATGTTAATGCTATGGATTATGTTCTAGACATAGCAAATAAAGTTGGAGCAAGCATATGCGAGGATGAGATAGATGATGTTTACTTCCTAAATAAAAACAACAAAACCAAGGAAAAAATCGATTGTTGTACAGTTTTCTAACAATAAGAGGAAGAGAGTCTTGATGAACGAGAAACCCAAATTAAAACAAATAGATATATTGAAAGCTGTTTATATTAATGACTTTCTCTCCAGAGAAACTGTACAAGTTTTCAATCATGCAAAGTCGTTAAAATCCGTTGGATACAAATACATATTCTCAACAGGAGGAAATATTTATGCAAAAAGAGATGAAAACAGCAGCCAGATCTGTTTACGTTCGATGGATGACGTTGATAAATATTTAGTTATGTCAGTTGGCGGAATATCGAAACAAAACTATCGAAAAGATAGTTCGGATGATGATGAAGAGGGATCCTTTAGATCTCCTAATTAATTAAATTAGTTTTTAATTATGGAGTTTATATTTTATTTTTGTAGTATTTAATATTTTTCTATCTTTTTTATGAGTCAGAAATATTTTAAAAACGTTAATCTTTTTAATCAATATATGAACAATTATAATGAAAACATATTTAATGTTTTATCTGTAAATGCTCGAAGTATTTCCTCGGTTAGTAAATTCAACAAATTTAAAGACCAAATATGTGGTCTCCAAACAATTCCGGCAGTTATAGCCGTTCAGGAAGCTTGGTTTGATGCCAAATGCTTAAGATTGTACTCTATACCTGGTTTTAATGCAATACATTGTTGTAGGACCGATAATTATGGAGGAACATCGATATACATATATAAGTCAAAGTTTAAGATATAATACATTGGCAAACTGCAGTGAAGATTACTTGGATTATATCATGATTTCAATACCAGATATCAGAATATGTGAGAAATCATTGGTTATCACCTCTTTGTACAGGTCACAAAAATGTTCCCCGCAAATATTTTTTAGGAAAATGTGTGACATGTTGCTTAGAGTTAATCATTCCCCATGCGTATATATTGGTGACTTTAATATCGACTTATTGCAGATTGCTAACATATATATTTGCAGAATTTAATGTACACTCTTGCCATAACTTGGTAACAAGACCAGGAAGTGCTTCCAGTATCGATTGCGTATTTAGTAGTATGCCACATATGTTGGAAATTTCCTCCATTCAAACAAGTTTTACGGATCATAATTTAATTTTCTGTTCATGCAATCTAGGTTTTCGAAACAGTAATTTCGTTACTAAAATAAAGTCTCTGATTGATTACGATAAGTTCGGTCTCTACTTAGATGACCACTTGAGAATACTTAATACTGATTAGAGATAGGCACGAGTCACGTGATTGGCGTGATCACGCATATTTCCGAATGGTTGATATCATTTAAATTCGATTTTCTTACTACTTTGTTACACAAAGTATTTTTGGAAGGCTTCTAATAACATTTCTCTCTAACAAAGCGTCGTTAATCATCTTCTGTATTTCAAGGAACTCTGCTACAAGCGAAAGGAGTTTTATAAATTGTACACTGGGACCGTTTGCAAAAAATTGGTATTAATATCAGAACTTCTAAACTATAGGTCCGATTGTTTGAGAATGCAATAAGGATTTGTAGGGTAGAAGTCAGGCTTTCAGAATCTGGTATTTAGAGGCATACGTTTCTCTACAGGCAGACACAACTTTCATGGCATGTAAGTTCCTAACTTGTGGTCTGATTTAAATGATCTTTGTTTTTGAGATTCTACCGAGCCGCACAAACCAAAAACATTGAGAGTCGTGTGTCGTCTCTCTAACCGTTACAAAGATATTTGGAATTATAAGTTTAAAATGTAAACATTCGCACTGTTATTCTTTAGCGTTTTTATAATAACTTGGTAATTTTGAGCCAAAATGTAGTTCTAAAAACCATTATTTCACTTCTGTGCCTTCCCCTACTATGTCTAATGTTGGTAATTTAACTCAAGTTGATCGAGATAATTATCTCACCTTTCGGAATATTGATGAAGGTGAGCTTTACTGTGCAATGTGTAGACTTAAGTCTAATGCAGTGGGTGCTGATATGATTTCGATTAAGTTTATAAGATTAGTTTATCCCTTTATTTCAAAACACCTTCTTCACCTTTTTAATACTATTTTAATGACAGGTAGTTTTCCATTACAATGGAATTTTTCCACTTAATACACTTTTCCACTTCAGAAAAAGGGGACCACTGGATCGCTGTGCTCCGACTTTAGGCCCACTTCTGTGCTTCCGGCTTTGTCGAAAGTCTTAGAGATGATTCAGAAGGATCAATTATCTACTCACTTGGACTTGTTGTTGTTGGTAGATCTGGTTTTCGAAAACATCATATCACAACTTCACTGGTTCTTCACTTGGATTCTGACATCGGCAGGATTTGTGATTGGAGTGACCGTAGTAATATCAGTATCAATGTTAGTAAGACTAAGTGTATCATGTTTCGTTATGGGCGGGCGCAGTCGTCGGTATCGTCCATAAGAGTTCAAAATAATAGTGTTTGCATCTGATTCTATGTCTTGTTTAGGTTTTGGAATTGACTGTGGACTGAATTTTACTGACTACATTGCCACAGATTGGCTCAGGCGTTACTTATGCCGAACATTTTGTGTGGACTTGAGATCTACACTGGTTCCAATTTGGCTAACTTGCGCAGACTTCACACATGTTTTCATGGTATCTTAACATTTGTCTACGGTCGCCTCTCGCGAAATGACTATGCTTCATACTCTTTTCAGCTCTTGGGCTGTTCCTTTGAAAATTTTTTGCATCTCAGATGTTTATACTTTTTATTGTGCGTTGTAAAGTTTAGTCTCCCTCTTATTTTTTTAAGTGTATAACTTTTCTGCATTCCAGTAGAAATACTCAAGTGCTTTTAGAACCTTTCTCTCATCCGGTGCCGGAACGATAATTTTCTGTGCGTGTGGCTAGGTTATGGAATACTTTGCCACATAGTCTTAAAATCTTTTCGATGCAGCCATTTACTTTTAAACGTAATTTGCTTAATTATTTTGCTTATTTGGAACATGGTCAGTAATATTGAATTCCTGTTCACTGACAATTTTTCTTCTATGAACTTTTAAACTTTACTTAATTGTTCTCTTTTTTTACTAAAAGATTGCGCGTTAGGATTTAGAATTGAGTTGAATTTTATACAGATAAATTTTTAATTGTTTTTTTTTTACTTTGTCTTTCAATAATTCTATCAACATGTTGTCCTTAAGGGCGTTAGTTGATTAATATAATATAAATAAATAAATAAAATATAAAATAATAAATGTTTAAAAAAACACAATACTTATACAATAAAAGAGAGTAAACAATTTTTAAAAGCAGTAAAACTCATGTAAAAACAGACCTTCAAACTTAACAAAAACTTTGGTCGTCATCTGAAGCGTGTCTGGTTCTGTTTGAACTCTGATACTCGCTCCCAAAATATGTACGGCTCGTTCGTGATCGAGCGCAATGAAGTAAAAGCCGGTACAGCTTGCACGAGAGTTTCACTTATTCACGAGTTCGAATCTTTTTAACTCGGATTTCGAGTTTTAAAATGAGATTCGGCTCGCCAGTTGAGTTTTCTTGTAACTTGGTATTTATACCTCTAAATTTGACATGTTATGAACTATGCAATATTTTAAATTGGCCAAATTTGGCTTGTATATTACAATAAATGAAATGAAAAACAATTATCGTATATGTACATATATACCACGGGACAAATACCATTTCTGCTGTCAGATCCAAACATTGTGCCTAGTAGTCTGAAACTTTTAACTAACCTTTAAGGGTCTTATTCATACAAAGTTGTGAGAGATTTTAGAGACGTTTGCTGTGTGACAAATCGTCTCTCAAACCTCATATAACTTTCTATGAATAAGACCATAACACTTTAACACTTTTTTCGAACCTCAAAATCATCTATTGGCAACATTTTGAATTAATTCTTTTCACAAAAAAAAGAATTGAATGGAATTTGAATCCAATTCCAATGCAAATGAATTTGCAAAATGAATTGCAATTCATTTCCAATTCAAATTTGAATTGGCAAAATGAATTGCAATTCGTTTCGAATTCATTTGAATTGAATCGATTTTGAATTAATTTAAATGAATTAGAAAAATTAATTGCAATTCATTTCCAATTCATTTGAAATTTGATTTTGAAGTAATTCAAATGAATTAGAAAAATGAATTGCAATTCATTTTACTAATTCATTTGAATTGAATTGATTTTCAATTAATTCAAATGAATTAGAAAAGTGAATTGAATTATATCGGTAAATTTTTTGCAAAAAATTCACTATTGTTGCAATAAAAAATTCAATAACTGCGAAAGTAACGGGTTTTTCAACAGAGACGCTACAAAAGTAAATCGATATGGACAGCAAACGACGCCATATTTTTTCCCGCTCTTTTGACATTTCTCTTCAGTAAGGTTTGCCATTTCATCATGGAAAGATATACGAGCCAACAACGAGTCGAAATTATTAAAATTTACTACCGAAATTTGGAGTCAGTGGCCTCAACTTTAAGAGTGCTACGTCCAATTTATGGTCGTCATAATCGTCCTACCAGATCAACAATTGATCGTCTAGTGGAAAAATTTGAATCCACAGGCATAGTACAAAATGTTCCCGTGCCAGTGAGACAAAGAAGTGCCCGTAGTGTCGAGAATATTGCTGCTGCTGAGGCTTCAGTTCAAGAAAGGCCAAATGTGTCTCTCACACGTCGTTCTCAAGGGTTGGGCATCTCTGTGACGTCGATGTGGCGAATTTTGCGAAAATATCTTGGCCTACATCCTTACAAGGTGGCCGTCGGTGGTGCAATGGTTACTGTGCGCGGCTCTTGTACATGAGATCCTGGGTTCAAACCCGGCTCTGACCACCTTCAAATTTTCTTTCGGCGGCGGTCACCTCGCATAGTGACGGCGACACTATCGAGTATCTAGCCATGAAAAAGCTTTTCAAAATACCGTTCGGAATCGGTGTAAAACTGTAGGTCCCAATCAGTGAGTGAAAACTGGAAAGCGCACAGCTCAGTGATTGTGAGAAGTTCTCCCCAGTCCCTTCATGGGATGTAATGGGAAACCATTTATTTATTTTATTACATCCTTACAAGATCAAATTGACGCAAGAACTGAAGCCGCTGACCACCATAAGCGTTGTTTGTTCGTGAATTGGGCTGAGCAACAACTTGAAATCGGAAAATCATCTTCAGCGATGAGGCTCATTTCTGGCTGAATGGCTTCGTCAATAAGCAAAATATGCGTTATTGGTCAGACAGCAATCCACACGTAATCCATGAGTCGTCATTGCATCCCGAAAAAATTACGGTTTGGTGGGGTTTATGGGCCGGCGGCGTCATTGGGCCGTACTTCTTCCGTGATGATCAAGACCGGTACATTACTGTGAATGCGAATCGCTACCGTTCAATGATAACCGAATATTTTTGGCCCCAACAGGACGGCGCCACAAGTCACAGTGAATGCCACATTCAATTTATTGGAAACCAAGTTTAGTGAACGTGATATCTCACGAAATGGCCGAGGCGATTGGCCGCCTCGGTCGTACGATTTGACGCCGAATATTTTTGGCCCCAACAGGACGGCGCCACAAGTCACAGTGAATGCCACATTCAATTTATTGGAAACCAAGTTTAGTGAACGTGATATCTCACGAAATGGCCGAGGCGATTGGCCGCCTCGGTCGTACGATTTGACGCCGTCAGATTATTTCCTGTGGGGCTACGAGCCAGCGACGATTGATGAACTTCGTACGAATATCGAACGGGAAATTGCAGCACTATCGTCCGATTTATGCTTGAAAACCGTCGAAAATTGGGTTCAGCGTCTGGACTTCTGCAAGCGTGCCCGTGGTGGCCATGCAAAAGAAATCGAGTTCCATACATAATGGCATCGAACGTACTTTCACAGGAATAAAGAATTTCATTGGTATCTAAAACCGGTTTTGTTTTATTTAAAAAAACTTTTGTAGCGCTCTTATTGAAAAACCCTTTATTATACGTAAAGAAAAGCATTGAAAATAACAAAACGTGGATCTCTATTAGATGATAACTTTGAAAAGTTATTATTGTTGAAAGTGAACGATGCATTCTAATGTAATCTCTTTAGCATTCGTTTTATAACTAAAATAATACCAATATTAGTTGATTTTCCTAATTTCTTCTTTAGTTCTGAAAGACAATTCTATGGGGTTGTAAAATTTTAAAATATATTAGTGTTTTTCGATGGGTGGGTTTCATAAATTATTAATTGCTTCTTGAATATTGAATGTGTTTTGTCGTTCAGCGTATTTCGAAGCCAAAATAACTAATACTTGTAGAACGAAACTCCAAACACCATGTTTACTTTGATTGATTGCAAATCATTTTTCATTTCATTTATATGAATTGCAATTCATTTTTCTAATTCATTTGAATTAATTCAAAATCAATTCAGTTCAAATGAATTGAAATTCGTTTTTCTAATTTATTTGAATTAATGCAAAATCAATTCAATTCAAATGAATTGGAAATGAATTGCAATTCATTTTTCTAATTCATTTGAATTAATTCAAAATCAATTCAATTGAAATGAGTTGGAAATGAATTGCAATTCATTTTGCCAATTCAAATTTGAATTGGAAATGAATTGCAATTCATTTTGCAAATTCATTTGAATTGGAATTGAATTCCAATTCATTCTTGCCTAATTCATTTGAATTGATTCAAATTTCATTCAACTCTTTTTTTTGGTGAAAAGAATTAATTCAAAATTTTGCTAATTCATAATGAATTGAAATCAAAAATGAATGATTCATTTACAGCTCTGGTATATACAGTCATGTCAAAATTATTTACACAAAGCTAAACTTTTTGGAGATATTTCTAAAATAGCTTCGTTTGTTGTTGTTATAGAACTATTTTGGAAAGTGTTGTTGTTTTTGGAATGTGTGGTGTATGCGAAGACAACAAGAGAGAAATCAAAGAAATTAACTTCTTTCATATTAAAACAAACAATTGAATTTTTGTCATTTTCCATCAAAAATATTACACATTTTATTTGAGTCAAGAGAGTCAGTATTAAAAATTAGTTTATTATTCATACAAATAATAGTATTGTAAGAAAATTAATTAATATTCGGTTAAACCAATTTTAACATTGATAACGTCTTGGAATTTAATTAAATAATGAAGGAACGGAATAGTTAGGTTTGCCCATATTTCTTTAACTTCTTTAAATGAATCATGCCAGTTCCGATGGTTATTAACTATCCGTGATTGTTTCATAAAAACCCAAATATTTTCTTTGAGGTAGAGATCCGGGCTTTGAGGTGGCCAAGGCATAACAGTCTGATTAACGTCGCCTAAAAGTTTTACAGGCAACCATTCCTTGTGACATTTAGCATTGTCAAGTTGTAAAATCCAATCGGTAGTAATAAGTTTTGGTGGCCGATAGAAATACATGATCATTAAGAATATCTAAGTATCCAGATTGGTTTAGGGTTCCTTCGCCAAAGCATAATTGAACCGCCCCCGGTTCGATTCAGAGGCTTTACGACCTTTCTATGTAGATTTTATGGTAAATTAATGAATTTTCTTAAAAAGGAACCGTGTAACTGAGATGACACAAAACGTTATACCAAAACTCAATTGGCTTTTTTATGTATTCCTTGGCGAATGCAAGGAGTTTCGATTTATTGGCTGGACTGATGTCAATCACTTGGCGGGCGGCATATGTTTTAAATTTCATGCTTTTTAATCTCCGTCGTACCGCCGCTTCACTTATTTCTTTTCGAATTATTGCTTTCGACATTGCTGCGATGACAAGAGGGCTTAACGATGGATTCACTTTTATAACTCTCATTAATTTTCTGATCTCTCAAAGGTTTGCATCTGGATTCCACCCAGTCCTCTTTCTATTGGACAAATTTCCGTGAGTCTCCTTGTTTGTAAATAAATTGTAAACGGTTTTCCGTGAAACTCCGTAAGATATTGCAAGTTCAGAAGCTGAAGTACAATTCTTAAATTCGGTAACAATTTCGGCCAGTATTTCAAAACCTAGTTCCTTTGTTTTAGACATTTTAATTTGCACTTTGCGAAAGCAGAAGCATAAATAATAATTTGTATGGTGTAAATACTTTTGATGCAAATTGACACAAATGCAAGCGGTTGCTTTAATATGAGACATTGCGTTACTTTTCTTAATTTTTCTGTTGCTGTTTTCGTACATTCCACACATTCAAAAGATAACAACAACAAACGAAGAAGTTTAAAAAAAAATTGAGGTTTGTGTAAATACTTTTGACTATTGCTGTATGTGAACTTTTTATTCGAGAAACTTATAAACATCTAAAACGTGCGCTTAGTGTTCAAGATTTAAATATATGTAACTTATTTTTTTATTAACGGTCGATTTCACCAGGTCTACAGTTAGGACTAACGAAAAATTGTTGCTGTCAGTCTGTACGGAATTTATAATTTTTAACTAATTTTTTAAAAACTAACTTTTTATGGTGAAATTGGGTGTTAATATGGTAGATTTACTTATATATCATTTAAATATGTTCCTAATCTTTTATGTCCATTGTGGGTAAAGAAATTGAGAAGTATATATATATCGCCTGTTCCGCCCAAGACCGTCACAACTGAAAAAAAACGTAGTTTCGAGTAAATCGACTTAGAAAGTTCGAAGTTGTATTTTGTATGGTAACTGCTATTCTCAAAATTTTTTCACACCAAAAGCATAAACATATTGGAATTAACTTACCCGAAAGAACTGTTCCCGGAGAATAATTTGTAGTACTCAGTTCAAAACCGGTAAATTTTGAGTTGTGGCGGTCTTGCACGAAACCAGCGATATGTATATTGCACTATATCTGTGCCGAAAAGGAAAAACGACTTATGTACATTTCCAACTTTTTTAGATGAACAACTTTAGGGGGTGTTTTCCATGAGATTATCTGAAATTTAATTACATATGTAAACAATATATGGTGCATGACTTCCTGATTCAAAGTCAAATTAAACAAAAACTAGATCTGGAGGTAATTGAGACACCAGTGGTAATCGTAGTGCCCTTAATCAATATTTTCCTAAGTGCACTTAAGACGTTTTTCCTTTTTGACACAGATATATGTATGTATGTCCAATAGGGTGTACTGAAAAAAAATTTGGAGGTCTTCGAAAGATGTGTATTGCGGGAACATCAAACTTTTTTATACGAGGGTAGTCCCTTACCGGTTGTTGAAGTTTCGATTCCTGGTGTATTTGGGTCAAAAATTCAATTGTTTTTGTTCAACATGCGGCTCAGACGACATGTCGAGCATAAAAAGAAAAATATATTTCAAAAATTGTGATACGCTATTTTTTCTCACGCGCAGCATTTTGAAATTTCGATCATGCTTTCCAATTTTGCAATATTTTAAAATTTTCTTTATTTTGTATTTTACATGAAGACACTATCAAATATATAAAATTAATCAGCCATATTCGAATTTCGTTCTCGTATTTCGACTACGACAGTTTTGTAAAAGATTAAAGACAAAGTTGGCGTATTATCTTTAATCTTTCACAAAACTGTCGTAGTCAAAATACGACAACGACATTCGTAATACTGAATATAATTAACTACAATGAGAAATACGCGAAAATTTTGGCTTCAAAACGCTGCCGTGAAAAAAATGCTCTGTCAAAGTATTTAAAAGGCATTTTTGTAATTAATCACATCATAACACGTCGTTTGAGCCAAATAGGTCTTTTTTGGGACGCCTAGCCTCGATTGAAATTCCAAAAAACGCGGTTTTCAGTGCACCCTAATGTCAAAGTTCCTAGGAGTTAACAAACCCACTATTTTTGAGATTTTTTTATTTTAAGCTCCAATAACTTTCATTAATCCACGCGAACGGATTTAGTAAAATTTAATTTAAAAATTTTTTTTAATGTTCATAACATAGATTAAAATAAAGTAAAAATCTACGTTACTCGAAAATCTACGTTACTCGATAGATTAAGCTATTTGCTGGTTCATCATGCAAATGTTTGAATTGATCAACACAGTCCCAATTGTATCTACATAACTCCATTTTCTAACCTACCTATAACAGTCAGGATCAACGTGATGCCGTATGTGATACAATAGATTTGCTCTTCGGTGAAATTTCTTATCACAACACTTCACATAACCGTTCTCCATGTTATGCTCATTACGCATGTGTAATTTTAAGCTTGCAAAATTTTCCGCGGCTACATTACAAACATCACAGTGTAATCCCATGTATTGGGAGATTTGGGCATCGAATGACTTCATTTTATCTTTATAAGCTGTTTGGTCATCGAGACATTTGTCACTCTTATCTTTTGACTTTTGTTTCTTTGGTTTTCGTTCCAGAGCTTTTTCTGTTATCCTTTCTTTAGCAACGCGTGTTTTCCGAATTTTTGGCTTAATTTCTGTCTGAATCTTTTGCTCTGTATTATTTGTAGATTGGAGTTTCCTAGAATTTCTTGTTATTCTTAACTTTTTCTCTGATGCAGTTTTTACAGTAGATGATTCTTTATTTGCGGATGTTTCAATTTTTGTAACTTCCGGTTCATAAATTGGATCCGATTCATCAGAATGATCTGGATAATCGTGCCATTCTTCCTTTTCAGAATCTCTGTCATCTTCATTGATTTTTTTTGGGTCCTCATAACTGATATTATTAGACTGCGACAAAGCATCATGTGAAATCTCAAACGATTTGTTGGATTCGGCTACATTTGTTGGAAACGGTACCTCACTAAATTCATCATCAAATACATCGGTTGCTTGTTCATGCTTACTGGGTAGAGAGTTAAAGTCAACTGCAGCTTCTTCTGTTTTAATAATTACACTTTCTGTGGTACGATATCTTTGGTGGGCGTTCTCAACCATTTCATAGAATTTATGAAAATCAATTAGTTTCATGCTGCAGGAAACGCATATTGCTGTAGACACTGGGTCATCCTTGCGAGGCTATTAGTGTTAAAGTTGAATAGATTTGTTTTTATCAAATTTTAACTATACGTTACCTCGAACCAAAAATATTTCGCCACAACAGTGGCAATATTTTGACATGTTTCTTCCGATTCATCGAAGATATCGTTTATATTTTCTGAATGTTTTAAGCATAAACAACATATCATAATAAAGAATTTTACAAAGCAAAACTTGGAAAATTTAATGATTGGGAATCATAAAAACTGAGAAATTTGTTGTCGACAGCTTCTTCCAAATGGTGCAGTCACTGTAAGTTGATATCTTGTACTTGATAGATACCATTCCCGGTAGGGGTTGGATAAAACAAAGTACTCAAAAACAATGTACTAAAACAGACAGTCAAAATTTCACTCGTTTTCTTTGTTGGCATTCCACTCCATGAGTAAATTTTCTTCTCTATTCCATAGTTGATTTATGTAAAATTACATTGGTCTTCATGAAAGCTCGAAAGAACCTCGTAAACTCGAAAACATCGTAAACTTGCACAGCAAACGTCAAAACAAACAAATTTCCCATACAAAGCGACTTGCTCAAAAGTGGGAAGTTTTCGAGGCAAATTTGCTGCGCAAACGTGGGATGGAGAAACGTGTAAACTTTTGACATTTCGTTGTCATCTGACTAGGATGGATAAAAAAGGTGATAGCACTAGACAGTAGAAAAAGTACACATACATAATACATGCAATTGCTACTGCTACCACCTTATGTATCCATCTTGGTCAGCTGATATGGTTTTGAGCACAACTACGCTGAGCAACTTTACCTGGTGCCTCATGCAACGGTGCGAGGGAAACTTGCGCTGAGCAAAAGTTCTCGGCTTTCATGTTTGCATGAATGCCGCTATTAACTATGCAAAAAGTATGAAATCATCAGATATGACGCGAGAGAGAAATGCGTTTGAGTGCATTGTGACTTTTTGGTTCTCTTTTACTAGGATATTTAACCCCTGGCCTCCCAGCAAGTGAATGTTCGAAAAACTTAGTACACACACAGCTTTAATAATAAGGCTGTTTTCTATTCCATTAAGCTATCGCCACTTACGGCTTTCCAAATAAAACAATCCACACTTAATACTACGCAATGTGGCAACATTTGCTGTAATGGGCAGTGTGACCAGATCTAAAAAATTGTTGCAGCTAAATCGGTTCAAAAATAATGCTAAATTTTTTCTCTTAATGCATGTTCAGAATGTACAAAGACGATTTACAATTAGACGACCAGAAGATGTGCGCAACTTGTCAACCCTGATAAAAGAGAACCAAAAAGTACTAGGAGGTCACTCAAACGCATTTCTCTCTCGCGTCATATCTGGCTTATTTCATACTTTTTGCATAGTTTATGTAATTTTACTTCAACATGGTTGGAATTTGTATAGTTATATACAATAACACTATCAAAAAGCTGCTCGTGTATTGAAATATTCAATGAAGAGAGTAAGAGAGAGAGTAGAGAAGTACTAGGGTTTCACTCGTTTTGTTTGTTGGCATTTGAGTGAAGAGAAATTTTGACTGTCTACTTGTACATCGTTTTTGGAATGTATTAATATAGATGAGTGTAAAATGTTTTTGTTTGCTGTTTTTGTTTTTGTTATTTAGTTTTGGGCGCTCTTGTTCTTCTTTGCACTTGGAGAGCAATATAAATTTTTGCCTTAGCGATTTACTATTGTGGACAAATAGCAACTCGTTACGTATCAATCCGTCTAAAACCAAGGCTATGATGTTTGGTTCTGTTTACCAATTGGCGGCTAATTTAAATATTTTTTGGATAGTTGTAGGATTGAATTCGTGAATCATCACAAATGTTTGGGTTTGATTATTGACAATAAGTTTAACTTTGACGTTCACATTAACTCTCTTCATCGTAAATTGTACTCTGTTTTACGTAGATTTTACTCTACAAATGTGTTTCTGCCTCTTTGGGTTAGGTGTAGACTTGCACATGCTTTACTCATGCCTCAGATTTTATATGGGATTGAATTGGTATCGGGTACTAATGCTGAAAACTTATTGCGACTAAATCGAGCTGTTAATGTAATTACACGTTTTGTCTATAATGTTCGCAAAAGGAATCACATATCCGTGTTTATAAATGGGTTTTTAGGATGCTCTTTTTCAAATTTCGTTGAGTACAGAAATTTATTATTATTTTATAAAGTTATTAAGGGTGGTATACCAGAGCCCTTGCGTGATAATTTTTCTTTTTCTCACTCAATTAGGCGGACTCAGATCGTAATACCGAGAATATATAATTCCTTATTTGAGAAATCTTTTTTCACGTCTATGAAATGAATGTTGGGATACTTATTCACGTGTTTATTTGCTGTCTTTTATGTAGTTTAGTTTGGAGTTGTTGCTCGTTTTCAGGACTGTCATGATATTTTTTATCGTTTTACATTATTATGGCTGGGGAGCCAGCAGGTTACAACTACTAGTGGAGTTGTATTAATTTATATTTAGGCATTTAATGAATTTTTATATATATATTTAATTGTTAATGAACTTATTTTATTCAGATACTTAAGAATTGTAATGTTATATTGGCCATGAGGCTTGTGTATTACAAATTAATTTCAAATAAAATAAAATATAAGAATTTATTTTTAATTTCTATATCCTTTATAACGTGTTTATTTTTCATAATCCGACTCTTGTGCTTCCATACATATACGTTTTAATTCGTTTGAATAAAAAAATCGATTAAATAAACAACAACAAATATTTTATTCAGTAAACTATAAGTATTAATATGATGAGTGTTTCTATACATACAGTTTTGATGAATTGACCGAAAAGGATACCAAAAACGTCTGCTGATGATCTTGGCAAGATCCGAAATTGCTATATAGACTGCCCTGGTATCATTGGAACACTTTTTGTGCTCGACTTTTTTAAAAATAATATTACGCTAATAAATAAGCTTAATATTAAAAAGGTCTTGAGTTTGAATTAATTTAAAAACTTGATATTTAAAAACAGATCTACTTAAAACTCCCGCAAGGCAAAATCAAGAAATCAAAAATAAAATGCAGTTGAATACGTGTCTATACTTCTTTTTGTTGTTCTTTTTCGCACTAGTTTATTTTGTTTGTTTATATTTTTTTCTTACTTGACAGCTTTCTTGGACTATTCCAATCAAAACTTCATCAGTGTTGCCTCTTTTCGCATTGATACACAGAAACACTTTTTACTCTCAAATCGAGAAACGATGGAATTTTTTGTTTTATGCTTAATGTGAAATCTTTTTCGATTCGAGAACTACAGAAACGAGGTACTGCTTAAAACTGAATGGGAAGCGGTAACTTCAAGTGCCGCTTAATATCGCTTAGCTCTCCATACAAAATGAGTGATAACCTAAGTAAGCGGTGTAACCATACACGCATATTGTTGGTGAACGTAAAATTGCCTACATTTACTGGCAAGGAACAGACCTAGTATAGATCGGCACGTCCAATTTTTTTGATTTTTTTTTTGGTTGTAGGGATCGCTATTTTAAGTAAAAAAAGTAAAATAAAAAAATCGGAGGGAACCCCTATTTTGGGAGTTACGGGCCAAGTAGCCCTGGCAGGGACCTATGTTGCTCGTACCGTGTGGTAGAACTTTTGGAAAATCGTTAAATTTATATTGCAATTAGTCGCCCGGCCGTCCGGCCGGGCTCAGGCAGGGGGGTTAAAATTCCCTCTGTACCTGAAGTCGATGTGTGGCAAAATCCGAAAAATCACTCGATTGCTTGAAAAAAAATATTTTCTGGATATTTTTAAAAATCCGATACGTGGATAACTAAGCAGTTATCGAAAAAATGTATTTATTTATTTTTGTTTATTTCGACTCGTTTTACACAAAAAAGTTGTGAAATCGGTCCCATAACACGGCACCACACTCGTAGTATCATCCTGTATGTCCGAACTTTGGGTGCCCACAACTCCGAAAATAGGCGTTGCCCCCCATTTTTTTATTTAATTTTTTTTACTTAAAATTAAAAGTTCTATCCAATGGTAATAGTTTGGAGCCGATGCGAGTTGCCGACCTATTCTAGGTTTAAGCCACTGGCAATTTTGCCCAATTAAATAGCTGACCCTATGTTGCCCAGTGCATTGGCTGATATCAGACTATGAATTTGTGTTATATTACACTAGGTTTTTTTCTTTATAAATTTCGACGACCTCAGCACGAATAGAGTGATATGAAAATACACCAGACAAAATATGCCTCTATACATGAGTTACTCTATGTTGAGCAGTCTGGCAAGTCCGGCTTTTCTTCTCAAACCTTTGTTTACATTTTTCCCATCCAATATTTTTACAAAACTTTGGACACTATGTAAAATATGTCATCTATTCGTTATCAATATCAAAACAGTCAATACTCTCGTGTGATGAATTTAAAATATAAAACAAAATATAAAAAACTGAAGAGGCAAATAAAGCAGTTAGTGTTTGTAAGTAACCACACCTCACATATTAGGAAATATTGACATACATATATATGTATGCTTGTTCTTTAGGAAAATGGTGCCTTGTGCGACGAGGTAGCCCAAATACAATTAGATTTGGGTACGGCTAGAGAAGAAAGACGTTATCTTATTAGGCGTTTAATGCGCCACGAAGGTTATGAAAGCAACGAAAAGGCGCCTAATGATCCACTTACAACGGGCAGTGTTAAAACTGCCGCACAAAAACCTGCTGTTAATCCGCCAAAGAAAAGGGGACCCAAAAAACGCCAAATACAAAAGAATACCAACATTGAAGAAGTTGAAAAAGTACGTCTACTATGTGAGGATAAATTTGATGTCGATGCCCAAGGAAAGCCAAAATTGCCGATTAATTTGTACAACATTCTAATACATTCATTGGGAGAGGTGCTGCCAGCCAATCCAAATTTTCATAACAAGTTTTGGATTTACCCAGTAGGATATGTGGCCACTCGTATTTATGCCCATCCCAAAGATCCTCAACGTAAATGCGTTTATACGTGTAAAATTCTCAACAATGCCGGTATGCCGCAGTTTCAAATAATACCGGATAACGATTTGGACAGCGTATTCTTTGGCGACTCAGCAAATAGTTGTCATCAATCCTTGTTGGAAACTCTTAAGCGGTCGCTATCGGACGGAACTAAGCTACCTTTAAACGTACAAGGAGAGAAATTTTTTGGTTTGGCAAATGTTACAGTCCAATCTTTGCTTAAATTGGACAGTATTTATAAACAATGTTCCAACTTTAAAGGATTCCCTGGAAAAAGTGATCCAGCCGATTGTGGCATTAACGAAGAAAAGGATCCCACAATGTGCTACGAAGCTTTGCAATCACTCATCACAATGTCAGCTTACCATACAATGCCGGAAATTAAAGACGAGCCGCCAGATGAATTATTTGACTTAAATTGAAACAATGACATTAATTCATTTAATACAAAAACTTTATTTATCACTCACGTTATTTCTAAGTTGGGAGAAGGTAAAGGCGCAAAAGCGTAAAAAAATATAGGGGAAAGCAGTTATATTCTGACATGGGAAGGTGTGTAATGCAAGACGAACAAACTAATGATGAAAGACAATATAAAAAGAATCAAATATTATTTAGTGTCCCAAAATTCACGCTCGATAGAATTGGCATTGTGATATAGTCTTGTTGAAATCTTATGTAGTCCGTATCATGCAAATTAGGAATAAAAAATAGGCCATCATGTCGCGACATAGCACTATCATCATGCCACCAGCCCAGAGACACGTGGTTGATGCATTTAGTTCTCATCAATCACTCTCATATTTTCAAAATCCCAAATACGACAGTTTCTACGATTAACGAAGCCAGCAAGATGAAATGAGCCTCATCGCTAAAGATAATATTGTTCGAAAACCCTTCATTATTTTTAAAATATTCCTCAAGAATGAAAACGCGTTCTTTAATTTGGAGTTCCGTTTTAAATAACCCTGGACTGTCACGCTGTTTTTTTTTCCTTAAAAACACTATCAAATCCTGCGTGTATTTTCTTACACCCTTTATATAATTCAATCGTAAGGAAAATAACAAAAATCTATGTAGATTAATGGTTCAGCTATAAAACTTTAAATTTTGAGCACAGAGATAAATATAAAGGTTCTCTTGGTATACGTATATTACGTATGTAAAAATAAATCACTTCTGCTTGCAATTAAAGTAAAATCCTACCATAATAAAGCTAAAATTTTATAAATTCTTGCCGATTCGTCTGATACTCTTCTCTCCGCTTAATTACACTTATGATTTCAAATAAACTACCTTCGTTGCGATTGGTTTCTGTTTGAATTTGAAGGACCTGGTGCACCAGGCACTGGCGTTGGTAAAAGAATACGACTTCCTTCCGCATAGCGTGTTTGCCGTTCCGGCGTTAAGCGGACGGGGCTAATTCTTGCTGGCGGTTGCGGATAACGGAACTGTGTCTGATTTAGTGGTGAGTCTAAAGCGGACCCACGGCGCTTTGTTTGTTCCTGGGGTTGTTGTCGATGATTTTGTTGTCGTTGATGTTGCTGTTGATATACATGTTGCAGTTTCGGTTGTGCATTTTGATTATTGGCAGTTAGTTTGGAAATCTTGCTTCCTCCAAATAGTAGGTTCGATACAAATATAACTGGTGAGAAGAGGCGCAATGAAGTTTCACTGAAAAGGTATACGATATAATAATAACTACAGTAGAAAAAGATTCGAGTATTTCCATGTAACGAACGATTTAATAAGTCCTTCCCAGTGTTATTAGAAATGTTTACAATTTATATTCACTTGTTTACGATTAATATGATTTTGTAAGTTGACGTTTTTGTTTATTTATGTTTTCAATATTTCGCATCTTCAAGACTATGTGAGAACATTCAATATTGTACATTACTCATATATTCCTGAAGATTCGGATATGAAATATTGAAAACAAAGACCTCGAGCTTGAAAAATCATTCATTAGTTCATTTGTTTACTATTAGCAAGTACAAGTGCAGTAAAACTTATTAAAACGTAGGTTATCAGCATTAAATTTCAATCGGAAAATGTAAATTTTTATATATACACTAGCTGACCCGGCAGACGTTGTCCTGCAAATTTTGTTCAAATACCGTTAGCAGGAGCGGAAATAATGGATTTTTAATTTCTGGTTTGTATGCGAAGTACCACGCCCCTTTATCCAATTGGACCGAATAGTAAATCTAAACAACCAGGGCGCCACCCACACGCATACAAAAAAATGTATTCAAATCGGTCCAGAAGTTTAGGAGTTCAGTCACAAACACACGTGCAGTAGAATTATATATATAAAGATTTTAAAAATGCAGTCAAGAAATTAAACTTTGGTTCTTATGAATGGTATAATTAATACTTCTAAACAGCAATATTTTTGGTTTATGCTAATTTTTAATTCAGTTACCTACAAACCGTCTGTTTATTGTATTCTTTTAATCTGAATGAATTATATATAGTATATATAAACTTATTAAAAAGGAGAGCTTCTGACAAGCAGTGAGCTTTCCAGTTTCACACGCTGATTGCAACCTACAGTTTTACACCGTTTCCGAACGGCATTTTTTCCTGGCTAAGTACTGAATAGTGTCGCCATCACTAAGCGATGTGGTTGTCGTCGAAAGAAATGTAAGATGGATAGAGCGGGGATCGAACAAAAAACGAACAATTGTAGTACAGACAGCCATAATTATATAACTAATAAACCTCATCCTCATACATTTCGAGCTTAAAACTCGCAATATGTAAATACTTCACATTACAAGCTATAAATGCGTACCTTCTCCCAATTTCATACATTGTTTTCAATAAGTTGTTGTACCGTTTCTAAACAGTCATTTATAAATACTCTTCGCGTCAATTATAGTAGCTAATCCACTACGCCATCAATGTTCCACATACAGCACAGGTTTAGTTTCAAAATTTTAAATGTATTAAACAAAATGCACTAAACAGAGTTTGGAATCTATGAATCCTTTGTTTTACATAATGCGAAGAGTCGCGCAAATATATTTATGAGAACCTAAGCTCTAATTTTTAATGAGTAAATTCACCTAATTGTTTTCCAAAATTGTGAATAGTAAAAATTTTGTTAAAGAAATTGACAGTGTCCGACAGAATTGCTGCAATGAATTACATGGAAATACTTAAAAACAAAAATATAACTCACGTCGTTCCAATAATTGGTTTTGCCTCATTACCACTCAGTATAAATAAAGGGAAGAATATCGAAAATATACAGCTACTCACTATCACGGATGATGTCATATTTGTCAGCACCGTCAGGGGAACACCAAAGCCCAAAAAGTACGGCCAGTTAATTTCTATATAGCTTAAACGTCTATGCAGCTCCCAACCCATATTGAACCATTTGTATTCAAAAGAATACAACGAATACAATAAGCACAGATGAATAAAGCACAAAAACTCTCCCACATATGGAAGTGGCAGCAAGTTAACTAGCATGCTTTGTATTAAAAACAAAGCTTGTACCACCAAATTGAAAAGGAAATCGGCCACCAATTTACTAATGTTTGGTATCAAATTCGGTTTACCTTTACGTACTTTATAGGCCTCATTTGCTATATCAGCAAACCAGAGGGAACTAACGATCTTACTTAGCAGGAAAATGGGCAAAACCCACATCATGCCGAAGATGATTGAAAGTATTGATTGCAACCAACCCCATATCATATGGAGATCATGTGACTTGTCGCCATAGCACAGAGTCAAGATGAATTTCAATGTGGGCAGTAGAATTTGCTCGAACAAAATAATGCTCATCCATGTGAAGCCCCCATTGAGGGCACAGCATTTAAGCACTTGCTTTGCTATTTTCTTCTCTCTGAAATGCAAAGAATGTAGAATTTACTTGTTGGAAATCAAAGAATTATTACTTGAAGGGTATTGAAGGCTCCACTGGCTTTTCTGCTTTTGGAATGCTCTCCAATCTACGTTCGTCGGAATTTTGTCTCTGCATAGCTGATTTTTCACGTTGCCGCTCCACCGCGAACATAGCAGATGCTGATGACGGAACAGGCGATGGACTTCTGCGCATTAAACGTTGACATTCCAGAATACGCTGCTGGCGTTCTGCTTCCTTTTCTGCATTTTGGCTGTGGATTTCAGCATCAATATAAAAAACTAACGCCATACCCTTGATGCTGTCCCATAGTCCGTAACAAAATCCCAAAGTTATGCGCTGGTTACCGAAATGAAAGAAAACCCAAGTCCATAATAAAGCACAAGTAACCAAGGCACCAATTCGCCTTATATTTACCTTTACAGAATCCATTTTTACGTGTAAGTCAGCTTGTCTCTGTCCAACTTCATTTGTTTTTATTATGCCACCCGAATTCTTTGCAGTTCTTTAAAATTACGTTAAATATTTCTGCGTTTTAATATCTCCAGAAATATGAATTCAGTACAGCACTGCTAAAAAAATGACGTTTAGTTCTTGTGCGTTGTATACATAGACGAATACATCATAGATACATTTATTCTCTCATCTGACGTTTCATTTCACACTCTTCGACATAGCCATGGTAAAAGAAGCATGGTACAAAGAAATGGTAGAAGCACTAGCCCAGCTGATTTGAACTTTTTTCTGGACTGAGTGTGAGTAAGTTTTTCTCTTATGTCAAAATTTGTTTACATTTGTTTGTCTGCAACCCCCGTTCGCCAGCAACTGCTGTTTTTGAAATATTTCTCTGCAAAAATTACATAGAAACGTTTTAATTTTCACACTTAAACACTTTCAATATATCAAATAACACTCAATCATTTTCTAAATGGCACTTTTTACAAATTTGTTTACATTTTCATCATTTTTCTATCAGCTGACTTGACACAACACAGACACTGAGCAAAAACAAAATGCCTGTTGTTTTTGGCTTGTTGTATTTGTTGTCGTACTGCATCTACCATTAGCTCTGTTTCTTTACTTTTTGTGTAAAGTGCGTGTAAATGAGAGTAAAAGCTAAATTCACTGTCAAATACTCAAAATTACACAAAAGTAAAGAAACGCAAAAAACCACTTTTCTTACACGCAAACAAATGTCAAAACACAAAACATATGCTTGACAATAAATCTTGCATATCATGTGTCTTTTAACTGTTCATTTGCACACTTAACATCTTCTTTAAATAAGCACACTCAAAGCAATCACTTTTCAAGTTAATAAAATTGTAAATTCAATAATTTTTTTTCACTTGTGTTATTTTTTTCACAAATAATACTTATGTTCTTATTTTGACGTTTCAAACAGCTGATTGTTTATCACTTTACACAAACTTACCCGAAGAAAAAGTCTGTGTAAATTTGGGTAAAAGAGAAACGCATTTTGACGTTAAGAGAAAAAAAAAATCTCTCTCATTTACACAATTTTGGAGTAAAGAAACGCTTTTGTGTAACTTTGTGTAAATTTGTGTAACTTTGTGTAAAATTGTGCAAGTAAAGAAACAGAGCTATTATATTTCTACCATGAAAATAAGGAAGGTTAACTAAATGTTTTCAATTTTTTCATTGTGGTTGATCCATGGTACAAATACAAGGTAGTAGCGTCAGCCCATATGATTTCCTTTGTTTACATTTCATCGTACCCAGTAAATGTCATAGATGTTTGTGTGAGTGCGTTCTCTTTTGATAGCTACCCTACAAGAACAGTGACAGTCATTTGACCGGTCAATTGACTGTCATTGTTGATGGGTATATCCATCAAAGTTTCTATCACATTCTTAAAGCCGAAATGAAAAAGTTGATGGAAACTTTTATGTACGTGTGATTTTGTATCTCCCTCGAACTTATGAGTTCGGTCGCCTATAAAACATATATCTGAGCTGCTCACTCTAGTGCTGTTCACTAATCAAAGATTATATGAGTATTAGTCACAGTTGATAGATATATCCATCACAGTGGACTAATCATACTTGATGGATATACCCATCACAGTTGACTAATCAAATTTGATGGATATATCAGTCAAAGGTGATGGGTATAGCTTTTATAATAAAAGACGATGTTATTAATGATTTTATGGTATATTTTTATTATTTTTATATATTTTTAATATCTAATTGTATAATAAATGACAATGAATGATTCTTAGTCCAGAATGGGAGTGAATGAATAAGAATAATCGATTCAAAATGAATAAAGTAGTAACTGGGCAAAATAAAATACTTATTTACAATTTGTTTTAAATAAATCTTCTGCTTCATCCTATGGTGGCTTCGTTCAATTGTCTTTTCGCACATCTAAAATTTGAAAAGGAGATATATAAATATATTAATAATAATAAATATATATGAATGTATATAAATTAATAATTATTTAATCATTTATAGACAAATATATGTACATACCACGCAGTCTTGTTGAACCGCATAAGCTTCCCTATCGCATGCTTTTCCCACCTCTCATCCCAATTGTATATATCAAGCAGGTTATCCGTGAACATTGGGGAGCAGACACTGCTGACATCCTCTGACGCCTCTTTCAGTATATTTTCTGTGAAGAAGTACATATGTATAAATATCAAAATATTAAAATATCGAACCATAAATTTTAGTTTGTTGATATTGCTTGAGCAAAATCTGGGGTTCCCAATTTCTGGTCTACATCTTGGACCACTGTAATGGTCAGGAAAAGGAGCATGCATCATCAATGATTTTGTCCTGAGTCTGGCCAGGCATGCCAGACAGAATCTTCCACTACTTTTTGGTGGCTTTTAAATGCCTTATTTTTCATAATCATTATCTTTGTTTTTTGGATCATATAAGTTTATTCTTTTCCACTGTTTATTTTTATTCCACGATATTTAACGATAATGAACTTGTACGAAACTTTTGTCGTTGCACTTTGTCGAGGATTCACAAATTTTATTTTTTAAACGTTAACAAATTCAAGTTTCCATCAACACTGACGGTCGAATGACCGAAACTATTCTTGTAGGGTTGTTTCACTCTTGCAAATGGAACTCAGTATAAAATAGTTGCAAGTGTATCAGTGCAAAAATATTGTGTGTGTTAGTTTCCATCACTCATTTCTTGTAGGGTATGTTCACAATTGTACATGTATGTGTACATTTTTATCAGCTGATTTTGGCATTAACTGGGTTCGGAAATTACAACAATGCTAATGCTACTACCTTGTATTTGTATCATGGGTTGATCGTTTCAGCGCATATGTACTTTGTTTTTGCTCCATTTTGTTTCCTATGTTGTTGGTATACTTACGTGTATAGATTGACAACTTAAGCGATTTAAACAAAAACAAAATGCCTGTTGTTGCTGCCTACAACAACAAAAACGTCTACTGCTACTACTTGGTTATTTTACTATGGACATAGCTTTGAAATAGGGAAATGAGAGAAATTAAACTTAAAATTAACTTACACCAGGTGGAGTTACAAAATATGTTCACTTAACTTTTCGTCATTTTGGTGTAGAACTGAAAAATTTAAATGTATTTTGCACTTTTTTGTTGACTTTTATCGTTGGTATACATTTGCATTGTATTTAACACAACTAGTTTGCCACAAAAACACGCAATTCGGGTGTTGTTCCCTTGTTGGACGTTGTTTACTATTGCCTCTTATTGAACCGATGTTTTCTACCATCCAATGTTTACTTTCCACCGTACCTATGACGTTTAATTTATTGAGAGAATAAATGTATCTATGTACATATGTATTCGTCAATTCCGTGGTGAAGCTCTCACACCAATAACGCTTTCCGTTTAAAAATACTGGATTATTATTTGTCTGTGTCTACATAATTTGTTTCCTATGCTATTGATTCTGTTTGAACACATTTTGTCTCTGATTAGGACTAAATTTTTTTTTTCTCATTGTTTTCTCATTTATATTTTTATCTATAGTAATGTAATTATGGCTGGGGAGCCAATCATGAATTCATGTTAAATGAATATATGTATATATTTAATATTTGAAATATGGTTTATGTAGGTTAAGATAATTCTACTTGGGCGTATATTACTTGTAATACGTTATTATTGGCCTTAAAGGCTTTTGTATTACTATATAAATAAGTAAATAAATAATAAATTAGTGAATAATAAGCTTGTTTTTTTATTCCCTGCTAAACTAATTTTTCGACGACTTTGTATGGAGTGCCGCTTAAAATCGCTTAATATCGCTTAGTTCCCCATACAAAGTCGTCGACAAAATTAGTTTAGCAGGGAATAAAAAACAAGCTTAATGAAAAACTCTATGTAAACAAAATGTCAAAAATGTTATACGCTTGACTTACTTGATACAAAGTCTATGCTATTAAATTCTTCGAATTTTATTTACAAAACTAAACAAAAGATATTTTCACAGCTTACCCACGGAAAAGATGAAAAAGCTACAAATCAGCTGGGCTGACGCCTTTACCGGATATATAATTTTGCCATGGTTGTGTTATATCATAGATAAAGGAAATAAGTAGATATCGCACAGGCGTTGTCAAGTACTGCCACTAGGTGCTGTGTTGTCGTTTTGTAACTTTCATTGACGTTTCTCATAACATTCACTGACGTTTATTCAACAGTGTGGGACATTTTTTCAATAAAATAGAATCATTTTCCAGGTAGTGCTATTCGAACAACTAATTTCGTTTTTTCATGTCATTGTATTCCCCACTTTCTAATTCAAATGCATTTTAGTTATGTGCTTTTTTGGTGTACTGTTATTGTTGGTATTCGTTTATGTTGACTTGTATAGCATCGCCCCACTAAACAAAACAAAATCCCTGTTGATGTTGCCTACCACACCTTTTGTTAGCACCTGTTCTAAATACATCTTGCATGTGCGGTATCTAGTTAATTCCTTTATCTATGATATCTAGTTAATTCCTTTATCTATGGTTCTATCACTGAACAATGATAAAATAAGGAAGGTAAACTCGTTAGAACAGCTGTTTTCAACTTTTTCATTGTGGTTGATCGTTTCAACTGTCACACCTGTGTTGTTGGTATACTTAAGTGTGTAGATTTACAACTTAAGCGATGGAAACAAAAACAAAATGCCAGTTGTTGATGCCTACAATAACAACAACGTCTACTGCTACTACTTGGTTATTTTACTATGAGCTGATCCATGGTAAAATAAGTAAGGTAAACGCACTAGGAATTGTTACAACAAAGACAGGCATTTTGTTTTTGTTTGGTGTCCATAATCTGTCAAATTTTATTCATGTGTGTGTCTACTGTAAAAGTAATCAAACAGGTACACAAACAAAATGCACGTGAATTTGACATAAGAGAAACACGTAAGCAATAAATATGTTGAAATCAGCTGTTCTAACGAGTTTACCTTACTCATTTTACCATGAGCTGAACTAACTTTTTTATGCTGTCAGAATTCAGATCTAGTAGAGTTTGACTCATTTCGACAGCTGATTTTTTTTTCATATGACCCTAGCTGTCAAATTCAGTGTATTTTGTTATCGTAAATTTGACACTTAGAGTCATGGAACAAAAGCAAAATCCCTGTTGTTGGTGCCCACAATTACAACAAAACTGCGTTAACATCTACTAAATCAGCCTTGCTATTCATGGTACATTAATTTAATTAAAAACAAGAAAAGAGTTTTGGTGATTTGTAAAGTTTTGTTCAAACTACGATTGTTAGTTCTTCCAATGTTTACATTGAAAATCAGCTGTTTAAAACAAAAGTTCTTATTTCTTGCAGGTTTTTACTGGATGTCGTCTGTGTACTTTTTGTGATATTTTATACTGGGAGAGTAAAATTTATCTTACTCTCTCAAAATAGTTACTGGATAGTTTTTACTGCAAAAGTACGCAGACAGACCTAAAACTGCAGTTACACCTACCAAGATTATCGTTTTTTCGGGATAATAAATGTCAAACTCCGTAACGGTGCGTTTACACGGGACAGTTTGAGACAATATAGTTGAGAATATGTATTAGTTGTCACAAAGAGAAAAATTGTTTGTGTGACGTACGCGTCGAGCCAGTTATAAAGACAGTACAGTTTTAAGCAACCGCCGACAATGTCGTTTCGTTAAATTTCGTGATCTGATTTTTTGTTTCTTCGCTCTTTTGCCATTGTGTTTTATCTTACTTCTCCAAATTACAATGAAACTGATGTACTCTGTAAAATTAGACATGTATTCATGTTTATATGTTTGTATTGTCAAATACAAATATATTTCCCAATTTGTAAAGTCGTTTGCGATGTTTAGCTTTTTTCTCAAATTACTACGAAACGTCACCGATATGGCCGATGGCTGAAATAGTAGAGGTTGCCGCAGTAGGATTTGTTGTAATTGTGTGAACCAACAACACGCATTTAGTTTTTGTTTCATGACTCTAACCGTCAAATTCAGCATAGATCCATATGAACAAACACAGTAAACAAAAAAGTACAACAACAAAATACACTGAATTTAACAGATGTAGTCATAAGAAGTAAAATCAGTAGTGGTCTTCATGAAAGCTCGAAAGAACCTCGTAAACTCGAAAACATCGTAAACTTGCACAGCAAACGTCAAAACAAACAAATTTCCCATACAAAGCGTTTTGCACAAAAGTGGAAAGTTTTCGAGGCAAATTTGCTGAGCAAAAATGGAAAAAGAAACGTGAAAACTTTTGGCATTTCAATGTCAATGTATTTGTAATGAAAAAAGAGAGGGTTTTTGATTTATGTGAACAAAATAAAATAAAGGAATAGGTAAAGCATATACTTTTAATTTTACTTTGTTTATTTACTTTATCAGCCTTTTTTGACAATTGCTGCATAGATACACTGAGCAACTTGATTTGGTGCCTCATGAAACGCTTCGGGGCAAACTTACGCTGAGCAAAAGTTCTAGGTTTTCTTGTTTGCATGAATACCACTAGTATTTCTATTGCGCCAACCTGTACTAGTTCAGCCATGATCTGGCCGCTTATATCAAATCTCTTGCCGAAGCTACTGTCGTTGAAAAATCAGAGACAGTGGCGAGGCAAGTGAAAGAAGTGTAAGTGTGGTAGTAAATATGTGTGAATGTATTTCTACTGTCGGAGCAAAACTGTCCCGTGTAAACGCCAGGTAAGAAAAAACATCGATAAACCCGAAAATGAGATAAACTTGGTACGACAACAAATACAACAAGTCCAAACAACAGGCATTTTGTTTTTGCACAGTGCCTGCATTGTGTCAACTTATCTGATTGAAATTGATTGATTACTGAAAATTGGAAAAAGTGACATTTAGAAAATGAGTGTGTTTTATTTGATACATATTTCGAAAGTGTTAAGAGTGGAAATTAAAACGTTTTTATGTGACTTTTGCGGGGAAAACATTTCAAAAACAGCAGTTGTAGGCGAACAGTGATTGCAGATAAACAAATGTAAACAAACTTTGACATAAGAGAAAAACTCACTTCAGAAAACAGTTCAAATCAGCTGGGCTAGTGCTTCTAAAATTTGTTTCTACCATGGTGTTGTTGTACACGACAACTTATCAAATCCATATGTATTTCTTTTTTGTATATTATTGTTTAAACTCTGTTCCCGTACGTAAAAAGTTACTATTTTTACCACTTTTACGACCTTTACTCGAAAAAGCGTTCCCGTACTCAAGAAAATAGTAAACGTAGAAAGACAATTTAATTTTTTTTACAAGTTTTCACTAGTTTTTTCTTGAAGAATTTTACCGAGTAAAAGTAGTGTGGCCGTCGGTGGTGCAATGGTTAGTGCAAGCAAATAGTGAAATAAAGAAGAGAAAACTGAACTAATGGTTTACACTCATTTATCATTCTACGGCAAAAAGGTGTCACATTTTTACTCATTTATCATTCTACGGCAAAAAGGTGTCACATTTTTACTCAGTTTAATTTTAACAGTTTTCTATTTCATGATGCCTTCATGGAATTATACTAGGTGATAGCATGATAATAGTGTGAGTAGTAGATTATCGAGTCAATCTGAAAGACCGAGTACATGTAAACGCCCTATAAGTTATGCGCTACCACATACTTGGATAAATTAAGGCTGCTTTTTATTCTATTAAGCTATCGCCACTTACGAATTTCCAAATAAAACTATCCACACTAAATACTACGAAATTTGGCAACATTGGCTGCAATGGGTGGAAAAAATGCAACAACAGATGTCAAATGTCAGCAACAACAGACATTTTATTTTCATTCATTCGTTGCAGTTGTCAATCTCTCCACATATATATACCAACAATGCAAGAATACAACAAAGTATAAAGTATAAAAGTAAAAAAATACATATGATTTTGACAAGAGAAACGAAAAATGGCACGGAAAAAATTTAATCACCTGTTTAAACGACTATACCTGATAGATAATTCTACCATGATCAATATGTATAACATTTACCGCGCGTTGTTGTGAACAAATTAAATCCAATTTTGTTTTCAATCGGAAATAAAAATGTATCCTTAAAATTTGGAGATACGTAGTATTCCATTAAATACAATAATTTTAATGAAGTTACCATGTATAAGCCAGTTTGCAAGTTTCTGCCTTTGAGTCTCTCCTTGATAACATTTTTTTCGCAAGAAATTATAACAATATTTATCTAAAACTGCAGTAACACCTACCAAGATTATAACTTTTTCGGGATTATAACTGTCAAACTCCATAAGAAAAAAACATCGAAAATCCCTAAAATGCGTTAAACTTTTTGTTGCCATTTCTTGAAATTGAACATGTGGCTACATTGTCATTGCTGAAGTCGGAATTTAAGTGGGAAATTGAAATGCCACTTATATAGGGTCACTTGCCTTATATGCCACTTATTATAGGGCGAGTACTAGTTCTATGGTTCAAAAATACTAGTTCTGAACTAGTATTTTTTCCTGCTGGGTATGACACAATTTAACGAATACTTTTGTAGAATTTTTTCGCCATTATTCTATTTACACATGAAAGATATTTTTAAGTGCCTGCATTTGCTGCTGATGCTATGGTGATGGTTTTAAGGCAGCTTGTTGCTGATGACGATGGCGGTGATGCATGAAAGGCAGCGATGGCGGCATTTGCTGTTGTGGATGTATTGTAGTATTTGCCACCTCCTGGGATTGATTGATAATTGATGTTGCTACTGCAGTTGTGTTGATTGACCATAGTTTAACGACGACAATGATGTGGATAAGCGGTTCCTATTCAAAGGGGCACGTCCCGAAACAATGTGTTTATATTTATCCGTTTAAACCCCCATCGAATATATCATCCATAATCTTAGCAAAACCTTCGGCAGATAATTTTCCTTGAAACAAATGCAGTTTTTGGAAGATCCAATTTCCAATTAAAAGTTGCTATGTTTTTTAAACACGCGAATGTTATAAGTATTACTTATTTTTGTTTCAAACAGTTGCCGCTGTCATTTTTCTTCTAAGAAATCTGCTTACAAACCACTGTTGTAAAAAATAACAACTTTTCCTGGTGAAAAGAATATAGTACTGTCAGGTGGAAAAATTTAGCTTGAATTTCACGACCATTTTTTTATATGGATTTTCACCGTGGAAAGTCAGCATAGTAGCCACCTTTATCAATTAAGTAATATTTTGGGTGTAGTTTTACTGTTAAAAAGTACGGAAACAAACCTTTAGTTTGATTTTCGATATATATTTGTGTTGATTTTGTGACAAAAAACGTATGCTAAACTAATGGTGATCTCGGTTCTAAAAACTAATAGGCTTGTTTTTTTACTATGTTTTCGACCACTTTGTATGGAGAGCTAAGCGATATTAAGCGGCACCATATACAAGTTCGTCGAAAAATTAGTTTAGCGGGAAATAAAAAACCACGATCTAAACTTCTGGACCAGTATATATGGAATACGAAGCGATATTAAGTCGTTTTAAACGTCTCGTCATACCAACAGGTCGACAAAGTACCAATAAAATTGGTATTTTTATTTTTCCGGATTAACTGAAAATTCAACCACTTATGGTGATTTCGTTTCTGAGAAAAAATTCAAAATTTTTTCTTATCTTTGCCCTAAAAATGCCTTTTTGTGTTCGTTTGTGCAGAAAATTTTTATATATCATGGTGTCATTATGGAATTATACCAGGTGATGGCAGGAGGTTTTGTATGGATTAAAAAAAAAATAAATGGTTTCCCATTACATCCCATGAAGGGATTAGGAGGGAGAGCTTCTCACAAACCAGTGAGCTGTGCGCGTTCTAGTTTTACATTCACTGATTGGGACCTACATTTTTACACCGGTTCCGAACGGTATTTTTGAGAAGCTTTTTCATGTCTAAGTGTCGCCGTCACTAAGCGATGTGACCGCCGCGAAAGAAATTTAAGGTGGTCAGAGCAGGGATCGAACCCACGTTCTCATACACAAGAGCCGCGCACTCTACCATTGCACCACCGACGGTATGGATTAGTATCATACAATTCTGTCAGTAAGTAATATTTTCTTTTTCTTTATTTAGAATTCCTTAAAAATTTTTAAGAATTTTGCAAATAATGAAAGAAAGTAAAATCAGCTGTTCCTATAATTATTATATAAATTATTTTGTATGTGTTGTCATTAATGTACATGTTCAGTAAAGTACGTTTCCTTTACATTTCCATTTCCTTTTTTGTTCACACAGCGGTTGAAATGATTTGACATGATAATAACATTATCGAGGTAAATTTACTCGATTTTGGGTAAGAAATCACATGATAATAGAGTGATTTGGCGATTATCGAGTCGAACTGCCAGATCGAGTGCATGTAGACGCCCTATTAAGGCCTAGTATTCAGCTCTTGCGAAATTTTCGTAAAAAATTTCGTCGTTTATCTTTAAACGTAAAATTTTGTAGCGGAGAATTTCCACATATCTTTGATTTGACTTACAAATATTTAATTTATAGTTCCTCTACGTGCTCTATTTTATTTTTAACGAAAATCATGTTGCTTTGGGTTGTTAAAATTATTAAATTGTCAAAATTCCGGTCCAAAACAATTATCAAACAATTGTTTTCGTACGAAAAACTTTGGCGTAACAACCCTGTAATTGATGTAATTGTAATTGAAGCAAATGAAAAGTGAGCGAAATTTTCGATTCATGAAATTTTCGTTACTTTTTATACACGTACTTCTTATGGCAAATTTTAGATATGTATATAATATATATAGCGGTATCATTTTCAACTTTTTTCACTAGGTGTTGTCCTATATTAGTGTCACTTTCATTGAACTTTCCCATAATTCTCTTTGACGTTTGTTCAGCATTGTGGTAAATTTTGTATAAAAAACTTAAGCATGGGAAATTGTGACAAGCATTAATTTAGTTAACTACGCAGAAGGTTTTATAAATAATATAGTTATTACTAGCAGAAAGCCCGGCCAAAGTCTAAAAAGAACACACACGGAGAAGTTATCAGTCAGATCACTATGGCCTTGTAGTTTTGTTACTTACCACACAGTTTTCTTACCTAATAAACATTCCATTTCATGGGCCAAATTCAATCTCATGGAACCAATAATACGCATGTTGTAAATTAGGCCACAGTCAATTGTGACAACATTGCCAGATCAAAGGAAAACAATAGTGAGAGAATTATCAACAGTGGGAAAGGAAAGCGCCAAAAAAAGTTTTTATTTACTGTCGTACAAAAGGATGTCAGCTAAGATGATAAATAAGAAGAACTTATCCTTATGTGAAAGTTGGAATTTGGCGGGACCAATAGGGATATAAAAGGATGGGAAAGCGAAGAAAGAGTCAAAACGAAAGAGTGCTGTCTGGCGATACGACTCCTAAAATAAATAAAATAAATGGTTTCCCATTACATCCCATGAAGGGACCGGGGAGAACTTCTCACAATCACTGAGCTGTGCGCTTTCCAGTTTTCACTCACTGATTGGGACCTACAGTTTTACACCGATTCGGAACGGTATTTTGAGAAGCTTTTTCATGGCTACAAACTCGATAGTGTCGCCGTCACTAAGCGAGGTGACCGTCGTCGAAAGAAATTTTAAGGGGTTGGAGCAGGGATCGAACCCAGGATCTCCTGTACAAGAGGCGCGCACACTACCCATTGCACCACCGACGGTCACACGACTCCTACTGTCGAAAAAATAGATATATTTTTTGTTAAAGGTGGGTACTACGTTTTTTCACGAGGAAAAAATACGCCCGAACATTTTTTCCTCGTGAAAACACTACTAGTGTTGTGAAGTTTAAAAGTAAATTGTGTACGTGTTTTTAACTGTTTCCAACACAGGAACGACGTGTTTTTGTCGGTTTTCAACACCTAAAATGGCACAACAATTTGTTGTTGTTAATGTTTTGTTTGCATGTTTATAGCAATGGTTTATAGTTTTGTTGAATTGTTAACAATTTACAGAGATGGAATACGTCTTTAATTTCGCAGTCTAGGATACATACATAATGTGGTAAGTTTTCATAAACAGTTACAATTGGTTACAATAATTCTTATAACACAAATTCAAGCAAATATTCTTATAATTGCAGAAAAAATTTGATTTCCGAGGGCGGTTTTCTGCATGTCCACAGTATGTGTGTGCCATGTGGTCCCTGCGGATGGAGCGCCTAGAGGAGGGTTTTGTACCAAAGAGCTTACAGCGACAGGCCTCTTCTGTTCACGATGTGGAGCCATTTATTGTATGAACTGACAAAAAAAAATCCACTTACCCAGCGCTGTTGCATTCGGCTGTTTCCTCATCACTGAATCCATTCGATCTAGTTTACTCAAGTACACTATATACATAGGTAAGATTCAAATGACTTGCATCTCTCAATCATAAATACTTATGTATAAGTATGTACGTGTTTCTTGTTTTAGCTGTCTATGCAAATATTAAATGCCTCTACTGATTCAGTTTAGAAGACATTTCCAAGCTTATGTGCCCTTCATTGGAAGCTGTACCCAACGGTAATTGGAAGGGCAAATTGTGTGCACTGTGTCAGATGTGTAGCAGAAATTCCTAGGAAACAGGTAAGCTTGATTGAATGGTTTCTGCGCCAGTCAATCTTAATGCTATTGTTGTGTGCAGTCTTACAACGATAATGAATTAACAATGCAATAGTTGCGAACATTGCTCCTGTGACAAGATAAATCTAAGACGAAGCTAAAAAGTTCAACGAACTGGAATATCGATGCAAAATGTGCTGCATACATTACACATCTAACAGAAGTTTCTAACCCCAAACAATCAACCCTGTGCATTAAATAAACCAAAAGTGGAAAACAGAAAATATATATTTAATTTTTTTTATTAAATGGAATATCTTCAATTGGTTTCAGTAATTTCATGTTCATGGTTCAGTACTTTCATGTACAAGAAATAATTTATATCAAATTAAGTATTTATTTTTTGTACTAATATGCATAATACAAAATTTGTTATGTATGATATAAAATTTTGTATGTATTATATAAAATGTGAAATATATGTAGGCTATGTAATATAAGTACTTGTAATATAAGCCTTGAAGGTTTTTCTTGTAGTACAATGAAATAAATTTAATTTTTCGTAATGACCTTATTTTGTTAGTTTTAAATGTTAATGTAATTTTAGTCTAAGTTAACTTTTCATAGGATTTCTTCGTTAGCAAAGAGAAAAAACTAATTTAAACTAAATTGTAATAACTGCTTACAATTTTGAAATAAAATGACGATGTTTACTTAATAATTTTGGATAAAATGCAATTGGCTGCCTCTTACCAAAAAATGTTTGAGTCCATTTGAAAGTATTGAAACTAGTGTACACCATTTATATGTTCTCTTCCACGAAAGGTTTTGATATACAATTGTGATGCTAATAATAATAAGTGAGTATAGCGGATAGGATAGGATAGGAGAAGAGAGGTGATGAACTATAAGTAGATATTCAAATCAAAATTCTTCATGAGACGAATCAGTAATTTTATGAACAATTTGGTAAATTACATGCTCTGTACGACAGAAGTTAACGAATAATTTGACAGCAGTTATTCAACATTATTCTATTTACAAATGAAAGGTATTTTGAAGAGCCTGCTTTTACTGTTGATGCAATGGTGGCGTTTGTAGTTTTAAGGCACCTTGTTGTTGCTGATAGAGATGGTGGTAATGCATTAAGGCAGTGGTGGTGTTATCTGTTGTGGCTGAATTGTAACCCCGGGGTTGATATTTGCTATAGCTGCTGCAGTTGTGATGGTTGACCATAGATTAGGGATAATGATGTGGTCGATGAGGCCGGCCAAATGCCCACCACTGTTTGGAATTTTTGAATTCCTTGTCAATGCCGACAAGTCTACACAAATATATAAAGTAAGATAATTCCCGACAATACGGTCCGTGTTGTACTCCACATATTGCACATAGTTAAGCTTCAAGATATCAATCGATTTGCACTTGTTTTTGGTAAATTTGGGTGTATGAATTTCAATGAATGCAGCGAAGACCGTCTTCATATAAGAGCTGTTGCTATTAGGAGTGACACGTCCCGAACGATTATCCATAATCTTGGCCAAGCCTCCGGAAGTCAATTTTCCTTAAATAAATACTGTTTTTGCAGAATCGAATTTCAGTGAAGTTTTGTATCTTTTTTAAACGCAAATATTTTAAATATTACTTACATTTGTGCTGTCATTTTTTTCTAAGTAGGCTACTTGAAAACCAGTGTTGTAAAAACCAAGAACTTTTCCTCGTGAAAAGAACATAGTACTGTCTGGTGGAAAAATTTAGCTTGAATTTCACGACCACTTTTTTTATATGGATTTTCACCGTGGAAAGTCAGCATAGTACTCACCTTAAAGTGAAGTGAAGTACTGTGTTTTTGAAAACAAAACGGGAAGTGGAGAAGTTAGTGTACAGACTGTCTGATAAAGAGCCATATAACCTGATTCGCATTTACTTACCGGATTGGAAACTCCAATATACGGCCGCTGGCTGAGTTAGTGTTGAACTTTGGGATATCGGAAGTAAGTAAAGTGATATGTGTTTGGTTTGATTAAATGGTGATAAGTGTGTTGTGCTTCGGTTGGGTTTTTACGTTGTAGGCTCTGCGTTAGGATTCCAAAATTGAAGTGCTGGTCCCCATACAGTCCGTAGGGCAAACTGGGGCCAGCAGAGGTTTTTACGAGACGACTGAAAAATCAACTCTAAGAACGTAGGGTAAGACGAGATCCTTCGATTCGTCCCTGAAAAGTTTTACATCCAGTACCACAAAAGCTGAAAGAGAGGAAATAAATTTGATTAACAAATACAATAAGTAACTCGAAATTAAGGTAACTCCGTAGCCATAAATACTTACCGCGAGAAGTCTCCATAAGAAATTTATATTGTTTCGCGGTGAAAAGGAAACCCAGTATACATCCGGCTATAGGGAAAGTTAAGTAGATATAAAGAGTAAAGATTAAACAAAACAAAAGATTAAACTGTCTGCTGTAATTTTTATATTTACCAACGGCATTTGATTCAAGTCCGTTTAAAAAAAAAAATATTATGTTCAATTTTTTTTAAACTTAATTTAATTTATGTATTTTAATTACGGCATGTTTTTGTAACTTGTTTTTTCTCTCACCGCACGTCTAGAGCCAAACGAATTTCATTTTTGGTTTTTGTTAACTTTTTTTTGAGTGCAAACACAAAAGCTTTTAATTATCGTCAAAATGTAGGTTCACATAAGTCAACAACGTACAATGTTAAATGTCAAAATAGACAATCGTAAAAAATTGTTCGTGTGGGTTATATTGATGTGTTTTCATTTCAATAAATAAATAAAAATGGATTGTTTGACTAAGAAAATTTAAGTATTTTTAACATTGAAACGAAACAGCATATATTGATAATAACAACTGTACTTATCAGAGTAAAAAAGACCAACTCTATCCAGTTTCGTGCCTTGGTAGACTCGATGGACGAGTTCCCACAACTAGCCACTCGGTCCCAAATCTTCTAACAGATTCGAAAATACTTCCTTATTAACACGGAAGTTTGCAATAAATCTACAAAACATAACTTCATTAATTCATAAAAGCAAATTATACTGATATACTTACTGGTCTTCTGGAATCTCAAACACATTGGTTGAATCACGCAAAATCCTACGGCTTAGGCGACTTTCTCTATCATAATTTTCCGTAGTTTTAATAGGAAAACCGAGAGCAACGGAGGAAATCATTTTAAATTGGTAAAAAAAGCAAACAATTGTGTTTATTTTCGATTGTTTATTTATTTTTTAATACATACAATCAGCTGTTGTTGATTTTACAGCTGATGGCTAGGGTTGCCCCCGTTTAGCATATATTTGTATGAAAAACCTTTAAGAAATGCCAATAAAAACATGAAGGTAATATTGTTTTTTGACAGGAACACAACCAAGAAAAAGAGCTTTTATGCCCAAGCGAAAAGCAACAATGAACTCAATTGAAAACCTGATTGCTTGTCTAGCAATTGCACGCCTGCTGTTTGAAGGTAGTTACAAAAACAGGCTGTTAATATTTTTATTGAAATAAGTTCTGCGAATGTTAAGAGGGCCGCCCTAATATTAAAAAAGGTTTACCTTATCGAGTCTTCGCATTAGCATTCGAGCGTTGTGTGAAAGCTTTACGCTTTACAATTCAAAATTAATGTTACAACAGCTTTATTGAAGCTTTCGCAAAAAAGCTTTATTACGTTAGCTTACTGTTTGTTTCACTTTTTACTAGATACATGTTGCCAAGCAACATTAGCTTGCTGTTCGTTTCACTTTTTACTAGATACATGTTCCTAAGCAATGTTGAGCAACCAAAAACACTCAACCAAACACCACACATATGTTTGAGTGAATGTGTTTAAACAATTTTCATTTGAGAAATTAAAATACTAGAAATATATCAACCAATATGAAATGTATATCAAACGAAAGATAACATCTTCATTTACCTACAAAAAAAATTTAAAAAAAATTCATCTAGCCGTTTCCTCAAATTCAATGAAATAAAGATTACAACAATAAAAACCTGACATGACTCCTCATACCGTAAGGTAAGACGTATTCTACGTCAAAAACTAAGAATAATAAACAGCACCAACTTCCCAAAAGCCAAAAGAAATTAAGAAGTCGCGGCAGTAAAATTAGTAAAGAAACTCAACTTCAGAGAAAAATGTATTAGTATTAGTTTATATTGGTGATGTTTTGTGTAGTTTTTATATGTGTTAATTTGTGTTTTGTTGTAAAGATTATTAATACCAGTTAGGAAAAAAGGTGGGTAGGATTACCAATAGTACATAAAAGATAGCTAATAAATCGAGTGTAACTTTTGGATTAAGATCATTTCATTATTTGTGATCTAATAAGACCAGTTGAAAGAGCTCTTTAAACGGGTGGTAAATTTAAAGTTGCGAGCCAATAAATTGCTAAAACGATTCTTCTACGTAAATAGGTGGTCTGAGAAATGACTCCATTTGTAAGAAAATTGTAAGAAAATCCATTGTAAGAAAATTCTGGTGTTAGTGATTTCGCAGGTCGAAGTTTAGGATTGTATTTCTGTTAATATTTTTAAGAGTAATTTGCATACATACATATATAAAAAAAATAATAAAAATAATAAAATAATAATAATAATAAATAAATTTAATTTGTAATGATTTGGAAAACAAATGATGTGCTGAGTGTCATTCAAGAGGGGTTACTGATCGAAGGGGGGTTTAGAAGTGTGTATGGCATTCGGAATTAAAAAATTATATAATTACGGAAGTTTTGAATCAAGGAAGGGTTGGGCGTGCGAGGACATAGCACCAAGTCCTCTTGTTCTTACGAGTATGTGTAGAGTTGCGTTAAGTGTTTGTGTCAAAGTTTAATATGTCTGTTTCAATTTCGTGTTCGTCCACAGTGGATTAGGATTGGAACGGGTTGGAACTTCCTGAGTTACCCCTAGCTGCCGGAGGACCAATCCTAATGCAAATAGGGAGAAGTGGTACGTAACAATTTCTTAGGTACAATTTATTTTCTCAATCATATTTTTTGTACTCTTTTGTTTACTTTTATTAATGGAATACACATGTGTTGAATTTGATTGTGGAAAAATACCAGACAAAGCAAAATGCCTATTGTTGTCGGCTTATTGTGTGTTGTCGTAGTAACACCACCTCGTCAATACGCCTTGACTTTCAATAAAATCAGGAAAACCCCCAATGCGAACACTTCAGATTTTGTTAGGACATTTGATACGAAATCAGGAAAATATTTTGCAGTGCGAATGAGCTAAAATGCCTTGTTCAAGCTGCCGCGAAATTGCGGTCTTTCACAATTTGGGCTGAAATTGAGTTGAAATTGCTCAATTTCGCATATATTTTGACAGCCACGAAATTGAGGTATTTACAACAACAATTTCGTTGAAATTGACTTGAAATTGTCGTATACAACGCTGTTTTATGCAAGGAGAACGAAGCTGACAGAAAATTTTTCGATGTGCCGCCGTCTTAGATAATTTTTTTTATAGTACACGCCGCCGTCATTAAGGCATGCTTCGACTTAAAATCTAGTCCGATATTATCGCCTAAACCGTTTTTAAAGTCCCGAATTACTAAAAAAAATATCTAATTTTATTTTACACAACTAACGAGATGAGCCTAAAAGTAACGTCTGCCGAAAAATCACGTTTAATAAAAACTCAGTTGCCGCCATCGATTCATTTTTTTGTTGCTCCAACGCCGTCGATAATTATGTGTCGGCTTCGTTCACCGAACACGTGGTTACTAAAATTACAACAAAAAACAAAACAATTGTATGCCGCCTTATTCATCAAATTGAAATTTTAATTTTTCGACCACATAGAGTAGCGAAAATAAATTAAAATCGTGGTGAATCAGGGCATCATGTTAAAGTTCACGTACCATTCATTTATTTTATTGTTTTCATTCATTTCCTAGCTAAGTTTCGTTTATTGTGCCCAGACACTAAAATTTTACTAATGGTAATGTTTGTAAACAAACCGTTGTCATTTTTCAACGAAATTGCTCAAATGCCAGTGTGAACGATTTCAATTTCGTTGGACAATTTCAATCCGAAATTGTCAATTTCGTGGCAGCGTGAACAAGGCATATGTGTATTTTATTTTATTGATCTGTCATCACCGGATCAGCATTTTAAAAAAAGCTTTACTTTTGATCTAATACGTCAGTTCCACCAAACAAGATTAAGCATTTCAAAGGTTGACTCCGTTGACCAGCTCTAACCCTAAAGATTTCACACAATTTTAGACTGTACACAGAAAAAATAAGCATCGGTAATATTACCCAGTTTGGGTTTGGTGATTCTTTTTTGTATGAAGACAAGAATAGGTGGCATTATTACCTAAATCAAAGTAAAACACTATGAACAGCAAAGCTGAATTTGCATATAAATGTTGGCAAATTCCCTGTTTCTTATTTGAATGTCAAGATCTATGGTGAAGCAGCAACATTCCGCCTAGACACCGTGCGTTAGAGCGAGGTGAATATAAACCTCAAATAATATGTACTACTACTGTGTCACTGCGTTTGTATGTAATCAATAATTTGTGAAAAGAAAAACAAAACAAGAATTAATGCAAAGATTCTAAGCGTTCGTTTTTCTAAAAAAAATTTCTAAAAAAAGGGTTCATTTACAAATTTCATAAAGAAATGTAAGTAAAAATGTATTCTGCATGTGTTTTAAAAAAGAATACATTTCTAATGGCCAAAAGTCTACATTGTAGACCTTTTGTAAATAGAAAAGTGCGTTGTGTTGCTTGTGTCTTATATACTAATGAATGGAAAAGTGTCGAACCTGTTTTTATAAGCAACAGGAAAATTTACATCTCTTAGGGCGAGTTTCACACTCGTCATTTAAAAGCTCAATTTAAAAGCTTACAGAAAATTTTCATATTAATTGACATTTAAATGACAAGCATCAGGCATTTAAAGAACATTTAAATAGAGAATTTTCAACTGTGAAACTGGCCATTAGCCATTTGAAGAATATAAATGTGTGTTCTTTGTAGAAACGAACAAATTTGATAAAGAGTTTGATACTTTTAGCTAATCCTTAATAAATTTCTTCTCAGGGATCGTGACTTGCGTCTTCGGCTGTGGTAAACGAAAAGTGCTACTACATTTGAGGAGCCTGGTAATTTTTGATTTTAATGTTATTTTTTATTGAAAGTAACAATGCTATAAATACTTCTTTTATTAAAACAAAACAAAATTTGTTTCTGTAATTATGAAAATTCACCTACAATAAATGCTGTACATTGTACAAATTTTCATATTGTTGGTGAACGTAAACTTGCCTACGTTTATTGGTAATGTTGCCCAATTAAATAGCTGACCCTATGTTGCCCAGTGCATTGGCTGATATCAGACCATGAATTTAGGAAATATTACACTAGGTTTTTTTCTGTGTAGAAATTGAAGTTTAATTTTTAACCTCATTTTAAACTGGTGTACATTCCGATGCAACACTGCTAGTTACGAAAAAATTGCAACCATAATAAAATCATACACAAAAAATCACCTCTTTGACAAACGGAAGCCGATCGAAATTTTTTTCGACGAGTCGCCGCCACAAAAACTTTTTTAAAGCTCACGCCGCCGGATATATAAATGGTTCACATTGGTTTAAACTGTGAGCCGATTTTATAGACTGGCCCGATTTGACTCACTGATTCAGTTCTGTTAGTTATTTCAAAAACATCCCAAATTTGTACAAAACTGGCAAAACCAACAGGCGCCAAATTAATTTTTCTCTTGTGCCGCCGTCGTCGATAATTTTGTCTCGGGGCGGAGTTTGTCTAAGCACGGAGTTGCAAAGATTAGTGAAGAAGGTTATCGCTAACCTGGCCGCGATAAACGGCTGTGTAAATGCGTTATTATAAGGAAGATTGGTTGAGCAGAATAACTCTTGTCATTCTAATCTTTTATTATAATGAATTTGAATAAATAAATGAATTACCTGAATTGAAGATTAATCATAATATGGTGTCAGATGTTAATGTGTTGCGGAAAGTCAAAATGAAATACTGAGAGGAATAGAAAAACCGAAGCAAACTGAATTCAAGGAAGGAAAAAAGTCGAAGAAGCATTCTTGGAATATAGGTATGTGGTACTCGAGTGTTGTATAGAAGGAAAATGACGGAGATACAACAATTAAAAGAACAAATTGAACGACTTAAATTGATTATACAACATGGAAACCTGAATATATCAATGCCTCAAATTCCTTTACCACAACCGGTGGATATAATATCGGGCGATATTGCGAAAAATTTTAAACATTCTAAGAATCAATGGGAACTTTAATTATTAGCAACAGGGCTTTCAGCACGGGATGAATGGAAAAAAATTTCTGGTGACAGCGATTGGAAACGATGTTTTCATAAGGTATAGAAATATATCAATTGCCGAGGCGGAAATGGGATGGTATGTTAGAGGGAAAAGGTATGTTAGAGCGATCTTCAATATGGCAAAACAAAAAGATGATGAATCGTATGATGAATACTTTAATCGGCTACGAAGCATGATAAGAAATGCAAAATAGGTGATTTATTGTTGGACAAAATAATTTGTTCGATTGTCGCTTTTTCGGGATTATAAATGTCAAACACCATAAGAAAAAACCTCGATAATCCCGACATTGCGTTAATCTTGTTTGGTGTAAATGCCGTATAATATTCATGTCAAATTATGTTAAAAGCATGTTTATTAGGGTGGGCCAATTTGTATGGAGCCGAAAAATTCGATTAGTGCCGCCCTCTAGGATGATTCTATGGACAATTCTAAGCAACTTTGGTGAAGGAACCATAGGTCTATCTCGATTTTCGAGTCTCCCACTTTTCAAAAAATTATTTTTTCCCTAGAACACCATTTTGATTCAAAATCCGATTTTTTTTCTTCGTTATATTATCTTTTTATGTGTATATGGGGGGTTTTTGGGGTCGAGAAATTCATTTCTGATCTTTATTTTTACCTATGACCACCGTCAGAGGGCGTTTCATGCATATTTTAACTATTTTTCGTCTATTTTCCGAGAAAAATTACAAGTTTTTCGGTAAAATTTATCTTTATTTTATTTTTTTCAACAGAAGTTCAACCTAAAAAATAAGAACATGTGTAAAAAAAAATTAATTTAGTGGAAGAAAAGCGAAATAAGATATTTTTGAAAGTCTTTCTTGCTTTCAAGTCTGGGGAATTTTGCACGGCTTTCTGATGTAACTGCCATAACACTGTGTCACGTTTAGAAACGCTAGCCAGCAATTGAACATGTCTTTCCGTTGCTTGTATGTGTACCGGAATTCTTGGATCAGGCAATGGTGTTCATACGGAATGGTACGCGTAAACGGTGGTTCGAATAAGACATCATCTTTATTTAAATCAATCATATTCGTATAATCTGTACAATTGAAGTTTATCAAAGGTTTTTGATAAACTCTAAGATGTGCCGGGTCGTACAGATTTCTTCGGTAGTGTACAACTTTCTTGATTGCAATGTTTCGTGTCTCTTTTTTATCATCAAATAACATCGCTAACAAAATATTTTTTTTTTTTACCATTTAATAATGAAAAAGATCGATGACAAAAATGACAAATGATACATACCGGAAGATTTTCACACGTTTCAATTTGTTTGCCCAACGTTCCGGTTGTTGTTCGTGGTCCAGTGGTCGATGATCTGTCCAAAGTGTTAAACAAATGACGAAATGGCAGCTCGTCGTTATCAGTACTTGGTTCATATGCTAAATGGGTCTCTTCAACGCTTGTTGGTATTATTGTTGACGTTGGTGCTGGCTCTTCAACTTCTGGCACCAATTCCGGTATCGTCAATCTTCTGACATTATTTTGATCTCGCATAAACTCTTTCAAATGATCTGGAATCAATCCACATGAGCATAATGCTGTCTTCAAGTCACATTTACATTTGCCGATGTAAAATAATTCTTTTGTAGATTGCACGAACGTTCTGAATGTAGCGATTTTTGGATGTTTAGTTTCGATTTGATACTTGTCAATCAATGTACCCAATTTTCTAACAACACTTTTTTTGTTAGAATTTCAACATTAAGTTGACTCCAAATTTGAATCAATTTGTCTGTTACGTGCGGTACGAATGTTTTATACGAAAACATTTTGTTTTGGAGTTTAGCACGTTCGCCCAAGAAAAAAACATCTTAAAATATCCCGTTTCGTTTGCAGATTGAGTCCACTCAAATCACAAGATGCACCAAAAACAGAAACATCGTGCGAAGGCAAATGCTTCAAATGATTTTCGGTACTCGTAGATGTTGTTGCGGTTTGCGATGTAGACGGCAATGCATTTGGATCCATTGTATACTTTTACTAAAAGAATTAAAAAATAACTGAAATTATATATATTTTTTCCACCTACAAATTGGTAATATCAAATTTTGATTTGAAACGAAAAACGAAAAAAACTGTTTTTAATTGACTTACTTAAAATTAACAACAATAAATGTCAGAGATAAAAAGTCCGCAAAGCAGCAGAAACAATTTTGTGGAGTTCCATGCTCTACTCTAAATTCTTTGTATTTTCCGAAGGATTTCAAATATTATTTAAATATTTGCACATTTAAAATTGTTGTTTTGTTTTTCTTCTGGACACTTTTATTTATGGTGTTGGTGAACAGTTGTAAAAAGTGCTACTATTATTCGTGGTGAATTCAAAAACAGCGTTGTATACGTTGATTTTCTTTCGTTTTCACGAAATCGAGGAAGGTGGTTAGATTTTGCAGTTGTCAAAATGTATGGGAAATCTAATAGATTTTGACTTGATTTGGGCCGAAATCAAGAAACTCTCAATTTCTAGAGCAGCATTAATGCAGCTTTAGATAAAGATATAACCCAGGAGAAGGCAATAGAAATATGTAGATCGAAAGAAGTGTCAGAGAAACAACTCTAAGGTTTAGATAGCAACAGCATGGAAAAGAACAAACTACACCCACCAACAAGGTAAATACAACAAATCGCAATATAAATGTACATTTTGTGGGAACGATTACCACGATTGTTTGGTAAACTGTCCGGCAAGAAAATTAAACTGTCGGAAGTGCAACAAAAGAGGCCATTATGCTAGGATATGCATCGTAGAAGGATCAAATGTCAACAAACGCAACAAAAATGGCAGAACAGTTAAGCAAATATCAACGGCTGTGGATGAACACCAGGAACTAGAAGATGGATGCGAATATATATTGAATGTCTCTGAGGCAGATAACCCAAAGGGGTTATTTAGAGATTTAATTATATACAGTCAACACGTAAGTCCACAATTGCCCCAACTCAATTAGATACATGGGCATTATGTCGCGTAATTGGATTAGAGACTTTAAAGAGTTTAGATTCCAATCTACGAATAAGAAGCACGGACACGAAATTGAAAACGATCGAATGAAATGAAATCTCCACTATAGGGACCACTGACTTAAAAGTAAAGAACAAAAGATATGAAACTAAATTATTGTCTGCGGAAGCATGGTAACAACATAAACTATGTAATGTGCTCGGAAGTCACATTATATGCAGCAATACAAGAGGCACATATATGTGTAATTTAATCAACATGTATAAAGATTTGTAGTTCTGGGTAAACTAAATGGAGAAATACGATTAGAAGTCGATGAAAGTGCAACACCAAAAAGCGAACCACCTCTTCGAATCCCAGTGGTTTTACACGACCAGCTGAGAATAACCTTGGAGGAAATGGAGATAGCGGGAGTTATAAAAAAGAGCCAGAACACACTCGTTGGACAACATTGTCATAATGAGAAAAACAAGAGATCACAACAGAAACCTGCAGAATTCACTTGAAAGTCGTGAAAACGAGAATTTGAAGATTAACCGCGATAAAATGAAAATATGTCAAACGAATATAAAATATTTTGGCCATATGTTAACAGATAAGGGAACAAAACCTGATCCGGAGAAGATAAACGCTATCGTTAACATACCAAGGCAGACAAGACAGACAAAAAGGAACTACGTTTTTTAGGTATTATTTAGGCAAGTTCATACTAAATATGTCGGATAATTTTTAAATGCAACAGGATTGTAGTACTACAACAGATGAGTAAAGAGATACTCAATCGTTTACACATTCCACATTTGGGTATAGAATCTACTTTACAACTTGCTAGAGAAACAGTGTATTGGAGAGGAATTACATATTCTAGAAACCGAGAGATATAGTGTTGTTTGTTCGGCAGTGCATTAGCTACTGGTTTATTTCATATTCTTGTGTTTGATAGTTCCATGTTTCTTATGCTCTAGCTTATGTTAACATTGTTACTCTCTTAATTGTAACTCTCATATAATTATCTACATCTCCCTTCTTAAATATAAGTGTCAATAGAAGAATTCAAAATAAATTAATTTGTTAGAATTATGGTATTTTATGCAATTTCATGTATTATTTTTAATTGGCAATATATCTAGTACACTAGTACATATAATGAATGCAATAATTTGAAGAACAACGATGACGGTGATGTTTAAAGTTATATAAATATTGCTTGCCTTACAGAATAATAATGCTGATAATGAAATTTTAAGTGTAATGTGTAAATTATAAGTGTAATGTGTAAATTTTAAATGTAATGTGTAATTATTTAATTTTACAATACAAATATATGTTGTATGAGATGATAATTTTAAAGTGTTGCAGAAAAAGTGATGTTGAAATTATAAAGATAAAATTTATAATGGAATAACGGTTCCTTGAAAATTAATATTTTTATTTTCGTTTCCTCAAAAAATAGGTATTTCTTCTGTATATTTTACTGTCTCTTTTGACCATATATGACCTGGGTGTTTCATGTTGCTTTATTATCGTTCCAGGAACCCAGTGTTTATTTTCTTTAATCCATACTTTTTCTGTGTCTTTAAATTTTGTTGAGAGTTTTGCCTTGCTATTGTAATATTTTTCATTTTCTTTTATATTGTTTTTTAAAACTGGTATGATTCTGGCGCTGTTTTCGTTTTTGTAGATAGTTACATGTCCTGGTAGTAGAGTTCTTGTCTGTCTTCCCATGAGAACTTGTGTAGGTGAGAATTCTGAATTCTTTATGGGCGTATTACGATACTCTAATAAAGCATACCACAAACTTTCGTTGTTTTCTTTACTCTTTAAAATTAGGTTTTTTGCTACCTGAACTAATCTTTCCGCAAATCCATTAGATTTTGGATATAGTGGACTTGATGTGGTCACTTTTATGTCAAGCGATTTAGCCCAGTTAGTAAATTCATATGATCCAAATGGAACGTTGTCTGCAATAATTTCTCTTGGAATTCCATGGTGGGAAAATATATTCTCAAGCTTTATTATTATCGATGCTGCAGTTTTTTTGCCTAATGGAATAATATCTAAATATTTTGATAAGTAATCACCCATTATCAAAAAACTTTTCCCTGTTAATTCCATTATGTCCATTCCTATTTTTTCAAATGGATAGGTAGGCACTGAATGACTTAATAAAGTTTCCTTAACATTGGAATGCCTATATTTCTGACATGCTTTGCAACTTTCTATTAATTTTGTTATGTCTCGATTCATGTTTGGCCAAAACAAAAGTTGTTTTGCTCTTTTATTTGTCTTAACAATTCCGAGATGGGATTTGTGTAAATTTTCTAAAACAGTAGATCTGATATTTTTGGGTACAAAGACTCTATTTTCGAAATAAACTAAGCCATCTTCAACAAACAAATTTGATTTTAAGTCCCATAAAAACCGAATATCATCAGGCAGTTTTTTCTTTTCTTTTGGCCAACCATTGATACAAAACTCTGTTATTTTTTTCAATGTCATATCTCTTTCTGTTTCAGTTTGAAACAATATCTTTTTGTCTTTACTGATATTTATTGTGTGAACCATTTCGTCGATGTCCTTAATTTCTGAATTGATATTTTTCTCTATCTTAAGACTTCTTGAGAGCCAATCTGCTAAATATAAAAACTTTCCTGGAACATAACTAAAATCGAGTTTGTACTTTTCTAACTTCAATTTCATTCTCTGAAGTTTCATCGATGGTATCTTGCTGTAATCCTTGTTCATTATTCCCAAAAGTGGTTTGTGGTCTGTCATTATTTTGACTTTTCTACCATAGATGTAGTTATGAAACTTCTCACACCCAAATACAACAGCCAGCATTTCTTTTTCGATTTGCGCATATCTTGTTTCTGAATCTGATAAGCTTCGGGATGCGAAACATACTGGTTTTTTATTTTGGAGTAGCGCACAACCCAACCCATATTTAGATGCGTCCGTTTGTAGTACGATTTCTTCTTTACAGTCAAAAGGCTGTAATGCTGGAGAATTTAAAATTGTCATTTTGATTTGTTTTAAACACCGTGAGTGAACTGGAAGCCATTTAAAAACAATGGAGTCTTTCATAAGCTCTCTAAGAGGGCTACTAATTTCAGAGAGATTAGGAATAAAGTCTCTTAAATAATTTATAAACCCCATCAACCTTTGCATATCTTTTTTATTTTTTGGCTCTCCTAAATCTTCGATTCCCTTTAGCCGTCCTTTATCGCACTCAATTCCGTTTTCTGAAATTTTGTGACCTAAGAAGTTGACTTCTTCGCTTTTCCATTGAATTTTATCTACATTGAATTTTATATTTTTTTCTCTAGCTCTTTTCAGTATTTCTTCGACAGCATTGTCATGTTCATCTTCATTTTCTGCTGCAATTAATATGTCATCGATATAAATTATAACATTTTTTATATTTCCAAAATTTTTTTCATTAAGCATTTGAAATGCTTCTGACGCAATCTTAATGCCAAAGGGAAGTCGCTTGAACCTATAGCACCCAAATGGAGTGCTGAAAGTGCATAATTCCTTTGATGCATCATCCAAAGCAATTTGCCAAAACCCATCCTTCATATCAAATACAGAAAATAATTTTTTGTTATGCAATTTTGGTTTGATATCTTCAAAGGATGGAATTTCATAAAAATTGTCTTGAATGGCATTATTGAGTTCCTTTGGATTTATGCATATTCTTAGTTTTTTATTAGGTTTTTCAACAATAACAATATTGGATATCCACGACCCAGTTTGCCAACATTTTTCAATAATGTCTCTTTGACATAGACGATTAAGCTCTGCTCTTAAAGGCTCTTTTAAAGCAATTGGAACTCGATGTGCAGGTTTTGCACATGCAATCGCATTCTCTTTGAGGTTAATCCGAAATTCTTTTTCAAAACATCCTAGGCCATTAAAAACGTCATAATACTCTTCTTTCAACTTTTTGATATTCATTTTTTGAACACTAAGTATTCTTTTAATTAATCCCAAAGAGACGCACGATTGCAAACCCAATACAGGAAGAGAGTTAATTTGATCGTCTACAATATAAAAATCTAGTTTTTTCTTTCTTCCCTTTACTTCGCCTAATAGGGTTGCCACACCAAGATTATTTATCTTTGTTCCATTATATGCAACTAAATTTCCTTGTGTTTTAATAAATTTAACACTGTCTGTGTTAATATATTTAAGTGGCAATATATTTACACAGGCACCAGTGTCTAATTTAAATTTTACATTTCTATCATTAATTCTTACTAGTTCATACCAGCTCTCAACTTTTCTATTAATACTTATTTCATCTATGTAAACACTAGATTCACTGGAAGAATGTTTTAACTCTACTTCTCCAACTGAAACACTTTTACAGACACTAGCAAAATGATTAAATTTATTACACTTTACACATTTTTTTCCAAAAGCAAAACATTTTCCTTTTTCATGATTGTTGCCGCAATATGAACAATTATTTATTGCATTCTCTTTTTTAAAACTTTTTGAACTCTCATTGTATTTATCATACTTAACTTTACCATTTCTGTTTTGTCTGCTTCTTTTGAGAATTAAATCAACCTCTGTGCCGTTATCCCTTGCAGCTCCATCAGCACTTGTTCCTTCGCCCTCAAGTTTTTCCATTTGCTTATTTGACACTTCTGCCGCTCTCGCACTCTCAATTGCCATTTGCATTGTCAAATTCGCCGTTTCTAATAATCTTTTCTGCAATTTCTTGTTTGCTGTTCCAAGCACGATTCGGTCTCTCACCATTCTGTCATCGTCTTTGAAATTACATCTTCGTACCATCTTCGTAATGTCCATTAGAAAGTTATCAAAAGGTTCACCATGTGATTGTGAACGATTATGAAAAATAAAACTTTCATAGACCTCGTTGCATTTTGGTTTGCAAAAGTTCTCGAATGCATCAGTGACCTCTTTCTAATCTTCCTTTTGTTTGTCATTCAAATTAAATGAATTGAAGACCTCAACAGCTTCTGGACCAATTGTATTCAAAAATATAGCAACTTGTAAGGGATTTGGTTTCTTTGCTAATTCGATCGCAGTGGCAAATATTTTAAAGTTTTGCCAGAAAACCCTCCAGTTTTCGGATATGTTTCCGCTGAGTTTTAACTCATCTACTTTTTTTATGTAATCCATACTTGACTTATATATGTAACGTACGCCTTTTGGTGGTCTTCCACGTTGTCTTTTTGTATTAGAGATGCTTGTATTCAATTTAGGTTTTGCTTTAACCATCACATTCCAATGGCAAACTTTTAATTTTTTTTTTTTAGTTCACCGACTGCGCCATGTAGTGTTGTTTGTTCGGCAGTGCATTAGCTACTGGTTTATTTCATATTCTTGTGTTTGATAGTTCCATGTTTCTTATGCTCTAGCTTATGTTAACATTGTTACTCTCTTAATTGTAACTCTCATATAATTATCTACAGTGAAATTTGTAATAAATATTCCAGAAATCAACAAAAAGAGCCAATGATGCTATCTTAAATATCAAGGTCTCCGGTGAACTCAACATCAAAGATAAGAAGAAATATTTTTTAATAATTGTGGTTACTTCTCGGATTTTTTTCGAAGTAGATGAATTGAGCAACATGTCAACAAAAGCAACAATCAACCCTTAAAAGTTATCACAGACAATGGAACAAATTTTGCGAATGTTGATTTTATAAAATTTGCAGCAGAATGGGAATTCCAACATGATACATCAAACCCATACTATCAGCAAGCAAACGGCAGAGCCGAATACGCAGTGAAAATGGCGAAGCAGCTCATAAAAAAGCGGTGGAGTCTAACACAGACTTTTACAAATCGCTTTTAGTCTGGAGTAATACGCCAATTTCAAATGAGTACTCATTCTCGGATCACAGATACATTAGATTCAGAATAACACGGCCACCACCGAAACCGATAAGTTTCCAAAACAGGACCAAGATAAACTGGACAAAGTTCGGAAGCCTACTTAGGAATCGACTAAATCACACTCAACTGTAATACTCTAGTACAGACGAATTGGACGATAAGGTGACAAGGACAACGCAAGCACTAGTAAAGTCTTTCGAGGACAGCTGACCACTTCGGGTAAGGAAATCGGTCCAAGAAAAACCCTGGGTTACAGGGGAAATACGGAATCTAGGGAAGAATGTCCGTAGACTTTACAACAGGGCCACACGTAAGAAACTACCAGTATACTGGGAGGACTATAAGAGGAGTCTCAGTGAATACAACGTAATATTGAGAAAAGCGAGACGCAACTCCTAGAGACTATACAGTGAACAGGTGGACAGCGTCAACGACATGTCAAAGATGAAAAAATTCCTCTCTAAAACCCACGTACAGGCGGAAACGCTAGTAGATGACGACACGGGGAAGAGATTGGATACAATGGAACAAACGCTAAGGCACCGTATGAATACGCACTTTCCAAATGGGAACGTGGAACCCACAGGGGAATGGCAACAAGGTGAAAAGCTATAAAGAGTTTCTCTCCATATAAAGCGGAGGGACCGGAGTTGACCAAATAACAACCCATTTGGCAGGAATTTTTATCGCATGCTTAAAATACGCCTACACACCGAAAAACTGGCAGGAGGCTAGGGTAGTATTTATACCCAAACCTGGAAAAGCAAGCTATCCAATGGCAAAGGCTTATAGACCAATTAGCCTTACCTCGTTTATACTCAAAACCCTTGTGAGAATAGTGGACGACATGGTGAAAAGTGGAATACCAAACGATATGCTGAAGTTTAGTCTACACGCATATGTCACAGGCAGATCAGTGGAAACCGCACTTCATGAGGTAACCTACTACATAGAGCAATCTCTCGATGACAAACTGTATACACTCGCTGTATGCATAGATATTGAGGCGAAGCAGCTCAGCTCAATGTCCGGACCGAAACACTCATCCAATCCTTAGACCAGTTTACGGTGGACCCGGCATTAAAAACTGGATCAACCATATGCTAAGGAATAGATGGATAAACTGTGGTTCCCATGATGTAAATATTCGAGACAGGGTACAACGTGGAACTCACAGGGAGAGATTATATCACCACTCTTATGGGTCCTCACAATACACAGTCTCCTTAGGAAACTTACCGAAGAAGGACTACGCAGATGAAGTTATAACACTTCTTAAGGGAAAGAATCCTAATCAATTATGCAGAGAGGCCGAGAGGGCACTGAGTATAGCGTATAACTGGGCACAGCCAAGGGGCTTAAATGTAAACCCGGACAAAACGGAACGGAATCAAGGCAATATCATCGGAAACTGTCAAATCTAGAACGGTCCTTTACTGTAAGAAGATGATAAACGATTATTCTATGCACGTCAGACTCAACATCATCTGGGTGCCGAGGCACAGCGGAATATTCGGCAACGAACGAGCGAACCTCCTAGAAATGAAAGCGAGGAAACTCCAAACGAAGATTCTAGAGGGACGAAACCCTTTGGGGTGACGAAGGCTGAGTTGAGTAAATGGGCGGCGCCAGCACATATAGCCCAGAGGAACCAGGAATCAGTAGGCAGGATGACAAAGATCCTATGGGGAGACCCAGATGGATTGAGGACAAAAGGTTTGCTGAAACTGGGAAAATCTGAAATGAGCAAGATGATGGGAGTCTTAACGGAGCATTCGGGATTACGGGCCCACCTGTACCGTATTGGACTAGTGGCGAATAGTGAGTGTAGGGCATGTATGGAGGACGATGAGACGATGGAGCATTCTTATGCCACTGTCTGGCCTTCACACAAGCTAGATCCAGATATCTTTCGGACAGTACGATACCGGACATGTCGAAACTTGTGGGTATGGACTGGAACAAGTTAAGGAATTACGTGAAAAGCACCGAATTCCTACAAGAGATATAGTAAATTAGTAGGGTAAACATAGAGCGCATAACAGGTCGAATAAACGGCTTAAGTGTATGTCTACTGACATGGGAAGGTTTAGAGTGCTCCTTTTGAACACTCAACATCGCACCCATCTTTTCAAACTAACTAACTAATACGCCGAACAAGGTAGGTTCAATCCCATCGAATATGTTATTTTATAGATGGATAAACTGTGGGATACCAAACACTAACGTAGATCAACAAGTGGTAAAAGATATCCCACAACCTATCGAGGAACGAGCAACAAGAAGCACTTTGAAAAAGGAACGAGAAAAGAAAATAGTTTGCATGTTGGGGATAAAATCTATATAAAAAAGAATCCTGAAAGGCGAAGTACGACGGAAACTATCAAAAAGACGCAATACAATACATATTCGAAATCCGGGTAATACAAGTGGAATTGATGAAGAGGCCCGAATCACCAACAGCACCTATTCAGCAATCGGCATTTCCAAAACACATTACTCAAGAAATGCCAGTTCAAGACCATAGAATAACACATACTATAGAAGAACTTATTCTCTCATCTGACGTTTCATTTCACACTCTCTCGGTAGGTCTGTGGAAATGAGAGCAAATTAAATTTAAAATTTACATACACCAGGTGGAGTTACAAAATATGTTCACTTAACTATTTCCTGTCGTTTTGGTGTAGAACTGAAAAATTTAAATGTATTTTGCACTTTTTTGTTGGCTTTTATCGTTGGTATTCATTTATATTGTATTTAACACAACTAGTTTGTCACAAAAACACGAAATTCGGTTGTTGTTCCTTTGTGGATCGCTGTATACTGTTGCCACCATCTGGTATTATTGAACCCATATTTTCCACCCTCCACTGTGTAATTTCCATCGTACCTATGACGTTTAATTTATTGAGCGAATAAAAACTTCTATAGTATGTGTTATTCTATGGTTCAAGACGAATAAAAGTCAACCTGTTTGTCAATCAACCGGAAATAACGATCACCAAGTCGAAAATTCAATGGAGTAGGATGTCAGTGTACCGAATAGACCCAAGAGACAAACCAAGGCCCCAAGCCCATATATTGTCATATTGTATACGATTTTCTAATTGTATTTTATTTTATTGATCTCGCATCACCAGATCAACTTTTAAAAAAGCTTTACATTTGATCTAAAGAGATTGGTTGAACAGAATAACTCTTGTTATTATAATATATTATTATAATGAATTTGATAAATAAATGAATTACCTGAATTGAAGAGCAATCATAATAGATGATAAACAGAAAATTATGAGAAAACAAGACATGGACAAAAATACATTTACCCCACACCGAAACATCCGTTATTCTGCCGACGCGTTGTTCTTGTCTGAACAAATCTGTCTCGTGAAGACATGTTTCGTTATCTATTGCTTTCAGCTTAATCTAGAAAATATCCCATTGAACAAGAAATTTCCCAAGATATCTAATTAGAACTGCAGTATTTAAGTGGCGTTAAATTATCAGATAAATCTGACAGACTTATCTGAAGGAGTTATCGATAAAATATCGATTTTTCGTCCACACAGAAAGATTTATCTAAAGGGGCCCTTAGACCTGTGGATAAGTTGCTTGACTTCAAGTTGCCATCAACTTCGACAACTAGACATCATCTTCGATTTTGCCCTTACACTCTCAAACTAGTTGAGGCCACTTCATTTTCTTGTCAGACGCCGAAATGAATGGTGGTGAGCGCACTGCGAAAAAAACTCTATTTTTATTTTCTTTAAATATTTATAAATAACAATACAAATCATATTTATTTAGTTTATATTTTTCCGATAATGTTAATTTATTTATGTTTTGGTTCGTTTATTTACATTTTGCTGATAATTTTTCCTTATGAACGTTTCTCATCGAAATGCGTATGAAAGTTGATGCAACTTCCCCCTGCACTGATGGATAATTTGATATCAATTTCAAAAAATCTAAATCGCTTTGATTTTACAGCAACTAGTTTGTAGAAACCACCAACTTCACCTTACACCATGGATAAGTTGATGTCAACTTGAAGTCGCTGCAACTTATCCACAGGTCTAAGGGACGTTAACATCAACGGTATGCGATTGCAAATGACTTGCAACATTTACGATTACCCACAGAAAATGAAAGGGATGAGGAGACACTGCTGCAAACATTTGTTATGCACACGTACACACATCCATATATCGTCACTTATTCTTAGTTTGGCGCATATGCCACAGAGTCGTTAACGAAAAACAATATTTTTTTTTTACTTTTTCTATTTATTGTGGCATATATTTTCAACAAAAGGCATTTTCGTAACTTTTAATATAATAAATCAAAAGTTATTAAAATTTTGTTTGTTTGTTTTGTGCTGCATATCAATTTGTTTTCAATTTAACTGTTTATGCCGCACTTTTTTTTTGCTTAGTGGCTGTATTGTGTCAACCCAACTGATTTAAAAATAATGAAAATGTATACAAAATTGGAAAATTGCCATTTACAAAATCCGTGTGTTTTACTTGATATTTTAAAAGTGTTTAAGTATGAAAATTAAAACGTTTCTATGTAATTTTTACATAAAAACAGCAATTGTAGACGAACGGTGGTTGTATACAAAAAGTTAAAATCAGCTGGGTTAGTGCGTCTACCATTTGTTTGTACCATGTATGCGTTAAGGCAAACCAAGGCAGCTTGAAAAGGTAGAAGCAATACTACAAAAATTACAACAAGGCAACAACAACCAGCATTCTGTTTTTGTTTGGTGTGTAGTTTATGTCAATATCAACGTACTGCGAACAACGGACACATGGTAGAATGAGAAGGTAAACTCGGTACACAGCTGATTTCAATTTTTTACCGTTGTTTAGTTGGCCGCTTCAGTCAGTTTCAAAGGTTTTGCTTTAGTACTTTTCTGTTTTCATTTATTTGTTGGTATATGTATGGGTTGATTTTGACATGAGGAGAGCCTAAACAAAAACAAAATGCCTGTTGTTCTTGCCCACAATTGTTGTTGTATCTACTGCGACTACTTGGTATTTTTACTATGAACGGACACAAAAAAATGGTAAACAGCATTTGACAGCTAGTGTGCACCACCATAGAATAACACATACGTAGAAGGTTTTATTCGCTCAATAAATTAAACGTCATAGGTACGATGGAAATTACACAGTGGAGGGTGGAAAATATGGGTTCAATAATACCAGATGGTGGCAATAGTATACAGCGATCCACAAAGGAACTACACCCGAATTTCGTGTTTTTGTGGCAAACTAGTTGTGTTAAATACAATACAAATGAATACCAACGTTAAAAGTCAACAAAAAAGTGCAAAATACATTTAAATTTTTCAGTTCTACACCAAAACGACAGGAAATAGTTAAGTGAACATATTTTGTAACTCCACCTGGTGTATGTAAATTTTAAATTTAATTTGCTCTCATTTCCACAGACCTACCGAGAGAGTGTGAAATGAAACGTCAGATGAGAGAATAAGTTCTTATATAGTATGTGTTATTCTATGTGCACCACTTTGGCACCACAGCATGAAAAAATACAAATCAAACCACAACCTTCTTAAGCAGCCTTGGAGCAAACCAATTCCTAGTTTTTTTTTATTATTGTGTGCTGCATATTCGTTGCAATGTGTATGTGCGCATGGTACAAACAAATGGCTGATTTGAACTGATTTGAACTTTTTTCTGGAGTGAGCATGAGTGAGTTTTTCTCTTATGTCAAAGTTTGTTTACATATGTTTGTCTGCAACCCCCGTTCACCAGCAACTGCTGTTTTTGAAATATTTTCTCAGTAAAAATCACATAGAATCGTTTTAATTTTCACAGTTAAACACTTTAAAAATATCAAATAAAACACAATCACTTTCTAATAGCTCATTCGCACTGCAAAATATTTTCCCGATTTCGTATCAAATGTCCTAACAAAATCTGAAGTGTTCGCATTGTTTTTTTCCTGATTTGATTCAAAGTCAAGGCGCATTGACGAGGTAGTGTTACTACGACAAGAAACATACCAAGCCTACAACATACGGCATTTTGGTTTGTCTGGTATTTTTCCGCAATCAAATTCAGCACAAATATATTCAAGGAATAAAAGTAAACAAAAAAGTATATAAAATATATGTTTGAGAAACAATAAATACCTAAGTAAGGTGAAAAATATAAAGTCGGCTATTCTAGTGGTACCACCACATCAATGCGCCGTGATTGAAATGGTTGTAAACAAACGTACTATTCGTTAGTAGTGTGAGATAAAACAGCTTTGCATAAAGCAAATCAAGCATATTTTTCCTGATTCCTAGAAAAATAAGAAAAAAATACCCGATTTGTCGTATGTCAAAACGTATGGGAAATCAAACATATTTTCTTGATTTCTGCTTAAAATCCAAAAAAGTGGAAAAATCAAGAAAATCGGTGCCAGTGCGAATGCTGTATAAATGAAAGTTTTTTTAAATTTTGTTTGCATTTTCATTATTTTTCAATCAGCTTACTTGACACAATACAGACACTGAGCAAAAACAAAATGCCTGTTGTTTTTGGCTTGTTGTATTTGGTGTCGTACTGCATATACCATTATTTTTGTACCATGTATGTGCGCCTAACCAATTTTTTTCATATTACTGTTTTTGTTGTGTTTTGATGTTTGTTATGATAAATGTGGCAAACCAATAATGAACTATGTATATGTTTTTCACTTTTGTATTCAAAATTTGATGTATAAGCCAAACAGTGGCGTTCGCAGCAAAACAATATTCATTAAATGTTAAAATTGCTGATATAGAGCAAAGTCGATGTTGGATATCTCAGCTATGAAAAGAGATATCGTGAAACGAGTTTCTGAATTAGAAGGAAAACATTTATATTATATATAATCCATTCCTAACTCATTTTGTTCAAAAATTTTCGATTGATATATATATACATAGCTCCCCCGCTATGTGTAATTTCTTTAGTTTTACACGCTTTTATGTATTTTACTTATTAAATTACACTGAAGATTTGTAATTCCGTCATTTCATATTAAATTCCAAAAATTCTAGGTAATTTGAATTTCGTTTGAAGTTAAAGTTTGAAGTTGTCGCTTTTCCCTTCTTTTAATCTCTCCGACATTTTATCTCTCGCTCTTTATTTTTGTTGATAACCTCAAAGAAATAGGTTGGTTTCCAAACTGTTTTGAATGCCATCAGATTTATCTGACGACAGCTGTTCACATTGGAAATTTTTCTTCAGATTCAACAAATCGTCAAAGCCGTCTTATAATCTGAACTCCACTTTAAGTTTACGATTTCTAAAAATTGTTACGTGATTTCTGCACCTTCAATTTGATGAATTGTGACCAACTTTATCTGCCAACACTGTGTAAGTGTTGCCAATTTGAAATGAAAAGGGAAATTATTTTGGAAAGAAAATAAACACACAGTTGCATAAACCGTATCATTAAAAAATTCCCGTTCTATTTTGATTATACGTCGTGTGTTTTTGTAAACTTTAATAGAAGAAACACCAATAACGTTTGCAACCAAAAAATTCTCGATTTCGGTCGTAAATATAAAGATTTGTAAATAAATTGTGAATATTTGTACATCCTTTTTATTTTTTACGAAGTTCACAACCATTGGGAAATAGTTGAAAGTTGTGGTATAAATAAAATCGACTTCGGTAAGCTTCAATATTGTTTTGAGTTAGGAAAATCATTTGTAATCGTTCATCTGTTGGTTGTTCTGATGCCTTTGTCTTCCGTAAACAATGGTGTTTTCCTTTCAAAATATACAATAACAGTAAATATTCACATATTTTGTATAGCATTCGGATTTTTTTAAAATAAATTGTACAGTGAATATTTATCTATACATTGCATCTATATACACACACCCATGCATATACATATATACTTTTGTATTTACATCATTATGTACATCAAAAACTGAGAGAGAGACTTGTTGCGTTTATTGTTTTGTTTGCTCTCTGATAATACAATACACAAAGATGTGCGGTTGTCCAGTGCAAAGGGTCAATATGTCATGACGTGTTCAAATAGGTTAAGCATAGACCATTTTTATTTGCAAAAGAATTTGCCGTGCACCTTTGTGGTACGATGTTCAAAAAACAAACAAAATTATAAAATTAATGATCTGGGCTTGTCTCCTATACGGCGTACTCTTCAAAACCAAAAAAATATTGTGTCGGGTAAAGCGGACCACAGACTTGTCATTCCTGAACATGAACATCAGCTATCGTTAATATTTATTGTCGGTTTACTGCCCTTCTTGATACCAAATAAGAACGTAATCGACATGTTCATGTTCATGTTCATCATGTTTACAAAAATTTTTGGTATAATTGGCTTGTTTTGGTTACATCGCTTTCTTAGATTATTACTTATTTTGTCTGAAGAGCTAAGCGATATTAAGCGGCACTTGAAGTTACCGCTTCCATTTCAGTCCTAAGCAGACATAAAGTTACCAGTCTGGAAAAAATCATAAAAAATCATCAACGATAGAATCATCAAAGATAAGGAGAAGGGTATAAACATTTACAAGAATAACTACACACCATGCGTTAGAGCAAGACGAATACATGCATTTCGGGTTGGAACATTCAGAAAGTGGTCAGTTTGAAAAAATCAGAAAAATAGTGTTGGACATCTTTATTATGAGCCAAAGACAAGGAGAGGGATATACACATATACAAGAATAATTACAAACATTGCGGAGAGCAAGACGATTATATATAATATAATAAATTATCGCTAGTTTGTCGTTTTGGTTACTAGCAAGCAAGCGATAATCGCTTTTTTGTAACGAAAACACGCCTATTGTTTCAAATTCATCAGTCAGATAAAGAGTTATCGACCAAGCTCATGCTCATGAATGACAAGGCTGTGGTTCGCTTAAACACGTCATTTTAAGCAAAAAGAATTAAAAGAACTATCGCCGCAAATGCATAGTTTCGGAGTCATGAGCCCCGAAAATTCGGTTATGAGAGAGAATGTTGAAAGTTTTGAAAAATTATCGAATATTTTTTTAATTAAAAAAAATATATTTACAAAAAAATCGTGCGCTGTTTTGAAAATAATTTTTCACAACAAAAACGATCAAACGCAGGAAGCTTTATAACAGAAATACACCATTACTCTTTTACATATCCGAACTTTGGAGGCCCATAACTCCGAAACTATGCATTTGAGGCGACTTTGTTGTATTACTGTTTTTTTTTTTGCTTAAAATAACGTGTTTTATCGCACCCCCGAAAATGCGGGTTTTCGGTGTTTAAGCCGTAAAATAGACTTGTTCCAAAATATGAAAACAATATCGCGGTTGAACACATGGAGACACAGGATTCACAGAACAGACCCACCTAGGAACAGAAGTGTGGTTAGACAGAATAAATTTATTTTCTTCACGTCTATACCTTTACTTTTCCCTAGCGATATATGTAGGGCAAGATATTCCTGCTTCTGCGTATTTACCATATATGGGGTCCTGTGGGTACCGTAAGTCCTACCGCTATTCCTACATTATCTTGTACTGGATTTTTTTATTAAAAAATAAAAAAGTGAGAAAAAAATTACACTAGGTATATACATAAGTATGTTAGAATACAATTAATATGTATATTTTATTGGGGATTTAATTTATCTTTATCTTTATTTAATATTTAGCACAGAACAACTAAAATCAAAATTCAATTTATGACACTAAAAAATTTGCAATGCTCATATATTAAACTTTATCGTCCACCATTTACAGTTTCAACTGAAGAAATTTATCATAATGTATACTTTAGGAGTTAGAACGGCAAACAATTTTCCAACAATGCAATAAAATATATGTACATGATACTATTACTCAAAGTGACATGTTTCCACTTTTATCCATCACTCGAGTTTCACATGTCCAAATAATACGTAAGCAAATTAGCTGACTATGCCGAAGTTCTAAAATTTACATTTACACAACAATCATAAATAAATTTTAGTTGTTACAGTTTTCTATTTACTGCCAGTAATCGTTTTATTTTCAAATTGAAATTTAATTAATTTCTATATATATTTTTTTAATATTTTGTTTGCTTGGCCCATTAAATAATACAGGACTTAACACACTCAATCGAAACAAATAATTAATTAAATCGAATCATCGAAAGAACAACAAACTTATCACTATTTGCCATTAGTTGAAATAAAGTGATACATCGGTTGCTGCGGGTCTTTTTGAAACATCGATAAGCATGCACAATGAATTGAATATACAAACAAAGAGCAAATGTCTATGATAAGGAAAATCGATGGAAAATTATAGCAGACAAGAAAATTAATAATTACAATTGTGGGGATATTCAATCCAAATATATGCTGGTTGTCTTCTTTACTCCCGATAATTTCCTTTTAAATGCTCTTAACCAACCGCAGCTGGCACGCATTGAGATAAATATTGTGAGAAATAACTACATTTAACGCCCTCAAATCAGCAGCGATATTTCTTTTGTTTTAAATACACACAAACCACAGGAAAGTAACTTAGCTGATAAACGACATCATAGAAGTTACCAGATTACTGTGTCCAGTAACATTTGAAATACCAGCGAAGAAAGTCCTCATTAAAATACATTGGAGTGTTTAGTAAAAGGAAGTTGTTTCGAAACTAGTGACTTGAACAAATCAGAAGCGAAATGAGCGACGATCGATTACCTATAGTCGACAATGAACAGCATTCGCCGACTACATCACGACGGGGACCCCAAGATAATGAGCTGGATCCCGAACCAACTGGATGTGGAGCATCTGCATGTTGTAATCCAAATAGTGGCTTTCATCGTTTCTTTGCATTAATTTTCATGTGTCTTTTGGGTTTCGGTAAGTATGTCATAAGTAATATTTTTAGTAAAAATGTATATATAGATTTTGCATTAATGATAAGAACATGATTTTCAATTGTGTGTGAAATTAATAACTGGATCACGTACAATTGTTTTGTTTTGATGTAGCAAAGGGCGTGTGAAATTCGAAATATATTTCATTTATTATCATTAACGTTTTCCAATCATAATTCGGTTTAAGATCAAATTTTCTATTAAAAATAATTTTTAACAGAAAGTAGTTATCTCAAGAGGAAGTGAAATTGCTTATTTCGGTGTATGGTTGGGAGCACAACTAATTCGATGCCCACCAAGGCATCTCATCAGCTCCCTTCTCCACAAGTATTTCGGTATATCGCCACACATTATAGGAATGAACAATTCTCAAATTAACGGGAATTGTTTCAACACAACTTCTAGTGCGAAAACATCCAACACAATACTTTACCGAAAACATCAAAAGAAAGCCAATGCATAGATTTTGTTGTTTCAAAATAGAAAAAACGATTGCCATGTGATTGGCGTTACAGAGTACCTTCTGCGTATTCCTTCCGATTTTACTTTCATTTTATTCATCTTAAAAGTTTACGTTTTCCAGTCATAATTCGGTTTAAGATATCATTAACAATGATTATTTTTGATTCTTTTGATTATGATTCTTGTACTTGAGATCCTGGGTTCGATCCCTGCTCTGACCACCTTAAAAAATTTCTTTCGACGGCGGTCACCTCGCATAGTGACGGCGACACTATCGAGTATTTAGCCATGAAAATGCTTCTCAAAATATACCGTTCCGAACCGGTGTAAAACTGTAGGTCCCAATCAGTGAGTATAAAACTAGAAACCGCACAGCTCACTGGTTGTGAGAAGCTCTCCCCGATTCCTTCATGGGATGTAATGGGAAACCATTTAGTTTTTTTTATGAACAATTAGAACGTTATCTAACTATCCTTTTAAAATATCAATTGAGACGCTAAATATTTATTTTTTTTAATGCATTTAAAGTCATATTTCCACACAGCAAAAACAGAATTATTTTGTCGTTTGTTTGTGTATTATCTATGTTCGTAAAGTAGTTAAAAACAAAACTAGTCGTAATCTAAATTTTACGATATCCGAAACCACTCGATTCTTTAATATTTTTCGTTATCTCACCCCAAAATGAGATGGAAAAGTTAAATAAAATCAAGAAATATCTCAAAAAAGTTATTAATTTTTGAAACTTCAAACCGTGATTCCTGATAAAAAAAAACGAGACATTTATAGCACTCACGATGGGGAAGTTCTATTTAAAGTCAAAATTTAAATTTTCGGTTTTCGGAGGGTGAGGCGTGGCAAAAGTGTTTTAAAAGAAAACAAATACAATTCAATCAATACTTGTTGACACAAGGCTCCTGGTAGCTGTGGATATTGTTATAAAACTTAGATTTTTAGGTAGTGCGTAAGAAACTATCCTGTTTTTAAATACATAATGTACATTGATAAAGTTAAAATAATTGCTTGATTCTATATAAAAGGATTAAATTTGTCATCAATATGAATAAATCTCAAAAAGGTCATTATATTCCAAAGACCCAGTAACTAGGAGGCGTTCAAGACTGCCAGTATCAAATATGTTCATAAATGTATTTTATTTTTTATTTTTTACTTTTCATGTTTCATTTCATGATCATGTTCCAACAAATTATTTTTTATTGCTTACAAATTGGAATTAAAGTACATAATTACATTTTATGTTTATATGTACAAAAGTACTAATTACATATTCGGCTCTTTATTCTTGTTGGCGTAATTTGTCCGTCTTCTGGTAACTTTGCTACCCTCTCTATATTGGTTAGAAGCTGTCTTCTCTTTTGTATTCGATAATAGAATGTAGAGAGTACCGAATCGACAACAAAATATAGAATGTAGCTGTATTTTCAGAATTCAAGCCACTTCTCTTCATATTACTCGTAGAATACAATTATTATTCTGTTACCTATGAAAATAAAATATTTTTCAATTCATTCGTGCAAAATTTCGTTATCTGTAGGAAAGGCAGCATGTTTCCACAATAACTTGTGGCATTTACTGAGAATAAAATTTTTTGGTTTTTGCAGAATGCTGTGAATTTGTTGGGGAAACCCTTGACGATATCACATAAAAATAATTTATTATATATTTTCTTTAGATTATACAGTTTTGTTGTGTAAATTGGAATTTTCAAAAACTATTTCTATAAATTGATTACGGGTAAATTTCTAAAGAAATATTGAGGTTTCCAAAACTTATTTTGGTTGAAAAATCTCATGAATTCCCATTTGATATCTTCCGAAATCTCCAATTACGAGATTTACTGTTCAGTACGAATTCGGTCCTGGAGTTCACATTATCAGTTTTATCTGAGCAAAAATTGGATATGACGGAAATTTGCGCATCAGATAAATAGTCTGGTTTTCAAAACTGACTGAATATTTTGCTATTATCGATAACAACAAATTGTCATTTGGGAAAAAGGAAAACCCGATATATTATCCATAACTTGTTCAGATAAATCTGTTAGCCAAAACTGATAATGTGAACTTCGCTTAAGATTTACAATTAAAAATGTTTGTATTCAAATAAAATATATTTTGTTTTTTTTTTATATACATTTTGTGGACACATTTGTTTTTTTTATATATATTTTGTTTTGTTTTATATATTTTGTTTTTTATATACATATTGTTTTTGTAGTTATTTGTGCATTTAGTTTTTTGTTCATTAGTATACATTTTGACTGTAAAGATACAAAAAAAAAAACAAACAAAATGCCTACTGGTGTTGCCTAATTGTATATGTTGCCGAAATGGCACCAACTTATATTAATACCCCTTGAAATGTAATATTCACAATATTTTTAATATTATCCTTTGTTTATTACAGGCTCATATTTCTGTTATGATAATCCTGGAGCTTTGCAAGATGTTTTTAAAGAAGAACTCAACTTAACCAGCACACAGTTTTCGCTAATATATTCCATTTATTCGTGGCCAAATGTTGTTCTTTGCTTTGTGGGTGGTTTCTTAATTGATCGTGTATTTGGAATACGTTTGGGTACAATAATCTATTTGATTATATTATTGCTTGGTCAACTACTGTTTGCCTTCGGTGGGATATTGAATACATTTTGGATTATGATTGTGGGACGTTTCATCTTTGGAATAGGCGCCGAATCGCTAGCTGTAGCCCAGAACAATTATGCCGTGCTGTGGTTTAAGGGAAAGGAGTTAAACATGGTATTTGGTTTGCAATTGTCGGTTGCACGTTTTGGAAGCACTGTAAATTTTTGGGTTATGCAGCCTATCTATAACTACGTTAAAAGTCTTCACCAAACATTACCACCTCTTGGCGTGGTTTTACTGCTGGCAACAGGAACCTGCGTTTTATCATTATTATGCGCCCTTGTTTTGGGTAAGCTTTAAAAAAATCCCAATGTGAACAAGTTTTTACAATAACTTGATTTTTAGGGTGGATGGATAAGCGCGCCGAGCGTATATTACAGAGGAACAACAATCCTTCTGGTGAAATAGCGAAATTGAGTGATGTAACCACGTTTAAAGTAACCTTTTGGATGGTTTCCGTTATATGCGTGGCTTATTATGTTGCAATCTTTCCTTTTATTGCCTTGGGAAAGTAAGATGAATGAAATAAGAAAAAATATGTACCTCATAAAAACTTACAACTTGGCTATTTTCAGAGACTTCTTTATAAAAAAATTCCACTACACCCCTGATCAAGCCAACAATGTTAACTCGATTGTGTATCTAATTTCTGCTATTGCTTCGCCATTGTTTGGTTTTCTCATCGACATGACGGGTCGCAATGTTTCATGGATATGCGTTGCAACTGTATCCACAATAGGGGCTCATTCTCTACTGGCTTTCACTATGCTAAACCCTTATGTTGGTATGGTGTTGATGGGCCTGTCTTATTCAATGTTAGCAGCGAGTCTTTGGCCTTTAGTTGCCTTAATTATCCCAGAATACCAACTTGGAACAGCATATGGATTGTAAGTACACATTCTGATATCTGACAAATTTACTTCTAAAGAACGAATGTAGACATTAAAAAGGACAACATAGTTTTCATATATATAGTATCTTTGAATAAGCCCGTCACGGCTTATCTTAAGGGTAGATGAGTGGACTGTATGGAAATGTAACTTTTAGGGATTTATACGACTTCTCCGCAGAGAGATCGTATATGACGATTGCGTGTAAAAGAGGAAGAAAGTTACAGAGAAGAATTAGCGTTAGGGTTTAAATGAGAGAGAGCGCCAATGGAAGAATATTACCTTCGTCAGGGATATCGCTGATGATTAGTTGGTTGCGAGGAATAAAAACACGGTGCGGTTTTAAAAACGTTATAATATTCCGTGTAGTAAACAAATATTCAAGTATTGTGTAGGTTTCAAGACATAGGTTAAAATTTAGGTTTAAGATTTAGATGTAAGTCATTTAAGGTTTTAATTCAAAGTTTAGCTTTAAATGTAAACTGTTAATGTCTATGGTGAAAAGGCAAATATATCAACACAAATTCATACTAATAGTATTATATTCCGTATATGGGTCGAAACCCATTAAAATTATGTGTACTTATGTTGTACTGATAGATGTCTATGATATATGTAAGTAACGTCCTCCTTGTGCAGACAGAAATTAATAAATAAATAAATGGTTTCCCATTACATCCCATGAAGAGACCGGGGAGAACTTCCCACAATCACTGAGCTGTGCGCTTTCCAGTTTTCACTCACTCACTGATTGGGACCTACAGTTTTTACACCGATTCCGAACGGTATTTGAGAAGCTTTTTCATGGCTATATACTCGATAGTGTCGCCGTCACTATGCGAGGTGACCGCCGCCGAAAGAAATTTGAAGGTGGTCAGAGCAGGGTTCGAACCCAGGATCTCATGTACAAGAGCCGCGCAAACTAACCATTGCACCACCGACAGAAATTAATACAAATTAATAAATAAATATTTTCCCATTACATCCAATGAAGGGACAGGGGAGAGAATAAAACCGCTACTTGATTTCTAGTGAGTGGAACCTACAGTTTTACGACAGTTCCGAAGAGGGATTTTGAGAAGTTTATTCATGGCCAATTACTCGACATTGTCGCCATAACTTAGCGAGATGACCGTTGTAGAAAGAAATAAATGGTGAACCCATGTTTTCCTGTACAGATTTCATGCATACAGGTTTGTCAAATAGGGTATTCAATCGATTATTCGTAACCTGGTTAACAGGAAAATTTGATACAACTATTCGTTTGAATAATTTAAATATCCAAAATTTCGAATATGTATTATTCAACTATTCCTTTGAATAATTTAAATATCCCTAATTTCGAGTATCGAATAATCCGATTAATTTGACACAGTTAATCGCTTATTCGAAATTGGAGAAAATAGTTATAGAAAATATTGTCTTATGTGGCAGACATTTCTCAACATTGTATCAGTTGCTTTTGTTTGTCTCCATTTGACTTAACGTTTACTTTACTGCCATAAGCTGTATCAACGAATGTAAATTAGAAGACGTTATAAAATTATTTTTTAATGATTTAGAAAAGGCACAGGATTTAAGTGATAGGCTTAATATTCAACAGACCGATGGCATAAAAGTAATAAATATGTTAATTTTATAATTCATCAGGGATGATTTTTATTTATTCGGCCTTTTTAATGGTACTTTTTAATTTTATTGTTCAAGCTCGAGGCCATTCTATATCTCTATTAATAGAGATATATTTATTTATTTAATGGTACTCATATAGCAACCGAACCCTTTGGGCCATATTTGGTTACAAAAAACTACTACAAATTGATATAACATTTACATATAGTCTTTTTTTAAAAAGGAGTTTTGCAAATGTATTCCTATGTTTCCTGGCGAACCGTATAGCTATTTCAGATCTAGCCACAGATCTTCATCAGCGGTTGTTGGGAATGATGCTATTGAAAAATTCATCAAACTAAATGCAAACGAAATCTCATTTGAATTGAGAATTCACTATAATGCAAGTGTTCGAAAAATATCGCACCGTAACCCTCCTTAATTGCTTATATTTTAGGACCAATTAGTTTGATTGTTTTCTCTTCATTTACTAAATATGGAGCTACTTACATTCTGGAGTTAGTAAAAGAATAGAAAACAACCAAACTACCTGGTCCTAAAATATAATAGACCAAGAGCCAGCGACGGCCAGACCTTCGTTATTTTATAAAAGTTGAAATTTTTTTTATAGATGTTCCTAACACAGGTAAGAAGGATCCCCAAATATGAAATTTGGGTGGTGGTGGCTTTGGCAGGCAACAGGTAGTAAAGGTGTACAAAATTGCACCCCAAATTTGTTATAGTATAAAGGTCAATTTTTATAACATTTTATTCGGAATAATATTAGAAATCACGTCGTTCATTGCCAGACACTTAGTACGGTTCCAACCCCCTGCCAGACACCCTTAAACATGAATAAATTGTAATTAAACTTTCGTTATAGTATAAAAGCTGATTTTTATATATGTCACTTGGGGAACTATCAAAAGATGTTTCCTAAGTTGCCAGACAGTTTCGATAGTTCCTTCATCTTGCCAGAACCATTTAAAACCTACCGTCGGAGAGAGCGCGAGGAGTACATATGCATGCGGGTGCGAGTGAGATAGAGCGTTCGGTCTATTGGGATATTTTACTGCATATCATCTGTCGATTCATTTGTATTGTGTGTTGAGCTACGTTTTGTTGGATTTATCAGAAAATTTAATTACATATATAGAATTGTTTCTGAGAATAAAATAAATTTTTAAACGAATATTCAATAAATATTTATTAAAAAGTAAAAAAAAGTAGAAATTCCATACAAAGTAAATTTAGGTTTTTCAGTAGATTGTATTTGAAGTGCTACTTTTGCTATCGCAAGATCGTATGTAACCTGTATGTAAGATTGATGCAAATCTTCAGCTATTTTTTTACTTTGTTCCATAGTAAGAAATAAGTTGTTGCGGGGTATCATCACAAATCCGACTATTGAAACCAACCCACATAGGTATATATATATACTATGTCTATTTCTATATACATATATTGTCTATTTCAGTGTCTTTTTCAGAGTTTATAGATTCATTACCAACCGTTGATTGTAGATCACTCGTCATTTTTGGCTTCTTTGGATACGGCGTTTCTGTGGCGATTGGTTTTCAATATTTCGAGTTGGAGCTTCGGACATCTCAGATTCTTCGGTTGGATTTAGGTCGATGTTTTGTTATATAATTCCTACGGTGTCGTGTAGAGTGTCCTTTCCGCTTGTAGTTTCCACAAAAGGGTTAAAATTGTCATATGCCACGCCAGTAAATAGCTCAGGATTCTTTTTAATCTTTTCTGGACATAAGCTCGACTTTTCAATAGAAGTATATGTTGTTTCTGTTTCTAGTTCTTCTACTCCTTGATAACTAATGCAGTGTCCATATCTATTCATAATGTCAACAATTTTTCTACTGCTAGTTAAGCTTTTTAAAGTTATACCTAACATGATGTGCTTAGCCGTCTTCACTTGACCATTATGGACTCCAAAAATCACATCTTGACAATAAGAACGAATTTGACGAGCACATTTGAAGCTATTTTTCCGTTTTTGATTACACCCACCAAGAAGGGTAGAGTAATATATTTTTTCATAAGTCCTGTAAATGCTTTATAGCATTCCCGATGATAGCCACTGTCTGTGTATTCATCAGTCAAAATAATATCTTTATGCTTAAGGTTGTGTTTTTTTCTGACTTTCAAAACCGATTGACATTTTTTTAATGTCTGCTCAGAAAACAATATTACTTTGCCATCACTTTTTTTTACAAACAACACAAATTAAAACGTCTCCCATGATAACACTTAATTACAACTGAATCACTTCTACAGTGCGCTGTAGTGTAATGTGTTCATAAATTAAAACCACGCGCGACTTCTACGAGAACAAGAAAGCAACTAAACAGAAAAAGACAATAACTACATTTATATAAATATAAGGGGAACCCCCAAATTCTGTACTAATATATGTGTATGTATTTTGTAAAAGATCGCTCTATCTCACTCGCACCCGCATGCATATGTACTCCTCGCGCTCTCTCCGACGGTAGGTTTTAAATGGGTCTGGCAAGATGAAGGAACTATCGAAACTGTCTGGCAACTTAGGAAACATCTTTTGATAGTTCCCCAAGTGACATATATAAAAATCAGCTTTTATACTATAACGAAAGTTTAATTACAATTTATTCATGTTTAAGGGTGTCTGGCAGGGGGTTGGAACCGTACTAAGTGTCTGGCAATGAACGACGTGATTTCTAATATTATTCCGAATAAAATGTTATAAAAATTGACCTTTATACTATAACGAATTTGGGGTGCAATTTTTTACACCATTACTACCTGTTGCCTGCCAAAGCCACCACCACCCAAATTTCATATTTGGGGATCCTTCTTAGCTGTGTTAGGAACATCTATAAAAAAAATTTCAGCTTTTATAAAATAACGAAGGTCTGGCCGTCGCAGGCTCTTGCTCTATAAGCAATTAACGAGGGTGCCGTGATGTGACATAGGGTGGCACTTTCTGTGGAAATGTCCATATACAGTAACGCAATATACATACATTAGGGTAACAACATTAGGGTAATAACAATTTTTTTTTGCTCAAGCTTTTTTTGAAAGCGTATAGGGTAAAGTATTTTTGAGATTTTTTTTCAGATTCTTTGGAAGAGGTCGCAAGTTGAATTTCCCCCAAAAATCGGGTATTCCGGACGTTTTTGAATATTACTTAAAACTCGGTAAATGACCACGAATTTCTTACTGTGTAAGTTAACGTATTCAAAGCAAAACGTTTAAACTTTTATCCGATATGCATAAACCACCAGTTTTGGCAATGATTTAGCTCAATAAGGTACCATGTATTAAATTTTTTCATAAATTTTGGAGAAATTGTGTAACTAATGCTTTATAACTTTTAAAATTTCTATGAAAATTTAGAAAACTAATGATACCCTTTAAAAGACGGATAAGTTCCAAGCAATTTTGTAATAAAGAGTTTATGAATTTGCGGATACTGTTCCAGAGTTATACCATTTTGAAGCTTTTTCCCCATTGTATGAAACTAATAATATTATAAACTATTTGCTATTTTCGCATCGGATTTGCTGTAAATATTGCATTAATGAAAAAATCTACATCCGCTAAGTAACGATAAAGAATTACACGCACAAAAAACGCTCCAGCAACATATTGCAGGAACCATATATGTATATGTTTGCACGAATTGAAGTTCTGGTGCGTTTAAAAGTATAAAGTTAATGTATAATATATTTGCGACAAGCTACAAACACTTTATATAGGCTTCCTGTGTGTTGTAAAAGCAGATTTCAGAGAAAACATGCTGCAAAATAAACTAACCCAAACATTCAACATGTTTATTGATTTTTTACAAACAGATCTAGAAAAATGGGAAACCTACAAATTCTTTCTCGAAGCAACGCATAAAGTTCAACGACTATATGTGGTAAATGATGTCGCAGAACGTGGTGTGGCCTTGGCTAATAGTTGCATCACAACTTCTGAAACAGATTTTCAGAATTTATTGCAGAGTATCACAAGATATCCAAAGAAGGATTATACTACACGCTGACAAATCTGTATTTTTTGTTGTTTGGATGCCAATATAACGTGTTTGTATCTTCTCGCAAATATACTATACTTGTGTACAAACACATTGTGTTTGCTATTCTATAATATTTCTGACCCAAATGTGGGTTTGTTTGTTGAAAAGTGCTGAAAAACCCTGACGGACAACAAAGGAACAAAAACGCACCAGATATTCAATTCATGAAAACAATGCTTGCAAACATATATATGGTTCCTGCAATAGGGCGGTTTTTTTCTGCATGTAATTCGTTGTCGTTAATTAGCACATGTAGATTTTTTCATTAATGCACTGTTTAAAGCAAATTCGATTCAAAAATGGCAAACAGTTTATAATATTAGTTTCACTCAATGGGTAAAAAAAAAGCTTCAAAATGATATAACTCTGGAACAGCAACTGCAATTCAACATTTTTTCCCCCAAAATTTGTTTGGAATCTATCCGTCTTTTAAGTGCATCATTTTCGTAAAAATTTTAAAGGTTGAAAAGTTTAAAAGAAAGACAGCACGCTGTCTAGCACACTTAGGCTAAAGAAGCTCATTGTGATACCTGCAGTTTCCTCTATAGCAACTATTGACTAGTCGTCTAGCCAATTTACCCTTTCAATGAATTTGTCTACAGGAATAAGACCCACAGGAATATCCTGTAGGGCAACGGTGCTAACTAAATGTGTTCCGAATATCCTACTTCTCAGTCCTGCCAGAGCAGGGAAATCCAAGAGAAGGTGTTTCGTCGTTTCCTCGTCCTCTTCCATGCAGCATCTACAGAGAGTGGAGTTTCTATATCCCAATCTTAGGGCGTGTTTTCCTACAAGACAATGTCCCGTAAGTGTTCCTATCATTGTGGATAACCTGCCTCTCGGCAAGTTAAGTAGTTGCCTAGTCCTCTTCCTGTCCACCTGTAGCCAGAGGACCCTGGCTTGTTTGCAAGTTGAAGTAAGTCTCCACTTGACCTTGAACATATTATCGGCCCACTGCCTGATCTGCAAACGGCAAGTAGAGATTGGCATACTAACACCTTCTTTTGCCGGAAGAACCTGTACTGTAGTACCCTGTCTAGCTAACGCATCCGCTACGCAATTGCCTGGAATGTCGCTGTGTCCCGGTACCCAGATGGGCCTGATGTCAAAATACTCTGCCATCACCCTAAGTGATGAGAGGCATTCTTTCACCGTCACGGACGTAGCAAACATGGCTTCCAGGGATGTTATGGCAGCCTGGCTGTCTCTGTAGATACATATTCTCCGGAGGGTTGTGACACTACTTTTCAGTAGTTCAGCAACCTCCAGTGTGGCGGTAATTTCCGCCCGAAATACACTACACTGATCAGGCAGCTTGAAGGAGATATTTACATTTAGTTCCTGTGAATGGACCCCATAGCCTACTTGCTCGTCCAACTTTGAATCATCCGTGAAAAATGTGATACTACCGGTGTCCCCTTCCAGTGACTTTTCCCAGGTATTCCTGTTCGGAATAGAAGTCCTTAGATTTGTCGCTGGTAGAAGGTAGGGGATACAGTAGTCCGTTTTTACGGGAATAGAGTTGATCCGGTGTAGTAATTCAGCGTGTCCGGAATGCCCCGATATCATAACGCCACAATCTCTGATTCTCCCCTGGGAAGTAGCAGCTGCCGATTCGGCCATGATATCAGGAGTACAGATGTTCAGGATAGCACTAAGTGCAGTGCCTGACGTCGCGCCCATTGCCCCACTAACGCTAATCAGTGCTGATCTTTGAATTTTCATCAAGGAATTTAGAATATATTAATATATTATATAGAATATATTTAGAATATATATACCTTACTATTGCCGTATACATCCACATGGTGATCTTAGGAGACAGTCCCCAGCGCTTTCCTATCGCCCCTTTACAGCAGTAAAGAGCAACAGACGCCTTTATCACCCTCTCCTCCACATTCGGGTTTCAAATCAGTTTTCTGCCGAGAATTATTCCCAGATACTTGACCTTTTCCGTCAACTGTAATTGCACCCCTTTAACTGACGGGAGTTCAAATGCGGGTATTTTATATTTCCGAGAGAACAAGATAAGCTCGGTTTTAAGTGGGTTAAGTGATAGTCCGTTGTTAGCGGTCACAGTTCGAAATCAGAATAAGTAGGCTGGTTGTACGAATGCTAAGTAAATTCTACCCGTACAGATGATAGCAATATCATCGGCATAGGCAAAGACCTGGCATTCGGCTCTGGCCAATTCAAGAAGCGGTTCATTAACCATAATAGTGGAGACAGAACTCCCCCCTGCGGTGTCCCCCTGTTAACGTTCCTAGCAATAGTAACACCACCCCATTCAGCTTTGACGGATCTATCCACCAAAAGCGTGTCACTAAGCTATCGACTCCTAGATTCTGTAGCGACCTGATAATCGCCGAAGGTTGAATGTTATTGAAGGCTCCCTCGATGTCCAGGAAATTCCCCAGACCGAAGACCATATTCTCAAGAGAGTTTTCTATTATGCTGACTATAGAATGGGAGCCGTCTCAGTTGACCTGCCCTTGATATAGGCATGCTGAAAACTCGATAGTAGATTCTGTGGAAAATTACTTCGAACATGAATATCCAGTAACCTTTCAAATGTCTTAACAACAAAGGATGATACACTGTTTGGTCTAAAGTCCTTTGGTTTGACATGAGAGCATTTGCCCGCTTTCGGGACGAAACCCACTTTGGTTTGCTTGCAAATGCTAGGAATGACTCCCAGCATAAGGCAGCCTCTGAAGATTTCCTCCAACCAACTACAAGATAGGTATAGTGCCTCCAGTAGTTGCGCGGGAATTATACCGTCAGGTCCGGCTGATTTATAGGGCTTAAAGCATCTAATGGCCCATATCAGATTCTTTCTGCTCACTATTGAGCGACATTTTTCTATGCTAGGTGAGTTTCCGCCTAACTCTTCTGGCTGATGACCAACATTCCTGTCATCGTTGGGAAAGTGGGTATCCAGGAGAATCCCAAGAGACTCTTCACACGAATACGTTCACGCTCCATCGTCTTTCATTAAGAACCCCGCACACGGTGGGTTTTTAGCGAGCACGCATCTTAAGCGTGCAGTCTGATTGGTTCCCTCAACGGATTCACAGAAGTTTCGCCAGGATTTCCGTTTGGCCTTGATTTCACCTTTATATAGATTAAGCCTAATCTTGTAAACGTCCCAATCCCTTTGGTCGCCGCTCTTTTTGGCCTTGTTGAAAAGCCGCCTAATGGACGCTCTTAGATCCTGAAGCTCAGCGTTCCAACAATGAGGTTTTTTGTTACCCTTGGCAGCATTATAACCACTGGTCTTACAGGATTCATTGAGCGTCTTCCTGACGCATCCGTATATTGCCAACTAGTTCTTCCAGCTCTGGCACATTAGTCGGAATATTCGGATGGTTCCTTAGGCGCCCACGATAGGCGTTCCAGTCCGTTTTCCTATAATTTTTAAAAACTTCCTTTTTCAGAGGTTCGATATTTATGTGGAACTGTAGATATCTATGATCAGAAAATGAGTGATCAGGAAAGTACGCTCCAATCGGATACAGTTACATAGTCGTAGCCAAGTAGTAAAGTTAGGTCCGGTACTTCGCTCCTAACCGAAGTTATGAAGGTCGATTCCTCGCCTCTATTACATATAGTCAAGGTTTCGCTCATAATGAAATTAAAAAGAGACTCACCTCGATCATTGGTACCAGTACTCGCTCATATTGTGTGGTGCGCGTTGGCATCGGCACCTATTATGATGCTACAATTCCAATATCCCTGACGCACTTCGGAGGGGGAGATTCAGTATGGTCGTGCGCCATGTACGATGAAACTAGCCTGATGTCGCGCTGGCCGTTTTCCAGCGAGAGGCTGATGGCGGTTGTATCGCTATCACTAAGATTCTGTAATAAAAGACCATTAAATCTGTTTTTAATGATTGCAAGATATTGGCCTACCTGGGGTTGATAGGACGAAGGTCCTGTATCCATTGCACCTGATACCACATATACGATCATTGACCTCCATCGTTCTTGTATCAGGGCCACATCGGCTCCACCCTTCGCGGGATGGAGAATGAGGTTGGCATATGCTGCCTTGCTGCGATGAAGATTTATCTGCAGGACTTTCATCGTCTACAGGATCTTCAACTCCGGGAACCTCGATCACGGTTGTCTCGTGATCACCCTCGCTTGTGATGGACACATCTCGGAGCCAGGCAGAGCGGCCCCACAGGTCGATGATGCTGCCACTGTCGTGCTTCTTCGGCATCTACCGCCGTTTCAGGATGCTTTCCAGCATTTACTCTGTGACTTCCGACTTCGACTCGGTCAGTTTGCCACTCAGCGTATCCACTTTGTATACCCTGAGGGGTACACTCATGAACCCAAACCGTATTTCGCCTTTGAACTCCTCTAGGGGTTTTAAGGAATCCTGGTTCAGGACCCAAACTACGTGTCGGGAGGTTCCCACAGGATCCTCAACCTTGACCACCTTCCAATCCTTTGCAGGAATGGATGGATTGCAGTGGCTAATGATCTTTAGGATCTCCAGTAGCGGGAGTTTGTCTAGAATGTACATATATCCTTCCTATCCACAGCTTTGAGTTTGGCCTCGGCCAAACCTCACCTACCCGACTCATGGGGGCTTATACAATCGCGCTGCTCGTTCATCAGAGCAGCCGATAAGTTTAATACTTCCCTGGAACCATCCCGCGTCTTCGCAGATTGGCACAGGACCAGGGTTGTCGTAGACGATGTGCATGAACACCGTAAGAAGGGCTTCTTCTACGAGGCGGCATTTATCCTTGGGGATACGTACATCCTGGGAACCTTCATCCAATACGCCAATGATTAGGCTGTCCTACGCGACATCACTAAAGAACCTGCCGAGCAGTGGGTGGCTTTTATGCCTCTTAGATGAGGGATCAGGTTTTGTATCCTCCTCCCCTGAACGCTGTCTTATAGTAACAGCCAGTGGAAGCTTTGTCCCTACAGACTTGGACCCCTCACAGACGCACTTAGCCCACTCCAAGGTGTTTACCTGTGCAGGAGTGAGTGCGGCGACTGGCCGTGCGGAGAGTTGACTAACCAATCTAGTACGGCAGAGATTTTTTGTTTTCCCCATAGTTGGGGAGGGTTGACCACCGCCCGCTTGTTCGCAGTTGCAGTGGCCTCCTTACGAGCACTAGTGCTCGTGGAAGAGCCCGTAGGCTCGGGGGAAGTCACAGGTTTTCCTGTGGCCGAAGACTTTAATATTCTTGTTCATGTTGTTTGGGCCTCAACTTGTAGCCGCTATCTACGTCTGTAAAGATGCAATGTGTTCAAAAAGAGGGGCCCCGTGGTTGTCTGAAGCAGGGAGTTCCACGCGAGGGTTGAAACTCCGCCCTATGGGACACAGTATTCAGAGCCAGGCCGAACCAAAGAGGGAGTCATCTCAACCTCACCGTTACCACCAACTTAACGGTGACGGTTTTCGAACGTACTACAAGACTTGCCGGGTTTTAAGGCGAACGGTACCTTAGCCACGAGCCATTTCGTCAGAGTGTCACCTATGCCTACTTAGGTCGCAGAGCACATGACGTCAGCTCGAGAGAAAATCAAATAGTTACGAAAATCGTGAACCAGGGTCATAGCAGAGTCTGTGCCAAAGAGGAAGAAGATCATTTAGAGTTATCTAGGATGCACCGCGAGGAGGCGATCTTCACTGCAACCCAAAAATGTTGACTTACAAAGTAAGAAAATTGTGGCTGTTTACCGAGTTTAAAGTAATATTCAAAAAAGTACGGAATACCCGGTTTTTGGGGGAAATTCGTCTGGCGCGACCTTTAAACCTCTTCCGGAAAATCTGAAAAAATCTCAAAAATACTTTACCCTATAAGCTTTCCAATTAAGCCATGAAAGTTGAAAAAGAAACATTTTTTGGAACACCCTAATATAACCACCCAACCAAAACGCACGATGTTAATTGTAAATAAAACAAAAACCTTATACATTCATATTTCCGTTATGCATTAAAATAGGAAATATGGTGAAATTGGTACACTAAAAAGTGTACATACAGCATGTAGTGCACGAATTATATTTGGTAAAAATCTATTTTTATTAATAATTCTAAAATACGTGCTATCAGTACAGAATATGAAAATTGAATAATCGAAATTTTCTTTGTCAATACATATGTGAAACATAAAATAATTTACATACTATGTTTTCAATATACTTGTATTTAAGTTAGGAGGAAAAGAACAATTCAACAATAATGGACTCTACAGTACTCCCCTCCCAGTATAAACGAGAAAAATTAAAATGTTCATTAAAGAAATCCGAACAACAAACTGTTAATTAATCCTGAATGTAACAGTTTTATTTTGTTTTGTATTTGTTGAAGGTACATTAGCGTCTTCATTATCTAATATAAATGCTGGTTTCACAAGATCTATGTTATAGGTTTTAATTAAATTACCCTTTTGAATTGTGAAAACCTTGTCATTTCTTTTAATGACACGAAATGGTCCTTCAAATGGCGCATTTAAGCCCGTGACATTATGAGCCCGTACATAAACGTAATCACAACTAGAAAGATGTCTAGGAATATAATGTTTGTCGACATTGTGGTACACTACCTTTGATCTGACCGTCGAAAAATAGTCTCTTAACCTCTGTAAAGTCTCTTCTACAGGGACCACAGAATCATTTTCTACCACCAATTCTCCTGGTATCCGAAGAGCTTGCCCATAAAGTAACTCTGCTGGTGAACATTTTAAATCAGCTTTGACTGAGGTTCGCAGCCCTAACAATACGAAAGATAACATTTCAGACCATCTCACAGAATTAGATGATGTAATCAAAGCGGTTTTAAGCTGCCTATGAAACCGCTCTAGAATACCGTTCGCTTGTGGATGATATGGTGTAGTATGTATCTTATGCGTCCCAAGCAATGATGTCAATTCACGGAAAAGGCTCGAAGTGAACTGAGTACCTTGGTCAGCCGTAATTCTGATCGGTACTCCAAAACGCGGTATATAATTTTCAACAAACGTTTTCGCAACAGATTTTGCGGTAATATCACGTAATGGGTAAGCCTCTGGCCAGCGAGAATATCGATCAATAATTGTCAAAATATATTTGAAACCATTGGAAACAGGAAGAGGACCAACAATATCTATATGTATGTGTTCGAAACGATTTTTTGGCATTTCAATATGTTGAACTGGTGATTTTGTATATCGGTTTATTTTAGAAATCTGGCAAGCATGACATCCTGCTACCCATCGATTTATATCATTTCTCATTTTTGGCCAGAAATACTTAGACTGAATTAAATTCCTTGTCGGTCGAGATCCTGGGTGCGATAAGGAATGAATCTTCTCAAAAACAGTTTTACGCAAACTTGGCGGAAGATATGGTTTAGGATATTTTGTCGATACGTCGCACCAAATCTTAGAGTTGTCAGGGGGTACTATTATCTCCTTCAAATTAAATTTTGCGCTAGGGTCAGTAACGATAGATTTCAAAACCATATCTGTTTGTTGTTCTCTATGTAGAGTTTCCATACTTATATCACGAGTTGTAATTAAGTCGATTTCTGGGATTCGGGATAGAGAATCCGCCACCACGTTTTCCTTTCCAGGAACGTATTGTATTTTATCCGTAAATTGTGCAATATAATCTAGTTGCCGTGTTTGTCTGGGAGATCGATCAGCTTTCGAATTTAGCACAAATGTGAGTGGCCTATGATCTGTAAAAATTTCAAAATCTCGACCTTCGAGGAAATGCCTAAAATGTTTAATAGCTCTATAAATCGCTAACAGTTCTCTGTCAAAAGTGGAATACTTTTGTTCTGTTAAACTAATTTTGTTAGAAAAATAAGCCAATGGTTCACTCACACCATTATGATCAACTTGTTGTAGGACAGCGCCTATGGCCACATTTGACGCATCTACAGCCAATGACAATTTACAATTTTCGTCGAAATGGGTAAGTAGAGTCTGTTTCATAAAAAGCTGTCTAACGTGTTCGAATGCCTTAGTAGCAATTTCATTCCACACAAGCCTTTTATCACTGTTTTTATTAGCTGTTGTGAGAATATCGTAAATGGGACTAAGCTCTGCGGCTAACATTGGTACGTAGCGATGATAATAGTTAACCATTCCGATAAACTTTTGTAATTTAGAAACTGATTTTGGTTTTTCAAAGTCCAAAATTGCTTTTACTCTTTCCTCGGAAGGTTGAATGCCTTCTGAATTAATGTGGTAGCTTAAAAAATCTACTGACGAAGCACCAAATGTACACTTAGACATTTTAATATTCAGTGAATACTTCTCTAATCTTGCAAAAACTATTTTCAAGTGCTCAATATGTTGTGTCTCGTCTGTGCTGGCTATCAAAATGTCATCAATATATGTAAAAACGAAGTCAAGGTCAAAAAAGGCATTCTTACAAACTCGAACATTCCAAATGGAGTAGTTATTGCTGTCTTTGGAACATCTTCTTCAGCTATTGGAATCTGATGGTATGCTCTCACTAGATCCAGCTTTGAAAATACAGTTTTATTCTTCAAATCGATACTTAAATCATGGATGTGAGGTAGAGGGTAACGATCTGGTACTGTTACACAATTTAGTCTCCTGTAATCCCCGCAAGGTCTCCAGTCATTTACTTCTTTTTTAGGTACAAGATGCAAAGGTGATGCGGTTGGAGAAGAAGATGGTCTACAGACACCTATTTTAACTAAGTACTCAAATTCATTCTTGGCTATCTTAAGTTTTATTGGGTCAAGTCGTCGTGGTCTACAAAATGGAAGATTTCCTTTAGTCACTATACGATGAACCGTATTATGTTTCACCATCTTGGTATAATCGGGTTCTGCAGTAACAGCGGGGAAATCTCTCACTATTTCGTGATACTTACTTATCTCTGAAATTTTAGGTTTAAGTGAATAAATGGAGCTGAATCCAGACGAACAATGAACTGTTAAAGAAGTCTTTGCATCGATAAGTTGTTTGTTTTTAGCATCAACGACAATTCCGAATTTTTCGAGAAAGTTAAAACCTATAATTGGAGTATCGACGTCAGCGATAAGAAAGGGAAATTCAAATTCTCTACGAAGCCCTAAATCAATTTTGAAAAGCTTCGTACCAAAAGTTCGAATGACAGATCCATTTGCGGCTGAAAGCTCTAAATCCGAATTCCTGGATAATGACTTAAATCTAGAATATGGAACTACAGAAACAACTGCACCTGTATCAATTAAAAAATTTAGCTTGTTATTGGAATCAAAAAAGAATAGGCGGCTTCCAGGTTTAACCTCTGATCCATCATCAGCCACCGTCATGATGGATGTATTTAATTTAAAGAGTTATTTGCATTGTAACTTTTAACCTGGTTAGGATACCGACATGGTTGTATACATTTCAGGGCCTTGTTGCCGAATCTGAAATGATACCAGCAAAACCCCTCACGACCGTTACGAGAAGTTGCACGACCGTGTGGTTGATCACGAAAGTCTAGCATATTTCTATCCCGAGAAGGCCTTCTACTTTTCAATTCTGCGACTTCTAAAGATATTTTGTTTAAATTTTCACAAAGATATTTAGTCATTTCCGACAATTTTTGAACTGAATGTTCGATACCCTCATCTGAGCCATGACCTACAGCAGACACTTGAGATTTTGAACACACTTCATAAATTTTATCAGCAAGTAACATTCTTTCTTCAAGATCTAGGGATACACAAGACATCATCTGTATTTGAATATTCTGTGGTAATTTTCGAAGCCACAATTTGTAAAGTAAATCAAGGTTAATAATATTATCTGAACCAGCTAGAATTTTCAAGTCTCGGAAAAATTCCGAAGGTTTCCGATCCCCAATATAAGAATTCGAGAACAATCGTTCCAAACGAGAATCTTCGCTGATAGAGAATCTATTACACAAAACTTTTCTCATATGTGCATATTTGTTTTCCGAAGGAGAAAATTGTATTACATCCAAAACTTTAGTTATAATATCTTGAGGTAAAGAGGCTATTACATGATGATATCTGATAGTATCATCAAAAATATTGTTCAATGAAAATTCAACGTCAGCATGAATAAACCATGCATCTGGACATTCAGACCAAAAGCTAGGTAATTTTAACGGCCGACATGGAAACATTATAGCCCTTTCAGATGTAGAACCCGCAAAATTATTTTGTGTCTCTGTATTGATTGAAGGTGTGTTATTGGACTGTGTTTGTATTTCAGGATTATTAACTACCATGTTATCAATGATAACTGGAGATATTTGATCATTTACAATCATACCACGACGTGTTCTTTTCATGTTATAAATGTATGTATGAAAAACAAATTTAATAAATCCGCCTAACTGGGATGGGATCACAATAATATTAAATATGATCTAATTTGAAGTAAGACGATTTGAAGAAAATATTAAATTTGAAGTAAGACGAATTACTGTATTAGTTAGTGTATTATATAAGTATATAAATATGAATGCAACTTATCTGGTAAACAAGCTTTAAGTTCTGATGCTGAAGAGTTGAAATATATACATTTGGTTTCTGGATCCGTAATTGAAATTTCTGTTGCCAGAGCCGGTCCTAGTCTTAATAGGTTATAAATTTAAAGGGTATTGAACTCCAAGATTTATTCTCCCATTCACGTCTGGCTGGAAATATCTTCATCAACTTCATGAAAACACAACAATCTCATCCCTTAGATCCAATTAATAAGTTTGTAAGGAAATTGCTTCTCTGGATGAACAATTATTTATGTTTCTTCGGGATCTTATCCTCTTTATTATTGATAATAATTTAACTTCCGTTTCTCGTTGGATTTATTTTATTTAATATAAACCAATGCAAATGTTTTTGACATTCTTATTGTTGCATATATGGTTCGATGCAGGATCGCCAAATTGTAGTGCACGAATTATATTTGGTAAAAATCTATTTTTATTAATAATTCTAAAATACGTGCTATCAGTACAGAATATGAAAATTGAATAATCGAAATTTTCTTTGTCAATACATATGTGAAACATAAAATAATTTACATACTATGTTTTCAATATACTTGTATTTAAGTTAGGAGGAAAAGAACAATTCAACAATAATGGACTCTACACAGCATATGCTTAGCATTAGAATTCCGAAAGCAGGCCACCGCTACGAGCCCTTAGCGCCAAACTATCGTAATCGACATTGTTTCAAACAATCTTTTATTATTGCAATTAAAATATTTTGGGTCGATTCATAATTAAAAATTGTCAAAATATTAAAATCTATGCTAATATTATAAAGAGGAAATGTTTGTGATTTTGTTAGTTTGTATGTAGGGGTAATCTTCTAAACTACTCATCCGGTTTTAAAAATTCTTTCACCAGTATAATCCTACGTTATCCCTGAGTGCCATAAGTTTTTTTTTTGTTTTTCCCCTACTAAAATTTAGTACGAAGTCTGACGTTTTTGCTAGTTGTTAATTAACTAAAAAAAAAGGTTGGGCGTGATTTTATAGTCAGCGTCGATGTTTACCTTCTACTATACAATTAAGAAATTGTATCGTAAGCGACAAAGCTTATCGTACATGAAGTAGTAGCCACAAATGTCCTCTGTTCGTAACAAAATAAGATATTGTTTGTGTGGATTAAGGTAGGACAGTCTATATTCTTACGTTTATGTGCACAAATTTTGAAAAAAAAAATATTAAAATTTTTAATTTGTTACAATAAATTAACTTTTGTTAATTTTTTTGGCCGTCGGTGGTGCAATGGTTAGTGTGCGCGTCTCTTGTACGGGAGATCCTGGGTTCGATTCCTGCTCCGACCACCTTAAAATTTCTTTCGACGACGGTGACCTCGCATAGTGACGGCGACACTATCGAGTACGTAGCCATGAAAATGCTTCTCAAAATACCGTTCGGAATTGGTGTAAAACTGTAGGTCCCAATCAGTGAGTGTAAAACTAGAAAGCGCACATCTCACTGATTGTACATTTTTTTATACATACACTCCGGTTCACTTAATTAAAGGCACTAAAAATTCCATATTCAGCAGCCTGTATCTGTTGCAATTTGTAACCGATTGCAGAATTTTAAAATGGAAATGGAAGCTATACATCTTGAGATATAAGATTTCTTAACTAAAGAACTTTTTTTGAGGAATTTATAATGTGCTATTTTTATGGTTCACTTGAATAAAGGCACTTTATTATTTTTTTGTTATTTTTAAAGTAAGCGATGATTTTTTGTAGGGAGCGTTTGTTTATTAAAATTTATTACATCTTAATCATTTTACGAGTCAAAAAGGAAAACAAAAAACTTTAAATCTATCGGAAAAAACTAAAATCGATGTTTGGACGGAGCCCAACAGTTGTCGACAATTACATCAATGACCCCGAGGCGTATGGAAAAAATTTTAAAGGAAGGGGTTTATTGTCTTTATCTAAGTATGAGAAAAGAAAACTCATCAGAATTGTTTCTAATTCTGCCTTATCCTTGTCAAAAATAAGTGCTCAAGCTGGAGTGGAAGCGAGAAAGTCATCAGTACGCAGAGTAATTAAGAGCTGTGAGTATCTTAAATACCTGAAATTACAAAAAAAGCCGTCACTTAATGCTTCTCGTAAGGGAAGGGGTCATGTAAATGACTGGAGAACCGTTGTATTTACGGATGAGAAGAAGTTTAATTTGGATGGGCCTGATGGCTACAACTATTATTTCCATGATCTGCGCAAAGAAAATCGTTTTTTTAACCGACATTACGTGCTATTACGTGACTGGTGCAAGCTATAAAACGTTATTGGAATCGGCTTTTCCGAAGTTCAGTGAACTATTTGGTCCCATATCTTGGATATTGCAACAGGATAATGTCCCTATACACAACGCCAGAGTAGTAAAGGAGTCCATTGCAAGCCAAAATGTTAATATTCTTGACTGGCCACCCTATTCGCCAGATCTAAACATGATCAAAAATGTCTGGGGTTGGTTATCTCGTAAGGTCTATGAAGGAGGTAGACAATTTGATGACAAGCAGTCACTAATACAGGCTATTAAGGATGCTTGGAATCAAATTTCGTTGGATTACATAAATTTTCTTTATCTCTCAATGAAAACCCGTATATTTGAAATTATTAAAAACAAAGTGGGTTGTACCCATTACTAAAAGTTGTTAAATAAAGTAAAATAAGTTTAAAAAACAAGAAAAACTGTTTTCCATTAAAATTAGTTAAAGTGCCTTTATTCAAGTGAAACAAAAAAAAATAGCACATTTGTTGACTTTTTTTATAAATTGCTCAAAAAAGATATTTAGTTAAGAAACCACTATTACCATTATTTTTTTATATCTCAAGATGTCTAGCTTCCCTTTCCGTTTAAAAATTCTGCAATCGGTTACAAATTGCAAAAGATACAGGCTGCTGAATATGGCATTTTTAGTGCCTTTAAATAAGTGAACCGGAGTGTATGAATATGATACAGAAAACTTTGGCGTCAAAAACTAAATTTCGTAAAATCATCGGATAGACCGTATTGAATATATTATATTTTAAATGTGTTGTCTTGTTTATTATGTATGTTTTTTTGGGTACCCATTTTGATTTCAATCTGACAATTAACCGAACAAAACGCAATCAAATTATTCGATTAATCGATTATTCGAGTAAAATAAAACAAAAAAAAAGAAAACAGTGTTCAAACATTGTATTAGGCACAATTATTAAAACAAAACAAAACGTAACAAATGCAACTTCATTATAAAGTATAAAATATATTTATGTAGGTACTATTCACAAAACGTAGTTGCAGCAACATGAAAATTAGTGACTTCTGGTACCAAACTAAAATTAAACAACTTTCAAAGTTCTACCCAGAAGCGCCACGCCTTCGGGTACCTACCATACAAAGGGTAGGATCGCTCTGAAATTATATCACACTATAACACCCAGTTGGATTGATTAATTTTTACAAAAATTTTACAAAACGTAATTTTCTGACTATTATCCTTATTGTATATAGTTTGAGCAGAATCGGACCAGGCATTTTGATACCCCCCATACAAAGTGACCAGTGGGTCACCCATTTTAAAGAACTAATTTTGAGACAATTTTTTTTTATTTATGTCTATGTGCGACGCTTTCTCTCAATAAACTTTCAAATCTGTTCGAAATGTGTGTAATGTTATGAAATTTGTCCGCAAATCGTTGTTGAAAGAATGTTTCAAGGCGGACTTCTTGTTATAAACACGTGCTTATGTTTTATTAATCGATTAATCGCACTGATTTGTTCGAGTTAATCGAAAAATTTAATTATTAAAATGTTCAGTTAATTTTATAACAAGATTAATCGATTAACCGAATAATGATTAATTGAATGGTTACCCCAATGTATATGGTAATTAAAAGAGATAAACACCATTTCTAATTCGATTCACAAGGGTACATGCGGTATCCGCAATATTTTTTGGGCATTCGGAATGACGAACACCAATAATAGGGAAATGTTTCGTATTCGACTAAAATCGAAATGCTGCTCATGGTTATATATTTCGGGTATTCTTTCTTTATTGCATCCTTTACACCGTTTAATAAATTTGTAAAAGATGAAATCGTATTTATTTCCGTTTTAGTTTTGGCCGAGTCGTTCGTTCGTTAAAATTTGTTTTATGGAAACAGGTCATTAAACTCTACTCTAGAATCTGCCAAACAACTATCAGAGTTGGATCATTAACCCATTATTGGCTGACACCAGATTCCATTGTCCGGCTTCACAAAGTCAATATTTAGGATATTGATATGGTATTTTTATATATGAATTTTTAATAGTTCTGTACTTCCTCAGTCCGTCTAAAAAATTGAAGAAAATTTAGTTTTCGACCTTGTCGTGTAAATCACTCTTTTCGACATCATCTTGATCAAGAGTCTGACGACTGATTTTTGTTAAAATATTTATTGATTGCGCTGTGTTTAGCGTACATTTCTACAAAAATCCTAGGCCAAGTACTTAGGGTGTTCAGTATGTGGTGTCGAAAATGACCAGTGAGGTGAATGTGTCTTGTGTGATAAGGCCGGTAATGACTAAGGAATATTGTCGTATTTGGGCTGAAGAGAAACCCAAAACTGAGGTCTGCCGAAACGTAAATGTGTATGGTGTCCGTTACCGCGTCATGATGATGGACTATTAGCTGCCTGAAAAAAAATTGGATTTTAGATTTTCTGATGTCATGGACGTATGGATTTTATTATTATTTACTTAAAAATCCATTTACATGATTTGTAAGTTAATTTTTATTATTTATAAAGAGATGGTTTAGTAAAGCATCAAATTATGTACATAGTAAGTATTTAAAGTGGGAAAAGAAAATATGATCAAAATGCTTTAATAAATAATAAGGACAAAACGTTTTACATATGGATTTATGCGACGATATTTTTCATTGAAAAGAAAAATAAGATTTTTTAATATATAATCAATAATTGACATCTTTCGATATCATCTGCATTACAAAAGTGTGTCTTAATGCTGTATGACGTCAATATCAAATACATTATTATTATTTTTCAGCTGCCAGTCCGTACAGAACTTAGGACTGGCTGTAATAACAATTGTAGCCGGCGTCATCATAGATAAGAGCGGAGGTGATCATACCTGGCTCGAGATTTTCTTTTTGGGTTGGTTGACAAGTAAGTACATTTTACAAATAATTGGATTACATGCATCTTAAAAATTTTACTTTTATATTCTACTTCCACAGTTGCGTTAATAGCCACTTGCGTTATTTTTGCCTACGATCGCAAAACTAAAGGAAATCTTAACATGTCCCCGGCTCAACGAAAACAATTTGCGAGTGAAATGTATGCAAACATGTCCGATTAAGTTAAATATTACCAAACGAATGGGAAAAGACAGTTTTGCCAGATGTCGGATATTTTTCAAATGGTTTTATAAAATTACAGCAAATTGGAATATATTTAATAATTTATAATATAACTGACAAACATTTATGCAACTGAAAATCTCACCTGGCATCACTGTAAATTTTCATTTTTAAATTATAGCATATATCCAACCTAAATACTAACAAACCATCCATATACATACCATTACAATTTTAATCTAACTAATATATTTCTCTCTAGTGCCGCTGCTAGATTAAGGAGTTCGGGTGATGGTATTAATAGAGATGCATATGCAAGTGATCAGGAACCGCTGTTAGATAATTAAGACTATTATTTAAAATGTCACTAACGTTTGTATATCATGTCCGACAAAAAAAAAACTAACCTTTTTAAATGCTTTATATTTTGGTTCTAACATAAATTTTTCTTTTTTTTTTTCAATCATGTAGTCTTCATTTTATTGGTTTTTTGCCGTTACACATTTAATTATGAAAAACAAGTTTATATAAATTATATTATATAATTCCATGGCTCTCTTTTGTGCTGTATTTATTTTTTTTTTTAATAAACATGTTCAGTCTGCCGACTCTGGTTTAGTTTGGAGTGATAAGTCAGGACATCAACGTTTTCTAAATTCGATTAGGTTTTAGGCTTAATTTTGGTCTTTGTTGACTGTCTGTTTTATATTTTTTTTTATTATATTTTTACTTTCGTTATCTTTTATTCAATAGCATAAAATCGTGTATGTGCAGTTTATAGTTAAATATTGTATTAAAGTGTATATCGATATATTTTATCAATTGTTAAAAATATAATTATTATTATTGTGGCTTTAAATGTTATATATATATAAAAGGAAAGAATAAATAAATTTTTATTAAAATAACTTCGCAAAAGTAATCTCAAATTGTGTAAATTATAATATTTATGAAGAAATAATTATTCACATTTCCCCATATCCATATATTGTGATTTATTTAAATAAAAACCAGTATTTATAATTATATTATACACAACATCATCCGGACTTTTTTTTAATTATACAGTGGCTCAAATAATGCTGGACTGAATTGACCGTCGGTGGTGCAATGGTTAGTGTGCGCGGCTCTTGTACATGAGAACGTGGGTTCGATCCCTGCTCAGACCACCTTACATTTCTTTCGACGACGGTCACCTCGCTTAGTAATGGCGACACTATCGAGTACTTAGCCATGAAAAAGCTTTTGAAAATACCGTTCGGAACCGGAGTAAAACTGTAGGTCCCAATTAGTGAGTGTAAAACTGGAAAGCGCACATCTCACTGATTGTGAGAAGCTCTCCCCAATCCCTTCATGGGATGTTATGGGACACCACCATAAATTGACGGAAAGCGGGTGCGGTTTCAAATTTAAAAAAAAAATTTATATTATCTACAGGATTCAAATAACGGGTCCTTCTAGGAACAGATTTATTAAATCTACTTTTCTCATGAATTCAATGGTGCCTTTACTTTTCACGTGTAACGTCTGCGGGCCAGATAAACCTGTTCTATTTAGCATATTATATGGGTCTCTTGAGAATCAGAATATTGTTCCACCTGTAAAACACCAAGTGTGTCTACACAATTATTACATTGCTAGAATTGTACACTTGAAAGAAGTAAAATTAAAAATCCCAAAGCCCGACCGATGACCGGCCCACTAAAAACTATTAACCCTGCTGTAAGGTTGAAACCTAATTACGAATCAGGTTAATGGAGAATTTTGGCCTCTACCTATTTTTTTTAGAAAAAAATGAAGTGAACCAACCTATTTTTTACAATTCTATTGCGGCAACGTAATAAGTACGATAAAAATATATATATTTACAACAAATCGTTTGGATTATTCAATTAATGTTTGATTGAAATGTTTGAAGATTGTTTGACTAAACATTAAAAGCCAACGGCAAAGCTGTTTAAAACTCAAAATTATTCTTGTGATTCCCCTATTATAATTTTATTATGCAGTTAAATCAGGCGTTAACATCCACCGAGTAATATTAACAAGAGTTTGCAACAGCTGTTATATGTTCGAAAAAGTCCGTGGAAGACTTGGAAAACATATAGAGAATGAGAGAATGCTTTAATTTTAACAATTTGTGTGTTACTTGGGATCTAACAAGTAATTTTACTAGAACAATTCATTACAGTTTAATTTTTTTTTCACTGAATATCACTTTTTTTAATCGATTTAATTGGCAAAATTTACTCGCAGTTGATGTGTTTTGTACTTTTGGCTTGAAACGCGCCTGCGAAAGTATGAAATTCGTACAACTCAACCCAGTCACCTATTACCGTTTCTTCTTTGAACGCATCTTTTCTATAGATTCTCCAACTACTTACTTGATCAGCTGTCTCATATTTTTGTAATTCGCCCAAATCCATTTCATTACGCAGTCATACTATTTCATATTTGTTCGTATTAGCTTCAGTTCAGTATGCGTTGAGTGTGTGTCGTGTTCGTTTCGTTTATAAAATGAAAAACTAGAGTAATTTGAACTCGAATGATATTGCTGAAATATTAAAAGCAAGTGACTCAGATATTTCAATATCGAGCATTGTAAATGACAATATCGACTACAAGAATTCCGAGATAAGTCATTCTGAATCAGAAAGTGAAGATGTGACTGCCGGCGGCACTACAAATCCGTTATCTGTTGCAAAAAATAAAATGCAGTGGTGTGCAACTTCGTTACCCAGTCCCATTGGAACTCCTGCTGAGAATATTGTTTCATACAACTAGGATCAACTCGATTTGGCATATCCATATGTCTACGTTATTGCTATTTTTTCCTCCATCATTAGAGAAAATACCAACATGTATGGCAGAGTCAAACTCGATGGTAAATGGAAAGATATAGATACAGCCACTTGCGTGCGTATATGGCTGTGCTGACTGCTGGAGTGTGTCGGTAAATAAACATATTTCGATATTTTGCTTTAGAAAAATAGTTGGGAAATATTTTTTTTTGTGGATGCGGAAAAATGAAGACGTGCAAAATTTGCTTTGATATTTTGGTCGTCCTATTTTCCGATCAATTTGTCTGAAGACACTTTTCACATCATAACACGCGGGCTCCGCTTCGATGATGCTATCAGTCGAAGACAAATGCGAAGTAGCAATAAGTTTAAGTTTAGTTGGGAAGTCCTTTCAAAGTTTTACAACTGCCACGAATATGTGACTATTGATAAACAACTGGTGGCTTTCAGAGGTCGAATAGCTTTTCGACAATATATGCCATCAAAACCTGCCAGATATAGGTTAATATTTTCGTTGACTCTAAGACAGGTTATGAATGGAAGATACAACCATATTTCGGAAAAGCACGAAATGAACAGCCTGAGAAAAACCAAGCAGAGCGCGTCTTGTTAGACATGACTGAAGGCTTGAAAGTTCAAAATATAACGGCCGATAATTTATTTTCTTCATTTGATTTGGCAAAAAAACTTTTGGCGAGGAAACTGACGTACATATGTATGTGGGAGCAGTTCGGAAGAGAAAAACATTTATCCCACCGAAGTTTTTTATCTTCAAAAAAAGTAAAAAGAATGTATATTTGCCGAAGTTGACATTTCGTGGTTACAAGGTGATCCAAATCGTAGGAACCACGATGAGACGATCGAACAAACCTAAACAACAATTTTTTAATGCGTGTGGTATTACATTTGTTTACTAAAATATTCGAAATGTCAAAATTCCGGTCTCAAACAATTGTTTTCGAACGAAATAACTTGGCGTAACAACCCTGTACTTGATTTTACCTACGAAATTACCAAGTACCAAGAAAATGAAATGTGAATGAAATTTTCGGTTCATGAAATTTTCGTTATTTTCTATACATAAAAACTGAATACCGGGCTTTAATGACAAAATTTCTTACGAAAATTTCGCAAGAACGTAATTGGGATCTACACAAATAATTTTACTCTAAAACTTCATTACATTTTGATTTTTTCACTGAATATCCCTTTTTTAAATAGATTTAATTGGCAAAATTTACTCCCAGTTGATGTGTTTTGTATTTTTGGCTTGACACGTTACTGCAAAAGTATGAAAATCGTACCTCGCAACGAAGTCACCTATCACCGTTTCTTCTTTGAAAGCATTTTCTCTATAAGTTCTCCAAGTACTAACTTGATCAGCTGTCTCATCGGTACCCCTTGCTTTAAACCCTCCCCAGAGTAAACAATGCCTAAGCCTGACCAAAGGCCGCCTACTAAGACGGCTTTATTGCACAAAAGACTATGCCAAAGCAGTGCTGGCGGTGTTGGATAAAAACCCTAAGCCCAACCGAAGAAAGTTTTAAAACACAAAATTACAATGGCGAAGAAACAAAGCCGGTGTCGGATCCTCCCTAGAGAAAAATATTCCACGCGTACAGCTATGTATATAATGTTCTAAAATATGGTTGTCTGCCCATACAGATGTCTCCAGGCGCCCTTAGACCTATGGATAAGTTGAGGGACTTCAAGTTGACATCAACTTCAATTTTGCCCTTACATTCTCAACCAAGTTGAAGAAATTTTATTTTCTTGCCAAACGTCAAAACGAAAGGTGATGAGGGCAGTGCAAAAATAATAGCAATTTTTACGAAAAACTCTATTTTTATTCTCTTTATGGAACAGACCTAGTATAGATCGGCACGTCCAATTTTTTTGCTTTTTTTTTTTGGTTGCCGGGCTCAGGCAGGGGGGTTAAAATTCCCTCTGTACCTGAAGTCGATGTGTGGCAAAATCCGAAAAATCACTCGATTGCTTGAAAAAAAAATATTTTCTGGATATTTTTAAAAATCCGATAAGCAGTTATCGAAAAAATGTATTTATTTATTTTTGCTTATTTCGACTCGTTTTACACAAAAAAGTTGTGAAATCGGTCCCATAACACGGCACCACACTCGTAGTATCATCCTGTATGTCCGAACTTTGGGTGCCCACAACTCCGAAAATAGGCGTTGCCCCCGATTTTTTTATTTAATTTTTTTTACTTAAAATTAAAAGTTCTATCCAATGGTAATAGTTTGGAGCCGAAGCGAGTTGCCGACCTATTCTAGGTTTAAGCCCTCTTTATATTTATAAATAACACTAAAATACATATTTATTTAATTTCCATTTTTCGGATAATGTTTATGCTATTTATATTTTTGGTTTATTTATTTCTATTTTGCCGATAATAGGTCTGTCTGTTTACTGAAATGTTGTATGTTTACTGCAAAACTTTTGCAACGAGAGAGCCAAAGAGAGAATTTTTCGACAGTTGGATGATAGAGAACTTGCAAAATGTTACTGGAGGAATTTCTTCTATCAAGATTTTGCAAGTTCGATCAGCTGTTTTTTATTTACATTTTGATTGCAATATTTTTGTGTGAAAAAGAAGAATAAAGTTGAAATTTAACAATGGCAGAGGTAAGTATTTAAAATTGTATTGTTTTTTAACGTCTATTGTAAATTAGAATATACAAACATTTGTTTTTATGCTACAAACGTGCATACATACAGTGCGACCGTAATGCAAGTGGCTTGGAGACGGAACCAGCAGAACTTTGTTTACACTTGTTGCTGTTTTCTTGCAATATTTCACAAAATGTTGTCTGTTTACTTTTTGGAATAGAGAAAAAAAAGACAAAGCTAATGTTGACACACGAACATTTCTCTTCGAAATGCGCACGAATGTTTTTGCAACTTCTCCTTACACTGCTCGGTAAGTTTACATCAAATTAAACAAAAAATCAAAATCGATTTGAAGTTAACTCAACTAGTTCGTACAAATCACCAATTTTACCTTACACGAGCGATAGGTTAATGTCAACTTGAAATCGTTGCATCTAATCCATAGGCCAAAGGGTCGCTCACGAGCGAAGGGGGCTGTTCGTAGATGCATCACTGCTCTGCATCTGATGCGCAGCACGTCCTTAAATGCAGACTCTAGCAACATTCATCATCATGCATCATCTGATTCGCACAATTTCTGCTAATTTGCTCTATAAAAATGCACAGATTGACTAGTGCACGGCACAGTGAAGTGATCCTGTGTTGGCAAAAGAAGAGGATATACAATTAACGCAGACTGAAATCGCTTCATAAAACTCCGTTTTGAAATCATATTGGGCCCAGTGGAATAGCCTGAGATTACTAGATGACTGTTTATACCATGTATGGAAAGATGGTAAAACTGAGAAAAATCTAATTGTGGTACCTGCCTCGAAAGTGAAAGAGATAATTGCAAAATCTCATAACAGCCCGAGTGGTAGATACCTCGGTAAAGGCAAAACTACGGCGAAACTAAATGAACGTTTCTATTGGGTTGGTCATCAAAAGATGTATCCGCGTGGATTGCAGGCTGCACTCAGTACTTGACAACTAAAGGACCAACGCGGAGGAGTTGTGGACAGAAATAACTGTAGAGCCCAGATGCTCCCTTCGGGCGAATATCCATGAGTATGGCTGGTCCATTTCCAACAAGTAGCTCTGGGAGCCAATATGTCCTGGTCGTTATGGACTACTTCAGTAAATGGCCCCGAGGTGTACGATATTCCGAATAAAAAAATTAAAACAATAAGCAAAGCTGTTGTAGACAACTGGAAAATTCGTTTTGGTGTCCCTTTAGAACTGGATTCGGAGCAGGGCAGGAATTTTAAATCTGCCCTCTGACTGCAGGGTAGAGTGATTTAATGAGGCTCTTGAGGAATATTTGAGAAAGGAATATACCAAAATTCCTTCTGGCCACCCAGGATACTACCGCCCTACCACCAGCTAGTGTCGTCTTCGGGACAGTTAAAGCTTCCTAGCAATTTGGAGTTTGGCAACTGCCTAACATCCGTCAGTGGGGAAAATTATGGTATTCCAGGATAGCTTAGCGACCTTCACGAGTTTGTTCATAGCAAAATAAAGATGGTCAGGAATAAGATGAAAGCCAGGTACGACCAAGCGGCACATTCCCAAGGATTCCATGAAGTTCAGTTAATTTTACTGTTCAACCCACATCGCAAGAAAGGTTTATATCCAAGACTGCAGACTCACTGGAAAGGCCAAGGTTACAAGGTTGTCAAACGAATAAATGACGTGGTTTATAGAATCCAGAAAGGCCAAGAGCTGAAATGAAGGTCGTGCATTTGAAAAGATTGGCCCTGTATGGAAAACTCGGAGTTGAGCCTGCTCGGGACGAACAGGCTTAAGTAGGGGGCAGTGTTGCGATTAAGTAAAAGCTTTTACTTACTCTTAATGACCAAATTAACATAATGTAAATATCAGGGTGATTAATGCTGCGCCTGCTATACTACAGGTTCTGGAATCGGGCAGAACAAACTAGTAGCTGGTAGAGGCCCTGGTGGCGAGCAGCATAACTCGTATAAATAGCTAAGGTTTGTTGCACTTTGAGTCAATCTGTAATTAAGCGACTTATTGTAAAGTGTTGACTTCAAAACTGTATAAATAAAATAAAAGGAATTAAAACTGTTGTACTTATCGTAATTTATAAACGGACGTTGTTTCTTAACGAGAATAAAACAGCGCTAAAAAGACGATTAAGGAAATTTGTAACATTACAAATATGACATATGTTACATTTCACCATCCTTACAACTTTGAAAATGTCAACAAATTATTTTCAAATTTTCCAACCTGAGAAACTGCATCTCGTTTTTGTTTAAAGTGCATTGCGGGACATGAAAGGCTTAATTGTTTTTTCTGAAATTTTGTGTGTGTATTCTACTTGACCCAAAAACAATTTTTTTGATAACCAAATCCTTTAGCTTCAACTTGTTTTTTTCCGGGCCGTCTTACGATAATAAGTATATTAGACCGAATCACATTTTATGGTGGAGAAAAAACTTTTTTTTCTTCACCCCTCAAAATGTATCTTGGTTTGTTTTCTGATGATTCCCAAAATATTTCGTGTCTAGCATTAATATTCTGTGAGCTGGACTGTTCTTTTAGTTTTTGAAAGAAATTTTTACTTCAGCTAAAGACAATATATACAGAATTAATATCATATGAAAGGGTTTTTTTATGGCGCATCCAAAGGTATATAAAACAAACCAAAACAAGTCCCGACACATGCTTTTTTCCCTGAAATTCTGCAAAAAAAAAACGAATTTTAAGTTTTTAGTACGGAGTTTTTTCTGATTTAAATGTCAGATTGGATTAATTCTAAATATTCTAAATTCGGAAAATGTTTTTAAAAATAAAGAAAGTATATCTATAAAAAAATGATGTCCTTGTCAAAAGAAAACATTGATACCCATTTTGTCCTGGTTAGAACGTAATGTTCCCACCGTATTGAATTTTTGGTAAAACGCGAACTATCGCGAATTTAAAAAAAGCTGAAACACGTATTTACTGAAATCGACTAAGAATTAAAATTTGTCAATTGGACATTTAAATCAGAAAAACCTCCGCAATGAAAACTTAAAAATGCTATTTTTCAGAATATCCCCCGAAAAAGAATGCGTCAGGACATGCTTTCACATGTTTTATATTCCCTTGGCGCGCCTTAAAAAAGCCTTTCATATGATACCAATATTGTACACATTGTTACGAGTAAAGTACAAAATTCTTTGAAGAACTAAAAAAATATTTTTTTTAATGGCTCAGCTCAATTGATCTTAATGCTAGACTATTTTGGGAATCATCATAAAACAAACCAAGCCCTTTTGAGGAGTGGACAAAAGCAAATTTTTTGTGAGTCGGTCTACTGAGTATACATACTATATATATGTATAAAGATTCCGTAACTATTAGCCATCACTAGTAAATAAGAATATGTATATGAATCCTTATTTACCTACCATCGCTGCACTGATAAGTAGCAACTCAATGTGTACAAAAACGGATGCGGATCCGTTTCGAACCCGCTACGAGTTGTTACGGACCACCTATCAACGCGGCACTAAGTTTGGTCCTCCGGCAGCTAGCGGTCTCAGAGGGTTCTAACCCGTTCCAAACTTAGTCCTAGGTAGCGAACACGAAATTGAAACTGAAACAAATACGAAAAATACAAAAAAAAACACTAAAACAAAACACTTCATATACCACAGGGAACAAAGGAGTTTGATAGAATACTCCTGCACTGCCCGCCCTTCCATGGTCCTTAGTTTCCACAGAAATCATTTATTTAAAGGACCCCATTTTCCACACACACCTACATTAGATTCCCTTAGAGCAGGTTGCCCCCTTTACAAAACAATTAGCACAACATATTTATATTTTTTTTTACAATTGTACATTTATTATTATTTTTTTTGAATATCCTTATACAACTACTAACATTTCTTATTCAAATACCTAACAAATCACTAACACCAGGCGAAGCTAATAACTGGAGTCATTCACTCGGATTTCCACGAACTTAGAAGATTTGGTTGGCCTGTTTTGGCCCGCAACTAATTGTCAACTTTATTTTTTTATTACCCTAGTTTAAAGAGCTCTCTAAACTAACACTTATCTCGTCATCATTCAACGAGCATAGATACAAACACTCTTCTGTAACGTCTTCTAAATCTGAGATTTCCTACACTCATAATCTGAAACAACTGGTATTAATAATCTTCACAATTCACAAAAACCTTAATATTTAATACACACTCTTACACCTAATCAAACAAAAAAACAATACTAACGAAGTTCTATCTTATTTTGGCTTGAGCGGGAACCAGCTTTGGTCTAAATACTGCTTTCGTGGATTCAACACTAAAAAAACTCATACGATACACACAAATTAGCTACTGATGTACACATACACTTCCTAATATTGTTTGACTTACGTCCGATTATTTAAATTCATGCCCGAAGTGGCAGTGCTTTAATAAAGATAACGCACGTTCCTTGTATCACCACCGTTAATACCTTCCTTATTATTTTCTTAGAGCGATTACTTAGTCTAATCTCAGAAGACACTTGGTAAATTTAAAGACACTTGGTAAGTCACTATTCTCGGTTCACTCCTGTGGTATTCTTTTTATTTTATTTATTAAGTCAACTTATGACAATATCACAACCGATGTTCGCTGTTCAAAATTACGGGCTGCTATATCACCGTTTTGCTCGCGTACCGCTTATATAGCTTCCGGAATCCTCCCGCCTAAAGCCGTTTTTCCTAATTTTTCTTTAATTTTTTTTCCCACCGTCGCATAAGCTTTATTTACTTACATATATTGTAAATAACAACAATTCTGGCGGTTGTTTTTTTTTCCAGTGTTGTTCCGTTTCGTAACTTCCTCATTTCATCATCTGGTAACACCAATGATATGTTGACACTTGGTTCGGAGTCCCTGAATTTGTACAGGTCTGGCAACATCATGTATCATGAAATGACATCAATGGATAAATTTCTTTGGGGCTGATGTTCAATTTGTTGCAGCTGGAAACATTTGCAACGACGGTCAACATAACAGGTAAGTAACGAACGTAGAAGCTTTCCTACACATCTGAAATGTTCTCATCTTTCAGGAATGAATATTTCTGCCAGAACTCCATCGGGGGTGGTTAAACTCGCTTCTTGTGCCACAGTGGGCTGCCGCTAAACTGACACGCAACAGAGTCCGTAAAATCATAAAGTGAAATGTGAGTTCTCGAATTCGTTTCGAATCCTTTGAATTGGTAACCCTATGCCTGTTTAATCGTGAATAAATTGCAGCTGAGATAATTTACTGAATAATATACGATATCTGGTTATTTCAATTCTAATTTGCATACCAAATTGCTAAGAAGTTGTGACTAAAGTGGGAAAACATCAAGTTTAATTTATTTTCCCATTGGATTTTGTGTAAATAATTGCCAAATTTTTGTTCGCCACCTGCTGATGTTTTTGCTTTTGTATCGAGTGTTGCTGTAATTCCTGCTGCTGTGTTGTTTTGCTTTTTGAGGTTAAGTAACTATGGCGCCTACAAAGGGAACAACATAATGCTTTGATTGCAAAAAGAATATTACTAAAACCCAATCCACTGTTCTATGTTCTGTTTGCTCAAATTGGTTCCATTTAGCGTGTGCTGGTGTATCAGCCAAATCGTTCGCTGCCCTTGCTGATGCTCAAAATCTATATTTTAAATGCAATAGTGACTGCTCCAAATCCGTAAACGACGATGACTCTGGCTCTGGAATTGATATCCGTTCCATTCATGTAAAAATTGATCTCATACTGAGAAAAATGGTTGAGGAGAGAAACGAACTAAACACGAAATTAGACTCAGCCATACGTGACATCAAGAGTGAACTTTCTACAACTGTTACCAATCTTCGCAATGACATCTCTGAATGCAATAGCGCCGTAGCAGCAATGGAATGTAAGAGCAATAATAAGTTTTTGCAACTCGAAGTTGAAAATAATAGTCTGCATAGAAGACTCAACCGCTCACATTATGATGCTGATCTGTCTAACGGAGACATAAACAATATTTTTTACAGTAATCAAGGTCGTTCAGTGGTGGTAAAATTTAACTCCGTGCAAACTAGTGACCATATGAAGGAATACTTCAAAAGAAAGGCATTAAATCTTGCTAACGTCATGGGCGGTGAAATTTCAAGTAGAGTGTATTTAAACGACCACTTGTCGCCGGCTTGTAGCAAATTAAATCTAATTGCCAGACGTCTTCTAAAGCAAAAAAAGTGTTAAAGTTTTGATTGCCTCATTCCGATAAACCTGTCGTACACTTGACTTGCTTGGACGGTTCACAAGTAGTCTATAATTACAGTCAATGTCTTAAGCTTTTATAACTCATGAGTATGCAAATGCTAATATTAACCAAGTATTGATCTCTTTTTCTATTATTACTTTGTATTATTCGTTGAGGCGTTCCCGTTTTGCATGGATTTTTCGGGATAATATTATTTTCTTTACAGCGTATATAATTTATTATTAAGATTGATGTATGTATGTATTGATTTTTTGATGAGAATGGAAGATTCTGAAGGGCACCCAATGGGTGTGAGGGAATTAGATATAGGTAATATTAAGATGTATTTATTGTGTACCAGTAGTATGTATTTAGAATTTATTACAATAAAAACCAGTTTAAAAAAAAAATTTGTGTTATTCAGTAAATTGTTCAGTTGTGCTATATAATTTGAATTTATATTCACCCTTATTCTGATTGTCGTCGTCAAGACAAAACAACGACATCTTGCGACGACTGTTGATACTTCGTATTCGCGTAGTCGTTTTTCGATAACTATTGACAGCTATTGACACAAGTCGGTATTCTCTAAATGATATTGACGTTGATATTGAATTGATGCGACTCTGTTTTTGTCGTTGCATTTTTTGTTAAAAAAAGGGAAAAGTAAAAAAAGGAAAAGTAAAAATAAAAGTAAAAGTGGAAATATGAAAATTACGAATAATGAACATTTCCAAAAACTTGTTGAAGAGTTGGAAAAGAATCCATCCTTAGCAAAAGGTTTTAAAAAAGGAACAATGTCAACAAATTTTAACCAGCAATGGGAGAACGTTGGAAGTATTTTGAATGCCTCTGGACCACCGAGTAGAGATGGTGATGGCTGGCAGAAGGTAACTAACATATATACCCGGTTTGTTGTAGATTAATAAAATCAAATATTTTCTTTAAGGTTTGGAGAGACTGAAAGTTCAAAGGTTTGGAGAGACTTAAAGTTCAAATTAAAAACGAAAGTGGTGAAAAACAAATCGGAGATGAGAGCAACAGGCGGCGGTATAAATAAATACATAACATTGAGCCCGTTAGAAGAACCTGTTGCAAACCTGATGCAGTTAGAAAAACAGATAAGTCCTGAAGGATCGGCCCATGGTGTTACTGTTGGTATAACGTTCATTTACTTTTGTACTGTATTATACTTTATGAATGAAATTTATAATATAGTAGTTTTGAGTTTTAAAGCATTTTAATTTTATTTGAACTGAAAATTTTCTGTCATTAATAAAACTGAATTACTGCGTAAAAGACCTCGGCTATATTAATCATTTCAACAGGTTATGGGCCATTAAGGAGCTTCAAGGATTCAGGATTACTTAAGGATAAACTAAGGACACGCTATAAGGGATAAAAGAAGCAACGAAAAAAAAGGATAAATAAGGATTTAAAATTGTAAGAATGGCTGACGCAAAACCAAAGTTCTCGAAATTGAATAATTCAAACTACGCGAATTGGAAGTTTAAGATGGAGCTGTTGTTGAGAAAACAGAACCTGTTGAAGAAGGTTATTGAAGGCTCTCGTCCCCAGCCACGGAACAACAATACAGGTAGCTTGATAAACCAATCAGAGATGGACGATTGGGATGAAAAGGATGATGAAGCAAGGGGTACTATAGGTCTACTGGTTATGGATGATCAATTGTGCCATATAAGGAATACCCAAACTGCAAAGGAAACGTGGAATGCTTTAAAAAATTATCACGAGAAGAATACTTTATCGAATAAAGTACATTTAATGCGGTCAATATGTTCTTTAAAGCTCGAGGAAGGTGCGGATGCAATAGGACACATCAATAGTTTGAACGATTTATTCACAAAGTTACGGGATATCGGTGAGGAATCTTTATCAGATCAATGGAGTGCTGCTATGCTTTTGGGCAGTCTTCCTGAAAGTTATGACACGTTAATAACATCCTCGAATATCGTAAAGAAGAGGAAATAAATTTTGCATTGGTTCAACAGAGAGTGATAGCTGAATATGAAAGGCGAACACGTGCATGTGGTATTTCTACTGATGCTGTGCTGACAGAGGTTGCTAACCCAAGTTCGTTGTGCTATTTTTGCAAGAAACCAGGACATCAAAAGAAAAATTGCGTTAAGTACAAGAACTGGAAGATGAAACAAGATGGCAACAAGGGCAAGTATAAAATTCATGCAGTTGGAGAAAGATCACATTCCCCATGCTCTTCCAAAGATTTTCTTTTCAAATTAGGAAACAACAACAAAGGAGCGACAAGACATTCGGCAAGTACCAAAAACATTTTTGTGTCGTTGAATGACTCGTACAAGAGCAAGTTGGAGCTGGCTAATGGTCAAACGATGAAGTGGAACGTATGGGATCATGTGAACTAAAAGTTATAGACGAAAAAGGCCATGTAAATAAAATGTTGGTAAAAGAAGTCCTTTATGTGCCAAGTCTAGTGGGGAACATCCTTTCAGTAAGACAGTTGGCGAAGAATAGATATCAAGTCGATTTCAAGGAAAATATTTGCAAGATAAAGTCAGGAATAGAAACGGTTGGTATTGCAGATGTTTATGGTGAGATGTATATTCTTCGTACCCCAGACATAGCTTGTGTTTTAAACCAACACAACAAATATTGCATTCATCAGTGGCATCGTAAATTGGGACATAGAGATCCGGAAGCGGTTCGGAAAATGTTTTCCGAGGGCTTAGTTGAAGGTATGTATGAAGATTATAGAATGCAATATTAAGGAAACATGTGATACATGTATCAAGTGCAAAATGACACGGTTACCATTTCCAAAGAAAGCGGTGAGTGTATCAAGTGCTCCTCTAGATCTAATACATACGGATGTATGCGGGCCAATGCAAACAGTAACGGCAAGTGGAAAGCGGTATTTAGTCACATTTATAGATGACTTCTCAATCTTTACGATCATACGACTCCTAAGACATAAACCTGAAGTAGAGAATATTCTAAAGGAGTTTGTAAAGTTCTGCAACACAACGTTTGGCAGAAATCCAAAGGTTATCCGATCAGATCGTGGCGGCGAGTACACTGGAAAACGCGTATTGGACTTTTTGAAATCTGAAGGAATAAAAGTTCAATTTACAACTCCTTATTCACCACAGCAAAATGGACAGGCGGAAAGGAAAAATCGAATATTAATTGAGATGGGTCGTTGTTTATTAATCGATGCAGATTTATCACATTCGTTATTTTTGTAATGTGGTTCCCTAGATTTATAATTGACGTGTTCTAACACAAACCTTGGCCCTGTTGTTAGCAATGACTTTTATTTCAGAAATAAACTTCGAAATTTTAAGGAAAATTTTACTTTTGGCCACCTAAACTGTCAGAGTATTCGCCCATCTGCTTATAATTCAAAAGTAGATGAACTGAAGAACATTCTCTCTTGACCCAAAAACAATTTTTTTGATAACCAAATCCTTTAGCTTCAACTTGTTTTTTTCCGGTCCGTCTTACGATAATAAGTATATTAGACCGAATCACATTGTATGGTGGAGAAAAAACTTTTTTTCTTCACCCCTCAAAATGTATCTTGGTTTGTTTTCTGATGATTCCCAAAATATTTCGTGTCTAGCATTAATATTCTGTGAGCTGGACTGTTCTTTTAGTTTTTGAAAGAAATTTTTACTTCAGCTAAAGACAATATATACAGAATTAATATCATATGAAAGGGTTTTTTATGGCGCATCCAAAGGTATATAAAACAAACCAAAACAAGTCCCGACACATGCTTTTTTCCCTGAAATTCTGCAAAAAAAAAACGAATTTTAAGTTTTTAGTACGGAGTTTTTTCTGATTTAAATGTCAGATTGGATTAATTCTAAATATTCTAAATTCGGAAAATGTTTTTAAAAATAAAGAAAGTATATCTATAAAAAAATGATGTCCTTGTCAAAAGAAAACATTGATACCCATTTTGTCCTGGTTAGAACGTAATGTTCCCACCGTATTGAATTTTTGGTAAAACGCGAACTATCGCGAATTTAAAAAAAGCTGAAACACGTATTTACTGAAATCGACTAAGAATTAAAATTTGTCAATTGGACATTTAAATCAGAAAAACCTCCGCAATGAAAACTTAAAAATGCTATTTTTCAGAATATCCCCCGAAAAAGAATGCGTCAGGACATGCTTTCACATGTTTTATATTCCCTTGGCGCGCCTTAAAAAAGCCTTTCATATGATACCAATATTGTACACATTGTTACGAGTAAAGTACAAAATTCTTTGAAGAACTAAAAAAATATTTTTTTTTATGGCTCAGCTCAATTGATCTTAATGCTAGACTATTTTGGGAATCATCATAAAACAAACCAAGCCCTTTTGAGGAGTGGACAAAAGCAAATTTTTTGTGAGTCGGTCTACTGAGTATACATACTATATATATGTATAAAGATTCCGTAACTATTAGCCATCACTAGTAAATAAGAATATGTATATGAATCCTTATTTACCTACCATCGCTGCACTGATAAGTAGCAACTCAATGTGTACAAAAACGGATGCGGATCCGTTTCGAACCCGCTACGAGTTGTTACGGACCACCTATCAACGCGGCACTAAGTTTGGTCCTCCGGCAGCTAGCGGTCTCAGAGGGTTCTAACCCGTTCCAAACTTAGTCCTAGGTAGCGAACACGAAATTGAAACTGAAACAAATACGAAAAATACAAAAAAAAACACTAAAACAAAACACTTCATATACCACAGGGAACAAAGGAGTTTGATAGAATACTCCTGCACTGCCCGCCCTTCCATGGTCCTTAGTTTCCACAGAAATCATTTATTTAAAGGACCCCATTTTCCACACACACCTACATTAGATTCCCTTAGAGCAGGTTGCCCCCTTTACAAAACAATTAGCACAACATATTTATATTTTTTTTTACAATTGTACATTTATTATTATTTTTTTTGAATATCCTTATACAACTACTAACATTTCTTATTCAAATACCTAACAAATCACTAACACCAGGCGAAGCTAATAACTGGAGTCATTCACTCGGATTTCCACGAACTTAGAAGATTTGGTTGGCCTGTTTTGGCCCGCAACTAATTGTCAACTTTATTTTTTTATTACCCTAGTTTAAAGAGCTCTCTAAACTAACACTTATCTCGTCATCATTCAACGAGCATAGATACAAACACTCTTCTGTAACGTCTTCTAAATCTGAGATTTCCTACACTCCTAATCTGAAACAACTGGTATTAATAATCTTCACAATTCACAAAAACCTTAATATTTAATACACACTCTTACACCTAATCAAACAAAAAAACAATACTAACGAAGTTCTATCTTATTTTGGCTTGAGCGGGAACCAGCTTTGGTCTAAATACTGCTTTCGTGGATTCAACACTAAAAAAACTCATACGATACACACAAATTAGCTACTGATGTACACATACACTTCCTAATATTGTTTGACTTACGTCCGATTATTTAAATTCATGCCCGAAGTGGCAGTGCTTTAATAAAGATAACGCACGTTCCTTGTATCACCACCGTTAATACCTTCCTTATTATTTTCTTAGAGTTCGATTACTTAGTCTAATCTCAGAAGACACTTGGTAAATTTAAAGACACTTGGTAAGTCACTATTCTCGGTTCACTCCTGTGGTATTCTTTTTATTTTATTTATTAAGTCAACTTATGACAATATCACAACCGATGTTCGCTGTTCAAAATTACGGGCTGCTATATCACCGTTTTGCTCGCGTACCGCTTATATAGCTTCCGGAATCCTCCCGCCTAAAGCCGTTTTTCCTAATTTTTCTTTAATTTTTTTCCCCACCGTCGCATAAGCTTTATTTACTTATATTGTAAATAACAACAATTCTGGCGGTTGTTTTTTTTTCCAGTGTTGTTCCGTTTCGTAACTTCCTCATTTCATCATCTGGTAACACCAATGATATGTTGACACTTGGTTCGGAGTCCCTGAATTTGTACAGGTCTGGCAACATCATGTATCATGAAATGACATCAATGGATAAATTTCTTTGGGGCTGATGTTCAATTTGTTGCAGCTGGAAACATTTGCAACGACGGTCAACATAACAGGTAAGTAACGAACGTAGAAGCTTTCCTACACATCTGAAATGTTCTCATCTTTCAGGAATGAATATTTCTGCCAGAACTCCATCGGGGGTGGTTAAACTCGCTTCTTGTGCCACAGTGGGCTGCCGCTAAACTGACACGCAACAGAGTCCGTAAAATCATAAAGTGAAATGTGAGTTCTCGAATTCGTTTCGAATCCTTTGAATTGGTAACCCTATGCCTGTTTAATCGTGAATAAATTGCAGCTGAGATAATTTACTGAATAATATACGATATCTGGTTATTTCAATTCTAATTTGCATACCAAATTGCTAAGAAGTTGTGACTAAAGTGGGAAAACATCAAGTTTAATTTATTTTCCCATTGGATTTTGTGTAAATAATTGCCAAATTTTTGTTCGCCACCTGCTGATGTTTTTGCTTTTGTATCGAGTGTTGCTGTAATTCCTGCTGCTGTGTTGTTTTGCTTTTTGAGGTTAAGTAACTATGGCGCCTACAAAGGGAACAACATAATGCTTTGATTGCAAAAAGAATATTACTAAAACCCAATCCACTGTTCTATGTTCTGTTTGCTCAAATTGGTTCCATTTAGCGTGTGCTGGTGTATCAGCCAAATCGTTCGCTGCCCTTGCTGATGCTCAAAATCTATATTTTAAATGCAATAGTGACTGCTCCAAATCCGTAAACGACGATGACTCTGGCTCTGGAATTGATATCCGTTCCATTCATGTAAAAATTGATCTCATACTGAGAAAAATGGTTGAGGAGAGAAACGAACTAAACACGAAATTAGACTCAGCCATACGTGACATCAAGAGTGAACTTTCTACAACTGTTACCAATCTTCGCAATGACATCTCTGAATGCAATAGCGCCGTAGCAGCAATGGAATGTAAGAGCAATAATAAGTTTTTGCAACTCGAAGTTGAAAATAATAGTCTGCATAGAAGACTCAACCGCTCACATTATGATGCTGATCTGTCTAACGGAGACATAAACAATATTTTTTACAGTAATCAAGGTCGTTCAGTGGTGGTAAAATTTAACTCCGTGCAAACTAGTGACCATATGAAGGAATACTTCAAAAGAAAGGCATTAAATCTTGCTAACGTCATGGGCGGTGAAATTTCAAGTAGAGTGTATTTAAACGACCACTTGTCGCCGGCTTGTAGCAAATTAAATCTAATTGCCAGACGTCTTCTAAAGCAAAAAAAGTGTTAAAGTTTTGATTGCCTCATTCCGATAAACCTGTCGTACACTTGACTTGCTTGGACGGTTCACAAGTAGTCTATAATTACAGTCAATGTCTTAAGCTTTTATAACTCATGAGTATGCAAATGCTAATATTAACCAAGTATTGATCTCTTTTTCTATTATTACTTTGTATTATTCGTTGAGGCGTTCCCGTTTTGCATGGATTTTTCGGGATAATATTATTTTCTTTACAGCGTATATAATTTATTATTAAGATTGATGTATGTATGTATTGATTTTTTGATGAGAATGGAAGATTCTGAAGGGCACCCAATGGGTGTGAGGGAATTAGATATAGGTAATATTAAGATGTATTTATTGTGTACCAGTAGTATGTATTTAGAATTTATTACAATAAAAACCAGTTTAAAAAAAAAATTTGTGTTATTCAGTAAATTGTTCAGTTGTGCTATATAATTTGAATTTATATTCACCCTTATTCTGATTGTCGTGGCGTAGTCGTTTTTCGATAACTATTGACAGCTATTGACACAAGTCGGTATTCTCTAAATGATATTGACGTTGATATTGAATTGATGCGACTCTGTTTTTGTCGTTGCATTTTTTGTTAAAAAAAGGGAAAAGTAAAAAAAGGAAAAGTAAAAAAAGGAAAAGTAAAAATAAAAGTAAAAGTGGAAATATGAAAATTACGAATAATGAACATTTCCAAAAACTTGTTGAAGAGTTGGAAAAGAATCCATCCTTAGCAAAAGGTTTTAAAAAAGGAACAATGTCAACAAATTTTAACCAGCAATGGGAGAACGTTGGAAGTATTTTGAATGCCTCTGGACCACCGAGTAGAGATGGTGATGGCTGGCAGAAGGTATCTAACATATATACCCGGTTTGTTGTAGATTAATAAAATCAAATATTTTCTTTAAGGTTTGGAGAGACTGAAAGTTCAAAGGTTTGGAGAGACTTAAAGTTCAAATTAAAAACGAAAGTGGTGAAAAACAAATCGGAGATGAGAGCAACAGGCGGCGGTATAAATAAATACATAACATTGAGCCCGTTAGAAGAACCTGTTGCAAACCTGATGCAGTTAGAAAAACAGATAAGTCCTGAAGGATCGGCCCATGGTGTTACTGTTGGTATAACGTTCATTTACTTTTGTACTGTATTATACTTTATGAATGAAATTTATAATATAGTAGTTTTGAGTTTTAAATCATTTTAATTTTATTTGAACTGAAAATTTTCTGTCATTAATAAAACTGAATTACTGCGTAAAAGACCTCGGCTATATTAATAATTTCAACAGGTTATGGGCCATTAAGGAGCTTCAAGGATTCAGGATTACTTAAGGATAAACTAAGGACACGCTATAAGGGATAAAAGAAGCAACGAAAAAAAAGGATAAATAAGGATTTAAAATTGTAAGAATGGCTGACGCAAAACCAAAGTTCTCGAAATTGAATAATTCAAACTACGCGAATTGGAAGTTTAAGATGGAGCTGTTGTTGAGAAAACAGAACCTGTTGAAGAAGGTTATTGAAGGCTCTCGTCCCCAGCCACGGAACAACAATACAGGTAGCTTGATAAACCAATCAGAGATGGACGATTGGGATGAAAAGGATGATGAAGCAAGGGGTACTATAGGTCTACTGGTTATGGATGATCAATTGTGCCATATAAGGAATACCCAAACTGCAAAGGAAACGTGGAATGCTTTAAAAAATTATCACGAGAAGAATACTTTATCGAATAAAGTACATTTAATGCGGTCAATATGTTCTTTAAAGCTCGAGGAAGGTGCGGATGCAATAGGACACATCAATAGTTTGAACGATTTATTCACAAAGTTACGGGATATCGGTGAGGAATCTTTATCAGATCAATGGAGTGCTGCTATGCTTTTGGGCATGTCCTGAAAGTTATGACACGTTAATAACATCCTCGAATATCGTAAAGAAGAGGAAATAAATTTTGCATTGGTTCAACAGAGAGTGATAGCTGAATATGAAAGGCGAACACGTGCATGTGGTATTTCTACTGATGCTGTGCTGAAAGAGGTTGCTAACCCAAGTTCGTTGTGCTATTTTTGCAAGAAACCAGGACATCAAAAGAAAAATTGCGTTAAGTACAAGAACTGGAAGATGAAACAAGATGGCAACAAGGGCAAGTATAAAATTCATGCAGTTGGAGAAAGATCACATTCCCCATGCTCTTCCAAAGATTTTCTTTTCAAATTAGGAAACAACAACAAAGGAGCGACAAGACATTCGGCAAGTACCAAAAACATTTTTGTGTCGTTGAATGACTCGTACAAGAGCAAGTTGGAGCTGGCTAATGGTCAAACGATGAAGTGGAACGTATGGGATCATGTGAACTAAAAGTTATAGACGAAAAAGGCCATGTAAATAAAATGTTGGTAAAAGAAGTCCTTTATGTGCCAAGTCTAGTGGGGAACATCCTTTCAGTAAGACAGTTGGCGAAGAATGGATATCAAGTCGATTTCAAGGAAAATATTTGCAAGATAAAGTCAGGAATAGAAACGGTTGGTATTGCAGATGTTTATGGTGAGATGTATATTCTTCGTACCCCAGACATAGCTTGTGTTTTAAACCAACACAACAAATATTGCATTCATCAGTGGCATCGTAAATTGGGACATAGAGATCCGGAAGCGGTTCGGAAAATGTTTTCCGAGGGCTTAGTTGAAGGTATGTATGAAGATTATAGAATGCAATATTAAGGAAACATGTGATACATGTATCAAGGGCAAAATGACACGGTTACCATTTCCAAAGAAAGCGGTGAGTGTATCAAGTGCTCCTCTAGATCTAATACATACGGATGTATGCGGGCCAATGCAAACAGTAACGGCAAGTTGAAAGCGGTATTTAGTCACATTTATAGATGACTTCTCAATCTTTACGATCATACGACTCCTAAGACATAAATCTGAAGTATAGAATATTCTAAAGGAGTTTGTAAAGTTCTGCAACACAACGTTTGGCAGAAATCCAAAGGTTATCCGATCAGATCGTGGCGGCGAGTACACTGGAAAACGCATATTGGACTTTTTGAAATCTGAAGGAATAAAAGTTCAATTTACAACTCCTTATTCACCACAGCAAAATGGACAGGCGGAAAGGAAAAATCGAATATTAATTGAGATGGGTCGTTGTTTATTAATCGATGCAGATTTATCACATTCGTTATTTTTGTAATGTGGTTCCCTAGATTTATAATTGACGTGTTCTAACACAAACCTTGGCCCTGTTGTTAGCAATGACTTTTATTTCAGAAATAAACTTCGAAATTTTAAGGAAAATTTTACTTTTGGCCACCTAAACTGTCAGAGTATTCGCCCATCTGCTTATAATTCAAAAGTAGATGAACTGAAGAACATTCTCTTGGGTCAAGCCATATGTTTCTACAAGATCATTAACAATACCTGGATATTCTTTTGTTAGGAACGACCGTCCCCACTCTAGAGGAGGTGGTGTCGGTATATACATATGTATGTTGAGGTATATACATATGTAATGTGGCCGTCGGTGGTGCAATGGTAGTGTGCGAGGCTCTTGTACATGAGATCCTGGGTTAGTTACGGCGACACTATCGAGTATATATATATAGCCATGAAAAAGCTTTTCAAAATACCGTTCGGAATCGGTGTAAAACTGTAGGTCCCAATCATTGAGTGAAAACTGGAAAGCGCACAGCTCAGTGATTGTGAGAAGTTCTCCCCGGTCCCTTCATGGGATGTAATGGGAAACCATTTATTTTTTATTTTATGTTGATAAGAAAATTAAACATAGAGTTGTTTTTCGCTCTGTAGAGTATGGTGTATGTGAATCAATATTTATCGAAATTGTAAATGGTTCAGACAAGTTTTTATTTGGTGTGGTGTACCTTCTACATGGAAATGTTGATGTGTTTGAGAACAGCCACGGTGAACTTTTTAGTAGATACACCAACATAATAGTGATGGGGGACTACAACTGTAATCTGTTTGATATAAATAAATCTTCAGTTACCTACCATTTTGATATTGCACATTTATCGGGATGACAAGTTTATTGAAAACCATGATTACAAGAACAATGATTGGGATGGATTATTCACCTGCATATTGGATTTTAACTTTGATTCATTTTATAATTCTTATCACGTTGATTCTAAACTCATATATTTAAATACAATTATATCCAAATTATTTTCGTTTGTTTCTTTAGTGCGCCGCAAGATTCGAAATGTAAGAGACGGATATCTAAACTCTCATATTGTTGTTCTAGCCAGATCTCTTAGAGATCTTGCTTATAAAGAATACCGAAGAAACCCGACCGATGATAATTTGAGGATATTTCGCCTCTACAGAAACAGAGTAAAGTCTGTCATGAGAAGAGAAAAAAGAAAGCATTATACTAATTTATTTAGGAATATGTATGACTCTCAAATATGGAGGACTCTTCGAGATAACTGTCTGCATGATGATTTCCAAATGCCTGACATGGACGTGAATACAATTAATAATTCATTTTTATTTGACAAGCCTGATTGTAGTGGTCAGAACTTTGAATTTGATTGCGCTACAGATCGTTCTTATAATTTTTCTTTTGATTGCGTGTTGAGCAAGATATTTGGTGTGCTTTAAGTCGTGTTAATGGTTCGTCGGTTGGTGTAGATGGCATACCAATTAAGTTTATAAAGCTTATATTCCCTTTTATTTCGAAACATATTCTGCACTTTGTTAACTTTATTTTTACAACTTCCACTTATCCTTTAGCATGGAAAAGTGTACGTGTTGTACCTATTCCTAAAGGTAGAGGCCCGTGTCTTCTGGACAACTCAAGACCAATCAGTATTCTGCCTGCCATTTCGAAGAAGGTTGAGCACACACAGGGAAAAGATTAGTTGGAAATCAATTCAGGCATTGGAAATTCCATGATAAAGTCTATATTTTGATCAGAATTCGTAATTGTCACACATCAGAATTATTTCTCGATGTTATTGATAGATTAAAAATCGGTCTTACTAAATACAAGTTGCTACTACCGAATTTTAGTTGTATTAACCAATTGGAGTATTTCATAAAAATTTGATTCATCTGAAATGACATTTCAAGTAATTACTTTAGCTGAGCATACCAATATATTATTTGGTACAACCGAATTAGTTTTTAAATTTTTCGTTCAAGCAACTCATAGAATATTCACCACTACAGGATAATTTGATTGCTACAACTACATCTCGATTGACAGATCACATTTATTTATTGTTGCTGTTTCTTCAACTAAATATTTCAGTTCTTGCAACCAAAACTGAATTACAAATCAATTGATATGCACAACATTTGGTGATAATGAACACAATTATTGGTAATCACAACTGTATAATGTAATAGTCTAAGGAACCGCCAAATTTTAGTTGGCTGTAAATATAGTTGTGACAACGAATCTCTTCTCTGTGTGTATTTTTTAGGAATAACTCAATTGCTGTTTTAGAATCTACTGCTAATTCAACTTTTGAAAACATAAATTTTTGGTTTGGAAGTAATAATCTTTACATTAATACCACCAAGTCGAAGGCTTTGCTTCTATGTCCATTTCTTGATAGCGAGAACATTGACATAAGGATTAATGGAAATTCTGTACAACTTGTTAATGAGTTAAAGTGTTTTGGCATAATTTTAGATTCAAAGCTTGATTTCGGAAGACATATAAACATCTTGTATTCAAGAATTTTCTTTGTACTGCGAAGGCTATATTGCTCAAATCTGTATTTACCGCATTATGTTAAAAGGAATATTCAAGTAATATCTGGGACTTATATTGGAAATCTTGAAAGACTTGAAAAACTGATTGTGCGTTACGTTTACGGATTACATCGGTATGACCATGTATCTGAACATTTAATTCGATTTTTAGGATTTCCAGTTAAAACATTTGTTGAACTTCGTCTTTTACAATATTTTTATAAATTGATAAAGTCTGGCACATGTCCTTTACTTTGTAGTAAGTTTATTTTTAGCAGATCTGTTAGAAATTCTCAACTTTCATCACCTCTTGTTACATTGGGCGTATATGATCGTTCATTTCTTGTAAGAGTATCTAGGCTTTAGAATCATCTTCCGCAACATTTACGTAATTTTTCTTTCACGGTTGATGTATTCAGACATCAATTTTTAGAACATATACTTTCTACTGTTTTAGCATTTTAATAGATATGTATTAACTGCATTGCTAACAGGGCTTTCATTCTTAGTTCTTTAATTGCATTTATTAATAGTTTGTTTGGCTGGGGAGCCACAGTAATACTACTTCTTAAATTGAAAATTAAATAATATATTTATGTACATAATATACTTTGTAATATAGTTTTATTGGCTTTTTATATTACATTTGAATAAATAAATGAAAAAATCGAATCAGTGAAATTGTGCTTTGGCGGATCCGTCTTGTATCCGTAAATTGGGATTTAGTGGATCCGTGTCGAACCCGTTACGAGTCCGTAAATACATAAAAAACGAATCAGTGAAAATGCGATTTGGCGGATCTGTTTCGGACCAGTTACGGACCAGGAATCAGTGAAATATTTAATTTGCTAATTTTATTAGCTCTGTTCGAGTACTCGAAAATTTGTGCAAATTTTTACTGGATCGTGTTCGTTTACTCCAAAAGTTCAGTAAATGAGAGCCAGAGAGCGATAATTGTGACAGTTCGATGTTAGAAATCTTGCATATTTTGGTTGGAGAAATTTTAGCCAACAACAATTTGCAAGATATCGTACTCGCAAAACAGCTGTTTTATGTAAACAAATATAAGTGAAAAATAAATTAACAACGGCAGAAATATGTACAACTGAGATTTTAAATTTTTATTTAATATATCAATGAAATTTTGAAAATAAATGGAAAGCAATAACGTGGAGTGCATTCCGCAAATTCTGGCGACCTGACGACGTCATAATTGACTAACTTGTGCAATAGATATGTATATAATGAAATTACAAGCCAAAATGCATGTAGAAAAGGATAAATCTACATCAGCTGTTTCTTTGCAAATTTTTACTTTGTCCAAATTTTCATAGAGTAAAATCATTCTTTCTCTCACAAAAGTAGATTCTTGCAAATTTTTACTGGGAAAGTAAACGAACTAAGCTATTGTTATCTATTTTGATCACTTTAATTTGCCTTATATTTGCTGTCATTACATTGTTTTCATATTTTAGTATGATAATTTACATTTATTTAATTTGCATATGATCATTAGTTTAATGTAATGAACATTTGTTTGAGTTTTTGAGTCCCTTTTTGTGTCGTAATTTGTTTACGTCTTACCGCAGTTCCCCCTTGTCCGTACATTGTACTTGTTAGTGCTAAACAGTTCTTTAAGTTGGAAAGGAACTGTTAAGTTTTGTAAACAAGTACTATGTAGGGCTCCACCGAAGCAGTTGCTCTGCTGTTAAGTCAGTTTGCTGGGGATAAAGATTATATTATAATCTCAACTGCCTTGTTTTTATTTGTTTATTTTTTATTTGACATCGAGTAACAGTGGCTCTGAAGACAATTTAGATCGTCGGCCGACAGCAACGTATCAGATGCAGAATTTAGTACCGATAGCGAAAAAAATTGTTAACAAGCCGGAACTTAGTGGTGCCACAGAAGATTGGCCGATGTTTTCATCTGCCTTTGATCACCCATTGGCGCATGTTTGTACAGAAATTTTGAAATAGGTGTTGAAAGGTGATGCCCGGTAGTGCGTCAAGTCTCTGCTTATTCATCCAAATAATGTTCCCACTGTTATTGAGCAACTGAAATTCCAATGTGGTCGCCCGGAATTGCTGATAAGTACCAGTACGAGAAATTATGTCAAATGGGGGAGAATGCTTTGGATAAGCTGATACCGTTTGCTGTCAAGATGAGAAATATAGCCGCCTTTTTAGAAAATGCAAATGGACATCAGAATTTGTCAAACCCAACTTTGATGGAAGAGTTGGTGCAGAAGCTCCCCATGACCCGCCGTTTAGATTGGGCCCCAATATGCAGCAAATATACGCCAGTGGCCCACTGTAGTGGATTTTAGCAATTGGCTCCAAGGTGTAGGTAGTTTGGTACGGAGTATTCAGGCGACCAATGTAAATACCAATTGCTCAAACAACAGTGAGTCAAAAGAGAAAGTGGATGTTCAACGGAAAGAGATTCATTGTCCTCATTGCCGAGGACAACATAGAACATTTTAGTGTAAGAAATTTTTATCACTGAGTGTACAGAACAGATGGAGTGATGTTGACCGTAGCTGTGTTCGGGTGCAAACTATAATGCGTTAAAAATTTCTACAAATTATTACTATTTCTTACTTTTTACTGGTGAAATATTTGGCAGTAAGAATTTGCAAGTTCGAACACATGTTTTGTGTAAACAAACAAAATTAGGAAATAGAAAGAATATAAAATAAACAAATCAATGGAATTTTATTTTTTTTAAGAGAAATTAATTTTTAATGCTCTGTAATTAACCTTTAATTATTGATGTGTTAACATCTATACGCGCGCCTCTAGGGCAGTAAACTATAAATTTAATACATACACAAGTGTTAGGTTTGTAAGAGTAAATCATCGTTTGTTTGTTCGTTGCTTGGCAGTCGGTATTGAAAGTGATTATTGGGCGATTTTCATATAATTTTCCCACGCGATTTTCTCCGGAAATTCATAGCCGATTTTATTAATTTTTGGATTAAAAAGCTAGTGCGGGTTTCGACGAAGAGTTTAGGCCAAAAATTAAGGCGATCCGATATCGGCGAGCCGAGATTTAAGTGTTTTAATTTGGAGTATTAATTTGGAGTAATATTAAAAAAGTGTTTTATGTTGATCTTCGGTTTTGTCTTATCATCGTTTGTTTGTTCGTTGCTTGCAGTCGGTATTGAAAGTGATTATTGGGCGATTTTCATATAATTTTCCCACGCGATTTGCTCCGGAAATTCATAGCCGATTTTATTAATTTTTGGATTAAAAAGCTAGTGCGGGTTTCGACGAAGAGTTTAGGCCAAAAATTAAGGCGATCCGATATCGGCGAGCCGAGTTTGAAGTGTTTTAATGTGGAGTAATATTAAAAAAGTATTTTATGTTTATCTTCGGTTATATCGTACGAATATAAAATGTATGTATGTATGTATGTACAAGTGTCTGTTGCTTTGCATTCTTTGACTTTTGTGGGAATAAAACAAAAAGTATTGAGCAAGAAAATAATGACACATGTGCTTGCACTGGGTCTTTAAATAATTTTAAGTATTAATATTATTTAACTGTAACGTCATCATATGATTGAACGCTGTTTTTTATTTTCCAATGTAACATTTACGAATGTGTTCATAGAAATCGAACAGGTACCGTGTAGCAAAAAGGTGTTAACACATCGACCGTGAGTTCGAACACTCATTGGATTTTTTTTCTTTTAAAAAAGAAGACGGTTTTGGTGGTGTTTAATGTTTTATTCGAACTGCGGTTGTTGGTTCTTTCAATGTTTACATTGAAAATCTGCTGTTTTCGTATACAATTCTTATTTCTTGCAAGTTTTTACTTGATAATTTTTACTGGAAACGTTTTCGAACACACTTCGTGCTGACACTACTAAAATTTGCTAGTGTTTCCGATAATTTTCGATAATAATACGTATACTTTTCTCAATTTAATTGAATGTGTAATCGGAGAGTAAACGCGTATTGTCGGCGGATTTCTGGAGCTGAATTCAGACGATCGAATCGAGGCTCTGCTCCCGTTACCATTTGCTATTTTTTTGTTCACGTACTTTATTCAAACTTGGTCTCTGAAAGAGAATTTTTCGTTAATTTTGCTTAAACTGTCTTCGACTAGTTTTAAGTGAAGTTAAAATTATCAGATATATCTGAAGGAGTTATCAATAAAATATCGATTTTTGGTCAACACTGATAGATTTATCTGACTTCAATTCAAGCAAGACACCGCAATGTTTTTACTTTACCCAATTTGAGTCGAATGTGAGTGACTGATTTTCTTTCGCTTAGCTTTTCGTTCGAGATAGAGAAACAAGTTATTATTCTATCATGCTGAAAACATTTGTTATGCACACGGGCAAACGTACGTACATATACACACGTTTTACAAGCGTTTATGATTTTGTTTATTATAATTTTATTTCGTTTGTTCTCTTCGACATTTTTTCTCTCATTCTGTTTTATCGAAATCCGTCTTATAATCCGAACTCCACTTTACTATTGAAAAAAATTGGGCAAAATATAATATAGGCGGCGTACCGCCCACTAGTATTTAATCGGCTTCAAACTCTGTTCCAACCCTTTGTACCAGTGATGCCAACTTAGCTCTTTTGGGGCTAGATTTAGGTCTTTTCGACCCTGCAAAACGCGAAAAAATTTCATTGGCGCTTTTTTGCAAAAACGCGGAACATGCACGCGATTTGAGTGTTTATTTAGCCCTTTAGCCCGTTTTCTATACAACATCCATTTGCTAGAGAATTTCAAATTTGTTGGTTCTACCGTTTAACACCGTTGACTTTTTTTGTTCTATGTTTGTATTGGAAAGCAAACCCTTCTTTTAAGAAGTGGTTAAACCTCCAATGATCAGTCCAAGGCAATATGTATTTATTGCAACGTATGATTGCTGTAAAACACTTCGATATACGATCAAACTATTCTAGATCACAAAAATATATGAAACAAAAATATATGAAACTGGTACTCGTCAAATCTGGATTGGATCTATTGGAATGGATCTGTGGCTTAAAGAAACCACACGACAAAAAGTCTAAGTGGGCCAAATCGCACGGTGTCTGTGGCCAGTTGACGTCGCATCTGCGTGAGATAATTTTTTAATCGCACGCAGAATACCCGTTATGCAGCGGCAGCGTAGCACGTAGCGACATCCTGATGGAACCACAGATCGGTAGCGCTCTCCGTTGACGGACTACAATCCAGACCACACAATGGCATTCTGTACAGGCATTGCCACTTGGTAATGACTGACATTGGCCTAAATCCGGTGTTGATGTACCCATTTATTCTAAAATGAGTGCCGTCACGAGCAGCGTTGCCAGAAGAGAACACCCATTTTGATAATAAAGTTTTATCATTCGCACGTGTTGCTCGACGCTGGAACTTGCCATGGTGATTGTCTCTATTGTCGGAAATATACACGGGGACGGGAACTGTTAAAATCTGCCTGTCCCTATTGGAAATCCCTTATTTATTACGCGATTTAACGCTTTTGGGTTGTCCATTTTCGTTAGTTGGCGTGTTTCAGCACTTTTTAGGCACTTCGCGCTTCGTTCCTGCAGAGTTGGCATCACTGCTTTGTACTGTTTAGGTGCTGCATGTGTACAGTACAAATGTAAAAACATACTTCGTCGTTATACAACACTATTCAAAAGTCAATAGAAAAAATATCGGTAAATCTCAAAAATTAAAACACGTTTCGTGACAAAAGGAAACGATTAGTATTCAAAAAGTTTGCAAGTTTGTCTGCAATATGAGCCAAAACGGAAGTTGTAACAAATTACTAACGGTCACTGACCTTAAGTGTGAATTATTGGATATAGAAAAGAATTTGTCAAACTCGGTACGTTTTTTGAGATTTTTGGTGTACTATTTACGTTACTATTTCTTATTATTTAGAATATATCTTTACTTTCGAAGCTGTTAAAGGGGTTTTGTCGACTAACGGAACTTTTAGAGCAGAAAGAGCCGGGTATATTTCCTATAGTAATCACATGGTTTCGTCTATATTTGGTAAGCATTTTATTATACATACATATGTACTTATATATAAGACATGCACTTACTTGATCGCCAATACCAGGGTAGATTATCTAGGTCCGAGGCGTTAGCATTAGAAACTCCGTGGTTAAGTTCTCAAAATTAGCTGATTAATAAAAGCAAATATGTACATAAAATGTGAAAAGTATAATAAGCTTGTCTTGATATAACGTGTACCCTTGAATTAGCATATTGTTTGAAACTTTTTAATTTTATCAACAAACCAAATGTTAACAAAAGAATCGAAACTAAATTTGACGATTTACCCACGGAAAGGTAATTCTACAATGGTCAATACTTTTTCAGACTAAACCAAAATAAAACGCAATGAATAAATTGGAAGTTTATTTTGTTGTCCTCGAATAAAATACGTTTTTCCAAAAGTTTTTGGGAAGTTAAATTTTCTGCAATCTCAATTCTTTTCCTCGGGTTTATTTGACTAATTAATGCACGGCTAATTTATTATATGTATGTACGTCGATCATGATATGTACTTCAGCACAACACTCAACTAATAGTATCTGAACTGCCCCAGTTTAATTTTCCACTTCCGCTTGTATTTTACGTGCACTTTTGCCTCTATTATTAGACTCAATAACAATTTAATCACCGGAGATACTAAATCCGCGTATTCAGTTCTTACGAAATTTTCGTAAGAAATTTTGTCATTTATTGTGAGCGTCAAAAGAAAGTGTACACGTTTGTAAATATGTTTTAAAAATTATTTTAATGTTATATTTTCTAAACATGGTATTGGCTCTTTATCAATTTATGAAGATATAACAAAAACATAGTACAACTATAAAAATACATAAAACAAACATTGATTCATATTTGTCGCATCAAAAGAAACGTTACCTCTAAACGGAAAATGTTGTTGCGGAGAGTTACCATCTATAAGCGAGTTTTTTTTTACTTCCCGCTAAACTAATTTGTATGGGGAGCTGCTTAATGTCGCTTAATAGCTCTTATAAAGTGGTCGAAATATTAGTTCAGTAATGAATAAAAAACCAGGCCTAATATATCATTTATAATTCCTCTATGCACTCCATTTTATTTTTAACACGTGTGTTACTTTTGGTTGTTATAATCATAAAGGAAATAATAGATATAGCGCGCCCATTGTCAACTTTGTTCCTGTACTAGTGTCACTTTTATTTTTATTTTTGACGTAGAATACGTCTTACCTTACGGTATGAGGAGTCATGTCAGGTTTTTATTGTTGTAATCTTTATTTCATTGAATTTGAGGAAACGGCTAGATGCATTTTTTAAAATTTTTTTTGTAGGTAAATGAAGTTGTTATCTTTCGTTTGATATACATTTCATATTGGTTGATATATTTCTAGTATTTTAATTTCTCAAATGAAAATTGTTTAAACACATACACTCAAACATATGTGTGGTGTTTGGTTGAGTGTTTTTGGTTGCTCAACATTGCTTAGGAACATGTATCTAGTAAAAAGTGAAACGAACAGCAAGCTAATGTTGCTTGGCAACATGTATCTAGTAAAAAGTGAAACAAACAGTAAGCTAACGTAATAAAGCTTTTTTGCGAGAGCTTCAATAAAGCTGTTGTAACATTAATTTTGAATTGTAAAGCGTAAAGCTGTCGCACAACGCTCGAATGCTAATGCGAAGACTCGATAAGGTAAACCTTTTTTAATATTAGGGCGGCCCTCTCAACATTCGCAGAACTTATTTCAATAAAAATATTAATTAAAATACATAAATTAAATTAAGTTTAAAAAAATTGAACATAATATTTTTTTTTAAACGGACTTGAATCGGCCACGGACTGTCCTTGCAGGCTGTGTCAGAGACACGGCCATTAAGTTTAACGTAGAATACGCCATCCGATAAGACAGAAAACATATATAACAATAAATGATAAATAATATAAGCGAATGAATTTATTGTTATATATGTATGTTTTCTGTCTTACAACTGTCTGCTGTAATTTTTTTTATTTTATTTATTCATCTACATAACCGAGCCTCAAGGCCTTTCATGGTTACAAAATTTCTACAATAATTTCTGTAAACATATATAAAAAAACTTAAAGCTAATTATAACTAATTCTTCTTCACTATATTTTTAAGAGAAATTTGTTCGAATTAATTAGAAAAAATAAAAAAAAAGTTTAAATAATAAATGGAATTATGGGTAGCAGTTTCAACTACTAATCTAGTTTGCAATAAAAAAAGTTAAAAGAATCCATTATTCAAAAAATTCAAACATGCAGGCTGAGGGCCACCTGCATATTAAAGAGCTACTCATAAATTGTTCTTAAATTAAATATATAGAATAAATTGAGACAAAAAAAATATATATATTTTGGTAACAGTTTTTTTTAACAACAATCGTAACAACATGAAAACAATATATAAATTTTAAGCAGAAAACCCAATTAAGTAATCATATTTTAACCAAAAAGAAGTATAAATTCTTTGTGGTAATTAAGAAATTGCTATATTATATCTAGAGTACTAGAAAACGGAGCATAAATCAACATACAACACTACTAATTCTCAATTCTCAACCATAATTCTCATTGACGTTTATTCAAAATTGTGGGAAATATTTCTTAACGTAATTTAAACAAAATTTAAATGATTTTATACAATAGCATTTGTTTCTCCTATAAAAATCTATTTCAAAGTTATGAGGCCGGTGTTGGTATATCTATTAGAGAAAACAAGTAATATCGACCAAAGATGAACATGCCGGAACGCCGTTTTAATCTTAGTCGGTGGTGTCATGGCTTTGCAATCCGATTGCCATGAGATATTCTACGTTAAGTAACGTGTTGTATTCTTGTTTCGAAGTGATATTTTTATTGAAAATAATTTTTTATTTTGAAATTTTAGAATTTTAATGTCACAATTTTTGACTTTTGTTTTTGGGAACAAAAAATATCCCATTTATTGCTTTCAACGACATCTAGAAAATTACCAATTACACTAAAATTTTCCCAACACTTGTGCTTCGCCTATTGTTTCCCATATCTATGGTTATTCGCTCCACAAACTGCGTTATGGCACTCTATTTCAATCGAATTTATTTCGTAGATTTCTGACAGTTTGATTTGAAAACTCAGAACCATGGTTGAAATATGAGGTTGTGTTATAAGAACAGCTGATCGAAGTTTTTTCATGTCGTTATACAGAGTTCTGTCAAATTTTATCTAATTTGTTTGTTTATTTAATAAATACTTAACAGATTTAAAGAAATTCGATATAAATCCAGTTTGACCACATACTAATTTTGTTAAAAAAGAAATAACAACCTGATTAATTTCATCATGCTCAGAACTTTGGAAGAAAGTTTTTAATATTTCCCAATAAATTTTCGAGCGTAAAGCGACCCATTTTGAAAATTTCTAGCCTTCAACAAATAATCTGTCACTTCATGGATTTCAAATGGGTCATCGACTTCGAAATAATGGAAGGTTCAAGTTCCAAATTTTACATGTCCCACCCCATATTTATTTTATTCAACCTATCTCACACATATTTGACTCACCCAATTAGGCAAAATGATCGTTGAGTAAATATTCCTTTAAATGTTTTGTACTTCTTTTTGGAGCGTGAATACTAGTGGTCTTCATAAAAGCTCGAAAGAACCTCGTAAACTCGAAAACATCGTAAACGTGCGACTTGCACAAAAGTGGAAAGTTTTCGATGCAAATTTGCTGAGCAAACCTGGAAAAAGAAACGTGAAAACTTTTGACAATTCAATGTCAATATTTTTGTATTGAAAAATGCTGTATCTGCTGTATCTGTCTCTATATATGGTCGATCTGTTGAAGTTGTGGATAGTTTTGATTGTCTTGGTGTCATTCTTGATAGCAAACTTAAGTTTGAATTGCATGTCAATTCATTAACATCAAAAGTTAATTTTATTTTAAGGAAGTTATACAATCTTGATCTATCCCTTCCAAGGTTTGTTAAAATAAATTTGGTGCATGCTTTAATAATGCCGGTTTTCTTATATGGAATGGAGGTATACTCAGGAGCTTTGGGTTACGTATTGAGGAAGCTCCGCTTAGTCTTTAATAGAGTAATGAGATATATATATTCTGTTGGTTGGCATGCACATATTTCCAATTATGTGGATGAATTTTTAGGTTGTTCTTTTTCTAATTATATTAACATGAGAAGCTTGTTGCATCTTTATAAGATTAGCGTAACTAAAACTCCCTTGTTTTTGTTGAATATGATTGAATTTGGAAGATCGACAAGAAATAGACAAATTGTAATACCTAGGATATCATCTTGGATGGATCGTTCTTTCCTTGTTAGGGTGGCACGGTTGTACAACAACTTGCCCGGCACACTCAGGACATTTGATTGTTCTTTCCATACATTTAAAAGAAGACTTTACCAGTACATGATGTTAAATGCATGAAGAATTGCATATATTGGTAAAGTCTTCTTTTAATAATATGATTCAAAATACATAATTGATTATGGAATCCAAGACAGAAAATGACAACGGCAATGATCTGGTAATGGTGTCGGCCCATGCGAAATGTTGTGCTGAGTTGTCGCCGAATTATGAAGTACAGATAGATTTAGTCCTCTGCAAGCATTTCTCACTACCGCTGACTTTCCTAAGTCTAAGGAATTATTGTTCAAGTCTATCATGATAGTGGGTTTGGGTGCCCAACGCCAATATCAGATATGCACTTCTTATGTATTGATATCAACACTAGGTTAATATACAGTTCCCACTAATACGTCAACTACTTTTGCAATAAATTCACAAAATATGTATTAAGCCACATCATAGCATACGCTGCTTATTATAATGATATGTTTGATGTTCTATGGTATACAAAGCTCTACACCTTCAGCTCTTTCCTCTGGGCTATCAGATAGGTGGTAGATTTAATTACTTGGTTTATAGGATATGTGAGTTTTTTACCACGTCTTGCTAATTCCGGCAAACATCCAGTAAATCTCTGATTTCATTAGTCCTTGTTGATTTAACTTATGTTTATGACAGTTAGGTGAATAATTTTAAGATTGTTTAGTAACGCATGAAAATCGATGTGAACTAGTAGCACTACCCTATTCTAACCTCCATTTATATTTTTATTTTGTGTGCCATATGGGATATGATTAACTAATGTCACTAAACAAGATATTACAGCATCATTAGCGATTTTATTTTTTAAACTATTATTTACATCGTTTATTATTCAAGTTGTTATTCAATTTCAGTTATTATTAAATTTATGTCAGTTACAATTACATACATATATATGTAATAGTTTTGTTTCCGCACGTACTATTTTGCTGTTTTTGCTATTTTTCTATTTTGAATGAAATTTGATTAACGCAAATATAATTCAAAATTGCTATAATGGTGAAAACGGTAGAAGTGGTACGTGTTGAAACAAATATTATATTAATCTAGTTGGAACTATATTGAAGTTTTAAATTCGAGAGCATAATTCCTTTAATCTTACATGTAATCGTTAATAGTTTTTGAATTTTTAAATTCTTTAATCAGTATGCCATTTGAAATTAAATATAAGCTATTGTATGAAACTAGTATAGGCTTTAATGTGAAGATTTAATTTGAGGTATTATATTTTCTGATAGTTTTTATATTCTGATAGTTTTTTATATGCTTGAAGATATGTTTAGTAGAAATTTGTAACCACATATGGCCTTATGGGCTCGGTTATTGAAATAATTAAATAAATAAATAAATAAATAAAAAAGAGAGGGTTTTTGATTTATGTGAAAAAAATAAAATAATGGAATAGGTTAAGCATATACTTTTAATTTTACTTTGTTTATTTACTTTGTAAGCCTTTTTTGACAATTGCTGCATAGATACACTGAGCAACTTTATTTGGTGCCTCATGAAACGCTTTGGGGCAAACTTACGCAGAGCAAAAGTTCTAGGTTTTCCTGTTTGCATGAATACCACTACTGTTTTTTATGCTTTTCTGCTAACATACCACCTTTGTTGTCATTAGTTGTGGAACTTACATCTAAATCGGAGTTAGCAGATATCACTTCTATTGCCATTGGACAACTAATATCAGCAAATTATCGGCGAAATAATTCGTTGGCAAAGTCTTTTCTATCTGTCTGATGGAGTCTCTAATCATAGTGGGCATTAGGTGTGTAATTCTGCGGCGTTATACCAGTTTTGTAAAACCCGAATTCCCGGTTAATCGACTTGAAATAGCCGGCGAAACCGGTTCATCGAAAATATCAATTTAACTGACCGGAATTCGGTTAACCGGTTTCGGTTTTGAATACACTACTCAGTACCATGATAGGCTCCCATATCATTATGTACACGATGACAAATACTTAGCCTTATGAAACACATAACCTATCTAGTATTCTAATTCTGAAAACAGATCAATGTGTTGGTAATCATTTCACGGATTTAGGGTTCCCACTTTAATACTGCATTCACAATGCAGCACGATTTTCTCATTTGGAGATTTTGTGTAAATCAACAGCTGATTAGTGTACTGAAAAACGGAAGTTTGGTTAAACGAAATCTTCAAACACGATATTTCGATTTAAATGTGTTCAGGACTTAAATTTACAAAAAGATCGGTTCAAAATGTGAGTTCTCGTCAAATTCAAATTCTACCTACGGTATTCAAATTCTGGATGAAGGCTGGTGAAGTTCGTTCCTCCAAAATTGTTTTACCAAACATATTTTTTCAAAGCGGCATGTTCTAATTTCGTCCGTTTTTATTAGGTCTCGAAAGTAATCTCTAATTATGGTAAATTAAAAAAAAAGATTTAAATATTTATCCATTGAAGGAATTATGGTAAAAAAAATTGAAACCATATAAGGCCTAATGGCTCGGTTATGTATATGATGAGAAATAAATAAATAAAAAGTTCTCACCTCTACGTAATAAAATTCCAAAGAAAAGAGCTGGAATTAGGAACAGTTTGGCATACTTCAGGTTAAGCACAACAATTTTTTAAAGTTTTTGAAATCGGGATCAAAATGGCTGTAATGAGCCAGCAATTTCTGTTTATATAATCATAAAGTATTACAGAAAAATCTTAAAACAGAGCTAACAGGTTGGTTGCCATGTTGCCGTATCTAAAATACAGAGGGGATTAAAATCTTTTGGTATGAGATGCAGGTTTATCAATCTAAAATCCTTCTTTTATTTACGCGTATTGAAAACAAATTTTCTCTAAATCAACTCCGCTAAATCGAAATATGGAGCCCGAAACAGGTAATCAAATAATATTGTCAAAAACAATTATTAAAAGATGAACAATATTTCCAATATTTCAATGAGTGCCAATTTGAAAACGTTAATGATATCTTATTATGTAATTGCTTTCTACAGAAAATGTTAAATTTTCTAGTTGTCATATGTATTAGAGGACTATTAGAGCACTATTTCACGATGAATTTATTTCCTCAAGAAAATTCGTGAATTTTACGTTTGTTAGGCAAGAGGTATAGAGAAGTAAGACAGGAGGAAAAAGTATCATGAAATGCCCTGGCATTGTGTTTCGGAGAATTTAAGTAATTTTTTCATTAAATTTTATTTCGACTTTAATGGGTCATTACCACAATGTCTGGGTACAGTTATAATTTTTAAATTGTATATACTCTGACAACAAAAACTATTAGTTAGCCTTAACTGTAGGACAATTTGAGCTGTTGTTCCTCGATCTCGTAGGAAAGCTACCGTTCGTGTTATAGTCGAAAGAAAGTTGATTTACGTTCCACAATCTTGGCATTTCAAGTCACACGAAAACAGAAAATTGTTTAAAAATGCCAGCACGAATTGTAGTTCCTCTATTTCGAATGTGCTGTCATTTGGGAACAAACATAGAGTCAGTCGAACGAAAATTTCGACTTAGAGGAACCCAATTTGAGTCGAATGCAAGTAACTAACTTTCGTTCGCTTAGCGTTTGGTTCGAGATCGGGGAACAGGGCATTTAAGTCAGTAGACCAATTAAAAGCAAGTTGTAATACGCACAAATCTACTTAGAACAATGGAAAATTAAAATTATCCAAAACAAAACAATCAATATTATTTCCTTTTAAGAAATCACTTAAGACATAATGGGAAAAGTGATAGAATACACATTTGGTATAAAATTGTGTATTGCGATACATCTCCGCCTATCTTAGTTACCAAAGAAGCAACATTAAACAGTGATCTTTGCAGGTCTTCACAAACTGTTTTCAAATTTATGATCGTTGCAATAGTAAAATTCGTATACCTGCTTTGCTTTAATATGGGAATGATTTCAAAACTTAGGCTAAGATTCGGTATTACATTTTTATGTGTGACAAAGTATTAGATAATGAAGAATCATTAACCCAGTAATGATTTTTTTTTAGTTTTTTTATAAGTCCATATATATACATATAATTATTCATTACATTTTGTAGAAGATGCAGACTTCAATTGATCCAAAAAATAACAAACTATTGCAACAATATGAAAGAACTGTACCTACAGCAATATCATATATCATCGGTTGTTTACAATATAACTTAAAAGATGCTTCAAATTTCCATTACAATCTTTTGGAAATTATAGATGCATTGCTTCAAAACAGCAAACCAAATGTGGTCAAACAATGTGCAAACTTTACAAATGGCACAATGTAAGAATTATATTAATTTTTAAACTAAATATCACTTAAATAATATGTACATACACAAATCACACAGAGCCTGTATATGGAAACCAATTAGTTTTGTTGGAGATTTCAACACGCAGACGTTGGCGTTAAAGATATTTGCAAATCTGTTGAAGAGTCTCGATGACGAAAAACAAGAAGGTGAACTAAAAACCATCAAATGGTCTAATTTAAAACTGTTTAAGGACAAATTAAATAAAGTTATTGAAGGGACAAACCAAATGTATATCTATGAAAACGTAAGTATGCGTCAACAGCGTTTACACACAAAAATATATCGAAATACAAATAATTTACATTAATTTTAGGCTTGCCGTGAACTACTGAATAATTTCAATATGGAATTAACAAAAAATGCGTTAATATATTCGCTATACTGTAAATCATTAGTTGTCGGAAATAATTTCGAATTTTTTAAACCTTTGGTAAGTGTCAAATGTTTAACTAACTAGGTATTGCGAAGTGATATGTATAATATTGCATATAATACAATTCAAGATTATGGACAAATTTTGGATAGATATTAACTATCGACCACAAACTGTATCATTCAGAGGTCGGCACAAATGTATAATGAATTCAAATTTTGAGGATGTTGATGTTAATTTAAAGTGGACCAATATCAAATTGTAAGTACTCTGTCCAAATATCAAATAAAATAATATCATTTGTATATTACCAGGGAAAATGGTTGTTTATTCATTACTATTGACAAAACAGTAGAATCTAAACTGCCCGTTAACGTTTTCTCAACATTAAAAAAACACGATGCCATGAAAATATATCTGACAGAAAGTGAAGAAAACCGTTTGAGGGATAATGAGCATATGATGAAATACACAAACTTAATGGAAATTGGAAGCAATATTCAATATTACAAAGGTAGGTGTAACACTTATTAATAAGAATCTACTCTTTCCTTGTACGATTTTAACTTTCAAACTGGCCATCAATCCATTATCTGATAAAATTGCAAGATAAAAACAGAATTTGAAAATATCAAATCCTAATAAATATTAAATCAAAAAAAAATATATTTTACATTAGGGTGGCAATGAAATGTATGGAGGAAAACATATTTTCGAATTTTAATAAACCGTTAAAAATTGTTAAAAATTGCAAATTTTTTCAAATTAAAAATTGGAACCTTTTCCGTGGTGGGATATTACTCAAACTTTATCCAGTTTATATTCAGGTTAAACTAAATCAATGTGCAAATTTTTTTTCACATGCACCGAGGAATGAAGATTTTCTAGTGTATACGAATTTTCACCCAAAATGCCAAAATCCTAAAACTTTGACTAAAATGCGGCAGGGCTTAGAGTTGTCCGATTCGGCTCAAATTTTCACCAAGTCAGTATTAGACCATAAGGAACAAGAATCCGACTGGGGTGTATCTATCTGATTTTGTTCGTAACGTGAAGTGCTTAGATGTTATATTAGACGATACGTTGTCCCTCGATTAGCACATAGATGTTGTCATTAGTCGCACCAATTTTGCGCTCCGCCAATTATACAATACCGATTTAATATTGTAACACAAAATAAAGGAGAAACTCGTGCATGCGCTCAATATTCCCAACATATTATACTGTCTAGAGGTATTGGTTTGGTTTAGGACACGTGACAATAAGAGACAGTTTACAACTGCCTTATCATTACTACACTCGGATGATGGTTGTTGACCCATTGTGATGGCCCATATAATCTGAAAATAAAAATAGAAAAAGAGACGGGAGAAAAGAAAAGGGGACGAGCCCCAGTAATACTGGATATTTCGATAGATAGATAGACGTAGGACGAACAGAAAAACCTCTCAATTATATAAATATCTCCAGTTAATAAGCCCTGATCAATACGCACAATACCAGCTCAAGATGAGTATCCACATATGCAGGTCAAGGTTTACCATTCCAGATTACCAGTAGGGTAGTAAGAACAGTAAACCCGGCAGGGGGCCATTATACAAACCATCAGAAGATGGTTTCGTCTGCCCGCGCATAGAGATCAGGACATCTGCCTGAAACCATTCAAAGCAACGGCAACCTGGAGAGCTGAGCATATACAGAGAATGTACTCAATGTTCCCCACCTCCACTTCATCACCACAAGCACGGCAGTAATCAACCCCGTTCATAATGTTAGGCCTTCAATATCACAATGACTCTGACCAGCCAGGCAGGCAGCCATAGATGTAACAGATCGAGGGTTTTGCAGAGCCAATCAATCTCAAATCAACAGAAGTACATCCTATGTCCCTGAACGCACCAGAGTCTTAGCTTGCCGGGCACTACACTGTTCAAAATCCGCTTGCAATCCCTAATCAATTTGAATTTAGATGTATGTGACCTAATCGCACTGAGGGCTGGCTTACTGTGAACGCAGATGACGAATTCACCCGATGGATACTGTTGAGTTCGAAAAGAAAGAAACAAATTTTCTTGAGTCGCTCATTTTGTGTTTGTATTATTGATGTGTTAACATCTATACGCGCGCCTCTAGGGCAGTAAACTATCAAACTAATACATACGCAAGTGTTAGGTTTGTAAGAGTAAATCATCGTTTGTTTGTTCGTTGCTTGGCAGTCGGTATCGAAAGTGATTATTGGGCGATTTTCATATAATTTTCCCACGCGATTTTCTCCGGAAATTCATAGCCGATTTTATTAATTTTTGGATTAAAAAGCTAGTGCGGGTTTCGACGAAGAGTTTAGGCCAAAAATTAAGGCGATCTGAAATCGGCGAGCCGAGATTTAAGTGTTTTAATTTGGAGTATTAATTTGGAGTAATATTAAAAAAGTGTTTATGTTGATCAATCGGTTTTGTCTTATCATCGTTTGTTTGTTCGTTGCTTGGCAGTCGGTATTGAAAGTGATTATTGGGCGATTTTCATATAATTTTCCCACGCGATTTTCTCCGGAAATTCATAGCCGATTTTATTAATTTTTGGATTAAAAAGCTAGTGCGGGTTTCGACGAAGAGTTTAGGCCAAAAATTAAGGCGATCCGATATCGGCGAGCCGAGATTGAAGTGTTTTAATTTGGAGTATTAATTTGGAGTAATATTAAAAAAGTATTTTATGTTGATCTTCGGTTATATCGTACGAATATAACAATGTATGTATGTATGTACAAGTGTCTGTTGCTTTGCATTCTTTGACTTTTGTGGGAATAAAACAAAAAGTATTGAGCAAGAAAATAATGACACATGTGCTTGCACTGGGTCTTTAAATAATTTTAAGTATTAATATTATTTAACTGTAACGTCATCATATGATTGAACGCTGTTTTCTATTTTCCAATGTAACATTTACGAATGTGTTCATAGAAATCGAACAGGTACCGTGTAGCAAAAAGGTGTTAACACATCGCCCGTGAGTTCGAACACTCATTGGATTTTTTTTAAACACCCGCTTATACTCTCGTAGCGCTTAAAAACAATTTTTCCCTTTCGTTTTTAAAATCGAACTGATATTCCTCTTTCCTTCGTTGCCCGTCTTAGGTTCTTGTTTTGCACAGAAAAGAAGTTACTGCCGTTAATTAGCAACGTACCAAAGGGTTACGTACTTACATATACACATGTATGTATGTATGTACACATGACGGATTGGGCAAACAAACAAAAGGGCAACGAAGGAATAACAAATAAGCACTGATCATAACAAGAGAGTAATGACTACATAAACGAGTTAGAATTTGGTAAATAGTTAAATTGTAACATACAGTACTGTGCAAATAAATAGGTACTGAAATTGAAATATAAATTAAATATTTATGTTGATTGAACTAATTCAAATAAAATAGTGTCGGCGGCAACAGATACAAGCACGAGTCTATTACTATTACACGATTACTATCGAATTTAAAACTTCAATATAGGTACTATTTTTACTGCTTTTACAATTTTTCCAATTTTGAAAGAAATTTGTGGCATTTAGCCATAGAAAAACTAAACAAATTTCTTTCAAAATTGGAAACATAGTAAAAGTTGTACGTGCGAGAACAAACATAGAGTAATGTCATATAGAGCTACCATTCATCACATCTGACTTTTCCTTTCACAGTATTCGTGGTGCGGTCGGTGTGATAGAGAGTTATTTGACGTAAATTGACTTACACCCATAGACCAATACATCCATAGATACTTTTATTCGCTCAATAAATTAAACATCATGGGTACGGTGGAAAGTAAACATTGGATGGTGAACAACATGGGTTCAATAATACATATCAGATAGAGGCAATAGTAAACAACGTTCAACAAAGGAACAACAACCGAATTTCGTGTTTTTCAACAAAAAAAGTGCAAAATACATTTAAATTTTTCAGTTCTACACCAAAACGACATGAAAAAGTTAAGTGAACATATTTTCCTCATTTCCACAAACCTACGACGAAGAGTGTGGAATGAAACGCCAGATGAGATAATAATGTATGTATTGGTCTATACTTACACCAGGTGGAATTACAAAAATTGTTGACTTAAATTTTTCATGTCGTTTTGATGGAAAACTGAAACCACCGTCGGTGGTGCACTAGTAGTGGGCGCGGCTCTTGTGCATGAGATCCCGGGTTCGATCCCTGCTCTGACCACCTTAAAATTTCTTTCGACGGCGGTCACCTCGCTTAGTGACGGCGACACTATCGAATATTAAGCCATGAAAAAGCTTCTCAAAATACCGTTCGGAACCGGAATAAAACTGTAGTTCCCAAACAATGAGTGTAAAACTAGAACTCGCACAGCTCACTGTTTGTGAGAAGCTCTCCCTAATCCCTACATGGGATGTAACGGGAAACCATTTTATATATTTGTGTTGTATTTACAAAAAAATTTTAACGCACATAATGAAATGCCGTTGCTGCTTTATTGTTTGGTGGTTTGAGCCATTGCCTAACTCTATCTGATATTATGAAAGCAATACTTTCCAACATTAAACCGCCCATCTGCAGCACATCAAAAGTCATCAATTTACTGAGAGAGCTCGCTACTCTATACGTCATACTCTATGGGAACGAAGCTATAGACATCAGCTTACATATGAATTGCAGCTGAAAAAAAAAAATAATTATAACCTAAAAATTAATGTGACTTAGGGTGAGTTTCACACTCGTCATTTAAAAGCTCAATATGAAAACTCGCAGGAAATTTTCATATTAAATGGCATATAAATGACAAACATCGGGCATTTAATGCAATTTAAATGCAGAATTTTCAACTGTGAAACTCAGCATTAAAGATTTAATTAATAATTTAAAAAATTACTTATGATGCTATAATATCTTGTAGGGTGACAATAGTTTTTCATTCCTTATATGGCACAATAAATCAAAATAAAAGTTAAACGCAGATTAAAATAATAAGTCTGTTCGCGTACTGGATAATTTGTACAAATTTGTACAAATTATTACTATTTCTTACTTGATAGTGTTCGTTTACACTAAAAAGCCAGTAACGAGAGAGCAAGAGAGAGATTATTTTGACAGTTCGATGATAGAGAACTTGCAAGTTTTTACTGGAGAAATTTTTGCGAGTAAGAATTTGCAAGTAATAACATATGTTTTGAACAGAAAGAAATTTAACAATGGCAGATGTAAGTACGAAAAATAACTTTTATTAACATTTTATTGGAATTTCTTCATAAAATAGATTCCCAACAAAGTGTAGTGTGATCGTGGAGTTCACTTTGTTGAAATTTATTAACCTGTAAGTTTGGACGTCGGAATAACAATAGGTCTGTCTGCGTACTTTTCCAGTAGCAAATACTCAGTAACTTTTTTTGGGAGAGTAAGAACAATTTTACTCTCTCGGTTGAAAATATATCAAAAAGTACGCAGACAGCATCCAGTGAAATCTTGCAAGAAAACAGCTGATCGGTGTGTAAACAATTGAAATAACAAAGCAAAAGAATTTTAGCATATGTGTCGCACGGTCGCACTGTATATTTGCACGTTTCTAGCATGAAGTAAAATGTTTTGTTTATTATAATTTATTATAAACGTCAAAAATCAACACAATTCTAACTACTTACCTCTGCCATTGTTAAATTTAAATTTTTATTTTCATTTCACAAAAATTATTTCATTCAAACAGTAAACAAAAACAGCTGTTCAAACTAGTTGCAAAATCTTGCAAGATGAAATTTCTCCTGCAACATTTTGCAAGTTCTCTAACTTCCAACTGTCAGATTTGGAGTACGCAGACAACATTTTGCAAGATTTTGCAACATTTTGCACAAAATGATGCAAAATACGTGTTTTACTGGATGTCGTTCGCGTACTTTTTCTGATATTTTTTTACTGAGAAAGCCAAATCATTCTTACTCTCCGAAAACTAGTTACTTGATAATTTTTACTGGGAAAGTACGCGAACAGACTTAATGTAATGTTACTAGTTCATGTCGATTTTTATGCATTTCGAAGCAATCTCAATAGTATTCACTTCACTGCTACAATCATAAGCTAAAGAAAAGGCCCACAACGATTAATGGAACCAGAAATTTATTGGAATGTTGCAATAAGTAGTTTGCTGGAACTAGCAAGACGTGGTCGAAACCCTATATATTTTCTAAACCAAATAATTAAATAGGTTATGTCAGTCATAAAGTGAGAGTTGCAGGCGTAGATTTTTGTATAAGTACACCTTAGAACATTAGACACAGTTATAACACGCGGCGGAGGCTATGATGTGGCTGAATGGATATTTTTTGAATTGAAAAAGTTGTTGAAGTATTACGAACTGTATAGTAACCTAGTGTTGATATCAATACTTAATAAGTGCTGATTTGACATTGGTGTTGGGCGTCCTAATGCCACAATCATGGTAGAATCAAATAATAATTTATTTGACTTAGGAAAGTCAGCGGTAGTGAGAAATGTTTGCAGAAGATGGCACTTATCTACTGTCTGAATGCAACTTTCAGAATGTTTATAGTACGGATAATGTTCATGAAAGGTTATCCACACACAAAACAATTTAGTGGTAATATTGCCTACAAACAATGTTAGCGTGGGTAAAATAGAATTAGCGTTTACAAATTTTCATTGGTAATTTTTATTTTCGAAAAATTACCTATAATTATTGCGGATTTAGCTTTCTCACATTGACAATTCAGCCCTTTCTGAAAAGAAAATTTACCCATAAATTTCGATTGAAACAGCAGTGAGTAGTTTTCAATATTAACCTTTGTCATAGGTTAATAATAACACTAGTCAACAGTCAAAATGTACTCCGGATGCCATAATTTTTTCTGTGTAGATAACCTTGACATGAGCTCGAAAAACGCAATAAAACTTCTTTTTTTCGTTTGGTTTTTTTTTGTTTTTTTTTTAAATTTTAAAAATTTTTTTTTGGTTAATTTGTTTTTGTATGGAAAATTGTTTCAGCAACTAACAAATCTCGTCAAAATATATACTAAATGGATGACAGTAGACCCCAAAACATAAATAATGTGCGTCTTCATTCATCGGCTAGCTACAGCGGTCGTAATCGGTTGTTGAATCAGGAATTTTACAAAATTTTACCGAAAATTTACAAGTGAAGCCCTTAAAGCATCTAAAAAAATATTAATTCACAGAGTGCATTTTTTTTTTGTATTTTATACGCAATGTGGCAGGTTTTAGAAATCAAACAAGCTACTTTTTAAGAAAATCCATCAATTAATAATGAAGTTGTGAATTTTTTCGCTAAAGCCCTCAGAATCTACTTTTTAGTTCGAACATTGCATTTTACCTTTGAAATTATCTCACTAGTCAACCAAATGAAAAAATGTAATGTACTTTTAATGAAGTATTTTTTTCTGTGTAGATAACCTTCAGATGAGCTCGAAAAATACAACAAAAACTTTGTCTATGGTAAGGTTTTTTCTTTTTTATTACAAAAAAATTAAAATTTGTTGGGTGACAAAAATATATGACTTTAAATTAAAAAACAATTCGATATATGTACAAGAAATTATCCTACGGATATCAACACTAATTAATTATAAAAAAGTTTTAAAAAAAAATATCTAAACACAAAAATAAAAAAACAGCAGACAATTGTCCGAGGCCTTCGGCCACGGACTGTCCCTGCAGGCTGTGTCAGAGACACGGCCATTAAGTTTTACGTAGAATACGCCATCCGATAAGACAGAAAACATATATAACAATAAATGATAAATAACATAAGCAAATGAATTTATTTATTTGATAGTTAATTTTTTGTTGTTGTTGTTGCTTTCTTGTATTTCGTGTAGGTGCCATTTTGATTAGGAGTTTTTATTTTAATTTACTAAACGTCAACTGTCAGCTGTTGTCAAACAGCATTGTTATTTTGCTTACTTGGCAGCACTTTCATTTAACATAAAAATGTATGAATTAATTTTTTCATATATTTTTTATAATTATATATCCATGTTAAATTCAAATTCACATTTAACATTTTGTTTCACTTAAATACATAAGTAAATATACGAAATTTCAATATTTCATCAATCAAAACAACAGCCGAAGGTTTGTGTCCACACTGAAACAGCAGCATAGTTTGTGTTCACGCTACAAACTCAAACACTCAACCAAACACCACACATATGTTTGAGTGTATGTGTTTAAACAATTTTCATTTGAGAAATTTAAATATTAGGAAGATATCAACCAATATGAAATGTATATCAAACGAAAGATAACATCTTCATTTACCTACAAAAAAATTTTTAAAAAAAGTTATCTCGCCGTTTCCTTATAATCAATGAAATAAAGATTACAACAATAACAATCTGACATGACTCCCTATACCATAAGGTAAGACGTATTCTAGGCCACAAGCTTGAAATTAAAAATAATTATGTGCTTTTGTCTTTCTTTTATATTGTTGTGGGTCTGTTTCTCTTATCAGGAACCAGATATAGTCCCCCATCATAGCTTCGTTCCAAAATCCTTGGTATCGGGGCTCTATTTCTTTCATTTGCTGATGAAAACGCTCGCCATGATCGTCACTCAAATCGCCCAGGTTGTCCGGAAAGAAGTCCAAGTGCGAGTGTAGAAAATGTATCTTAAGCGACATATTTGCTCCAATTTTTTTATAATTTTGGAGTAGTTGTTTAATTTGAGCTTTTGTTGTTTCCAAGAAATCCGGAAACAATTTGCCGAAATGAGTTCCAAGCTGCAGCTTCATTTGGTGATAAAATGTGCTCAAACTGTTAGTCTTGCAACAACTTTTTAATTTGCGGGCCGTCGAAAACGCCTTCCTTAATCTTTGCCGACGAAAGGTGAGGAAAAATGGTTTTTAAATAGGCGAACGCTTCACCATCTCTGTTGAGAGCTTTCACGAAGTTTTTTATGAGTCCGAGCTTTATGTGAAGAGGTGGGAGAAAAACATTTTCATTTTTTATGAGTGGTGTATATTTCACGTTGTCGCTGCCGGGGATGAAGTTAATTTGTTCTGTCCAACTCCTCCTGGTGTAATGATGTTGACGATCGCGGCTGTCCCAAAGGCAGAGACAACAACAGTACTTTGTGAATCCACCTTGTAATCCACAAAGGATACCGATAACCTTAAGGTCGGCACAAACTTTCCAATCGTGCCTCTTATAGTTAAGGCACTTTAGTAGATTGTCCATGACTTCGTATGTTTCCTTGGTGTCAACGGCATGAGCAATTGGAATCGAGGGTTTCTTGTTGCCGTTGTGCAGTAAAATTGCTTTAAGGCTCTGCTTGTTGCTGTCGATGAAAAGACGCCACTCTCCTGGATCGTAAGAGTACCCGACTTCACCAAATAACCCGCGAAAGTCCTTACAAAAACAGATGTTGCCTTTTTTTGTGTAGTACCTTGCGTATGGTTCATGACGCTTCCAGTAGATTGTTGTCACCACACCAGGAGCCAAGAAACCGAACTGTTTCATGCGCGATGCATGCAACTCTGCATCTTCCTTGGAGAGTTTCAGTTCTCTAACCCAATCGTTCAGTTCTGCTTGCGAACTTAAGCGTTGACCTCCATGCAATGTATATGTTGACTCGCATTCTGATGTGGTTTCTACTGTCTCCGGATCTGATGTTGGATCTATCGCCTCATTATTAGATGCCCATCTTGAAACGGACGGTTGCGGGTCCACTGGTTCTTCGGAAAATGGCACTGGAAAAGTCACTGTTGAAACAGCAGCGTAAGTCCATCGTATACTTTTTCCCACGCCGGGTTTTTTGCTAAGACAGAAGTAGCAATCTGTTACATGGCAAAGCGGTTCTCTCCAAAGCATTGGCATGATGATTCTTGGCTGTCGTCTGAAAGAATTTCAATAATAAGTTATATATGTTCTTGAATTTCGTAATCTACACTTACCTTGAGTCAGCTAGCTGTACGTAGCACCTTGGACATAGAGCACTTGGTGTCCACCGCTCATCTATATTTGAGACCTGTAAATTGAAGCTCTCTTCAAATGAATCTCTCAATTTAGATGGAAACCAACGCTTGTTTTTTTTAGAAACGTATTCTCCGCACATGTAACAAAAATTACTTGGATTGGTATTGCATTCAAATCATCGCGAACGATTGCTCAATTTGAGGTTACTTGTGAAAGTAAGTGATATTTGTCAATGTTCATCCTTAAATACCTAAAATAAAATCAGGCGCAACAGGTAGTGGTTAAGGTAGTTGCAGAGGTAGCATTGTTGCGTAGTGACATTACTACCTTCCGTTATTATTTTGTAAACATACCCAAGTGCAATATCTATAAGTGATACATACCAGCAAAGGTGCGCATACATTGAGCCATCCCTCACTGCGATTGTTGAATTTTTCAAGCTCATCTGAAGGTTATCTACACAGAAAAAAATACTTCATTAGAAGTACATGACATTTTTTCATTTGGTTGACTAGTGAGATAATTTCAAAGGTAAAATGCAATGTTCGAACTAAAAAGTAGATTCTGAGGGCTTTAGCGAAAAAATTCACAACTTCATTATTAATTGATGGATTTTCTTAAAAAGTAGCTTGTTTGATTTCTAAAACCTGCCACATTGCGTATAAAATACAAAAAAAATGCACTCTGTGAATTAATATTTTTTTAAAATGCTTTAAGGGGCTTTCACTTGTAAATTTTCGGTAAAATTTTGTAAAATTCCTGATTCAACAACCGATTACGACCGCTGTAGCTAGCCGATGAATGAAGACGCACATTATTTATGTTTTGGGGTCTACTACCATCCATTTAGTATACATTTTGACGAGATTTGTTAGTTGCTGAAACAATTTTTCATACAAAAACAAATTAACCAAAAAAAAATTTTTAAAATTTAAAAAAAAAAACAACGAAAAAAAAAATTTTATTGCGTTTTTCGAGCTCATGTCAAGGTTATCTACACAGAAAAAATTATCGCATCCGGAGTTGCTGAATTGTCCTTTGCATATTTTCTCATAAAAATAAAGATTCGCTTTTTAAGTGGTCAATGTATTTATTTAATTTAAAATAAGTTTTAAATGTGTAATAATATGGAACAGTACGTATATTATTACAATAATTATATGGTTACCGTCTAAATTTCTTAAGAAATTTCACATTTGATGGTGTGTGGACCAATGGAACCCAAATTACTGGCCACTGTTGATATTTATTTATTTATTTATTTTAATTTTAAACCTTTCGGCCAATTCAAATAAATTACAAAAGACCTACTCCATTTATAACACACATTATATGTTTTCATTAAATAAGAAATTATATAACAATTAGTTAGTTAGTACGAAAAGAGGTGCGTGGTGTTGAGTGTTCAGAAGGAGCACTCTAAACCTTCCCATGTCAGTAAGACATACACTTAAGCCGCTAAGTTCGACCTGTTGTGCGCTCTAAGTTTATCCTACTACTTCACTATGTCCCTTATAGGAATTCGGTGCTATTCACGAAATTCCTTAGTTTGTTCCAATCCATACCCACAAGTTTGGTCATGTCCGGTATCGTACTATCCGAAAGATATCTGGATCTAGCTTGTGTGAAGGCCGGGCAGTGGCATAACGTCTCATCGTCCTCCATGCATGCCCTGCACTCACTGTTCGCCACTAGTCCAATACGGTACAGGTGGGCTCGTAATCCCGAATGCCCCGTTAAGACTCCCATCATTTTGCCCATTTCGGCTTTTCCTAGTTTCAGCAAACCTTTTGTCCTCGATCCATCTGGGTCTCCCCATAGGATCTTTGTCATCCTGCCTACTGATTCCCGGTTCCACTGGGCTATATGTGCCGACTCCGCCCATTTATTTAACTCAGCCTTCGTCACCCCAAAGGGTTTCGCTCCATCTAGGCTCACCGTTTGGAGTTCCCTGGCTTTCTTTGCCAGGAGGTTCGCTCTCTCGTTGCCGAATACCCCGCTGTGCCCCGGCACTCAGATGATGTTGAGTCTGACGTGCATAGAGTAGTCGTTTATCACCTTCTTACAGTCAAGGACCGTTCTAGATTTTACAGTTTCTGATGATATTGCCTTTATTGCCATTTGGCTATCCGTGAATATATTTGCCTCGGCTGGGATTGTATTATCGCCGAGCCATTTGATACACTCCGTAATCGCCCGAACTTCCGCCTGAAAGTTCGTATTATGATCCGGGAGGCGTAGGTGGGATTCGGTTGCTGGATTTTCAATAAAGAATCCTAGACCCGTTTTTTCTCCTAGCTTTGAGCCATCCGTGTAGCAGTAAGTCCCATTTGGCATTGGTGTCAGGGTCCCATTCTGCCAGGCGTCTCTAGTTGGCGTTAGGGTCACGCAGTTCGCCTTAACCCTTATCTCGGGTATTCGGTCAGATTCACTCGTATCTTGAGTGTACCCGACTAAGGCCCCAGTTATCCGTTGGTGTTTTGACGTGAGATCCCTGTTGATCCATTCACCTGTAGCTTGTAGGCGTTTTGCCGCAAGGGCAGCCTCGTATTTGATTCTAATCTCGATTGGCTGGATACATAAAATAGTCTCCATGGCTCTTGTCGAGGTTGTCCTTATTGCACCGCTGATACCAATGCAGCACATTCTCTGAACCCTCTGCAGTGTTGCGATGTTACATTTCCTCTCAACTGCCGTCCACCATACTACAGAAGCATATGTTAGTACAGGCCTGATTACGCTTCTGTAGAGCCAGTGTGTCATAGTCGGTTTGAGGCCCCATTTGGACCCTATAGCCCTTCTGCATAGCGACCAGCATCTGTAGGCCTTATTAGCCCTTTCCTCTATGTGGTGCTTCCAATTCAGTTTCCGATCTAGGATTTTAACCTTATCGGATATTTTAACCTTATCGGATATTTTAATCGTCTTTCCCAAGAATCGTGGCTCTTCATAATCTGAGATTTTCGTCTTCCTTGTGAATAGACATATTTCCGTTTTGTCCGGGTTTACATTTAAGCCCCTTGGCTGTGCCCATTCATACGCTATACTCAGTGCCCTCTCGGCCTCTCTGCATAATTGGTTTGGGTTCTTTCCCTTAAGAAGTATTATAACGTCATCTGCGTAGCAGATTGGTTTAAGTCCCTCGTCGGTAAGTTTCCTTAGGAGACTGTGTATAGTGAGGACCCATAGGAGTGGTGATATAATCCCTCCCTGTGGGGTTCCTCGTTGTACTCTGTCTCTAATATTTACATCATGGGAACCACAGCTTATCCATCTATTCCTTAGCATATGGTTGATCCAGTCTTTTAATGCCCGGTCCACCATAAACTGGTCTAAGGATTGGATAAGTGTTTCGGTCCGGACATTATTGAACGCTCCCTCAATGTCTATGCATACAGCGAGTGTGTATAGTTTGTCATTGAGATTTTGTGATACGTATCTTAATTTACAAACGTAAATATTTTTCGAATTACTACCTATTAAGTATCGTATTAATTACCAACCAAATAGGTGAAGTGACGGTGTATAACACAACTACTGGCGATTGTGATACATGAAATTTTTTGTATTTCTACTGGAATAAAATATCACTTTTCATTAATAAATATTGCTTTAGATAAATGCTTTCATTGGGATGAATATAGAAAGAGTCAATCTTTTTAAATTGTCTATCCCAAATTCACATATTTTGAAAAGTAAACAAGAATATAAATGAATAATGCCAAAATCCATTGAAATATTTTCACGTCACTTAGTGATTTTATCGACTAGCCTTTAACCCACGTATTCAAAACGAAAAGTTTGTAGATGGATATATGTGTGCTCTGATCAATCAGTGTTTAACTAGAATGGTTTCTAGGCTTATATAAGAGTTGATTTATAACAGTTTGGAATCTTCTGCCTAACTATAACAGGAGCATGTCTGCAATAGCCTAAATTAACCCTGAGAGCTATGATTGTTGTTAGTAAACTGATAGCTATTCGTCCAAAATTAGTATGAATTTGTTCGCGTCGTAGATACCCGTTGGGAACAGTTTAGTTGAATTTATGAGTACAAAATCGTTAGTTGGGGGTAATGTTGATCTATGTGGTAGCTATCATTTCAATAAAATAAAAATTTTTCGAAATATATAATATTTTTGAGCAGATCTAAATATAATATTCTTAACTAAAGTTAAATTTTACTATTTATTTAAAATATCAGCCCAATCACCTGAAACAAATAAGGCTAATAACACTGAAAAAGTAAATAATTCGCCGGTAACACCTTTAACATCTCGAAGCAATACCACCAAAACCGCTAAGCATTATTTATTAAGACAGCAAACTCCTAAAAGAAAATTTTTCAGTTATTTGGAGGAAACTAATAAGTTACAAAAGCAAACAAAAAAGAAATCTGCAAATAAAAAACCCAGGTAAATTTTCACTAATAATAATAATTTGTATTTATTACATAATAGAAAAAAATATTTTAAAAGGATATTAAAACCGAGATGTAGCAGGAAATCAGTTTGTAAAGTTGTTCCTGTTGTTGTCGATTTAACCAAAACACCGGAATTACAGGCATCCGAAACTAATCATCGTCAGCCAAGAGGACGTATTACAAATATGGAACAGCATATAATTGATGGAAATGAATGCCGAATAAGTGATAAACAATGTTTAATAATACTGAAAAATGTTAGTAATTCTACTAACAAACCAGAAACATATAACTATCACAATGACAGTGATGCGGAACCATGTCAATCCTACCGTTGCTTTAAAACACGTTCTATATCATCGTGCAGTGATAGTCCTAATTTTGCAAAAAACACTCGCACAGAAAAACGTAATGAGGATGAAATAAAACTAAATGAACAACCTTCTGCGATATGTCTCCCGAAAGAAAGTAATGCGTGTAACGTAACTAATGAAAATAATGTAAGTGAATATCGATCTAGATAGTATAAAGAACGTCCTTAGTAATAAAATATCTTCAGAATTTAGGGAATTCTATGCAATTATCAAGACCTCGAAATAACAGTAAACGTAAATTACTATCTCAGGTAAATATAACAATTCCTTAATATATCCTGTATACTACGACATTTTACTTCATATTTATAATACTTTTTTAGAATATTTTTGATCAAATAAAGGAAGATGATAGCGCCACCACTCGACCTATCAAAATATTAAGAAAAAATTCTATATCAAATAATGAAACTTGTATATCATTAGACCATATTAGTAAAAATGAACACGAAGAAAATCACACAGAATGTGATGGGCTGCGATTTTCAGAGAACATTAATATGTGTTCAACACCTGTGTTTTCACCAATATCATTTCCTAAGACACCAACATCAACGAACACTATGAATATATCAGACATTTATAATACACCAAACGTTATGAACACCGGCTACCATTTTTTAGTGGAGAAACCCCGAACTGAGAATGAAATTGCAGATCACTTTTTGTTCGGGGCTGACAACCAAGAGGATACCAGCTCCAAATTTAATAAGGGAAATCGAGAAATTGAGGAAATAATTGAATCATCTGAATGTAGATATGAAACAAGTTCTCAAACTTCAAACATGAAGGGCTGTGTAATATATAGAAAGCGTTTGGACAGTGATGATAGCGACAGTGATTGGAAGTCACCCAGGAGTGCAGTGCATATAAGCAAACAACCAGACTTTCCCGCGTCGCCACCATTAAATCAGACTTCTCCACATAAAGGAATTTGCTTAAACGAGTTAGAAAAAAATTATTTAATCACTAAGACTAAATACCAGGTAACACCGTTTGGGTGTGTGGAACAGCGCTCCCAATTTAACACCGAAAATACTGTTATATTTAACACTCACTTCACATCAGCATTAATTAACAAAGAAAATCATATTCAAAAACATTTTGCATTATCTCTGCAAAGCTTAAACTCTATATTCTCGAAATTCGACATGAACCACAATGAAAGTAGCTGTAATTCAATAAGACGATCAGTTATTGGCTTGAAAACTTCAGATAATAAAATGACAGCAAAATACCCACAAACATGTGGATCTAAATTAAATAACAACGACGAATTAATAAAACAAGCTGCTATAACGCAGAGTAGTAATCAAGTCAAAACTACTATAACACAGAGGGTGAATGAAGTCAAAACTACTATAACTCAAGCAAACAATGCTTTAGGAAATAATAACAATGATTATTTAAAAAACAATTGTGATTCGCGACAATCCTTTCAGGATACCATGAACCAAGGTATGTTAGTTAATATGTATATACCATATCGAATTGAAAATATAATGTATTCAATTTTATTTAAGAAACTGGTATACGTCCCGAAATCCAACCTGACCAGCAATGTTTGAGTGCTGATTTCGATTACATGGAATATAAAGATAATTCAGAGAATAGTAGAGCGTTTGCTGCATATTGTCCAATGTCCAAAAAATTTGAACTTTTTAACAAAGGTAACGTAATTTCAAATTCAGAGCATGTTCTGGTTCGAATTATTATTTTTTTTAAAATATTTTCTATGACATTTTAAAACCAGATTCTAGCAAATAACTTACAACACAAATTTACACATCCCGATAGTTTGCTTTACACGTTTAGCATGTTTTAGATTTTTTACCTGGTTCTTTCAGTATTAGTATCTGAAAAGAATTGTAAAATTAAGTATTTACTATAGTCAGTTTTATTTCTAATTTATTTATTCAATATTTCGGTCCCGATCGACAATCATCTTCAGGAATGCTAAGGACATACATATAATATTTACAACGTATAAACATTGAAAAGCATTTTAAAAACTTACGATAAATGAGCAAAAGAAAATACAAAAGGTTTAGAAAAATATTATCGATTCGGTATTGGCAATAGGTCTGTCTGGGTACTTTTCCAGTAAGAAATATCCAGTAACTTTTTTGGGAGAGTAAAAAAAATTTACTCTCTCAGTAGAAAATATCACAAAAAGTACACAGACGACATCCAGTAAAAACTTGCAAGAAATTAAAATCAGCTGGTTCGTAAACAGCTGATTGCAGTGTAAACAACTTAAAAGCCAACAAAAGTACTGAATTGAAAATGAGTAGCGATAGACAACTCGATGTGCAGTGCTCGCCAGGAACATTTAAGAGGGTTCAAGATGGTAAGTATAATGATGTTACAAATTAAATATTTGGAAATATATTTTTCCGTTGCAGATGAACAATACAGGCAAGCTGTAGCACTTCAAATGGCAGGGACAGAAAGCTACGACGCAATTGTCTTTTCCCCAAACGAAAATGCAACAACATTTTATTTATAATAATTGCATATAAACGTTAAAAAACAAAACAATTCTCAAAATACTTACTTCTGCCATTGTTCAATTTCAACTTTATTTTGTTTGTTTACATAAAACATATGATTCTTACCATGGTACAAAGAAATGGTAGAAGCACTAGCCCAGCTGATTTGAACTTTTTTCTGGACTGAGTGTGAGTAAGTTTTTCTCTTATGTCAAAGTTTGTTTACATTTGTTTATCAGCAACCCCCGTTCGCCAGCAACTGCTGTTTTTGAAATATTTCTCTGCAAAAATTACATAGAAACGTTTTAATTTTCACACTTACACACTTTCAATATATCAAATAACACTCGGTCAATTTCAAAATGGCACTTTTTGCAAATTTGTTTACATTTTCTTTCAGCTGACTTGACACAACACAGACACTGAGCAAAAACAAAATGCCTGTTGTTTTTGGCTTGTTGTATTTGTTGTCGTACTGCATCTACCATTATATTTCTACCATGATTCTTACTGGCAAAAATTTCTCCAGTAAAAACTTGTAAGTTCTCTATCATCGAACTGTCAAAATAGACTCTCTTACTCTCTCGTTACTGGCTTTTTGGTGTACACAGACAACATCCAGTAACAATTTGTACAAATTGTTACAAATTATCAGTACGCAGACAGACCTATTGTCACCAGTACTACTTCCAAGATATATGTACATACGTCACACAATGTACTTATAATTTGCTATAGACATCTAACATGTGCTTGTTCTTGCAATTCTACAGAGGTATTGACAAATTATATCTTTATGGACCATATGGAGACATTGGAACCAGAGATCTACTACTTTTTACTGATTATTGTCTACGCCGTTTTTATACCTTTGGAGTGTTGTTGTTGTAACAGATTGTATATTTGCACTCGTTCTTCCCTGGAAGATATAAAAACAAAATTATGAGAATTTCCCCCATCAATCAGTAGGCCTATCAGGAAAATTGAAAATATGAATTGTGTCATGAAGCCTACAACGAGATCTAATGTGCCTGGGATTATCCTCGATCTGTATGAATTAAGAATAGAGCTCCAATCATTTCTAAGCTGGGCCAGAATAGTTCGGGTTGCCTGGGCAGAAGCTTCTCATTATCCTAAATCGCGGGTGGGTGTTCATTAAGGACGCTGCCGCCGTGTTGTGCAATATTTTCTGGGCTACTGCGATCGACAGTCTTGACGTCAGATGAAATGACGGCTTGGATGTCGGTGCAGTAACGCCTGATGTTCTTGCCGATGTGACAGGGAAGCCGATTCTGCATCAGAATATGATGATTGGGGTGACTGGGCAGTTGGCATGCCAAAATAAACTGTCTTGTCAACAACACATTATGTTGTTGCAGCATTGATAGCATATTGGTCTCCTCATGTAATTGATCAACATTCGCCATTTGTGTGCATCCGGTTGCTATTCAAAGATCACTATTTTGGATTCTGTGCAGACCTTTTCATTGAGTTTCACTTAGGAATGAGGTACAAACTGGAGCGGCATAGTTGAAGACCGAGCGCCTTATAGCTTTATAAGTCACTACAATTGTCTCCTCCTTGCCCCATGTTTTCCTTGCAAGGGCCTTTAGGACGGGTGTGGAGTTTTCTCCTAATCTGATCCGCATGCTTCGAGAATGTAAGGAGATTACGAAAATAACAGAATTTTGAGGTTACGTACTGTGGGTATATACACCCCATTGCTAAGAATGTCGAATGTCGAAAAAGGCTCACAGAAGACTTCGACGAAGATAACTAAAAATTCCGTATCTTCAGGAATCTAGTGTTTTTTACAAATTCAAAGTCGAAAAAGCGAATACCTGTAATACAAAAATGTTGCATTTTTTGTACGCATTATTAACAATTATGTAAAAATATGTTTAAAAAAATACGTGAAGAAAAAAACCAAAATTGCTTTCTTGGAAATCGAACAAAAACCAAAAAAAAAATCAACTGAAATTTTTCTGAAATATACTTCACTAGAGTGGCATTTTTTCCCTTACTTTTGAAATTCAAGGATTGCCGGCCGCATATTATGACACTTGATGAACAAATGTTATGCTATAAATTTGGGGAAAATTGGACAATGTTAACACGTCGCGCCCGAAGGTCAAAGTTCAAAAATTTTGAAATTATGTTTTTCTAAGTGACAGATTGTTGCAATATACTTATTTTTCGGCAGATTTTTGCGAAACTTGGTGGGTTTGCAACACAGAAGTTACTTTGTATCTGGTAAAAATTTAGGCAACATGGGGCAACGTTAACACGTAGCGCCTTTAGGTCAAAGTTTTTTTTTTTTATTTTTTTTTTTTTTATTTTTTTTTTTTTTTTTATTTTTTTTTTATTTTTACCAGATAAACAACAAGTTCATAGTTACAATTCTACGAAGTTTGTGGTAAAAATCTGGTAAAAAATGAGTATGTTGCTCGAAGCTGACTATTGGAAATACATAATTCATCAATTTTTGAACTTTGACCTTGAGGAGGTAAGTGTTAACGTCGCCCAATTTTGTCCTAATTTTTACCAGATTAAGAGGAACTTCACTGTTACATTTGTACCGAGTTTCATAAAAATCCGAATAAAAATTAGTATGTTTCTGCAAGTTGTCTATTGGAAATAGATAAATTAAAAATGTTTCAACTTTGACCTAAAGGCGCTACGTGTTAACGTTGCCCCATGTTGCCTAAATTTTTACCAGATACAAAGTAACTTCTGTGTTGCAAACCCACCAAGTTTCGCAAAAATCTGCCGAAAAATAAGTATATTGCAACAATCTGTCACTTAGAAAAACATAATTTCAAAATTTTTGAACTTTGACCTTCGGGCGCGACGTGTTAACATTGTCCAATTTTCCCCAAATTTATAGCATAACATTTTTTCATCAAGTGGCATAATATGCGACCCGGCAATCCTTGAGTAGAAAGAAAAAAAAATTTTCATACAAAAAAATGCCACTCTAATACTTCACTGTGCGATTTTTAATGTGGATATATCGCAATATTGCCTTCAATCGGGGTTTTACAGAACTTAAAAATATTTACTAGATGAAAATATATTGAATTTAACCGATGAAAATCGATTCTGAACCACTGTGCGACGATCTCTTTTTATTGTTTGAGGATGAACGAAGTAGTTGTGGTAAGTTCAGAATGCAACAATGTGTCTTCTAAACATAGTTTTTGACTTTTCATTATATTTAAATAATGGAACATAGGAAAAACTTCAGTTTCTTCCAAAAGAATAGGGAAAAATATTTTTCTACAATTTTGAATATTGTACCCCAAATCCGATTATTATAAAGGTACTTCTACCAGTAGGCAAGTGTGGGTACTCAAATGAAAGGTATTCATCTCAAATGGTGTATTTATTTTTCCGGTCCGAAATGTGTGGACCAAGATAAACCTATTTTGCAATATAATATGTAGGTCCTGCGAATCGAAAAACTGCTATTACGTATAATACAGTAAAAAAAATAATTAATGTGAGTCCGATCACAGGGGAGATGTGTAAACATCTAGTAATGAAAAATTTTTTTAAGTTGGAAGTACTTATGCTTTTAGTATATTTTTTTAATTAATAAATTAAAAGTATCAAAACTTTCAATATTGTAAATACATAGGAATTTGGTGGTTTTTGTTTGGATAGTAAATGGGCACACTGCAGTATATATGTACTGCATTAAAAATTACAGTAAGCAGTAAATTTATTGATTACTGAAAAAATTCAGTAAGTTTTTACTGATAATGAAATTTAATTTTCATTACCAGTAAAATCATAGGCCGTATTCATAATAATCAGTAATCGGGCATTACTGATTACTGAAAATTCAATGCACCTCATCATAATCATGTTGGCACTTTATAAAAATTGCTGAAAAAGATTTTAGTAATCAATAAAAATTTACTAGTTAAAGAATTATTTTTACAGAAATTTTAATAGTACTGCAAAGTGCCCATCTATGGTAAATGCCTTAAGTACAAATAGTTAATATTGGCTTATGCTAACTAAAATAAGATATATAAATTTTTGACTCGATTGCATTTAAAAATCTATGGAAAACTGCATCTATAGTAGTGGAATTGTTAGTTGTGGGGGTTTGTGGAGAATTGCTCATATGCAAGTGGAAAACGTCAAATAAAAATTTTGATAAAGCTTGCGACTGTGGGTTTGCAAAATTTGTATTAAAATCTCCACCCATAATAATTAGCATGAGATGGAGATTGTTACCCAACTGTCGTGCACCAGCTTCAGTGTAAGGCAACAGTACGTAATGAAGATATGTTATAATCTTAATTTAGATTGGAATCTAATAGAAATTTTATTAGAATTAACATTACCTCCATTCAGCTTTGATACACTTTGTGTTGTTTTATGTTCTGAGTTATAATTTTTTTGGTGTTTTGTAAATTATTTTATTATTTTGTATTTGTTGCGGTTGACAAGTTATTAATCAGCTGTTTACTGAAATGTAATGCATGTAGTTATTTTACAGCAATGGTTTTCGAAAATTAGAAGCTACTATTGCACACTAGATGGTGCTTATATGCATCTGTTAAGTATGAATGACAATCTCAAAGACGGAGAAGACTTTTAGTTTGACAAGTTTAGTTTTTAGTTTTCCTTATTTTGCTTTGTTTTAGTAAATTTCTTATTAAAAGTGCAAAAAATCTTTTTAAAAGTTATTAAAATTAAATGTTTTTGTATTCATTATATATATTTGTTTTCATTTGCCTACGATAACATAATGTACGACAATTAGTGGAAATTAGTAGCTACTATTGCACACTAGATGGTGTTGAGTATATTGTATGCAGCGTATGATTACACTAATCCACTCATACATAGCTCACACCGATTTGATAACGCTTTACGATTGGTTAACGATTACATCGCACATCTTACTCTAAATTTGTGATTGTATTGTGAAAAAGATTTTTACCCCCAGCGTATAGATGTTTACACATCAAAAATACAGTAAATTCTGAAAGGTCTCTTAAAAGCCTTTCCAACAAGGATGATTATGTTTCAGCCGCCCATTATCAGAAGCTGACCAGAATGCAGTGTGTTGAAACTAGATTTTCAAAGGACAGTAGAATATGTCCACTACTTCGAAGAACTTCAGTGACAGGGGGCACCTTATAATACTGAGACGTATCAGTGATCGCATTACCACTCAGGAAACCTCAGGTAAAGGAGGTTTCCGATAAGCCATTGCCCAGGACATACTGCGTGGACGTAGTGAGTCCCAAGTGAATGGCTATCAGAAACTTTCCACCCCCAAGGACAGTCCCATGTCCTAGTTTTTATTTTAGTTTAGTTTGTTCAAATATACTTTGTTTCATCTTTATCTCTGGCTTCGACTGTCCGTACACTTGTCTTTCGCTTTTTGTTATCGAATTATCATTAAAAACACAAACACTCGATATATTTTTGCTCGGATCTATACTGCCGCCTACACACACAAATGTGCAGTTATTTTCATTTTCGGGGATGTTTTTCGCTTTCGGTGCGTCACTTTCATTGTTGTTGTGTTACTCCTTGAATTCTGTTTGTCAGTTTTCTTTGTACTCTATTTAAAAATACACAAATGTACAATACACATTAATACACAAAACTAAGTTTCCTAAATGACTATGCTTTTTAAAATTGCAACAAATTATTTTCGTCACATTGGAAATTTAATTAAATAATTCCGGCGAAGAACTACGCCTACCACTGTCGGTTCTTGGAAAGGAGATGTTTACGTCACCCACCACTCGTGCTGACCATTTTGCGTTACCTTAGCCTTAGCTTAGCTCTGTTTTAAATTTGTTCATTTTCTCTTTACTCTCCATTTCTCTCTTCATCTTCATAAATATTCGGCCTTATTCCCGTTGTCGTCGTCGACGTCGTCATCAAATTTTTGTCAACTTTAGAACGTTATAAATGTATTGTCACATCGACAACAACAAAGTTTTTGTTGTCTATGATCCAAAAGCAACCCTATTAAAACATTACGCAAATTTTTTTTGTCCAAATGCCTTCAAGTCGCCAGTAAAAATGGTGTCGATATTGTATTAACGTCGACGACGACAAAGGGAATAGGGGCGATTATTTTCGTTCTCTTAACAGCTCAATCGATGCAGCAACGAAGTTATTTCGTCAACTACTCGTATAAATGTTGGCAAACAGCAAAAATAAATAAATAATAATAATAAACTATCAAAAGTAAGATATAAACCAAATAACAGTAGTCTAAATTTCATACGCTTACTTTTAATTTGATTTTTTGACCGATTTCTGTTGCAGCATAAACGCGGTATAAGGTTAATTAAAGAGCATCATTAAAAAAATATTTCAACCAAAACACACGATGTTGATTGTAAATAAAACAAAATGTTTTCAGAGAATTATCTTAATATTTTTTTTATTATGATATGATATTTTCAATGACTCTGAGACATAATTGAGGTTCTGTTTCGTTAATCTGCTGAATTATCTCATCCTTTAGCTCTTGAATTGTACTTGGCTTATGGACGTACACTTTTTCTTTTAAATATCCCCAAAGAAAGAAGTCCAACGGAGTCAAATCACATGATCGTGGCGGACAATAAACATCGCCACGACGTAAGATAACACGGCCATTGAATATCTCGCGGAAAAGAGGCATTGTTTCGTTGACTGTGTGGTATCATCCTGTTGGAACCACATATCGTCCAGGCCCATATCCTCAATTTCTGGAAACAAGAAGTCCGTTATCATGATGACCAAAAGAATCACGAAGTGCATTTTGATTTGAACGCCCATTTTCGTAAAAGGTTTCAACAATCTCAACGGTTGAATTTGTCAAAAACTGAAACTAAGAAATGTCAAATTTAGTTGGGCAAAAAACTTGACGTTAAGGTGTGACTCAAAATTAACATCGTGCATTATGGTTGGATCACCCTTTATTTCCTAACTTTGTTTGTTTACACAAAACATACATATGTTTAAATTCTCCAGTAAAAACTTTTAAGTGGAACTAGTTTCTGGCTCTCTTGTTACCGGCTTTTTGGTGTAAACAGATAACATCCAGTAACAATTTGTACAAATTAGGTGTGTTCGAGAACATGATAATTTGTACAAATTATTACTAGCGGCATTCATGCAAACGTGAAAGCTGAGAACTTTTGCTCAGCGCAAGTTTCCCTCGCACCCATGGTTGAAAGACAAGGTTGTATCGTTAGAACAGCTGATTTGATTTTTTTCATTTGACGCACTTGGGAAATGTCAAATTTGAGAGTTTGTATTATCTCGAATATAAATAAATGTATATAAAAATATATAAAATGTACAAATTAAACTTAACAAATATATATGGACGTATAAAAACAAATGGAAAAATATTATATTAACCTCTATGGGTTCCCGCTATTGATTTTGAATAGAAATTGTAACAAATATTCACATTTGTATCAAAATTTGGTGGTCTTTCGTTGAGGAATCCAATTGGTGATAAGTAGTTCGTATTCGTCCAACTATAAAGTTGTTGCCTATTGAAAATATCAACTATTATCTGATTTGGGTGGTCACGAAGTCTAGAAATGAATCTATTTAAAATATCGCAGACATATAGACCTATTGGCGTTATTCGCGACTCTCTATAAATTACATTATTTGAGTATCGTTTATTCTCAGATTCAAAGTATTTGCCTACACAGTGACGCAAAACTTTACGTTCTAAAATACCCAATTCTTTCATAATTATCGGGGAAATGCTAAACCAAATTGGAAATCCGTAGAGGAATATTGGTCTAATACTTGTTTTATATAAAAGTAATTTGGTATTTTTGGGTAAATTTTTATTTAGAAGAATTCTTGAAAATATATTTAATATTTTTCTGTACGCTTTGTTCATCACGCATCGTGCATGTTTATTAAATTTCATTAATTTGTTAAATTCAATGCCCAAGTATTTAAAGCTATTTTTGAATGGAATTTCCGTACCGTCAATGTTCAATTTCAATCTTTTACTTTCCGGAACAACAACTGACCTCCACTTTCCGGAGGGATTTCTAATACAAATGGCCTCAGATTTGGAAATATTAATTTTGATACCCCAAGTTTCATAAAAGTGTTTTACTTTCGTTAAATGTTGTTTAACGTTATCTAAAGCTATAAGGGGAGACTCGTCATGAGAATAAAGAAGAGAGTCATCTGCATAAAGCAATCCGCAAGAATTATCATCATTGTGAGGAAAGTCATTCATGAATATGTTATATAAATGTGGTGCCAAAATAGACCCTTGAGCAACACCGGAGTAGGCATTTCCAAGATTTGAAAAACGCTCATCAAACTGTACACAAAATAAACGGTTTGAAAAGAGACTATGAAACAATTTAACTATACTTGGTCTAAATCCCAATTGAATCATCTTGAAGAGAATGCCCCTATGTGAAGCATGGTAAAAAGCTTTTTCAATGTCCAAAGAAACTGCAACCGTACATTGTTTAATGCGTAAATTGCATACTATATTGTTGTGAAATTTCAAAAGAGCATCTGTTGTCGAATGTTCCCTTTTAAACCCAAATTGGTAATTCGATGTGTATGGACAATTTATATATGTTCTCAAACAGTTTACCCAAATTTGATAGTAAAGAAATAGGCCTCAAATTAGTTATGCCTGCTTGCCTTCTTTTTAATTGGAACTAGTTTCGAAATTTTCCAAGCCTTTGGGAAGTATGAATTGCTTATACAATTATTAAATATTATCATCAAATACTCAAGTGCCTTCGTAGGAAGTTTCCTAATAATGTAATTTGAGATGTTATCCAGTCCATATGATTTTTTATTGTTTATATTACCAACAATATTTTCCAAATCAGATAATGTAACTAGATTTGAATCGTTACATAAGTTAAGCGCGGTATTTTGTGAATTAAATAAAATAATATTATTCGGAACACAAGAAATATATTCAGAAATAGACTGATCAATTCTTTCAGTATCACCAATTGGAAAGTCCCTATATATGTTAGAAAAGTATTCTCGAAGCTTTTCCAAACGTACAGATTTGTCCGAGATTACGGAGCCATCGACTGATAATTTTCTCAAATTACTTTGTCTTTTGTAATTTAAAATGTTATAAATGGATTTGTGAGCCCTAGGACCTGGTCTAACATTCCGTAGCCTTCTATTGAAAGTATTCTGTTACTCAATTCGAACTAGTTCTTTAATAATAATGTTCAGTAATTGAATTTGTTTGGATAACAGTAAAAATTGCGCATCGAGACGATTTAATGTTCTATTGAATATATTTTTCAGTTCCCTTTGCCATCTGTACTTAACTTTATATAATTTTCTAATATTCTGAGAAACATTGAAACATTTTTTACCTATTTCAATTGGTTCAGAATGAGATAAGTTTGCCTGAATAATCTTTTCCGTAAATTTGTCTATGTAGAAGTCAATATCATTATTGGGTAGGTTAGTCTCGGCATTTGGATAATTTTCCAATAATGATAAAATAATATCCTCTTTGTAATTACTCCAATTTACGCGTTTAAATGATCTAAACATTCGTGGAGATCGTAGAATGAGGTCGAAATGAGGTAGTTTTATATGCAATTTTAAGGGAAAATGATCTGAAAATGTTGGCAAACTAGTTACATCAACATTTAAAGAGTCAAGATTAATCAAGTTGGAACTTACAATAAAATGGTCAAGAAATGATAACCCATTTGGGAAAGAAGGTGTTCGATCTGAAATCCTTACAAATTCTAAAGGGAACATTTGAAGCCAGTTAAAAAGAGCTGATCCATTCAAATTATTCACAGAATCTCCCCAAGAGACATGTTTAGAATTAAGGTTTAAGGATAACTCCATGGTAGTCCATTGAAAATCGGTAAATTGATGACAAACCGTCAAAAATATCGTTTCGAGAGTTGCAAGGAAAGTAGAGTGAAGAAACGAGGAACTTTTTGCTTGTTCCATTATCAGATACTTCTATTTCAACCGTTATGTTTGGAAGATTAAAGTTTGGAATTTTCACTATTTGAAATTTAAAAATTTTACGTATTGCCATACCAATTCCTTGTAAGTTATCGTTTCTTATAAAAAAGTAATTATCCAAATTAACCCGGTGAATATCCCGTAAGTGTGTCTCTTGAATAAATGCAATGCCAATGTCATTACTTCTCAAGATGTTGAGTAGTTCAACTCGTCTGCTCATTTCTCTTAGAGCCCTTACATTAAAAGTTAATAGTGTAAAATAATTACGGTTCATAATTTTTTTTAACTTCATCCAATAACTTCAAACATTGGCATACAGCTTCTTCTTTCGACAATGTCTTATAGCATTTCACAAAATTTTCTATTCTTTCCTCAAGAGTTTGTGTGTTGCAGATAATATTTGCAATTTTTAAAAATTCCGCTATAATTGGAGGTTTTTCCGATTTATTTTTGGGTTCCGGTGAGTTTTGAAATAAGCTCGCAAATGATTGTCCCGGAATTGTGTAACCGCAACTTTTAACTGCATCTGCAACTCTGGATGAAGCTTGGCGTTTCCTAAGTAAGGCCTGTTCTTTCAGTTTCTCATTTTTCTTTAAAAACGCAGTATAAACCTTGCAACCTCTATAGCTTGAAGGATGCCCCCTCTCTCCGCAGTTAGCGCAATAGGGAAGGTTGTCTTCGCTCGAAACAAATGTACATTTTCCCGGGAGATGTTTCCCGTCACATTTCACACAAACAAAAAATTTGTTACATTTTTCGACATCTGGACCCATTGTTGGCAACTCCAACATTGAGGTATTCTCAAATTCACCTTGGGGCGTTCCCATGATACTCCTTGATTCAAAATAATATGAATCGCACTTAAATCCCTAATAGATTTTCCCGGACATAATGTTACTAAAAAAAGGCCTGTTTTTTGCTATATTCTGTTATAAATTTTGAAACCTTTTCAACTGTGTTGGGGATGTGTTTCTCTAAATCTACTCTGTCCTATGGTGTAAACCTCGTAAAACTAGTGATATCCTTTTTAAATCTTTAGGTGTGTATGAATAAGAATCAATATTCCCGTTTCTTAAAATAGCCATCATTTCAGAATGAACTGAAGACTCTTTTAGGTATAATTTGCTCTTCCATTTGTTTTTATTAACAATTTTAAATGTAATATTTTTTGCATTAAGTTTGTTGAATTAAATGTGGTATATTTACATTATTTAAAAATATGGGAGGGCAACAGTTTTGTTTTAACTTATTCGTGTTCTTATGATTCTCAACTATAGGAACATCCTGACCTTCTTCTATAATTAAATCTCCTAATATTTGGAATCTATTTTGTGATGTAGTGTCTGATGTGTCGTCCCTAATGTGTTGTGTACTCACAGAAGATAAATCCACAATGTCTATATTTCTTCTTTTGCGTTTGCAATTTACTGTTTCAAATTCTGGATTGTTGATTGTTGCTTCTTCTGTATCCATGTCAGTTTAATTCTTGTCATTTGTTGCTGCCACATAATTCTTGCTTAAGATTTCCTCAAATTCCTTCTCCTTTGCTCCTGAAATTTGTACCGTGTCCGTCCGTTTGTCCATTCCATCTGTTGAATATTCTCCATCCTTAATCCGAACATTTGATGTTATTTTGAAATTCCTTTTTGTCCATTTTGTGAATATCTCCCATATATGGGACCTTTGTTGAGAATGCGTTGCTATCCAGGATCTTGACTCTTAGCTTTTTTCTTCATTGAAGGCGGACTATGTGTATGTATGAATATGTAAATATTTTTTCCGATATTTTCAAAATTTGATATTATTTTTTTATACGTCTTATTCGTTTGAAAATTTCAAACGAAGTCCAAACCAATTCAACTGCAGCATCAAACAATTTCAATAATTAATTTCAATCTTCATTAATTTGGCAAATATTTCTTTCCAATTATATCACAACTGATTCAAAAATGCACATTTTGTTTACATTTTTATCAGCTGAGTTTGACAGAAGCCAAGTGCGATTTTGCACATGATTACACACATATTTACTGCTACTACCGTGATTAGTGTGCCCTGCTCGCACCGTTGCTTGAGGCACCAAGTAAAGTTGCTCAGCGTAGTTGTGCTCAAAACCATATCAGCTGACCACGATGGATACATAAGGTGGTAGCAGTAGCAATTGCATGTATTATGTATGTGTACTTTTTCTACTGTTCTAGTGCTATCACCTTATTTATCCATCCTAGTCAGATGACAACGAAATGTCAAAAGTTTACACCTTTCTCCATCCCCCGTTTGCGCAGCAAATCTGACTTGAAGACTTTCCACTTTTGTGCTAGTTGCTTTGTATGAGAAATTTCTTTGTTTTGACGTTTGCCGCGTAAGTTTGCGAGGTTTACGAGGCTCTTTCGAGTTTGCATGAGGACTACTACTATTTCTTACTTTTACTCCAAAAAGCCAGTGACGAGAGAGCCAGAGAGAGAATATTTTGACAGTTCAATGATAGAGAACTTACAAGTTTTTACTGGAGAAATTGTTGGCCGTAAGAATTTGCAAGTAATAACATATGTTTTAAAACATATGTTTTATGTAAACAAACTAAATTAGGAAGTAAAAAGTATATAGAATAATAAATTAATCATTGGAATTTTAGTTTTTAAGAAAAAATATGATTTTTGAATTCTTTGTTATTAATTTTTAAGTATTTCTGTTAAAAAGAAGACAGTTTTGGTGATCTGTAATGTTTTGTTCGAACTGCGTTTGTTGGTTCTTCCAATGTTTACATTTGCAAATCAGCTGTTTACATACAAAGTTCTTATTTCTTACAAGTTTTACTGGATGTCGTTCGCGTACTTTTTGTGATATTTTTTTACTCAGAGAGCAAAATCATTCTTACTCTCCGAAAACTAGTTACTTGATAATTTTTACTGGAAAAGTACTCGAACACAGCTATTGTTACAAATTACCAGTATGCAGACAGACCTAATATAAAAAACATAAAATAACAAATCATTGGAATTTTATGATTTTAAACAAACGATTTATTTAAATGCTCTGTAATAAACTTTTACTATTTATTTAAAAAGCGAAGACAAGTTTGGAGATTTGTAACATTTTGTTCGAAATGGGTTTTTTGATTCTTCCAATACAATCTCTCTTGCTATCTAGTAACTGACGACATCCAGCAACAATTTTTACAAATTGTTACAAATTATCAGTACGCAGACAGACCTAATTCGTACAAAATCTTTGTAAGTAAATGTCCGCCTTTTTTACACGAAACATTTATTTTCTGTCATTCAGTACGTAGATGACAGTTGCTTATTCCCGCACTTTGTCAGGCTACTGAACGATCATTCCGAGTGAGAATAGCACGAATATTCAACAGTTTGGGAAACCATTTAAATATACTAATGTTACATTTAAAGTTTATCGCATTACGCTTCTTCGCCATATGCAGTGTTTAGTTTTGTGGTCAAATTTTTTATAATTAGACAATTTGCATTGCACTTAATTAGAGTCGTTTGATTGATATCAGTTTTTTTTAATATGAATGTTATTTATTTCACTTTTATTTCTTGAGGTTGGCTGATCTCAAAAAATAGGAATGTGTGTGATTTATGCAGAATAAACGTGGAAACTTTAAAACGTAGACGTTTCTGTCCATTCTGAACACAACTGTTATTTTTTTCCTGAAGTGTGAAAACTTCAAATAATTCAAAACGTTCGAAACCAAGGAAACCCTACTGAGAAATTAAAGAAATTGTAGAGTGCTCTGATCAAATGATCGCCAATTCCATATCCTGTAAAAAATATCGAAACGCGTTGACGTGATTGTAAAACATGGGGAATGGATGATCGTCCCATACAGCAAAAAAATACCCTTTGGCGTCATCACAAAAGATTCAAAAAGAGTTTAATCTTTACGTAAGTACCGTTTCAATTCGTGGAATCTTAGTGAGAACCATTTATTCGCAAGTAGTTTACTAAAGGTACCATTTCTGACAAATCTACAGGTAACTGCACATATTAAGTTCGCCCAAGATCACATCAATTGACCAAAGGAAAAATGGAAGAACATATTGTAGACAGACGACACCAACATCGTTTTATTTGGTAGAACAGGATCCAGACAATATGCTCGACGTTCACCCAATACAGAATATCAACCACAATTTACAAGAAATACAGTTAAACAATGTGGTTACAAATCAATGATATGGGGAAGTTTCTCATACAACGGATTTGGTCGAATCCATCTAATTAAAGGTATCGTGGATCAGCGAGTGTTTGTGGGCATAAGGGAGGAAGTAATGCTGCTTTATGCAGAGTGGAATGTGCCACTGAAATACCAGTATCAATCGGAAAATGATCCCAAACACAAGCAAATGAATGGTTTCGGGTCATTGGACTTTAGGTCATGTCGTGGCCTGCTCAGTCAACTGACCATAACCTCCAAGAAAATCTATGGGCAGACTTTAAGAAGAGTGTTGCAAATTCGGAAGATCTATGGAACGTAGAGCGAAATGCATGACAGAAAATTCTGTTAAATTGATATCGATAACTTATTGACCCCATGCCCCCGCAGCAGATATGATACAGTCATAAAAACTCAACAATTTATTTAAAAGGATGCAAATAATGTCGGGTTTTAATATATATTTAAATATTTAGCGGCGCGGTATTAGTCCTATTATTTTATTTTATTAGGAAATTGTTTCATAATTTTTTTTAAATTTTACTTCTATTATTTTTTGTAGTTTTAAATATATTGTAAATAAGTGTAAACATAAAAGAATAAATAAAAAATTTGTTTTGCATAAAAATAATTGAATAAATATAGGTTTTTTTCCATTGATAACTCCTTTTTTTATGAACACAACTGTATACATAACTCAATATGTTATTCATTTAAGCTTATATCCTTTTGGGGGAACTCATGGAAGATGTCGAAAAAATGAATCATGCGTTCACACTTGCAACATCTTCTATCTGTCGTCTTCTGATATTTACACACAGGGAAAAGGTTAGTGGGAAATCAATTCAGGCATTGAAAAATCCATGATAAAGCCTATTTTTTGATTAGAATTCATAATTGTCAAACATCAGAATTATTTGTCGATGTTATTGATAGATTAAAACTAGGTCTTACTAAATACAGGGTTGCCCATATTCGACGGACCCATCTGGCAACGCCATAACTTTTGACAGAGATGTCAGATCGCTTAATGACATACCGCGTTTGAAGCGTCAGTCCAAGCAGATTTTTACCATGCAACAATACACGCCACGCGAGCGCTCTGAAATAGTTGAAATTTACATTCAACAGAACAAGTCAATTGTGAAAACTCAACGTGCTTTTAAAATATTAAAAATGTGAGAAGTGCGCCTTCTAAGAACACCATTAAGCGTTTATACGAAAAATTTTCGAATGGTGAGGCTCTTTCTAATCCGAAGAGGCCAAATAAAAGTCGACCAAGGCGATCGGCCGAGAATATCGCTGCCGTACGAGCCAGTGTTGAGAGGTCCCCAAGAACATCCCAAAAACGCCGTTCTCAGCAGTTGGGCATGGCTCGGTCCACTTTACAACGGATTATTCGCGTTGAATAATTGGAACAAATTAAATGATTAAGATTGCCAACCGCCAAATTTTTATTTTTTTCTTTGATTTTTTAAAAAAAAAACATGGGTCCGTCGAATATGGGCAACCCTGTACAAGTTGCTACTACCGAACTTTTAATTTAACCAATTTGAGTATTTCTAAAACCTCATTCGTCTGATACAACTAATAAAAAGTACAATATTAGAATTCGTGTTCAAATATTAGTTACTGTAATTACAAATAATAATAATTTTTTTATATTTAAATATAAAATACACAATTTTAATAAAAAGTTATTTTTTTACTTTTTTTCTATAAAATTCATAAGCATGACCAAATGGTTGTGACAGCCATCAAATTCAAGTAATTACTTTAGTTTAGCATACCAATATATTATTTGATTCAACCGAATTAGTTTTTTAATTTTTTGTTCATCCAACTAATTGAATATTCACTTACTTACTTATCCGGTCTCGGGCTGACCCCCCTTACAAAACGAAGATAACATATTTCCCCAACCAGTTCGATCTTTTGCTTTATTTCTCCAGTTGGCAATACCAAGTGTACGCAGGGATTCGTCAACTTGATCCCTCCAGCGGAGTCTTGGTCTTCCCATTTTTCGTCTTCCTCCGAGTTCGGCTTCGAAAACCCTTCGTGCTGGTTCGTCTTCATCCATTCTACTGACATGGCCTAGCCAGCGCAATCGCATTATCTTGATCCGCTTAACTATTTTTTTTTCAAATGATTATTTATAAATTCAACTTAAATTTATATACTATAAACAAACAAACAGTAATCATATTATATCAGAGTACACTGCCCTATAATAAGATCTCAAGTACTGATATCCGCTTAACTATGTCGATGTCAGGATAAAGCTCATACACCTCATGATTCATGCGTCGCCGATACTCGCCGTTGTGCACTATAGGGCCATAAATATTTCGGAGTATTTTTCTCTCGAAGACTCCTACAGATGTTTCGTCTGCTTGCGATAGGATCCAGGATTCTGCGCCATAAAGCAAGACAGGTTGAATGAGAGTCTGGTACAGAGAGAGGGCTTTATCTCTAAAGTGTTAATAAATGCTATATAAATTCGTCCACTACCTCGAAGTTATAACGGTTATCTACGTTCACGATTTGGTCTAATCGCGTGGAGGCCCTGTTCGTTGAAACCATTAATTTTGTCTTGGCCTCATTTACCGTCAGACCCACTTTTGCTGACTCCTTCTCAATTCTCGAAAAAACCGCAGTAACTTCTCTAATTGTGCGCCCAATGATATCTATATCATCAGCATACGCGAGCAGCATGTGACTTTTGCTGCTGATGGTTTTATTCATGTTGACTGCAGCTTTTCTCATAATGATCTCCATTAAGATGTTAAAGAGATCGCACGATAGGGTGTCGCCTTGCCTGAGGCCTCGCATAGTTTCGAAAGGTTCGGTAAGATACTTACCAACTTTCACTGCGGATTTGGTGTTCGGCGCGGTCATCCTGCAAAGGCGTATGAGTTTTGCAGGAGTACCAAGCTCAGACATTGCTTCATAGAGTTTCTCCCGTATCGGACTATCGAAGGCCGCTTTATAATCGATAAATAGATGATAGTTGTCGATTTGTTTTTCGTGTGTCTTCTCCAGGATTTGACGTAGCGTGGAAATCTGGTCAGTTGTCGATTTCCAGGCCTAAAGCCACTCTGGTATGGTCCAATCAGGTCAGCGATAATTGGTTTTAGTCTTTTGCACATTATACTTAATAGAACCTTATATGCTATGGATAAAAGGCTTATTCCACGGTATTTGGCACAGATACTCGGGTTTTTTTTAAATATGGGACATAGTACAGTGAGACTCCAATCGCCAGGCATGCATTCATCTAACCAAATTTTGCTAATGAGCTGATGCATGCACCTTATCAGCTCATCGCCGCCAGCCTTAAACAGCTCCGCCGGTAATCCATCGGCCCCTGCGGCTTTGTTGTTCTTAAGCCAGGCAATAGCTGTTCTGACCTCGTCTTGGTTAGGAGGGGGCAATCGACGTCGTTGTCCATATTGTGATCGATTGTCCCATCGTCATTGGATATCTCAGGTACTAGTAGCGCGGAGAAATGCTCTCTCCATATTCCCAACATGCTCTGCACATCAGCGACGAGATTTCCGTCCTTGTCTTTACAGAAGGGGGGCCCTGAACCATGTCCATTAGTTCCGTTTTTATCTTTTTGGTAGAATTTTCGGGCTTCGTTCTTCCTTCTGTATGTCTCAATTTTCTCACTCTCGCGCTTTCTCCACTGCCGTTTCTTACGCCTAAAGAGACGGTTTACCTCCTTTCTTTTCTCCCTATACCGCTCAGTTGCAGCTCGCGTTGCAATTGACTGAAGCATTACCATACGTGCAGCGTGCTTTTCGTCATTTGCAATGCGACACTCTTCATCGTACCACGGTTTATTGCGAAGCGGTTTTTCGAAACCAAGTACGGTTGTTGCGGCAGTTTTTATAGAGTCGGAAATGGGTTTCCACTGCGCATCAGGATCGTCATCGGGAGGGGGTGGGTTCTGTGCCAAAAAGTTGCGAGAGGTTCCTTGAGTAGGCTGTGGCTACCTCTGGTAATTGCAGCTTTCCGATGTCCACCTTCCTCTGCGTCTGGTTTCGTACGATTTTCGCTCTACTTAATCTTGTGCGAACGTTTGCTGCTACCAGGTAGTGATCAGAATCGATGTTAGCTCCTCTGATCACTCGTACGTCCATTTCACTGGATGAGTGCCTTCCATCAATTACCACGTGATCAATTTGGTTCTTAGTTCTTTGCACAGGGGATACCCAAGTAGCCTTGTGGATGTCTTTATGCTGGAATCTTGTACCACTAATGACCATGTTTTTTGCCGCGGCAGCGGTCATACGTTTCCTCTAGGAGCTCATAGAATATGTCTTTGGCATCATCATCTTTCTCTTCTGTCGTGGCATGCACACAAATTAGGGAAATATAAAAATATTTCGCTTTTATGCGGATTGTGGCTATACGTTCACTCACCTAGAGACTAGATGTCGCAGTCTTTTGCCAACTACAAATCCACAACCAAATTCATGTTTTTTTTCATGGCAACTGTAGTATATATCGCAGTTTCTTTTTCTTGTGCAGCCATGTCCTGTTCATCGCATTTCCTGGATAGCGGTAATGTCAGCCTTATAACTTTCGAGGACATCTGCCAGTTAGATACTTGCACCGGATCTATATAGAGTTCTTACATTCCAAGTGCATATCCGTAAATCGTGGTCCTTATAACGTTTGCGGGGGTCGTCAACAAATAGGGGTTGTTTATGTTTTCTTGTTCGTTTACGTATTTTCACTGTCATTATGAACGGTGGCGGGAGGCAAACCCAGCCCACCGTGTTTTTGCATTTTACCTACTGCCAGGATAATTTGATGCAGCCGCCCATTATGGATCAGACGGTGACCAGGATGCGATATGTTGAACCTGGATTTTCTTCTCTTAGTTTCTATCCGCCGTTGGCCCGTATATCTGGCTCATCCGCCTTCTAAGGACAGTCACCTACTAAACCTGATTTGATGCTCATTTATTTCGCCTTCTCACTCTAGCTAGCTAACGGAGGTTTCCGAAAAGCCATTGCCCAGGACATACTGCGTGGAAGTAGTGAGCTGCTTGGACTGCCCAATGAAGGAATCATTTCTGGCCACTCAATTGAATATACTATTCACCACTACAGGATAATTTGATTGCTAGAACTAAAACTCGATTGACAGATCACATTTATTTATTGTTGCTGTGGCTTCAACTAAATATTTCAGTTCTTGCAACCAAAACTGAAATACAAATCAATTGATATGCACAACATTTGGTGATACTGAACACAATTATTTTTAATCACAACAGAATAATGTGATAGTCCAATGAACCGCCAAATTTTAGTTGGCTGTAAATATAGTTGTGACAACGAATCTCTTCTCTGTGTGTATTTATTACTATGCCACATCGCTGTATCGACATTTTTGTGATCAAAGCTAAACGGAACTAAAATAGTTTAGGAAATGTTGTCTATATATTTTTATTCTGTTGTTCGACCTTTTCCTTATCAATAAATAATCAATATTCTTCGAGCTTGAGGTCAGATTTGCTGTTGTTATATTTATTTTCCTCGATATTTCGCTACTCCTTTGTGTAGCATCATCAGGAGATTTAAACAATATTTAACAATTAAAACAAAACAAAAATAACAATTGTGAAAAAATTATGTCAATTCAAAAATATTCAAACAAATTTTCCCGCCTTTTTTCAAAATTTTCTGAAGTTACACAAACAAAAATAATGTTCGTATAAAGTTCATATAAATTAACCCAAAGAAAAATATTAGATTGATATGATAAATAATTCTTGCTTTCTACTTTTTACTAATTAAATGTCTGTAAATTTGGGCTACATTATCTGTATCTGTTTTATAGTTAATTCTTTTCAATGTTGGTGTATTAATTATCTGTAGCATTTCTAACATATAACGACGTTTATAATTGTTTTCTTTATTTAAAACTGCTGTATCCTGAAAGTTTGGGTAATGATTTAATCTAGCACAATGGGATGTTAATGCTGTTTTCTGTGTAGAAATGTGCCTATATTTCTGATCTGATTTGTGTCCTGCAATTCGTGTCTTTAGTTTATTTTTTGTAGTCCCTACATATACTTTGTTACAAACCTCGTTGTCATTTCCTTTACATGGTATTTTATATACTATATTACTCATATCAAATTTGTCCAAACTATCCTTTGTTTAACTAAATATTCTGCCTATTGTGTTATATGTTTTGTGTGCTATCCTATAATTCTTGTCGTCAAATATTTTTGACTTCGCCAACCTATCTGTTATTCCAGGTATATACGTTATTGACTTATAAATTTTTGGCTCATCTGTAGTAACCCTGTTCGGTTGTCGTTTATCCTCAAATTGCCTTATCAGTCTGTTGGTAAGATGGTTCGGGAAGTTGTTGTCCTTGAGAATGTTCCTTATCCTTTCCTTATTGACCTTGTGGAATTCTACATCACTTATAGTCAAAACGCGGTTTATTAAATTTTTCGCCGTATTTATAATCACACGTTTATGATGTTTCGAGTGGAAGTTGATTATTCTTCCTGAAGACGTTGGTTTCTGATACCAATTAATTGATAAATTTTCCCCTCTCCTGACCACCAATGTGTCCAAATAGGGAAGTTTTGAATTTGACTTCTCCATTGTAAATTTAATACTGGAGTGGAAACTGTTAAAAACATCCAAAATTGTATTTATTTCGTCCTCTGAAACGACACAAAATAAATCGTCTACATATTTTGTTAAAATTTTTGGTTTTATATCCAATTTTTCGATACAAGAGTCCAGTAAATTTTCCATAACGATGTCAGCAACTATTGGAGAAGCTGGTGAGCCCATTGGGAGTCCCTTTTGTTGCAAATATATCCTCCCATCATGTTGGAAATATCGGTTATCCACTATACAAAATCTTAATATATCTAAAAATAAAGATTTATTAATGTCTGTATGTTGCTTTAATGTGTTCCATTTTTCCTCTATGATACTGATAGCTAAGTCTACGGGAACACTCGGGAATAGAGATACTACATCAAACGAAACTAAAATGTCGTTAGTATTAATCTTCTGGTTCTTTATTCTGTCCTTAAATTGTATTGCATCTTTTACATTATATTTTGAATTTTCCGTTATCTTTTTAAGGATGTTTGTAATGTATTTACACAGTTCATATGATGGTGAGTTGACAAAAGAGCAAATTGGTCTTAATGGAAAATCTTCTTTGTGTATTTTTGGTACTCCATATAATCTCGGTGCTGTGGATACTGTTGTTTTAAGTTTATTCTTCTGTGTTTGATTAATAATTCCTACTTTTTGAAGTTCGTCAACGAATTTATTATTCTTCCTTTCTAGTGTACTCGTAGGATCTTTGCTCACTAGCTTGTATTCTGCTGTATTTCCAACAATGTTGCCTATTCTCGAGTCATAGTCACATTTCTTTATAGCTACTGTTGCATTTCCCTTATCAGCATTAACAATTAAAATATCCTTATTACTTTTAAGGAATTTCTCTGCCTTATTCACTTTATCTAAAAAGAATTTATCTGTACTCGTTAGTTTCATTTTATTCATTTGACTATCTAACATTGTCGTTAATTTAGTCCGTGCTATTTCCTGTTCTTCCTTTTCCTCTAAAGTTTGTACAAGATCCTCCCCCTCTGCGATCATTTTCAAAATTGGGAAATCTTTCCTCTCTACTGGTAGTGCAGAATAACATTCGTCAAACCTTTATTTTTAACAATTCATATTCATTACAATTGTTTTTTACATTTATTTCGTCAAGATGTATTTATATTAGGTGGTGTTATTGCGACAACTAGAAAAGTTGTTATATATTTATTTGGTGTCATACCACTGCCAAATTCAAAGCAAATTTGGTAGCAATTGCAATATAAGTACAAAAAAGAAATACATATGAATTTAACAGTCAGTTGAGGCAACGATTTGAAAATATTTAAATAAGCTGTTCTTGCGCTACCACCTGATATAAATACATCTTTTGTTTTGTTATTTGAATTTCTGTCAGTTTTTCTAGAAATTAACAGCCTGTTTCTGTATCTGGAACGAAAGCTTTCGTTTGTGTTCTAGGCGAAAGTCGAATGAAAACATTAAATTTTTCAGTACAAATTTTGGTTTCTCAATTTCGAATGTGCTGCCACTTAGGAACAAACATGAAGTCAAGCGAACGAAAATTTCGACTTTGAGAAATTGAATTTGAGTCGAATGTGAGTGACTGATTTTCGCTCGCTTAGCCTTTCGTTCGAGATAGAGAAACAGGCTGTACATTTTTTTCTAGTGATGGACTCAAAATTATCGAATGATGTGGGGTGAAACGTAACGAGATAGGAAAAATTTCCAAAGATGTTGAGCTCACAAAGTGTCAAATTTGTATGGGAAATTGTGCAAATTGATTGAAGATGCCTAGTGTGAAAAGGCTAATATGCTATTCTTTGAGCCTGTGCCAATCGGTATCAAAGTACAAAGTTTGGTAAAAATATGTCATTTACGTGGTGAATAAAATTTCACTAGCCCGTTGGGCTAGGTAAATTTTTACCAAGTTGTTGGGAATTTGTGAAGTTTAATAGAAACACACCAGCGGATAAACAAGTTATGTAGAGCGAAATCGAATTGCCGTCGCCACCGCCGATTCAGATTATAATTTGGATAACGATGACTCAATCCATTTTAATAAGTACACTGCCGCTCACTTGAATAGCGCCCCCAACGCAATTGGGAATAGTGACTATTATTCGAAGTACACTCAACATAACGGTTCAGTTTTTACATACATATTTTCTCTCCTTCTACACATCACACACAAACAATTTCAAGCCATGAGAGTATCCCGTTATTTTAATTCGCTATTTTCTTTTGTACGAGTGTAAAATTTGCTCTTTTTTCTTTTGTCTTTTGGTGACCACCATAAAAATATTAGTAGTGCATAGTTAAATCAAAAACTAGTAATATTAAGCAAAATGGGCCGAGCTAAGTCATTGAGTGTCGAGGAAAGAACGAAAATTAAAACTTATAAGGAGTGTGGACTATCTATTCATAAAATAGCCGACAAAACCAACAGAAGTCACAAAATAGATAATATCCGCATTTTTAGGTGACACCGAAACCTCTGCAAATAACATGAAAGGTCGAATAGCAACTGTTATTTCAGCTGCTGACAAGAGAGCTATTCTAAGACATGCGTCAAACTCACATGATTCTGCTGCCAAAATCAAGGAAAACGCTGGTGTAAGTGCAAGCGTATCAACAGTGAAAAGAGTTATTTCCAAAGCAGCACACTTAAAACGCTTAAAACTTAAAAAGAAACCACCGTTAGATAAGCTCCGTAAGGAACGTCGCCTTAATTTTTGTCGTATGAATATGACGTGAAGTAGAGAGTGGTATAGAGTTATATTTTCCGGCAAAAAAAATGTAATTTAGAGGGTCCCGATGGATATAATTTGTACTTCCACGATCTTCGAAAAGAAAAGAGGATTACACAGCCGGGAAGGTGGTGTTATGAGCAATCTCTTATTATGGCACGATAGAGCTCCAGTTTCTCTCTACAAGAATGAATGCGAATTCGTACAAGGCCGTACTGGAAAAGGCTTTTCCAGAAGTACGAAATATTTTCGGAGACTTGGAGTGGAAATTCCAGCAATACAACGCACCAATCCACACAGCAAGAGTCGTCAAAACCGGGATTGAAAGCCAAAATTTTGAGTTTCTGAACTAGCCGACTTACTCTCCGGACCTAAACATAATTGAAAACGTCTGGGGATGGCTAGCACGCAAGGTTTACGAATCAGGAAAACAGTATTCTAGTAAAAGTGAACTTATTGATGGAATTAAGCAGGCTTGGTCATATATTTCGCTGGACCTAAGCAAAAAATTTTACGATTCTTTACCGAACAGATTGTATGAATGTATTCTCAACCAGGGCGGGAGCACCCATTACTAAATATTACTAAAAATACTTGTTTTTGATTAGATATATGCATACAACAATACCTGAAATTTTGACTCTAAAGCATTCATCAGTTATTGAAAGCTTTATGATTTGGCGAAGGTTTTATTAGAACCGTATTCATAATGAGTATTTTAACTAGGGAACAGATAATTGACTGACAACCCTGTTTTATGTATTCTCACAGTGCTTGTTATGTAAAAACAAGATGAACAATAACCGATAGACCGAATTCAATTTTTTTTATTTAATTGCGTCAATGATTTTTTGCAAAATTTTAAACATTAATGGAACGAACTATTCAACAAAAGGTCAATTACTATTTGATATATTCATAAATTTGGGAGAAGTGCCAAAAAATCATATTGAATTGGATTTCAGATTCGGGTAGTCGAATATAAAACCGGATAATAGGTTGTAGTTTCAATGTTTTGATTTTATATACATCAGTATGTAAACAAAAGTTCATTTTGGTTAAAAATGACAAAAATTGGAACGAAACTATTTGGTTGCTTAGCAGGATAATGTGACACTATGAACTCTGCAAATATGCACAAAATAATTCCAATTGTTTATATCGCATAAATATTTAAGTACGGCACGCGTGAAATGTAAAAAAATTATTACTTTTGTGTATTAATGCGGATAAAATAGCCTTAAAGAAGGGTGAAACGCTCAACAAAAATGGCGACGTTACAGAACTCTTAACATAGGAATTTTTCGATTATGAATACAATGTTTGGGCTTTACCTTCTTAAACCTATTCAAATGATCCACAAATTTAACTTGAATTCCTTAATTTTATTTTGTATTTAATGTTGTAATACTTACGTTATTAAAATGAAAGCAAATTTGTGTTACAGGCTTACAGCAAATACATGGAATATGCTATATAAAAACACAAACGATTCGTTATTATTCTTATTTTGGAAAAAAGAGCTTAGAAAAATATTTAATGGAGGCGCTATTCAAGTGAGCGGCAGTGTATATTTGTCAGTTTTTTCCATAGACTAATACTTATAGTAGACCCACTAGTTCTCCCACCAAATTTATGACATTTGGCCTGGTGTGATATTTACGTTTGATGTTTGAAACGAATTGCTTTACTAATACCAGATAGTGGCAATGGTTCACAACAACGAACAAAATAACAACAACGGCATTTCGTTTTGTGTGTTAAAATTATTGTGTTAAATACAACACAAATGTATGATAAAAATAACAGTCAATAAAAAAGTTTAAAACACATTTAAATTTCACAGTTTTTCACCAAAATGACTTGAAAAATTAAAGCAAGAAGTTATTGTAATTCCACCGGGTGTATGTCACTTTTCGTCAAACATCTCCCTATCACACCGACCGCATCACGAAGAGTGTAAAAGGAAACGTCAGATGAGCCAAATATTCTCTCTAGTCTGAGATTACTCTATGGTTTTTTCACAATTGTAACTATGTATATACTTATACATATACATTTTTTTTTGTTATAATACATTTTCGTTTTTAAAAGTATTTTTTAATCATCTGCTTCATCCAGCGCCGTTCGAATTTTGTGTCCGGCCCCGCCGCCAAATTTTTATGTCAACTTGTTGCTCAGTACTTTGTTTCTGTAGTTCTCGAATCGAAAATGTTTTCATACGAAATATGTGAATTGAAACAAAAATCCTACGAATCAGTACAAAAAATTACTTCTCACGTGTGACTGTTTCTACATTTGGTTTACGAAAACTTTCTGCCACGTACGGTTTTTTTCATGCTTATTTCTACAAAGTAGGGAGTAGAAAAATTGAAACGTATTGAAAAATAAGCCGAAAAAATTCAATAAAAGTTATCGATAACTCGCTTAATTATCGAAATATTGAGGTTAAAGTTTTAAAAATCGATAACTTTTTTTCAACGTTTTACTCAAAAAGATAACTTTTTCTGTAGAACTTCGAAAATTATTCGGAAAATTGAAGTAAAATTTATCGATAGCTGTAGTAGTTATCGAGATATTGGCAAGAGTACGATTTCCGTGGCCCTCATTTCGATAAATTTTGTTTTTATAACATTCGCAAGAAAGCCGAAAAAATTAAATAAAGTTATCGATAACTCGCTTAGTTATCGAAATATTGATGGTTAAAGTTTTAAAAAATCTATAACTTTGTTTCACCGTTTTGTCCAAAAAATAATTTTTTTTCTGTAGAACTTTCAAAATTATTCGGAAAATTGAAATAAAATTTATCGATTACTGTAGTAGTTATCGGGATATTTAATATCGGATTGGTAAACTTTGTTATTTGGCAAGAAATACTGAAATTGAAAAATTATGAAATTAAACGTAGGGATCTTTGCATTATATGTCAAGTTTATGCAATTGAAGATTTATATAAAAATAAATAAGTTTGTGTAATATTTGGAGAAAAAATAAAATAAAGTTGATTTAAAAAAACAATACTCCAAATAAAAACTATTCGCATTTAAATGGATATATGTGCAGAGCATCCACGAATTCGCGCGATTTTTTTAAAATAATTTGTCTTTTTTTTGCCCTTCTGCTCATTAGTTCATTATAATAGAAAGCGCCGCAGGCTAAAAATTATTTAAAACAAATCGAGCGAATTCGTTGATGCTCTGCACATATATACATTTTAATGCGAATATTTTTTATTCGGAACAAAGCGCCGCAGGCGATAAATTATTTAAAAAAAATCCTGTTCATTGGATTGGTAAAAAATGACAAGAAAAATTGTTGAAAGTAGTACATATAAAACGTTACAGCCACAGATATCTCGATAACTAAAGAAGTTATCGATAACTTTTATTTAATATTTGGGCTTATTTTGAGGAGTTGTACCACTCTGGTTGAGTAAATTGGTAAAAAAGTTATTAATTTTTTAAAACTTTAACCCACGATATCTCGATAGCTAAGCGAGTTATCGAACAATTTTATTTAATTTTTTCGTCTTATTTTGGGGCCTATTATAGAAAAACATTGTCGGATCGAGGGGCCACAGATATCATACTCTCCCCGATATTGTTTCTACAAAAAGGCTTTTTAAGAAATTAAGCATTTATATTTTAAGTAGTGAAGATAAGAACTATATATTCTTGTTATGTATTTCAATTAATTTTTCCTAAACATTACAGAAAGAATGGAGTTTGCAAGCTGACAATTGGTGGGTTAAATTCCAAAACAAATTGTAAGGAGCAGTGAAAATCCCTTAAAACAACTTCTGTTTGTTGTCTTTTTCGCACTAGCTTATTTTGTTTGTTTATATTTTTTTATTACTTCACAGCTTTCTTGGAATATAGCAATAAAAACTTCATCTGTGTTGGCTCGCATTGATATGTATACAGAAACACTTTTTATGGTATTTTTTGTTTCATGCTTAACGTGAACACTTTTTCGATATAAGAACTACAGGAATTGCACAAATTATATTTCAATGGCGTTCTTTTATGTTAAAGCTGTCAAAATTTACTATTGTCAAATGGCACAGCAAAAATTAAATTTTTTTCAGCGTGATAAATTGTTTTTCATCATAGTACTTTGACACGGATTTGCACAGGCTCTTTCTATTGTCTTATTATTTTAATTTTTTGCCAATATTTTAATTATAAATTTAAGTAGTTCATATATGTATGTCGAGTAGTCTATTAGCTTTTTTTTTGCACTTTATAATTTATGCATATTGTAATTTACTTTTAACACCTTATACATATGCAGAAAGCTACACCCAACCGAGTACCTTTATTCGCAATTTCTAACAACTGCAATATCAAAGAGCGGTTTACGAGATTCATGAATATTCATTGTAATTTATTATAAAATTACCTGATAAATTCCCTGAGGTGGAAAGTTTGTGATAGCCATTCACTTGTTAGTTGTCAGAAATGATTCCTTCATTGGGCAGTCAAAGCAGCTCGCTTCTTCCACGCAGTATGTCCTGGATAATGGCTTTACGGGAGACCTCCGTTAGCAAGCTAGAGTGAGAAGCTGAAACAAATGAGCAGCCTGATTGGTTATGTGATCACTGATACGTATCAGGCTAAGTAGGTGACCCTGTCACTGAAGCTCTTCGAACTAGGGGACATATTCTTCTGCCCCTTGAAGGCGGATGAGCCAACACCCCAGGCCAACGGCGGATTACAACCAAAATCCAGTTTCGACTCACTGCATTCTGGTCAGCGTCTGATCCATAATGGGTGGTTGAAACATAATCAGCAATAGGTAAAATGCCTCCCGCAACCGTTATATAGGCAATGAATATACTCAAAAATTATAATAAACGAAGAAACCCCCTGACTCGCAAACGTTATAAGAAAGACGATTTAAGAATATGTACCTGGAACGTAAGAGCACTGTACAGGACGGGTGCCATTTTCCAACTGGCGGATGTCCTCGAAAAATATAAAGCTGACATCACAGGTATCCAGGAAATGCGATGGACAGGATATGGTTGCACCCGAAAGAAAAACTGCGATATTTACTACTGCTGACATGAGCGGAAGCACGATTTATAGTTGGCAAGACAATGCGACACCTAGTTTCAAGGTTCAACCCAGTGAGTGAACGCATAGCCACAATTCGCATCAAACCGAAATAATTCAACATCTAGTTAATTTGTGTGCACGCACCGAACGAGGATAAAGACGATGAGGTCAAAGACTCATTTTATGAGTTAGTAGCACACGAGTTAGTAGTCACTTGGTAATAGATGGCAGGCACTGTTCTAGTGTAATGGATGTACGTGTACGTGTGATTCGAGGTGTCAATATCGACCCGGATCATTTCCTGGTGGCTGTTAAAGTTCGCACAAGACTGAGCCGGCCAAAAAACCTACGAAGCCGAACAGGGGAAAGCTAGATATCGACAAGCTGCAAATACCGGAGATATCAAAGGCGTATTGACAAAAGCTCATACTCCCTCTTCCAAGGACCCAGAAGCGCAGGGAACGCACATCTTCCATTCTTTGGAAACCACTGCAAAGACTGACTTGGTTATCAAAACCTTCAGAAGGACTGCAACTGATGAAAAAGACGCTGAACATATCGTTGTGTCGGAGTTATCTACAAGTACATCCAAAAAAGTATTTTTTTGGGAAATTGAATTTAAAGTTTCAGAAAGGTATATCAAACAAATGGTATGAAAAAAGTGGTCCAATATTTTTTTTAGATATAATGGTGGGGATTCTTCATTGTTATATGGAATAATATCAATGGTCATGGAGAACATTTTTCGAGTTATGGCAATATTTTCCTTCAGAAAAATTTTGTCATTTAATCGTGTACGCCACTTTTTGTGAGAAATTGTTCAAAATGTGGGATATACGTGGCAATGAACAAAAAGAAACATGTTAAATTATTACTTTTACATTTGTTTTTTAAAAACACTAAGATTCGTATTTATATTGTTGCTATTTCATTTGTTTTATTATTCGAAATTAACCCTCAGTAGGTATTTAGTATTACTGACGTTACAGTAAGATATGACCCAGTAGTAGAATCTTTCTAAAAATTTCGGAATTGATTATTATAGTTAAAAAGTTCAGATGTATGTATATAGAATAATTCAGACATTTTTAATAATATTATTCCAAAAATATGTATATAAATACAATTAATTAAAAATTACCAAACAATCTTTTTGAAATTGAGTTTGATAATGCAGTCCGAAATAAAATTTCATCGGCGAAAAAAAGACATTGAAAGTCTGTATAATTTATCTTCCGGAAGAAGATGTTAAATACTTTTCTAACTTAATATCTGGTTAATAAGAAAAAGAATTGTTTTTTTTTTTATTTTTGTTTATTTATATTCAGCCGAATTTTTTTTTGATATAAATTTGTCTTTATATTTTGATTTTTATAAATATTGTAGTGTATAACAATTATTGTTCTATAGAGTATTGAAAATGAAAAATTAATTAAGTTTATGATTAGATTTCAGTTTTTTTTTAAATTTATAATAAAGTCGTTAAAATAAATTTTTCTTTGCACATACGTGGAGATAACGTAACGATTTTTGAATTCGCAAATTTCATATATTTTTCATTGAAGATCGGGAGCTAACGTCTGCGGAAGACATGTGTAGATTGAAAATAATAAAAATGTAAACAAAATTGGAAAAGTGCCATTTAGAAAATTAATCTTTTAAGTGTGGAAATTATAAAAAATTTATGTGTTTTTTACCGAGAAAACATTTCAAAAATGGCAGTTGTAGTAGGCGAACGATGGTTGGAGATGGAGAAAAACTCACTCCAGAAAAAAGTTAAAATCAGCTGGGCTAGTGCTTCTACCTTTTGTTATCGCAAGCGGATGAAAAACCCCTAGATCGAAGAATCCCTCCGTATCCTTGGTGTTACCAACTGGCGAAGAATTTGTTGAATTCATTTATTTCTTTGTTTGATTAATATGCATGTGAAAGACATCTGACCTCATGAGGTTGTAAAATAGACAATAAAGGAAAGAAAGAAGTATTCAATAGATGTAATGGAACAATATGAAATACAAAATAATTCATCAATATATTATTCAATATATTATAAACATATTATTATATAAAGTTTTCCACGATCTTCAATTGAAATTATTCTTATTCTTTAAACGAGCTTAAGATCTATTATTTGTTTTGCTTATTTATTTCCAATATTTCGTCTCCACATTGGGCGACTTCTTCAGGGAACAAATATTATGTTTTAATAATTAACAATTCAAAAAACTCAATATCACAAATTTTTCCTTTCAAAAAAAGGCGGGAAATAAAAAATTTTCTTTGTCAATATGAAAAAATATCTCCAAAAAACATAAGTAAAAATACACTTAAAGACAAAAATTAATTAACAAAATTGCAAATATTAACTTAAATACTGAAAATATCTACCTTATTTAACATTAATGTAATTATCCTAATTCCTATTAACTAAATGTCTGTAATTCTGAGCTATATTCGCTATGTCTGTTTTATAGTTAATAATTCGTGTTAATGGAACCTTCGCTAGAAATCTTATTGAGAGAGTATTGAATATTAGCGATACAGATTTTCACGGAACGAACATATCTACAGCTCCTAGATTGTATGGAGTACCTAAAATTCATAGGGAACAATTCGCATTAAGACCAATATGTTCGTTTGTTAATTCCCCATCTTATGAACTCTGTATATATATTACAAATATTCTTAGGAAGGTAACTGAGAACTCTAAATATAATGTAATAAATCCTTTACATTTTAGAGAAAGGATAAAAAATGTAAGGATACAAGATGATGAAAAAATGATTTCACTTGACGTGGTATCTTTATTTCCGAATATACCAGTGGATATGGCTCTGGAAATAATTGAAGGGAAATGGAATATTATAGGGGAATTCACGAAGATGGAACAGGACCTTTTCCTACGTATTTTAAGATTCTGTATAGTTGAGAACAGATATTTTAAATATGATAATGAGGTATACATGCAACAAAAAGAACTTCCAATGGGATCTCCAGTTTCTCCGGTTGTAGCTGACATTGTAATGGAGGAATTGTTAGATTCTTGTATTGAGAGATTGGATGTGAAGCCAAGGATAATTACAAAATATGTTGATGTTGATTATTCTGCATTATTTCGGAAAGTGCAGTTAATAATATTTTGGTAACATTTAATTCATTTCATAACGATATAAAATTTACAATTGAGGAGAAATATAATTATAAAATTCCTTATTTAGATACATTAGTAATAAGAAATGATAATAATCTAAAAATGGATTGGTATCAGAAGCCCACAGCATCTGGAAGGATTATTAACTATTTTTCTAAACATCCAAAGAGGATCATAATCAATTCTGCTAGAAATCTTATTGAGAGAGTATTGAATATTAGCGATACAGATTTTCACGGAATTAATATTGAAAGGATTAAAAATATTCTGAATGACAATAGTTACCCAATGCAACTTACATATCTGTAAATTAATAAGACAGTATAAGAACCGGAAAAACATGAATACGAGAACGGTTACTGAACCGAAACTTATAAAACTCTAACTTATGTACCTCTTATATCTGAAAGATTAGAAAAATCTAAAATTTTTGATGACAAGAAATATTCTGTGGCACACAACATATAATACTTTAGGTTCATTATTCAGCAGAACAAAGGATAGAATAGATAAATTTGAAAGGTCCAATTTAGTTTATAAGATACCGGGTATATATAAATTGCAATATGGTATACGTAGGTACAACAAAAAATAGACTAAAGACTAGAATTGCAGGACACAAATCCGATCAGAAATACAATAAAACCACTTCTACACAAAAAACCGCATTATCATTACACTGCAGCAATTTGAATCATTGTCCTGATTTTGACAATACATCAATTTTGAACACGGAAAACAATTACAAACGCAGATATACATTAGAAATGTTACAAATCATGAAGGTTCCATTAACACAAAGGATTAACTATAAAACAGACATAGCGAATATAGCTCAGAATTACAGACATTTAGTTAATAAGAATTAGGATAATTACATTAATGTTAAATAAGGTAAATATTTTCAGTATTTAAGTTAATATTTTACAATTTTGTTAATTAATTTTTGTCTTTAAGTGTATTTTTACTTATGTTTTTTGGAGATATTTTTTCATATTGACAAAGAAAATTTTTTATTTCCCGCCTCTTTTTGAAAGGAAAAATTTGTGATATTGAGTTTGTTGAATTGGTAATTATTAAAACATAATATTTGTTCCCTGAAGAAGTCGCCCAATGTGGAGACGAAATATTGGAGACAAATAAGCAAAACAAATAAAAGATCTTAAGCTCGTTTAAAGAATAAGTATAATATGTTTAGATGAAGAAACGATGATCATAAGAATAATGACAGTCTGCTGGAAGTAAATGTTCCAATTCCTGGAGGTCCTGCCACTTCTTTTTGATATCTTTATTTTTTGAGAGTGCAACTGAGGAGGCTCGACTACTTCGAAGTTTTGGGCAATTCACTGTGGAAAAATGTAGTAGGTCCTTAATATTAATTATTAATTTAAAAAAATTAATGTGAGTCCGATCACAGGGGAGATGTGTAATGAAACATTTTTTTTAAGTTGGAAGTACTTATGCTTTTAGTATATTTTTTTAATTAATCAATTAAAAGTATCAAAACTTTCAATATTGTAAATACACAGGAATTTGGTGGTTTTTGTTTGGTTAGTAAATGGGCACACTGCAGTATATACATATGTACTGCATTAAAAATTACAGTAAGCAGTAAATTTACTGATTACTGAAAAACTTCAGTAAATTTTTACTGATAATGAAATTTAATTTGCATTACCAGTAAAATCATAGGGCCGTATTCATAATAATCAGTAATCGGGCATTACTGATTACTGAAAATTCAATGCACCTCATCATAATCATGTAGGCACTTTATAAAAATTGCTGAAAAATATTTTAGTAATCAGTAAAAAGTTACTAGTTAAAGAATTATTTTTACTGAAATTTTAGTAGTACTGCAAAGTGTTCATCTATGGTAAATGCCTTAAGTACAAATAGTTAATATTGGCTTATGGTAACTAAAATAAGATACATATATAAATTTTTGACTCGATTGTATTTAAAAGTCTATGGAAAACTGCATCTATAGTAGTGGAATTGTTAGTTGTGGTGGTTTGTGGAGAATTGCTCATATGCAAGTGGAAAACGTTAAATAAAAATTTTGATAAAGCTTGCGACTGTGGGTTTGCAAAATTTGTATTAAAATCTCCACCCATAATAATTGGCATGAGATTGTTACCCAATTGTCGTGCACCAGCTTCAGTGTAAGGCAACAGTACGTAATGAAGATATGTTATAATCTTAATTTATATTGGAATCTAATAGAAATTTTATTAGAATTAACATTACCTCCATTCAGCTTTGATGCACTTTGTGTTGTTTTATGTTCTGAGTTATAATTTTTTTGGTGTTTTGTAAATTATTTTATTATTTTGTATTTGTTGCGGTTGACAAGTTATTAATCAGCTGTTTACTGAAATGTAATGCATGTAGTTATTTTACAGCAATGGTTTTCGAAAATTAGAAGCTACTATTGCACACTAGATGGTGCTTATATGCAGCTGTTAAGTATGAATGACAATCTCAAAGACGAAGAAGACTTTTAGTTTGACAAGTTTAGTTTTTAGTTTTCCTTATATTTGACAAGTTTAGTTTTTAGTTTTCCTTATTTTGCTTTGTGCAAAAAAGTGCAAAAAATCTTTTTAAAATTTATTAAAATTAAATGTTTTTGTATTCATTTTATTTATTTGTTTTCATTTGCCTACGATAACATAATGTACGACAATTAGTGAAAATTAGTAGCTACTATTGCACACTAGAAGGTGTTGAGTATATTGTATGCAGCGTATGATTACACTAATACACTCATACATATCTCACACCGATTTGATAACGCTTTACGATTGGTTAACGATTACATCGCACATCTTACTCTAAATTTGTGATTGTATTGTGAAAAATATTTTTACCCCCAGCGTATAGATGTTTACACATCAAAAAAACAATTCCAATTCTTGACAATAATAATAACTCAAAACAGAAAACTGAGAAAAAATCAAAGTTTACATCATGAATACGGTAAATTATATTCCATACAGTGCAGGTTACGTCGTTTGTACTTTATGCAAATCGAGCACGTGATGTTACGTCATTTACAATATATTTATTAGAATCGCTATTTTTGATCTTGGAGATATTCTGTAGAAATAAATACTTTAGCCTGATGTCCCATAATCAATCAGAAAAACAACCTCGATTTTTTGGGGGTTACGCACTTGGGCAGTTTGGTTGACGATATATTGTTTAATTTTTATCTAAATTGTGACGACATTATAGAAACAACTTCCCTTTATAAAAAACGAATGCATAATCAATATACGTCTGTAAAGTTACAACTAAAACGCTTATACATAATTGTTCTTGTTTCAATATAGATTTACCCCAATTAAAGGAACAATACTACATACAACTTGGAAACATGTTAAACAATTTACGTTCCCAATATCTTGCAAGTACCTTTGACGAAACAAAAAATAAAATGTGCGAAATAACTGAAAATATTGTAAGACAATCTAAGGAGCATAGAAAAGAACTTGAACTGCTTCAGGTGACAATGGGGCGTTTGATGCGACAAATTGAGTGGCAGTATGAGATATATGTAAAAAGGACTAAAGAATTTGAATGGTATATATAAGTACATAGTGTACTGCAAAGTGCATAAGACGATCAGCCACTACTGCTGCGTTGAACATACACTCTCGATCAGATGATTAGAACCACTTTTTAGTACGCCATATCATTTTCTTAAGATTACAAAAATGGCAACACCAACAATAAAGTTTAATGCAACAGTATTACACTCCGGTTCACTTATTTAAAGGCACTAAAATTGCATATTCAGCATAGTTTGCAATTTGTAACCGATTGCAGAATTTTAAAATGGAAATGGTAGCTAGACATCTTGAGATATAAAAAACATCATATCCTTCAGAACGGTAAACATCGATTTTAGTTTTTTCAATAGATTTAAAATTTTTTGTTTTGCCATTTTGACTCGTAAAATGATTAAGATGTAATAAATTGAATCACCAAATTCGAAAAGAGCTCATGGCGGTTTTTTCTAAAAGGTCTTATATCGGAAAACTGTAGCAGCTCTTTCTTCCAGAACTCTTATGTGTAAAAAAAACATTTCAGTATTTTATGAAGCAGTTCAATGGTCAGCTCTTTCAAAAATATTTGCGCTCTCAAAATCCATACAGGCTGTGAGAAATTCAGTTTTTTGTGCCTCCTAAAATCTTTGAAAAAACCGATATGAGCCCTTTTCGAATTTGGTGATTCAATTGTAATAAACAAACGCTCCCACAAAAAATCATCGCTTACTTTAAAAATAATAACAAAAATAATAAAGTGCCTTTATTCAAGTGAACCCAAAAAATAGCACATTTTTCGACTTTTTTTATAAATTGCTCAAAAAAAGTTCTTTAGTTAAGAACCCACTATTGTCATGATTTTTTTTATATCTCAAGATTTCTAGCTTCCATATCCATTTTAAAATTCTGCAATCGGTTATAAATTGCAAAAGATACAGGCTGCTGAATATGGAATTTTTAGTGCCTTTAAATAAGTGAACCGGAGTGTATAAAGATCCTTTTCCAAAAAAGACAAAAAAAAATATAAAAAAAAATCGGTTCATGTGATTAGAACCACTTTGTATTTTTAAATTTTTTGCATAAAGATTTGATTTATACATCAAACAATTAGTAAAAGAAAAATATTACTTTCTAATAAACATTAGTGAAAAATTGGAAAGAAAAGTATTTAGAACATAGCGGATAGAGCCAAAATCGATGATTATCATTCGCAAGGATATCCTTATCCGGCTATTGCGCGAGAAATTGGTCAAAGTCACAAAACTGTGCTGGGATACTTAAAAGATATTGAAAACTAAGGAAAGAATTACAAGAATTCTCTTTCAGCACCAAAAATCGGATCTCAAGCTGGTATCCAGGCAAGTATCTGGGCAGTAAAGGAACCATTACAAGCTGTACCTGAAATTGAAAAAAATTAAGAAAAAACGCCGCTGAATAATGTGCGGAAAAAATCGGGTACTATTTGCTAGAGAGCATATGACATGGGACATTCAAGTAAAAGGTCAAGGTTAATACTGTGGCTTTTAATGACGAATAAAAAGTTGATTTAGATCGCCCGGCTACCATTATTATTTTTACGATACAAGAAGTTGGTGAGGGGATAGAATTTAGAATTTTAAAATGCAAAAATTGCTGGAGAAGTTTACAAGACTCTGGTAGTATTCTAAGAGTCCCGAAAGTGACCGGAAACTCAAAAGCCAACGCGAACGCCAAAGTCAAGAATGGATACATCACTTCGCGCTTGCGTTTGCTTACGGAAGCTGTCACTGAGATTTGTGGTTTATAGAGTTGCCCAACTAAAATAAACAATTATAAATTAGAAGAAGCGAAAGGCACAGAATGGAAAAAAAATACAAAAAATTTAGCTCTATTTCAATAGATCAACAGATTTTAAGATTGCTATTATTTATAATACTGCAAATACCAATAATATTCACATAAAATGTGTTAAAAACCTATGTTATTTTGGGTTGCAATGTCGAATAAATTTTCCAATCTATATTAAATTTGTTGTCTTTTCAAAAACACATGCCATTTGGCGGTACTTAAAATGTATTGGTTCTTTTGTTTATTAATGTCAACATCAACTGATGCATATAATTTTTTAAATATAATTATAACAGCTTTGCAACGCATTATTTATGTGAACTTTCCATTTCTATATTTATTACTGTAAAAGAATGTCAATAAGTAAACAATATAATTTTGAATTATTTAAAAAAAATTTGAGCTCTGTCCGTCGATTGCATTTCAGCCAAAATTAGCAACTACTTAAAAGCAATGAAATGGAAAATACTTCCATCTGCTCATCCATGATCGAAATTTTTCTTTAAATTTATAACTTCTAACTAGCGCGAGGAGCTGTGGCGTTTTCAATTTGACAGCTGAGGTGATCAAAAACGTTGCGCTGCGTTTTGCAAACTACCCATTAAATAACGTAATTCAACGTTTTATAAACTACCAAAACGACGAAAGTAACGCGAAGTGACTGATTCACGAATTATAGAATATCACCCTCTGTTACAGTCAGCTTTCCCTAAAGTGAATTATATTTTTGGACCGATTCCATGGATTCTGCAACAATATAATGCTCCTTTCATAATGCCAGAGTTGTAAAAGAATTCATTTCAAACCAAAATATTCGTCTTCTTAATTGGTCACCATATTCTCCCGACCTAAACATTATTGTTAATGTTTGGGGCGATAGGAATCACTAATTCGGCGATAAGGAATCACTAATTCAAGCCATTAAGGTCTCCTGGAATGAGATTTCTTTGAAGTATTTAACAGCACTTTATGAATCAACAAAAAGTCGTATATTTGAAGTAGCAATATTATGAATAAACTAAATATTAATGATTCTTATTATAAAATTATAAAATAATTAATTTGTTGGATGATTTTTTTTTATTCTGCCTTTTTATTGGTACTTTTCTATTTTATTATTTAAGCTCAAGACCATTCTATATCTCTATAAATAGAGATATAGTTTTTTGTAAAAGAAGATGTTTTGCAAACGCATCCTCATGATTCCTGGCCAACCGTGTAGCTATTTCAGATTTAGCCATAGATCTTCTTCAGCGGTTGTTTGGAATGCTGCTTTTGAAAAATTCATCAAGCTAAATGCAAACGAATTCAGAAATTTCCACTATGCAAGTGTTCGAAAAATATTGCAAGCAAAACACACAAGAAAACATTTGCAAATAACTTCTTTCCATCTCCAGCTATATGGTTTGCCAGGAATCATGAGGATGCATTTGCAAAACATCTTTTTTAAAAAACTATATCTCTATTTATCTTTTTTAAAAAACTATATCCCTATTTATAGAGTTATAGAGATATAGAATGGTCTTGAGCTTGAACAATATATTAAAAAAGTAATAATGCATTTTTAATTAAAATTAGTTAATTGAGTCTAATCATATGAGCGGAAAATTTTGTATTATTTTTTGTCTTTTTTTTTTGGAAAAGGGCCTTTATAATAAAGTTGTATTAAACTTTAATGTTGTTGTTGTTATTTTTGTAATCTTAAGAAAATGTCCTTTATCATGGTAGTAACATTTTATCTGCCGATAAAAAATTTAAAAGATATCTGGTCGAGAGTGTATTAAATTAATAAATCCTTTCTATTTTTATAAACATATTGTTTATTTAAGCTTAACTAAACCATTTTTGGCGTCTGATCAGTCGTTGGAAGAACTTTAATTTTTTTAAGCAGGTTTGATTATTTAAGTTTGTATATTTTTTTTTAAGTTTTCAAGAAAACGCGGAACGTTTTTTGGATGCATTTGGAAGTCTTGGCTTACAATCAGGGATATCCAATGAATATGAAAATATCATTGATCAATTTACTGTTGCTGAAGTTAACATTTGCAAAGAAATGTGGCAAAAGTTCTTCGAAATTCACAAATATAATTTATTACAAAAAATTAATTCATTATCTGAAATATAATACTTTTTACTTCCCTCTTAAATAATACAATAAATAAATTAATATAATTATTGTACTCTTATTTCCAAATATTTTGTTATTATGGTCACTGTGATGTGATTCTATTGTAAGTATGAAAGTAAGTAGAATGTTATGGCGATTTCGCTACTGAAAAAAAATGCAACATGTGTTCTTTGTCATCTCTAAGCTAATTTTTCTACATTTTATGTGGGGTTCTAAGCGGCATCAGTCAAAATCAATTACAGGGTTGTTACGAAAACAATTGCTTGGTAATTGTTTGGGACCGGATTATTTTAGTAAACAAAAGTAACACCACATGCGTTAAAAATAAAATAGAGTGCGAAGATCCATTATTAATGAAATATTTGCAAGATAGAGATAAATGACAAAAATTTCGCAAGAATTGAATACGGGACTTTATCGGGAATAACAAAACATACCAATTGTTTTGGTACTTCGTCGACCAGTATATATGAGGAGTCGCTTAAAAATGCTTAATATCGTTTCACACGCTATTTTGATGATTAATTTGACTTATTTTACTTTGATCTGGTAACCCCATGTATTTTGAATGACTGATGTTCTCAAGATGGATTAATAGATGGTGAACGCATAAGCACCAGCTGATTTGCTTTGTTTAGATTGCAAACCACTTTCGAACTGTCGAACTGTTCACATGTATTTTGTTTTTGGATGTGTTTGTGTTTACATTTATTGTTGGTATACGTTTGTATTGGATTTGACACAACGTAACCCTGCAGTTTCACAAGTAGTGGCTGGCAACATTTCATCGACTACATCGCCATTGATTTTTCATTGACTACATCGCCGATTACATTGGTACTCAGTGGTAATCTGTAAGGTAGTGTCTCCAGAGATTTTCTATTGTTTTTCTTAACCTGTCGACGAAATGTTACCGATAAATGCGTCGACGAAATGTTACCGATAAATGCGTCGACGAAATGTTACCGATGAAGTAATCGACGAACAGTAAGGCATTACCAAAGCGGACATCGCCTTGTTAAATTCGCCGCTCAAAAGCATTGCTGGTAGTTTAGCGAGTAGTCGACGAAAGGTTTGTGGTAGTCGATGAACTCATCAGCGTAGAGTCGATTACCAATACTGCAGGGAAGTGAGAAGCAAAAACTAATTGTATGTTGTAGTTGCCATAAATTTGCCATCAGCTACAACAACACCTGCGTCTACCATGAGTATTTTTATCATGGATGTTCTTTTCCTAGCGGGGCCCATGGAAAAATAAGAAAGGTAAACTCGTTAGAACAGCTGATTTGAACATTTCTCTTGCTTAGGTGTTTCTCTTAATTCACATGTATTTTGTTTGTGAATGTGATGGCATTGGAGGATCAATAAAAAGAATTGCACCAAGAGTAACTGCCTTATTCATAAAAAACATTAATGTAGCTCTAAAGCATTCATCAGTTGTTGAAAGCTTTACGATTTGGCGAAGGTTTTATTCGAACCGTATTCATAATAGCTTTGTCTGTTTACTTTTCCAGCATGTGTCGCACGGTCGCACTGTGTTTTTGCACGTTTCTAGCATGAAGTAAAATGTTTTGTTTATTATAAACGTTGAAAATCAACACAATTCTAACTACTTACCTCTGCCATTGTTAAATTTCAACTTTATTCTTCTTTTTCACACAAAAATATTGCAATCAAAATGTAAATAAAAAACAGCTGATCGAACTTGCAAAATCTTGATAGAAGAAATTCCTCCAGTAACATTTTGCAAGTTGCAAAAGTTTTGCAGTAAACAGACAACACTTTGTAACATTTTGTACACTATTGTACAATATTGCAGTAAACAGACAGACCTAATGATAATTTTAACTAGGGAACAGATAATTGAATCACAACCCTGTTTTATGTATTCTCACAGTGCTTGTGATGTAAAAACAAGATGGACAATAACCGATAGACCAAATTAATTTCTTTTTATTTAAATGCGTCAATTCCTTTTTTCAAAATTTTAAACATTAATAGAAAGAACTATTCAATAAAAAGATCAATTAATATTTGCTATATTCATAAATTTGGAAGAAGTGTAAAAAAATCACCGGATAATAGGTTGTAGTTTCAATGTTTTGATTTTATATACATCACTATGTAACCAAAAGTTCATTTTGGTTCAAAAATTTAAAAATTGGAACGAAACTATTTGGTTGCTTAGCAGGATAATGTGACACTATAAACTTTGCAAATACATATACAAAAAATAATTCCAATTGTTTATATCGCATAAATATTTAAGTACGGCACGCGTGAAATGTAAAAAAATTATTTCTTTTGTGTATTAATGCGGATAAAATAGCCTTAAAGAAGGGCGAAACGTTCAACAAAAATGGCGACGTTAGAGAACTCTTAACAGAGGCATTTTTGGATTATGAATATAATTTTTGGGCTTTACCTTTTTAAACCTTTAACAAACCCATGACAACTTTTTATGAATAAGGCCGTAAGTCTTCAACGTCAAATCCATGAACAAATAACAACATCTAAATAACTGTATGAGTGGGCATCTAAACCGAGTAGCTTACCGAACATTACAGTTATATTTTCGCCAGAACACCATTATTTCGATGCAAAAGAAAAATTGGACTTACGATATGGAACTGCTAAATCTATCCTTGGCACACAAAAAATGAAATCAATTATTCCAGCGGCCAGCGGAACCATAATTACTAAACAATATTCTCGTTCAAATAATAATAATGTATATAAAATTTTTAAACAAAATAAGTAAAGAAAATCGTATATATTGAAGTGTTTTAGTAAACTTAAAATCAAGATATTTTTTTTTGTAAACGATAAGAATGTATACACATCAATTAAAAATAGCCGAAGAAAAAATGCAAAAATGATTTTTGAAAATTTTCAAAAATCAAAAAAAAAATATTAATAATTATTTGCCCACTATCAGTTTGGGCTTAAAAGAAACAGAATGGATAGAGGTTTATAACAAAAAAATTTCGAGAAAATCGAAGGGTACAAACAGTTCTAAAATTAAAACTAAAATTTACAAACTCAAAATTCGTATACAAAAACACTTTGAATATTTTTTCTGAACAAAAAAACAAACAGATTTAAAAAAAAATGTCTCAGTCGGACCATTGTTGAGGAAGTTATGACCAATAGTCCAAAACAGTCCTTTAAAAAAATCGATTTTTTTAAAAATCAATATCCTTTAAACGAGCAATTACAACAACATGAAAATTTACCAGGAACTGTTGCTTGGTGGTTGCCACAAAATATCACAAAATGGCGGAAATCAAAAAGAAAAAGTTCAAACTGTCTAATTTGACTTGGAATGCCCCATATGTATGTTGTCTTTACTGCATTTTATTATCTTCATTGAAATTGTTCCTCGTTCCTTAAAATTTTTGTTTAATAAATCGCTTTTGATAAGGGAATTTTAGTTAATTTTTATTTCACGAAAAGTTAAGGGAATTTTCAGACTTAGGCCCAATTTTTAACTGGTCAATCATCTTTGATCAACGATTAAACATAATTTAAACTCTGAATTCACTTTTTAGGTTAATAGTTAATTGCTGTTTAAACAGCCATAGTTGGGCATTTAAACTATGATCAAGTGACCATATGATTTTGACAGAAAACAACAAGAAGCTTCCTTAATTGTTAATGTGAACAATTATAATCACCATCCTAGTTGAAGTAACAATAAAAACGTATCATTTAACTCGTAGTGCAGTTAGAACTTTATTTCTGCTCAAATATTCTCCAATTTCATTAACTATTTTATATTTTACCACTTCACTTTTGTTTCGCAAATGGCGTCAGTTTGATGCATCGTAACGATTAGCCGAAAAATGTACGAATACCGGTTATTTTTTGTAGCATTTGCCACTGTTGCCACAACTTTTCGTATTTAAAGTCAGATCAAACATAAATCAAAATCAACTGATTCCCAATTTAAATAACCAGACAAAAATTGGGCCTTAATGGAGGAACTTTCATCGATTCCCTTCTCACTATCTGGATCACGGTGAAGATATTGAACAGCTACCTACTTTAAATTGTATGGTGTTGCTTCGACCTATTTCTCAGATTAGATTAATTTCAATATGCGATCTTACCAAATGTTTATCCCATTTTTACAGAAACAAATGTTGTTTTTGTTTTTAAATAAAGAACTATTTATTATTGCATTTAAATAAATGATAACATTATAATCACGAATTACCAGGCTCCTCAAATGTAGTAGCACTTCTCGTTTATCACTACCGAAGACTCCAGTGACGTTCCCTGTGATGAAATTTATTAATGATTAGATAAAAGTATCAAACACGTGGGTAACAAATTTGTTCATTTCTACAACGCACACACCTTTCTATTTTTGAAGTGGCTAAGAGATGTACATTTTCCTGTCGATTATTAAAACACTTTCGACACTTTTCCATTGATCGATATATATATGAAGACACAACCAACACAATGCACTTTTCTATTTGCAAAAGTTCTACAATATGGACTTTTGGCCAATAGAAATATACTATTTGTTAAAAACACAATAAACACAAAAACAATAAATTTGTACTTACATTTCTTTATGAAATTTGTAAATGTACTCTTTTTTAAGAAATTTAATAATTTGTAAATGCACACTTTTTTAAGAAATTTATTTTCTTTTTCGGTTTTTAAGTTACTCCGTGGTGAGATTTATGGCCGCTTCGGATGAAATGATAACAATAGAAAGAAAGCCAATGCCAAGAAGGGGGCTAATCCGTTAGACATTACACTCATCAGGGAAATCCCACAAGTGTGCCCTCGCGGCTTCGTGGTCACAAAAAAGTTGTCCACCTCAGAGCAGCATGATAGTTCCGGATAATTGCGTCTTATGAATATGTGTCTATCACAGTTAAATATAATATAATCCTCATTTTCCGATATCCCACAGGTGTCACACACACCAAAGGGTTCAACGGCGATTTAGCTCAAGGTGTCTCTGCAAAAGCAATGGTTGTCAAGAATTCGATTCAAAGTTTTTGTTTTCATGGGGTCCATGCTGAGGCCATGAAACCATGGCTTGGGTACCACTTGGGGAAAAAGTCTCGTGTAATTAGAGTTTCTTCGGCTGACATACTTCCTGTATTATTCCTGACCTCAGTTATGGCGTCGAGGACCGGCCACGGTACCTCTAAAAGGAACTCCGTTAACGCACGTACCACTCGCCGCGACGTCCACTTCTTCGTTCTGCTCAATGCCGCATTGGCCCGGAAGAAAGTGCACTTCGACACGCAACGATAACTCCCGGGTCAGCGCCCGTAGCCTACACCAATCGAACGCTTCTCCAGAGCCAGAATGCCACTAAGGCTATCCGTTAGGACGGCAACCTTCAAGAACTTACTCGCGATGGAGTGCTTCAATGCCATGACAACTGCCAAACGACAACACGGAAAGACCGAACAACTCCGGAAGCCGGCAGGATAAACGCCGCTGCCGATGTAGAGTCCCCAACCGACCCGTCCGTGAATTATACTTTGAAATTCGCCTCCCTGAGCTCTAACTTTTCCGCCAGCAGGGCCATGACCAAATCCGGGCCAGCATCCGATTTTCGCCTGGTCGAACCCCTGAAGTAGTCACGCACAGTTATAAGCTTCTCATAACTCACCACTGGCAGTTCCCTCCATTCCACGTCAGATAGCACGTCCAGAAATTTGGCATAAATCCTCCCGTAGCTCGTCCTTGCCACCTCTCCTTCAGCCATGGTCGTGGCAGCTGGGAGCCCCATCGCCGTGACCTTAATTACCTCCTTCGCCGCTGCCAATTCGAACCGGTGTCTCGGTGGCATTTCCGCCGACATGTGGTACAGGATCCTCCTGGGCGTTGATCGCATCACCCCCAGCGCCTTTCTGAGGTGACCATTCAAGCACGTCTTGAGCCTCGAATACGAAAGCATCGTCAGGTCCGATAACGCCGATGCAACGTACTCCACCTTGTCCACCTCCGCAATAATGCGCTCCACACGGTCCTTTGCGGTTCCAGTCTCAGATATGGTGACTTGAAAGCCCTGCTCTGCTGCAGCGTTGTCATCAATATCCATGCTCAGTGTCCTGGTTATCCTGCTGAAGTGGCTCACGCTTGTCTTGGCCATATTGAACCGTAGTCCAATGTCACCGCCTTTTCCACTTCTACGTCGTTGTTGAAGGCGATGATGAGGAAATCGTCCGCAAATGGAATGAAGAGAATCGGGCTTAGGGAACTTCCCTGTGCCAGACCGTTGGAAATCCCAACAGAGTGCCTGCCCAGGTATAGCGATCTCCCCAAGTGGAAGTTCAAAATCCACCTAATGGTGTAGCTGTTGGACCGTAGCACAAACATTCGCATGGCCAATCGGGTGACATCAACGCAATCGTACGCCTTCTCCACATCCAGCCACATGCTCATAACCTGATGGCACAAGTTCATGTGACGCTGAATGTCCTTCTTCAGTTGCGACTGTAGTATCTTCAGGGGCACATTGAGTACGGCTATCGGCCGGTAGTTCACCACGATGGCCAGGTGTCTACCCCTCTTCAAAATTGGCGCGATCCTGGCAGCTCTCTACTCCTACGGAATGACCCCCGACCGCCAGACCTCCCGTATGAAGTGAAATAAGGATTGCCATCAGGATTGCCGACCTGGGGTTGCGAGATTTGACCAAAGAGTCCAGGACAAGCCTAGTCCAGGACAAGCCTAGTCCAGGACAAGCCTCTTGTCAGCTGTGGGCCCCATGACCACAGTTGGTGTAGCCGCAGTACTCATAGTAGCGGATATCTTCAGCAGATACTCCGAGTTCTGTTCCGCGGTCCAAGAGTTCGCCCTTTTCTCCATCTTATATTTCCTAACATTCTTGACCTTGGCACATTTTTCCAGATCCGGTGCCGCCGATATAGTCCCTCTGTGATCTGTCAAGCTCCTCTTCTTGACTCCGTTAACGTAGTTGTCGAAGTTTTTTTTTTTTTTTTTTTTTGCGAAGATGCAGTGGGATAGGAGTAGGGGGAAAGAGAGAGAAGTACTTGTTAATATTTGACTTAAACTTGCTGATGTTGTAAGAAGTGGGGAATACACTTGCCGGAAGCTTATTCCACATACGGACTGTTCGGCTGAAGAACGAATTGTTTCTGGAATGCGCAGTTCGATCCAACGGCCAAGAAACAGAAAAGGGATGAGTTCCACTTGAAAACCGCGTCGTACGGTTAAATGTAACTTGGCGGAACACTTTCCATGGAAATACCTATAAAATACCGAGACACAGCTAACATTTCGTCGATGCTCCAAGGAGGCACCAGTGCTGGATACACTGCTGTCGCCTATCAGCTTCGACGCTCTCTTTTGCACGCGGTCTAGAAACTCCAAGGTGGACGCTGGAGCCACAGCCCAAATATGAGAGTTGAATTCCATTTTCGGCCGAATATACGTGGTGTAGATATTGAGGAGATCGGATGGGGTGAACAATCTTTTACATCGCTTTAAAAAGCCCAGGCACTTGAATGCATCTTTCGACACGTTGAAAATGCGCTTATTCCAGCGAATGTAACATTGTATCTTCATGCCCAGAACATCAAGAGATTCCGATTCACCAACATATAAACCACCCATTGAAATCATTGGCAGGGTCGAGTCACCAGTGTGCTTGTGCGATATTCTGCAACATTGTGTTTTGCATGCATTAAATTCGACTCGGTTTTCCCTGCCCCACTCACTAATCAGAGGCAAGTCATGATTAAGCATGTCATTCATTGTTCGTCTCTTTCCTTGCACTACGGAAAGATTGGGTCGACGATCGAACGAATATGAGTGACATAAATTACTATCATCAGCGAAGGAATAGATGGGATTGGTAGTCCGATCCAGAAGGTCGTTGATGAAAATAAGAAAAAGAGAGGGAGAAAGCACAGAGCCTTGAGGTACTCCCGCATTAATTGTATACTCATCGGAAGAGATACCGTCTATTACAACTCGTATGGAACGGTCTCTGAGAAAACTCGAAATAAATCGAGAGAAGTTTCTACCTAAACCAAAAGCATAAACCTTTGATATGAGTGCATGGTGCCAAACTCTATCAAATGCTTTAGAAATATCTAAGGCCACTATTTTGCTCTCACCCAGTCTATGCACGGACCGATTCCACTGTTTCGTGAGGTACGCCATCAGATCGCCAGTTGAACGGTTTCTGCGAAACCCAACTGACGATCACTGAGTAGACTGTTAACTTCCAGGTAACTCACCAAATGGTAATTTACCATGGTCTCCATCACCTTTGAGAGCTTAGAACATATCGCAATTGGCCGGTAGTTATCGGGATTAGTAGCCTCTCCTTTTTTGGGGATCGGCTGGACATTTGCAACCTTCCAGCGAGTAGGGAAATTACCTGTACGGTATGACAGGCTGAAAACGTTGCGCAGTGGACGAGCAAGCGTCGAAGAACATTTGCTCAAATCTAGTGCCGGAATTCCATCCGGACCCGGAGACTTTCCTACGTTGAGCTCCTTAAGGACCTTTTTAACTCCTCGCGTACGAAAAACTATCTCAGGCATGGAGCTAGATATATTTGCGATGACGGGGAGTTATCGGACAAAAAGGTTAGCTTTATCAACCGGGTTAGTATAAATTATGTCATTTTTAATTAAGGTTGGGATAGATGAAGAACTTTTATTGTTCTTAATTCTCTTGACAAATGACCAAAAGCTCTTACTTCCCCTGGGAGAAGAAAGAACTTTGGCGCGAAGACGCTGTTCATGCAAGAATTCTGCGCGTCGTAGTACCTTGGCACAATTTGATCTAGCTAACTTGCGCAGCATATCAGTAGTTGGATTTTTATTCAATTTCCAATTACTGAAATCTTCCTCTTTGGATCTTACAGCTTCTTTGTATGCCTGGTTAAACCAACATTTATCAGAAGGTTTAATCGAAATTTTCTTTGGTGGAATGAATATTTTCATTCCCGTTAAAATAATGTTTTCCACCATATCTGCCGCAGCATTGACATCATCGTCTAGAAAACATAGTTTCCAGTTGAATTTCCTATAAAATTTGTTGAATCCCAACGAGCTATTTCGTACATGAATATGGAACGCTTCATGGCCGGCGTTGAAGCGACGTGAAGATCAGAGTACGAAAAGGAGGCAGAAACAAGGCAGTGATCCGAATTACCAAGAGGTGCAAGGATGTTAACTTCATACTTGTCAGGGTGTGAAGTTAGAAAAAGGTCAAGAGTGTTTGAAAATTGCCCTTCAGCGCACGGGATGTGAGTTGGGGCACTTACCATTTGCACTAGGTGATTGTGTGCAGCGTAAAGGTCAGCGTATTGACCCTCCGGAGTTGTACGATTCGAATGGGTAAGCCAGGAATTATTGTGGATGTTAAAATCACCAGCAATGGCAATTTCACTACCGGACACTTCTCTAAAATGTTGGTTATTGAGTCAGAAAGTGCGTCGAAGCCATTAAGGGAAGCCTCCCTTTCTTGGTTGGGGCTTCTATAAAGGAAGCCGAAATGCGTCACGTGTTGATTAACCCGAAATTTACGCCAAAGGCAGGTAAATTCAGGATCTGTAATGTCCAATTGTTGCATGAACTGAAACACAACATCGTCACGTACATTTACCACAAGACCTCTGTGTGAGAAAAAAATTGAATGAATGTGATAACCAGGAATGTGAAAATCTTGGGGGTCAGAATCTTCACTAACCTGGGTCTTAGAAAGAGCTAAAATATTTGGCCGATGAATTTGAACGTGAGCATATACTGCGAAAAAATTCGCCCTCACCCTCGTATGTTTGAAAAGTGTAAAGGTAATTTACCACCATCACAACATCAACAAGAAACAGTCAAACAAAACAAAAGCTGCCCTAAACACAAACAGTAAGTACTAGTGTTGTTGTTGTTCCTTCAATGAGCAGTGTAATGCCTTGAACATTGAAGGGACAGACAACACAAGTAAGAACCGTTTATGCCGTACAGGAGAGGAGAGGGAGAGGGGAGGGGACTATAGCAACACACTGATGGAGTGACATATAGAGCCCTACGTGTGATCAAACATGTTGCGTTGGGAACGGAGTGGTGTCGCGAGCATTTGGTGTCGATTATTGCTGTTGTTCTTATTGGTTTATGTTATTGCATTTGTGTTTGGATCATTTTGGTGGCGCGAGCTGATGGCGGTGTTTATCGCTGTTGTTGTTTTATTTGCTTGCACTTTGATATTGTAATGATGTTTTGGTTTTGTATTATGTTTTCACTATTTGGATTGTGGTTATGAATTGTTTTAAATTTTTTTTTCTATTCTGATTTTGTTCAAATTATTATGTATATATTTATTAAACACGACCGATTTTAAAATTTGACGCGGACTGGATATTTTGGTTTATCATTAAACATTGAACGGGACGCGGAGCACAACCAAAAACACGTCTGTACGGGACGGCAGACAGATACATCAATTCTGTTGTTGTTATCCTCAACCTCTGTTCGCTCAAAGAGGTTCTCAGGCGACCTGTTCTGCCTCGCCGCGGTCTTCAGCCGAAATAATCTCTCACACATGGGGTCCCACCATTTCTTCTCCTGGTACCTGTTCCTAGGTCCGTATTTTCCCTTATGGCCGTAGTCATTGAATTCCCGGATGCTGCCTCCCACATTAGCACTCGCCATCCTCCTGACAACGGCCTCATGGTCGGTTCTTAACGTCCTTCTCGCCATCATGTTGCGGCCCGTGATCTACACCAATTTTGGGAAATGAAAACTGTTCGTCACCTTGGCCCTGAGAATCCTTCAGGTCGGAACCAACTCCGTTCCGTTGAAGAGGGTGACGTCAGTCGCCAAAGGTTGTGTCGTGCCATTGCCATATGTGGTCTGCCCATCAGTAACTGTAAATCAGACTGGCTGAGAAAGTCCCGCAATATCTCTTCATTACCGTCGGAGGTCTGACTGCCCCACATTAACGACCTGGCGTTAACGTCACTGCCGATGAGGGTGGAATCCCTCAGACCAGACGTCATACCACCCAGAGAATCGATAATGGTCCAAAAAGAGTTCGGGTGAGTGTTCGTTGTTGTTGTTGTAATTTTTGTAGTTGGTGTTACTGCTGTAGTTGATGTAGTTGTTGTTACTGAAACTACTGCTGTTTTCGCTGGAGTAGTTGTTGCTGCTGTAGTTGTTGTTCCTGCTGAAGTAGTTGCTGTTACTGAGGTTGTAGCTGCGTCTGAGGTTGTGTAGTTGTTCATGAAGTTGTAGTTGTTCAAACTGCTGGGCCACTATCCGAGTTAACTGCTAGTATGCTCTTCTCAATATTATCGGCATCATTGTTGATCAGGCTGACGTTGGAGACTCGCTGGATTTCATTAAGCCATGAAATCTGTTCGAGTTTTAACCCCTCGGTTCCAGCCGATAGAACAATTGTTGGATGGTTTTCTCCATTTCTGATACCTGGAGGACGTTAATGTTTGAAATCGCTACACCACTGGATGAGACGTGAACTTCCCCTTCGCTCAATGAACGCTGATGGGACTCTCTAACTCTGATGGCATTCATTCTGATGGCCGCGACAACGGAGTAGGGATCATGATCACGATGCATCAGTCTCGCCGCCTCTAAATTTGGCTCATCCAGATGTGTATTGCCACCACTTCCATTTATACGTCCCCTTTGACGGATAGCAGGGAAATTCTCCTCTTCGCTTAGCAAACTGTACCGATTCTCGAATACGTGGGCATACTTTGCCCTCGCCTCTCTGTAAGTTGAATTTTCCACGGTCATGCTTCTCTTACTCTGGTACTCTCATTCCCTCTGTCCGTCGGGGCATGGGGGCAATTAATGCATGGCAGAACTCTTTCGGTTCGTGAGACTGATAACAGCTACGATAGGTTCTGCCATTCTGCTTGCAGTGTTACGCGTAGTGGTTGAACCGGTAACAATTGAAACATTGGCCGAATGGAATGACCGGCTTCACCGTATACCTGATGTCTTCACCAAAAACTTCCACATGTTGGGGTACAGAGGCACCCTTGAATAAAACCTTAACTCTCTCCGGTGGTACCTGAGTGGTACCTTCCCTTCTCGTCACTTTTAACAGCCTCAGGATTGGTCTGCGCTCGTTAATCTCCTCTTGCAGCTACCAAGTCCGAGCTATAGGCAAACTTGTTTCCCAACTCACCGCTTCTGAAAGTCACTTTTCGCCTGCCGTAGCCAATCTTGGTGATCTCCGTGATACCCGGGAAGTTATGCTCCTTCATGATCCTCCCAAGTGAGAGCAGGTTCAGCGGTCTCCGGTCTGATGCCGTAGGCGATGTATAGGGCACTCATCGTGCCTCTACTCGATGAATTTGCCATCTATGGACGGGATCTGAGGTGGCTGAGCCGTATTACTAGATCTGAATGGATTAACCTTGACCACATCTGTCACATTATCCGTTCTGGCCACTTTCCCCCTCGGTCTGTGGAATACGAGGAGCCAGAGTACCTCCTCGCAACGATCTTCACACGCCGTGAGTAGTCTGCCCTACTCCTGTGGCGTTTCTCAACGGCTTTCTGCGGGCCCGCGGCCTTACGCTTGCCCTCATCAGGCCCTTCATCGGCGGGGCGTTTCATGGACCCCCCCATATATAGTATACAGAACAAAATTTAATGAAAAAGACCTTACCTGCTGTCCTCGGCTAGGGAACACCAAACCACCAACTAAAATACAAATGGCCCCCACAATACTGCGAAGAACAGCAGCAGCAAGATCACAGCAGAAGCAGCAACCGCGGCAGCGTAGGTCGCAGCCGCAAATCTGCCAAAAATGAATCCCTCACACAAGCCGGCGTTGCAAATGTAGCAACAAGAAACCCCGCTATTCCGCCCGACGAATCACAAAAGACGAGATGCCCGCGAAAATATTGTGAACTCAGCCGGTAACCGAACCCGCATACAGTTAGCAACAATGGCGATTGTCCAGCGGCCCGCGCCACAGGAACGAGCAACCTCCTCACAAATGCCGGGGGTACAACACCCCAACATACCACAGCCGCACACAAATACTAGAAACCCGACATGGCCAAAAGACACGGAGAAAACACTCAGAACACCCAGGCAATGACGGGCCCTTCTAGGAGTAGACTCCCACGAGCCAGTCCCAATTGAGGTACGCGCGAGTCCCAAAAGCCGAAAAACAAAGTGTCATACACAGTCACAGGCTTCAATTTGGAACCAGCCAAATGGAGCAGCATGCTAAATAAGTCAAAAAGATTAAAAGGCAGTGCCTTGAGCAAAGAGATGTCGGATAGCACGTCTAAATAAAAAACAACGATTCATCACGACCAATGCCAAAACACGAATGTTTTTTCTTTTCACAAATGAATGGTATACATACTCACATACACAGCGACACACTAGTAATACAAATTCTTAGAGGTTTATATTCGTCTCGCTCTAACGCACGGTGTCCAGTCGGAATGCTGCTGCCTCGCTACAGATCTTGTCATTCAAATAAGAAACAGGGTATTTGCCAACATTCATATGCAAGTTCAGCATTGCTGATGGTAGTGTGCAAGATTTATTCATTCAGGTCATATCTGTAACACAGCTGATTTCATTGTTTTCATTTTGTTCGTGCCTAATATGTTAAAGTTTGTTTACATTTCTGTTCTTGTTTACATATCAAGTGTGTTTTTTTTTACCCCGCTAAAGTTAATTATAGCTTAAGTTGTACGGGACAGCTAAAAGCTTATTCACACTGACACCGAAAATAAGCTTAATGTTGTTTTCGGTCAAAAACTCGCTAAAAATAGAGGTTTTCCATACAAAATGAAAACGCGTTCACAGCGAATTTTTGTCAAAAACACGCTCAAAAACTCCCAAATTGGCAATACAACCATGTGGTAATCAGTTCCTGGTACGGTACAATAATATGTTCATGGCAAAGTCGTAAGAACAGCTGTTTTCATTTTTTTTCATGAGGTTCTTCGCTTCGGCTGTCACACTCACATTAATTTTGTTTTTGTACTCTTTTGCATTCTTGTGTTATTGGTATGTATTTGTGTAGAGTTTGGCAACTGAAGCGAATGAGACAAAATCAAAATGCCTGTTGTTGCTGCCTACAACTACAACAACACATGCTGCTATTACCATGTTTCCGAGCATATGCTGCATAAAAGACAAAAGTGAAAATTTTGACAATAAATACTCACCACCTAATGTCAAAATTTTGGTCAATCAAAATTATTTGGCTCGATAAACACACAGCATAAGTGTGGATCGTTTTATTTGGAAAGTCGTAAATGGCGATAGCTTAAGGGAATACAAAACAGCCTTATTATTAGTTTGTTCAAAGAATTTGTAATAAAGTAGATGGGTTCATTATCAAAACCAATTTGTTAAGTATTAAATGTGTTTACAAAAATAGACTTAAATCGTCATTGTGAGCACTAAATTTAACACATTTGAAATTAAATTGCAATATAAACATACGGCCTTATTAGGGCGGGTCAAATTGTATGGAACGATTTTTTTTGATGAAGCGTATAGCAAAAACGTAATCTATAGGTGATTCTGAGAAATTTTGCTCAAGAGTCTGATTTGGAGCTCCCCAAAAGGTATTTTTATCACCTTTCAGAATCTGTATTGATACCTGTAGGTTTGTTGAAACCTTGCAAATGTTGATTGTTTCAGATAAATTTTGCTACAAAAAGGAGTTCGAAAACAAAAAAATTTATCGTAATAAAAGTTGGAAATTATCTGAACTTTCATAATCTGCAAAAAAAAAATTTCGAAGAAAATTCAGAATTTATTACCTAAAAGTTAATTTTAGGCTATTTTCGACAAAAAGTTCCTAATATCTCTACTAAAAATAAAAAAAAACATTGGTATCAATACAGATTCTGAAAGGTGATACCTTTCAAACAAGCCAACATTGAGAAATCTACTATAATTCTATCCGATTTTATGACGAATTTAATTGAATTATTCTTTGTATATGGGCATTTCCTGAGAAAGTGCCAACCTATGTCACATCACGTCACCCTCGTTAATTGCTTATATTTTAGGACCATTTGGTTCGATTTCTATTTTTTCCTAACTACAGAATGTAAGTAACTGCATATTTAGTAAAAGAAAAAAATACAATCAAACTAACGGGTCCTAAAACATAAGTAATTATCGAGTGTGACGTGATGTGACAAAAGGTTGACCTTTCTGTGGAAATGTCCATATATGGAAAAATATCTATTTTGAAATTTTGGGGGGCTCCAAATTTTGGGGGAGCTATGGTCTCTTGAGCAAAATTTCTCAAAATCACCTACAGATTTTTGCTATATGCTTCATAAAAAAAAAATTAACCCGCCCTAGGCCTTATTCATAAAAAATCATTAAATTAGCTCTAAAGCATTCATCAGTTATTGAAAGCTTTAAGATTTGACGAAGGTTTTATTAGAACCGCATTCATAATGAGTATTTTAACTAGGGAACAGATAAGCGTTTAAGTGGGTAGTTAACTATCTGATTACTTAATCTTAATTCTAAGTTAATTAGAAGTTAACTTTGCATTTTGTTTTTCAGTGGTGAGTTAATGTAAGTCGCCATATTGTCAACTAATATGGCTACCCTTATATTCTTATTGGAAAAAACGTGTGTTTTGGGATAAATACCAAAACAACAAAGAGGAACAAACAAAATGGAATTATGTAAAATAAGAAATAGATGCATAAAATCGAAGTCATTTTAACAAAAATGTGTAAAAAACTATATAGGAGCAACAATATAACGATCTAGACTCAACGTATGTGTACAAATACGTAAATCTGAAACATGTATTTTATACAATCTTCATTTCTCACTTTGACAGTCAGTAATTTGATTGTCAAAATAATATGGTTCTGACTATAAGTTAACCAACCAACATTGGGTGGTTAAATCATAGTTAAACAAGAGCTACAAAACCGGTTTTTTAAAAAAGTGATGTATCGAACAAACTGAAACCCGGGTTTTTGGACACTAGTTTTACCTAAAGCCTTTGAGAGTAAACCATGTGAAACGGATTATCAAATTGAAAAAATCTATTTTTTTCTAATACAGCATTTAGGTTGATTTATTCTTAGTTGTCCGATCACTCTCAATTTGTTAGTCCGATTTGAGTATGGGCAGTAGTAGATTTTTGGCTGTGTCGTTTAAAATATTTATTAAATTGCGTATTCTGCAAACTTTTTATAAAATACTTCCTGATGTTTTAATTCACGATATCCTCTCGTAACCCTCAGCTACTTCTGCCCCGTATGCCGTTTACTATTTTTGAACGATCATTTGCTGGAATACTCTAATGATTCTTTTAGACGAAAATCTTTGGCGTATATCCAGCCTCCGTCATAAATTGGAATGCATCTCAAGTACAGTTTGTATTTGTGTAACTACGTAGCATAAATATTTAAATGATTTTCGGTGTTGTTGTCATCATTGGCACATGGGTTTCTGAATTTACAATCATTTGTTTTGTTTTATTTTCGAACTATATTTTATGCTAATTATAATTTATAAGTTCAAAACCATAATTTATAAAATTTATTGAAATTTCTGTGTCATATCAATGGTGTTGCGTAAAAGGGCCAATCTGCTGTTTCCAAGATTTGCATGGATCATACGGCAACAAAGAAAAAGTTATGGCTATAGACTGGGTTCGGCAGATAGGCCCAAATCAAATTTGATCAAATGTTTAAATGAAATCCGGACCAAATGAAAGTCTCAAGAGGAGAGTATATGTCCTGGTTTTTTATAAATTTATTTTTGAAGATAACGGCAAGAGTACGGTTTCCGAGGCCCCTCATTTCGATAACTTTTTTTTTCAAGCACCCCAAAATAAGCCGAAAAAATAAAATAAAAGTTATCGATAACTCTCTTAGTTATCGAGATATAGGACGTTGAAGTTTTTAAAAATCAATAACTTTTTTCGCCATTTTATTAATTTCGATAACTTTTTTTTGGAGCACCCCGAAATAAGCCGAAAAAATTATATAAAATTTAACGATAACTCGCTTAGTTATCGAGATATTGGCGTTGAAATTTTAAAAAATCAATAACTTTTCTGCCATTTGATTAATTTTCATAATTTATTTTTCGAACAACCCAAAATAAGCCGTAAGAAAGAAATAAAATTTATCGATAACTCGCTTAGTTATCGAGATAGTTGGCGTTGAAATATTTCATTTTTGTGTAGTTTTCTTGAGTGGTAAAAAATAAGAAGTAAAATTGCTGAAAGTTGTACATATAAAAGGTTGCAGCCCCCGATATCCCGATAACTAAACAAGTTATCGATATATTTTATTTAATTTGTTGGGGTTATTTTGAGTTGGACCACGCTAGTCCACATTAAATTGGTAAACAAGTTGTCGATAATTTAAAACTTTAACCCACGATATGTCGATAACTAAACGAGTTATCGAAATTTTTAGAAAATTGTTGAGCTTATTTTGAGAGTTAAAAAACTGGCAAAAATTCAGGACCTGGGGCAGGCAAAAAAAAAATTTTTTTAAATAAACCAAAATTAAAGAAAAGGTAAAGAATGTGAGAACATGGAAAAGTAGCCATCGCAGGGACCTATGTTGCTCGTACCGTGTGGTAGAACTTTTGAAAAATCGTTAAATTTATATTGCACTAAGTCACCCGGCCGGGCTCAGGCAGGGGGGTTAAAATTCCCTCTGTACCTTAAGTCGATGTGTGGCAAAATCGGAAAAATCACTCGGTACTTTTTAAAAAAAAATTTTCTGGATGGTTACTGTACGCACAAAAGTGGACTTATATGGACTTAGACATCCCACGAAAAAAGAATGACACCACGGAATTCGTGACACAATTACCTTTCGTTGAAGTACCCACACTAATCCATAGCCAAATGTCCCTGGGTGTGACGGTTTTTTGGACCCTGTAGGCCCCATAGGTCCGTGCGACGGCTAGTTTTCAATTTTCTCACATTCTTTAATTTTGGTTTTTTTTAAAAAAAATTTTGTTTTGCCTGCTCCTGGTCCTGAACTTCAGCCAAAAAACTTGTCGATTTTTTAAAATTGTAACACTCGATATCTCGATAACTAAGCGAGTTATCGAAAAATTTTATTAAATTTTTTCGTCTTATTTTGAGGTCGAATAATGAAAAACATTGTCGGATCGAAGGTCCGAGTGAAAGGTCATTTACAAAATGGCGATTTTTTCGAAGCACATTTCGTGGGGATTTATTCTTATTATGAAATATATTTCGTTCGTTTTGCAAACGTAGCATTTTATGTTGTAAATGCACAGTAAAATGCGAAAAAAAAATACGAAAAGAATCCGTTCGGCATAGACCACGAAATTTTATTTGTCAATAAAATACTTACCCCTGGCTTTATTTGATAGTAATACAAATGGAATATCTAGCTTTTAGAGAAAAAAAATATTATTTGTGGTCTATAAATTTTGAGTTTAAAAAATCTTATGAGAATTTCAGGTGAGGACTAGATCATACAGAAATATAAAAAGGAAACAAAATATAACTGAATGCTTAATGGAGCTAAAAATGTTAAGGTATGAAGTTATTTGTAATAATTAATATAAATAACTAAAAAGATACTAGTTTTTTTTGAATACTTGGTTTTTAGGAAGCAATCTAGTTACATTGTTCTTTTGTCGAGTGTTAATGAGAAAAGTTTATTGTGTATTGATAAACATGATATTCATCAAGATCAAGTAATTGTAAATATTATTTATTTCGCGTTTCATATATAACTGAGCACTGAGTTTGTAAGAAAGTAAATAGTTAAAAAATGCAAAATTATATAATAAACTCTTGTTAATGTATAATTTAAAAAAAATTAAATAAATAGATAAAAAGTATGTTAAGAAATCAGTGATTTTTTTTTATATTTTGGTTTAAACTTATAAAGTGTTTATTAAACAAATGTTTCATAAAAAAATATTTATTAAACAAATGTTTCTCATAACCGGCTCCAGTTTTTTAATACGGCCCTTTAAATATAATTCCTATTATATTTACCGAAAAGGTTTAGCAATTTTATTACGAAAATTTTTCAGTTAGAATTTTTATGTATAGTTCGCAGAATATTTTGTATACATACTTTAATAAATATCTCCATTCTTAAATAGATATCTTAATATTTGTTTTCGACTTAAATATACCTCATTGTTATTGCAACATGTTTCGTTTTATAATTTACTTTGTTTTGTTTCTATCTAAATTCAGAATTTTAAAACAATCCAAAAAGAAATAAAGGAGAATAACTCGACATGCAGTTCAATAATGTACAGTACACTCGATCGTATCGCTTATATGATTTATATTCTCGATTTATGTCATAGACGAGGAGCAGTCTTCATTTCTTTTTGATTTATTTGGCTTTTGTGGAAACATAGAACCCGAAATTATTCGTTTTCTTGATTATCCGTATCCATATTGATATCGTCGGCTGCTGCTATATTGCGTTTACTTGACGATTTAACTAACTCCAAATATTTTTCACCATCGAAACGATTACTTTCATCTTGCAGATCCTTAGAAAAGAGAAAGACAAAATAAGATGAACTCATGAAATATGTGTTTATTGGTCAAATCAATAAAAAAGCAAGCTCCATTACATTTTTTAACAAAAATGCCAAATGGTATACACATGTAACACATCTAATTTAGAATGACAGTTTGTTTTTAAAGACATAATGAATTACTTATAAATGCTTAGTAAACACACCGAGATAATTATTTTAATGGCTTGTTTAAGGTTCGCGTTTTTTAAATAATGGACTTGAACCACTGATATTTATTTGTACTAAAAACTCGGTGAAAATGACGGATTAAAAGAGATATAAAAAAGGATTTTTATTGGGAATAACTAGGCAAAAAGTTAAAGTTGCTCTTCATAGTTTTTTCAGCCGTGTTGTGTATGTATCTATGTATATATGTTTATATATACTTATGTACAACACAGTTGAAAAAAAACAATATTCTAAAGACTTATTCATCGGTTTTGGATTCATTTACAGAAATCATAAATTACTCAAACAATCTTTATATCCAAACCTTTAGTGGTAAACATTTTGTATTACATTTGCCTATCATTAGCATTAAGCAATTCAACGGATATATTATAATACATTTAGGCCATACACCTTATGAGACGTTTAATAATTAAAATATTCATATAATAATCGAATAAGCCTCTCATAAGTATTATTAATTTAGGCCTATACTTTAAAAGAAGTAACAATATTAGGCTTACCTTATACCAACAATATAATGTTATCACGTTTTTTGTTATGACTAGCATTTGTATAATTATATAAAATTACAAAAGCATTTTAATGTGATATTTACTTCACTCTCTCATTTCTCTTCTCTTGATTATTATCACATGACACAAGTGCTGGATGTGAGGTTAGTAACGATAAACAGATGAAGGACATAAATGCGCTAGATGGCCAACCATGATGATGTTGTTAATAGGTAAATGTGAATGTGATCAAAACAATTATGCATTTATGTTACCAATATTGCAGCGATAGTAAGTAAACGAAGTACATGCCCTTAACCTAACCGACACAATAAAGCATATCAGAGCGTCAAAATGACAAAATACCAAAACAACCAATAGTCTACATTTACATATAGATGTAAAAATAGTTTCATATGATTACTATTTGATAATTTATTTGTAGTTCATTGTTTATTACCAAGTACAACTAAACGTATTTTAAAAATACCATTTCATACAGGTAGAATAAATGTGATTTTGTTGTTGTTTAAAAACGTGTTAAAGACTTTCTTCAGTGTGTGTTAAAACATACGATTAGTGTCGCCGTTATTACGTACGTAAGAATTAGATTAATAATACATTTAATGAACTAGAAGATTTTATAGCTTGCTATTGATAGCAATTATTATAATTATATTGTTAAGTACATTACATAGATACATTTGCTGAAATAGGTCTTTATCTTTGGTTAAATAAAGGAATAAGTATTTGCATAAACTACATATAATTTGGTTACTAATATTAAGTATTTTGAATACTCTTTAAAACTCGTTTTTCAGTATTCTTAACAGTTTTTACGTTATATAAATTAAATGTAATCTGTTTCACAGCCAAAACACAGATTATTAAAATCAATTTTGTAAATTAAAAAAAAAAAGTTTATATTATATACCGGGGATTCGTCATATTTGCAAATTTTTCACTATTTTTTTCGCAAGGCTAAACGAGATGGATGTTGCTTTCTAGAAAGTTACAAATTAGTTGACAAGATTTTCCGTTTTACTCAAAAAAAAAAAACATGATATATAAACACAAATTATAATATAAACATATTTGAGAGCAAACATACTGTATATAATATATGAGGAAATGTTGTTAGTGTTTTTTTATAACTGAACTGATTTTCAATTTAGGAATAGTCAAATTTTTTCAAATTCTCCTAAAATGTATCCTGTTGCACATTAATGATTTTTTTTTTAAAAATAATCGCGTTAGTTCAAATTTCAGTTTCGCTCTTTGGTATTAATGTTAGGGGTATTTATTATGAAAGTAAATGATATAAAGCACGTCTTCTTTTTTCACTTTACCGTCAAAAAAAATGTTTGATATTATAATCTTTTTAGACATATTTGTAGAAATTAAAATGATTTATAAAACGACTTTTGTGGCATTATAATTAATTTTTAAAACTGAAAATTGATTTTCAACAGATACCTTTGTTACACGACAATGTGCGCAAGAAATAGGAAAATTTTAAAGCGAACACAAATATGTACACCGAAATAAATTATAATTAAAAAATGTAGTTTACTTTCACACAGGGACCCCACAAAACAGAGATTTACAAAGATAACTATGGCGGTGTCGACCAGAACATTTATCATTTATTTTTTATGTACGTGTGATACATATACATATATATTTGTATGTGAATAGATAGGAGGCAGGTATTTCTTTTGTTTTTTTTTTTTTTTTTTGTTAAAATAATTGGTTGTTTTTGAAAAAACATAACTTTGAAGTTATATATCAAAACACAATCTTATGGACTTAATCAATAAGTTTTTTACGAATTTATGAGTAGGACAATTAAGTTTTACTTAACGTCCACATAGAAAATAAATATATATACTATAAGTATAATATTTTAGGGGGTTTTTAAGTGCTGTATTATTTTCAAGTCATACATCCTTAAAACAACTAAAATATGTTCAGTATTTTAGTCACATGTTGAATATGAACGAAATTCATAACTTAATTTAGGTCGTGTCGCCGTTTGGTTTGGTGCAGTTACGGTACAAAGTGTACCGGCCACATTAGAAACTTCTACTATTTCAACATCGTTGTCGTCTTCGACGTTATCATTGTCGTCGTTAGAGATTTTAGAACAATCGCTCATAGCGCCACTTTTGAGAGATTCTAAAGATTTATTATTATTATTACCAGTTTTACTACTTTCTACCATAATATCCGATATAATTTTCATTTGTTTGTGTAACAATTTTTGACGCGTATTAGTTTCATGAAGATTACAACCCTCGTTGACATTAACTGGTGATTGATCTGAGGGAGATGATGTCATTGGGCCAGTTCGTATAGAAATCAATTGGCGGTTAATACTAATGTTATTTAAACGTCCACTACCTCCAGTCACGATAGAAGCATTTACTTGTTGTACTGGGATTGTTGTTATTGATGTGTTAGAGGGTAGCTCAACAGTCGGTGAGGCTTTCATAAAAGACTCATAACCATCTTCATCAATACTATAGGTCAGACGATTGAAGAAACCTTTACGTTTAATATTTAATGACAAACTACTGCCATACGGATTTGGTTTGAATGGGGTATGAATAACTGAACTATGAGCTAATGACTTTTCATTCATGCTTGATTCATGAAAATCCTGTATACTGTTAATGTTATTCACATTTTTAAAACTTATGCTTAAATTATTATGTACATCATTGTTAGTGACTTTTTTTGATGCTGTTTCACCAGCTGTAACTGCTGATTTATAATCTAACTCTTTTACGATATCACTAGAATTACAAATTTTATTTGTGGTAGTGGTGATAGCTGAAGTAGTGGTGGTAGTACTTGAATGTGCAGCATTATGGGAAGCAACACGTAGCGATAATGAAGTATAACAAGCTTTTGTAGTGGTGGTAGAGGGGAGGTAGGGAGAAGTAGTAGTTAAAGTAGTAGGGGAGTTTGTGGTAGCTGAATTAGTTGCAGTTGTTGTAGTATTGTAAGAAGCATGCGTTGTTTTTACCTTATTACGTATAATGGCCGGGTACTTTTCGCAAATCTTTTGCCAGTCACTTGGCAGCGCCCATGAGTGGGGACTTTTCGCATAGTACAACAGATGCTCATATTGATGAACAATACGTGCTGAAAGAATAGTAGACAAATTTAAGAAATTATACATAAATATTATCAGCACATAAAACACAAAATTTTGATACGAATCAACAATTGACTATTTTTTAGTTTTAACAAAACTGTGTATGCGAAAATATTTTACAAATTCACTGTGTTACAAAAGTTCCAACAACACCTGATTATTAAATTAAATTAAAAATGTTCTTTTCTAAGAAACAAATTCAATAAGGAATAGAGAAGATAATCTTGGTAGAACAGCTGATTTGAACTTTTTGCTTCTACGTTTCTCTTATGTCAAAGTTGCATGTATTTTTTGTACTGTTTTGGTTACTCTAAACAACTTTTGACAGCTTTGACTTTAAAAAAATCCAAATAGGTAGACCCAGCTATTTAATTGTTTTCATGTCGTTCTGGTCCGATCTTGTCATATTTGAATGTATTTTGTTTTTCTGATTTTTTGTTCTATTTTATTGTTGGTATACATAGTGTCGAGTTTGACAACTTCGGCCACCCAAAACGAAAACAAAATAGCTGTTGTTGTTGCCTACATCCTGCTACAAACAAATCTTAAGTAGACCCTACCACTTCTCTGGAAATTTGCTTTGAGTATTGCAAACGGAATACAATACGAATAAACAGAAAAGAAAATAATATATTCAAACCTTATCTTTAAATTTCATTCAACTCATGGAGTATTTAACGATTTGTACGAAATATGTGGCAAGTTGTTTATAATTCGAACTTACTTGTTTCGATGTTGTTATTAGCAGCAGTCCCGCCGCCTACCTCACTTTTCTGGCGTACAATTGGTAATGATGGAGTTGCTGGTGCTTCTGGTGTGGAATCCTTACGTGAAAAATGACTTCTGCGTGAGCGTGCCAAGCCATTACTTTGAGATGCTGATTTAGCTAAATATATAAATAAAATATATATTTTTCAAATATAATTATTCCTGTCTATGAACTTACACAAATTGTTCCCATCAACGAAAACATCATCGTCGCCATCTTGATTATTATTACTGTTTGCAGAAGACATATAATTGAGACCAATACCACTATCGGTTGCTAGTGGGGTGCCCATAATAAATTGAGGAGCGCCTGTCATTGGTGTTGTTGGCGTGGATATGGGGCTGACCATGGAACCGTCAAAAGCTGCTCCTGCCTCTATGGACGCTAAAAATTCGGCACTACTAAAATAATCATCCAATACCAATTTGGCAACCTGAAACATTATAATATTTGGTTAAGAAAACAGCCAATTAGAAAACACAATATGCATTACCCTCACTAGATCACAACAGTCACCTGTAATCTTAATCACATGTTGACCCACGTTACAAGTGAACTTGTATTCACCTAAAGAAGCATCATTTGTAGAATATGAATGCAACAACATTTGCGAATGAGGTCGAATGGGTTTACCAGCAGCGACTGCAGCAGCTGCAGCATTTGAAACAGGAGTTGATGATCCCATGCTCTGGACATTGGCCATGTGCTGTTGTTGTTGAACCATCTGTTGCGTTGCCGCCGTGGCAGCAGTCATAAAGTTCTGAGCAGAATTGAAACTTAAGCGGTTGGCTATATTACTAGCACCAGGTGTCCTCGTCTGCACAGCTTCATCTGAGTTCGAGGACGCCAAAGATGAACAAGAGCCACCACCACCTACATGACCGCTACTCATAGCCGGGTCCAAACGTACCGGGGAAGCGTTGCGACGAATGGTATCTTCAATCAACTGTTTTGCATAACTATAAATTAAAGTAAATTGAATTTAAAAACAATAGTTTTTTTTAACGAAAATTAAGAAAAACATACTTAATTTTATCTTCGGCAGGTCCCGTTATTTGTACCAGACGTTCTTTGGCTCCAGGGTTCACTTTAGAAGTTATTTAATATAAACCACAAGTTAGTATGAGTGTATGTGCGAAACAGAGAGGTTCCAATGTAAAGTTATGGGATTAAAGCACAAAAAGTAAAAGATGTACTATTTATGCTAAGAATTTGACTTTAAACTATAATTAAGATTATTTTTAAAATGAAAGAAGAATCTTTTCTACAAGTAAGAAAATTTATTTTGTAAAAAAGGAAAAATATTTTCCGCAACAAATGATAAAATATTCCTCATGTAAAGATCGATAAATTCCATAGGAATTTATTAAATCTTTTCTATAGACAATATTTTTTTCTTATCTTGCTTTTTTAAGAACAGGATGTACTTTTATTTTGAAACAAGAAAAGATTTGTATAAAAAATTTCAATTTGTATAAAAAAGATTATTCGACCCCTAATGTGATTGATTTAACAAAAAATTAAAAATGTTTCGTGCAGTTTGGAGTAAACACAAAAATGATATTTATTTAGAAGTTAGAACTTATGCCTCTATAATGGAATGTTAAAGTTTGTTAATCACCACATGCAATGACTGTCTGACACGTTCAACAATGAGTTAGCTGGAATCCAATGAAAACCAAAAAATAAATGTTTGCATCATGCCAATTGAGATGAAAAAGCAAAACTAAAATTACATAGCTGATGGATGGATTGTTTAGACAAGATTTGGTTACCTTTTTGGAAGGATATAATAGTTTCGCTGAGTTCCTCAATTATATGGACACGTCGACCTTTGATACCCATTACTTTATTTGAAAACAAGAATTAGAAGACAAAGTAAAACAACAAAGGGCATCGTGTGAAGAAAAATATAAGGTAAAGTAAACGCATACAGTTGAAAAAAATATTTCAGAAAATATATCAGGGTTTCTGTTTTTACAATTTTAGAGATTTGTACCATTTTCATATTTAACTGAAAATATTAAAGGAAGTGGGTTGTTTGTATGTTGCAGTGATAAATACCTTTTCCGGAATCGGCATTACGTATGACAACCTCATCTTTGCAGTAGGTTTTACCAGGAATTTTAGTTGGTTTTGGAAATTTTCCAGAATTACGGATTACTTCGCCAGGACTCAAGAGCATATGTTGTTGGTTGGCTGAACCCACTGAAGCAATAGCAGCCGCAGCAGCGGCATTTCCCATAGCGTTCATACCACCAAATGTGGGGGAGGTGCTTAAAAATGCAGTTTGAGTAGGATCAACATGATTCTGGACATCATTTAACTAAAAAAAATATAAATAAAGCTTAATTATTAATTAATGGCTTTTTCAGACAATTAGATTCACAGTGTAATTTTATAAAACGCAAGAAGTCACATCACATCACCGATTTTAGTATTTTATAAAACGTTAGCTCCTGTCAGTGACTAAATGTGTTTGATTCTATTCTATTTTTAGTCACTTACAGTATCGGACAAAACATTTGCAACTAACTTCAAATCTCAATGTCTATCCCAATTACAAGTATGTTCCTGTTAGCTTGGCTTGTCCGTGTTATGTGAAGCTTTAAGAAATCTTATTGTGGAAGATTTAAAAAAAGTAATTTTTCAAAAAGAACTTCGTAATAAATATAAAGTACATAAATCATAAATTTCTCGAATTCTGTAATTTTTTCGACAAATTAAATCTGTGAAAGTAATCACGAAAGAAGCGAAAAATAGTAAGTAGCCTTTATAGTAAGGTAAGTTAAAAAACTTCTTTTCAAATCGGAGCCGACATTGGCAAAAGATTTAGGAACCAAGAACCATTTCTAGAAGTCTCGTTGACACGGGTTTGATGTCCCTAATATCTAAGCGTAACCAATCGAAACGCCTGCTCTTTCCACAATAACATGTTAATTGGACACCGAGCCAGTTCAGAAACGTGCTTTTTAGCGAATAATCAAAATTTAATGTTATTGCTATTATATCATTATTATATTAAGAGTTTTGAGTAAAGACGGTCAAACATGGAGGTGGACATATTATGACCTGGGGGTGTTTTTCCGCATATGTGTTAGGGTCACTTCATTGAATACACAATATAATGGATAGATGGGTCTACAAGGATATTCTCGAGAATGTTATGTTGCCATATGCTGATGGGAAATGGCGATACGTTGGAGGTTTCAGAAGGATAATGATTCCAAACATTTCTCAAAGGTAGTAAAAGTGTGGTTTAGGCAACACAATGTTAGTGTAATGCTTAGTCACCGGATCTTAAGCCAATTGAAAACCTTAAGGTAATTGCAAAACAGAATGTTAATGGCAATAACACTCAAAATATAAAAGACTTTTTTAAGCGGCTCCAAAACGAACGGAATAGTATAATATAACTCAGGATACAATTGATCACTTAAAAGAGTCCATGCCTCGACGATGCAGCGCTGTTATTGAAAATAATGGTTTCGCTACGAAATATTAAGAAAGATGCCAGTAGTAACTATGATCATATTATGTAACATAGAAATCAAAATACTGAATAAATTAAATTACTTTTTGTTTTACACCACAATTACACCAATATTACACCACATTAAAAACATGTATCAGAGTTGCAAATGTTTTGTCTGATATTGTATATTGTTATTCGAAAAATATATTTTATTTTTATTTATTTATTTATTTCATATATATTTTACAAAATTAATTTATAAAATATATTAAAGAGAAAGGCGCCTGGTAACTTAGACCTTATGCACCCTTTGAGAATAAAATTCTATTGTTGTCCGGAATATTACAAATTTAAATAAAATTTTCAGAAATAATACAAATTAGCTATGTAATTAGAAGTTTAAAGATAGTAGATAATGAAAAAGTGAAAAATAATAAATAAAGAAAAATGGTCTCTAGTCTAGACATCGCTAATGCCATGTATCCGTAGGGCAGATCTTATGACTGGTATCATGACCGCCTTTGCGTTATCAAGTATATCAGAAATTGGTTCATTCACTCTAGAAGCCGCACATTCAGAAAGGATGTGACGAACAGATATGGCAGTACCGCAAAAATTACATTTTAAAATTTCCGTTCTATTGTAATAATGACTTGTGTTAAAAAGAGCCTTATTCACTCTTAGGCGCGCTAACAAAATGCAGTCAGACCTGCTTAATTGAGGGTTGTAGTTTTTCCTGTTACCTGTTGGACATACCTCTTTCAGAAATACATTACTCTGATTCCAAAGGGCGAGGTCTTTCTCCCTTTTTTTAGCACTGTAAGGGGTGAAAATTGCCCCTGGATAGCAGGGTGGATCTGAGATGTCAGAGCAGTTAAGTGCACTTTTTGCCGCCGCGTCCGCAAATTCATTACCAGGAATGCCAATATGAGCCGGTATCCAAAGTAGAGTTATATTAGCCGATTGTTGTGGCAGAAGTAGGGAACGAAAAACATTCCCCTTATTGTTCATGATTGCCTTAATTGAACTCAGACTGTCAGTACAGATGAGCGTCTTGGATTTCCGTTCGGAACCATATTTTATGGCACTACCTATTGCTGCTAACTCCGCTGTGAAAATGCCTGTGAAATCAGGCAGTCTGCTAGCGATAATGGTCTCAAAAACAGTGTGCGAATTCTGTCTAGTCACAGCAAATGATGTTAGTATTCCATCAAATGAGCCATCTGTGAATAGAATAAGTTCGGGTTGAAATGTTTCAATCTTTCGGGCTAGCATGGCCTTAAAACATGTAGATCCTGTGAATTGCTTTGCATACGTGCTGAGACTCATATCAAAATCTATAGACATCGGAGGTGTTGAAAGATTTGCCGGTTTAGATGGTATAGTAATACCAAATTTCCCAAATAAGTTTAGAATTTTTACTATTGCCGAAGGGGGGGATCTATTTCCTAAGTTTAAATTTTCCCAGAAAAGAGAATGCAGTCCTTCTGAGGGTATGGTCAAGGATCTAGATGCCAGTTTCATTGAACTGAACATTGAACAGAATGCCTTTCAACAATATTCTCGAAACTTTCAAACACACCTTCAACTCTTAAAGAGTCAATTGGCGTAGCAGTAAGAAGGCCTGTGGCCGTGCTATAGCTTTTGTTTATCACCACATTTATCTTGGAGATGTTGGTTTTCGAGGTCCAACCGTATATTGTAACTCCATGAGCAAGAGTGCCAGTGACCAGAGATCTGCATATTTCAATTGCTGTGTCGATATGAGGGCCTTTATTTTTAGAGCAGATTAAGCGGAGTAAGTTATTAATATTCTTTATTTTCGCAATAAGATTGTTGATATGAGCATTCCATCTGAGCCCTTTGGAGAAAATTATCCCCAATATCCTCAAATGAATCTTTACATCAATTTGCACGTTTCCAAGGGTGATTTTCTGACATGTACATTTATGTTTACGGCATATGTGTAGAAGTTCTGCTTTGTTGACCGGGATGACAGCACCTGATTGTGCAGCCCATCCCTGGATTTTGTCATTGAGCTCGTTAAGACTGAATTCCACTTGAGCAGGGCTCCCCGATGATACGGCGAAGATGTTATCAGCGTATATTCCTATGAAATCGATCCTCTGTGTATTTTCGATTGCCCTGTATAGAGAGTTTGCATATATATTGTACAGAACCACCGAAAGTGGCGACCCCTGAGGTATGCCGTTATCCAATGGAAAGGATGCAGACAAATGGCCATCGACTTTGACAATTATCCGCCGGTTCGAGAGAAATGATAAAATAAGTTTTAAAAGCGGTGCTGGCATTCCCCAATCAATTAGTTCAATTATGATCTGCGTAGAGATGACACGATCGAATGCCTTCTCTAGATCCTCAGATAAAATCACGCTATGTTTGCCAGAAGCCAGGTTTAATCGAAGCGTTTGCTCTAGTTGGTGACAAAGGGTGTGAACTCCGTGTTTAGGTAAAAATGCATGCTGTTTCGAAGAAAATTTGTGTAAAGCTAACCTATAGAAGCGTTTGGCCAGAATTTTCTCCAGGACTTTGGAAATCACTGACAGTAAAGATATTGGTCTATACCCCTCTAGGCGATTTTGATTTTTACCCGGCTTAGGTATCGGTGATAACACAGCCGATTTCCAATCATGCGGAAAAATATTGAATTGCAAAATCATAGTATACAAGCGGCAAAGTCTTTGTTTAAAACACAACGGTGCATTTTTCACCATTGAGTACGTAAGCTTGTCCAGCGAAGGGGTAGAACCTTTCAGAGTTCCAAGAGTGTCTTCAAGCTCAGTAACGTCTATTTCAGCTATGATGTCAGCAAAGTTGCTAGCGTATAAAACTAGGTTGTCAAGATTCAGTTCTCGTTTGGCGGCAATTATTGTTGAGTCAAATGAATTATCGGAACTCAAAGAACTCCAAAAAAGAGCGAATTCTCCGGCAATTTTACAAGGGTGCGTAATAATATTATCTCCTATGGAAATAGAAGAGAATGACCTTGGTCTTGAAGTTCTCAATTTGGTAATTCTTTGCCATAGAACCCGAACATCGAGAAAAGGATCAAATGAATTTAGAAATAATGTCCATGTTCGTCTTTTTGCCAATTTACACTCCCTTTTCACCTTTGCACAGGCCCTTTTGTAGTTAATAAAATTTAATTGGTTCCTAACACGTTTAAGAGTTTTCCACGCTTTTCGCCTAAGTCCTATGAGTTTTGCTATATGACTATTAAACCAGACTGGTCTGTATCCCTTTCTTGGTTTTCGGCTCAGAGGTATAGACTCATTTGCAGCCCTTCTGAGTAATCGTTTAATTTGCGCAGCTTCTTTGTTCACGTTATCCGATTCGAAATATTGGTCATTATAGGTGGTAACTTTGGATTGGAATAGATGCCAGTTAGCTTTGTCATCCAGGAAACGTGGTCTGAATATTTTACACTGAGTCGAAACGTCATTCGAGATCCGTATTGGAAAATGATCTACCGTGTCGGCCGAATCCAGCACAGTCCACGAAAGAAAAGGAGCCAAATCAGCGTCGCACATGGAAACGTCTACGCAGGTTAAGGTACGACGTGTATTCAGCAGAGTCGGAGTGCCATCGTTTAAGATTACTAAATTTCTGGTATTTGCGAAATCTTCCCATAGCTCACCCTCACGCGAAACATATGTAGAACCCCACAATGTATTTTGAGCATTAATATCACCTACAAAGATATGATGACCAGTTCTTGTAACTCTAATATGATTGATCATATCAGCGTCCAGTACAAGACCACATTCCTTGTATGCGTTATGTATGGAAAGAGACCGGCCGCAGTCAATCGTAACTGATTGAAAGAGAAAGTCCCCAGAAGAGATAGTGTGATCAATGACGTTCAAGTTGTTGTCAACAAAAATAGCCACGCCCGCTTTGGCATACGAAAAATTTTTGTTGTGATGGAAAACCTGGTAACCAGGAAGGTGTAATAGATGTCGACTTAAATCAGTTATGTGCGTCTCTTGCAGAGCTATTATATTGGGTCTGTGTAATGAAGCCAGAAGTTCAAGGGCGTATTTGTTATTCAAATAACCCTGTATGTTCCACTGCAGTAATGTAATGTTAAGATTAGAGATCATCTTAAAAAGAAAGGAAAAACAAAAAATAATAGAAGAAAGAAGCTAGAGAAAAATATATATGTATAATGAATTAAGTTAAGGTGTTTGAAGTTTTAGGATTCGTTCTTCTGTAAGTTTCAGGTGTGATGATGACATTGAGTTCTGGGAATTTTTTAAATGCCTGAGAGCAGGGAGACATTTCTTCGTCTATATCTTCGATTTCTGATGTTATTGGGGTGTTTGTCTGTTCCTCACATTCGGGACTGTTGAGTGCAGTAGTTGAAGAGATGATGCTTGTGTATGATTGGTGAGAGAAATTAATTTTGTTGTTGTTCGCCGTGGAAGCTTCGATGTTAGTTGCGTTGTTGTTATCTGTGTTTTGTTGATCAGTTTTTGGTGCTATAACTGTTGTGGTGGTGGTTTTGTTATTTATTGATAAATGGTCCGAAGTTGTTTGTTTTTGTATAACGGGTGTGTGAGGAGTGGATGTAATTACTTGACTCGAAGTTGTTTGTTTTTCTGCGGTAGAACTTTCCATATTTTGAAGTGTGTTCCTTGTAGCTGGCTTTGATTTCTCTATAGTATCACTTAGAACATTTGCAAAAGTTTTTTTTGGGACTGGTCCAATAAGATGTGATGATGGGTCCTTATTAAATATCTCCCAGGCGTCTCTGACTGAGCAGCGGTGCTTAATTTTGATTTTGTTTATAGATTTATGTTTGAGAAAACTAGGGCAGTTGTTGTCGTAAGACGTGTGTCCGTCTGTGTCGCAATTTATACAGGATTTTCCGATGCAAGTTTCATGAGGTACGACTTTTGCACATTCCGCACATAACTGTATTCGCTTGCAGTGGTTTTTGGTGTGTCCCAAACGCTGGCAGTTCTTGCATCTTAGTGGATTTGGTATATATTCGCTGACAAAAGCCGTCTTCCAACCGAGCTCCAAGTATTGCGGTGGATGAATATCGTCAAACGTTATTATAACTGCGCCTGTGGCCACTAAATTTTCTTTTTCTCTTTTCATTATTTTCCTTACTTCAGCGATGCGGTAATCTTTTTTTAGTTCTTCTAATATATCACTTTCAGGAACATTTATTAATTTTCTGTCGAAAATTTTTCCATACGATTGGTTAAGAGCTTTATGCAATGAAAACTTTACCGGTACGTTATCCACATATTTTGCATTTAGAAATTTCTGAGCATCAGCAAGGTTATTTGTTTTTATCAATAAGTCGCCGCTTTTCAATTCTGTGATTTCTCCATGGTTGCGGCAAATATGTTTAAGGCCTCTTCCAATTTGGAATATGTTGTACGCTGCCAGAGGTTTGACTTCAGTTTCCTTATTTATGGCGAAGGTGGTTGCAACGATGAATCTGGGCAAGTGATCGTAGTTGGTACGATCCCGTGTTAGCAGAGGAAATGCGTCATGATCGATTCTACTGCGTCTGTTTGCAGCTTTCTTTCTTGTATTATCTCTAGAAGGGTCTAGCAAGCTAAACCTATTGTGGTTCGGGGGATCGACCCCGTTCATTTTGTTCGTTGCCAAGTATTAAATTAATAATATAAACTATTTATTCAGTAAGTTTAATTGAATTAGTTTTTAATGGAAAAGGTATGAAGAAAAATAAAAACACCAAAGATGTGAAAAAAAAAACCGTTAGACGATTTGAGAAAGCCTTAGATCAAAAACACAGAGAGACGAGAGAAAACGATGCTCACGCGGCAACTGTCAGATCGAGGTCGAAAAATATATATTGTGTGAAATTTAAAAAATGCTGTGGAAAATGCATTACTGGAAAATATATTTCTCCAAGTTATTTCTACAATTTAAGCTCGCTCGCTCGCCTCAAACAAATGAATTTTGTTATTGTAACAGCAAAACATTTTGGGTGCGATACGATTTCCACATGGTAGCCACATTGGTTTGAGGAGTGCTTTATTCATCTGCATATGACTACAGTTACAAATAATTTATTTATTTAAAACTTTCGAGAACAACTGTCATTGAAACGCTAGTGTCACTCGGTCGACCGTTGAATTTGTTAACGCAGTTGTGGATTATATATAGTGATTTTAGTAAACATAACCAAAATCATTGGATTTGAGTGTATTTTCTGTATTTTCTAATTAACACAAGTTTTTCGATTCATTGAGAATTATTAGTGAAAATTATCGTCGACAATGTTTAATAAATAAATTATTTGCAACCGTTTCATACGGAGACGTAAAAAATGGAATAAATAACTCATAGCAAAAATATTTGTTTTTGTAATTTATTGGAATAGGCCGAAAGGCTTAAAATTACAAGTGTGAATAAATAAATAAATATACATGTTTTTCGAATAACGTAAGTGATTAACTAATTTATAAAACGCTGTAACAAACGCAGACAGTCACTGACAAGAGTTTATGTTTTATAAAGTTAGTACTTGCGTTTTATAAAATAACACGGGTAAAAGCATTCGGAGTGTGAACAAACGCTTAACTCCAACGCTAACGTAACGCCGAAAAATTTTAATTTTGTAATTCACACCACTTAAAACCACCTTAAAATTTCTTTCGACGACGGTCACCTCGCTTAGTGACGGCGACACTATCGAGTATATAGCCATGAAAAAGCTTCTCAAAATACCGTTCGGAATCGGTGTAAAACTGTAGGTCCCAATCAGAGAGTGAAAACTGGAAAGCGCACATCTCAGTGATTGTGAGAAGTTCTCCCCGGTCCCTTCATGGGATGTAATGGGAAACCATTTATTTTTATTTTTATTTAATTCACACCACTTTTGGGTTTCAATGACAATTGTCGCCGGTAATGTTGAATAAATGAGGTATTTGTAAATGTTCTGGTCATGTAAAGAAGTTTTGCGAAAGTCTCTTGTGTGTTTGAGCTTGCAATATTTGTCGAACATTTGCACTATATGAAATTCTTATTACAATTGAGTTTTCGTTTGCATTTAGTTAGCATCAGTCCAAACAACCGCTGTTGAAGATGTGCTTAGATCTGAAATAGCTATAAGGTTTGCCACGAATCATGATGCATTTGACAAAACATATTTTTTGAAAACTACTTCTCTATTAACAGCAATATATGTATGTAAAATGGTCTTGAACTTGAATACATAAAATGAAAAATTATCACTTGTAAAATATGTACCGAATATACAAAATCACCCTAGTGAAAACGAGACGAATAAATTTTATATACATCTAGGTTGACCAATGATTTCACAAACTGTATGGGTTTCGAATAACAGAAGTGACTAAAAAATTTATAAAATGCTAACAGACGAAGGTAGTGAGTAACAGGACTATAATCAGTGAATTGGTATGAAGTAGAGGTGAGCGCGTGAGTGTCCACGAACTCAAACAAATTGGCACAATTTTTAACCTCTCACGATCACGAGGATAAGAAAAAGATATCAGATATTTTAAACTAAACGTTACAACATAATACAAGGTGTTTCAAAAGAAGTCATCCGATGTTGTTTGGCTCTCATTTTTTTTCTAAATGAAAAACTTCGATTCTGTTTTTTGATTATGTTTATTTGAACCTTTAGAATTTTATTGGTTAAGTTGAGAAGATGATATCGGTTAAATGGGCGCCGTCACAATTGATTGCCATTCGGGCTCGTTTTATGGCATTTTTCATCACTTCGGTGAGAACTTCGGACGACAGATTCTCGCACTCGTGTCGAATGTTGACCTTGAGGGCGTCCAGGGTCTCGGGCTTGTTCACGTAAACACGGGATTTCAAAAAACCCCAGAAAAAATGTCTGGAACGGTTAAATCGGGCGATATTGCGGGCCAGTGCAAATCGCCAAAACGCCGCCTTCAGAATATCGGTTGTGGCTCGCGCAGTGTGTGCCGTTGCACCGTCCTGTTGGAACCACATGTCCTCCAGTCCTAATTCGTCGAATTGCGGCAGAAAAAACTCGGTTAACATGGCCTATAGCGCGCACCGTCTACTGTTGTCGTCTGACCAGCGGCGTTCTCGAAAAAAAATGGCCCGATGACTCCTCCAGCGTGAACAGCGCACCATGCAGTCACTTTGAGCGGGTGTAATGGCTCCTCGTGCATCACTCGTGGATTTTCGGTGCCCCAGAAGCGATAGTTTTGCTTGTTCACGCCCGCTGAGGTGGAAATGAGCCTCATCGCTCATTATGATTTTCAAGTCATTATGAACAAAAATGCCGTAAAACGAGCCCGTATGGTAATCAATTGTGACGGCGCCAATTTAACCGATATCATCTTCTCAACTTAACCAATAAAATTCTAAAGGTTCAAATAAACATAATCAAAAAACAGAATCGAAGTTATTCATTCAGAAAAAAAAATGAGAGCCAAACAACATCGGATGACTTCTTTTGAAACACCTTGTACATGCATATTATAAAGCTCAGTTGAAAAATTTTCATTTAAATAATGCACTTTATCAGCCTGTTTTCATATCTCGAATCATTCAATACGTCAAAATAACGTACGAATTTGATTTCTCTCGAAGGGAGAGAGTGTGCATACAACTTTTTCGTTTATAAAAAATGTGTTTCTTTATTTAATCATAAAAGTTTAGTTGTAAGTGGAAGTTCGTTGACAACAAAAGAAACGACTTATACGTTAAAGAATTTTTTTTACAGGAAAAGTATAAACTTTTGCGGTCACCCATGAGACTAAAGTCATTAAGTATCAACAGCACTAAACTTTAATTTTAGTGTTATCTTTCTTACCTCTCGCAACCAATTCATTGTTGATATTTAAATACTTAAGCTGTTGAAGATACCACGATAAATTGAAAAAACTATCAAGGGGCCGTGGAACCGCAATGGTGGAGAAGGCCTGCACCGGAATTCCGCAACTTTTTAACAGTAAAAAATTGTTAAATTTGTATCGAAATTTTAAGAATTTTGACAATTTAACTACTGATTTCTATCAGTTACAGAATTCCGGGGCTTATCTACAGTGGAAAGCAGAAATGAGTACATGTTTGAAGTACTTTCATTTTAAGCGCGTAAAAAGAACTACAACAAAGCAAAACAAAATATGTTTTTTCTATTTATTTCTTGACAAAACGGTGCATATTACAAAACTAAAAAGCAAGAGAAACAACTCTAATGGGTGCAGTCTTATAATGCCATAGGCAATAAAGCCATATGGCCATGCGTATCGCGCGCAAACGGCTGTAGCAGTAGTAGCAGTATTGTAAGAATAGTGGCCGTCGGAGGTGCAATGGCTAGTGTGTGCGGCTCTTTTGAATGAGAGCATGGGTTCGATCCCTGCTCTGACCACCTTACATTTCCTTCGACGACGGTCATTTCGCTTAGTGATGGCGACACTATCGAGTAGGTCCCAACCAGTGAGTGAAAAATTAGCAAGCGCACAGCCCTTCATGGGATGTAATAGGAAAGGTTTTTTTTTAGTTATTTCATATGCAAAGAACTGATTCGAAACCTTTTTCATAAGGAAAGTATTTGGATTCCTAGGAAAAGTAAATGAAGTTGAAACAAACAGTGAATTCGTCGGTGGATATCGTCTCGTTTACTGATTACGACACTGTCGAGTAGTTAGTCATGAAATTTGGTTTCAAACTGTAAGTCACGGTCGGCCACTCTAGATGAGGAAAGCCCACTGGTTACCAATTATGTGAGATACATATATCCATTCACCTCACCTGATGCAAAAGCAATTCATAACTGTCGCCATTACTAATAGATATCTGTTATAAATATAAAGTGATCAGTGATGGAATAGAATTTGTATACAAAAGCCCCGCACGCTAACCATTGTAGTTGCTCATATATCGCACATATGAACTGAGTTAAAAAATATTTTTGTTTTATCATATTTGTGTTGCACTCACCTCAGCGTTTGTAGCCTGTTTCGTTTTATAATACGAATTGATACCGTTGTCTTCCCAACCTTTGGCACGCAGTTCAATCAACTCTAGTAAATTAAGACGGGTCATTATATTCAAGCGTTCGTCCTGCGACGCATTACGAAATACAACGAATGCCCTATCCAAGGTATCCTTCGAAACCGTCTCCAGTTGCGGACCATGGATGCGTAAATTTTGCACCAGCGTAGCCATAGGTTCCGTATTATTTATTCCAGCTTGTAGTGAAAGTGCTACATTTTCGATTAGTTGTATAAGTTCTTCGATGAGCATAAAGTTGTTTTTTAACGAAGAACGTGATTGTGATTTTAAAGGACGTGGAGCCTCCACATTTTTTACAGTACGTCCAATATGAGCCATGGTCGTAGATAATGAAAATATTAGTTATCGAGTAGTATTATTTTGCTTTCTTTGTGTTTAAAAGCAATCCGTTTCAAGTTATCAAAACTTTTGTTTGGTTTTACTCAAAGCTTTCGAAGAATTGAGTATCGATCGCTTTGTAGTTCAAAATCGTAGAAAAAGCACAGACAAAACTGTTTCTTTGGTTTATCGTTCGCACCTCCCCCTGAAAATAGAAAATTACATTTTTAATAAACAAATTAGCATGAAATTCAAATATGCTTTCTAGAAACGTGTAAAATTTTTTTGGAAGAAATTTGTAAGATGGGTTACTTTATGTTGTATATTAAAGTAGTATTTCTTATAACAAAATGCATGTTTAGTTGAATTTTAGTTTCCTTGGCAATTCGATGTATTTTGTTATTGTATTATTTTTGTATCGCTTTGTCACAAACATGTTAATTTTAACTTGGTTTAAATCAGATTCTTGTGGAAAAAGGGGTTGACATTGGTTTGTCAAAATTGAGTGAGGTTGTGATGTGTTCAATGGCAAATTGTATTAAAGTTTTAGGCCAAATAATATTGCCTACAAGCTGAATGTTATACTTTATTATATTTTTGACTTTTTCTCCCTTGTTTTCTTTCGGAACACAAAGGCATCTTATCACGTTACACTATTTTTTTTTTGCGATAAGATTTATCATTAAGTACACACCTTAAAGTTGCCTTTATAAATTCAAATGTTTAAGCCTTTTATCTTATAAAGCATGAATAGATAGATAGAACTGGTATAGTGGCGTATCGTAGAGAAGAGTCTGATAATTGATCTCAACTTGTACATACTGCAATGATTTCAATGTTGAATGGTAAAATTAAATTAGAAGTATTAATGTGAATCCCTTCCCAATTTTCGATGGTTTCATTTTGTGTAATTGTATTTTATAGTTTTTGTTTAGATATGTACGAGCTTGGCACCAGAAATTTTTTAACTTCGGGCAAATCTTCTGACCACTTTTAGTTTATCACGCTGTTGGCGTTATCATTTAGTCGGCGGCTGTGGTAGATTAACCTGGCGCATAGTGTTTTGCAGCGACAATCTAAGTACATATATATGTATGTATGTATGTATATGTAGATAAATAAATATATTTTCCTAAGTCGGTGTTGTCTAACCCCAGAATAAATGATTAAACTTGGCCTTCCAATGAGTATTTATTCGTGTAATCGGTATTTTACATATCCCAGTGGGGGGGTGTCTATAAGTCCGGCTACGCTTTTTAACGTGGTAGCCCCAGTCGGGTAAAGAACGATAGCAGATGCTCCTGGATCAGAGTATTAAAAAACCGGGTTTTCAGTTGCTTAGACAAATGGGATTTTTTAAATACAACTTCTATATGTTTATCCAATTTAGCGTGTCTAACACGTTTAGTATGTTTTGTGAGCTCAACTTTGACCACAAATCATGTTGAAGGGGAATCGAAGCTTTAAGAAATGGATTTTTTATCCATTACTAATAAAAATGTGTTTTTAAAAAAAAAGGGAGAATTATGTATGTATACAAAATGTTTATAAACTTTTATTTTCAAATATATCAATTTGTTCTTTTAAGCTTATGTACAAATTATAGTTTTCTTTAAATTTCATTTGGAAATTTACAGCCAAAGTCACGATCTCGAAAGAAACTCTAAGCGAACGAAAGCCAGTCACTCACTTTCGTTCTTATCCCAGGCTTTAAATGTTACTGTGTGGTTGTGTGTTTGCAAAATGGGAAGCCACTATTTTCCCTGTCATCTATGCGAACGAAAATGTCAAAACCAGTCACTTGTATTTTGGTTGTCGCATAGCTGGAAATCAAATAAAAGCTTGAAACAAAAACAATTTACATTGAATACAATGGAAGAAACACAATAGACAGAAAATAATGTCATTATAATAAATTTGTTATTAAAATATATTTCCATTTCAGCAGAAAAACGCCAACTTTGCGGCAACTGCAGATACTGGTTCCTCGTACTCTTCTCTCTCGCTCCGAAATTAAATGGCGAACGTCAACTTTATGTTATTGCTTTGAACAACAACCACACAAATACGCGTAAGACCATGCGAACGACAAGTCGAAAGATAGTGACTTGCTTTTTGAAACGAAAGTGAGTGTCTGGCATGGTAGAAATATAATGGTAGATCACGGTAGAAATATAATGGTAGGTGCAGTACGACAATAAATACAACATGTCAAAAACAACAGGCATTTTGTTTTTGCTCAGTGTCTGTGTTGTGTCAAGTCAGCTGATAGAAAAATGATGAAAATGTAATCAAATTTGCAAAAAGTGCCATTTAGAAAATGATTGAGTTTTATTTGATATATTGAAAGTGTTTAAGTGTGAAAAATATAACGTTTCTATGTAATTTTTGCAGAGAAATATTTCAAAAACAGCAGTTGCTGGCGAACGGGGGTTGCTGACAATCAAATGTAAACAAACTTTGACATAAGAGAAAAACTTACTCACACTCAGTCCAGAAAAAAGTTCAAATCAGCTGGGCTAGTGCTTCTACCATTTCTTTGTACCATGTGGTAGATGCAGTACGACAACAAATACAACAAGCCAAAAACAACAGGCATTTTGTTTTTGCTCAGTGTCTGTGTTGTGTCAAGTCAGCTGATAGAAAAATTATGAAAATGTAAACAAATTTGCAAAAAGTGCCATTTAGAAAATGATTGTGTTATTTGATATATTGAAAGTGTTTAAGTGTGAAAATTAAAACGTTTCTATGTAATTTTTGCAGAGAAATATTTCAAAAACAGCAGTTGCTGGCGAACGGGGGTTGCAGACAAAAAAATGTAAATAAACTTTGACATAAGAGAAAAACTTATTCACACTCAGTCCAGAAAAAAGTTCAAATCAGCTGGGCTAGTGCTTCTACCATTTCTTTGTACCATGGTGCCTGGCTTCGTACGCTTGGATTTTGTAGGAGAGGGTGCAAGGGGAATTGATATTAGGTGGTGTTAAGTGACCAGCTGATCCTAAATTTGAACAGCTGATGTTGTGGATGAAATGTCAAACCAATGGTTTTTTTTACATGTTAATGTGCATGTGTTTTCTTAATTTTGTGAAAAAAGTGTTTTTTGTGTGTGCTAAAGTTTCAAATTAGTAAAAAATTAAAAAGTAATCTTGCTATAAGTTGGGAAAGTATGCTGTGTGTGCAAGTGAAACGAGGAACCGGGGATGTGGGGTAGTCGTTGCCGGATTTGATAATGCCGACTTTGATAATGCCCGTATATATTGTTATAAAACAAACACTTTCACGATGGATGTATGTTCTTTTTAATTTTTTGCCAAATTTAAGCAAAAATCACATCCAAACAGCCACTAGCAGAAACGTAAATACATCAAAATAAACATATGCAAACAAAGTACAAATGTCACTTTCACAACAGGCGAACTCAAGGCAAATTAATATTTTGACATTTCATCCACGAAAAGCAAAAACAAAATACATTAGACTTCAAGGCGAATTCTAGTGCTTCCACCTTGTATAAATTCGTCTTGAGAGGTTGTAAGTGCGGTCCGATTTTGTACTGAACTGTATATGTTTTCGTTCGCTTATTAGTGGCTCCCAAATCAGCTGTTTGTCGCATAGAAAGAATGCGAACGTTAACGTTCGACATCGTGACTTTGGCTGTTAATTTAAATTTTCTATAGAAAAAACCCAACCTTCCATTTTATATTCTTTTTTTCTGTGAAACGAAGAATTAATTTATTTCTTTGAAAGAGAGGCTTATGTAAAAATATATATATCAAAAACTACGAACCGGTGGAACCGGCAGTAAAAAGGTTGTTCGAAAATTTTAATTTTCAGAAAACCGGCGTTCGGTGGACGTCCAAAAACGCCTGTGGACCGGAGTTCAGTTTCGAATGCTCTAAATCGTACTAAATACTCATACTGAAATGACGGAAAATTTAAATAATTTTTTTCGATAATTGGCTTAGTTATCGAGATATCGGGGACTGAGAAATAAAAAAATATGTTTTTTAAATACTGGAGATATAAAGAAACGGGAAGATATACCGGAGTCGCGTGAAGTCGGCGTTTGGCATAAACAAAGGAGGATGTTTATAAGTCCGCCAAGCGCTTCCAAAATGGTCCAACCGGAAACATTAAAAAAAAATAAGCAACTTAGATTTCGTTGTTTAAAAATATATCTAATACGATTATCAATCAACCAACACACATTGCACCTGAAGGTCAACATTTTCTAAACATTTTAATAAACAAAATATGTTCACCGAATGCAAAAAAATGGAATGATTCAAGCCGCAACTTTAAATATTTTGTATTTAATTTGTTATTCAGTATTTATTATTCAATTGAAGAAATTTGTTGTAGAAGTTTGCAACCGTATATGGTCTAAGGCATGGTTATTGAAATTAATGAAAATAAAATAAAATAAATAAATCTGATTGTCAAATGAGAATAAATTGTATTTAAACTCGTAAAAATTGCCTCACCAGATTATACAAAAATTTATTTTTGAACAGTCCGTAACACCGATCAATTGGCACCTATTTTATATGTTGTTATTTACTCTAATGTTTATTGTAAAATGAAACATGTTTGATTTGTCTAATAAGAACGAATTGGTAAATATCCATCGGGTAAACTCCTCAGCCCAGCTGATTGGCGGTTTTGTAATCTTATCCGTGGGTACGCTGTCGAATTTGATTTTGGTTCTTTTTGTTTATTAATAAAATTCAAAGAATTTCAATCAAAATGCAATTTATATCATAGGCTTTGTATCAAGTAAGACAAGCTTATTCAATTTTTCACATTTTGTGTAGTGTTTTTCATTATTCTGCTAATTTTGGCCGCTTAGCCACGGCCAAGAATACCTAATAGATAATTCTAACATGGTTGGACATGTGTAACTCTATAGATATCAGCTGATTGTTCAATGAAAATACCGACAAGCAATATCTTTAGCAGATATTACTGCTTTACGTTAAGGCCTTGACAATCTAATTTACAAGTCGTTGATTTTACATACAAACGTTTTAGAAAAACGCAGAGCTAATTAATACATTACAGGTCTTTGGCTGAAGTCTTTTTTATCATCACTTCGACCGAAGTGGTGCTAAGTAAAAATAAAAATATTGCGCATTTTTATATCCTCCACTCAACAAACAAAACAAACATTCTATAGAGCTGCTAAAACAAAAAAGAAGCAGCGATAATGAAAAGACCGACCTCTTAGATGTGGCATATGCATTTGTGAATCAGTCAGAGAAAAAATCCACTATATTTTTCGTTATGATTTTTACTGGAGAATCCATGAAGAGACGGTTTCCTAGCAGCATCACGATAAACAAGGCGAAAAAACTATTATATGTTGCGTTATTATCAGTCATATAAAAACTCTTTCCAAAAAACGTACAAATTTAATTACGCGCTTATGGAAAGCAAGCCCAAAATAACAATTGGGCGTCTTCTATTGTTACTGTTGTACATACTACATACACTAAGCAAGCATTTTTTTTCATTTTGATTTTAGCCTCGTTACTTTTACCAGCCCAAAAGTCTAGTGGCTGGCAGATGGGGATACAAAAATGTAAAAGACAACGCAACAAATATTATGTTAGCCTCGCCCTCAACACTTTCCGCCCTTCCAAAATTGAATTGAATCATTTGTCGAGAATAGCAACAAAATAACACAACTAACCGACCGACGGATAGCAGCAATGAATACACTTAAGTCAGCTGCTCTGCCTACAGCAATGCTATTAACCAAAAAAAATGTTCATCGCGAGTTGATTCCATGCAAAACTTGATATTTTCAACGTTTGTCACGTCGTAAATTCCAGTGCATTTTAACACAATTTAATTGATTTGTCGCCAATTTGCACATGACTCAAAAATGTTCACGTTTTAAGTCGATTTGCTAAAGTTAAACTTACCAGAATTTTAGCAAAATTAACTTTTCACTTATGAAGAAAATCTAATCAACGCAGACACACCAAAGCCATAACTTTTACAACGCCGTTCTAATTGGAATTTTATTTATTGGAAGATGGTATGAATAAACCTACGATAACACCCAACTGTGTTATCGCTAGGGTTACCAAGTTCTCGCTTTTTATGAAATACTAGACAGAACTAGATACGCTACCGTTGACGTAGATATATTTACACAGTGTTGCCAACATTTTGTGAGCTAAAGGCGTAATTAAAAACCAGAAAAGCGTAAAAGAGGGTAAAAATTTCCTTAAAAAAGCGTTTGGCTTTATTTCTACTCAAAATGACTAAATTTTCAATAGAACACATTTTTTAAAACTAAATACTATTCTCGAAATGGATTTTGCCCTACGGAATCTTTGAACTCATTTAGTTCTATCCAAAAAAGATCTGTTCGATATTTGTTCTTCCATACACAGTTTCTAATATTATCAATACTTAGTTCCATATTAGAAATGACATCCGCTTCTCTAATATACGATTTAATAAATGCCAGTATTTCGTCTCTATTGCTGTTATAGAGAATGGTATTTACACTAAACAATGATATTTTTTGTAGTGTTCCAAAGTTGGTTGGAAGTTTACATCGGATTTCGTATATAAGATGTTTCTTTTCGTGTTCTGAAATCAGTGAATCCTTGCACGCTTTTTCAAAACTATGCCCAAGATAGCAAAATTCGTCTAAACAATTTTCAATAGGATCTTTTAAATAATTAAAACTTTTTTTCATTTGTTCTTTCGGTGAAAACATAAAAGCACAAGAGGATGACATTTCATCAGTGCTGTTAAAACAACAAACATATATACAAATTACAACAACTCGTCTTATACCATATAAATTATTATACCATAGCAGTAGCAGTACGAGTATATGGGGTGCTTAAGACAGACTGAAGGAATGAAAGAGACTTACATACATATGTATGTATGTAAAAACTTGCAATAGCAATAAATATGTATACACGTTGCCACATTTGAAAAGCCAAAAAGCGCTAAAAGCACCAACGGAAAACATGAAAAGCGTACGCATAGCGCTTTTTTTCCTTTTGGCACTATGGACCCTATTTTCGCGTTTTGGGGGGTCTAAAAAGCACCATAAATAGTGCGAAAAGCACCAAGTTGGCATCGCTGTATTTACATGCGTTTCTCATGGCAGGGAAAGTCGAGAGAAAAATCTGCTGCGGCTGACGGCCTGCCGCTAGAAAATAATCTTATCTCATGGTGCCCACACACGATGCAACATTGTTTGAAACATGGACAATCGTGTTTCATTTTTGGTTGCAAAATTATCAAAATTTTTTGATATTTGCTGTGTTTCAAACACAATGTTGCATCGTGTGTGGCGATGTTTACTGTTTTTGCTCTATCATTCGTTGCGATCAGTCGTGCTGTGAGGTTATTTTTTAAAATTCGCGGCGTAAAGGAAAGCGAAGAGAGACAAAAATGACGACAATTGGGAATAATGAAAACTGGAGAAATGTTATAAATGAATATAAGAATTATGGAACGTAAAATGTGATAGTTATAAAAATAAAACTAAAAAAATCATATTTTAGCGGCGCTCTTCCTGACTGTCCCAATAAAGTTGCCATATTTTGATAAAAAATAATAACCAACACATACATATGCATGGATATACGGTGCTACATGTAATTGCAAAAGAAAATTAAAGAAAAACGTTCAGAAAGATTTATTGTGAAACACAAATAATAAAAGTGAATAAAAAATTTGTAGCAAACGTAACAAACATTACGGACCAATTTTTGACTGGTTATTTAAATTGGTCATCAGTTGATTTAAATACGAAAAGAGTTTTTCAGTGCTGACTTTAAATACGAAAAGAGTTTTTCAGTGCTTTGTCAAATAATCTTACTACCATGTGGCTAATCGTTACAATGCACCAAACTGTCAGCATTTGCAAAACAAAATATTTAATGAAATTGGAGAATATTTGAGCAGAAATAAGTTCTAACTGCGCAACGAGTTAAATGATACGTTTTTATTGTTATTTCAACTAGGATGGTGATTATAATTGTTCACATTAACAATTAAAGAAGCTTTGTGTTTGTTCGTCTTGCTGTTTTATGTCAAAATCATATGGTCACTTGATCATATACCTCGTTTATACGACACTTATCGCAATATCAATCATATCGTGATATCCCCATGTTCCTGTTAATACGATATTTAACACATCATGATATAAACAGCCTTGTGATGCTAGGTGGCAACTCACAAATAGAATATCGTGATATGGAGCGAAATCATAGTAAACTCTCGTGACAAACTTTATATCGCGCTAAAGCGATACGTGTATTTTTTGACGTGTCGTGATATGATATCGCGATATAGGCCACCGTATAAACGTAGTAATAGTTTAAATATCCAATTTTGGCTGTTTAAACAGCAAATAACTATTAACCTATATTATATGTTTGATCGTTGATCAAAGATGTTTTTCCAGTCTAAAATTTGTCCTAAATCGTATACAGGGTATCACAAAAATAAGTATACACTTTGTAATTTCCACGAATATCATATTTTTCGTACTTTGCTTTTTAGTACTCACATTTCCATACAATTTGTTACACATGTTACGATATTCGTTACAAAAACAAAAAATATCAACCGTTCAATGTGATCCTGTTAATTTTTGTGGCGAGGTTTCGTAGAAAATGTCAATTTGTGGTCACAAAAGTAAGTATGCGATGACTGATTATGCATTCGTTAATTGACTTTAATGAAGGAAGTTTCTTTTTGTGCATTTAAACGAATCCGTACAAGCTATAAACTCCATAAAATAAGTCTGAGTAATTAAAATCAATTTTTGCTGCAATGACACAACGAGGCAAGGAACTGTCTGTGGATTTGATAATAAAATTGTACAAAGACAATAATTCTCAAAGAACAATTGCCGGGATTGTAGACAAAAGTAGTGCTACTGTACAAAAGTATCAGAAATGTTTAAGTCTGAGGGTTCCCCAAACTAATACCGACACACCATCATGTTTTACAGTACCAGTCATGGTTTTTGACTCTATTTCGGAATTGGGCTTCTATAAAATTTATGACGGCCATCAGATACATCGAGATTTACTTGCACCCAAATACTGCCCAATTTTTTAAATTAATATTGAATTTTTTAATTTTAATTTTTTTTTTAGAATAAAAATATTTTGCTGTTTTAAATAACTTATAGACTTTTTTAAACAAAATGTATAGGATTTACAGCTGTATACTTATTTTTGTGGTACACTGTACAACTATATTATTTTTTCCAATTTTCAAGAAATTAGTAGCAAATATATACAACGCAGAGAAAATACAGTTGAAAACAGCTAATACGACATTGGGACTGACAACTATTTTCTTAATTTTTATCACACATACTGCTCGTCAAATTGCATTTGAATTGGCAGCTGTGACGTAGGCTACAAGCTACTTGATATTTAATTTTATTTGCAAGATGCCGTCGTCAAGGTAACAACTTTAAATTCTAGCCTCATTAAAAAGGCTGCATGAAAGAAATAAATATTATTTCTCTTCAAATCCACAGACGTTTTCATGTCAACAGAAATGTATTCATAGGCATTTATTTTTAAACCATTCCGTCGATATGACGAAAGATTCATATTCCATAGAACTTCATGGCTTCTGTAAAAGTCTAGGAATCGCAACACATCACTATTTTTATTTTTTATTATAAATTGTGTGTTAGTAAAAAACTGTGAGTGTGTTGGAACTTAAAATGCAATAATTGAACGTGTAACACCCCAGTTAAGGCAGAGTGGCAGAGATCAAGAAAATTTGTTCGATTTCCAATACATTTTGACAGCCGACATGTCGGATACTTTTTCTTGGTTGTTTGAGAATCAGGAAAAACTGCTTGGTTTGCTTTATGCAACGCTGTTTTACGTTACATTACCAATAAGAAAGTACGTTTGTTTACAACCATTTCAATCAAAGCGCATTGAAGAATCACGAGATTCTTAGGTATTTATGGTTTCTCAGATTCAAACGTATTATGTTTGTGCTGAAATTGATTGTGGAAAGTACCATACAAAAAATGCCTATTGTTGTGTTTGTTGTCGTAGTAATACCTATTGTAAAGTATTTATTTAACGAATATTTATTCAGCAATGAAAATTATTTTTCATTTCCTTTATTTCAATAATTACAAAATATCAAAAGCTTATTTTCTATTTTTATAATATATGTATGTATATTCAAAGTGTTTACTAACAAAGTATCTACTCCAACACTCCTCCTCTTTGTTCAGTAACTACACTAATCCTAATAAAGTTCTTATAAATTGTAAACGTGTTTTAGCAATTGGTTTTTCAAGTAAATCTGCTACCATACATTCAGTAGGACAATATAATAGTTTAACAAAATTTTCATTACAATACTCTTACAAAACGTTAATTTTTTTTCATTTAAAACCATTTTAATGCAACTTTGGCTATCTTCCATAATTGTAATTGGCGTATTGACAACATAACACGTATCTCGAAGTAGTTCATATATCCACTTTACTTCTCTGCAGGCAACTGACAGTGTTATAAACTCGGCCTCTCCAGTTGTTAATGAATCGCAGCTCTGCTTTCGGCACGAACAATTAATGACCACCATTTAAGTAAAACACACCCACTGTTGGATTTTCGATCATTTCCATTTTCATCCCAATCAGCATCCGCATAACAATATAATTCGCCATTTCCATGACTGCTACTTAAATTTAAACACAAACTTGATGTTCCTTTTAAGTATTTGATTACCCGTTTTACTTCATTCCAGTCCTCTTGAGTTGGTGTTTGCGTTTTTTGAGATAAAATTGCCGTACTTGCAGTAATATCGGGTCTTGTATTTACTGATAACTATAGAAGAGATCCAATGGCCTTTTGATATAATTGGTTGTCCAACAATTTCTCAGAATCCATAGTTTTGTAATAAGATGGTGTTAATGGAATGTCTGAAATTTTTGAGTCTTTAAGTCCAAAAACACTTAAAAGGTTCTTAATATATTTTTCTTGATTTAATAGAAAATTTTCCTCTTTATCGCGTGTTACTTCTATTCCCAAATAAAATTTCACTGGTCCCAGATTATTCAAAACAAATCTAGTACTAAACATTGTATACAGCTTTCCAATAAATTCCTCACTTTTATTTGCCACAATAATATCATCGACATATACCAATATAAAATGTAAATTTCCGTCAATGTTCATGGTATATAAACATGGATCCATCAAACTTTGCTTAAAATTGAACTCCATCAATACTCTATGGATGCACTGGTTCAATGAACGAGCTGCTTGTTTCAGCCCATATAAGCTTTTCTTAAGTAAGCAAACTTTATGTGGGTCTTCTTTTGATGTAAAACCAGGAGGTTGTTTCATATATATTACTTCCTCTAAATCTCCATTTAAAAACGCTGTTTTTACATCAAAGTGGTATACGTGCATTTTATTTTTTCCAACAATTGATAACAAAAACCTCATTATTGTCTATCTGACAACTGGAGCAAAAACTTCATCATAATCTACTCCGAATTTTTGATTGTATCCTTGGGCCACTAGCCTTGCTTTGAATCTTTCAATGTTTCTCGTTTCATTAAACTTTTTCTTATACACCCATTTACAACTAATTGCTTTTCTGCCTGGCGGAAGATCGACCAGAATCCACGTATTATTTTCATGTATTGAGTTCAACTCCTCCTGCATCGCTGCTACCCAATGTGTATGCTCCTCCTTAATTGAAATAGCTTCATTGAAATTACGTGCGTCGCGTGATATGCATGCAGAATTTACTTCAAATCGATTTGGTCTCACTCCTTTATTAATGCGAGTCGATAAACGTCTAATTGGGACTGGACTTTGTATTGCATCTTCAAAGAATTCATTAGAATCAGAGCATTCAACATCGAACTCCGAACTTTCCATGTTGGGGGAACTAAGTTCGTTAAGCTCACTCGTTAATTCGGTTGCTTGAACATTAGCTTCATTTTCATTTGGGCATCTATACTATTCGTATTCTCCGTATCATCTGTATTTTCTTTATGATGGCTCAATGGAACATAGACAATGTTATCGTTTTCCGAAAGTATTTCTCTGCATCGTCATAATTGCCTCTAGTACTCACAAAAACCACATCTCAAGATATTTGTATCTTGTGAGTCTTTGCATCCGTTACTCTATATCCCTTTGAGTTACGATCGTATCCAATAAAAATCATACGAGTTGACTTAACATCAAGTTTCCTCCTTTTTTCTTTCGGGACGTGTACCGCAATTCATATGGAGTTTTTCCTACCGTACCGCAATTCATATGGAGTTTTTAAAACACTTCTTGAAGGCAATCGGTTTTGCATGTAGTTTGCCATTATCAATGCTTCTTTTCCAAGACTGACTCAATCAACATGCATTTGACCATTTTAATTAGGGTGCGATTTTTTCTTTATGCAACCCCGTTCTGTTGTGGACTGTATGGAACAGTATATTGTACTTCAATTCCACTTGTTAGAAATTGTTTGATATTATATCCCATGTACTCACCACCTCTGTCAGATCTAATAATTTTCGGATAATGATCCACTTGATTTTTTAGTTGATTCCAGAGCTCAACCATTTTTGAAAAAACTTCGTGTTTAGTTTTCGAAAGAAAGACTGCAATATCTGCTACAATCATCAATAAAAGTTACAAAATATTTATAACCACTAAAAGTAATGGGTGATATTGCACCGCAAACGTCAGAATGTATAACGTCAGAGAAACTTTCCTTCGGAAAAGGTTTCCTTGCCAGGTTCCCTTGCATACTATACAGGGTTCTGTGCGCTTTTCACATAACCATCTTCATATTCTTTGCCATTCCCTCTCTTTGAATTTTAGCAATACCTTCTTCATTGAAATGACCAAGTACACGATGCCAGTTGTGAATACAACAATTACAATTATTAATAGACCTAACGTTTTCAGAAGATGCATTAAATGTATAGAAACCATTTTTAAGATTAGCTTTACAAACTATTTTAAAACCTTACTGACAGTAAATTTGAATTGAAGTCGGGAACATAGTAAACATCCTCAACATGCAAGATAACATCATAAACTTTGATTCTGCACTAGGGTGGACCTTGTGTCGATATTTTGGTTGATGAGGGCTCTATTCCGTGCCTTTTTGAAAAAAAATGACAATGCCGAAAAAAAAAATTAAAAAAAAAAAACATTAGGGGTTGCGCACGAGCCGAGAAAAAGGTCCACTTTGCCAAAATTAGGGGGGAAATTGCCATAGGTCATCAGGGGTCACCCGTAGGGGGGAAGAATGTATGGCCGACCCCCATTAACTTTTTACCGCCAACATTTTCCCCCAAGATACCCACCCCCTATCTCCTCCCCTTAGGGGGGTCACCATACCAAAATGGAGGTTGCTCAGTATTTTCGAAAAACACCATAGGTCATCAGGGGTCACCCCTAGGGGGGCAAAATATATGACCGACCCCCATTAACTTTTCATCCCCAACATCTTCTCCGAACAAACTTACCCTCTATCTCCACTCCTTGAGGGACTCCCCATACAAAAATACTGAAAATCTATGTATTTACAGTTGCACAATATCGAGATTTTTTTGTTTTTTTTTGATTTTTTTACAGAAATTCCACCAATATTCAAGAGTGGTCATTGTTTGGAAAGTCTTGAAAAATTTGAAACGCACACGTGCTGAATCAGGTACATAGGCACCCTTAGCAGATGCCCCCATTCATCAGTACCTGGCAGTAAAATATTGCAAAATACGTAGTAGTTATAAATAGCAGTTCATTCATCGATTGTTGTCATTCAACAAGTGCCGACGACCGCGAAAAGTAAATTGATTTTTCTCCCGTTTTTTAAAAGTTAAGATGACAACACGACTTAGATCGCGCGACGATATTTTTTTGATTGGTTATCCAAGCATGAATATTACGGGGAACAAATTACCGTCGAAGAAGCAAGTGCTAAGAATGCACTTCTTCAACATTCGCAAACGAAACATGTCGAAGAAAAATAGTGCGGTTATAGTCGCGGACGCAGTGATGATTTTTTGGCGCCAAGCAGCTATTCCGACGAAAGCCAGAGGAGATGCTACAAGAAAAATAGCTGCGCTGCACGATGAGTGGGATGCTTTAAGAAAGTCATCTCACAGAAAGACTGAGTCCACTAGAGAAAAAGAGAATACGTTTTCTGATAGCTTGGATAATCTTTTCGACATCGCACACGCCAACGCCCTTGAGAAAATGACAAATACCGAAGACATTGAGTTTCTGCTAAAGCAAAGAGAAGATGGCCGGCCAGAAACTATGGGAGGTGTGGACGCTACTGATACTCGAACGAGGAAAAGAAAAGCTGAGCGCGAAGAACAAGAAGAGTTGCGACGCAAACGTGCAACGGAATCTAGTAGAGATCGGTTCGCTAAAGGCGGTAAGCTATTTCGCGCTTTGTGTGTTCGTCCAATGTTTATATTCAAATGAAATTCGTTCAATTGCAGTGGTTAAATTTTCAAGCAGTGATTCAAGCGATGATAATGGGAGACAGGACGAAAACTTCCCGGCAGAAGCTGGCCCGTCAAATGTTGGTGACAGAAAAGGTTACAAACAATGTTTTACTGAACGAGTCCTATCAGCTTTGGACAAGTGCAAAGTGACTGACCGAGACGCGGTCGGCATTATGATAGCGGCGGCAGAAGCATTTGGACGCGATCCTCAACAATACACAATAAACCGTACGTCGCTTCGGAGATGTCGGCGTTCAAATCGAGAGAACATGCTGAGTTATGTGAAAGACAATCCAGAAGTAAGATCGCATAGATTTATTTGCTCTCATTCAGAATTCTTATTCTTCAACGCGTTTCATTCATCTCCAGCTTGTCGCAGCTAAATCCTTCGTAGTCCATTGGGATGGCAAAATGCTTTTGGATTTTGTGGGTACAAAGAAGGTGGACCGTCTACCGGTAATTGTCTCGTACGGAGAAAAAGAACAACTTCTTGGAGTTCGCAAAGTAGAAGATGGGAAAGGAAAAGGCCGGAGAATAGCACATGCCGTTTATCAACTGTTGGCATCTTGGCATATGACACATCGAATACAAGGACTTTCTTTCGACACGACATCAACGAACAGTGGCCCATTCTCCGGAGCCGCAGTTGCTCTTGAGCGGCTGTTGGAGAGAGAAATCTTATATTTACCTTGCAGACACCACGTATACGAACTGGTGCTAAGGGAAGTTTTTGAGACAAAAATGGGAAAGACCAGTGCACCAGGCGTTCCTTGCTTTGACCGTTTCAAACAGGAATGGGACGCTGTAAAGGTTAAACCATTCCATTCTGGCTTGATAGACGATCAAGTCGTCAGAAAAATTCCTGTGGCAATGCAAGTCGGCATAAAGAAGTTTTGCTTAGATCAATTGAAGGAGAAACACACTCGCGATGACAACAAAGAAATGCTACAATTAATTCTTTTGTTTCTGGGTGAAAAACTTGAGAATTACCATTTCCGACCTCCAGGACCCGTTTCCCATGCTCGATGGATGGCAAAAGCCATTTACAGCCTCAAGATGTTTTTGTTTCGGAGAACTTTTCACTTATCTGTATGTGAATTGAATGGTATTCGACACGTTTGTATTTTTGTGGTGCGACTTTACGTCAAGGCATGGTTTGGTTCTTCTCGAGCAGCTGAGGCGCCGAATCAAGATTGGAAGTTTTTGAAGGACATCGTCGAGTACAAGTCCGTTGACCAGGATTTATCTCGGGTAATGATAAAGAAATTTATCGGTCACCTATGGTATCTCGCCGATGAGCACATAGCCCTTGCCTTTTTCGATGACAAGGTTTCAAATGAGTTGAAGGCCAAAATGGCCCAAGCATTGCTAGAAAATGAGAATGACGAAGGTGAAGAAGATGAAGAAGACGAAAAAGATGAAGAAGACGAAGAAGGTGAAGAAGATGAAGAAGACGAAGAAGGTGAAGAAGATGAAGAAGACGACCCGGTTCCCCCAGCTCCTCGCGTCGTAATCAAAAGCACCAGCGTTAAAAAAATCGAGGTGAAATTCAAAGATGTGAATGAGGAATTCTTGGCTAAAGACTTGAGCAACTTCGTCTCTCATAATACCAAAAATTTATTTGTACGATTTGGAATATCGCAAGATTTCATTCTTGCAAATCCAGCAACCTGGAAATCTCGCGCAGACTATCAAGAAGGTCGTAGAATTGTAAATAACTTGCGCGTTGTGAACGACACTGCCGAAAGAGGAGTAAAAATGATACAAGATTATAATAGAATACTGTGTCAAGGCGAAGAAGAGAAACAGTATTTACTACATGTTATCGATTCTTACCGCAAGAAATACCCATCAGCGAACAAAAATATGTTAATTTGACTATATTATATTAAGAGTGCTTAGTAGTACTACTCAATTACAGCTTCTTTTATTTTTGTATGGGGAGTCCCTCAAGGAGTGGAGATAGAGGGTAAGTTTGTTCGGAAAAGATGTTGGGGATGAAAAGTTAATGGGGGTCGGTCATATATTTTGCCCCCCTAGGGGTGACCCCTGATGACCTATGGTGTTTTTCGAAAATACTGAGCAACCTCCATTTTGGTATGGTGACCCCCCTAAGGGGAGGAGATAGGGGGTGGGTATCTTGGGGGAAAATGTTGGCGGTAAAAAGTTAATGGGGGTCGGCCATACATTCTTCCCCCCTACGGGTGACCCCTGATGACCTATGGCAATTTCCCCCCTAATTTTGGCAAAGTGGACCTTTTTCTCGGCTCGTGCGCAACCCCTAATGTTTTTTTTTTAATTTTTTTTTCGGCATTGTCATTTTTTTTCAAAAAGGCACGGAATAGAGCCCTCATCTACCAAAATATCGCAAAAATGTCATTTCAAGGTCCACCTTATTCTGCACACAACTTTGCCTTTAGACAAAGAACAATTCCCATCCGCCACACTAATCGACTGACCAACATCTTTATAGTTTATTTTGGTAAACAAACGTTTGTCATGTGCAATGTGACAGCTTGCTCTAGAATCTATAATCCATGCTGCCTGATAAACTCCTCCTGAATTTGAGGTCAATATAAACTCGATCATCCTCATTTTCTTCTGCAATATTAGCACACTTCTTTTTTATGCACCATTCTTGATATTTACGACATTCGTTCTTCTCTGAAAATTTCGTCACAAATTTAGTACTCTTGAAAGCGGCAATGTCGGATGTATCATCACGGTTACTTTTTTTAAAATATTCTTCCAAAAGCTTTCCTTTGACCACTTCCATTGTAATGTCTTTGTCTGGTCGCACCGCAAGTGCTGTAAAAAGCTGCTCAAAATCATTGAAGCTTGCCAATCTTCCGAAATATCTTTAGAACCGATGTTGCGTAATTCATCAAACAGTTCCATCATGGTATTTATATGAGTTTCCATGTTACCATCTTCACTTAAATGCATTCCACATATTCTACGCATATGATGTACCTTAGAACTTATAGTGATACGTTCATGATGGATTTGCAGCTTTTTCCAAGTCTTCGTTTCGAACATGACTCAGCTGCGAATCTTCAACACACAAACTTATAATTGCAAGGGCTCCATATCTTTTTTCCGCCAGGCATCAGAATTCTCAATTTCTCCTTCAATGACAGGCCATAGACCCTCCTTAATGAGATACATTTTGATCTTGAATTTCCAGTTATAATAATTGTCTTGATTCAGTTTTGCAATGCCGCAAAATCTGTTGTCCTTTATCTTGATTGCTTGCAATAATATCCTTGATATATTCCGTAAATCGCAGTCTCAAACAATAATAGGCCCATAACCTATTGTAAAGTATTTATTTAACGAATATTTACTCAGCAATGAAAATTTATTTTTCAGTTCCTTCATTTCAATAATTACAAAATATCAAAAGCTTATTTTCTATTTTTATAATATACTAGCTGACCCGGCAGACGTTGTCCTGCAAATTTTGTTCAAATACCGTTAGCAGGAGCAGAAATAATGGATTTTTAATTTGTGGATTGTATGGGAGGTACCACGCCCCTTTGTCCAATTGGACCGAATAGTAAATCTAAACCACCCAGGGCACCACCCAAACACATACAAAAAAATTTATTCAAATCGGTCCAGAAGTATTATATTTAGATAATACAAATTGGTCAACAACATAAAGAGAGCTATAAAACCGTCAGAGCGTAGCGTATTTAACCACAAATTTCGCTATTGCTTGGTTATTGAATGAATAAATAAATTAAATTAATATACCAAGAGTGTGCAACAGCTGTTTTTCTTGGACCGGAAACTTTGATAGTCATTGGAATAGTTGGAGCATAGAGTAGCATTTAATTGCAATCTCTATAAATAGCTTTATTCCAACACTTCATTACATTTTGGTTTATTTCACTTATTATCCCTTTTATCTCGATTTAGTTACCAGAAAAACGCTATCAGTTGATGAGATTTGTTCATTTGGTTGAATGCACACAGGCAAAGGTGAGAAAAACGCATTGACTAACCCTAAATACTTTTAGTCATCTATCGCTATTTCGGAAAAATATATATTTTATGTCGGATGAACCTATGGGACCCACAAGACCCAAAATCGATTCCAGTTAGAGGCGGCTAAAAACAGACAACTGTGCGTACCTAAATGAAAGGCGTTTTGATCATAAAGTTAATGGTGTCTTTATTTTTGTGAAGCGGCATCTGTGGACCCAGATAACCCCGGTTTACCATATTATTGTGGGTCTTGAGAATTGTAAAAGGCCAAACACTCAGAGTCAAACCTTTCCCGATTTTTCTGCAGCCTACAAGCACTCCCTTCAAACACTGCCGGCGCCGCTGTCAGTACAGTAGGTCATCCCTTAATACAGCAACACAGTCTTATTGTAGAAGGTGAAAATATTCTGCAACAACCGTAACTGCAACAGCGTAGTGTGCATTAAAATACATACAAGGGTGTTACCTCGCCCAGTATGGAGGCGACAAGCCTTATGTATATCAGTGAAACAGCAGATAAGCTAAAAACAAGATGAGAACGTCGGTGATGGTTCTAATCTCTTAAATATGTCAACTCAACAGCAGTACCACTGTTGAAAGGGATATAATAACAACAAAAGACCTGGCGCTACAACGTTTATTTCTCCACCAGCAAAAAACAAATTTGAAAGATTTAACTAGTTTGCTGAGCAGCAAATAATTGCCGCCATATATGGGGATAATGGAGACTATGATGCAGGCATTATGGACGACGACACATCAAGCACTACAGCTGCTGTTCAAACAACGGCGACACTATCGAGTACTTAGCCATGAAAAAGCTTCTCAATATACCGTTCGGAACCGGTGTAAAATTGTAGACCCCAATCAGTGAGTGTAAAACTAGAACGCGCACAGCTCACTGGTTGGTGAGAAGCTCTCCCTAATCCCTTCATGGGATGTAACGGGAAACCATTTATTTTTTAAATCTACAAATATGCAAGGCAAATTTCATTGTGGCTTGTCATCGACAAATTGTCCAGTGTCCTTTGTTGTCCAGTGCATAGGCTGATATCAGACCTGTGTTTAATATTAATATGTTATTACCTATGTGTGTAATATTACACAAGATTTTTTTTCTGTGTAGACATTGGATGATGATAGACAAAACATATAGCCAACATATTTTATCACTTCACTTTTGTTTTGCAAATGGCGCCAGTTTGATGCATTGTAACGATTAACCGATAAATGTATGAATATGTTATTTTTCGTAGCATTTGCCACTGTAGCCACATGGTAGTAAGATTATTTAACAAAGCACTGAATAACTCTTTTCGTATTTAAAATCAGATCAAACATAAATCAACATCAACTGATTATCAATTTAAATAACCAGTCAAAAATTGGGTCTAATAATGGCATCATGAAATACAAACACGTCAAAACTAAATCGAGTAAAAATGCATGTTTGCCGTAGAATGATAATCACATTAGGTGTGTTTTGGTTACACCGCTTGCTTAGATTATGACTTATTTTGTAAGGCGAGCTAAGCGATATTAAGCGGTCCTAACAGGCCAAAGTTACCAGTCTGAAAAAATCAGAAAAACTGTGTTGGATATCGTTATTGTGAGGTCAAAGATAAGGAGAAGAGTATAATCATTTACAAGAATAACTACACACCATGCGTTAGAGCATGACGATTATAAGTTTGTTTTTTATTCCCTGCTAAACTAATTTTTCGACGACTTTGTATGGAGTGCCGCTTAAAATCGCTTAGTTCCCCAAACAAAGTCGTCGAAAAATTAGTTTTAAAACAGGCTTTATATATATTTCCGGTTGAAATAGGCAGAAAGTTGCCAGTATGAAAAAATCTGAAAAACAGGGTTGGATATCGTTATTATAAGCCAAAGACAAAGACAAGGACAAGAATATAAACATATACAAGAATAACTACGAACCATGCGTTAGAGCAAGACGATTATATATATTATAATAAATTATTGCTAGTTTGGCGTTTTGGTTACTAGCAAGAAAGCTATCATCGGTAGCTTGTAACGAAATCACGCCTATTATCATGATAAAAAAAGGGCTTGTAAATCCGCTATAACAGTAGGTTAATAGGAAAACCACTGAAATCATATAATAATATTCCATTGTGTTGAGAAGTATTCAATAAAGTCTCCTCTGAAGATGTTATTAAACAAACAATTGTGAAGACCCGAAATGGGGTAAATTTTGCGAACAAATTTACATTATTTTTTATTTCTTATTTGGAGTTTTTATTTTTGTAATTTCACCAGACCCGGTATAATATCTTAAAATAGGGTTATGTCGGTCGCCGCACAGCTGAAATATATAGTATACGACTAAATTCGCGAGAATACCTTTAATTTGAGTACCGACACTTGCTTGTTCGTAGATGTACCTAGGTGCACCCGTTTTTTGGACCCTAGGGTCCCCATGGGTCCGATCGATAAACAATTTGTTGGTTTCTGAAATTGTCATATTTTACTCGATTTTGGGTTTTTTCTTGTTTTTTGAGCCGGGCCCGGGCTCATGCATTTCAGCCCTTTTTATTGTTTTAGTTTATGTAACGGTTTACAAAGAAAATCAGAGATAGGTAACTCTCTGCAACAGAAATTTTCGTGTGGAGATTTAAATCAAAACAAATTGATATTCGAACGTAATTTTTGATATTTATATGCGCGTACATCTAAGGAGAACGAAATTTTCATATGAACTGAATACTGGCCTCTAACGGCTGTTACATCATTTAAACTGCAGCAAACTTCACAATTTTGTAGAAATATATTTTTGTTATTATTCTGTACAAAAATATTTGTTTCGAGTATAGTAAACAAAAGTAATTTTACGAATTTAAAATATGGCTCAGTGCGACAGCAGTGGCAAAAATGTTTCTAAATCAGATGCAAAACCTGGTGGTATACAGATGTCTTTTAAAGATTGGAAGATGCAAAAAGAGGGACAAAACAATTCCCATGGATTACAGAAACGACTACAGGACAAGTATAAAGAATGCTTATCCAATGGCAATGTTAAGAACAAAATCAGGCCATCGCCATCATTACTAAATCTTAACACTGAGCAAAAGTTTTTCTGTAGCAACGTACCACCTTCATTTGGAAGACCGCCGCCACCTTGCAGTAACAATAGTGGCATGACCAATAATATTGGCTGCGAAGGTAACATCGATTTTAGAAGTAAAGGCTTCGAAAGTTGTATGAACTTCAGTGGCAATTGTTTCGGTTATGGTATTCGTTTTAATGACAATGGTTTTAAAGGGTCGCATTTCAATACGGGTCAATCTCCGTCCGGGGGACGCTACCGAAATACCGGCAATATAAACTCGAACTTGAATGACAGTTTTTTCCAAATGGATGGATTGTATCATCAGAAAGATATGCTGCAGGAGCCAATTCCATTTAGATATAATCGTCGAGCAATTGAGTTACGCAGCAGCACTAATGCTTCCGATAGAAACCCCCGAATAACTGTTAAGCCGCCTACTAAACGCAACGAAAAGCTAACCAAGGATGCTTTAAATCAGGAGCCAGCGCCGAAACGTGAACCAAAAATTTTTGCACGGGATCCTAATCGAAAAGATATTAAGAAACCATTTATACCCATGCCTAAACATCCTGAATCGGAACCTAATTTGACCACTGAGGAGAGGAAACAACAATGGAAAGAATACAGAGAAGCTATGAAACCGTTTAAGAATAAAGACTTCTACAATGCTAAACGTGTAGTTCAGCGATTGGGCAAAAAGGACCCGAAAGAGTTGGATGAAAAGCAAAAGTTTCGTTTGATAAACGCTCAGGAGAAAATGGCAGAATATAAACAAAAATTCGCGGAGAAGTATGATAGTTATGTCAAATCCGCAGATAAGTCACCAAACGACCTCGGAGAACTATTTGTATTAAGAAAGGGGAACACTCAGAGTCACTGGGGGTCAGCAGATAAACCTAAATTAAATCAGTATACAAATTATGGCAATTTTGGCGAGTCATACGGAACAAAAGCGAATAGTGATTTCAGATTTTCCGCGGGCAGGAAAATACTAGGCGGTACGCCTAACTGCCGTTCATATGTGACGGGAGGTACTCTGGACAGCACTTTAGCGAAATATTAGAATGATTTCTTTTATATATATAATTGAGTAATAACTTTTAATTTAATTGTAACGTTTAACGAAATACAACTCAAACTATACTTCTACTCGTTCTGTTTTCTAAAGCATCATTCGGTTCTTTCTCGCCCAACATCTCGCGCCTTTTTTGTTTGCCTCGCAGTATTGCCTCTTTAAATAGATTGCAATATAACTCGATGGCAACCGGTGTGTCGTCATTACCAGGCACAGGGTACGTTACTAAATTAGGATTGCAATTTGTATCTACGATGCCAACTGTCGGTATGGCCATTTTGGCACAATCTCTCACTGCGGTATGCTGGACCAGCACATTGTTTTGCGTGTTAAGGAAAATACATAAATCGGGCAATCTGGTTACAGCACCAAATTGGACTTTAGAGTTGGTAAAGATGCCACCACGCCAAAAGCGTGTGTGTGAGAACTCACCGGCTTCCATGGCCTTTTTCTCTACCAAATGACCATTTAGTGCATTCCGATTGAAAAAACAAATAACTCCATCTCTAAAGGCAATATGGGCTGTGAAGTTAAGAGCATCTCTCAGATGAATGGCCGTCTTGTCCAAATCAAATATCAAATGTCCTAAACGACTGCCGTATATGTAGGGTCGCATACGGTCGTCCAGGGAACCTTCTTTATGCCCATAATGTACACGGGCATTTAAAAGATCTCGTACAGTAAACAAGTCATGTACCCGGAAAAAATCGGGTTGCTTCAGAATGCGTTGTTCAATTACTGAGATGTCTTCCGGCACATTGTTAACATCAGCAACAGCAGGTGCTGTTGATTGTGCACGAACACTGTGCAAAGCAGCAAGTCGCCGAACTGAAAACGATAGTTTAAACTATTATATCATTTTTGTGTGTCACACAATATATGATTTACCATTTTTAATAGATTTCATTAACATTATTTGCTAACTTTTTAGATTATTCTCTCACTTGGGTGGTTCGAAATTTTCCTCGCTTTTGTTATTTAATAAATAGTTTCCCACAAGAGTTGCCAAGTCTTACAATAACGATGGAGAAGTCAACACAGCTGTTCTTTCTTGATGACTTAACTGGGTGAAAGCATTATAGGACGTTTACATGCACTCGATCTTTCTGATCGAATCGAATAATTACAGTATTATCATGTGATTTGTCATACATTTTTTGTACCCAAGTTCGATTAAATTTACCTCGACAATATTATCATGTCACAAATCATTTCAACCGCAGAGTTGTATACGCACTCTTAGGCCCAATTTTTGACTGGTTAAAGCTCATTCACACTGACACCGAAAACATGTTTAATGTTGTTTTCGGTCAAAAACTCACTAAAAATAAACGTTTTGCCGAACAAAATGAAAACTCGTTCACAGCGTATTTTTGTCAGAACATGTTCAAAAACTCAAATTAGCAATACAACCATGTGGTAATCAGTTCCTGGTGATTTTTTTTTTACTAGTGAAAGAAGAAGAACTGGCAACTATTTGTTTGCATTGAAAGACGGACAGTGAAAATATTTAATTTCTGAACATTTTAATGAAATGCATTTTAACGAAACACAAAATATAATTGTATACAATATAAAACTATTAAATTGTTTTTACGAAAAAATAAATATAAGCACACGACAAACTGGACATTATTGCGAACGAAATTTTTAACTTAGAATTTTCGTGTGCAGTTTTCATTTTGGAAATTTGTTGTTTTTGTTATTCAAAAATTGGAAAACGACGTAAACGTCAAAAATCAAAGTGTGAACGGCCAAGTTTTCAATGCTAGTTTTAAGATGAAAACGCTTAAAAATTTGCCAGTCTGAATTATTATTTAAATTGGTAATCAGTTGATTTTGATTTATGTTTGATCTAACGTGTGGCCGTCGGTGGTGCAATGGTTAGTGTGCGAGGCTCATGTACATGAGAACATGGGTTCGATTCCTGCTCAGACCACCTTACATTTCTTTCGACGACGGTCACCTCGCTTAGTGATGGCGACACTATCGAGTACTGAGCCATGAAAAAGCTTCTCAAACATCCGTTCGGATGTCCCAATCCAATTAGTGAGCGTAAAACTAGAAAGCGCACATCTAATGGATTGTGAGAAGCTCTCCTCAATCCCTTCATGGGATGTTAACGGACACCATTTTTATTTTGTTTGATTTGACTTCAAATTCGGAAATAGTTTTCAGTACTTTATCAAATAATCACCCTTATTCTGTTGGGCGTCGGCAATAACAACGGCAATTTTAAGGCAACAGCAACTCAAATCAAAGACAACATCAATTCTATGTTAATTTGGTATTCTGTAAGAGTATTCGACGCCGTTGCCTGTTTATCGACAATATTAATAAAATACAGCACATATATCTAATGTTAGAGTCAGCTGATTCATTTTGTTTCTTGTTTTCTTTATATTTAATTAAAATTTAAAAAAATAGTTAAAAATTAAAGTCAACAATACATTTAACACAACGCATGGCAACACTAAAATGGCCGACGTCAAAATCAAAGGCAATTAAAGATAACGACGTCGCCAATTTTTCTTACAGAATACAAAACGCAAGTTAACAGTCATCGAAATACGACAATATTGCCAACGGGAATACGAAATGGAATCAAAACACAAAAAACGGTGTTGTCGTGTATTGACGACGCCAAATAGAATAATGCCTTGTTCACGCTGCCGCGAAATTGAAGTCTTTTGCAATTTGGGCTGAAATTATTTAATGGGTAGTTTATAAAACGCAGAGCAAAATTTTTGATCACTTCAGCTGTCAAATTAAACACGCCATAGTTCTTCGCGTTATTTGAGGAAATTATAAATTTAGGGTAGTATCCTAAAAGTCCCGAAAGTGAACATAAACGCAGAAGCCAACGCGAACGCCGAAATCAAAAAATTGTAGTTTATATATCACTTCGCGCTTGCGTTTGTTTACGAAAGCTGTCACTGACATATGCGGTTTATAGAGTTGCCCAACTAAAATAATCAATTATAGACTAGAAAAAGTTATCTTGGGTGAAATGCTCAGAATGAAAAACATTAAAAAATTTAGGTCTATTTCTATTATTTCCGTGCGTAAACAGTATAATTTTGAATAATTTAAAAAAAGTTTGAGCTTATAAGCAGTGAAATGTAAAATACCTATCCTCGATCGACATTTTTCTTTAAATTTGTAATTTCTTCAATTAACGCGAAGAACTGTGGCGTGTTCAATTTGACAGTTGAAGTGATCAAAAACGTTGCGCTGCGTTTTATAAACTACCCATTAAATAACGTAACTCAACGCAGGTAGTCACCGAACAGCTGGAACGTTTTACAAACTACCAAAACGACAAAAGTAACGCTAAGTGACTGATTCACGACTTATAGAATACCACCCTTAAAGAAAGATGTCAATCAAGGATGGGCAGATGGAAGTATTTTGAATTTCATTGCTTATAAGTAGTTGCCAATTTTGCCTGAAGTAACTAAGTAAGTAATACATTTATTGAGACTTCTTCTTTTCGTAAATTCAGATCTTATTTAACATAGAGTATTCTTAGAATTATACTTGTTTTCTTCTAATATACGGTGAAAAAGTAGATAAGCAACTTGGTAAAGTGAGATAGCGAATGTACATACATAAGTACAACATAATGGTAATATTTAATACTAAGGCTTGCTCGCGGCCTTTATGATAGCTTACAGAGCAAAAGTCTGTTAACAACCTAAATAACAACTAATAATAATCAATAATGAGATTTGTTAAATGACAGTGACAAAACAGAGAACATGATAAAAACATGTGTGCTGACAATAGCAGCATTTAAATACGAAGGTGTAAACATACAAATATTCACGAATAACATACATATTTATGAATGAAAGCAAAACAACTGAAAGATGAAACATCAATATCACAGCATCGAGTTGACTAGAGCCAGGTAAGTTTTCGTTATCATAGATTTTATGTTAATTTTGTTGAGTATAAATATAGATAATATTATTAGTGTGTATGCCAAGTATAATAGTAGATATAATATGGTAATAATATAATATAACTAACATTGACCATATACTAATAAACTATAATTTTAATTTTCTTTACAATTAGCCCCTATGTGAGCCAGATGTAACCTTCTGAAAGAAGCTGGAAGTTGCAAATGGATCCAAAGAGTTGCCCGGTATAAAGTTGAGTATCCCAACAGGCGAAAGATATGGAAAGTTGGCCCAATTTACATTTTCATCTCTTTGCAGTATTTCGATCATAAGAAAATTGTCGTGTGCGCCGAGTTTTCCGACAAATTTTCTCTGAAGCGACAAGGCGTAGTTGCAGAATGGTTGTACGTCAGATTTTTGGTAAATATATGCGTTCGAAAAACGTTTCGTTGGGTTCTCATACAATTTATTTATACAATTTCTTAGTATTTTCCGTTCCTGTATTTCCAAATCTTTGGCCACAGATGGTCAAATGGCAAACCAGATCGGAAAACCATAAAGCAAGACGGGGATTTTGGCTGAACTGCAATCGACGTGTAGAGCTCAATTTTAAAAAAAAAATAATTCAAAGTTATATTGTTTACTCACTGAAAGTCTCATTTACAATAATAAAATTAGAAATGGAAAGATCAAATAAATAATGCGTTGTAAAACTATTACAATTATATTTAATATTTATAGACCTCATTTGATGTTGACAATAATAAACAAAAGAACCAATACTTTACAACCAATACATACCGCAAAATGGCACGTGTTTTTGAAGACAACTAATTTAATATAGATGGGAAAATTTATTCGACATTGCAACCTAAAATATCATAGGTTTTGTACACATTTTATGTGAATATTGTTGGTATTTGCAGTATTATAAATAATAGCAATCTTAAAATCTGTTGATCTATTGAAATAGACCTAAATTTTTTAATCTTTTCCATTCTACGGATTTCACTCAAGGTAACTTTTCCTAATCTATAATTGTTTAGTTTAGTTGGGCAACTCTATAAAACACAAATGTCAGTGACAGCAAGAACACAAGCAAAGACGATTTACAATTAGACGACCAGAAAATGTGCGCAACTTGGCAACCCTGGTAAAAGAGATCCAAAAAGTACTAGGAGTTCACTCAAACGCATTTTTCTCTCGCGTCATATCTTGCTTATTTCATACTTTTTGCATAGTTTATGTAATTTTACTTCAACATGGTTGGAATTTGTATAGTTATATACAATAACACTATCAAAAAGCGGCAAGTGTATTGAAATATTCAATGAAGAGAGTAAGAGAGAGAGTAGACAAGTACTAGGGTTTCACTCGTTTTGTTTGTTGGCATTTGAGTGAAGAGAAATTTTGACTGTCTACTTGTAAATCGTTTTTGACACAAGAGCGAAGTGATGTATAAACTACCATTTTTTGACTTTGGCGATCGCGTTGGCTTTTGCGTTTACGTTAACTTTCGGGACTTTTAGAATACTACCCTCAGTAGTATACAATTGTTTCATTGACATAGAGTAGTGAAAATAAAATATAAACCGTAGTGAATCAGTGCTTCGTGTTAAAGTTCACGTACCATTCATTTATTTTATCGTTTTGATTCATTTCCCAACAGAATTTTGGTTATTTTTATTCTGTTGTTCGACCTTTTCCTTATCAATAAATAATCAATATTCTTCGAGCTTGAGGTCAGATTTGCTGTAGTTATATTTATTTTCCTCGATATTTCGCTACTCCTTTGTGTAGCATCATCAGGAGATATAAACAATATTCAACAATTAAAACAAAACAAAAATAAAAAAAAAAACAAAAACAAAAACAAAAAAAAACAAATGCCAGTGTGAACGATTTTAATTTCGTTCGACAATTTCAATCCGGCAGCGTGAACAAGGCATTTTACTACCTATATGGCAACAGTTATTTATTTATTTACTCAGCTAAAAACAGCTGGAAAAATATAATTTTACAAATCTTCAGTTACAAACTAAATACAAAACTAAAGTATAATAATTAAATTAAAACAGTAATCACGAACAAAATTAAAAAACAAATAGTAATAAATTCATGCAGGAGATAATAGATTGAACATGGACGATATTAACAGAATTATTATATAAGTACAAAAAGACTACTATGAAGATAAGAATGGAATAGGAATGCAAAAAAAAACAGTAACAAATAAAGTTGCAACAGATGCAGCAGGATAGAAAGAGTAGGAACTGGTGAAGTATGTGGAGCAGGAACAAATGAAGTAAAAACATATGACACAGGAACAAATAAAGCAGGAACAGATGAAGCTGGAACAGTTGTGGCAGGACTGAGGAAGCAGGAATTGATGAGGCAGGAGCAGATGAAGCAGGAACAGATGACACGGAAACCGATTAAGCAGGAACAGATGAAGAATGACAGATGAAGCAGAAACTGATGAAGCAGGCACAGATGAAGGTGGAATAGATAGAGTAAGAACATATGAAGCAGGAATATGATGCAGGAGAAACAGGAACAGGTGAAGCAAGAACAGATGACACATGAACAGATAAAGCAGGAACAGATGGAGCAGGAACAGATGTAGCAGGACAGATGAAGTAAGAACTGATGAAGCAGGAACAAATGAATAAGGACGGAATAAGCAGAATCTGATGAAACGGGTGAAGCAGGAACAGATAAAACAAGAACAGTGTCACAGGAACATATGAAGCAGGAACAGATGAAGCAAGAACAGATGAAGCAGGAACAGATGAAGCAGGAACAGATACAGCAGGATGACAATGAAGCAGGAACACATGCAGCAGGACATATGAAGGAGAAACTGATGATTTAGATGGAGCAAGAACAGATGAAGCAAGAACAGTGTCACAGGAAAAGATGAAGCAGGAACAGATAAAGCCGGAACAGATGGAGCAGGAACATATGTAGCAAGACATGAAGTAGTAGCTGATGAAGCAGGAACAGATGAAGCGAGAACAGACGACACCGAAACAAATTAAGCGTGAACAGTTGAATAAGGACAGATGAAGCAGGACAAACAGATACATCAAGATGAGAATGAAGCAGGAACAGATGAAACAGGACATATGAAGCAGGAAATTTAGTTCGGAACGAAAATACGTTCACATGATTTCTCGAATGAAATCTTAAATCTGGCAATTCTAAGCATTAACAGTCATTAACAAAAAAAATAATCGCTCGTTTAATTACTTCAATCGAATCCGATAGAGAGTATAGGTGGTGGAACTCATTAAAAGTATTGCAAAGAGTAAAAACTGGATTAAAGGATTCGTAGTTATGTTTGAACGCGGGTAGATAAAATGGAACATAAACTTAGCAATACCCCTATAATTTTCGACATTTGACCTAGAACCATTTTTATGCAACGGAGTAATGAAGCTTTGCTTCCAAAGAGAAGGAAACACACCAGAAGAAAGTGAGCGATTAAACATTCTCGTCAAGGGAATATACAATGCCTCAGCACAATTCTTAAGAACAATATACTCCATCAGGGCCAGGGGAATAATTGGACTTAAGGGATAGAAGTCCCACATACACTTCATTAAAAGAAAAATCACACAATAAATCAAAACGAGGAATACAATAAGAATAGTTAGTTGATGCGGAAACACCTTTAACGTAAGTAGATAGAAAAAATGCAACGAAAAACAACCGATATTCATACATTTATCTGTTAATCGTTATAATACATAGATTTTCATAATAACGCAATTTAAAGAAAAAAAAGTAAAGTGATTAAATACAAACAAAAAACTAATAATAAAAAATAAACCTATGGAACAGAAAACGGCATTAGCTGTGCTACGACGGGTCATTATCCTAACTTTTGACGACGTTTACATTTTACCGGAGGATACCAATTACTCACGGAGACTTACTCTCGAAATACTGCCCATAGTTAATGTTCCCTCAGGGAAAAGACTCAATTACAAGACCTACACTGATTGATGCGCTCAAATATATCGACATATAATAAACAAACACAGGGAAAACAGACAATAGTTGACGAAAGCTTAAGTAATTTTTTTTGTGAATTATGTATAATAAATGTAATTATTGACAATCGTTTTGTGATCAATATGATATTAATGTTAAATATTTTTGTATATGGAAGCCTGAGATATAGGGAATATTTAATAAATCTTGAGAAAACAGTCGAACCCACTGGTATTTTCATTTTATGACACCAAGCCAAATCAATTGAACACAGTAAATACAAAATAAACCTGTTTTTGTATTCCCTGCTAAACTAACTTTTCGACCACTTTGTATGGGGAGCTAAGCGATATTAAGCGATTTTGAGCAGCTCCCCATACAAAGTCGTCGAAAAATTAGTTTAGCAGGAATTAAAAAAAACAAGCTTATTGCTGACTTTAAAGAAATTTATTAGTAATTACAAGAAATGTTGGTCTATTCCCAAATGACGCGCACATACACTATCACTAAAACGTCTCTATATTTGTAAATGACGCTCACACTATGATATTTCATATTTTTGTTAAATTGACAAAATTTCGTCAATTTGAATAAATAAATTAGTTAAAAAGTTACTAATTTTTTTTGTTGATTTAACCTACGACAATTAGTTCAGTGTAATGACTTTCGACTAGAATTTTGTGGAACTAAAATACATATGCACACTCTTTATATCTTACTATATATTTTTTATTTAATGCTGTTTACAAATAAGATCTGTTTTTTACACCCTGCTAAACTAATTTTTCGACGACTTTGTATGGGGAGTCGTTTAAAATAGGTTACCTTCCCATACAAAGTCGTCGAAAATTTAATTTAGCAGGAAATAAAAAAACACCCTTATTTGTTTGTTTTTCAATTTTAGAGAACTTAGTTATTCCGGAAATTCAGCCCAAGAATCATGTTTTTTTTTTCGATTCGTATGATTGGTAGACAAAGTTGCTCACAAGGTATTGTATGTTGGCGACGACAAAATTTCTGACACAACTCAGTTGTTCAACCAGTTGCAATGTGTATGGCCAGCGTTAAAAACATATGGTTTCAATTTCAGGTTGCCATTCATACGAATTAGTCGCTGACAGATCACAAAAAGATATTGATATTTATTAAATAATTTGTTTTGTTTAGACATGATTTGTGAAAAAATCAGATGAAATATCTGAAGATTAGTTAACAATACAATATTGTGATAATAAACGAGTTGATATCAAAACGTTACTATGTCGGACAATTTGGAGCCACCTACAAAATCTTCCAATTCAACCAACTCTACGATTTATTTTGATGCTGAATGTAATGATGAAGTCTGTAGTTCCGAGCATCAAGACGGCAATTTGGGCAGCAAAATGCTCGGCGAGAAGATAAATGGCCATGACGATAATGAAGTCATCGATGCTGTAGAAGGCGATGTGAAATCAAGCAATGAGGGAACTTCAATTACATTAACACAAGGTAGTGAAAGTAGTGACACATATGAAGAGCATATCGATAAGGTGGATCCTGTGACTGAGTCTGAAAAAGAACCCAACTCAAAGCCGCCAGTTGCAGCGTCCGTGAACACAACGCTCTGTAGGACAGGGTCACTTTCCCACAAGGGTAATATGGCCGAAGATTTTGTGTTGGCTCATGATCCAACCTGGCGTGGCCAAAAGAAACATATTTTCATATTGAGTGAGGCTGGGAAACCTATATACTCTTTACATGGCAATGAAGATAAATTGGCCATTCTTTTTGGAATTATCCAGGCATTGGTGAGCTTTGTTGAACACAGTCAGGATGTAATTACATCGATACGTGCTAAAGGCATACAGTTCGTGTTTATGACTAAGAGTAATTTGATATTTGTTGCGGCTTCAAGGACAAATATGAGTGTGACACAATTACAGATGCAATTGAAGTAAGTAAAAAGATATTATTAGACAAGGGGAAATATACTCCAAACCTATGACATTGTCTTGCAAATTGGAATATGTTACATACATATTTCTTCATTTGGAAAGATCGATCTAGCTTTTTATACATACACTGTAAGTATGTATAATTTTTTCAAGAATTGAAAATATTCGTTAGTCTAAAAAAAAATCTTGCAGCCGGTTCCTCTATCTCGAACGAATGCTTTCGTTTTTCTTTTAGTTGATTTGGGTTAAGCAATATTGTAATTGGCTGAAGTTCAGGACCTGGGGCAGGCAAAAAAAAAAAATTTAAAAAAAAACCAAAATTAAAGAATTATTAAAGAATGTGAGAAAGTTGAATGTGGGTACTTCAACGAAAGGTATTTGTGTCACGAATTCCGTGGTGTCATTCTTTTTTTCGTGGGATGTCTGTAAGTCCATATAAGTCCGCTTTTGTGCGTACAGTAACCATGAGATTGGTCATGGTAAGATCCAGAAAAATAATTTTTTTTTTTAAAGTATCGAGTGATTATTGCGATTTTGCCACACATCGACTTAAGGTACAGAGGGAATTTTAACCTCCCTGCCTGAGCCCGGCCGGATGGCCGGGCGACTAAGTGCAATATAAATTTAACGATTTTCCAAAAGTTCTACCACACGGTACGAGCAACATAGGTCCCTGCGAGGGCTACTTTCCATTTTCTCACATTCTTTACCTTTTCTTTAATTTTGGTTTATTTTTAAAAAAATTTTTTTGCCTGCCCCATGTCCTGAATTTTTGCCTTGTAATTTCAAGTCGTATGTAAACACAAAATAGTCCAATGATTTACAGTAGAAATTTATGTTTATCTCGAATGTGCTGTTCGTCATTTGCGATCAAACATAGACAGTCGAATGTAAAAGTCGACTTACAGGAACCCAGTTTTAGTCGAATCCGAGTGGCTGACTCGTTCGCTAAGCTTTTCGTTCGAGATCGTGACACAAGCCAGTGGTCTTAAAAAAACCTAATTTAACTTGTTCCTAAAACCTAATTTACTTATGGGCGATACAAAAGAATCGCCCATATTTGAAAATGGATTCGAATGACTGGAATTTATTGGATATTTTAACCGGGAATTCCCCAAGCTGCAAGATTCGTAAATTCAGACTGTCAATGAGAGGTGGAATAATTTGCAAGCTGTCTTCGGCAATCAATCTGTTTTTCGTTAGTGGTTGTTGAGGAAGCTTCAAAAATTGCCAATAAACAAAGGAGATTAAATTGTTTGACATGTTTTAATCCTTAATTAAACTAGCTTTTGAAACTATTGAAGGTTCCGACGTTTCAGCACAACAACTTTTAATTCGTACCGATAAATATGACACAAGTGACATAACTGACTACAAGGCTGCTTCTTTGAGAAGTTTCCAAAACGAATAAAAACATATACTAAGTATTACAAATACAAGAAATGTGGACATCAGGCGAAAGGTTTTTCGCAATCTGAGGCGTGTTCGTCAAAAACCAACGACGTTTCCTTCATGGTGAGCATAAACAAATGTGAAGATTGTATAAGTATTTAAACCAGCGATCATTTGCGAAAAGCTAACTATATTCTACGTCTTTGAGGGAATGTTGCCAAAAACAGTGAATCTGTTGTTCAGAATGTATATTGCAGAAATAAGAGAAACCAGTAATAAAGACGTTGAATTCGAATTCTTCCAATTTGAAATTGAAAATGATTTTCAGCCGATAATGTAAGAAAATTGTATAATAAAAACCAACCAATAATAAAGTCGAGAACTAAGCAAATGAAAAGTGAGTGTAATTTTCATTAGTTTATATACATGTACTTCTAATGGCGACGAAAATTTCATTAAAACTGAATATCGGGCTTTAGCAGTGTTTTATACGGTTAAACAGCGGATACGAATCAAGTTTAACAGGGCTATGTGACAAGTTACTACCCTCAAGAGGAGCGAGTATATGTTTCCATATGCTATTCCAATTCTCAGTTGCTCATTTCGCTCATTTCGGGGGGTTTCGCTGAAGCAGCTCTACGACATCGTAGCTGCAAATTTGATACAGGATAGAATTTGAAAGAGAATGAGCAATAGGCGAATTGAAAAAACTGACTGTAAATTTGATTTTATTGACACTTATGACTTAATTTAATTTGAAGAACAAAAGAATTTTTTATTTGTATTGCGTCCAAATTCTGTCAGAAAAAAAAAACTGCCATAAAAAACCGTATCGAAACTTTCGTTAGCCCAGTGACTTTTTATATATCACTCTCACTTTTTATATCTTATTCATGGCTCAATTGCTACATTTGTTAGCCACCAAAGGTTACAGTTATGCTTTTATAAAATTTTTAGAAATGTGTAACACTTTTATATTCAGTCATTCCACCCGAAGAACTAATATGATAATTCCTGTGAAAGCGTATTAAATAGCGCCTATTTAATTCGCAGCCTTTTGATTTCAGGACTTTCACTTATTGTCAAAAGCTACTTTGTCATTTTTAGTCTTCCATATTGTAATTTGATTTCTTCTAATTGTTTTTTCCCTTTAAATATTTTTACATTGTTATCGATTGAACTTAATCAACCCTATTCTGCGTTTCGATCACGTCTCCGCATTCCGCTACGTACGGATCGTAAATTGGTATTCCAGTAAAAACTTAATCGTAAGGATAAGAAGAAGACAAGTGTCTTTCACAATAAGCTGTTTGGCTGTGGAACACATAGAATAATACATACATAGAAACTTTTATTCGCTCAATAAATTAAACGTCATAGGTACGATGGAAAGTAAACATTGGATGGTGGAAAATATGGGTTCAATAATACCAGATAGTGGCAATAGTATACAGCGATCAACATAGGAACAACAACCGAATTTCGTGTTTTTGTAGCAAACTAGTTGTGTTAAATACAATACAAACGTATACCAACGATAAAAGTCAACAAAAAAGTGCAAAATATATTTAAATTTTTCAGTTCTACACCAAAACGACAGGAAAAAGTAAGTGAACATATTTTGTAACTCCAGCTGGTGTAAGGTAATTTTAAATTTAATTGCTCTCATTTCCACAAACCTACGATGAAGAGTGTGAAATGAAATGTCAGATTAGAGAATAAGTTTATCTATGTATGTATTATTCTATGCATTGGATCATCAGGAAACAAAAATTAACAAATTAATAAAAATTGTCAAATGAAAATTTTTAAAGTACACAAATATTTTTTATAAAATAATATTTTTTTATTTCATTTCATTTCATTTCATTTGTTATTTATTAATTTCATTAACCAAGCCTTAAGGTGTAACTTCAAAAATTTTTATTTTAACAATTTATTCAATAATTAAATTGTCCGAGCGTTTGGTCGTGTTTATAAATTAATTATATTTTTTCGATATCCTTTGGATAGCATCGTCAGGAAGATATATTATTAATTAGAAATGTGAAAACAATTGATACACAAAATCATAGAATAACACATACTATAGAAGAACTTATTCTCTCATCTGACGTTTCATTTCACACTCTCTCGGTAGGTCTGTGGAAATGTTTACATACACCAGGTGGAGTTACAAAATATGTTCACTTAACTATTTCCTGTCGTTTTGGTGTAGAACTGAAAAATTTAAATGTATTTTGCACTTTTTTGTTGACTTTTATCGTTGGTATTCATTTGTATTGTATTTAACACAACTAGTTTGCCACAAAAACACGAAATTCGGGTGTAGTTCCTTTGCGGATCGCTGTATACTATTGCCACCATCTGGTATTATTGAACCCATATTTTCCACCCTCCACTGTGTAATTTCCATCGTACCTATGACGTTTAATTTATTGAGCGAATAAAAACTTCTATAGTATGTGTTATTCTATGAACAAAATTTTATCATGTCATTTGAAAAAACAACAATAACAAAAAATCAAAAAATTAAAGAATTGAAAAAAATGTTTCTTGTCATATGAAAAATGTTCGAAGTTACAGCCAGAAAAATTTTTGTGTAGAAATAGTTTCTCTAATTTACAACCAGAAAAATAATTTGGTTGATAAAAATATGTACATAATGGTAAATTCTACAAGTTACACCCGGATATATTAAAAATGTTACCTAGTGACAAATTCAATGATACATCAAACAATTTTTGGTGAAATATTCTACATTTTACTAATTAAATGTCTATAATTCTGTGCTACATTATCCGTATCTGCTTTAAAGTTTATTCTCTTCGCTATTGTAGTCCTTATTATCTGTAACATTTCTAACATAAAACGACGTTTATAATTATTTTCCCTATTCAAAACTGACGTATCTTGAAAGTTTGGAAAATGATTTAAGCTTGCACAGTGTGATGATAATGCTGTTTTTTGTGTTGAGATGTGTCTATATTTTTGACCAAACGCTCGGACAATTTAATTATGGAATACAATACGAAAGGTCGAAAAAATCATCACTTATTTAACAATTTATATTAATTTGTTAATTTTTGTTTCATGATGATGCTATGCAATGGTGTGTCGAAGTATTATTTTTTTGTTTTTTTAAGACTATCATGACTTATTGAATCTGCTCCAAAGGAGCCTAACAATAGGTATTTGAATCTTAATAATTAGATTATTAATAATTAGATTGATGTATCGTTGCCTTTGGGATTTCTTGGTTAATTACAGTGTTGGGAAACCTAGACGGGATGAACTACGTAGACGGGATGAACTTGTTGTTATTCTTAGATTTCTTGCAAGAGCGTTTGTGTGTTGTGAAAGTTTTTGTTGGTGAATTTGTTTGATGCGGTGGATTTCGTCCTTTATCACAGGTATTTTTAAATCTCTATGTATATTCAAATAAAATAAATAAATAAATGGTTTCCCATTACATCCCATGAAGGGACCGGGGAGAACTTCTCACAATCACTGAGCTGTGCGCTTTCCAGTTTTCACTCACTGATTGGGACCTACAGTTTTACACCGATTTCGAACGGTAATTTGAGAAGCTTTTTCATGGCTAGATACTCGATAGTGTCGCCGTCACTATGCGAGGTGACCGCCGCTGAAAGAAATTTTTTTTTTAAGGTGGTCAGAGCCGGGTTCGAACCCAGGATCTCATGTACAAGAGCCGCGCACAATAACCATTGCACCACCGACGGCCATGTATATTCTCATTTCGCATATACCATGGTGCGCCGGTAATTACTCGTAGTATTTATGACTGAACTCTTTGGATAACTTCGATGTTACTCTTACAAGCATTGCCCCATAGTTGAGAGCCTTATGCCCAAATTGTCTTAATTACACTGTTGTATAAACAGTTTAAGTTTCGAGTTCGAATTGAGTAGCCAATGCAGTTGATGAGTCTTCAATTTAATCTGAGTTTTCTTAGCTTCAAGATGTCTTCTCCACGTCATCCTGCGATCAAGGTGTATACCTAAGTATGTAATTTCGTCACATAAGGGAATCGGTATGTCGTTTAGTTTTATTTGTGGACAGGTTTTTGTGTTTAGAGTGAAAGTAACTTATTTACTCTTTGTTTCGTTTACTCTTATTCTCCAGTTAGCAATCCAAGTTTCTATTGTTTGGAGATGGTCGCTAAGAATATTTGCGGCTGTAACTGAATCTTTATGGCAGCTCAGTATTGCAGTATCATCTGCAAAAGTGGACGTGAGCCAGACTGTACTAGTTGGGATGTCAGCTGTAATGATAAGATAAAGAAAAGGGCTGAGAACACCTTCTTGCGGAACACCAGTATTTATTTCACGTTCATCTGAAATACACTCTCCATATTTGACCCTAAAACTTCTATTTTTCAAGTAGCTTTCAAGGAGGCAATGAGTGTTTGCAGGAAGGTATTTCCTAATTTTATATATTAAGCCCTCGTGCCAGACCTTGTCAAATGCTTGAGCAATATCCAAAAATATCGCACAGCAATACTGCGTTTTTTTCAAAAGTTTTTCTAATCTCGTTAGAGATTACCCAAATTACCCTCCCTAAACCCAAATTGATGATCAGGGATGAAATTATGGGACGATATAAAACCTTTAAGTTTCAATAGAAAGACCCTCTCAAAGAGTTTTGACAAGCAAGGTAATAAGCTTATAGGTCTATAAGACGATGGGAGCGTTCTATCTTTTCCAGGCTTCAATATCATTTTCACTAAGGAAATTTTCCACGCTTTAGGGAAGTAACTATGTTTTATTATGTGATTGAACACATTTACGATAAACTTTACTCCCACGGATGGGAGTGCAGAGATCATTTTCTGTGATATGAGATCGAAACCTGGTGATTTTTTCGGGTTATCAGTTTCCTTTATAATGGCAACAACTTCTTCAATCGTTATCTCCAGTGGACTCCTTAATACAAACTAAGTTCGAGAGATTAAAATTGTTAGTGCATGGGTTGGGCGGAAGACCTGACTTAAATGATTCGCATAGAGGTTGGTTTTTTCCTCACCTGTTGTCACCCACTCCCTACTTTCATTCCGTAAGAGAAATGTAGACTCAACTGGCTTACTTATATTTCTTAAATATAAATATTAGGAATTACCAATCAAAGAACACATGCATCGAGAAATAACAGTCTTTATAAAAGATGAAGTAATGAATCTGTTATACCATATCCGATTTGCAAGAATTTTTTGTTTTGTTAGTAGTAACACTAATGTGATTTCTGTTTCATTTCAGCGACGTCCATAATCAAATTATATCGACACTTACTTATACCCAGCTAGCAAAAATATTCCGACAACGTAAAAATTTCGATTTACGTCGTTTACTGGAGGGGAGTGAACGTCTCATTAATAACCTTCTAATGAATGATAGCAGCAATAGAAAGGTTACTAATAATGTATTTGCATTTCTTACAAACTCCATTCGAATTCTACCACTCCAATCATCAATACGCACTTCCATAGCCAATACCATAAAAGAAAATTGTTCGAAGATAAAAAACTTAGTATTTGCTATATTAATAGCACAAAATAGACTTATATCGTTGGTGCAAATGAAAAAGTATTCCATACATCCGGCAGATTTAAGGTAAGATAAGGTAAGATAAGATTCTAATAAATAATTTGTAATCGTTTTTGTTTTTAAATTTTAGATTAATAGTCAATTTAATAGAATGTTCTGAATCATTTAAGTCATCTGAAAATTGGACTCCCTTATGTTTACCGAGATTTGATATGAATGGTTATTTACATGCCCATGTCTCCTATTTAGAGGAGAACTCACCGGCTTGTCTTCTATTGTTATCCGTAGATCGTGATGCATTCTTTACCTTGTCGGGAGCTAAACAATCAATAACAGAGAAAATGAAACGATCACAATGTTTCGAAGCCATTAATGATGCTGTGCAACAAACCTCAAAAGAGCGGCAACAACTTAATTCCATAGGAATTCCAGAATTAAGACATTTCCTTTACAAACCGAAATCGGCAGCTCAGCTCCTGTGCTCAGAAATTGTAGCTCCATACACTTCTCTACAAGAGTTCGAACGCTTAGAAGCCATTTACTGTGATCTAGTGGAACGTGTGCGCAACAATAAACGACCACTAAAGCTTATATTAGAAACTAGTAGCAGTGAAGTCGCTCTAGCTTGGTCTACAGAATCCTATGAAATATTTGTAGTATTTGATCCGCTGACGCAGAAGAATTCAGTTACCAAAGACGTTGATAAGTTAATCAAATGGATCGACAAGGAATATGATACATATTTTATACGTGCCCATCCAACGTTTTGATTATTCGTCTGTCTTAATGGACTCTTTATTTATGTTTAATAAATGTAACAATAAGTATTCGTCGCCGTGGCATAAATCTGGATCTGCCAATGTTAATTTAAACGAGGGTAACAATTAGAAGAAACCTTTTTCTAAAAAAATATCAAATTGTGTACTGTAACAATTGAAAGTGTATGTAAAAACAGGCGGCAATTTTAGTTATCAGATATCTTGAAATATAATGTAAATAAAATGTACAATTATTGCGATATTGTATATTGTTGTAGTTTTATTAAACGATACATACCTTAGCGTACACACAATAATACGTAGTTTAGCATTGAACGGTAGCGATTCGCATTCACAGTAATGTGCCGGTCTTGATCATCACGGAAGATGTACGGTCCAATGACGCCGCCGGCCCATACACCACACCAAACCGTAATTTTTTCGGGATGCAATGACGAAGCCATTCAGTCAGAAATGAAATTCAGAATTCAGAAATTGGACGTAGCGCTCTTAAAGTTGAGGCCACTGACTCCAAATTTCGGTAGTAAATTTTAATAATTTCGACTCGTTGTTGGCTCGTATATCTTTCCATGATGAAATGGCAAACCTTACTGAAGAGAAATGTCAAAAGAGCGGGAACAAATATGGCGTCGTTTGCTGTCCCTATCGATTTACTTTTGTAGCGTCTCTGTTGAAAAATCCGTTATAAACACGTGTTAAATGTGATTTTTAATTAAACCATAGGGCAAATTCAGAATTTGTAGGGAGTTCTGGATTTGCATATTATGCAAAAATTAAATGAGTTTTGATATTTTTGACACAATACAAATGAATAAGTTGTTAGTTGATAAAAGCTTGCAGATTAGACGGGGCGTATACTTTTTGTTACTTCTTGAAAATTATCAACGAAGTTGGTCGAAATACTGGATAAAAACAGAACAAAATTGTGATAAAAAGAAAAACAAACAACAATCTTTCCTTTTTGTTTCCATCACCTCGAGCCGATAATAAAATTAAACTTACGATTACGTCGACACCATGCTAAGTACTTTTGAAAAACTAGGTGTTCACATGTCAACGAAAATTAATTTTTTGAATTCTCATATCGTCACCTAAAATGCAAAATGACGTAACAACAAAATTGCAAATTGCAAAATTGCAATTTCTTTCTGATTGATTACGATATGTTTGACTAAAATACACGATTTGACAAAGTTGTAAACACCTAAGTTCAAAATCAACGATTTTATTAAAAAGATAAAATAGATGAAGTTTTTGATAAATCCACGTTTTTTCTTCGAATTGTAATTTTATATAAAATTTCGATGCCCCTATACTTACAATTGACTACACTACATATTCCCACAAACTTTTAGACATCTACCGCCCAAAATGGTAATTTTATTCACAAAATTCCGATTCTATATCTAACTATTTTTTGCCTCTCCTGTAAAGTGATGAAAATGTTGTTACATCTTTTTGCATTTTAGGTGACGATATGGATTACTCCCAGCATTAATTGGCAATAGACTCTGATGAACATGGTGAACGATTTCATCAAACATGCGCACCCATTGAAGAACACTAAAGTATAAAGGCAAGAGTATTCATTTTCTTATAGCTGACATATGCTGGACATTGTTTGGTAACGGGTATAGAATTGCCAAGGGCTAAAAGACGAATGTAATAAATAAATTCTTGCTTAAATACCCAAACTTGTATATACTTATTTTTTTATAGATAATATATTTAAAGCTTTTATATCTACAGATTTTATATCTACGTATTTCTTTTGTTCAATTTGCGTAGAATATTTTTTCCATACACACCATCCCCCTAAAATTTGAGACATTTTAGCACCAATACGGAATTAGTAAAATTAACCCAAGAAGACATTTTCAGTTTTGACTTATTTCTGGCATTTAGGTTGAGTTTTGAGCTTTGGTGTATTCAGGGACTTATAGAAGAATTTCACGAGAAAAATTTTTGTTGTTCATTTTAACCCATACAAAACAACATGGTTTCCCATTACATCCCATGAAGGGATTGGGGAGAGCTCACAATCAGTGAGCTGTGCGCTTTCTAGTTTTGCACTCACTGATTGGTCGGCCACAACCAAAGGGGCATAAAAGACCCATATATTTCGACCCAATGTTCCACAAAAATATTTCTCGTAAAATTTGATACAAAATTGCTGAACTCATCCTATACATAAAATGTAAGGATCATAAGAATGTACAAGAGGGCGAACATTTTAGGCCCCCTTTAATTGCCACCATATGTAAACTTCAAAAATTCTACCAGAATCCTTTGTCAGAAACTTTTAATTTTCGAAAAAGTTTAATTTGTTCCACAGTGTAATTGTGTTCCGTATCAAAATATATTGTACATGTCAGTCTTGGTTGCAATAACTGAAATATTTAGTTGAAGCCACAGCAACAAGAAATAAATGTGATCTGCAATCGAGTTTTAGTTCTAGCAATCGAATTACCCTGTAGTGGTGATTATTCACCCCTATTCTGCGTATCGATTACGTCTCCGCATTCCGCTACGTACGGATCGTAAATTGGTATTCCAGTAAAAAACGTAATCGTAAGGATAAGAAGAAGACAAGTGTTTTTCACAATAAGCTGTTTGGCTGTGGAACGTAAGAATTGTGTAAACATTGTAATAAAATGCGAAGTTTAGTGAAACAAACCAGTGATTCAATAGGTAAAACGAATAATAATTAAATATTCTTGGAATTAAAGACATCAGTGAGTACCAACAGACTAAAAAAAACCTGAACATAAGAAAGATGTAAGTATGTGGCCAAACTAAAGCAGTGTATTCTGTAGTGCCGGAGTTATCTTTTCTTTTATTTACAATTTATTTACAAATTTATTGCGTTCAGCGCACATCGCACTTCTTCCCAAAATGCCTGAATATTTTCCTTTGGTCTCGTGTGGAAGCCACCAGCAATATCCGTATTTGTGGCCATGAAAGCCACCAGCTTCTCATATTGCGCGGGCGTTGTTGTTTTTGACCTGTAATAAATTAAATAACACTCATAAATCAGCAAAAAAAAAAAAATATAAAAAAAAATATATATTTTATTTCAATTTTTCTAAATTCTTTTTTATATTTTGTATTTTTTTTTCACAAACAAACTCCTTCAGCTAAATAACAACTTGGGAAAACGTAACTACGTTCGTAATGTAGAATAACCACAATCGAAAGAAAAATGTAAGCGGAACGGAACGCAGAATACCAAAGTTGCCAAAACGGAGAAAATCCGAGCGTGGCGTAACGCGTATTTGTTGGATCAGCGAAAAATATAAAAACTAATTCGGTTGTACCAAATAATGTATTGGCATGCTCAACTAATTTCTTGAATTTAATAGCTGTCACAACCATTTGTTGATGCCATATCCCACTATGAATTTTCTAGAAAAAACTAAAAATAATAATATCTTATTAAAATTGCTTATTTTATACTTATATTTAAATACAAACAAATTAAATACAAAAAGGTATTACTTAAAAATATCATATGTTTGTATGTATGTTTAAGTAGGGAAATTAGTAATCCCATACTACCGTTTTTTTTGTCCAAAGCATATCAAATTCGGGGTTTATACTGTTTAAATGGGGAATATATGTATACACTTACTATTTTTTTTCGGTGTATGATGTCTACACACTTCATTGTTTTTTCACTAATTTGTTTCTCACTTTCTGCTTAAAATCATTATGTTTCTAAAAAGTCCTCGTGTAACATTCAAATACAGGTTCTCTTGGACAGCAAACGCTCTTATGAAAAATCGAATACATAACTTTGTAACAAGTATTTTTGTAACAGAAACTGAATTTTGATTACAGTGACTAATATTTGAACACAAATTCTAATGTTCAACCGTACTTCACACCGCAATTTAATATTCTCGTCAGATTTTGTGCAGGTCTAAAAATGCAACACGGGCCTTATTTATACGATCACCTATATCACCTATACACCATCCGTGATAATGTTGCATCCTAAATAGTTGACTGAGTCCACGTCTTCAATTAACGAACCATCAACTGTTAGTGGAGTATTCCGTTCTGTTCGAATACGCATTAGATTTGTCTTTATATTTATTCTCAATCCTATTTTTTTCGCATCTTCGGAGAGCCTGTTTAACTTGGCCTCGATGTCACAAAATTTGTGGGCCATAATACATACATATATTATCTGCGTAATCGATATCATGTAGATGTTCATACATACTCCCCTGAATGCTGAACGGTGCTTCTGCATTAGTTGCCTCCCTTACCTCGTCCAAAAGTAGAAGAAATAATGTGGGGGACAAGACACATCCTTGTTCAACTTCTGCAGATGTGTTGAAAGGGAGGCTTTCCCTTATATTAAAAATTACTTTATAGGCAGCATCTTACCAATCTCTACCTGCCGTTTGCAGATCAGGCAGTGGGCCGATATTATGTTCAAGGACAAGTGGAGACTTACTTCAACTTGCAAACAAGCCAGGGTCCTCTGGCCACAGGTGGACAGGAAGAGGACTAGGAAACTACTTAACTTAGGAACACTTACGGGACATTGTCTTGTAGGAAAATAGAAACATAGAAACTCCACTCTCTGTAGATGCTGCATGGAAGAGGATGAGGAAACGACGAAACACCTCTCGGATTACCCTGCTCTAGCAGGACTGAGAAGTAAGAATATTCGGAACACATTTAGTTAGCACCGTAGCCCTACAGGACAAATTCATTGAAAGGTTAAATTGGCTAGACGACTAGTCAATAGTTGCTATAGAGGAAACTGTAGGTATCACAATGGGCTTCTTTAGCCTAAGTGTGCTAGACAGCGTGGTGTCTTGCAGCCTTTTCAACCAACCAACCAACGCAGCATCTTAGTGTAGTTCACGGATCATGGACACAATCTTGTCCGGTATACCGTTTTTGGTCAAGGTGGACCACATTAAGTTGCAGTGTACACAATCAAACGTTTGCTCGAAGTGTATCTACAAGTAGATACAGAAGCGAGTTTAGTTCAACTGATTGATCTACGATTATACGGAGTGTGTTCAAGTGGTCGGCACAAGAACGACCAGGCCTGAAACTCGCCTGCTCCTTCCGCACAATTTACTCCACGAATACTGATAACCATTACCTCGTTCCAAACCATAGGGATTTTTTTGCCTTCCCATGCTCTTCTGATGACCGGTGTATTGACAACTGCTAACGCTAATGCACCATATTTCAACAGTTTCATTGAAATATTATTAGGAATAGTAAATTTGTGATCCATAATTTTACCCCGTGCCGCCTTAAGTCCTGCTTGTGACGGGGGTTCCGTTGAAATATCCCATCTCGGGTTGCCACGTGAGTATGCTGCCGAAGGGGTATACTGAAGGGGTATCATCCGGAAGTCTAGATTGTGTCATAAAGAATTCACGACATCGCTCCACAAGCTGATCTGAAGATGATATCTCCGTGCCATCATTAGCTTTTAACGATGCAGTACTCCGTATTTTGTTGGCGCTCATCTTTTTTTTATTGAAGAGTACTCAATACGGAGGTTACCTGTATTCTCAGCTTTTTCGGTTTCCTCCGCTATGTTGTTCACATAATTGTCGGAATCTGAATGGACCACGCAACCCACTCTACGTGCTGATTGCCGGTAGTCTGATTTTAATTGCCTCTTTAACGAGGGTGTTTTCGATCGTATACGAATATTGTACAGGCATTCACGCTTCCGAATTTCGGTCCAGGATTCTGCTCTATTCCAAGGTTTATTCGTAAATCTTTTCTCGTCAGGACCTCCTTGGCTGTTTCCTTCAGCATTCGAACAACCGTATTTCGACCGTCCTTTGCCAAATTGGAGCGTAGAGTTTGATCGTATTTGTATTTTACGATTTTGCTCCTAATACCGGTGACAGCCGCTGGAAGGAGACGGAAGGTGCCCCAAAGAGTAAGTGGTCGCTGTCAATATCAGCACCACGTCTAGTTTTGATGTCCAGCAAGGAAGCCAGAAACATCTTGCTGACAATACTTAAAGTATATACTCAACTACCCCCGACTTACCGTCGTACTTTTATCGAGATCCGGATTCTAGCAACAGCACCACCAAGTATAATTCTATCCGCTCTGAATACTTTGTAACCATGAAGTGATAAACATTTAAATTAAAATTTAGCCATATCTCTGCTATGAAAATTTATCTTCGTATGAATTTTCGAAAACTTTCCGCAACTCAATTAATTTAATTTTAAGATTTCGTGAGCTTATACTCTGAAGGGCAAATCGTCATGGCAAGAATGAAGATGTTCATAGCCCCATCAACTTTTGTCATCGTAAGTGATCTAACATACAGTTTCATTCCTGGTACGAAAATATGTTAATTAATTAAAGATGATTCATCACTGTGATGTAAGCTTGGTTATTTGTTTCATTGTTGCAATGAACTTCAATGAATATGTCTCAATTTTGCAATGAATATGTTGCATTATTCCGATGAATAGTTAACATTAATGCGGTTTATGTTTCATTTCTACTAACAATTTATTTATTCTAGGATGAACACATTTCACATATTGAACTTTTATTATTATGCACTTAAAGCATCATGGATGGAACTCCATTTGTGTTAATAAATTGTTTATTTTATGCAATATCGTTATTTCATTGCATATTTTGTAGAGGGTTTGAAAATATTTATTGTAAATTGAAATACGCTATTAATAGTATTTTATAACATTTTACTTAAATCTGCTCTAATTTGTATTGATGGTAAATTAAAACCAGTACTTAAGTTTCAGTCGGGTGAACCGACTTAATCACACCCTCACCCTAAGTCATCCATTGCGTGCCAGTACTGTTAAATAAAAAACGCCCATACTCAAAAGTGACCATATTCAACAGCAAATTGACGATATTGCGCTAAATATTATTGAATACCCAAATTAGTTAGTTTCCCTCCCAATATTGATATGCGAGGTACAAAAATGGGCATGGCAAGTTGTTGCTAATATTTTGATCAGTACCAAATTTTATTTAGATCGGTTATGATATATTGGAGATATCGAGTCGGCAAACCCAACTACGCCCATCTTTTGTATGGGAGGTACGAAACTGGGCGTGGCACAATAGTCAGTTATTAATTACACAATAGCTTTTAGCAAAATATTGCCTAGTTCCGAATTTTATTCAGATCGGTTGTAGTTTACGAGAGATCGTGTCGATCAACCGGTCATCCGCCCAACTTTTATATGGGAGGTACCAGAATGGGTGTGGCAAAATAGCTCATTTTCTATAGAAGAGTTTTAGTTGACTAAATATTGACTAGTACAAATTTTCATAAAGATTGGTTCGATTTTGCGGGACTTCTCGTACCGCACACCCAGACGGCCAAACAACTTTTGTATGGGAGGTACCACAATGGGCGTGGCAAAATCGCCCTTGTTTTAATCGGTGATTGGCGTTTGATAACGTGAAGCCTTATACCTAATTTCATTAAGATCGGAAGTGTTTCACGCGATTTATCGCATTGACAACCCGGACGAAACCCCTGTTTTGTATGGGAATTACCAGAATGGGCGTGACAATCTCGCCCATTTCCTCCAGTTAAGTAGGCATTTACAGATTATTAACTGGTATGAGAGTTGAACCTAATTGCATCTACCTGAACAAAGGTTTGAAAGAAATATGATTTTGTGCTAAATATGTCAATTTGTATGGGAGGTACCAGAAGCGGCGTGGTCACAACGCCCATTTTCAATCCCAAACTCAATATTGGCAAATAATAATCACTGACAAAATTTCATTGTGATCTGTAAAGATTTACGGCAGTTATCGTGTTGATCAGCCAGCCAGCCAGCCAGACAGACGGACATTGCTCAAACGTCTTAAAAAGTCCTTCTATGTGTTACATTTTTTACGTATTAAATGATATATACCCCCATCCCTATGGGTGAGGGTATAATTATATTTTCGTCTTTTTTAATAACAATTTTTTGGACTGTTTTCGAAAATATCTATACTTATTCATTATTTGTGTGGCCGTCGGTGATGCAATGGGTAGTGTGCGCGCCTCTTGTACATGAGATCCGAAAAATTCTTTCGGCGGCGGTCACCTCGCATAGTGACGGCGACACTATCGAGTATTAAGCCATGAAAAAGCTTCTCAAAATACCGTTCGGAATCGGTGTAAAAACTGTAGGTCCCAATCAGTGAGTGAAAAATTAGAAAGCGCACAGCTTTCTCACTGGTTGTGAGAAGCTCTCTCCAATCCCTTCATGGGATGTAATGGGAAACGGTTTTTTTTATTCATTATTTGTATTTCGTTGTTCGACCTTTTTGTTACCAATAAATAATCTATATTTTCCGAGATTGAGGTCAGATTTCCTTTATATTATTTCGAAATATAATGTAAAAGATGCAATACAATTTAGGGACAGAATAAAAAACCAGAAGATTAGTAGTAATGCAATTTTGGTTTCGTTTGATGTAGGATCTCTATTCCCGAGTGTACCCGTAGAGGAAAAATGTAACATATTAAAGCAACATACAGACATTAATAAATCTTTATTGTTAGATATATTAATATTTTATATAGTGGATAACCGATATTTTCAACATGATGGAGGATATATCTGCAACAAAAGGGCTCACCAGCTTCTCCAATTGTTGCTGACATCGTTATGGAAAATTTACTGGACTCTTGTATCGAAAAATTGGCTATAAAACCAAAAATTTTAACAAAATGTGTAGATGATTTAGGGTAGTATTCTAAAAGTCCCGAAAGTGAACGTAAACGCAAAAGCTAACGCGAACGCCAAAGTCAAAAAATGGTAGTTTATGTATCACTTCGCGCTTGCGTTTGTTTACGAAAGCTGTCACTGACAGACATATGCGGTTTATAGAGTTGCCCAACTAAAATAAACAATTATAGACTAGAAAAAGTTATCTTGAGTGAAATGCTCAGAATGAAAAAGATTAAAAAATTTAGCTCTATTTCAGTAGATCAACATATTTTAATATTGCTATTATTTATAACACTACAAATACCAACAATATTAACATAAAATGTGTAAAAACCTGTTATTTTGTCCAATAAAATTAAATCTATATTAAATTAGTTGTATTTCCAAAAACACGTGCTATTTGGCGGTATGTATGGATTGGTATTGGTTCTTTTGTTTATTATTGTCAACATCAACTGCGGTCTTTAATTTTTAAATATAATTATAATAGATTTGCAACACATTATTTATTTGAACATTCCATTTCTAATTTTATTATTGTAAATAAGAGTTTCAGTGCGTAAACATTATAAGTAATTTTGAATTATTAAAAAAAAATCCAATGAGTGTTCGAACTGACGGGCGATGTGTTAACACCTTTTTGCTACACGGTACCTGCTCGATTTCTATGAACACATTAGTAAATGTTACATTGGAAAATAAAAAACAGCGTTCAATCATATGGTGACGTTACAATTAAATAATATTAATACTTAAAATTATTTAAAGACCCAGTGCAAGCACATGTGTCATTATTTTCTTGCTCAATACTTTTTGTTTTATTCCCACAAAAGTCAAAGAATGCAAAGCAACAGACACTTGTACATACATACATACATTGTTATATTCGTACGATATAACCGAAGATCAACATAAAATACTTTTTTAATATTACTCCAAATTAATACTCCAAATTAAAACACTTCAATCTCGGCTCGCCGATATCGGATCGCCTTAATTTTTAGCCTAAACTCTTCGTCGAAACCCGCACTAGCTTTTTAATCCAAAAATTAATAAAATCGGCTATGAATTTCCGGAGAAAATCGCGTGGGAAAATTATATGAAAATCGCCCAATAATCACCTTCAATACCGACTGCCAAGCAACGAACAAACAACCGATGATAAGACAAAACCGAAGATCAACATAAAACACTTTTTTAATATTACTCCAAATTAATACTCCAAATTAAAACACTTAAATCTCGGCTCGCCGATATCGGATCGCCTTAATTTTTGGCCTAAACTCTTTGTCGAAACCCGCACTAGCTTTTTAATCCAAAAATTAATAAAATCGGCTATGAACTTCCGGAGAAAATCGCGTGGGAAAATTATATGAAAATCGCCCAATAAAAAATCCAATGAGTGTTCGAACTCACGGGCGATGTGTTAACACCTTTTTGCTACACGGTACCTGTTCGATTTCTATGAACACATTCGTAAATGTTACATTGGAAAATAAAAAACAGCGTTCAATCATATGATGACGTTACAGTTAAATAATATTAATACTTAAAATTATTTAAAGACCCAGTGCAAGCACATGTGTCATTATTTTCTTGCTCAATACTTTTTGTTTTATTCCCACAAAAGTTAAAGAATGCAAAGCAACAGACACTTGTACATACATACATTGTTATATTCGTACGATATAACCGAAGATCAACATAAAATACTTTTTTAATATTACTCCAAATTAATACTCCAAATTAAAACACTTAAATCTCGGCTCACCGATATCGGATCGCCTTAATTTTTGGCCTAAACTCTTCGTCGAAACCCGCACTAGCTTTTTAATCCAAAAATTAATAAAATCGGCTATGAATTTCCGGAGAAAATCGCGTGGGAAAATTATATGAAAATCGCCCAATAATCACTTTCAATACCGACTGCCAAGCAACGAACAAACAAACGATGATTTACTCTTACAAACCTAACACTTGCGTATGTATTAAATTTATAGTTTACTGCCCTAGAGGCGCAGTATGAGTTAGAAGTATGAGTTCTATCCGTCGAATGCATTTCAGCCAAAATTGGCAACTACTTATAAGCAATGAAATGCAAAATACTTCCATCTGCCTATACTCGATCGACATTTTTCTTTAAATTTGTAATTTTTTCAACTAACGCGAAGAACTGTAAATAAATAAATAGTTTCCCATTACATCCCATGAAGGGACCGGGGAGAACTTCTCACAATCACTGAGTTGTGCGCTTTCCAGTTTTCACTCACTGATTGGGACCTACAGTTTTACACCGATTCCGAACGGTATTTTGAGAAGCTTTTTTATGGCTATATACTCGATAGTGTCGCCGTCACTAAGCGAGGTGACCGTCGTCGAAAGAAATTTTAAGGTGGTTGGAGCAGGGATAGAACCCAGGATCTCCTGTACAAGAGGCGCGCACACTACCCATTGCACCACCGACGGTCACGCGAAGTCACGCGAAGAACTGTGGCACGTTCAATTTGACAGCTGAAATGATCAAAATCGTTGCGCTGCGTTGTATAGACTTCCCATTAAATAACGTATCTCAACGCATGTAGTCACCGAACAGCTGTAACGTTTTATAAACTACCAAAACGACAAAAGTAACGCGAAGTGACTGATTCACGACTTATAGAATACCACCCTTATTTTGTGACGTTTCAGAGTGTGAAATAAATACCATTTTGGAAGTTTTTAACAATTTCCATTTCAGTAAAAAATTTTACAATGGAAAAAGAGTCAAATTCAAAACTTTCCTATTTGGACACATTGGTTTCCAGGAGAGGGGAACATTTAGCAATTAATTGGTATCAGAAACCAACGTCTTCCGGAAGAATAATCAACTTCCATTCGAAACATCGAAAACATATGATTATAAATATGGCGAAAAGTTTAATTGAACACGTTTTGACTATAAGTTATGTAGAATTCCAGAAGATCTATAAGGAAAGGATAAGAAGTATTATCAAGGACAACAACTTTCCGAACCATCTTACCAACAGACTGATAAAGAAATTTGAGGATAAAAAACAACCTAACAGAGATACTACAGAGGAACCGAAAATTTACAAATCTGGAATACATACATACCTGGAATAATTGATAGTTTGGCGAAGTTAAAAATATTTGGCGACAAGAATTATAGGATAGCACACAATACATATATTACAATAGGTTGAATATGTAATAAAACAAAGGATAGTTTGGACAAATTTGATATGTGTAATATAGTATATAAAATACCTTGTAAAGGAAATGACAACGAGATTTGTAACAAAGTATATGTAGGGACTACAAAAAATAAACTAAAGACACGAATTGCAGGACACAAATCAGATTACAAATACAGGCACATTTCTACACAGAAAACAGCATTAACATCCCTGTGTGCTAGTTTAAATCATTACCCAAACTATCAGGATACATCGGTTTTGAATAAAGAAAACAATTATAAACGTCGTTATATGTTAGAAATGCTACAAATAATTCATACACCAACATTGAACAGAATTAACTATAAAACAGATACAGACAATGTAGCCCAAATTTACAGAATTTTAATTAGTAAAAAGTATAACTTTTTAGGCACAAATTGTTTATGGATCTAATATTATTCTTTGGATTAATTTATATGAACTTTCTACGTACATTATTTTTGATTGTGTAACTTTAAAAAATTTTAAAAAAGGCGGGAAACTTGTTTCATACATTTTTATCATAGAGAAATGACGTATAGAGCTGCCATTGTTAAAATTGACTTACACCAGGTGGAATTACAAAAATTGTTGACTTAAATTTTTCATGTCGTTTTGATGGAAACTGTGAAATTTATACGTATTTTGGACTTTTTTTTGATATATTTTATTGTTAGTATATATTTGTGGTGTATTTATACAAAAATGTTGACGCACAAAGCGAAATGCCGTTGCTGATTTATTGTTGGATGGTTTGAGCCATTGCCTCTATCTTCTATTATTAAAGCAATACTTTCCAACATCCAACCGCCCATCTGAAACACACTAAATGTCATCAATTTACTGAGAGAGTTGACCTCTCTATACGTCATTACTTTATGATTTTTATATTGTCATATTTTCTCATTACTGTTATTTGGTTTTGATATTTATTAATTGTTTATATCTGCTGATGATTTATATCTCGAGAATAATAAATACGAATAAATCTGGCCTCAAGCTCGGAAAATAGGGATTATTTATTATTTATTTAATTAAATATTTTTTAATTTGTTACAATTATTTGTCTCTGGAGAGAGATTATCGATGGCTTAATATAAAAAGGGCCTAACTCGATTTTTTGTTACTTGACTTAATAAAATACGTAAATATTTAGATACAAAAAAGTTTTAATGCAATTTTTAATAAAAAGAAGCAACACATTTTTGGAAATTGCATTAAAATTTTTTGTTGTAAAGGGTTTTTCAACAGAGACGCTACAAAAGTAAATCGATAGGGACAGAAAACGACACCATATTTTTTCCCGCTCTTTTGACATTTCTCTTCAGTAAGGTTTGCCATTTCATCATGGAAAGATATACGAGCCAACAACGAGTCGAAATTATTAAAATTTACTACCGAAATTTGGAGTCAGTGGCCTCAACTTTTATTAAGTTATTTCCTTCTCCTGTCAAGTAACAAAAAATCGAGTTAGGCCCTTTTTATATTAAGCCATCGTTATGGTATTCGTGGGTTTGTGCGTTAATGTTACAATTGTTACAATACAAATAAATACAAATAGTACACACAGGAAAAAGATTAGTTGGAAATCTAATCATAATTCATAATTGTTAAACATCAAAATTATTTGTCGATGTTATTGATAGATTTAAAATAGGTCTTACTAAATACAAGTTGCTACTACCGAACTTTAGTTGTACTAACCAATTTGAGTATTTCAATAATCTCATTTATCTGAAATCGAAGATACGACTAATAAAAAGTACAATATTAGAATTCGTGTTCAAATATTAGTTCCTGTAATCATAATTTAGTTTCTGTTACAAAAACACTTGTTGCAAAGTTATGTGTTCGATTTTTCACAAGAGGCTTTGTTGTTAAAGAGAAACTACGTATATTGGAATATTACACGAGGACTTTGCAGAAAAACTAATATTTTAAACAGAAAGTGATAAACAAAGTTGTGAAGAAACAATAAAGTGTTTACTTATAGATATCAGCCAGCGAAGAATACATATTACCATAAATTGATGTGAAGTGAGACTGGTGAATATGACGCCACAATTGACGCCTTCACAAACACATGCAGACAATTGTGGACACTTGGGTGGGGGAACTATTATTGTGGATGGATGATTAACTTAAACATACATATGATACCCAGGGTAACCCATCCCCATTTTTGATCGAATATATGAAAAATTTAGAAAGATTGTCTTGTCTTGATTGTTTTTTGATTGGACGCTTCGTTTTCGACATATAGAAATTGTTTCATATTTTCGATTAAAAAAATGGGCACGAAATACGAACCCTGATTACAAATAATAATAATTTAGTTTATATTTAAATATAAAATACACAATTTTAATAAAAAGTTATTTTTTTTACTTTTTTTCTATAAAATTCATAAGGGGTTAAAGCATCACCCAATGGTTGTGACAACCATCAAATTCAAGTAATTACTTTAGTTTAGCATACCAATATATTATTTGGTACAACCGAATTAGTTTTTAAATTTTTTGTTCATCCAACTAATTGAATATTCACCACTACAGGATAATTTGATTGCTAGAACTAAAACTCGATTGACAGATCACATTTATTTCTTGTTGCTGTGACTTCAACTAAATATTTCAGTTCTTGCAACCAAAACTGAATTACAAATCAATTGATATGCACAAAATTTGGTGATACTGAACACAATTATTGGTAATCACAACTGAATAATGTGATAGTCCAACGAACCGCCAAATTTTAGTTGGCTGTAAATATAGTTGTGACAACGAATCTCTTCTCTGTGTGTATACGGAATTTATTATTAAGGTTACAATTTGAATCACTTATTGACATTAGTGTGACCCTTATTTGTATGAACATATTTTAGGGATGAAAATGTTTCGCACACCTGATGTACTCCACTTTGGACATAGAATGGGTTCGAGAGCTTTCCCTCGGAGTGTACAAATCATCTGGCCTGGTTATTATTTTCCCCGAGCAGAGAGATAGGTATACCTCTCGTTCGTAAGGCTAACTATTTAAATTCAAGGTTGATGCTGTCGAACGCTTTCCCGAAGTCAACAAAGAGAAGATGGATATTGGAATTGAATTCCATACATCGTTCCACAATATTTCGCAACGTGTTGTTATGATGCGCACAGGTATATCCCCTGCGATAGGAATATCCACTGTTCGATAGGAGCTGATACTATGTTCCAGGCATTCCTTCATACGGGTTAATATTATTTTAGTCATTAACTTTATAATGGTTGGCAGAACACAAATACCTCGCCAGTTGTTGCATCTCTTGAAATCTTGCAATTTTTGACGATGACACCATCCTTCTATTCTTCAGGGAAGGACTCAATTTCCCACGTTACCGTAACAAGTGGGTGTAGTAATTGAGCATTGTGTTGGATCGCACTTATATACTCAAGCTGGTATACCATCTCTACCGGCGGCTTTACCATTCGGAAGTTGTCCCATAGCAGCTATAATTTCTGCTCTACTTTGTGGTGGGGTACCAGTTCTGTAGTTTGTGGTATTAATTTCACTTGCGGGTATGGGTGGTTCAGCTACAGGGTCTATTATGTTATTTTACTTTTGAAGTTGTCCATGGTCAGTGCTGAGAAGATTTCCAATAATGCTGTCCGTTTAAGATTACACAGCCTATGAGAAAGCAAGCATAAGTATATCGTCAGCGTATGCCAGATAATCTAGATATTTATCACGATTCGCCACTGTATTCCTTGGCTTCTGTTCTTCCATCTTCCACAACCGCTAGGAATAAGAGACATGGAATGGGTCCGAGGGCTTTCCCTCGTGGAGTACAAAACATTTGGCCTGGTTTTTACTGTAGCTTGCATATTTTGGCTGGAGAAATTTTAGTCAGCAAAAATTTGCAAGATAGAACAGGTGTTTGAAATCAGCTGTTTTATGTTACTTACTTACTTACTTTCTTATCCGGTCACGAACAACCCCGAGAGGTCAGAGACCTTACAAAACGAAGGTAACATGTTTCGCCAACCAGTTCGATGTTTATCTCTCCAGTTGGCAATACCAAGCGTACGCAGGGATTCGTCAACCTGATCCCTCGAGCAGAGTCTTGGTCTTCCTATTTTCCGTCTTCCTTTGACTTCGGTTTCTGGTTCGTCTTCATCCATTCTACTGACATGGCGTTATTTTGATCCGCTTAACTATGTCAATGTCGGGATATAGCTCCTACACCTCATGGTTCATGCGTCACCGATACTCGCCGTTGTGCACTATAGGGCCATACATTTTTCGGAGTATTTTTCTCTCGAAGACACCTACAGATGTTTCATCTGCTTGCGATAAGACCCAGGATTCTGCGCCATAAAGCAAGACAGGTTGTATGAGAGTCTGGTTGGACTATTGTTACTCGAGGGAGGGCTTTATCTGTAAAGTGCTTGCTTAGCCCAAAACAACATCTACTCGCAAGCACAATTCTCCCCTTGATCTCAAGGCTGACGTTGTTGTTTTTGTTTACGGCAGATCCGAGGTATACAAATTCGTCCACCACCTTGAAATTATAACGGTTATCAACGTTCACGCATTAATTTTGTCTTGTCCTCATTTACCGTCAGACCCATTGTCTAAACTAACATTTAGACACACATAATTGTTGAGATAAGAATATAAATTGTCAATAGTTTCTGAATTTTACTGTAAATTGTACTTAAAAACGCTATCATTGAATTTATATTGAATTGTTAGAAAAATGGATTGTACTTCAAATTGTACTTAAAATGCCATCATTGAATTTTTCTAAATTATTATGCAAAATGAATTGTACGTAAAGTCACCACACTAAGGTGAAATAACTTTAAAATCTATAACTGCTAGAATGAAGTTACATTCGATCATGAATATTGTTAAACTTTTACTTTCTCAGCACCATTCTTAAGGTGAGCATCAGCCCTTTTCCCCGCAATAAAAACACCACTTTGGTTTAACCGCAAAACTCTTTGTTTTTCTCTACTTTTTTAACTCACTACTTTCTCATTGGGAGAAATTAGTGAAGGATACCCCGCTAACTCCTTTACTCGCAGGTTGGATTCCCCTGTGTCCCAGCAACAACCCTTTGGGTGAAATCGCGTGTACATCCACTTTTCCTGACTCCTTCTCAATTGCGTCCAATGATATCTATATCATCAACATACGCGAGCACCATGCGACTTTTGCTGCTGATGGTTTTATTCATGTTGACAGCAGCTTTTATCAGAATAATCTCTATTAAGATGTTAAAGAGATCGCACGATAGGGTGTCACCTTGTCTGAGGCCTCGCTTAGTTTCGAAACGTTTGGTAAGATCCTTACCCACTTCACTGCGGATTTGGTGTTCGGCAGGGTCATCCTGCAAAGGTGTATGAGTTTTGCAGGAATACCATGCTCAGACATTGCTTCGTAGAGTTCCCCCGTATCGGGCTATCGAAGGCCGCCTTATAATCGACAAATAGATGATTTTTTTTTTTCGTGGGTCTTCTCCAGGATTTGGCGTAGCGTGAAAATCTGGTCGGTTGTCGATTTTCCAGGCCTAAAGCCACACTGGTATGGTCCAATCAGGTCAGCGATAATTGGTTTTAGTCTTTCGCACATTATACTTGATAAATATGGAATGTGGCACATAGTACACTGAGACTCCAATCGCCGGGCATGCATTCATCTAACCCAATTTTGCTAATGAGTTGATGCATGCACCTTATCAGCTCTTCGCCGCTAGCTTTAAACATCTCCGCCAGTAATCCATCGTCTCCTGCGGCTTTGTTGTTCTTAAGCCGGGCAATAGCTGTTCTGACCTCGTCTTGGTTAGGTGGGGGGCAATCGACGTCGTCTTCCATATTGTGATCGATTGTCCCATCGTCATTGGATATCTCAGGTACTAGTAGCGCGGAGAAATGATCTCTCCATATTCCCAACATGCTCTGCACATCTGCGTTGAGATTTCCGTACTTGTTTTCATATTGACTCAATTTTCTCACTCTCGCGCTTTCTCCACTGCCGTTTCTTACACCTAAAGACACGGTTTACCTCCTTTCTTTACTCCCTATACCGCTCAGTCGCAGCTCGCGTTGCAATTAACTGAAGCATTGTCATGCGTGCAGTGTTCTTTTCATCATTTGCAATGCGACACTCTTCATTGTACCATGGTTTGCTGCGAAGCGGTTTTTCAAACCCAAGTACGGTCGTTGCGGCAGTTTTTATAGTCGGATATGGGTTTCCACTGCGCTTCAGGATCGTCATCAGGAGGGGGTGGATTCTGTGCCAAAAGTTGAGAGAGCTTCCTTGAGTAGTCTTTGGCTACCTCTGGTAATTGCAGCTTTCCGATGTTTAGCTTTCTCTGCGTCTGGTTTCGTACGATTTTCGCTCTACTTAATCTTGTGCGAACCTTTGCTGCTATCACTCGTACGTCCATTACACTGGATGAGTGCCTTCCATCAATTACCACGTGATCAATTTGGTTCTTCGTTCTTTGATCAGGGGATACCCAAGTAGCCTTGTGGATATCTTTATGCTGGAATCTTGTACCACTAATGACCATGTTTTTTGGCCGCGCAAAGTCAATCAGTCTCACACCATTTTCGGGACTGTCAGCATGTAGACTGAAATTGCCAATAGTTGGATGAAACACATTCTCCCTGCCATTCTCACATCAGCTGTTTTATGTAAAAAAATAAAAGTGGAAAATAAATCAACAACGGCAGAATTAAGTACAAATGAGTTTTTTTTATTTAATACAATATAACTGAAATTTACAAAGAAAATGGAAAACAATAATGTGGAGTGGCATTTCACAACTATGGCAATAGATATGTAATATAACTACAAGCCAAATTGTATGTTGCAAAGGATAAAACTACATCAGCTATTTCCTTGCAAATTTTTACTGGCAGTCGTTCGAGTACTTTTTGTGCAAAATTTCATAAAGAGAGTAAAATCGTTCTTCTCTGTCAAAAGTAGATTCTTGCAAAAAGAACAAAGCAATCACGGGCGATGTGTTAACAACTTTTTGTTACACGGTACCTGTTCGATTTCTATGAACACATTAGTAAATGTTACATTGGAGAATAAAAAAGTCTAGCTCTTTAAACATTAATAAATTCATTTAATAAGTATTGATCAAGGTTTATATGATGCCCAAAATGCAGTCAATTCCAAAAGCCATTATACGAAATGTACTTACTACCATAATACATAAAATTTAGTTTAGAAATAGTCTTTCTTTTTTCTTACATTTGCTTTAACATTAGATGTAATATTTATTGTTAAAATAAATACTGAAATCACTGAAATAATTGTTTTTGTTTTGTCATAAACAGAGCGATGACAAAAAGTATTGAATATTATAGAGAACTTATTGCACTATTTTTCCGTTCTCATGTAGAGAGTCTGAGTAAAAGAGCATAAACGAGTCTTATTCTCGTTATATAATGTTTCAAAATAAATGCACCATGTCGACAATGTTCACATAAAACAAAACAAAAAGCATAAATGTTTCAAAAGGCATCAATGTTTCACATCAAAATTATGAATGGACCAAGTTATGACAAAAAGAGAGTAATACGTTTTGAATCATTCGCCAGATGTCGCCAGTGATTTTGAGTCCTACAATTCGTTCTCTATACTATTCAATACTCTTTGGCGACGACAACCTTCTTGTTTGTTCGCTGCCGCTACATCAATACCATCATACTTATTTTCAGGCAGAGACTATTATTGTACAACAATCACGTATGTGATGCTAATCCTGTGTGTTGTTTCAATGTGTTCACTTTGATAGATTGCCTTCCCGTGCCTATAGATGTTAACACATAAAAAAAAAATAAAGAAAACTTCGATTAGTGACGCATTTTAACACCGGCCCAAGAGACGCTGATGTGAAGAGTCACAAATTTTTATTTTAATTTATGTAAACTCATCGTTAAAAAATAATTAGTTTTCGATTCTAATACTATGCGTGTTTTTTATTTCCAGCTAAACAAATTTTTCGACCACTTTGTATGGGGTGCCGCTTAATATCGTTTAGCTCCCCATACAAAAGGCCTGTTTTCTTATTCCCTGCTAAGCTAATTTGAATACCACTTTGTATGGGGAGCTAAGCGATTTCCCATTAGTTTAACGGGAACTACAAAAACACGCTTAAGTGGTCAAAAATTAGTTTAACAGGAGCTTAAAAACAAGCCTATTAACTAACATCATACCGAATAGTTGTACAAAATAGTATTGTTTTTAGATAATCAACGTGCGTGCGGTTCGATGAGATAGCTCGAATTCCTGTCATGTAAAGTTTTAGGACGGAATTTGCCTGTTTCGCTCAGCTTCAAAACGCCGAGAATCGCTGACACAGTGTGCAACTGTGTCCTTTAAAAGCTCAATTTTTAAAGCTCTCTTGTCGCCATAATTGTCGCCGAAGTTTAAACAATTTAGTTGTTGGTTGGGCTCTCTGGGACTGTCAGTTGGATTTAGGATACACCACAATATGGTTATCAACCACAGCAAACGAACGACAATAAGAAATTAAGAACAAACCAAATGATGTGCGAAGAAAAATATTAGTAGGAAGAAAAAAAGAAGAAAAAGATATATGTTTCAGTTTTTAAAACCACCAATTAAAATTTAAACAAAAAAAAAGGAAGTTATTTTACAAGCAAAAGAAAAAAGTGGAGTGATGCATAACGAGAAATATGTAGAAGTTTAATAAAAATGTTCAAAATGTAAGAAGAAAAATTGAAAGAAGTATGATGAGACCACTTATTCGCCGTGTACCGACATCGCCAAGCATATTTTTGGGTGTTTTAAACCAAATACGTGTATATTCGAGTTTTTTTCGTGACAGTGTGTGTGAGTGAACGACGTGTTGGTTCGCCTTTATATGCATATGTATAAGTGTGTTAGTGAAAACTTGTATATTTAAAAATTCAGGACCCTTCCTTTGAAGTTAAACTTAGAAATGGCAAGATAAACTCTTTTTGTTAAATTTTTACGAAACCGCGATGAAATTTTAATTTGTGTGCTTTGTATTCTATTCACTTATATTACCATTGGAGTTTAACAGACGACGGGGGTGGTGGCATGGATATACCAACATATGTATCTAGATGTGCACATTGGTGTTCCTTTGACACATACAGTCACAACCCAACCAATATCAGTACTATGGAGTAGACCAATGTCTGCATGTATCTGTCGCTTCTTTCTCCCACATTTTTTTCCGTTAATCAGCCATAATTCGTGTATTCTATTCAAAACTTTGAGCGTGTATGTATGTGTGTTAAAGTATTCCTGCGGATTGTTTGCGTCAGACTTGATACATGTTATCACTTTTGTACTATTTTGGATACTTTTTCGTTGGGTGCAAATCGCCACAATGAAGCGGCCTACCCCAACGATTTTACAATTTATTAAAACTGTCAATTATAAATAAATAGATTCTATAATAAGTGATGATTTATCCGAGCTTTCGAATTATATTCAAAAATTAAATTGTACGATCGTTTGGACGTATTTTTAATTAATTTATTCTTCAATATTGCGCTGACCTTTGGATACCATCGTCAGGACGATAAACACAATTATTAATTAAAAACGAAATGAATTAATAAACAAACATTTTTCCTTATCTCGTTTGAAAAAACAGCAATAACAAAATGAAAAGTTTATAATTAAAGTTAAATTAAACGTTAAGAAAATTTCTCCAATTTTTTTAATTTTGATCGGTTGAAATCGAGAAACAGTTTGAAAATATTAACAAACAAAAACCCACAGAACTGAATTCAGTTAGATCGGTCACATTCTTCGAAAAGTTTTCGCAATCACACCCTGGATTTATAATTTATAAGGATGCAGAAAAAGAGAGCGTCCTAGAGAATTTTCAGAGTTACCAGTTTTTTTCTGGGTCGAACCCCTAAATCATGTTTTGATATCCCCGAAAATCCTCTATCTGTGGTTTGTCATCCCCAGAAGTCCCCGAAAATATGTTAACTTGCGGTGGCGTAATAAAATTAGTATTCAATGCCAAAAATGCCGTTTATTTTAATTAAAAGTAAATATGTTGATAAATATTTATATTTGGCCCTTTAAATGTTTGTTGTTTCAAATATATTTGTTGATAAATAAACTAAATACATATATAGTTTCTAGAGCCGTAAATGTATCATCCTTTTTTGATTTCAATTCATTACGAATTAGCTAAATTTTTAGTTAATAATTTTCACCAAAAAAAGAATTGAATGAAATTTGATCAATTCAAATGAATTTGGCAAAAATTAATTGCAATTCATTTCCAATTCAAATGAATTTGCAAAATGTATTGCAATTCATTTCCAATTCAAATGAATTTGGAAAAATTAATTGCAATTCATATTCAATTCAAATGAATTGGCTAAATGAATTGCAATTCATATTCAATTCAAATGATTTTGAAATAATTCATACGAATTAGAAAAATGAATTTGCAATTCATATTAATGAAATGCAAAACCAGAGTAATGTTTGCTATCTTTGATATAAAAAAACTGAGTTGGATAATAAAACGAGAGTAATGCATACTCTAGATTTACTTACAATAGTCTTTTTTCAAAATCAGTTCAATTCAAATGGATTGGAAATGAATTGCAAATTATTTTCTTTGAATTCAAAGAAATCCATTTGAATTAATTCTAAATCAATTTAATTCAAATGAATTGCAATTCATTTGAGTTGGAAATTAATTGTAATTCATTTTGCCAAATTCATTTGTATTGGAAATGAATCGAAATTCATTTTTTGCCAAATTCATTTGAATTGATTCAAATTCATTAAATTCTTTTTTATGTGAAAAGAATTAATTAAAAATTTAGCTAATTAAGTGCATGAATGATTCGTTTACAGCTCCGATAGTTCCCATTACATCCTATGAGGGGACTGAGGAGAGCTTTCCACAGTTTTTGTTACCATTACGAAAGAATTAAAAATTTAATTAGCGCGCAAACGTTTGTAATCCTCATAAAATTCCTAGATCCCCAGCGCCTATTTTTAAAACAAAATCTCCACACTGGCACCTCTGCTACTTTTAATAACATCAAGGAGCTTATAGATTTAATCGTATATGGTGAAAGATGGGATCCCAATCGCTAACCAACAACGAACACTTTTTACATTTGTGAACACGTTATACCCTCTTAGAGAAAAAGCGACAAAAAATAACCCTTGTACCAGGCGTAATGGTAAAGATTTCGATTCAACAAGCAAATTCGGTTTAGGTGCTTCTGTGAATCGTAGTGAATATTTATTGAATTATCCCATCCGCATTTTAATACAAATGTAATTCAAACCTTGTCACATATTATTAGTATAAATACATTAGTACCGTTTTAGGCCGTTTTTGGAAATAGTATAAATACATTTCTCATCCCTACTTCTGGATTGTCTGTGTTAAGTATTCGCAGCTGTTGTTAAAATTGTATTCATAGATTCCTTGACTTTACGCGCGCCTTTACTGCGAAAGCTCTCTCTCACTCTCTCTGTTTCCCTCTCGCTATCTATCTGTCTGCTCTCTCCTCGTCAACGTCTGATTCACACACACAGATACGTTTTCTCTCTTTCACATACTATCCATTTCTCCATGTCAAGAGTGAATGTGTGCGTACACTCTCTTTGCGGAAGTAGAAGTTGCGTTTGTGTATTGACGTTGTCGTCATTATCTTCTTTGCGTATCCTTTCAGCCGCCCGTTTCCATTTCTTCTGTGAGTATTTCATGCTGTTGTATTGTTTTCATTGTTTTTATGCTTCGTGTGCAAATACAACTAATACAGTGTGAACCCTGCTAAATTGATGTTCATGTGTACTTCTGCAACAAACATGTCGCTGCTGTTGTTGTTGGACTACCTCACGTCTGCTACGCTTAATACCGGTTATTGTGTTGTGCAAAATGAAACAGGAGTACGTACAACGAACAACGAGTAAATGATACTACTACTGCTAAGTAGTGTATTAAACGCCATTAACGCGATAAGAAACATTTTGGGAATTTCTCAAATTATGGATTAGTCATATAAAACAAGGGAAAGAGAAAACACAAACAAGATAAAGCGAAATCTATCAAACTGCCACCTTTAAGTGATTATCAAATAAACCCAAGAACTAAACGCATTTCAAAGGACGCGTCATCACTTCATCATCTTAATGAGAAATATTGGATTTTCTGTGTCATCCATCCAAAGAACACGAAAAGAAAGAACAGCGTATGAAGGAATACAAATAACACGTATCCAGCTGCTTGAAATCCCTGTAATCAATTAATGCTGAAACAACGTAAAAAATAGGTTCGTATCTAGGAAAATTTATATTTTTGTCGAATCTTAGTAAGATCAAACTTGTTGTTTTTCATACAACGTATGTATGTAGTTAAAAGTCCGCAAATCAGATATTGATTTTATCCTGTACAATTAAAAATTTTGCCAAAATAGCTTAAGTTTGCATGAATAATTGAGAATCATGAAAATGTTTGTTAATGTTAACATTATGAAAGCAACATTAAGCAAATTATGATTGAATATTCATAAAGTTGTACACAACAGGCTTTAACAAACTCTTCAAAATTACTCTGCGGTTATGCAGGGACATGACATCGTTTATGGGAAATCTTTCTTCGCCTTGCATGCATGAAATATTATGGTGTAGATAACGGATGGACTATAATTTTTATTAAATATATTAATGGTAATATATTAAGGATATTCCAATTTTTTTAATCACATTAAACGTACGATCACTTGCGTTGTAAACCCCTGTATCACATATAATGCAGCCGTTACATGAAGTGTCATAATTCTACGCTGCAAAATTTGATGTGAATTAATGAGAAATACTAGTGAAGATTATTAAAATTAATAAATAATTCAATAAATACATAAAATTTGATAATATTTTTTAGCACGTGTCGTTTTTAGTGTGCAATCTATTTAAAAATTTATGTTTTATTTAGGTTTAAAAAAAACATCCCTGTATGCGACTTTAGATAAAACGAGCCGATTTGGCAACGTCTGTAAACAAAAAGTCTAAAGCAAATGCAGAGTAACATATTGTGATGAAATTTTTTCACACTGGTGACTGCGTTTGCGTCTACGTTAGATTGAGTCACTAGGAGTTATGTGATATGACCCTTATGTCGCGTTTAGACTGCAGTTTATCACGGCCAGGTTAGCAATAACCTTAGCCTTGTTCTTTTCGTCCAGTATACGCGTTTCCCCATACAAATGAAAAGTGTATACGTTACAGTCAATAATTTCCCCCTATAAGTCGAGCAGTGGCTAGTAGAGTTGTCGGGTTTCAAAAAAAAATAAAATAAATGAAAATGTGAACTTGTCAACATTTTTTAGTTTCAAGTTTTTCAGCGTTCCCTGAGAGAGACTCAAATTTTACTGTACTCAAGTATTGTCTCGCCGTTTGAAATTCAAAGGTGGCATGATGGGTAGCACATGCAACTAACAGCCGCGTGATTTCGGTTCGAATCCTAGTTAAGTCGCATATCTATTTAATTTTATGTTTAATTTTTAACTATCTTTTAATGATTTTATTTTTTTAATATTGCTGGTAAATGAGTTATGTTAAAACGAGAAATAATTAAGAAAAACAGCAGACAGTTGTCCGAGGCCTTTGGCCACGGACTGTCCCTGCAGGCTGTGTCAGAGACACGGCCATTAAGTTTAACGTAGAATACGCCATCCGATAAGACAGAAAATATATATACATTGTTGATGTTGCGCCTACAAATTAACTAACATTTTTAATAAAAATATATATAAACAAGGGAACACAAAACTTACCTGAGTATTTATTTCTCTGCATAACAACCACTCGTTGCTTTCTTGTATTTCGTGTAGGTGCCATTTTGATTAGTAGTTTTTATTTTAATTTACTAAACGTCAACTGTCAGCTGCTGTCAAACAGCATCAAGCAGCATTGTTATTTTGCTTACTTGGCAGCACTTTCATTTAACATAAAAATGTTTGAATTAATTTTTTCATATATTTTTTATAATTATATATCCATGTTAAATTCAAATTCACATTTAACATTTTGTTTCACTTAAATACATAAGTAAATATACGAAATTTTAATATTTCATCAATCAAAACAACAGCCGAAGGTTTGTGTCCACACTGAAACAGCAGCATAGTTTGTGTTCTCGCTACAAACTCAAACACTCAACCAAACACCACACATATGTTTGAGTGTATGTGTTTAAACAATTTTCATTTGAGAAATTTAAATATTAGGAAGATATCAACCAATATGAAATGTATATCAAACGAAAGATAACATCTTCATTTACCTACAAAAAATTTTTAAAAATAGTTATCTCGCCGTTTCCTCATAATCAGTGAAATAAAGATTACAACAATAACAATCTGACATGACTCCCTATACCGTAAGGTAAGACGTATTCTACGCCAAAATATTTAAATTTTGTGCCTTCTCTGAGGTTTGAACTCACGTTCTATCGATTTGTAGACAAGAATTTATGCTCTAGGCCAGAAGCTCTGACACAGCCAAAGTGACAAATAAAGAAACAAATACATTCGGGTGAATGTTCAATATTTCTATTTTTCAACTGCTACAGTTGACAGTCGACAAAAGTGCTGTCAAATTAACTTTGCTTAAAGGCGATGTGTTATTTTCAGTCAGTATACACTTCTAGTATATACTGGGCGAAAAGAACGAGGCTCATATTCTCTAATCAAAGATGATCAAGAAGTAGACGACCAGTAGTTGTGCGCAATTTGGCAACCCTCGTAAAAGAGAATCAAAATATCGACATGATTTACTCAAACGCATTTCTCTCTCGCTTTATTATTTCATAGTTTTTACATATTTTATTTAACTTTACTTGAACATGGTTGGAGTTTGTATAGTTATATACAATAAATAAATAAATAAATGGTTACCGTTACTTCCCATGAAGGGATCAGGGAGAGCTTCTCACAAAACAGTAAGCTGTGCGCGTTCTAGTTTTACACTCACTGATTGGGACCTAACATATTACACCGGTTCCGAACGGTATTTTGAGATGCTTTCTCATGGCTAAATATTCGATAGTATCGCCGTCACTAAGTGAGGTGGCCGCCGTCGAAAGAAATTTAAGGTGGTCAGAGCAGGGTTCGAACCCACGTTCTCATGCACAATAGCCGCGCACACTATGGCACACTGGCCAATAACAATATCAAAAAACTGCTCGTGCATTGAAATATTCTATGAATGGAGTAAGAGACAGCGAGAGAAATGAAGCGCTTCACTCGTTTTCTTTGTTGGCATTCGAGTGGAGAGAAAATTTTGACTGTCTACTTTATTATTGGTGTATGCTCTAATCTTTGCAGTGTTTACTAAACCCAATTTGACATTAAATTAACATTTCAGGTAGCAACTCTGCGCTTAGATGAATGTAAAGCAACTCTTTGCTGAAACAAACTTATCGAAGACGGCGGCACAATAGGAAAATTAAATTTGTGGCTCCTGGTTTTACCAGTTTTGCAATAATTTAGGATGTTTTTGATATAACTGAACCTTTACTATGATGTAGTTCGATCTGAAGAATCCGCAATATTTGTTGGCTTCTCCAGCACTGTCACATTCTGTTCGTCGTAAGACACCAGAAAAGAGTCTTCACCAGTGTTACTATCTCCAGTATGTTGAAGCCCATATACAGGCTTAGACAAATTAGTTTCGGATACAGGTCAACCATTTTACTTATTTGCTAAGGCTTCAACAAGTCCCCAGGAATTTGAACATTCCCACGTCAATACCGTCACCGCCTTGTGCTCCCGAGTCTTCGTCTCCATTTTGTAGTACTTCATTGTTCACAGTCCCGTTTATAGATCTTCAGGGTTATCTCCCCAAAAGCAAAGCCCACTCCTCAGGATTTTTGCACAAGTGGCAGTGACTCAGTGTTCAAAATGAACATCGCGTGTCTACGGAAACCATCTGCCACTTCCAGTCATTTGATTTACCAATTGCGCGTTGGAAGTACGGTATTACTATCTTTGAGAATATCCCAATTTTCTCCTCGTCAGGTGGGCTAGCTAGGATCCAGGCATGTGCCTTGGACTTCGATGGCAGGTCCTCCCTCTGAACAACATCTGGTGCTACCGCTGGCCACAGATAATCTACTTTGTTCAAAGCCGCTGATCTCCAAACGCCACTAAGGTGCCCGGACATAACCCCAATGGACATAATCCCCATAATGATAATGGGGATTATGGCCATGTTTTTTCCTACATAATCCCCATAAAAAATATAAAACGGTAGGGGAGAGTTCGATTTCCTCGATCCGATAATATTTTCGTTTGTAAAAAAAATAAATGGTTCCCCTTACATCCCATGAAGGGATGCTGTGCGCTTTCTAGTTTTATACTGACTGATTGGAACCTAAAGTTTTACTCCGGTTCCGGACGGTATTTTGAGAAGCTATTTTCATGGCTAAATACTCGATAGTGCCGCCGTAACAATGCGAAGTGACTGCCGTCGAAAGAAATTTAAGGTGGTCAGAGCAAGCCTCGAACCCACGCTTTCATATCAAAAGCCGCGCACACTACCATTGCACCACCCTCGGCCCCATTTTAGTAGACCCAAAAAAAGACGAAAAAATTAAATAACATTTTTGAATAACTCGCTCAGTTATCGAGATATCGTCGATAACTTTTTTACTAATTTTCTCGACCCAAAAAATTCAATTACAGTTATCGATAACTTCCTTAGTTATCGAGATATCTGGGGCTGTAGCGTTTTATATGTACAACTTTGAACAATTTTACTTGATATTTTTTACCAATAATTTTTGACCGCGGCACGATTTTTTTAAAAATAATTTTTCGTCTGCGGCGCTATATTTTATTTAATTATTTATTTTAATTGATTGATTTAGGTAGGAGTCAACTGGTCTGTGTTGAGGATATATGTAGTAATATTCTCTCTGTTAAGAGTGGAGTTCCTCAAGGATCGGTCTTAGGGCCGGTTGTTGTCGTAGTGTACATCAATGATATTTTTCTGGAATTGAACAGTTCAACAACATTCAATTGGTTTTTAAGGGATGTTATGATTTTTTGGATACCCTTCAGGAGAAAATTTAATATACTTTGGTTATACCCTCACCCATAGGGATGGGGGTATATATCATTTAATACGTAAAAAAATGTAACACATAGGAGGAGCCATATTAGATTTTCAGACGTTTGAACCATGTCCGTCTGTCTGGCTGGCTGGCTGGTCAACACGATAACTGCCGTAAATCTTTACAGATCACAATGAAATTTTGTCAGTGACTATTATTCGCCAATATTGAGTTTGGGATTGAAAATGGGCGTTTCGACCATCCCCCTTCTGGTACCCCCCATACAGATCGACACATTTAGCACAAAATCATATTTCTTTCAAACCTTTCTTCTGGTACATGTGATTAGCTTCAACTCACACACCGGGTAAAAATCTGTAAATGCCTACTTAACTGGAAGAAATGGGCGAGATTGTCACGCCCATTGTGGTACCTCCCATACAAAACAGGGTGTTCGTCTGGGTTGTCAATGCGATAAATCGCGTGAAACACTTCCGACCTTAATGAAATTAGGTATAAGGCTTCACGTTATCAAACGCCAATCACCGAGTAAAACAGGGGTGATTTTGCCACGCCCATTGTGGTACCTCCCATACAAAAGTTGTTTGGCCGTCTGGATGTTCGGCACGAGAAGTCCCGCAAAACCGAACCAATCTTTATGAAAGTTTTTACTAGTCAATATTTAGTCAAATAAAACTTTACTATAGAAGATGAGCTGTTTTGCCACACAAAGTCTGGTACCTCCCATATAAAAGTTGGGTGGATGACCGGTTGATCGACACGATAACTCTCGTAAACTACTGTGTAATTAATAATTGCCTATAGTGCAACGCCCAGTTTCGTACCTCCCATACAAAAGTTGGGCGTATTTGCGGTTTGCCGTCTTGTACCTCGCATATAAATATTGGGAGGAAACTAACTAATTTGGGTATTCACTAATATTTAGTGCAATGTCAATCTAAAAAATAATCACCTATAAGTATGGGCGTTTTTAACAGAACTCCCATGCAATGGATGACTTAGGGTGAGGGTATGATTAAGTCGGTTCACTCGACTGAAACTTATGTACTGGTTTTACTTAGAGATTGGATGGTGAGAATTGACTTAGCATTAATGCGTTGAAATCAAAAGCAAGTTTGTTTCTTCACATGTTGATGTAGATGTTTATGATGGAAAGGTTATAGAGTTTGTCCACAATTTGAAATGTTTAGGAGTTATTTTAGATGACAGCTTGATTTTCAAGTAACACATAAGTAGTGTTGTACCTAAGGTAAATTATTGCCTCAAACAACTCTACACTACCAACTTATTTTTACCACTATTTGTAAGGGAACGTTTAGTTCATGCCCTTGTATTACCCATCGCCGTAGGTAATGGGTAAAGGCCGCTTACCCATTCCCCATATGTAAAGTGTAATCGTGATGGGCAATTCCCCATTGTCGTGGGTAACTACCCATTATTTTCCCCATTACCCTGAGGGTAATGGGTAATAGCGTTGGGTAATTCCCCATTGTCGTGGGTAACTACCCATTATTTCTCCATACCCTGTGGGTAATGGGTAAACGTTTGTTACATATTCCCCACGGCGATGTGTTTGGGGTACATATGGTGGAAGAGGGGTAAATACGAATTATGATTTGATTTAAACTTGGAACACTTCATTAAAATCATAATTTAGATTTTTATTAATAATTTTTAACATATTTAGTAGTTTGTAAAATTATTGAGTAGTCCATAATTTCATTATTGTATATATGCATATTGTAATTTGTTTTTATTGGCCAATAGGCTTTAAATTACGGGTTAAGATGACACAATAGAAATAAAAATACTTAAATATTTTCTACGCAAATTTCAATGCTATATTGTGAACATATTTTTTTTTATATAATAAAACTTCGCGAAGTATCTGTTCAGCATATAAAGTAGCAAGTAAAATCGTGGCCGTCGGTGGTGCAATGGTTAGTGTGCGCGGCTCTTGTACATGAGATCCTGGGTTCGAACCCGGCTCTGACCACCTTCAAAAAAAAATTCTTTCGGCGGCGGTCACCTCGCATAGTGACGGCGACACTATCGAGTATCTAGCCATGAAAAATCTTCTCAAATTACCGTTCGGAATCGGTGTAAAACTGTAGGTCCCCATCAGTGAGTGAAAACTGGAAAGCGCACAGCTCAGTGATTGTGAGAAGTTCTCCCCAGTCCCTTCATGGGATGTAATGGGAAACCATTTATTTTTATTTATACTTTAAAATCACTTCTTGGGGTTATGCCTGCTTGTACATACATATATCGGACATAATCCCCATTGTGGGAAGGTACTTAATAACTGGTAACATATTTTCGTCATGTTGCAGAATATTTTTCTGACATTTGTACGTTTTCAGTGTAAGTCCTCGGACTACAAAATTACGTAAATTGAAAAATTGGGAAGAAAAAAAGAAAGAAAATTCAAAATGCTGCCGGGGAAAAAATACTGCTTCAAAATTTTGACAATATATACTAGTATTTATGGCCGTCATGACACGTCGTTTGAGCCCAATATTGGCCAAAAAATAATTTTGTTTACCCAAATACACTAGGGATCGAAATTTCAACGGCCGGTAGAGGGCTGTAAGTACCCTCGTATAAGAAAACTTTGACGTTCCCATAATCAGCTCTTCAAAACGCATCTTTTAAGGCCCCTCTTCAGTACACCATATTGTAAATATACTGACATTAACACAATTTTCTTGCTGAATGTTTCAAGCCGACATCGATGAATTTGAACTAATTTTTATAACTTTTTTTCGATCTTTCCGTGGTTGCCGACTTCGTGCGTCCTTTCATAATTCTTGTGTACCTCTGGCTGTCATTTAAATAAGTACATACAATTGTTTCCCTCTTTCTATTTTAATAGCAATCTCAACGGCATTAAATTCTTTAGATTTTAAAATAAGGATTTTTTCCTTTTCGGAGGGGTCAAGAGCTTGTCCACGACCTATGTTGTTGAAAATTGTTAACAGAACTATTTAATTTTTGTTGTTCACAACATTTGTGCACTCAAGTGACTCAAAAATAGTAGTTGCTTATTTACAAGTTGACAACACATATATTTTTGAATTTTTTTTATCATTATTATTAAATGATTTATTTGTTGGAACGTAAATTTAGGTTTGACCTTTATCTTACAAAATTTAAATTAATTCCTACATTCGGCTAAGATGCTGAATTCGAATAAAGTTTATTGTTACCAAATTTGGTGGATACAACCGAATTGATACAAAATTCGGTAGTTACATCCGAATTGATACCAAGTTCGGTAGCTACAACCGAAGTGAAACTAAATTCGGTTGTGACATCCGAATTGATACCAAATTCAGTTGGGACATCCGAATTGATGTCAAATTCCTTTACTCCAACCGAATTTTGTAGCAATTTCGGTTGCTGTATCCGAATTATTTCCAAATTCGGTTGTAGCAACCGAAATTTTGGAAAATTTGGTTGACAGAACGAATATAATTCAAGATTCGGTTGTCACAACCGAATCGATTAAGAAATGAGTTTGCTTCAACCAAATTTCAGTTGTGAGGACTAAATTCGGTCGTGACAACCTCAATTCGGTTGTGGCAACCCCAATTCGCTGGTAACAGACGAATTTACGGTTGCTACAACCTCTTTTCAACCAATTTGTACTCTGGGTGTATAAATCGATTGTCTCATACGCGGTGTGGCAGGTGGCGCCGTCTTGCTGCAACCATACGTCGTCCAGATCCATGCCGTCCAATTGAGACATCATCATGTTCCTGTAACGAATGACGTTCACAGTCACTGCAATTTCGGCCTCGTCTTCAAAAAAAGGTAATTCCCAACCACGGCGCCTGACCAAAATCCGCACCAGACAGTTTCTCGTTGTGGGTGCATTTGTTTCTCATGGATTGTATCAGGATTTTCTGAGCTCCAAATTCGACAATTTTGTGTATTCACGAAGCCATTCAGATGGAAATGCACTTCATCGGAGATGACTTTTTTTTGTGAAAAATTGGCTCCATTACTCATTGAACGAATTACCGACGCTTTCTATGGTCTACTGGTTTAGTAAGCTGAATTTTGTACACATAAAGGTGCTGCATAGAGCTTAGTGAAATTTTAAATTGTTGAGAACGATGCCGTGTTATTGGAAACCAAGTTTGGTGAACGTGTTATCTCACGAAATGGCCCAGTCGATTGGCCGTCTCGGTCGTGCGATTTGACGCCATTAGATTATTTCCTGTGGGGCTCCGTCAAGTCTATGGTCTATGCCAACAAGCCAGCGACGATTGATGAACTTCGTATCGGGCGATTTATGCTTGAAAACCGTCGAAAATTGGGTTCAGCGTCTGGACTTCTGCAAGCGTGCCCGTGGTGGCCATGCAAAAGAAGTCGACTTCCATACATAATGGCATCGAACGTACTTTCACAGGAATAAAGAATTTCATTGGTATCTACAACCGGTTTTGTTTTATTTAAAAAAGCTTTTGTGGCGCTCTTATTGAAAAACCCGACAGTTCGATTCCTTACGCATGTGATTCGCAATGTATATTATGTTGTTCCTTATATGGTTTTTGTTTGAATTGTCATTAAAAAATTATACTAATTAAAGTATATGCTTTGTGGGCCGTCGGTGGTGCATTGGTAGTGTGCGCGACTTTTGTGCATGAGAGCGTAGGTTCAAGCCCTACTCTCACCATCTTAAATTTCTTTCGACGGCGGTCACTTCGCTTAGTGACGGGGACACCTTCGAGTATTTAGCCATGAAAAAGCTTTTAAAAATTTTTTGAAGGCAAGTGTGAACTTTGACCTCTATGAGACAGTGTCAAACGTCAAACTATCCATGCCAAATCTGTATACATACAAGGTGTTTCAAAAGAAGTCATCCGATGTTGTTTGGCTATAATTTTTTTTCTAAATGAAAAACTTCGATTCTGTTTTTTGATTATGTTTACTTGAACCTTTAGAATTTTATTGGTGAAGTTGAGAAGATGATATCGGTTAAATGGGCGCCGTCACACTTGATTACCTTACGGGGTCGTTTTATGGCATTTTATATATACAGGGTGATTCAGGAAGTTCCGGACAAATTTCTCCAGCGTATTTCTTGGCTCATTTCATGAAGAAAAGTCCACTAGGACCATGTCCGAAAATGCAAGGGTGCGAAATGGCAGCGGGTTACAAATTTTCGGATTGTTGGTCGGAGGGTAGTAGGGTAAAGTTGCTAACTTCTGAGCCAGTGGTCTGATCACCCTGTATATATATATATATCTTTATTTTTTTGATTAGTATTTAATAATTGTAAGATAATCATAATGAGCGATGAGGCCCATTTCCACCTCATCGGGTACGTGAACAGGCAAAACTATCGCTTCTGGGGCACCGAAAATCCACGAGTGATGCACGAGGAGCCATTACACCCGCTCAAAGTGACTGCATGGTGCGCTGTTCACGCTGGAGGATTCATCGGGCCATTTGTTTCGAGAACGCCGCTGGTCAAACGACAACAATGGACGGTGCGCGCTATAGGGCGATGTTAAGCGATTTTTTTCTGCCTCAATTCGACGAATTAGGACTGGATGACATGTGATTCCAACAGGACGGAGCAACGGCACACACTGCGCGAGCCACAACCGATATTCTGAAGGCGGCGTTCCCGGGTCGCCTCATCTCTCGTTTTGGCAATTTGCACTGGCCCGCAAGATCGCCCGATTTAACCGTTCCAGACTTTTTTTGTGGGAGTTTTTGAAGTCCCGTGTTTACGTGAACAACCCCGAGACCATGGAAGCCCTCAAGGTCAACATTCGGCACGAGTGCGAGAATCTGTCGCCCGAAGTTCTCGCCGAAGTGATTAACAATGCCATAAAACGAGCCCGTATGGTAATCAATTGTGACGGCGCCTATTTAACCGATATCATCTTCTCAACTTCACCAATAAAATTCTAAAGGTTCAAGTAAACATAATCAAAAAACAGAATCGAAGATTTTCATTTGGAAAAAAAATGAGAGCCAAACAACATCGGATAACTTCTTTTGAAACACCTTGTATATAGATTGCTGATAAAGTCAAAAATAAATACCAGTCACACGAAGCATCCAGTGTAAAATTCTGAATATAAATACATATAAGGAACAGCCTAATAAATATGGTATATAATTATAAGTATACATATATTCATATATATATATATGTATATATGTCAAAAAGAGGTCATCTTGTGTCGACGGTTGAAAATTGGTATTTGCGTAGTCGTTATCGATCACTAACGACGACTGTCAATTCATATTTGTTATTATGTAAGTAGAATTGACGTCGATGTTAAATTGAAACGACTCTATGTCTGTCTATACAGATTTTGGTAACGACTTTGCAAATTTTTGTTTCATAATTAAAATCATTTCCGGAGTTTTATTTTTGAAACATGGATTAACAAAACTGAAATTTAGAGTGCCCAACTTTTGAAGGTGGAGGGAATTCCCCAAGAAAGTCGTGCAGGAGCCGCTTTTCGTTAATAGCTAGTATGTAAATATAATTTTCTGACAGTAAATGCAATGAACAAAGCCTACGTAAAAAAAAAAAACCGTTTCCCATTACATCCCATGAAGGGATTGGGGAGAGCCTCTTACAACCAGTGAGCTGTGCGCTTTCTAATTTTTTCACTCACTAATTGGGACCTACAGTTTTACACCGATTCCGAACGGTATTTTGAGAAGCTTTTTTCATGGCTAAATACTCGATAGTGTCGCCGTCACTATGCGAGGTGACCGCCGCCGAAAGAAATTTTTTTTTTAAGGTGGTCAGAGCAGGGATCGAACCCGGGATCTCAAGTACAAGAGGCGCACACACTACCCATTGCACCACCGACGGCCACAAAGGCTACGTTTCAATGCTAATTTGTTGTTTTTAATACTTTTAACTTATACACATAGTTGAAAGTAAAATAGTATAGGACAGTTAACACGGCCATGATTCAAATGTACATGCTGAAAAATGACGGCCTCTCTAACATATTCTCCCAAACATATTCTGCAGGAACCATGTATATATTTGGAACACACTTCAAACATTAATATGTTTGCAAGACCCAAACTCACTTGTGTTTAAATTTAAACAGCATAATGTTTACTGGCAAACATGTATGCTTTTATGTAGAAACATGTGCGTATTTCCCCCCACACATAATAATATTTCAAAACGAATTATTCTTTGATTTCAATATATACATATGTATGTATTATTTATTATAATTAATTTTATCAATATAAATCCACATTTATAAATAATTAATACAAAGAAATAAAAGATTTAAAACGGCCTTTTTACATTTAGGTGCATTGAATGCATTATTTGTTTTTTTCATGAAATGAGAATCTGCTGCTCAATTTTCTTTGTTGTCTCTCACGTTATTGTTTTCGGAAGGTTTCAGCTATGCCGTGGTTATCACTATGCGTTGGTACACAAATAATATATTTATATGCAAATCTAGTTCATGCAAGCCAAGCGTTTATTTCACAAATGGTCCGCCGTTCCGATTTTCTCAGTAAAGGCTCGGACAGACAAAGGGCCTCACGTTGTTGCCCTTTCCAGTTTCTTTCCTCAAAATGGTTTCTCACTTTGGTAGCACACATACATATATACGAAACACATCCACAAAAACCTAAGTAACATCACAAACCATTTAAGTGTCCGAGCCTTCGCTTATTCTTTTTTCACTGATCAAGCGCTTTTGACATCTTCTGTCCGATGAAGCATTGACGACTGAATACATGAAACTAAAACGCAATACATCAGCCAAAATAAAAAACACTGACTTCATCTGCAATTTGCACGCACATTCAGAAATATTTATGACTCACTGACCGAGAGAATAAAGGGGCCTTTAGACCTGTGGATAAGTTGCTCGACTTCAAGTTGACATCAACTTCGATAACTAGATATCAACTTCGATTTTGCCCTTACACTCTCAAACTAGTTGAGGCAACTTAATTTTCTTGTCAGATGTCGAAAATATCACAAATTTTTCGAAAAAAACGCTATTTTTATTTTCTTTAAATATTTATAAATAACACTACAAATCATATTTATTTAGTTTATATTTTTCCGATAATGTTTAATTTATTTATTTTTTGGTTAATTTATTTACATTTTGCCGATAATGTTGCCTCATGAACGTTTCTCACCGAAATGCGTATGAAAGTTGATGCAACTTCCCCTTACACTGGTGGATAAGTTGATATCAACTTCAAAAAATAAAAAATGGCTTTGATTTTATATCAACTAGTTGGTACAAACCACCAACTTCACCTTACACCATGGATAAGTTGATGTCAACTTGAAGTCTCTGCAACTTATCCACAGGTCTAAGGGCCCCTTAATGCAAAAATACAGATACACACTTACAAGATAGACTCTCTCAATGCAACAAACACAGCTGTATTTGTATCACAAACATACATATATATGGGTTGCAAACACATATATTCTAACCTATTAATCATTGTGTCTCAAACATGTAATATTGAACAGCAAACACAATATGTTTGGACACAAGTTTATTATATTTGCGACAAGCTCTAAACACACTTTATATTTGCATCCAAACAACAAAAAAAAAAAAGATTTTTCAGCGTGTAGTTGCTGGTATTGAGTTACTTAAGGGATTACTTAAAACTACTGGCTTTGGTGTCTACAGTATCAAGTTCACATCAGTATCCAGATGGATGATGTCTTCCCTTGTTCCTCTCATAAATTTCTTGAAAACAAGCGGCCGGTAACGGAGCATACAGTTCAAATCCTTTAAGATAGCCAAATGTTCCATGGTGAATTTGATGGGATCCATTTAGTCCTTTCTCTCGCAATACATTCACCTCTTGGGGCAGTAAAACCTGCATGTGCCTCCACCGATGAATCCTCCCAATTCACCGCTTCCATGCGGAATAGGGCGTCTTGATCCAATAACTTCCAAATCGGAGTCCATATTGTTACGATTATGAACTACTTTTTAGGAATTTTAATAAATTTTAATTAATTTAATAAATTAGTTGAGGTACAAACAGAAAATGTTCTTCTTTTTGATGCTTTCAGTCACTAAGATTAACAACTTTGTTTATTTTTTTGATAAGTTTTCGATAAACAGTCGACGTCGTCTCAATGCAATTTCAGAATACCAAAATAGCGTGATGTGACGACGATGTTGAAACGAAGCGATGTTGACATAAAAACGACAACGACGTCAACGAAGACAACTGTTATATTGTTGACATACCAAAAATGTTTGGTGGGAAAGTTATTTAGACGTGTTTAAAGGTAGACCTCAAATATACATACATACATACATATATTATTCAAAATGCTTTACTTTGTATTGTTGACACTCAATGGGGGCATTGTTCTTGGTGCACGTACCACTTTCCAAATACATGACATTTACAAATCGGACATTTCGTCTCAACAAGTGGCTAAACAGAATGGCTTTTTATTATTATGAATTAATTACACTGTAGAATAATTTTTATTACACTGTAAAATTAAAATTTTGATAAAGGGTTACAAAAAAAACAATGTTTCCAAAATTAAGCGAAGTAAAGATTAAAGAAGGTATGTATGTGTTCTTCAAGTCGCTGTTATTGTTAAAAGCCTTAAAATTGGTTTCATGCAAACAGGTGTTTTTGTTGGTCAAGATACTCGTATAAGAAAGCTAATAATGCAAAATAATGACTCCGACGAAATGCTCTCACCAATTGAGCTTGATGCGTGGAAAAGCATTAAGGAAGTGATATACAATGTCTTAGGCAAAAATCATTCTCTTACTCATAGAATAATACATACATAGAAACTTTAATTCACTCAACAAATTAAAAGTCATAGGTACGGTGGAAAGTAAACATTGGATGGTGGAAAATATGGGTTCAATAATACCAGATAGTGGCAATAGTATACAACGATCAACAAAGGAACAACAACCGAATTTCGTGTTTTTGTAGCAAACTAGTTGTGTTAAATACAATACAAACGTATACCAACGATAAAAGTCAAAGTGCAAAATATATTTAAATTTTTCAGTTATACACCAAAACGACATGAAAAAGTTAAGTGAACATATTTTGTAACTCCACCTGGTGTAAGTTAATTTTAAATTTAATTGCTCTCATTTCCACAAACCAACGATGAATAGTGTGAAATGAAACGTCAGATGAGAGAATAAGTTTATCTATGTATGTATTATTCTATGCTCCTACTGCTCGAATATACGTAGACAACATGCTTAGAGCTTTTGAAAAACTAGGAGTTCATATATCAACAAAAATTAATTTTTTAAAATCCCATATAAATAGATTACTTTGAGAACAAGTTGTCAACAGAATCTGATGAGCATGGTGAAAAATTTCATTAGACATGCGTACCCATTGAAGAACGCTAAAAGGTAAAAGCATTCATTCGCTTATCGCTGAAATATGCTGGACATTGTATGATAATGAAGTGGAATTTGCTAGAGCTAAAAGAAAATGTAATTAATGAATACTTCCTGTCCCAATTTGCTATCGAAGTTAAAATAATAGAAATATTACTGATTTTTAGTTAAATTTGATTTTTTTTCATGCTAAATTTTTATTTAAATTCTTAATAAATGCGAAATTAACCCTAAGCTCTCTTTTACCTGGGAAAAGTCATTGGAAGGGGACACCAGTAGTATCATATTTTTCACGGATGGATCAAAGTTGGACGAACAAGTAGGCTATGGGGTCCATTCACCGCAACTAAATGTAAATATCTCCTTCAAGCTACCTGATCAGTGTAGTGTAAGTTAAGTCCACGAATTATTAAAATCACAGACAAGCATTATTTACACGCGCAAACTTTATGCTGACATTAGACACCTGCTCGAATGGTGGGATTGAGAAATAACAGGAAGACACATGTCGCTGACGACATGTCTACGGATGTCGCAACGTGGGATTGCAACATGAATTTACGGTGGATGACAACAATTGCTTATACTGCAGAAAATTACCTTAAGACAAATTATTTGTATTTTAGTTAGTTCAAGTTTGTGAATTCAATAAAGAGGTTGACACCTCCAATAAAAATAATAAAAAATTTATTTTTTTTATTAAATGTAACAAAGAATTGTTTAACTGGCGCCCAACGCGGTTAATTCGTGAATACGTCCTTAAGTAGTACGTGCGAAATTAACAGTGTCGATCTGTAGACAGGACACAACTCGACGGAGAAGTGCGCGGCGGATCCGTAGTAGTTTGAATACAAAAAGAAGTAATCCCAAACGTCGGTCGAGATTTCATATAGTGTTTAAGTAATAGTGTTAAGTGTTTAAGTAATGTCCAAAAAAAGGAGAGAAAATAAATATTAAGTACTATAAGATCAATTTAGTCAAAAAGAAAATGAATATTGGGTGAATAAATTAATGTTATTAAAATTAAATACATAAAAAAAGAGAGAGAGAAACAAATAATATACCATTTAGTAAATACAAAGAGAAAAAGAATTATTGCATGAATATATCAATGAAATAAATAGTGATAATATTAAATAATAAATGCAAAGAGAATATAAGAATTATATGGAAATAAGTGAATAAAATTAAAATGTTGTTGCTGGAAATAATTTTGTAAGTTTATATCAATTATATAAAAAATAGTAACTATAAGAGCTTAAATATCCTTTCAAATTGATTTAGTTATTGAAAACCAATATGTCCAATCCGAATAATTTGATCAGACCTGCTCAACTGCAGGCAAACCCTCCACAAAATCCCAATCCCCCACAAAACCCAAATCTTCATCCAAACCCAATTCCTATACAAATTACACCTCAGCTTGAAGAAGCAATGGCTACAATATTTCGTAGAATGTGTTCAGAAGAATGTAGTAATATAGTAAGGTCAATGAATGCCAATAGTGAAAATGTGGTAATAACGGATCAGGAAATATTCACAGACCAAAGGTCAAATCTAACGGATTTGGAGAAGATACCCGATGTAGTTAGGTGTCTAAGAGACTTTACAGGTAATCCTGTAGAGTTCAGCTCTTGGAAAAAGAGCGTGGAGAGAATTTTGAAACTGTATGAGCCCATTAAAGGTACGGCTAAATACTTTGGAATACTTAACGTAATAAGAAATAAAATTACTGGAAATGCATGTACTGCATTAGAATCATACAACACCCCATTAAATTGGGATGCCATTTCAAAATGTTTGACAATGCATTATGCTGATAAACGGGATCTAAGTACTTTAGAGTACCAAATGTCTTCCTTAATCCAGGGTCAAAAATCAATTAATGATTATTATCAAGCTGTATACACACATTTGTCATTGTTATTAAATAAAATTGCTTGCATGGACATGGGCCAGGAAGCATTGCAAATACTTACAAGAACGTATAGAGACAAGGCTCTAGATACATTCATCAGGGGCCTAAACGGCAATCTTCCCGATTTATTAGGCGTCGCAAATCCAACGGATCTGCCACAAGCCTTGCAATTGTGCTTAAAGATGCAAAATCAGAACTTTCGAACTCATTATGCCCAGCATAAAAATCCGATGCCCATTCCAACACGTCGTACTGATAGCAAACCGAATACGCAATTCCCTACAAAGTATCAGAGAAGTCAAGGATACGAACAAAAACCATTTTACCCACAACTAGCGTATATTCCGAGACCTCCACAATTACAAGGGACAAATTCATATCAAAGTCCTGGATTACAATATGCGTCACAACCATATCAATATACCCAACAACCTTATTTTTCGAACTCTCAATATATTCCACAACCACAGTTCTACCAAAACCATTCTAATCCACCTCCTAGACCTATGGGACAAAAACCTTTGCCAAGACCTGAGCCTATGGATATTGACCAGAGTATCCGTAGTAGGGCAATAAACTATGTGAATAGGCCTAAATTCAATCAATATTTGGGAAAGGGACATACCTCCAACCCACAACCGGGTCCCATACCGGATAAAAGGCAAAAAAACTTTCATATTGAAACAGAGGGTCAGGGTCAGTCGACCGCTAACAATATGGAGAACCAGAACGTCAATTATGCTCAAAAGGAGGAAGAAGATGAGACTTCATTCGAGGATTATCTCGAGACCTGGGACAAACAAGAGGAATTTTTCGCTATTTCGGAGAACGGTGAGCCGGAATTAGTTAATATGTCGGATATTCATTTTTTAGAACTAAAAGACTCCTCATTGCCTTATGTAGAATGCAGGACCAGTGGTGGGGAGGTTATGAAAATATTAATTGATACCGGGTCTAATAAAAATTACATACAGCCAAGGTTGGTGAAGAATCCCATTCCAAATGAGGAAATATTTAATGCAAATTCAGTAGCTGGTGATATTAAAATCACTCATCATACTAAAGCCACACTTTTCAATATACCGGAACTTCCAATAAAATTTTTTATCTTACCTACACTAAAGTCATTCCACGCTATTCTTGGCAATGACACATTAAAAGAATTAGGTGCGATCATAAACACGGAACACGATAACATAACTTTAAGCAATAAGATGAAAATAAAGTTGAAACAATATAAGGCTCAGAGTGTCCACAATATTACTATTAGAAATGAACATATGTCTGAGAAGCAAAAGAAGGTTTTACAATTCCTCACGGATAGATACAAAAGGTTATTTTCAGAGCCTGACGAAAAATTGACCTACACGACTAGGGTGGTTGGCGAAATTCGCACCAAGGAAGATACACCTGTATATTCCAATTACATAACATACCCTATGTCAATGAAAGAGGAAGTGGAGAAACAGGTTGGTAAATTACTTGAGGATGGAATAATTAGACCATCTAGATCACCATATTGCTCGCCCGTATGGGTTGTGGCAAAAAAACCCGATGCATCCGGCGAGAAAAAGTTCAGGATGGTTATTGATTTTAGGAAACTGAATAAAATAACGATTCCTGATCGATATCCCTTACCTGATATTAACTATGTTTTAATGCAGTTAAAGGGTAACAGGTACTTTTCCGTTTTGGATTTAAAAAGCGGATTTCACCAGATTCCGTTAAAGGAATCTGATATCGAGAAAACCGCTTTTGCCATTAATAATGGCAAATACGAATTTGTTCGATTGCCATTTGGCTTAAAAAACGCGCCGGCAATTTTCCAGCGGACGCTCGACGATATCCTCAGAGAACATTTGGGGAAAATATGTTTCGTGTATATTGATGACATAATCATCTTTAGTCAAGACGAGATGTCCCACGCGAAAAATTTGGAGACAATATTTAAAACACTGAACGATGCGAATATGAAGATTCAACTCGATAAATGCGAGTTCTACAAAGATCAGGTTGAATTTTTAGGATTTGTTGTGACGACAGAAGGAATCAGGTCTAATCCCAAAAAGGTAGACGCTATTGCAAATTTTCCTATTCCTAAAACTCTTAAGAGTCTGCGGTCCTTCCTTGGAATGTCGGGATACTATAGGCGCTTCGTCAGGGACTATGCAAAAATTGCAAAGTCTATGACGAAACTCTTAAGAGGGGAGGATGGGCGATTGCCCAAGAATATATCCGCGAAAAAAGAGGTTAAATTGGATCAAGAAGCTCTTGACGCATTTCGAAAGATTATTAATACGTTGGTGTCAGAGGACTTATTGTTGGTTTATCCTGATTTCAGTAAAGAGTTTCATCTCACTACGGACGCTTCCAATTATGCACTTGGGGCTGTCCTCGAACAAGAAGGTAGACCAATTGCTTTCATTTCCAGAACGCTACAAAAAAGAGAGGAACACTTGGCTACCAACGAACGGGAAATGCTTGCCATCGTGTGGGCACTGGATGCATTTAAAAAATACCTTTATGGTACCGCAAAGGTGAAAATATTTACGGACCATCAGCCGTTGACTTTCGCTATCGGGAACAAAAACAGCAATTGGAAATTAAAACGTTGGAAGGAAAGATTGGAGGAATATGATTATGAACTTTTTTACAAACCTGGTAAGAGCAACATAGTGGCAGACGCGTTATCTAGAGCGCCTGCTGACCAAAATCCGCAGATCAATTCTATGACAGGAACAGTACATAGTGACGAGAGCTCTGGAGAAGAACTAGTTCCTGCTGTGGAGGCTCCGATTAATGGGTTTAAGAACCAGCTGTTGATATCAGAGGGGGACGAAGATTCATATAAATTTGAAATACCCTTCCCTACTTACCATAGGCACATAATCGTAAAACCAAACTGTACAGAGGAAATCCTGATAGACTTGTTGAAGAAACATCTAAATCCGTCGGTTACAAATGGGCTATTTACTTCTGAGAGCATAATGGGTCGAATTCAGAACTTTTATGCCGCTCATTTTACAAATTACAGAATTAGATTCACACAGACTAGGGTAAGGGATTTAACTTCGGAAACCGAACAGGAGGAAGTAATTATATCAGAACATAAGCGCGCCCACCGAAATGCTAAGGAAAACAAAAGCCAATTATTGGAGAAGGTTTATTTTCCGAAAATGAGTCCGAAAATCAATAGAATAATAAAGCAGTGTAACATTTGTAAACTAAACAAATATGAGAGACACCCTCAAAACCCTGAGATAAAGGAAACTCCTATTCCCCAATATCCAGGTCAAATATTACACGTTGACATATACTTGGTTGAAAAGAAATACGTTCTGACGGCGCTTGACAAGTTCTCCAAGTATGCACAGGTAAAATTAGTGAACTCTCGCGCTGCTGAAGATCTCAAGGAACCTTTAAGACAACTTCTTTTCACATTTGGTGTACCGGAAATGATAATATTGGATAACGAAAAGGCTTTGAATTCTCAGACCATAAATTTTATGTTAGAAGACCAATTGGGTATAAAAGTATACAAAACTCCACCACACCACAGCGAAGTTGTTAAGGAAAACAAAAATAGCACAGTCATTACCAATTCAGGACGAACGATTCACAAAAGTAAAATAAGAAACTAAAATTTTCTTTTAGGTCAACACTAGTGGTTTGCACGATGGCAGAAACGCAGATATTTGATTACACACATTCGAAATTGGTTGCCATTAATACGGGAACTGCCAACATTCAGACTGGGACGTTTAAGATGATCCATGTAATTGAAATAGACAAATATGATGAATTGCTGCGGCAAATTGAGGCACACATATCACAGCACATAAACAGAAGCCACATCCTATTCCCCTTGCTATCCCAGAAAATTGATTCCATCAGAAATAATATTCACAGATTACAAATAAAAAACAGACATCCACGTTCGATAAATTCAATAGGAAGTGCATGGAAATGGATTGCAGGTAATCCTGACCACGACGACTTCCAATTATTAAATGATAAAGTAAACAAAGTTTTAAAAAATACAAATGATCAAGTAATTATAAATAAATTAACTAAAGAAAAAATTAAAGAAATAACAAATGTAACAAATAATATCTTGAAAATTGTAAAAGACAGAGGAGAAGTCGATGAAGATTTATTTCTAAATTATAAATACAAACTTGATCTTATGGAAGAAGAAACTAGGAACATAGAATACGCAATAAATTGGGCAAAGGCCAATATAGCAAATACTCACATATTAGGTCATGAAGAAATTATGGAAATAGAAAAAATAATAGAAAGAAATGATATTCCCTTTATGAACGTGGATGAGGCCTTAGAATTTTCAAAAGTAAAAATAGCCAGCAACAATAATACAATATTGTACATGATGTATTTCCCATTAGCCAATAAGAAAAAATGTAATATTTTTATGCTAAAACCTGTCAAAAAGGAAAATTGGGCCATTAAGGTACCACACGAAAATATTTTGAATTGTAATGAAAACATATATGGACTAAAAACAGAATGTAAAAGTATGAACAATTTATCTATATGCGGTATTGATAATGTAATTGATTTAAGTAACACTAGCTGCATCCCAAGACTACTACGAAGCCAACAAGCTGATTGCACATCCATTAACAATCAACACATACTCTCCGTGGAACAACTATCCCCAGGCCTTATTTTTCTTAATCAATATAAAGGACCTGTGATCATTGATAATGAAACCGTCACATTAGAAGGAACGTTTATCATTAAGTTTCACAACTCAACACTTTCCATTGATGGCAGATCATACATTCATCATGAAATATCCACATTTAACCCAATACCAGCATTACTACAACCCACTAAACAAGAAAAACAGATGGAAGAGGTATTATCATTAGAGATGATAAACGAGCTTCAGTACAACAACACTCAAATAATAGATCAATTGAACAGAGATGGTAAAATAGCATCAATCATGAATTGGCGTTTAGGATCACTGGCAATAATGGTCATAGCCTACGGATTGTGGAAAAATCTAACCAGAAGCAGAAATAAATTCAATATATCTAAAAAGATTATCAAGAAAACCCAAAATGAGGATTTCACGCCTATCGAAATCCAGGAGAAAGCCTCAGAAACGATACACCAGGTCAATTACGAACCTAACCAAACGAGGACGTTTGGACTTGAAGGGGGAGGAGTTAAGTCCACGAATTATTAAAATCACAGACAAGCATTATTTACACGCGCAAACTTTATGCTGACATTAGACACCTGCTCGAATGGTGGGATTGAGAAATAACAGGAAGACACATGTCGCTGACGACATGTCTACGGATGTCGCAACGTGGGATTGCAACATGAATTTACGGTGGATGACAACAATTGCTTATACTGCAGAAAATTACCTTAAGACAAATTATTTGTATTTTAGTTAGTTCAAGTTTGTGAATTCAATAAAGAGGTTGACACCTCCAATAAAAATAATAAAAAATTTATTTTTTTTATTAAATGTAACAAAGAATTGTTTAACTTGTATTTCAGGCAGAAATTACCGCCATATTGGAGGTTGTTGAACTACTGAAGACAGTCACAGACAGTCAGGCTGCCATAAAATCCCTGGAATCCATGTTTGCTACGTCCTTGACGGTGAAAGAATGCAGCTCATCACTTAGGGTGTTGGCAGAGTATTTTGACATCAGGCTCATCTGGGTACCGGGACACAGCGACATTCCAGGCAATTGCGTAGCGGATGCGTTGGCTAGACAGGGTACTATGGCACAGGTTCTTCCGGCAAAAGAAGATGTTAGTATGCCAATCTCTACCTGCCGTTTGCAGATCAGGCAGTGGGCCGATAATATGTTCAAGGACAAGTGGACACTTACTTCAACTTGCATACAAGCTAGGGTCCTTTGGCCACAGGTGGACAAGAAGAGGACTAGGCAACTACTTAACTTGCCGAGAGGCAGGTTATCCACAATGATAGGAACACTTACGGGACATTGTCTTGTAGGAAAATACGCCCACTCTCTGTAGATGCTGCATGGAAGAGGACGAGGAAACGACGAAACACCTTCTCTTGGATTGGCCTGCTCTGACAGGACTGAGAAGAAGGATATTCGGAACAGATTTAGTTCCTGTAGGTCTTATGGCTAGAAGACTAGTCAATAGTTGCTATAGAGGAAGCTGCAGGTATCACAATCGGCTTCTTTAGCCTAACTGTGCTAGACAGCGTGCTGTCTTGCAGCCTTTTCAACCAACCAACCAACTTACTTACTTTACCTTTATTGACTATTTTACAACCTCCTGAGGTCAGACGTCTTACACATATTAATTAAACAAACAAATTAAATAAATTTCAACATATTCTTCCAACTGGCTCTATACTTTGACTTTTCCCGCCAGTTGGTGACACCAAGGATACGGAGGGATTCTTCTGCCTGGTCTTTCCAGCGGAGTCTTGGCCGTCCTCTTTTCCAGCTTCCATCGGGTACGTTATCGAAAACCTTTCGCGCTGGCTCATCTTCATTCATTCTGATAACATGGCCAATTTGATTCGCCTAGCTATAACCACGGTAGAATACGAGTATAGGCTATATAGCTCTGCGTTCCAGCGACGTCGGTACTCGCCTTTTTTCTCTTGAAATGGTGTTTTTCATCTGCTTGCGATATGATCCAAGTTTCGGAGCCATATGTCAAGACAGGTAAAATGAGAGTCTGATATAACTGGACTTTTGTCCGTCGAGAGAGGGCTTTGTTCCTAAACTGCTTGCTGAGCCCAAAATAATATCTAACATCAAGGTAGACAAATTCATCTACCACTTCAAAATTAAATCGGTTGTCAACGTTCAAATGCGGACCAAGTCGAGAGGTTTCCCTAGTCGTTAACACCATAAATTTTGTCTTGCCCTCATTAACAGCAAGACCCACCTTCGCTAATTCCTTTTCGATGCAAATTTCGCCCAATGATGTCTAGGTCGTCAGCATACGCCAGCAACATATGGCTTTTCGTGTTAATGGTCTTGTTCGTAATTACTGCAAACTTTTTCATTATTATCTCCATTAAAATGTTGTAAAGGTTGTACAATTTACACTTCTTCCACTATCCACTCCTGATCTTCAGTGGAAGAATCCGAGTGGAGTAGTACTGAAAAGTGGTCTCTCCACATTTTGAGCACACACTGCTTCTCAGTCACCAGATTCCCATTCTCGTCCTTGCAAGAGGGCAACCCATTATTAGGCCCGTTATTCAATCTTCTTACCCTCTGGAAAAACTTTAGGGATTCACCATTCATCCTGCACATTTCGGTTTTTTCACTCTCTCTCTCTGCTCCCACTGCCATTTCTTCCGCCTAAATAGTTGGTTTTCCTCCCTTCTCAGTTTCTTGTACCGCTCACTCGCAGCACGCGTTGTAACTGACTGATATGATATTGAAATACATATGATATTAATTATTATTGCGGAGTTTCGTTATTTTCCCTACAGATATGTACATATGTATGTACGAGTATTCATTCGATTTTAGAAAATATCGTTATATAAATCAGTGTAAAACACGTTTAGTGTGCAATTTACTTACGCAAACATTACCACTGCTCGCGATAAAGAAATTTGATTATAACATATCTGAATTTTTGAAATGAAACTGTCTAAAAGTAAAAGTTCATATTCATCACCCGTTTATAAAATATGTTTGACAGTTGGTCCTGGAGGACCATGTACTGACACACATACACCTACACAGTAGACATATACATAGTTTGATAGTATACGTCGAGAGTCTCGAGCGCTCTCGCGCGGGCTCTCACTCTCACACTCTCCATTTCTTCCTGTTCCCTTTTAAAAAAGTGTGTCAATAATACTGGCATCCGCCTGTTGTTTGTAGAGTTATTTTTATTGTTGTTTGTTCTTTGTTTTGCAATAAATAAATGAACGAACGAGGCTACGAAATAGTACGAGTATCAACTATACTAATATTTATTAATAAACTAAACTTAGCGAATAATAAATTATATTTTGCTTTAGTCATTGTCATATACCTTAGTTCTTAGAATTTTTAGGAAAATATTCACAAATAAAAAAAGTAGAGACGACCTGACTATACGCTTTACTGAGTAACATGGTATTGGAAGAAAATGTTCACTTCCTCAGAAAAATTGCGTTTACTCGTATACACCCTCCGAAATACATAAATACATATAAAGGCAACATAATTTTTTGCTTTTTCCAAGTGTTGAGAGAAATTTTCAAATTTTAATTTTATATTGTATTAGTCCTTTCAAAATGAAATACTTCACAGAAAAAATACTTGACTATGACTTCTTTAAGATGAACCAACAAAACTAAATTAATTACTAGTGTGAAATAAATGAAAAAGGTTTTGTTAAATATTTTAAAAAGTTTCGCTTATCGCTGGTAACTTCTACTAAGCGTCTTGGCATTGAGTTTGATCTGTTAGGATCTGTTATCTTCCACTTTTCTTCGGTTGCTACTTTTTGATCCTTGAAATTCATAAACTGGCGCCCATGGTGGTAAACTTGGGTAGGTAGATAATTAGACCAGAGGTTCTCGAAGGGATTAGGATCAGGACTAATTGCAAGCCAGTCGAGAGTTGGTATTATTTATGAAATCCAGAAACATTGGAGTTTTCTTAGACCGATGGATTGCTGCATTTTCCTGCTGGAAAATAAATTCTGGGACTCAAATTTCCCCTCTAGAATTAACTAAGATGACATCCAACAGCCGAATATAATACGTGGAGTTCATTTTTGTGGAAACGAAATATATTAGACTGGTTTCTCTATAAGTAATACCTGCCCAAGCCATAAGGGAGCCTCCGCGGATGGAGAGTTTTGGAAACATCTTTGGAACGGATGTTCTTCTTAATTTTTTCATCGGAAAATGTCACTCCTCATCCAAAAATCAGTATTATTCAGCGAATTTAAATCTGGCTAAGTCGTGTCTTAGCATGACACCAAGTTTTGCATACTTTTTTCAATATGACAGTTTCAAGTCGCGTTTCATTATTTGGAGATCATGACCCAACCCTAATCCCAAGCTCAATTCAGCAATAATTTCCTTACCGCTCAAGTTTTCTTTAAAATCAACCCTTTTAATCTCTCTTTTGGCGTGAAGTGAGACCCTAAATATTGTCTCCCACTCACACAAGAGGTGTGGCAAGGGTATAACCAATAAATAGTGGTGAACTACATCCCAAAAGCTGGACCTTAGTATATTTTTGTTATGGAATTTTTTTGCTCTATCCATTTATTGTACATTTGTGTGCACTTTTTGTACTTCTGCGTATACTTTATGTTCTTTTGTGTACACTTTTTGTACTCCAGTGGAATTTATTTTGTACTTTTGTAACGGGGTTTTCAATAAGAGTGCTACAAAAGTTTTTTTAAATAAAACAAAACCGGTTTTAGATACTAATGAAATTCTTTATTCCTGTGAAAGTACGTTCGATGCCATTATGTACGGAACTCGATTTCTTTTGCATGGCCACCACGGGCACGCTTGCAGAAGTCCAGACGCTGAACCCATTTTCGACGGTTTTCAAGCATAAATCGGCCGATACTGCTGCAATTTCACGTTCGATATTCGTACGAAGTTCATCAATCGTCGCTGGCTTGTTGGCATAGACCATAGACTTGACGTAGCTCCACAGGAAATAATCTAACGGCGTCAAATCACACGACCGAGGCGGCCAATCGACTGGGCCATTTCGTGAGATAACACGTTCACCAAACTTGGTTTCCAATAAATTGATTGTGGCATTCGCTGTGTGGCTTGAGGCGCCGTCCTGTTCGAACCACATGTCCTCCAAGTCCATATTATCCAATTGGGACCAAATATATTCGGTTATCATTGAACGGTAGCGATACGCATTCACAGTAATGTGCCGGTCTTGATCATCACGGAAGAAGTACGGCCCAATGACGCCCCCGGCCCATAAACCGCACCAAACCGTAATTTTTTCAGAATACAATGATGACTCATGGATTACGTGTGGATTGCTGTCTGACCAATAACGCATATTTTGCTTATTGACGAAGCCATTCAGCCAGAAATGAGCCTCATCGCTGATTGTTGAGGCCCCTTAAAGTTGAGGCCACTGACTCCAAATTTCGGTAGTAAATTTTAATAATTTCGACTCGTTGTTGGCTCGTATATCTTTCCATGATGAAATGGCAAACCTTGCTGAAGAGAAATGTCAAAAGAGCGGGAAAAATAAGGCGTCGTTTGCTGTCCCTTTCGATTTACTTTTGTAGCGTCTCTGTTGAAAAACCGTTTTTATATGGCAAAAAATCTTAATTTTCAAAAAGTCTAAAGTTTCGGTGTATAATTTAAGTAAGTGAATATTTACATCATACATGGGGAAAATTAATTATAGAGCAGGGATCGCATGGATGTCAAATGGTTTGTACGCCCCTTAACCGCAGTAGTTGGTGGACAGATGAAGCTATATAAGTGGATCATGGCAGCCGTCCAAGGATAAACTTAAAGAGTATAAGAAAGCAATAGCCACTGCATAAATACGATATTGGTCAAAGTTCTGTGGATCCACGGAGAGCACAAAGGACACAGCAAGACTGAACAAAATTATGGCCAAGGGGCACTCAAATCCCACCTATGTGAGGAGGGATGACGGGACATGGTCAAATAGCTCAGCTGAATCGCTAGAGATACTCCAGAAAACTGACTTCCCGGGCTGAGAGAAAACATCCAGGGAGGTGCCGACATTATCAACCCAATACTCGGATACTTATGGTATAGAGGATATAATCAGTCCAGACAGAATATCCTGGGCCATCAATAGCTTCTTACCATATACATAAATCTCCGGGCCCAGATGGTATTATACCAAAGACGCTGCAATGCGCGGAGGTCTGTATTATATTACGATCCGGCCTGACTCTTAACTTATTACTAAAGAGTTGGAGCCAGGTTTCAAAATACTACTGAAACTTTTGAATTGAAGTTTTAGACAATATAAGAATCAAAACCGTGGCGTATGCGGATGACGTGGTAATAATGGTGTCTGGTTTGTTTCCATCTGTGTTGAGCGAAATCATGAATCGGGCCCTGAAATTAACGATTGGGCCACTGGGAGTGGTCTTGGAGTGAATCCAGTGAAAACTGAGGTCATGCTTTTTACCACGAAGACCAAGATACCAAAGTTTAATCCTCTTCGGGTAAGCGGAATAGAGATTCCACTGTCAACTCACGCCAAGTACTTGGGCGTGATTCTAGGCCCTAAACTTTCCTGGAAGCGTAACATCAGACCAATACTCTCCTATGGAGAAATGGTATGGTGGCCTGTCGCAGGGAACTGTTTAAAATTACAGAATAGAAAGAGCCCAACAAAATTTTATTTATTTTACCTTGGTGTTATTAAGATTTGCGCGCTCCACTACCTACTTATGCATCTCGTTATAAGGTCAGTCGATTACAAGCAATATTTAACCGTTGTTGCTTTAAATATATTACGTTTATTTCTAAAGTCATTTGTTGATTTACTAACTGTTCTCGTATTATAAATCTAATTGTCTTTAATGATCCAATAAGGAGATTAAGATATTTTGAAGAATTTTATGTACCGCGTCTTGGTATTATTACGAATTTACTAATGTCCTTTTTGTCGCTGTTTTATTAATCGTTAATAAAACGACGTTGTTTATAAATAACGATAATGACAGTAGTGCTCTTTATTTACACACACATACCATTCCAAAATATCTCTATTTTCGAAATTGTCATTGTGTACTTATGAGCATTTCAACACAGACTGACGCGAAATGCATTGTCAATGACTATTAATATCAGTCACTCTCTCCTCATCACGTGATTCAGATGTTGTCTCGATTCGTTCCGAAAGTTCATTAGCGATTTCATCAACAGTTCGTGGTGAGATCCTACATGGTAGATTTCACCTAACAGTGACGACATAATTAACGTTAAGCGTCACTAAACTGTTATAACAATCAAATTGTCATTCACACCACAAAATGTTTGTTGGCATTCTGATAATATAGGGTTATCCATTTTGCGGTTTCAAAAGTAAACGTAAATAAAAGATATATAAAATATTTTTTTCCATGATATTTCTTTTTTATTATAAAGTTTGACATTATGTGTGAAACACTACATCATTTAAATGACCACACGCGAAGTGTTGCAAGCATTGGTTCTTTTGGGGTAATATTCGACCACTTTTTGCCACATATTGGGCGGTATCTCAGCCATAACTTGACGAATGTTGGTTTTTAAGTGCTCAAGAGTTAAAGGTTTATCTGCATAAACACGGTCTTTCGCATAGCCCCACAAAGAAAAGTCTAATGGTGTCAAATCGCATGATCTTGATATCGCCACGACGAGAAATTACGCGGCCAGGAAATGTCTCTTGCAATAAAGCCATATTCACTCGAGTTGTGTGGCATGTGGCACCGTCTTGTTGAAACCACATATTCTCCAAGTCGTATTCTTCAATAGCAGGCAAAAAAGTCGGTTATCATATGACCATAACGCTCCGAATTGACGGTGACAGTCGTTCCATCGTCGTTTTCGAAGAACTAAGGTCCAATCACACCTTCGGACCAAAGAGCGCACCAAACAGTGACTTTTTCTGGATGTAATCATAGAATAACACATACCATAGAAGGTTTTATTCGCTCAATAAATTAAACGTCATAGGTACGATGGAAAGTAAACATTGGATGGTAGAAATATGGGTTCAATAATACCAGATAGTGGCAATAGTATACAGCGATCAACATAGGCACAACAACCGAATTTCGTGTTTTTGTGGCAAACTAGTTGTGTTAAATACAATACAAATGTATACCAACGACAAAAGTCAATAAAAAAGTGCAAAATATATTTAAATTGTTCAGTTCTACACCAAAACGACAGGAAAGAGATAAGTGAACATATTTTGTAACTCCACCTGGTGTAAGATAATATTAAATTTAATTGCTCTCATTTCCACAAACCTACGATGAGAGTGTGAAATGAAACGTCAGATGAGAGAATAAGTTTATCTAGGTATGTATTAGTCTATGGATGTAATGGCCTCTCTTCAATTACTTGAGGATTCTCAGAACCCCAAATACGACAATTTTGTTTATTAACATACCCACCGAGTGAGAAATGTTCTTCATCGGTGAAGAAAAATTTGTTCGAAAAATCGCCGTTCACCGCCTGTTGTTCAAGCACCCATTCCACGTATCTACGACGTTGTGAATGGTCAGCTGGCTTCAGTTGTTGTTTGAGCTGGACTTTATATGGATGTAGGTGTAGATCCAAATGCAAAATACGTCATAATGTGCCGTAAGACAGTCCTAATTCCTGAGAACGACGAGGAATCGACACATTCGGGTCTTCGGCAACACTTTCACTTACAGCAGCGATATTTTCAGCGGAACGAGCGAAACGATGATGTACAGGCCTTACAATATCTGTAACCGCTTCAGTATCTTAAAATTTCTTCACAATTTTGCCAATTGCTTGCGTAGTTGGACGATTATGTAAACCATAATCTCCTCTTAAAGCACGATATGTGGCTGTGCCACTATAACCATTTTTGTAGTAGGTTTTAATAATTTTTATGCGTTGTGTGATAGTTAAGCGATCCATTTTCGTCAATGTCAGACTATCAACTGAAAAGGACCAAAAATTGGTTTAAAAACTTAGTTTGACAGATGTCGAATTCCAGCCCTATACTTTTGAAACCACGAAATGGATAACCCAATTTAATCGTAAACTATATAAATTTACACGAACAAATGTTTACTATTATGCGGTAGTACATATGTAAGGAATTGAATGACCAAAGGCAAAATAAATATATGCAGACGAGAATTTCATACAAACCGGTTTCCCCGTGTAAACAACTGCTTCGTTGTAGCAACGCTTTCGATTCGTCAACTTTCAATGTTACACTGTAAGAAAAACGCTTTGTTGCAGGGATGAAACATGTTCGTTAGCGGGTTTACATTGCTACAATGAAAAGCGTTGTACACCCACAGAAAAATAACCGATTTAGCCATAACCGAATTTGGATGTTGTCACAACCACATTATAAGTAGATGTCACCACATCCAAATTACAGGTTGTGACAACGTACCAGAGGTAGCTTTAACCATCGGTGGTGCAATGGTTAGTGTGCGCTGCTCTTGTACATGAAAACGTTGGTTCGATCGACCGTGACCTCGCTTAGTGAAAGAGATACTATCGATAACGTAGCCATGAAAGAGCTTCTCAAAATACCGTTCGAAACCGGTGTAAATTCCAATCCACAATCCCTTCATGGGATATAATGGGAACCATTTTTTTCAACCGAATTTCATTTGTGAGGACTAAATTCGGTCGTGACAACTTTAATTCGGTTGTAGCAACTGGAATTAGGTGGAAACAAGCTAATTTGCGGTTGCTAAACATATTTTCAAACAATTAGTGCTGCGAGTGTATAGTAGACGATTTTGTCATTGTAGTAACGAAACATGCCACGTAATATTTTTTGGCCGTTCATCGCTGCGTTGTTGGAAAAACTTAATTTTCGTTGCTGCAACAAATATTAATTTTAACTTTTGAGGCAAACCAAAGTTTAATTACTACAAAATTAAGGACCATTATTTTAATGTCCAGTTAAAGTGTCTGCTTAGTAATCGGTACTTTAATTTATCGGAACGATACACTTCCTGTTAAGGTTTTCCATTTTCTCATACTTCGGATAATTCAACAGGATGTAAGATGGCCGTCGGTAGTGCAACGATTAGTGTGCGCGGCTGTTGTGCGAGAGAACGTGGGTTCGATCCCTGCTCTGACCATCTTACACTTCTTTCGACGACGGTCACCTCGCTTAGTGAGGGCGACACTATCGAGGAATGAGCAATGAAGTAGCTTCTCAAAAAACCGTTCGGAACCGGTGTAAAACTGTAGATCAAAATCAGTGAGTGAAAACTGGAAAGCACACAGCTCGGTGATTGTGGGAAGCTCTCCAATATTCCTTCATGGGATGTAATGGGAAAATATTTATTTATTTATTTTAAAATATTTTACTCTGGCAACTCTATAGTTCTCAGCACTGTAAGATATCAGCTGTTTGCTACATTATTGTTTTTGTGCAGTGTACTTTATTCAAATTATGGCGGAAAACAATCAAAAAGACACCGTGGGAAGAACTTCTCACTAGCCGAGAAACATTTACTTTACATTTACCTGGTGAAAGAATGCGAGGCAATTTTAGAAAACCAAATAGTACTTAAATCATAACAACATGAAATCAAAACAGCTGTTGTCAATAGATGTCAGCTGTTGTCAACATATGTCAGCTGTTTGCATTTACCGTTCCGTTAAACTACTAACCGGCTATAGATCTCGTGTTAACGTTATCGACCGGATACATTTTATGTACGACATACATTAAGAAATTGCAATTCTACTAACTGATACTATATCGTTACGAAAGATAACTGGACATTGACAAAGTGTCCCTAAGAGTTATTTCGGTTAGCTCAAGGTTTTTGTCAGTATTTTATTTAGTTATAATGGTGATTTTTCAATCATCTAAAAATAACGAAACGCGGACGTTGCTTTAACGAATCAGTTGCTTATGCGATAAAAATATTTTTTATGAAATTAAGGCAAATAAATTTTTCTTCGAATCGAAAAAATAGAAGATAGAATGGACAAAAGAAGGGCTTGATGCTAATGTTTGTACATCGTTATTACATGAATGATTCTGTTTACCAGTTTTTTGATCCCATCAATGAAACATTTCTATTCTAACAATCGCAGCAATTTAACACATTTGCCATAGTGGTAAAACTTTTTCAGTTAGTGAAGTCATTTTCATTGCGGCGGAGAACCTGTACGTTACCTTGCATTGTATGAAAATATTCGTTAAGACTTCGAACAAATTCCCTTAATCTCAGTCTTATTCACGCGATGAAGCGTTCTACTTTCAGTGTATGTATGTATATCTAGGTATATATTCAACGTTTGTCCACGACCCTTGAAAGAATTGTGATGGAAATTCCAAAAATATTACACATGGAAAATTTCTAAGAAGGCGAAAATAGATAAGAAGACATTTATAAACTTGCCATTAATTGACGTCAAAGTATGCCACGAAGCACTCAGCCATCCATCCATCCATTCATCTATCCATTCCTTTTGAAGTTACATACATACATATATCCATGCAAACAAAGTCTTTGTTACGTGGTGGCCGTAGGAATTGGGCATGAGGCTAAAGGCGAAAGGATATGCTACTCTGAATGTGATTGGTTGCTATTGAAGTGTAATAAGTTTAATTGCATTTTGCTTTTGAATTCGATATGAAACATAATAATTTGTTTGTGGAAAATGGTGTATAGTTATTTGGCGATTTTTGCTGATGTTCAAATATTTGAAATTTAAATGCCATCGATTTTTATAAGCTACAGTAACGGTTTTACACTTCAGTTAGTCGCTCTAAGGATTGATATGGTTTTTTATAAGCGTGTTTTGGTTACACCGCTTGCTTTTATAATCATTTACGAATCATTTTCGCTATGGTTATATTTGTTTGAACATTTTTTACCATATTCAATCGGTTTTCTTTGCAACTAAAGCTCCGTATTTAGTTCTTGCAAAATTTTCGTAAGAAGTCTCTGATTTACCTGGGAAATATTTCATTAATAATTCATCTTTGCACTCCATTTCATTTTTAATGCATGTGTTATTACTTTTGTTTACTGAAATAATCGAAATATCAAAATTTCGGTCCCAAACAATTATCAAACAATTGTTTTCGTACGAAATGAGTTTGGCATAACAACCCTGTACTTGATTCAGCCTACGAAATTTTCGCAAAGAGCTGAGTACCAAGCAAATTAAAAGTGAGCCAAATTTTCGGTTCATGAAATATTTGTTATTTTTTATACACGTATTTCTTAAGGCAACGAAAATCTCAGAAAAACTGAATACCTGGCTTAAGTAAGAGATAATCGCTTGCTTGTAACCAAAACAGAACTAAGAAGTGTTTTAGTCGTACACTTTTAAAAATATCTAGTCTGATTTTGTCTCAGTTGGGGACTTTTCTTTTTTCGTAGTCTTTTCTTCTTTCGATAACGTCGACGGGTTCTTAGTCGACGATTTCTGAAAATGTCTGGTCAGCTTTGTAAGTTGGAGGCTGGCGAAGTTATAGTTTCCAAAATAAAATTGTTCTATTTCGATTATATTTCACCATTCTTTTTTTAAATTGTTTTCATTTGTAATAATTCAAATGCTGTTCGCTTTCAGCGGTAAATGGTGTAGCAAGTTTAAATTTTCAAAAAACTATGAAATTCTTCATGTCGACGTTCAGGTTGGGATAGGTTTGGTAGAGAACGATATGTCAAGGCTTAGATGCTTCGCCCCAGGACCTATATTTACCTATTCACCTAAGGCAGTAGGTCGACCTACTGTGCGCTCATCGTATTCCCAAAGTACATGAATGGAGCTAAAAATCTTTTGATGCAGAAAAATGTGTAACGTATAGAAGGATTTATATTAGACCCAACGTATCCTTGGTCCAAAGTTGTTTTTAAGACTTTAGAGCCATGTCTGCCGTAAATCTTTAGCGATCACAATGAAATTTTTGTGAGTGAATTTTATTTACTAAAACTTAGTTTGCGATTGAAAATGCCTTTTGGTACCTCCCATACAAGTCGACACATTTGGTACGGAATCCGATTTATTCTAGAACATTTTTATGACTTATAGATAGCTTCAACTCAGAAATTAATTAGTAATCCGGAAATGTTGACTTAAATAAAAAAAATTGGTTTCCCATTACATCCCAAGAAGGAATTGGGGAGAGCTTCTCACAACCAGTGAGCTGTGCGCTTCTAGTTTTATACTCACTGATTGGGAACTACAGTTCTACATCGGTTACGAACGGTATTTTGAGAAGCTTTTTTTTCATGTCACCATGCCAACCATTGCAACACCGACGGCCACAAAAATTGACTGACTTAACTGCAGAGAGAGAGAGAGTAGGGAGAATTAACTTTAGAATATTGACGATCTTGCCACTTCTATTCTGTTACTTTCCATATAAGTGCTGGGTGCTGCCGATCTTAATCATTGTTGGCATTCGAGTGAAGAAAAATGTTGACTGTGTACTTGTACATCGTTTTTGTTTGTGACAAGAATGATAATTACACCAAAAACGATGTACAAGTAGACAGTCAAAATTTCTCTTCACTCAAATGCCAACAAACAAAATGAGTGAAGGTCTAACCATTCTCTGCTCTCTCTCTCTCTCTCTTACTATCTTCGTTGAATATTTCAATACACAAGCAGTTTTATGATGATGTTACAGTGTCTAACTATAGAAATTCCAACCAAATTTAAATAAAATTACACAAAGTATGTAAAAAGTATAAAATAATCAAGTTATGACGCGAGAGAGAAATGCGTTTGAGTGAATTGCTACAACTTTTTGGTCCTCATTTACCAGGGTTCCCAAATTGCGCACAGCTTCTGGTCATATACATGGTCAAAAAAAACCAGTGAAGCACCCCGTTTCTCTGCTCTCTGTGTTACTCTCTTCGTTGAATATTTCAATACACGCGTAGTTTTCTGAAATGTTACAGTATCTAACTATAGACATTCCAACCATATTTAAATAAAATTAAAATGCGTTTGAGTGAATCGCGTCGACTTTTTTGTTCCCTTCTACGAGGGCTGCCAAATTTCGCCGATTTTTTCTTCAATACTTGTACAACCTCTTCGGAAAAGCACTAAGAGGCATGTTGGAAAACCAAGCTCCGACATAGCTTCGTTCAGTTTTCCCCGTATCGCGGTATCGAAGGCAGCCTTTTAAATTACAAAGAGGTGGTAGAAGTCAATTTTTTTCGTTGGTTTTCTCCATTACTTGTCGTAATGTGAATAAATGGTCGATAGTTGACTTTCCAGTCCTAAATCCACACTAATAAGGTCCGATGAGGTCTGCAACATACGGTTTTAGTCTTTCGCTGTGGATAAAAGATTTAATTCACGATAGTTGGTACATATTCTCGGGTCGCCTTTTTTGAAAGCAGGACTCGGTGTGCTAAGACTCTAGTCGTCGGTCATGCATTCATTTAGTCAGATTTTGCATATGAGCTGATGCATGCATCTTTACAATTCGTAGTCGCCAGCCTTAAACAGCGCAGTCGGTAGTCCATCAGTATCGGCCGCTTTGTTGTTCATAAGGCGGGAAATTTCAGTTGTAACTTCACTTCAGCTAGATGGGGGGTGTTCAGTCGACGCCACCGTCCTGTATGTGCTCCACACCCTCATCTATATTGAGGTCTCCTGGGACAAGTAAAACAGAGAAGTCATCTCACCATATTTCCAACGTACTCTGCACATTTGTAAAACGATTCTCGTCCTCATCTCTACAAAAGAGTGGCCCTTATCTATTTCCGTTAGTTTGGCTTTGTACTTTTCGGTAGAATTTTCGAGCGTCATTCTTCCTTTTGTAAGATTCAATTTGTTCACTCTCGCGCTGTCTGCACAACCATTTTTTCTTCTTAAACAAATGTTGCCATACATGCAGCGCTCTTTCCTCTCTTGCAATGTGACGCTCATCATTGTACCATGGTTTGTCTTTAAGAGGTTTTTCATAATCAAGTACGGTCTCTGCAGCAGTTTTCATAGAGTGGGAGTGCGCTTCAGGATCATGAGGAGGGGGTGCGTTCTTCGCCAGTATCGGAGTGAGCTTCTCTGAATAGAATGTTTCTATCTCTGGTAATTGCAGCTTTGCGATGCCCAGCTTTCTATATGTCTGGTTTCGTACGACCTTGGCTCTGATTATCCTACTATATTAGCTCCTCGAATTGCACCAGATGTCGCAGTCTTTTGCCAACTACAAATCCGACCAGATGTCGCAAATAAGCAACCAAATTCATGTTATCCTCATGGCAGCTGTAGTATATGTCACAGTTCTTCTTCCTTGTACAGCTATGACCTGCCCATGGCATCTCCTGGAAAGCAGTAATGTCAGCCTTATAATTCATGAGAACATCTGCCGGTTGGATAGTGCCACCGGATCTGTATAGTGTTCTAACATTCCTAGTGCATATCCGCAAATCGTGTAATGAAAGAACCCAATGTGCCATATGAATCCGTTACGATTCGTTTCTGCGGACATTTTGTCCAAAACGGAAGTCCGTTTCGGAGTCATAACGAATTCGTTTTTGTATGAAATTCCTCTCGAAACCGCGAATCGTTTTTTATACTTTTTCGGATCCGTTACGAAATCGTAACGTATTCATATGGCACATTGGGTTCTTTCATTACACGATTTGCTGATATACACTTGGAATGTTAGAACACTATACAGATCCGGTGCCACTATCCAACCGGCAGATGTCCTCATGAATTATAAGGCTGACATTACTGCTTTCCAGGAGATGCCATGGGCATCCGTTTCGGATTCGTTGTTTGGAAATAAAATTAATTCGCTACGGATCTGGAAAATCGCAATTTCACTGTTTCCCTTTTTATGTTTTTACGGACTCGTAACGGGTTCGAGACGGATCCGCCAAATCGCAATTTCACTGATTCGCTTTTTATATTTTTACGGACTCGTAACGAGTTCGAAACGGATCCGCCAAATCGTAATTTCACTGATTTGCTTTTTATGTTTTTACGGACCCGTAACGAGTTCGAGACGGATCCGCCAAATCACAATTTCACTGATTCGCTTTTTTTATGTTTTTACGAACTCGTAACGGGTTCGAAACGAATTCGAGAATTCACATTTCGCTTTTTTTATGGATTTACGGACTCGTAACGAGTTCGAAACGGATCCGCATCCATTTTTGTGCACATTGTGAATAAGCGATAGCTGACTGAAAGTAAACCTTGTTTTAAATACATTTAAATTATATTTATGGACGTTTGATTGACGACAATGCATTTTAAATTACGTTCGATTAATTATAATGTCTTCTAAATTATGTTTGATGCTTGTTTTGTCGTCTAAAATTCGAACTTTATGAGAACTCCAACTACTTCAGTGACTTTCAAAGGTTTCCATTAATAAAAAAAATTACAGCAGACAGTTGTCCGAGGCCTTCGGCCACGGACTGTACCTGCAGGCTGTGTCAGAGACAAGGCCATTAAGTTTAACGTAGAATACGCCATCCGATAAGACAGAAAACATATATAACAATAAATGATAAATAATATAAGCAAATGAATTTATTGTTATATATGTTTTCTGTCTTATCGGATGGCGTATTCTACGTTAAACTTAATGGCCGTGTCTCTGACACAGCCTGCAGGGACAGTCCGTGGCCGAAGGCCTCGGACAACTGTCTGCTGTTATTTTTATATTTACCAACGGCATTTGATTCAAGTCCGTTTAAAAAAAAAATATTATGTTAAATTTTTTTAAACTTAATTTAATTTATGTATTTTAATTAATATTTTTATTGAAATAAGTTCTGCGAATGTTGAGAGGGCCGCCCTAATATTAAAAAAGGTTTACCTTATCGAGTCTTCGCATTAGCATTCGAGCGTTGTGTGAAAGCTTTACGCTTTACAATTCAAAATTAATGTTACAACAGCTTTATTGAAGCTTTCGCAAAAAAGCTTTATTACGTTAGCTTACTGTTTGTTTCACTTTTTACTAGATACATGTTGCCAAGCAACATTAGCTTGCTGTTCGTTTCACTTTTTACTAGATACATGTTCCTAAGCAATGTTGAGCAACCAAAAACACTCAACCAAACACCACACATATGTTTGAGTGTATGTGTTTAAACAATTTTCATTTGAGAAATTAAAATACTAGAAATATATCAACCAATATGAAATGTATATCAAACGAAAGATAACATCTTCATTTACCTACAAAAAAAATTTAAAAAACATTCATCTAGGCGTTTCCTCAAATTCAATGATATAAAGATTACAACAATAAAAACCTGACATGACTCCTCATACCGTAAGGTAAGACGTATTCTACGTCAAAAAATTATAAAATACTTCAAAACAGAATTGCCAGCAGCAAACAAATTCAAAATATGGTATCAAAAACATTCTCATATTTCATTACTATTGGCATCCGATTCCACAACCTGCATTTGCATTACCTGAGCAAATGGAAATATAAAATTTTATAATTGTCATTATGAACAATGGTAATTCTTTTCCATTTGCATTAGATAAAGTAATGCAAATTAAAATCCAATGCAAATTGAAAAATCCCAACACTGGTTTTTATATTGTCGGGTAATCTAAAATTAATGACATATTACGCAAGTTAGAATAGAATATAAGTATATATATGAAATAAAACGAATCCTGGTACTTATGTTCCCTGACTCTTTCAAATTGTTGGCGAATGTTTCGAACTTTTCGATTTAGTGGAACCAAAGTTCAATAAAATACGAGTGAATGGGTCTCGCTCAAGGAACAGGGCATAAGCCATGTCTCATGTTCCGCGATAGCTTTAACCTCTGCTTCAAAAACAATATTGTGGCAAGCAAATCGAAAGTGCTACTTAATATTTAGGTCTCCGATAAAGTGTTCTATTCCTGTTTTCCAAGAATCGTTAGAATATCACGGGGTCTTTGCCCATTGTTGATTTGGGAATCATCAGCCCACTACCCTCTCTCTCTCTCTATAAGGTAATTGCGTGGCAATGAGTAGTAGTAGTTCTCTGTTTTGATGGTGAGAAGTTCACCAGCTTTACCACTACATGCTCGTTAAAGTATCTGGCATACTCTCGGGCCCATTTCTTTAGTGTTGTGTCGTTCACGAACGAATTAGTTCAATTGAACGACTCTCTGAACTAGATGAACTAGTTCACATTGTTCCACTCTTTTGTTTCATTAGTTCACTTGTTCCAGGAGTTTTTTTGTATTTCAGTTGTGCAGTTCTCTGTGTCTTTTTCTCGATCATGCTCTCTTTGTCTCAATCAATTTGCACAGTGGTACCTAATATTGCAATTTTTGTGGAATGGATATTTAACCGGACTCTACACAAAAACTACAGTGCTAATCGCCACTATTATTCCAAAATATTATCTCCACGTGGGTTTATATCAACCAATGCCTTCAACAAGGCGATTTAGTATTAAAAATATCACAGTATCCATAACGCTTTAGAAATCTGCAAAAATCAGCCCATTTTCGCGATTGCACGCTCCAATTACACTAAAACTACAAGTTGAACTGAAGCGAGTTCCTTAGTTCACAGCTCTTATAAACTGTTAACCTGAAATAATACCATGAACTAGTGAACTAAAGGAATGAACTAGTTCATTCTGTTGAGCTGAACTAAAAAGAGTGCCCTCTTGATTGAACTAAAATTCCCAATTCTATATTTCTTACAGGTTTACCCAACCCATCTTCATTTCCGACCAGCACGCCAACTCTATTGACTTACTAAATACAAAATGAAGTGATTTAATTAAAATATAACGACATTCATTCTTGTATTCATATAAATAACTACGTACAGTGACGAGCAAAATTGTAACAGGGTTGACACAGTTTGGAAATAAATTTGTACATTTTAATATTTGAGTAAAAAAAAAAAAAATATTAACTAAATCAATTTAATGTTCTCTGGTGAATAAAAACAAAACAATTTTAATTCTATGTTGAAATATACAAAGCGAACAGCAAATATTATGGAGTTATACAAATTTGCAATTTTGCACTCTGGTTTAATGTTAATTTATTTGTTTTATTATACAATATTTTGTCCAGTAGCCTTTGGCTTTTTTAAGAGCTTGTATACGGAGAGGCATGCTGTTGCAAAATTTTATCGTCAATTTTGCTGGAATCGCATCCCAAGTTTCTTTTACTCACACCACAGAGAAAATTTGACTCATCTGACGTTTCCTTTCACACTCTTCGTGGTGGAGTTACAATAACTTTTCACTTAAATTTGTATGTCGTTTTGGTTGAGAACTGTGAAATTTAAACGTATTTTGGACTTTTTTTTTATTATCTTTTATTGTTCGTATATATTTGTGTTGTATTTAACACAATAATTTGAATACACGAAATGCCGCGGTTATTTTCTTGTTGGTTGGTTTGAATCATTGCCTCTATCTGGTATTATTAAGCAATTCTTTCCAACATCCAATGTTCATATCACACCAAGCCAAATGTCAGAAATTTGCTGACCTATATATTTTCTCTAGACATGTATTTCCTCTATTCATATTACACTCTTTTAAACATATGTTTATGTGACCTGGGCTACAGAAAGGTACCTATGGTCGGAAAAATCAAATATGATGTACAGGTAGAGAAGAAAAAAACCGCGCAATATTTGGCAACCCTTGTGGAAGAGAATCAAAAAGTCGACGCGATTCACAGAAACGCTTTTGTCTCTCGCGTAATAACTTGATTATTTCATACTTTTTTCATACTTTCTGTATTTTATTTAAACGTGGTTGGAATTTCTATGGTTAGATACTGTAACATCATCAGAAAACTGCTCGTGTGTTGAAATATTCAACGAAGAGAGAGAGAGCAGAGAAACGAGGCGCTTCACTCGTTTTTTTGTTGTTTTCTACGTTGTTTTCAAATTGCGCAGTTTTGTCTTCTCTACCTGTACATCCTCTTTTGAAAAATTGATTTTGTTTTTTAAACCAATTTTATAGGAAATTTAACGCTCTTTTCAATGAAACAAACCGCAGACTCCTAACTTAATTTATTTTGCTTCAAATTACACTTGAAGTTTGAAAGAAATTTTGGCGCTCAAAAATTAAGGGTGGTTTTCTATAAGTCGTGAATCAGTCACTTCGCATTACTTTTGGCGTTTTGGTAGTTTATAAAACGTTACAGCTGTTCAGTGACTACCTGCGTTGAGTTACGTTATTTAATGGGTAGTTAATAAAACGCAGCGCAACGTTTTTGATCACTTCAGCTGTCAAATTGAACACGGCATGGTTCTTCGCGTTGGTTGAAGAAATTACAAATTTAAAGAAAAATGTCGATCGAGGATAGGCAGATGGAAGTATTTTGCATTTCATGGCTTATAAATAGTTGCGAATTTTGGCTTAAATGCATTCGACGAACAGAGCTCAAACTAGTAATTCAAAACTATAATGTTTACGCACTGAAATTCTTATTTACAATAATAAAATTAGAAATGGAACGTTCAAATAAATAATCAAATAACTATTAGAATTATATTTAAAAATTATAGACATCAGTTGATGTTGACAATAATAACCAAAAGAACCAATACATACCGCCAAATGGCACGTGTTTTTGGAAATACAACTAATTTAATATAGATGGGGAAATGTATTGGACAAAATAACAGGTTTTTACACATTTTATGTTAATATTGTTGGTATTTCCAGTAGTATAAATAATAGTAATCTTAAAATCTGTTGATCTACTGAAATAGAGCTAAATTTTTTAATCTTTTTCATTCTGAGCATTTCACTCAAGATAATTTTTCCTGATCTATAATTGTTTATTTTAGTTTGGCAATTCTGTAAACCGCATATGTCAGTGACAGCTTTCGTAAACAAACGCAAGCGCGAAGTGATATATAAACTACAATTTTTTGACTTTGGCGTTCGCGTTGGCTTCTGCGTTTACATGCTCTTTCGGGACTTTTAGAATACTATCCTAAGTTTGTAGAGGAATTTCACTCGAATAAACTACGAAACTATTTCTTGTAAAAGCAAAACTGTACATAGGGGAAGTTTGCTGAGAGGTAGAGAGCCAAGGGCAACAAAAAAAGCAAGAGATGGAAGCGGAAACACGAATGCGACTCGTAATCTTTAACAGCTGTTTTCTCGAAAAGTTGTTTTCTGACCATAGGTACCTTTCCATAGACCAGGTCACTTATATAAAGGGTTTTTCAACAGAGACGCTAGAAAAGTAAATCGATAGGGACGCAAACGACGCCATATTTTTTTCCCGCTCTTTTGACATTTCTCTTCAGTAAGGTTTGCCATTTCATCATGGAAAGATATACGAGCCAACAACGAGTCGAAATTATTAAAATTTACTACCGAAATTTGGAGTCAGTGGCCTCAACTTTAAGAGCGCTACGTCCAATTTATGGTCTTCAGCGATGAGGCTCATTTCTGGCTGAATGGCTTCGTCAATAAGCAAAATATGCGTTATTGGTCAGACAGCAATCTACACGTAATCCATTTGTCATCAACGCATCCCGAAAAAATTACGGTTTGGTGCGGTTTATGGGCCGGCGGCGTCATTGTGCCGTACTTCTTCCGTGATGATCAAGACCGGCACATTACTGTGAATGCGAATCGCTACAGTTCAATGATAACCGAATATTTTTGGCCCCAATTGGATAATATGGACTTGGAGGACATGTGGTTCCAACTGGACGGCACCACAAGCCATACAGCGAATGCCACAATAAATTTATTTTAGACCAAGTTTGGTGAACGTGTTATCTCACGAAATGGCCCAGTCGATTGGCCGCCTCGGTCGTGCGATTTGACGCCGTTAGATTATTTCCTGTGGGGCTACGTCAAGTCTATGGTCTATGCCAACAAGCCAGCGACGATTGATGAACTTCGTACGAATATCGAACGTGAAATTGCAGCAGTATCGGGCGATTTATGCTTGAAAACCGTCGAAAATTGGGTTCAGCGTCTGGACTTCTGCAAGCGTGCCCGTGGTGGCCATGCAAAAGAAATTGAGTTCCATACATAATGACATCGAACGTACTTTACAGGACTAAAGAATTTCATTGGTATCTAAAACCGGTTTTGTTTTATTTAAAAACTTTTGTAGCGCTCTTTACATATAATTGTATAATTGTTGTATTTTTAAGTGTTCATTATGAAAAAATATTTTCGTTCTAATCTTAGAAACTTTTAAACTTCCCTTATAACTAGGAAACCTGTTAAAATTTTGGTCGTCACTGTATATACACTTATACATGCAATACACATGTACGAGGAGTATGATGAATATTCATCTTATTATGGAAATACATCCGTTTGTATCCAACGCTCTTAGTTATTTTAATTAACTTACTCATTCAATAGACATACTTATGCGATATTAATGTGATACGTATAACTCTTACAGTAGACTTCAAAAACATCATGTAGTTTATGACATTAAAACATAATATTAATATTAATTAAATAATTTATATATTTAGATTAAGTATATGATATATAGTACATACACGAGTACAAATACATATGTATCTGCAAGTAACAAAAAAAAAAAAACAAAAACAGAACAAAAAGAAAAAAGGAATTGGGCTATACTTTGTCCCTCGGTATGCGTCGTGTCGCTCTATATCATTCATTGTGTTAAGGGAAATGCAAAAATCTGTTTCATGAAGAGATGGAAAAAGCAATCTATTAACAATAAACATTGAGGATGATAATATCGCTGATAGATATTTTACATATGTATGTATGTATATACATATGTATATGTGTATGGGTAGTTGTGTATACATGGGAATGGTTAAGCTGTCATGTTACGAAAACGCGTAGGCGTAATGCAAAGAATGGTTGCTTTAATTGGCCCATTATTTTAATATTTTTTTGATAAATTTAAATGTTATTCACTTTCAATTAACTAGTTGTTTTTTTTTACAGTATTTTAAATTCTAATTTGTGTTTTTAACATAAAAACACTAAACTCGTATCTTAAAAATGTATGAATATCGCCAAATCGTAGATATTATGCGATTTCATAATGAGACTGTTTGATTATTGCCAACCCAGCACTATTTTCATGTTTTCTAAAATTTTAAAATTGAAATAACGACCAAAAATTGGATTTTTTTTAAATGTGCTTAAAATGATTTCAAAAAATCAGTTTACCAAATTTGTAAACAAACTAATATAGTGATGCAAGATGTACGGTTGGATATGGAATCAACGATATGTTATGTACAGGGGTGGTCATACAATTAGAAACGATGTATTCAAAGTTTCTTTGTTCATTATTTTCTACGTGTATTTTCATTGCCAATACGAGTATAACGGTGGCGGGAGGCAAACCCAGCACACCGGGGTTTGCATTTTACCTACTCCCAGGATGATTATGTTTCAGCCGCCCATTATGGATCAGACGCTGACCAGAATGCAGTGTGTCGAAACTGGATTTTGGTTTCTTCAATTTTGATCCGCCGTTGGCCAGGGGTGTCGATTACAAAGCTGCTTTCGATAGCCCCATACGGGGAAAACTGTACGAAGCTATGTCTGAACTGGGTATTCCGGCAAAACTGATCCGTCTCTGTAGAATGACGCTGACCAACACCAAATCAGCAGTGAAAGTGGGGAAAGACCTCATTGAACCATTCTGTACCAAGCGAGGTCTTAGACAAGGCGACACACTTTCGTGCAATCTCTTCAACATATTAATGGAGATAATAATGAGAAAGGCTGCAGTAAATACGAACACGACCATTAACACGAAAAGCCATATGTTGCTGGCGTATGCTGACGACATAGACATCATTCGGCGAAATTTGCGAGAGGTTATTGCAGTATTTTTAAGAATCGAAAAGGAATCAGTGAAGGTGGGTCTGGCTGTTACTGAGGGCAAGACAAAATTGATGGTGTCAACGACTAGAGAAACCCCTCGACTTGGTCCGCACTTGAACGTTGACAACCGGTTTAATTTTGAAGTGGTAGATGAATTTATCTACCTTGGATCCGCCGTGAACAAGTACAACAACGTTAGCCTGGAGATAGATAGGACAATTGTACTTGAAAATATATGCTATTTTGGGCTCAGCAAGCAGTTTAGGAACAAAGCCCACTCTCGACGGACAAAAATCCAGCTATATCAGACTGTCATTTTACCTGTCTTGACATATGGCTCCGAAACTTGGGTCATATTGCAAGCGGATGAAAAACACCTGGGAGTTTTCGAGAGAAAAATTCTTCGTAAAATATATGGTCCTGTTAGAGAAAACGGCGAGTACCGATGTCGCTGGAACGCAGAGCTATATAGTCTATATTCTAACGTGGAAGGCGAATCAAATTAAGCCAATTGCGTTGGCTAGGCCATGTTATCAGAATGAATGAAGATCAGCCAGCGCGAAAGGTTTTCGATAACGTACCCGATGGAAGCAGGAAAAGAGGACGACCAAGACTCCGCTGGAAAGACCAGGCAGAAGAATCCCTCCGTATCCTTGGTGTTACCAACTGGCGAGAAAAGGCGAAGGATAGAGCCAGTTGGAAGAATATGTTGAAATTTGTTTAATTAATATGTGTAAGACGCCAAACCTCATGAGGTTGTAAAATAGTCAATAAAAGTAAAGTATTCAAAGTTACATTTCTTTTCATAACTTTCTTATAAAGTGTCTCTTTTTTTGGCAACTCAAATTATATTCTCACTCTAGTTCATTATATTGTTGGATGTCTAAATATCAACAATAACTTCTGAGAATTTCTCACAATTGCGAAAACTGTAGTGGTGGACACGTCTTTCTGAGGGTGGACAGATAATTGGAAACGCATTCGTAAACAGTGGACAGTTTTTTATGTTAAAACCAACATTTTACTAATTAGCAATTCAATTCAGTACAAATATGTGGCAAAAAATGTCATGCACTCCAGCACTTACTTACTTACTTATCCGGTCTCGGACAACCCCGGGGGGTCAGGGACCTTACAAAACGAAGATAACATATTTCGCCAACCAGTTCGATCTTTTGCTTTATCTCTCCAGTTGGCAATACCAAGTGTACGCAGGGATTCGTCAACCTGATCCCTCCAGCGGAGTCTTGGTCTTCCTATTTTTCGTCTTCCTTCGAGTTCGGTTTCGAAAAGCCTTCGCGCTGGTTCATCTTCATCCATTCTACTGACATGGCCTAGCCAGCGCAATCGCGTTATCTTGATCCGCTTAACTATGTCAATGTCAGGATAAAGCTCATACAGCTCATGGTTCATGCGTCGCCGATACTCGCCGTTGTGCACTATAGGGCCATAAATTTTTCGGAGTATTTTTCTCTCGAAGACTCCTACAGATGTTTCGTCTGCTTGCGATAGGACCCAGGATTCTGCGCCATAAAGCAAGACAGGTTGAATGAGAGTCTGGTACAGCTGGACTTTTGTTACTCGAGAGAGGGCTTTATCTCTAAAGTGCTTGCTTAGCCCAAAATAACATCTATTCGCAAGCACAATTCTCCGTTTGATCTCAAGGCTGACGTTGTTGTTTTTGTTCACGGCAGATCCGAGGTATATAAATTCGTCCACTACCTCGAAGTTATAACGGTTATCAACGTTCACGCTTTGGTCTAATCGCGTGGAGGCCCTGTTCGTTGAAACCATTAATTTTGTCTTGTCCTCATTCACCGTCAGACCCACTTTTGCTGACTCCTTCTCAATTCTCGAAAAAACCGCAGTAACTTCTCTAATTGTGCGCCCAATGATATCTATATCATCAGCATACGCGAGCAGCATGTGACTTTTGCTGCTGATGGTTTTATTCATATTGACTGCAGCTTTTCTCATAATGATCTCCATTAAGATGTTAAAGAGATCGCACGATAGGGTGTCGCCTTGCCTGAGGCCTCGCTTAGTTTCGAAAGGTTCGGTAAGATCCTTACCAACTTTCACTGCGGATTTGGTGTTCGTCAAGGTCATCCTGCAAAGGCGTATGAGTTTTGCAGGAATACCAAGCTCAGACATTGCTTCATAGAGTTTCTCCCGTATCGGACTATCGAAGGCTGCTTTATAATCGATAAATAGATGATAGGTGTCGATTTGTTTTTCGTGTGTCTTCTCCAGGATTTGGCGTAGCGTGAAAATCTGGTCAGTTGTCGATTTTCCAGGCCTAAAGCCACACTGGTATGGTCCAATCAGGTCAGCGATAATTGGTTTTAGTCTTTCGCACATTATACTTGATAGAACCTTATATGCTATGGATAAAAGGCTTATTCCACGGTAGTTGGCACAAATACTCGGGTCACCTTTTTTAAATATGGGACATAGTACACTGAGACTCCAATCGCCGGGCATGCATTCATCTAACCAAATTTTGCTAATGAGCTGATGCATGCACCTTATCAGCTCATCGCCGCCAGCCTTAAACAGCTCCGCCGGTAATCCATCGGCTCCTGCGGCTTTGTTGTTCTTAAGCCGGGCAATAGCTGTTCTGACCTCGTCTTGGTTAGGAGGGGGGCAATCGACGTCGTCGTCCATATTGTGATCGATTGTCCCATCGTCATCGGATATCTCAGGTACTAGTAGCGCGGAGAAATGCTCTCTCCATATTCCCAACATGCTCTGCACATCTGCGACGAGATTTCCGTCTTTGTCTTTACAGAAGGGGGGCCCTGAACCATGTCCATTAGTTCCGTTTTTAACTTTTTGGTAGAATTTTCGGGCTTCGTTCTTCCTTCTGTATGTCTCAATTTTCTCACTCTCGCGTTTTCTCCACTGCCGTTTCTTACGCCTAAAGAGACGGTTTACCTCCTTTCTCTTCTCCCTATACCGCTCAGTTGCAGCTCGCGTTGCAATTGACTGAAGCATTACCATACGTGCAGCGTTCTTTTCGTCATTTGCTATGCGACACTCTTCATCGTACCACGGTTTGTTGCGAAGCGGTTTTTCGAAACCAAGTACGGTTGTTGCGGCAGTTTTTATAGAGTCGGAAATGGGTTTCCACTGCGCATCAGGATCGTCATCGGGAGGGGGTGGGTTCTGTGCCAAAAGTTGCGAGAGCTTCCTTGAGTAGGCTGTGGCTACCTCTGGTAATTGCAGCTTTCCGATGTCCAGCTTCCTCTGCGTCTGGTTTCGTACGATTTTCGCTCTACTTAATCTTGTGCGAACCTTTGCTGCTACCAGGTAGTGATCAGAATCGATGTTAGCTCCTCTGATCACTCGTACGTCCATTACACTGGATGAGTGCCTTCCATCAATTACCACGTGATCAATTTGGTTCCTAGTTCTTTGATCAGGGGATACCCAAGTAGCCTTGTGGATGTCTTTATGCTGGAATCTTGTGCCACTGATGACCATGTTTTTTGCCGCGGCAAAGTCAATCAGTCTCATACCGTTGTCGGAACTGTCAGCATGAAGACTGAAATTGCCAATAGTTGGATTAAACACATTCTCCCTTCCTACTTTGGCATTAAAATCTCCTAGTACAATCTTAATGTCATGGCCAGGGCAGCGGTCATACGTTTCCTCTAGGAGCTCATAGAATATGTCTTTGGCATCATCATCTTTCTCTTCTGTCGGGGCATGCACACAAATTAGGGAAATATAAAAATATTTCGCTTTTATGCGGATTGTGGCTATTCGTTCACTCACAGGATTGAACCTAGAGACTAGATGTCGCAGTCTTTTGCCAACTACAAATCCACAACCAAATTCATGTTTTTTTTCATGGCAACTGTAGTATATATCGCAGTTTCTTTTTCTTGTGCAGCCATGTCCTGTCCATCGCATTTCCTGGATAGCGGTAATGTCAGCCTTATAACTTTCGAGGACATCTGCCAGTTGGATACTTGCACCGGATCTATATAGAGTTCTTACATTCCAAGTGCATATCCGTAAATCGTGGTCCTTATAACGTTTGCGGGGGTCGTCAACAAATAGGGGTTGTTTATGTTTTCCGTTTCGTTTTTGTATTTTCACTGCCATTATGAACGGTGGCGGGAGGCAAACCCAGCCCACCGGGTTTTTGCATTTTACCTACTGCCAGGATATTTGATTGCAGCCGCCCATTATGGATCAGACGCTGACCAGGATGCGATATGTTGAACCTGGATTTTCTTCTTTTAGTTTCTATCCGCCGTTGGCCCGTATGTTTGGCTCATCCGCCTTCTAAGGACAAAAGAATATGCCCGATTGTTTGATGAGCTTCAGTGACATCAGTCACCTACTATACCTGATTTGATGCTCATTTGTTTCGCCTTCTCACTCTAGCTAGCTAACGGAGGTTTCCGAAAAGCCATTGCCCAGGACATACTGCGTGGAAGTAGTGAGCTGCTTGGACTGCCCAATGAAGGAATCATTTCTGGCCACTCCCAAGTGAATGGCAATCAGAAACTTTCCACCTCCACGGACAGTCCCATGTCCAGCACTACGCGAATTAATTGTACGGCTGCTAACAAAAAAAATCAATTTCAGCCATTTTTTTTTGGTGTTCAAAAAAAATTATTTTTGGGGCAATAGATTATTTCAAAATACGAGAAGTTTTAGGACCTCTAAAAGAAGTCATATGCAAAGAAACCCCACGCCATATAGAGTTATTTGTAGGGTCAGTAAAGACAATCCGTTTTTGACTTGAAGCGAAATTAATGCTATTGCAACTCACCAAATCTCGCAGAATATCGAGAACCATTTTATTTAGAAACATTAGACGTACACTGTATCACAAAAATAAATCCTTGCAGTTGTTAAATTATATACGATAAAGTTATAAATTAAAGATTTTAATATCACAAAAGTTAGTATGCATTGGTTATAACATTTTGATTATCAATAAAAAGTTCTGAGTGTCTTTTATAATATTTTTTTGGATTTAGTGTTTAGTATGATAGCCTTTTTTTTTTAATAACTTCTTGGAGACGTGATTGCATTGCATTGTTGCGTCTCAATTTGTGACCATTTTTCCCTGATAACCTTTTTGAGATCATCTTTTTATCTCATATGTGCTCACGTTTTATCTCACATTTCCGTATTTAGCGACCAAAATTATCCCATATGTGCTCTATTGGATTTATATGAGGCGACGGAGGAGGAGTTTTAAGCTGCCTCGTGTGGTATACTAGCCGTTCCTTGACAGTGCGAGCCGAATGCATCGGATCATTGTCCTGTTGGAATACGAATAAATATTCTAGTCCTAATTGTTTCGCGCTTTATTTCAAATTACTTTTTAGGATATTGAGGTACAAGTATTTATCCATAATTCCGTCAATGACCGGAAGCCGATATGCAACCCCAAAGTAAGACGGACCCTCCACCGTGTTTTACACTACCTTTCATGTTATTTGGTTCCAGTTTGGAATTTGGTTTTCTACACACTCTATCACGTTCATCCGAAACGTGAATATTTATTTTGGTCTCATAAAAAAATATTACAATGTTCCAAAAGGATTTTGGTTGGTTAATATGCTCCTTTGCAAAATGCATTCTCTTCCGTCGATTTACTTGGATAATGAATGGGTTTTTTCTAATGCTTCGGACGTGTTATCCAGCACACTGCTCATTGTTTCTGAATTACAGAATTTTCCGACTTCGTTTTCAACTTCCGCTTGTATCTTTGGTGCACTTTTCTTTGGGTCTGCTTTCACTTTTCTCACAATTATCCTTTCTCCTTGGTTATAAAACACTTTAGGACGGCCCGATCGTGGGTTATTTTCCGTGGAACCTTCGGAATTAAATTTTTCTATTATTTTTTGTACGGTTCCACTACTTATGTCTAACAATTTGGCAATTGTTCTTTGAGAGTTTTTTGTTTGTACAGTTTTATTATAACATCCTTTAAATCTTTGGATAATTTGGATAATTTTGGTGCCATTGTACTACAATTTGCTTTAATTCACAACGGCTAAATTTTATACTCCTATTTAGTTCTTGGAATTTGTTTCAATCCATAAAAAGCACAACCTCTCTTCCTTAAATTCAAGTAACGCACTGATATTTTCTTATTGCATACTTTCTTTTGTGACCAGAATATTCATACTTTCTAAGAAAAAAAACAATAAAAATAACCGGGATCGAAGTAAACAGTTATAATTTTTGTTTTTGTGAAGAATATAGTAACACGCGGAAACATGAAATCAAGAAAAAGGGATAAGATAAAGTTAGAGTTGAAAAAATTCGGATATTAGTGCCACGAGTAAAGTGCACACTTACTTTTGTGATACAGTGTATATTACTAGAAGCTGGTCTGCATGGAAGCATTGCACGGAAAAAGTCGCACGTCTTAAGCAAAAATATTGTACCACGTTTGAAATTTGCAAAGGAGCACCTGCAAAAACCGATTAATTAAAAAAAAAAACAAATACCCTGGAGCGACGAAAAGCTTACCTAAGATGGTCACTAAACAAATCTTTAGATCCTAGATACACCATAAAGACCACTAAACACGGAGGATGAATTGCAATTGTATGGGGTGAATTTTGTTTGTATGGCCTTGGTTCTATACACAGCATAGATGGTCGAATAGACTAACACCAATATAAAAATATTCTGGAAAATGCAACTGAACCATTTTCGTTAGGAAATATGTCAGTTACATACATTTTCCACCAGGATAACGATCCTAAGCATACTTCCCGAGTTGTGAAGCAATGTTTTTGACGTAGAATACGTCTTACCTCACGGTATGAGGAGTCATGTCAGGTTTTTATTGTTGTAATCTTTATTTCATTGAATTTGAGGAAACGGCTAGATGAATTTTTTTAAATTTTTTTTTGTAGGTAAATGAAGATGTTATCTTTCGTTTGATATACATTTCATATTGGTTAATATATTTCTAGTATTTTAATTTCTCAAATGAAAATTGTTTAAACACATACACTCAAACATATGTGTGGTGTTTGGTTGAGTGTTTTTGGTTGCTCAACATTGCTTAGGAACATGTATCTAGTAAAAAGTGAAACGAACAGCAAGCTAATGTTGCTTGGCAACATGTATCTAGTAAAAAGTGAAACAAACAGTAAGCTAACGTAATAAAGCTTTTTTGCGAAAGCTTCAATAAAGCTGTTGTAACATTAATTTTGAATTGTAAAGCGTAAAGCTTTCACACAACGCTCGAATGCTAATGCGAAGACTCGATAAGGTAAACCTTTTTTAATATTAGGGCGGCCCTTTCAACATTCGCAGAACTTATTTCAATAAAAATATTAATTAAAATACATAAATTAAATTAAGTTTAAAAAAATTTAACATAATATTTTTTTTTTAAACGGACTTGAATCAAATGCCATATATAACATATACAACATATATAACAATAAATGATAAATAATATAAGCAAATGAATTTATTGTTATATATGTTTTCTGTCTTATCGGATGGCGTATTCTACGTTAAACTTAATGGCCGTGTCTCTGACACAGCCTGCAGGGACAGTCCGTGGTCGAAGGCCTCGGACAACTGTCTGCTGTAATTTTTTTCTGGATAGGCATACCAATGTTTCGTCTGGCCACCACAAAGTTCACACTTAAATTCTATTGAAAACTAATGGGCAGACGTTGAACGGCATTTAAAAACAAAAACCTCAAGAAATATTGACGAACATTTTCGAAATATTAAGTTTGGAGAATCGATACCATCCTCGCAATGCCGGACTTTGATGTTATAACCAGTACATAAGTTTCAGTCGGGTGAACCGACTTAATCATACCCTCACCCTACGTCATCCATTGCGTGGGAGTTCTGTTAAATAAAAACGCCCATACTCAAAAGCAGATTGACGACATTGCGCTAAATATTATTGAATACCCAAATTAGTTAGTTTCCTCCCAATATTTATATGCGAAGTACAAAAATGGGCATGGCAAGTTGTTGCCAACATTTTTATCAGTACCAAATTTTATTAAGATCGGTTATGATATATTGGAGATATCGAGTCGGCAAGCTGTAAATACGCCCAAATTTTGTATGGGAGGTACGAAACTGGGCGTGGCAAAATAGTCAGTTAGTAATTACACAGTAGCTTTTAGCAAAATATTGCCTAGTACCGAATTGTATTAAGATCGGTTGTAGTTTACGAGAGTTATCGTGTTGATCAACCGGTCCAACTTGTATATGGGAGGTACCAGAATGGGTGTGGAAAAACAGCTAATTTTCTATAGGAGAGTTTTATTTGACTAAATTTTGACTAGTACAAACTTTCATAAAGATTGGTTCGGTTTTGCGGGATTTCTCGTGCCGAACAACCAGACGGGCAAACAACTTTTGTATGGGAGGTACCACAAGGGGCGTGGCAAAATCACCCTAGTTTTAATCGGTGATTGGCGTTTGATAACGTGAAGCTTTATGCCTAATTTAATTAAGGTTGGAAGTGTTTCATGCGATTTATCGGATTGAAAACCCGGACGAACACCCTGTTTTGTATGGGAGGTACCAGAATGAGCGTGACAATCTCGCCCATTTCTTCCAGTTAAGTAGGCATTTACAGATTATTAACCGGTGTGAGAGTTGAACCTAATCACATCTACCAGAAGAAAGGTTTGAAAGAAATACTATTTTGTGCTAAATGTGTCGATTTGTATGGGAGGTACCAGAAGGGGGTGGTCATAATGCCCATTTTCAATACCAAACTTAATATTGGCAAATAATAGTCACTGACAAAATTTCATTGTAATCTGTAAAGATTTACGGCAGTTATCGTGTTGTACAGCCAGCCAGCCAGCCAGACAGACAGACGGACATTTTTTTAAAAAACATATTGATTTTGTCAAAAAAAATACCTATTCATATTCTTAAGTACAGTATCTTTTCTTAAAAAAATACGTTATCTTAAAGAAGTACCTTTGTTTAAAAAAATAAATTTTGTTACAAAAAGTATATTTTCTTAAAAAAGGTATTTTTAAATAAGTACCTCTTCTTAAAAAAGTAAATTTTCTTACAACAAATTGCCTTTTCTTAAAAGACTGTCTTTTGTTTAAAGGGTACCTTTTTTGTCAAACAAAATAACTTTTCTTGAGATACATAAGTAACTACTCTTGAAAATGTACCTATTGTTGAAAAAATGAACAATTCTAAAAAAAATTCCTTAACCTTTTCCTAAAAAGAGTACCACTTCTTTAAAAAAAAACCTGTTCTTAAAAAAGTACTTCTTTGTAAAAATTCATACTCTTATGGCTTTTTCTTACAGAATGTACTTCTTCTTAAAAATAATAACTTTTCTTAAAAAAACATTAGCTTTTAATGTAAGAAGTACCTGTCTTTAAAAAAGGGCCTTTTTGGGAAAATATAATACATATTCTTACAAAAAGGACCTAAAAATATACTTTTTTTTTCTTAAAAAAGTTTATCATTTTACAAAAAGTATCTTATCATAAAGATCCATTTAAATTATCGTATTTTTCAACTGGAGCCTTAGGTGTGTTGGAACTAACTAGTACATAGTTTATAGCGAAAAGAACTTCGTTACAACCGGATGTCCCCTGACTCCTCATTTATGCCCCTATTACCGTTCACCACTCAACTTAGTTTGGTCGACTTAGAGACGACCCAACTTCAACACGACCAAACTTATCTTTTGTAATTTTGGTCGCAATTGTTATGGTGTTACCAGCTCGAAATATCAATTTTGACAAGTAAAAATATCAATTTTTATGTGAAAATAAAAGAAGTTAACAATTGTGTTGTGCTTGCAAAATCGAAATGGATATAAGGAGCATGGATTTCTTTTATGGAGATGGAGTCGAAAACGCGAATATAAATGTGTTGCATTTAAGTAGAATTATTCGTGATGCTTCCAACCTTCTTGAGCTGCCCAGTGCAAGGTATGTATTTGCACATACACGTTGCCATTCATTCATGTTCTGGACGGTGATCCTAAATTATTTAACTCCACAGCAAATCCTTCCCATAGTTCTCGCACTTGGTTCTGCGTGGTGCTAAATTGAGGTTTTCCAAGGGCGACGGCTGGATTACTTTCCATTAGCTGGACAAGTTTCTCAAACTGAGCATTCTTTGTGATTTTGATTCTTCTAAATATATAAAATATTATTGTTAAATTAAAATGTTCAAATGTTAAATGAAAATTATAATTTGAAGCCAAAATAATATCTTCTTACGATCTCATTCTTATCAACTTAAAAACACACACAACTATAAACTCAACTGCTCTCAAGCAGTGGTGTAAATTTAACGCATTTGTCGACCAAACTGGCACAGAGTTGTCAAAGGCAATACGACAAAAGTAAGTGAACACAACCAAAAAATCTGCTGTTGTTCAGTTGAGTTGAGTCGGCCGTTGAGTTGAGAACGGCAATGCCAATTCATCGATTACGACCAAACTCTCACAAAAGTTGAGAACCGTAATAGGAGCGTTAATTTTTATATTTCTCCACTTTACCGGAATATATATATCTAGTTATCGAAATATTTGTAGAAAGTATAGCAACAAGTGAGTCTTACAATACTGGATATTTTCTTTTTTATTTTCGTTTTATGGAAGTAATTCTGTAATACAATACAAATTCTAAAGTGGCGTTTCTAATTGTATGACCACCACTGTATGTGATGTCTAGAAATACTTGCATACATATGTAATACTTATACATACCATCTGATATGTATGTAGTGTTTAATATACGCTTGAGTGCACTTTTGTTGTGACAAGGCGGCCATGTACATACGAGTATGTACTATATGTTCATATACATATATATATAAACATACATACATTTGTTTACATTTACAAACATACTTGTATGTACATTGCCTTCTGGGCTACTCTAGCGTAGACGGGTTTGGATTTTTATAAATTTATCCCAATATTCTTTGAATACTTGTGTAATGGCCTTAAATGAAAATCCTTAAAATATTATCACACTGTGTTAGATTTCTCATATACCGAGTAAAACAAATGAAATAGACACATAATATTGAAACAGATATTTCTGAGCCCTTAAATACATTTATTATTTAACGGCTTGTTTTCATAAATTCATAATTTGAACTACCGAATGAATCGGCGAAAAATAAAATGAAAATTTAACAGATTTCATGGGTTGAATGGCGTTATTCGTTTGGAAATTTATTAAGCATGAATGAATATCCCATCAAAGTCATTCATTTGATCCAGGCACGTACGCTGCCCGATCCCCCGGCCCCTCCGAAATTCATTCATTCCGTGGTGATTTTTGAATGTAGTGCTATTTTTCAACCTAAATTTCAGGTTGGACCCTCCGAAAGAAAATGCTGCGTACGGTACTGTTTTGGTTCATATTATTCGTATTATTTACGTTTAATTTAGGCCGATTCGCTCGTTCGAATTCGATTTATGAAAACGGGTTGTAGGTCAAGATATGGCCCTAGGTCGACACTGCGATGCCATTTGAATCAATTATTAATTAATTTCTTAATCTTGTGGCTTTAACTTTTATACCTAAAATTGTCTTAATTCTGTTTTTTTTTCACAGATGATTGCGGCTTTAATACGTAACTCTACAACTAAAATCTCTTCACATCTATCGCATTACAAATTCCAACATTGTCCATCCTTGTTGCTGCTTGTATTTCCAGAACTAACCATCTTTACCAATCCGAAGCGTATTAAGTACTGGCGGTGATATGGGAGTAAGGAAAAGAAATGCCGTCGACTTGGCTTCTCAGCAACTACAACAGACCCATCGAAAATGTCACCATAGACAATCGCAATCGAATAGGCTAACCGGGGACGACAACAAATCATCAAGTATCCACCCAAATGTACTATTATACAATGAACTACAAATTAAACCACCAAGACAGCAATATAACGCGAAGCATCAACGAAAGGTGAAACAACAATTTCAACACCAACTTCAAATCACTCCAATCCATAGTGGCCAAGCAATTCAAACGAATAGAGAAGAACAGAAGGAAACCCGTAGAAAAACTAAAAGAGTGGATTTAAAATCCCAAACGCAATTTCCACTACGGCTGAAATCGCCTTTATCATCAACATTATTAAGAAATAAAATAGGAAATAATTTATTAAATTGTTGTCAAAAGCGATTTTTAAATAGTTTCTGGTTGATTCTGCTTTTAATTTTAACATGTTTGTCATCCTCATGTCATCCAAAATTAAAACTTAATATACGAAGCAGCAGCCATACACTGCGATACCTTGCCAAGACCACCTTACTGTTGTCCACGACTGTAGGTATGGGTGCAGCTGCCTCCACATACGAGCCCATTATAAAATTCGATTTAGTTAACACCGACGATGATGGCATGGCGGTAGAGGATATTGATGTAAATAGTAATGAACAACAGTTGCTGGCCTACTATAAGAAAGCCCAAAAGGAACACGAGGAGGAGTTAAAGCGTCAACACAGTCTGCAATATCGCCAACAACAGAAGCATCATCAACAGGAACGTGATATAGATCGAGTTACATTACAGCCGGCCCTAGATTTTGATGATATTATGCCCACATCTGATGTCATATCATCGCTGAATATGGTTGATGATTTGGGTAAGCAAAAGAAAAGTACTGCCTCAAAGCGTAGCACAATAAAACACGGCAGTTCCACTTTGGCGCCAACGACTATATCTACTACGACCACGTCCACAACGACGACAACAACGTCAAAAACGATAGTGGAAGTAAAATGTGAACCGAAAGTTTTGGATGAGATACCAGTGGAACCGGTAAGTTTTTATATATGTAGTAGTTATATTTTTACTAGAATTAAAGTGTCACAAGCCCGACATTTCTGTCAAATGGGTTTTCGATTCACTTTTCAGGAAACCCGATTAGTTTTTTTCAAATAAACCCTTTTTTTAATTTTTGACAAAAAATAATCCTTCTCCCATAAAAGCGGATCAATATTATTCTGAAAATAATACAACATTAATCAGATTTCTTATACTACATATTTCATTTTGTTTTTAAATAAAAACACACAGATACTCGTATAAAAACTTGTAATGTGAATTTAAATAAATTTTTTTTTTAAATTTTGGTGATTAAGTAAAATATTTTTTTTATAATTTTTATCCCCATTATCACCACCTCTGGTTATCCTACAGTTAGAGCTAAATTTCAAATTTATAACTGTTTGTTAGCTCTAACTAGGCATTATGCAAATGGTCATTAGAAATTTAAATGTGTGTTCAGCCATTTGCGTTCTCGTCAAAATTGAACTCTGAACTTCCAAACCAAAATAATATTTAAATTGAGTTCAATTGAATTAAATTTAATTGAATTGACTTGAAACGAATTGAATATGAATTGAATTGAATTGAATTTAATTTAATTTAATTTAATTGAATCGAATTGAATTGAATTGAATTTAATTTAATTGAATTGAATTGAATTGAATTGAATTGAATTGAATTGAATTGAATTGAATTGAATTGAATTGAATTGATTTGAATTGAATTGAATTGAATTGAATAGAATTGAATTGGATTGAATTGAGTTGAATTGAATCGATTTGAATTCAATCGAATTGAATTGAATTGAATTGAATTTAATTTAATTTAATTGAATTGAATACAATTGAATTGGATTGAATTGAGTTGAATTGAATCGATTTGAATTCAATCGAATTGAATTGAATTGAATTGAATTGAATTGAATAGAATTGAATTGGATTGAATTGAATTGAATTGAGTTGAATTGAATTGAATTGGATTGAATTTAATTTAATTTAATTGAATTGAATACAATTGAATTGGATTGAGTTGAATTGAATCGATTTGAATTCAATCGAATTGAATTGAATTGAATTGAATTGAATTGAGTTGAATTGAATAGAATTGAATTGGATTGAATTGAATTGAATTGAATTGAATTGAGTTGAATTGAATTGAATTGGATTGAATTGAGTTGAATTGAATTAAATCGATTTGAATTCAATTGAATTGGATTGAATTGAATTGTGTTGAATTGAATTCAATTGAATTAAATTGAACGGAATGGAATTGAACAGAATTGAATGGAATTGAATTTAATTGGATGGAATTGAAGTGAATTGAATTGAAGTGAATGGAATTGAATTGAACTGAATTGCGTTGAATTGAAGCGGATTGAATTGAATTTAGTTAAATTGAATTGAATCGAATTAAATTGAATTGAATTGAATCGATTTGAATTCAATTGAATTGAGTTGAATTGAAGTAAATGGAATTGGATTGAATTGAATTGAATTGTGTTGAATTGAATTGAGTTGAATTGAGTTGAATTGAATTGAAATGAATGGAATGGAATGGAATTGAATGGAATTGAATGGAATTGAATTGAATTGAATTGAATGGAATGGAATTGAATTGAATTGAATTGAATTGAATTGAATTGAATTGAATTGAATTGAATTGAATTGAATTGAATTGAATTGAATTGAATTGAATTGAATTGCATTGAATTGAATTGAGTTGAATTGAATTTAATTGAGTTGAATTGAATTGATGTAAACTAAATTAAATGGAATGGAATTGAAATGAAATGAATTGGAGTGAAATTAATTTAGATGAATTGAATTGATTTAAATAGTGTTAAATTAAATTACATGGAATGGAATTGAAAGTAAATGAAATGAATTGAATTGGATTGAATTAAATTGAATTGAATTGAATTAAATTGAATTTAATTTAATTTACTTGAAAATAATTTACTTGGATTGAACTAAATTCGACTGAATTGAACTGATTTATATTAAATTAAATGGAACGACATTGAAATGATTTGAATTGAATTAAATTAAATTGAATTGAGCTGACGTGAATTGGATTGAATTTAATTTAATTTAAGTGAATATAATTTAATTGGATTGAATTGAACTGAACTCAATTTAATTGGATTGAATTGAATTGATTTAATTCATTGAATTTAATTTAATTTAAGTGAATTTAATGTAATTTGATCGAACTGAATTGGACTGGATTGGATTGGATTCAATTGAAGATATGAAATGTTGAGATTTGAAAAATGTCTTTTCGATAATTCGCTTGCTTAATAAATAAATAAATAAATGGTTTCCCATTACATCCCATGAAGGGACCGGGGAGAACTTCTCACAATCACTGAGCTGTGCGCTTTCCAGTTTTCACTCACTGATTGGGACCTACAGTTTTACACCGATTCCGAACGGTATTTTGAGAAGCTTTTTCATGGCTATATACTCGATAGTGTCGCCGTCACGATGCGAAGTGACCGCCGCCGGAAGAATTTTTTTTTTTTTGAAGGTGGTCAGAGCAGGGTTCGAACCCGGGATCTCATGCACACGAGCCGCGCACACTAACCATTGCACCACCGACGGCCACAATTCGCTTGCTTAGTTATCGAATTACTGTTAACTTTATAAAATATCAAGCGAAATTCAGAAACATAAAATGTATTTGAAATGAAGAAACTCGCAATAGATATTCAGATAACATCTACTGTAATGCAATTAAAATTCAAAAATTTCTTTTTGAAATTCAAATAATAACTACAATTTGGATATATTTCGGCATGTGATGAAAATCGACCGAGTCAAAATCGAATACGATTTAACTATTTAAACGAATTTTATTGGCATGGTTCCTGATACTGGTGAACAACTATTTTATGTATACATTATTTAATAGTAGAAAACGGGAATAAATTAATTAGAAACATCATTATTATGTCAAATCGTATTCGATTTAAATCGACAGATTTTCATCACATACGGGATTAATTAAAATTTAAAAAACAAGTCACAAAATTAATAAAGAATTTCAAACTACAACTGTAATTTAATTATAGACAATTTTATTAAAACTCGATTGATTTTTCTTACTCGACTCCCTTTCGTAACATATATTTTCCTAAACTTTACACGGGTGCTCTTGAATATCCTCGATATTGGATAAGTTGCACTTTCCAACAGATGCTTTACCAGCAATTTTCTCCACGTACGTGTTAATAAAATAAAAACTTATTTCGAGTAACATACTAGCGCAATTCTCGGTTTATATTGTACGATGAACGAGTATGTGTTTTGTCACATGCATAGGCATATGAGCAAAATTTTGTATAGATTTATTTAAATGGTTTCGACGAGTATGTGTTTGCTATATACCCAGTAAACATATATGTACTTATGTTACTCTACATATGTATATCTACGACACATGAAGTTGGCGTGTCACAACATCATCGTTATCAATTTTCAATTGTCGAAAATTGATTTTTGATAGAATGTCGTCACTTCCAGACACATCATGGTGCCCTCTCCTCATCAACCTATTTTTTACTTTGCTTCGTTTACATGTATGTACATGTGTCACATGTTAGGGTGTCTTTTATATTTGTGGTTTTAATTTATTTTAGGTGGTACCAGTTTCTATTGTTACAATGATGTTTCGTGTTTTAATGCGCCTTGAAATATGTGATAAGAATATAAACTAAACGGCAATACACACATGAGAACGAAAAGAAAAGTAAAAACTCCCCTACTTTGTAAACGTTGTAAAGATCACGATTTACGGATATGCACCTAGAACGTAAGAAGTTTGTACAACTGACGGATGTCTTCGAACGTTATAAGGCTGACATTGCCGCTATCCAGCAAGATAGGACATCGCTGTAGAAGGACGAAAAACTGCAACATCTACTACAGCTGCCATGGAAAATCGTATATGCATTTGGTTGCGGATTTTTTATTGGCAAACGGCTACGACATCTTGTCTCTAGGTTCAACACGATAGTCGTCTTATAACCACTGTCCGTAGAAAAGCGAAATACTTCCACTATTCGTTAATTTGTGTACATGTCCCGACGTAAGATACAGACGTAGAGACCAAAGACATGTTCTATGAGCACCTGGAAGAGATCTATGATTACATTAAGATTGTTCTAGGTGATTTGAATGGTGAGATTGAATAGAGATAGTGCTTTTCAAGCAACCTTCGGAAGCTTCTGACTAAAGTTTATTCCAGCACTTCCGATAACGGATTGATGCTGATCGATTTCGCCGCGGGAAAAAACATAGTTTTCAGTGGTTCAGTGTCAAATTCCAACATATGACAAACACATTATATGGAATGCACTCTTCCAGTGTAATGGATGTACGTGTTGCTCATTATCTGAAAGCAGCAAAAGTTCGCACACGTTTAAACCAAACGAAAATCGGACGAAATCAGACACAGAGAAAGCTGGAGATCAGAGCGCAGCAAAGAGAAAAGAAGAGCGAGAAAAGAAGAGGTAACCGCCTCTTTAAACGAAAAAAAACGCAATTGAGAAGCGCGAGAGTGATCACCCAGCGAGTGACCACCCAGTCATGACCTGGAAGGCCTGAAATCATGGCCAAACAGGCCTTCTTTAAGATACACATTACCTCCTCCTTTCTTTTTAACATTGCGTGAGATTGGGAGGCAAGGCCTTCCTTGCCCATTGCCTAAAGAAGGCATGCAAGGGGGAAGGCATTTACTTTAATTTATTTTTGTTAAACAAACATATAATTAAAACAATTTATTTTATCACAAATTCATTATTTATAAGTATGTAAGAAAATTTTAAAAATACACTGAAAAATATTAAATAAACAATATAATTTTAAAATTTGTATGAAATTTTCCAATTAAATTACGGTTAAAAAGAATCGTAAAAGAAATTTCTTCTTCTTGGTTATATCTGATGAAAAAATTCATGCATTCCGCAGGCCTTATTTTAGGAAGGCATTACAAAAGAACCTTTCCGCATGCCTTATTTGTGGAAGGCCTTGCAACTTCCGCCGCTTGGCAATTTGAAACATACAGAAGAAAGAACAAAGCTCGAAAATTGTACCAAAAAATTAAGAGGGGAACTAACGAACATGGCTCAGAGCTCTGTAAACATGAGAACCGAAATCGTGTTACTGATGTCTAAAGTATAAGTATGTTGGGAATATGGAGGAATAATTTACTTTTCCAATCTAATACAGATGAGGGACTCGAGCAACGAAGATGATAGTACCGGTTGTCTCTCCTAATCAATACGAGATCAGAACAACAATAAGCCCGGCTAAATTAAAAAAAAAACCTCTCTTGCTGATGGACTACGGGCAGAGCAGTTTAAGGCTGACGGCGATGAGCTGGCAAGGTGCATGCACCAGCTCATGTGCAAGATTTGGTTAGATGAATGCATGCCCAACGACTGGACTCTTAGCGCACTCTGTCGTCTATTTAAAAAGGGTAATCCAAGTGTGTATCGTAGAATAAGCGAAAAGTGTGAAAAATTTAACATTTCATGTGAACAAATTCACATCCGACCAGATAATATTTACATTACGCCAAAAAACTCAAGAAATGTATATCGACATTTTCCAATTCCTTGTTGATTAAAAGGCTGCCTTTATTATGGCGGTCGGTGCTGCAATGGTTAGTGTGTGCACCTCTTGTATATGAGAACATAGGTTCGATTCCTGCTCAGAGCACCTTACATTTCTTTCGGCGGCGGTAAACCTCGCATAGTGACGGCGACACTATCAATTACTTAGTTATGAAAAAGCTTCTCAAAATATCATTCGGAACCGGTGTACAACTGTAGGTCCCAATAAGTGAGAATAAAACTAGAAAGCGCACAGCTCACTCGTTGTGAGAAGCACTCCCCAATTCCGTCATGGGATTTAATGCGAAACCATTTATTTATTTATTCGTTGTCAAAAAAATATGATACGGAAAAAGCTGGACCATGTATCACTGCGCGCAGAATGACACTGGACGATGACAAATCCTCAGTGAAGGATATAAAATACCATGCCAAACTACTTGATGCCAGGTGAAGCCTCAGACAAGACGATATATCGTGCGATCTCTTCAACATTTTAATGGAGATTATTATGAGATACGTTGCAGTTAACACAATTATGATCAGCAGCAGCAACAATCATATACTGCTCGTGTATGCTGCGGATCTCTTCGAGGAGTTACTGCCGTATTTTCGAGAATGAATCGACATAAAGTGGAAATTGGTAAATACTTAATGATTTCTGTGAGCAGCGCCAGGTAGTAGGCCCATTTATATCCTTCAGATCTACCATAAACAAAGACATACGCCTGACTGATAGGGATAGGGAATAGGGTTTACTTTGGGGATTAGCAAGCATTTCAGATATAAAAACCCCTCTCTCTGTCGATATAAAAAAAGATCCAGTTATACCAGATTCTTGCTTTATTTCGTAATCGTTTTCGTAATATCGCAGGCAGATAAAACAACACAGGGACTCTTTGACAGTCTACATCGACGTAGTTAAGCGAATCAAAATAGGCCGATTACACTGACTGGATCTTGGCAGTAGGTATTCGAAGAATTAGGAATCTTGTAGCCAAATGGAATTTCTTGCACAGAAGATGGAAGCTTATTAAAACACCAGCACTGCATTCATACTTTCGAGCGGCAAGACGTAATGTTAATATAGAAAAATGTAAATGGCGAAGATATTGTTCAGAATGGCGAAGAAAAATCCAGATGGGGAAAATATTGTATCGCTAAATTTCGTCAGCGGTTTTTAGTAAATTTAGGTGACGTGATATAAGAGAAATAAAATAAAAATAATGTGCAAAATGTGGCGATAGATGTGAATGTACTGAACGGAACCTTTGTTGGAGATTAGCACATTCAGACTAACATCTTCGAAAATTATTTTAATGTGCGCTCAGTCGAATGCAGCGGGCACCGATGATTTACATTCGAGGCCACACTTCACACACATTTTCAACACTGCACTGACAAAATCGACACTTCCCTCCGCCTGGAAGAATGCTAAAGTATTGTCCATACCAAAATCAAACAATGACCAATAGCAATATTGCGTTTCTTGTCCAATATATTGGAATATCTTATGTGCCGGTAAATCAATAATTGTATCACCAAATTCGAAAAGGGCTCATGTCGGTTTTTTCGAAAAGGGCTTATCTCGCAAAACTATATCAGTTGTTGTTTTCAGCACTCTTATATTAAAAAAAAAATCATTTCAATATTTGACGATGGAGTTCAATGATTAGCTCTTTGAACAAGTTTTGCGCTGTCAAATTCCATATAGGCTGAGAGAAATTCAGTTTTTTGTGACTCCCGAACAATTTGAAAAAACCGACGAGGTCTTTTCGAATTTGGTGATTCAATTATATCAATTCCATCAATCTCCTATCCGGACGACAGTCTGGTTCCAACAGAAAACAAGATGTGTTACTGATCTTATTGAAGCGATTGAGGCTATTCGTCGGAAAATGGATTTAAAACGGTAACGTTTCTTCTTCTTCTTGATCACAGTAAAACTTTTTATACCGTTAATCATTCCATATTGGTGACGAAACTTGAAAAAAACTTTAACCCTGCTGTTAGATTAGGACCATTTGGTCCAAATTTTTTCTGTTTTCCCTTGTAACTTTGGAACGGTGATATATACTGACTAAATTTTTCTGCTAATGGGGTCTTTTAATAAAACAATGTTATGTGCGAAAATTAAATTTTCTAACTTTATTCAGGACTGAGAAAAATACAAAATGACGAATCTTAGATTAGAGGACCATTTGGTCAATAGTACATTTTTTCATTACCAAGCGAATGTAAATTCATGTCAAATATTTAGAAGATGTTTTTGATATGTCAAATACTTGCTTTAGAAATTATTGAACCAAAATAGTTACAAAGGATAAGATAAAATTATTATTTTGGATGAAAATTCCAGTATGGACCAAATGGTCCCTCAATCTAAGATTCGTAAGTTTTTTCATTACCAAGCGAATGTAAATTCATGTCAAATATTTAGAAGATGTTTTTGATATGTTAGCGGATGTTTTTGATATGTCAAATACTTGCTTTAGAAATTTTTGAACCAAAATAGTTACAAAGAATAAGATAAAATTATTATTTTGGATGAAAATTGCAGTATGGACCAAATGGTCCCTCAATCTAAGATTCGTAAGTTTTTTCTAATCTAACAGCAGGGTTAATTTCTCCGATTCAGCATGTACATATATGATGTCTTATGTCTCAAATCGAACACAGTCCGTATACGTCAACAACAATTGATCAAATATATTAAGTATATTGAAAGGAGTAACTCAAGGATCCATCTAGGGACCTCTACTATTCTGTATGCATATAAATGATATACAATATTCATATGTACTCTGACGATGTTCAGCTTAACTCAAGTGTTAGTTTGGATAATTTGGGAGGTTGCATCCAAAATATTAATTCAGACCTCAACAACATAATCATGAATCATGGACATCGGACCAACCCATCAAAATCAAAATGCATTTTTATATAAAAAAGCCTCCTATTTCTACTCAATCTTGAATTAAAGAATAGTTTGATGCACTTTATGCTTTGTTGTATGGAGCTTAACCAATCGGTGGCTGCGCATGCCTGGAAAAAGTGTAGGCGGCGGCAGCAGACGACTAAAATTCCGATCGGCTTTTTATTCTGGTTGCGTCATTTATTGCGCCCAAGATGTATCTACACAGAAAAAAATATTGGTCTGTAAATTTCAATTAAAAATATAATTAAATTTTTTAAAAAAATTCAATTAAAAATTAATTGAATCAATTAAATTTTTCATCATATTTACAATTTATTTTTTGAGTTTACAACAGAACTTGGAGTTAGCAAGGCGCAAATCTACTGCGCTAAAAATGTATAATTTTTGAGTGCATTATCGAATTTTTGCTGTGAATCTTTCTAAATTTATATAAATATGCATGATATGTTCTTAACAAACCCTAATATAAACAATTTTTGTAAACAAAAGTTGTTCTGATAAAGTAAAGTAAAGTTGAATTTTACAGCGCCGTTGGGAGGCAAAATGTGTGGCGGCTGAGTCACCAGCCGTCGTCGTTACTTTTCTTGTCTTTGATTTACAACACTGTTGTTATTTGTAATTCGTTTATTGTTGATTGAAAGATTTTATTTTGTGAACCCAAAGTATAATAGTTTTAAATTGTCTTGTTTCGTGATTAAAACTGGGTTTTTTTGTAATTGTGTTTAACTGGCAAGGGTTTTTGAATAAATTTTGTTTGCAATGAAAAATGTGGCTGTGCCCAAACATTTTTTATGCACTTGAAAGGCAAATTGTTTTTCAAAAATTTTACGTGAAAAGAAACTTAAAGACTCACCTTCGTAGACATTTTGAAGTGTAAAACAAGAGTTTCCTAAATTGGATAAAAGCAATACATTTCTATAACAAAGCTGTGAATATGCAGAAGAGATGGAATGCGACAATGTAGTGACTGTTGCTGCGGAAGGAGCAGATAAATTGAATGTTTCTCCAGAACTACAGATGTACCTATTTTTTTGTATTTAATACAAATTGTTTAAACATTAAATGTTTAATATATAATAATAGTTTAAGAAAACCAGACATGAGTTCGGATTGTGAATACAAATTCTAAAAAATTTAATATTTTTGTAGATATAAGTACATGTGCATCTGCGAAACCTTGAATAAAATCGCTTTAAAACCAGTACATAAGTTTCAGTCGGGTGAACCGACTGAATCATGCCTTCACCTTAAGTCATCCATAACGTGGGACCATATTCAATAACAGATTGACATTGCACTAAATATTATTGAATACCCAAATTAGTTAGTTTCCTCCCAATATTTATATGCGAGGTACAAAAATGGGCATGGCAAGTTGCTGCCAAAAATTTGATCAGTACCAAATTTTATTAAGATCGGTTATGATTTATTGGAGATATCGAGTCGGCAAACCGGAAATATGCCCAAATTTTGTATGGGATGTACGAAACTGGGCATGGCACAATAGTCAGTTATTGATTACACAGTAGCTTTTTGCAAAATTTTGCCTTGTGTCGAATTTTTTTAAGATCGGTTGTAGTTTACGAGAGTTATCATGTCGATCAACCGGTCATCCGCCCAACTTTTATATGGGAGGTACCAGAATGGGTGTGGCAAAACAGCTCATTTTCTATAGGAGAGTTTTATTTGACTAAATATTGACTAGTACAAACTTTCATAAAGATTGGTTCGGTTTTGCGGGATTTCCCGTGCCGAACACCCAGACGGCCAAACAACATTTGTCTGGGGGTACCACAATGGGCGTGGCAAAATCCCCCTAGTTTTAATCGGTGATTGGCGTTTTATAACGTGAAGCTTTATACCTAATGTCATTAAGGTCGGAAGTGTTTCACGCGATTTATCGCATTGACAACACTGACGAACACCCTGTTTTGTATGGGAGGTACCAGAATGGGCGTGACAATATCGCCCATTTCCTTCAGTTAAGTTGGCATTTACAGATTAGTACTCGGTGTGTGAGTTGAATCTAATCACATCTACCAAACGAAAGGTTTGAAAGAAATATGATTTTGTACTAAATATGTCGATTTGTATGGGAGGTACCAGAGGCGTGGTCAAAACGTTCATTTTCAATCCCAAAATCAATATTGGCAAATAATGGTCACTGACAAAATTTCATTGTGATCTGTAAAGATTTACGACAGTTATCGTGACAGACAGACGGACATGGCTCAAACGTCTTAAAAAGTCGTAATCTATCTAAATCTAATCTAATCCTATGGGTGAGGGTATCAATAGAACATTTTAGTTTTTTTAGCGTCGTCGCAGGGGGTGGGGGTTTCATGCTGAAAAAAGCAATAACAGTTTTAATTGATTCAATTCAAAATTTAATAAAAAATCTCGAAAAAAAATCAATAATTTTTTAAATTAACTTGATTACATACTTAATCAATATTTTTGAAAATAAAACAATAAATGTTTTAATTAAATTTTAAATGTTTTAAAAAATTGTAATTGAAGTTTTTTTTTTTTTGACAAATACCTTTAATTAATATTATCATTTTCGTGATTACACCAAAATCAATTAAAAAATTAATCAAATAAACAAATTTTTTAATTGAAATTTATTTTTATTTTTTTCTGTGTACTCCAGATGGGAATATTAGAGCAGCTGATTTAATTTTTTTCACAAGTGTATAATCTTGTTTGCACGGTGTTATTTGTGAACTCGAGGCTAATTATGTAAGAAAAGATATCGAGTTGATTTTCGTTTTGTCAGTAGTGAAGTTTTATGAACGCATGTATTTTAAATGGCAGATGAACTGTCATTATGTCATCGATGTCATCTGCATCGTTTGGACGATTATCGTCATACACAATTAGGCCCCTGTATTATTTAGTGCCACTAGCACAATAATTTGTAAGAGTTCGTCTCTTGTTTCGCTAGACTATTATTATTTAATAAAGAAATAAAAAACCAAAGAAAGAATGATTTACTCCAAGCAAACCAACAAATATGACGGACGAAACGCAACTGAAAGGAACAGGTGTATAAATCCCTGTGAATGTTCGGTGTTACCAACTGGAGAAGGAGGGGAAAATATCGAACTGGTTTTTAGAAATAGTATGTTATTTAAGGCTCCTAATCCGAATAATTAAGTAAGTATGTTAAACATGTGCAACTTTTAAGGCACCACAATAAAATAGAAATGCGTCAAAAGAAGATAGAAACGTGTTACATTGACTCCCGGGTAATTGATGTTCACTTGTTTACGTAGTTATGTACGTATGTAAAAGCTTCAAGGCTGGACAACAAATCCAGAACCAAAACCAAATTTAAAATCAAGTTGTGGTTAGAGAATATTGGTTGTCCTATGTTTGGTATATACCAGATACAAATCTACCTCCTTAGTTTATTCTAAAAGCCTGTTCCTCGATCTCGAACGAAAGCTAGCGTTCGTGTTTTAGACGAAAGGAAGTTGATTTGGGTTTCACAATCTTGTCATTGCAAGTCAAATGAAAATGTAAAATTTATCTAAACTTTTAAGTACAAATTCGTTCGTCTATTTCGAATCTGCTGACATTTGCGAACAAGTAAAGAAAATGTCGACTTAGGGCACTCCAATTTGAATCGAATGTGAATGGATGACTTTTGTTCGCTTAGCTTTTCGTTTGAAATCGGGTAACAGACCGATTTTTTTTCTTTTTCTTTTTTTTAACTTTAAAAAAAAATCAGATCTTCGTCAAAACGCTCACTGGCAAGACCATCACTTTGGAAGTTGATCCTTCCGACACCATAGGAGAATGTCAAGGCTAAACTCCAACACAAGGAATATAACCCCCCAGATCAAAAACGTTTGATCTTCGCTGGCAAGTAATTGGAAGATGGTCGCACTTTATCCGACTACAGTATCCAAAAGGAATCTACATTGCATTTGGTTCTCCGTCTTGGTGGTGGTATCATTGAACCTTCTTTGCGTATCTTGGCCCAAAAATATAACTGCGACAAGATGATCTGCCGCAAGTGCTACGCTCGTCTCCACTCTCGTGCTACCAACTGCCGGAAGAAGAAGTTTGGACACACCAACAACTTGCGCCCCAAGAAGAAGTTGAAGTAGACTAATACTACTGGACTGTGTGGGTGCCTGGATGTTGCAAATTTTTCTATGTATACTTTTAAATTAATGCTCTATTAAAATTAGATTTGATTTTTTGTATTTATTGGAATTGGAAATAATGTAAAAAAAGACTGTATCCGGCAACTACAATTACTACTAAAATAAATAAATAGTTTCCCATTATATCCCATGAAGGGACCGGGGAGAACTTCTCACAATCACTGAGCTGTGCGCTTTCCACTTTTCACTCACTGATTGGGACCTACAGTTTTACACTGATTCCGAACGGTATTTTGAGAAGCTTTTTCATGGCTATGTACTCGATAGTGTCGCAGTGACTATGCGAGGTGACCGCCGCCGAAAGAAATTTGAAGGTGGTCAGAGCAGGGTTCGAACTCAGGATCTCAAGTACAAGAGCCGCGCACACTAACCATTGCACCACCGACGACAATTACTACTACTCAAATGATTTCAGAGAGTATAATGCCACCAATTCAAGTGGCCACACCTTGAGCCATACGACAGAGATAGAAATATTTCTCTTTTATGCGAACTCAAGGGATTAAACCTAGAGACTAGATGTCGCAGTCTTTTGCCAACTACAAATCCGCAACCAAATTCATGTTATTTCTCATGACAACTGTAGTATATGTTGCAGTTTTTTTCATTGTGCAGCCATATTCTGCCCATGGCATTGTCTGGATAGCGGAAATGTCAACCTTATAACTTTCGAGGACATTTTATAACGGGATACTTGCACCTGATCTATATAGAGTTCTTGCATTCCAAGTGCATATCCGTTCATCCGAAGACAATAGAACGGGTAAATGTAACTCAAAATCAATCGGACAATTGCAATCGAAACCATCCTTTTAAATTCGGACCCAGTCGACACATATTTGTGAAATACTTATAGTTCAAAATTTAACACATATGGTTTGTTTGTATGTCAAATGGGCGACAGAACTTGGTTGGCTCTTAAATTAAAAAAAAAATTAAGCAAAGATCATAACAAAAAATTGCAATATGTCACTTCTCTAAATTTCAAAATCTCACCTATAATGACATCCTATTATATTTACATATATACATGGAATATGTAAAGTACATATGTATATACAGCTTGCTCTGTGTATGTACACAGTTACAATACAAGTGATTTTCCACTTGAAAGTGAATGGCTAAAATATGTGTTAAACGTGTAGAAACCCAGTTAACCAGATTGAAAGTTACACAATTTTATAGGCAGCATATAAGGACTCGACAAAAATATATATGCACATATTAAATGTGTCACAGAAATGCATAAATGTGAATATACATATATATATACATACATGTGCATTTAAGTAGCACACATATGCGTTTTACATATATTTCCAATCCAGTTCACTTAAAATACTAACTTTTATTGAAATTTATATATACATCCGTATATGGAAATAAATCTAAATTTTGTAAAGGAGGTGAAACTCATTTCGGCTTGCATTTCCTCTTTAAATTTTATGATTTGATGAAAAGAGCTGATAGGATCCGGTTGGCAAAACGAAATCGACGACATAGTCAAAGTTTTGACTAGTTTTATAGCCATTAAAAGTTTAAAAATTAAAAAAAAATGCTTGAAACTTGGAAGAAATTTTCACTCTTTATTTAACATTCGTCCACGGGTTCCGAATTCTCGCCGACGATAAAAGGGAGATAAATCCATTGTATATACAAATTCCATATCACTAATCAATATAAAGTTATAGACTGTGCCAGGATTCTATAAATTTACTTTTAACTGTACAAGGTTTCTATAAATTGACTGTAACTAATTTTCATCATAGAGGAAATTAGAATATAGTATTTTATTCTCAATAATAACAGATAGAGGCATTAGTACAAAACGTTCAACACCACAACACTTTCGTATTTGTATGGTAAAATAGTTCTGTTAAATACAACACAAAGTCAACAAAAAAGTGCAAAATACATTAAATTGTACAGTTCTATATCAAAACGAAACGAAAAAGTTAAATCAATAGTTCTTGTAACTCCACCTGGTGTAAGTTAATTTTCGTCGAATTTTTCTTATTTGCACAAACCTACGACGAAGAGCGTGAATTGAAATGTCAGATGAGAGAATAAAATACTCTATTCTAATTTCGTCTGTTATTTTCGTAAGAAAAAATCAAAATCGACGTTTGTGTTGACGAAAAGTCGACTATTGTTTTCGACTTTTCGATTTTTTTAATTTTTTTTGTATGAAAATATGAAAACAAAATTAGGAAAGACCCAGATCTGTGTAGTTCATAGGAAATGGAAAAATATTCAACTCGGAAAAATTCTATATCTCGAAAAAGGAAATTCCAATCCAAAATAAATCCAACTTTATAAGGTTTAAGGATTAAACTAAATTAAAAACATTACATGGGGCTGCCCTTGGAGGTGGAAAGTTTCTGATAGCCATTCACTTGGGAGTGGCCAGAAATGATTCCTTCATTGGACAGTCCAAGCAGCTCACTACTTCCACGCAGTATGTCCTGGGCAATGGCTTATCGGAAACCTCCGTTAGCTAGTTAAACTGAGAAGGCGAAACGAATGAGCAACCTGAGTGGTAATGCGATCACTGATACGTCTCAGGATTATTAGGTGACCCTGTCACTGAAGCTCTTCGAAGTAATAGACATATTCTTCTGTCCTTTGTAGGAGGATGAGCCAACACCCCTGGCCAACGGTGGATCAAAATTGAAGAAACCAGAATCCAGTTTCGACACACTGCATTCTGGTCAGCGTCTGATCCATAATGGGCGGCTGGAACATGATCATCCTGGCAGTAGGTAAAATGCAAACCACGGTGGGCTGGGTTTACCTCCCGCCACCGTTTATTGGCAATGGGTAATGAGCAGGGGAACCCCCAACTGTTGACGACCCTCGCAAACGTTACAGGGATCATGATTTGGGGATATGTACCTGGAATGTGCGAACGCTATACAGGACTGGTGCCACTTTCCAACTGACGGATGTCCTCGGAAAATGTAATGCTGACATCTCAGCGATCCAGGAAATGCGATGGACAGGATATGGTTGCACCAGAAGGGAAAACTTCGATATTTACTACAGCTGCCATGAGCGAAAACACGAATTTGGGTGCGGATTTATAGTTGGCAAGAGACTGCGACACCTAGTTTCAAGGTGCAACCCAGTGAGTGACCACATAGCCATAATTCGCATCGAAGCGAAATATTTCAACATCTCGTTAATTTGTGTGCACGCACCGACAGAGGCTAAAGATGATGAGGTCAAAGAAACAATTTATGAGCGTCTGGATCGTCTGAAGTATATGACCGCTGGCCTGACCACGACATTAAGATTATTGTAGGCGATTTTAATGCCAAATTGGGAAGGGAAAGTGCCTTTCGACCAACCATCGGTAATCACAGTCTACATGATACCACCTGCGATAATGGAATAAGGCTGACAGACTTCGCCGCTGCAAAGAACATGGTAGTTAATAGCACACGATTACACCATAAGGACATTCATAAGGCGACCTGGATATCTCCTGATCAGCGGACGAGGAACCGGATTGATCACTTGATGTATGTGTGTTTCGAGGTGCCAATATCGACTCGGATCATTACCTGGTGGCTGCGAAAGTTCGCACAAGACTGAGCAGGGCGAAAAACGTACGAAGCCGAACACGGGAAAAGCTGGATATTGACAAGCTACAAATACCGGAGATATCAATGTCATATCGACAGAAGCTCACTCTCCTGCTAGAGCAGAATACCCCCCTCTCCCTCCCGAAGACCCAGATGCGCAGTGTAAGCACATCTCCCATTCTTTGGAAACAGCTGTAGGGACTGAACTTGGCTGTAGAGGACCACGGAGGGATAGGCCATGGTACGACGAAGAATGTCGCATTGCAACTGATGACGAAGACGCTGCACGTATGGCAGCGGAACAATCAGTTACAACGCGTGCTGCGAGTGAGCGGTACGAGAAGCTGAGAAGGGAGGAAAACCGGCTATTTAGGCGGGGAAGATGGAGGAGGGAGCAGAGAGAGACTGAAAAAACCGAAATGTGCAGGATGAACGGTGAATCACGAAAGTTTTTCCAGAGGGTAAGGGGATTGGATAACGGGCCTAATAATGTGCTGCCCTCCTGCAAGGACGAGAATGGGAATCTGGTGACTGAGAAGCAGTGTGTGCTCAAAATGTGGAGAGACCACTTTTCAGCACTACACTCACAGAAAAATTCGGTTGAGACAGCCGAATTAGCCGTACCCGAATTCAGAGGTTGTCACAACCTAATTGGAGGTTGACACAACCTCATTGGAGGTTGACACAACCTCATTAGAGGTTGTCACATCCGAATTAGATGTTGGCACAACCTCAATAGCGGTTGTCACAGCCAAATTAGAGGTTGTCGCAGCCGAATTAGAGATTGTTACAACCGAATTTACATACTGTCATAAATGAATTATTAAAGTTTTTTTTTATTATTAAGTGATGATTTATTTTCATGTATTTTTATAAATGAATCAAAAAGCGAGAAAATATAGTCATATATATGGGGTAATCTATATAAGTATAATAATAAATTTGATTTACATGCCCTTCCAAACTTTATTAAAGTCCCGGCCATCATGGGACACCACACTAATTCTGACGTGTTGTATCGGTTGCTCTATGTCCAAAGCCGTTTTGTATCCAGACTACCGCATATATATCTGCTGTTGATATCTGCTAAAATAACATCTGCAAAATAAGACGGTTTAATACAAAATATAGTTTACTTACCTTTTTAAAATAATGTTTGATTATAAAATTTTAAACGTCAGATTTTAAATACACAGAATTATGTTGTAACCGAATTGAAAATAAATTCGGTTGTACCTACAGAATTCATGAGAAATCCGGTTACAGCAACCGAATTGACGCCAAATTCGGACGTTACAACGTAATTAAGGCTAGATTCGGTTATTGCAACCGAATTGAACCAAATTCGATAGTTACATCCGAATTGATGTCAAATTCTGTTACTACAACCGAATTGAGGTTGGTTAATGCCAGATTCGGATACCCCGACCGAATTAGGTACCAATTTCGGTTGTTGCATCCGAATTAATTTGAAATTCGGTTGTGTCTACCCAAATTTTTAAAAATTTAGTTGACTGAGCGAATATAATTGAAGATTCAGTTGTCACAACCGAATCAATTATGAAACTAGGTTGCTTCAACCGAATTTCGGTTGTGAGAACTAAATTCAGTCGTAACAACCAACCTCAATCCGGTTGTGCCAACTTCAATTTAGTGGTAACAGCCGAATTTACGGTTGCTACGACCTCTTTTCAAACAATTAGTTCTCTGAGTGTACTTCACTCGAATTCTTCCACTGAAGGTCTGGAGGTAATGATAGTGGAAGATAGAGTAGATTTTTGTCGATTACAAAGCTGCTTTCGATAGCCCCATACGGGGAAAACTGTCTGAACTTGGTATTCCGGTTAAACTGATCCGCCTCTGTAGAATGACGCTGACCAATACCAAATCAGCAGTGAAAGTGGGAAAAGACATCACTGAACCATTCTGTACCAAGCGAGAACTTAGACAAGGCGACACACTTTCGTGCAATCTCTTCAACATCTTAATGGAGATAATAATGAGAAAGGCTGCAGTAAATTCGAACACGACCATTAACACGAAAAGCCATATGTTGCTGGCGTATGCTGACGACATAGACATCATTGGGCGAAATTTGCGAGAGGTTACTGCAGTATTTTCAAGAATCGAAAAAGGAATCAGTGAAGGTGGGTCTGGCTGTTACTGAGGGCAAGACAAAATTGATGGTGTCAACGACTAGAGAAACCTCTCGACTTGGTCCGCACTTGAACGTTGACAACCGATTTAATTTTGAAGTGGTAGACGAATTTGTCTACCTTGCATCCTCCGTGAACAAGGACAACAACGTCAGCCTGGAGATAGATAGGAGAATTGTGCTTGCAAATAAATGCCATTTTGGGCTCAGCAAGCAGTTTAGGCACAAAGCCCTCTCTCGACGGACAAAAGTCCTGCTATATCAGACTCTCATTTTACCTGTCTTGACATATGGCTCTGAAACTTGTGTCATATCGCAAACGAATGGAGAACACCTGGGAGTTTTCGAGAGAAAAATCCTCCGTAGAATATATGGTCCTGTTAGGGAAAACGGCGAGTACCGACGTCGCTGGAACGCAGAGCTATATAGTCTATATTCTGACGTGGACATAGCTGGACGAATCAAATTGGGCCAATTGCGTTGGCTATGCCATGTTATCAGAATGAATGAAGATGAGTCAGCGCGAAAGGTTTTCGATAACGTACCCGATGGAAGCAGGAAAAGAGGACGACCAAGACTCCGCTGGAAAGACCAGGCAGAAGAATCCCTCCGTATCCTTGGCATTACCAACTGGCGGGAAAAGTCGAAGGATAGAGCCAGTTGGAAGAATATGTTGAAATTTGTTTGTTTAATTAATATGTGTAAGACGTCTGACCTCAGGAGGTTGTAAAATAGTCAATAAAAGTAAAAGTAAGTAGTAAAAATATGCCAAAATCTCGGAAACGGTGCGTCCAATCTCCTACATAGCTTAATTTGTTGACCCCCAACAGATGCATGAAACAAGCATTGTCTTCAATATGGCATCAAGATTATTTTAAAAAATATCTCCATTAAAAAAATAGGTCAAAGCTCACAAAAAATATCCATATCAAATGACAAGCATCGGATAGTTAAAGTACATTTTACTGGAGAATTTTTAAACTGTGAAACTGGCCATAAGTCTCCGAAAAGGGGCGTCAAAGTAAAAAAAATCATTGACTTTATAAATTCTTGAGGGGTTAGTGATACCCCATACATCACAGGGTTAACAATTTATTAAAAATATGTATAAGAATTTTTTAAATAAAAACAATTTATTCGTTTTACTGGATAATCATCTATTCCGATATATTTCAACAAGCATCGCTAGTCATTATCAAGGATCTATTTTACAAAAAAAAAACAAAGAACAAACTTAAACATCATGGAAATTATGTTAACTACAAGTTATTCTAATTACAAAAAAGTCGATAGACACAAACAATTTGAACCACAACAATTAAACAATTCATTGCACAGATATTCTCAGAAAAAGATCGTAAATCTTACATGTAAGAAGTATCACAAGGAAAACATTAAAATATATGTATGTTAAACATCACGCACAAAGCTCGCCGACTACTAACGTCGATTATCATGTTCTCCCATTGTATATATATACATTCGAGCTAGGTACTCAGTGTCTCTCTTAAAGTTTAGTCTTTTCTCCGAAGGAACGTCGTTGATGTGCATCATCTCCAATAAAAGGCGTCTCTTATAATTACTCTCTTCAGATAGTATCGCTACTTCATGTAAGTTGGGACTATGAGAAGTTCTTGCACAGTGGGCCGCTGAGGCGATGAAAACCTTTCTAAATAAAAATTCTGCCAAGTGTTCTTATGTCAGACTTATGTGACGATAATCGTGTCCTCAGCCCATTCTGTGTTACAGGTATATTCGTCAGAGATTCATACATTTTTGGCGGGTTGTAAATTGTCGATCTTGTCCTCGCGCTGTAAATCTTGTTCCGTATGCCCTTTCCGATCCAGTAGGTCCTTTACAGTCCTGACCGGGACTATCAAACGGTTTAACTTGATTTCATCAAATTTCATGACAAATTCATGACAAATTTCCTGAAATTTATAAATAAAAACTTCATAGAAAATTTGAACAAATTCCACTAATGGTATGAAGAGTTTTTTAAATTCCATGAAATTGTCGGTAAATACAATTGGTAAAATATATTCACAAAATATTTTTTAGGTGAAAACACTGATGCACAAACTAACGTACATTTTATCGTAAATTTTTTTAAAAATACAAAAAAAAAAATTTTTTTAGTTAATATAAAGCTGGAGCCCTACTCTTTTCTATCCATTACGTACGATATGGTGGCATATACATTAGAGTGACTCACTCATGTATGAAAGCAAAAAAATCCTAATAAGAAAATTTGTATTTTTAACGACGAGTCGCAAATGGTTTGGATATAACGATAGACGTTACTGATTTTGAACAATTTTAAAAACCTATGTAAATCTAGCGTGAAGTGGCTAAATTTAATAACAGGTGATTCATTTAGATTTGTTTTTTAAATTTAAATTAAAGCACTTAAATTAGAATTGGATGTCGTCATTTTTATTATGACTCGAAAGAACAATATTTGACATTAACTTTCTACAGATAATTTCATTCAAATGGTTGGCCGCGACTGTAGGTGGACCATACGGAAGGTCCAATTTTCGATCACTTTTTCCAGCATAGCTACCGGTATCTCGTGAATTACGCGAGTAATGTTAGCTTCCAAGTCTCAAATTGTAGTGGGCTTATCGAAGAAGGCTTTTGATTTCACATAATCCCAAAGAACAAAATCCACAAATGTTATATCACACGATCTAGGTAGACAGTTGGCAGATCCTGATCGCGAAATTAGCAGTTCATCAAAATGATTTCCTAATAAATACATTGTATTGTACGCTATGTGTGCCATAGCACCGCCTTGCTGACACCAAATGTCAACGGCATCATGGACTTCAATTTCATACAACAAAAAGTCTGTTACCATGATGCGGTAGCTCTCACCATTGAGGATTTTGTTCTGTTCGGCTTCATTTTTAAAGAAATACGGACCGATGATTCCATCAGACCATAAATGACATCAAATAGTGCATTTTTGTGAATGTAACAGAAGTTAGAGAATCTCGTCGGGTTGATTACACAGTGTAAGAAATTGGGGGTTCATCTCTGCAAACCATGCACCACTATGACGATTCGATAGTGCATTCACAATGATGACGATTGCCTAAAGGATTTTGTCCCTGAGGTACCCGTTTTCGAAATAAAGCTCTTGTCATTTTAAAATTTTCTGGTGTTGAGTGGATATTTGTGAGTGCCAATATTTCAGAAACGGTTGCAAATTTCAAAAAACTTGTTCTGACAGAAATATAGCTTATGAATCGTAAAAAAATCGTAAAAAAATCGTAAATTTGTATTTTTAACGACGAGTCGCAAATGGTTTGGATATAACGATAGACGTTACTGATTTTGAACAATTTTAAAAACCTATGTAAATCTAGCGTGAAGTGGCTAAATTTAATAACAGGTGATTCATTTAGATTTGTTTTTTAAATTTAAATTAAAGCACTTAAATTAGAATTGGATGTCGTCATTTTTATTATGACTCGAAAGAACAATATTTGACATTAACTTTCTAAAGATAATTTCATTCAAATGGTTGGCCGCGACTGTAGGTGGACCATACGGAAGGTCCAATTTTCGATCACTTTTTCCAGCATAGCTACCGGTATCTCGTGAATTACGCGAGTAATGTTGGCTTCCAAGTCTCAAATTGTAGTGAGCTTATCGAAGAAGGCTTTTGATTTCACATAATCCCAAAGATCAAAATTCACAAATGTTATATCACACGATCTAGGTAGACAGTTGGCAGATCCGTATCGCGAAATTAGCAGTTCATCAAAATGATTTCCTAATAAATACATTGTATTGTACGCTATGTGTGCCATAGCACCGCCTTGCTGACACCAATTGTCAACGGCATCATGGACTTCAATTTCATACAACAAAAAGTCTGTTACCATGATGCGGTAGCTCTCACCATTGAGGATTTTGTTCTGTTCGGCTTCATTTTTAAAGAAATACGGACCGATGATTCCATCAGACCATAAATGACATCAAATAGTGCATTTTTGTGAATGTAACAGAAGTTAGAGAATCTCGTCGGGTTGATTACACAGTGTAACAAATTGGGGGTTCATCTCTGCAAACCATGCACCACTATGACGATTCGATAGTGTATTCACAATGATGACGATTGCCTAAAGGATTTTGTCCCTGAGGTACCCGTTTTCGAAATAAAGCTCTTGTCATTTTAAAATTTTCTGGTGTTGAGTAGATATTTGTGAGTGCCAATATTTCAGAAACGGTTGCAAATTTCAAAAAACTTGTTCTGACAGAAATATAGCTTATGAATCGTAAAAAAATCGTACTGGAATATTACAAAGCGAAAAAGTATTTTTTTCGTCATCTTTTTTTGGCAAAAGAAAGAAAAACATTTTTGATCCTTTTTTAAAATGTTGACTCTACAAGCAAGAAGTTTTATTACTTGTTATTGATGTTACCTGATAATCTCACTAAATCTCAACATTTGAAAACAAAAATAACCAAAAGGGAGACAGCATTTCATTGTTTGAAAATAATCTTTCCGCAACTTAGAGAAGCAAAACTTAAAGCAGGTACAAAATATACCTGTTATGTTGTAATCTCATGCTTTTTCAGTTTGTATTCATTAAAAATTTGTTTAATTTTTCTAGTCATTCTCAGTGGACCTGACATTAGAAAACTCATTAAGAGCTATGAATTTGAAGAATTATTGATCGACAACGAATTAATTGCTTGGGATTCAATAAAAGCAATATTACATAGGGTGTTAGGGAAGCATCGTGTGAATGGCTAAGAAGTTTTGGTTGAAAATATGCTTAATGTCTTCCATAAAATCGGCATTACGATGACCCTCAAAATTCACTGTCTACATCGTCATCCTGATTTCTGCGCTAAACCATTACCCACTGAATCTGAAGAATAGGATGAGAAATTGCACCAATTATTATGCCGATGGAAACCCGATTCAAAGGAAAGAAGTTGGATGCAAGGCTCTGTGAAGTTCGCTGGTCGTCATGTAAGATAAAGACATTTAAATCTACAGCCAAAGAAGGGGAAGAAAAAGAAAAAACGGTTGATAACGAAGAGCCTTTAAACACTTTGGGAAGTAGTGGTGTATCAAATTCGGATGATCAAGATGAAGTTCAATAGCCAGCTAAAAGAACTCGACGTTAGTTTTACTGTAAAACTGTTTTTTACACATGAAACATCTGAAAAAAACCAAAAATGGCATCCTCTTTTGAAGTCTTTACAGAATTACGATTTCATTGGTGTCATTACTTTTCACATCCGATGCCTTTGAGTCGAGATATACCTGTTTTTCCATATTTCAATACTTACAAAATTTATCGAAATTTTTTTTTTTTACAAATATGCATGTATGGGTACTCATTACAAAGGAAATCTTCTCACGATATCATTGGTGGTATTGGTTCCTCTTTACGTTGCTCGTACCGTGTGCCAAACCTATTTGAGAATCGATAATAACAACATTTTCAGTCATCCATTTTTGTGTCATATGTGCCAAATGTTGAACTTTTATCAGATTTGCAGGGAAGTAGGACAATGAAAATTTAATCTTTTAAGCTAAAATTGCAGAGCCGCATTATTTTACACATCCGAGGTAAAATTCATCCACAAAAAGTAATAAAACTTCCCTTTTGTAGGGTCAACGTTTTAAAAAAAAGTGTCGAAAAATGTTTTTCTTTCAACATTTTGCAAAAAAAAAGTGCACGAAAAAATATTTTTTCGCTGTGGAATAGTAGCACGATTTTGTCCACGATTCATAAGCTACGTTTCAGTTAAATATAGTATTATGAAATTTACAACCGTTTCGGAAATATTGGCTCTTACAATTATCCACTCAATACTCCAATTTGAGAGCGGCAAGAGCGACATTTTGAAAACGGGTACCTCAGGGAAAAAATCCTTTAGGAAATCGTCATCATTTTGGATACAGTAAAAATAAAAAAATAAAAAAACAGCAGACAGTTGTCCGAGGCCTTCGGCCACGGACTGTCCCTGCAGGCTGTGCCAGAGACAAGGCCATTAAGTTTAACGTAGAATACGCCATCCGATAAGACAGAAAACATATATAACAATAAATGATAAATAACATAAGCAAATGAATTTACTTATTTGATAGTTACTTTTGATAATATACATAAGCTTATGGTAGGAAAAATAGGATAAATATGTTTTTAAATTAAAAGAGTAAGGATAGATGATAAATAAAATGACAAATAATTATATATTCATGTTAAATTCAAATTCACATTTAACATTTTGTTTCACTTAAATACATAAGTAAATATACGAAATTTCAATATTTCATCAATCAAAACAACAGCCGAAGGTTTGTGTCCACACTGAAACAGCAGGATAGTTTGTGTTCACGCTACAAACTCAAACACTCAACCAAACACCACACATATGTTTGAGTGTATGTGTTTAAACAATTTTCATTTGAGAAATTTAAATATTAGGAAGATATCAACCAATATGAAATGTATATCAAACGAAAGATAACATCTTCATTTACCTACAAAAACATTTTTATAAAAAGTTATCTCGCCGTTTCCTCATAATCAATGAAATAAAGATTACAACAATAACAATCTGACATGACTCCCTATACCGTAAGGTAAGACGTATTCTACGCCAAAAACTGGTGTCCCATAACATCCCATGAAGAGATTGAGGAGATCTCGTCACAATCAGTCATAGTGGTGCATGATTTGCAGAACCACTGTCGCACTGTGTTATCAGCCCAAATTCAGCAAGTTTGTTTATTTACGAATCCATTTAGACAGTAATTTTTTACGCTGATTTTCGTAATACCGCTGATTAATTTGGAGACGTTGTTGCGGTGTGAGGTTCTTGATGAGTCGTCAAACAATACTGAATAAAACTAAGATAATAGTTCGACACTAGTCAGGCGTGATCTGTGAAAGAAACATATGAAAAAAATGCAATGAGTGTTCGAACTCACGGGCGATGTGTTAACACCTTTTTGTAAATGTTACATTGGAAAATAAAAAACAGCGTTCAATCATATGATGACGTTACAGTTAAATAATATTAATACTTAAAATTATTTAAAGACCCAGTGCAAGCACATGTGTCATTATTTTCTTGCTCAATACTTTTTGTTTTATTCCCACAAAAGTCAAAGAATGCAAAGCAACAGACACTTGTACATACATACATACATTGTTATATTCGTACGATATAACCGAAGATCAACATAAAATACTTTTTTAATATTACTCCAAATTAATACTCCAAATTAAAGCACTTCAATCTCGGCTCGCCGATATCGGATCGCCTTAATTTTTGGCCTAAACTCTTCGTCGAAACCCGCACTAGCTTTTTAATCCAAAAATTAATAAAATCGGCTATGAATTTCCGGAGAAAATCGCGTGGGAAAATTATATGAAAATCGCCCAATAATCACTTTCAATACCGACTGCCAAGCAACGAACAAACAAACGATGATTTACTCTTACAAACCTAACACTTGTGTATGTATTAAATTTATAGTTTACTGCCCTAGAGGCGCGCGTATAGATGTTAACACATCAAAAAACTTCACACGTTATAAAATATATCAAGTCTTTTAGGGGTACATATACAACTATTATGACGGGTCGGCCTAATAAATGTGTATATATGCATGTATGTACTCATGTAATACATGTTTTCTTTTGCATATATACATATATGTATATGTATATAAAAAGGAAGAAAATTGTATTATTCTATTGTGCTGCATAAATAATGTCAAGCAGTTTAAAAGGGTTTTCTCCAAACGATACAGATTTTCGTTATCCCTTTCATGTGAATATGTAACAGATCTCTATTTTTATGAAATTCAGGTTAACGTTGCATTATCCTTTTGAGAAAAATACACAATCAAAATCGGTTGCAGTTACCACAAATTGCAAATGTTGAAAACAACAACAACAATAAAATCATTTATAACTCCGGGCACAACGTCCTACAACCCCTGCCCACCAACGCTACTAGCATCATTATCCGTTAGCTTCGACATTTGTATCCGTCAACACCACCTCGTTTGTTTTCACGGAAAATTCACTAATTAGTTTGCGATATGACATCATCATATCGGGTCTTAAGACGTGTTTGGGAATCATTACAGTGCTTGAGTTTTGTTTGTTTTCCCTTTTTTTGTATTCTCCTCTACTGTTTCGTTTTTGCATTCTATATATTATCTTATTACGTTCATTTAGATTTTGTATTGTTATGTAGTTTTGTTTTCTTTGCGCTTCTCTTTTATGTACGAATTTGTTTGCCTTATGTGTGTTACTTGCTATCGCTTTGTGTCATCCGTCGCACGCGTATGATTAATATCTAATCAATTATTACTCATTCGCCATGTGCTCAAGCAGCGCATTCAACAAATCGCACTGTGCAACGAAATTGAGGAAAAACATTCGTTTATTATGTAATCAGATGATACGTTTCAAAACGTATTGCTTAAAGATTAGAACAAGTACACATTTAACGATTACATCTAGGTGGATGGTGAATAAAAATGACACACAAGTTTGTCGTTAGGGTTGCCAAAACATCTGTCTTTTCTGATTTGGATTCTCAAACAATACAACGGAGATTCTTAAAATACTTTATTGAATTTATAATTCTCATTATGAATTTTATAAAAGGAATTAAGTAGATGTTAATTAAATAGGCCTGTTGAAAAGGACATTTTCTTAATTGCGGTATTAAGATTAGAATGAGTATTTGAGTTAAATTTTTAAATAATGCAGAAACGGCGTTAAACCTCACTGCAGGGGGGTTCTATGCCTCTCTCCAGTTTACATGGATATAGGTCGATGAGTTTAGTTAAGTTTTATTTGAAAGTTTTCTCTTTTCCACGAAAATAAGTCAAAATGGTATTACAATTTAGAAACACGCACAGTGTGGCAGGAAAAACATCACAAAATATATTTAAATTAAAATGATAATTAAATTGTGTTAAATTGCTTGCGATTCCGTGTGAAAATTGTATTTACTAAGTGGTTTAATTCTTAGGAATTTTATGTTTCCCAACATGCCGTCGGTGTATTAATGGCTAGTGTGCTCGGCTCTAGTACATGATTGCTGCTCAGACCACCTTACATTTCTTTCGACGACGGTCACCTCGCTTAGTGATGGCGACACATAGCATGAAAAAGCTTCTCAAATACCAGTTGGAACCTCGTAAAACTTTAGGTCCCAATCAATGAGTGTAAAACTAGAAAGCGCACGCATTGTGAGAAGCTCTGCCCAATCCCTTCATGGGATGTTATGGGACACCAGTTTTTTACGTTTCCCAACATAAACACATATTAAAAAAAATTAAAAAAAACTGGTAGAAGTAAATAATCAGCGCATATTTCCCTAATATTGCCACGATTTTTTGTCCATAGCGGTGCATGTAATGTGCATTACAACTCAATTTAGTTGGTGCGCCGGTGGTGCAATGGTTAGTGTGCGAGGCTCTTGTGCATGAGGACGTGGGTTCGATCCCTACTCTGACCACCTTAAATTTCTTTCGACGGCGGTTACCTCGCTTAGTAACGGCGACACTATCGAGTATTTAGCAATGAAAAAGCTTTTCAAAATACCGTTCGGAACCGGTGTAAAACTGTAGGTCCCAATCAGTGAGTGTAAAACTAGAACGCGCACAGATCACTGATTGTGAGAAGCTCTCCCTAATCCCTTCATGGGATGTAACGGGGAACCATTTTATAGTTGTTTTTAAGGCTTAGTGGGACAAAATTGTACACCATCTGCATGTTTGAATACCTGGCTTTTAGTTTAACTCTATGTTTCTATTGATATTTGAAATTTATTGTTTGGAATCATATTCCTCGGTTTCGTTCACTCCAAAAAAACACGGAAACTCTTTATTTATATTTACGTCATATACGAATACATAAATAGATACATTTATTCTCTCATCTGACGTTTCATTTCACACTCTTCGTCGTAGGTTTGTAGAAATGAGAAAAATTAAATTTAAAATTAACTTACACCAGGCGGAGTTACAAAATTGGTTCACTTAACTTGTTCATGTGTAGAACTGAAAAATTTAAATGTATTTTGCACTTTGTTGTTGACTTTTATCATTGGTATACATTTGTATTGTCTAGTTTGTCACAAAAACACGAAATTCAGTTGTTGTTCCTTCGTTGAACGTTGTTTACAATTGCCTCTATCTGGTATTATTGAACCCATGTTTTCCACCATCCAATGTTTACTTTCCACCGTAAGTATGACGTTTAATTTATTGGGAGAATAAAAGTATATATGTATGTATTTTACGCGTAATTTACGCGTACAAATTAAAACAAAACTTTTAATGAAACTCATAGGCCTAGACTCATCATAGACGAATTTAGTATAGACGAATTAATTCTCTCAATATTTTTAACGTCATAGGTATGGTTGCAAGCGAACATTGGATGGTGGAAAGAATGGGTCCAAAAATACCAGATAGAGGCAATAGTACACAACGTCGAACAAAGCAAAAATAACCGCATTTCGTATTTTTGTGGCAAAATGGTTGTGTTAAATACAATACAAATGTTTACCAACGATAAGAATTAACAAAAAAGTTCAAAATGCATTTCGATTTCAGAGTTCTATACCAAAACGAAATGAAAAAGTTAAGCTAACCGTTCTTGTAACTCCACCTGCTGTAAGTTAATTTTTGTAGAATTTTTCTCATTTGCACAAACCTATGAAGATCAGTGTGAAAGAAACGTCAGATGAGAGAATTAATTCGTCTGTACTAAATTCATCTAAGAGCCTCATAGGGAATTTTCATTAGTTTATAGTTATTAGATAAATTCGAATATAACTTCCACAGCTCTGCCGGCAGAACAATTGTCAGCGGTCTGCTAACTAGTTAAGAGACCTATGTTACACAGTTACGGCCTTATTCATAAAAAGTTATGCGAGGTTTGAGAGCCGATTTATCATACAAAAAACGTGTCTCAAACCTCCCACAACTTTTTATGAATAAGGTCGTTATTATATGTGGATTATATATAAAATCATAAATTTTTACAAATCTAAAAGGGATTTTAAAGCTGTACTTTTAAATTAAGTAGAAAACATAATAAACAATAATAATAAAATAAACTAAAAAAATCCAGGAGTTTTATGAAAGCTGTATGACTGCAATATATTATATTTTCAACAAAATATTCAAAATATTCAGGGTCGCCGACGCGATCTGGAGCGGGTTATGTCAATGGGACTAGAATCAAATTATAGGTATTTGTGTCTAGTTTAGTAATTTTAGACCAACATTTCCCAAAAAACATTCAGAATATAATATTCTCCGATGAATATAACTTTCTCATAAAGAAGACGGACTAAAGCTATGAGTACACGGTTGTCAGATTTGACAATATTGTCAGACCTATCAATGTGCTGATAATGACCAGACAATGAAAAATTGTCACTACAATGTAAATTGTCAGTTTACAGAGTTGTCAGAAAAGATGGCGATCCATTGTAAGACAAGTATCTGACAATGAATTTATCTGACAACGTTGCCAGGCAAAAAATTTTAAGTTTACACGGTTGTCAGAATTGGTATGTAGCACAAACTGTCAGCTGGATTGTCAGAATCACCGCGAAGAAGCATCAGAAAGCGATGCCGGTCATAGTTAATTTAACGGCGTCAAACACCTTTATATAGCTAAAAACTAAATTGCTTTATGAATTGTAAATTGCGTAAACCAAAGTTTTGTGAATTTGTGGATATGGATATGGAAGAAAAAAATGGATTGATATTATGACAATTTTGATTTTGACTTAAAACACGTGTGGCTGCTTTCAAAAATATGTTAAAAAGTAAACAAACTTGGGCACCGCGAAGAAGCATCACAAGGCGATGCCGCTCATAGTTAATTTAACGGCGCCAACTACATTTATATAGTGGTAGGCGCATGACGGCGATCAAACCTGGGAAAATTTAGGAGAAAATGTTTTGTTTATATTTGGTAGGAAAAACAAATTAAATTAAATGTTGCTGTGTTGCTGTTTCTGCCTAAAAAATTCACAAAAGTAAAAAAATCTTCTTCTTCATCCTCCGCAAATAGTGGTAGTGGCAGATTGTGTTTTTTTGCTGCCAAATGCATTCACACAAATTTTCAAGGCGATTGGTGAAAGAGTCCTCCAGATATTGCGTTTTCAAAAATAGGGTCCCAAGGGCGGGGCAACACCCACTTGGTATATCAAAAATTCAAGTACCCTATTTTCATATATAAGTACATATATAGATTTTTTTAATTTCGGAAGTCGTAAGTGAAAGTTTCTGGCTTTAAGATTATTACTATTCATACTATATTCTATAGGATTTTTTTTGGTTTGATATAAAAAATAGTATCAATGTGTAGCGCCATGTATGTTTTTATTTTTCGCGTTCAAACATTTTTTACACTTGTCTTTGCTTATGTGTTTTATCAGACAATAATTCCATTGTCAGATGTTGAAAATCCTACATCTGACAATAAAAAATTAACTGACAGTGTCTGACAATGTTGTGACAATGAAAAACAAGTGTGTTTACACGGTTGTCAGGTGTCTGACAATATTGTTTCAAATGACAGTCTGACAATGACCTAACAATGCTTTATCTGACAATATTGCCAGACAAAAATTGTAAGTTTACACGATTGTAAGACTTTGTCTTGTTCTGACAACCGTGTAGACATAGCTTAGTGCGTGACAAACTGACTGATAATTTATACGAGATATGGTTCTCGTCACCCTGTTTCCAGATTGTTCTACCCTGTAATAGAATAGTTTTTAAAAATAACGTACTTGTAGCCGACTCGTCAACTGGAGTATACTTTTAGGCACAGCATTAGTCGCACTGTTATTTACATAATGTTGTTTGATCATTAAGAGTAAGTAAACGCTTTTACTTGATCGTAACAACATTTTCACAAAAGTTGTTCAGCTTTACCATGGCTACAATTTTGAAAAAGTGAAAAAAGGCTACAAGTGAAAAAAATTTTTCTTTCAAAAAAGGCCAGAAAATCTGAGAATTGGTAAAAGTCGATTTTTTTAAATTTGACTTGATACAGATATTTCTTGAATACTGATCAACTCAGTAGACTGGCCTCTAACCGCTAGAATTTACTAGAACGTTGATACAAAAATTTCATGCCAAACACTAAAACAGTGTAACCAGTTAAAAAAAGTTGCAAAAACCGAGTTGAATATTTTTTTTGTGTATCTAAAATATATCTTACGTATAGGGAAGCCAACTCTCTCAGTAAATTGATGACATTTGGTATGTTGCAGATGGGCGGTTGGATGTTGAAAAGTAATGCTTTAATAATACCAGATAGAGGCAGTGGCTCAAACCAACCAAAAATAAATCAGAAATCATGAGGTCAGACGTCTTACACATATTAATTAAACAAACAAATTAAACAAATTTCAACATATTCTTCCAACTGGCTCTATCCTTCGACATTTCCCGCCAGTTGTTAACACCAAGGATACGGAGGGATTCTTCTGCCTGGTCTTTCCAGCGGAATCTTGGTCGTCCTCTTTTCCTGCTTCCATCGGGTACGTTATCGAAAACCTTTCGCGCTGGCTCATCTTCATCCATTCTGATAACATGGTCTAGCCAATGCAATAGGCCTAATTTGATTCGTCTAGTTATTTCCACGTCAGAATATAGATTATATAGCTCCGCGTTCCAGCGACGTCGGTACTCGCCATTTTCCCTAACAGGACGATATAACTTACGGAGAATTTTTCTCTCGAAAACTCCTAGGTGTTTTTCATCCGCTTGCGATATGCCCCAAGTTTCGGTGCCATATGCCAAGACAGGTAAAATGAGTCTGATATAGCTGGACTTTTGTCCGTCGAGAGAGGGCTTTGTTCCTAAATAGCATCTATTTCCAAGCATATTTCGCCTATCTATCTCCAGGCCGACGTTGTTGTCCTTGTTCACGTAGGATCCAAGGTAGACAAATTCATCTACCACTTCAAAATTAAACCGGTTGTCAACGTTCAAGTGCGGACCAAGTCGAGAAGTTTCTCTAGTCGTTGACACCATCAATTTAGTCTTGCCCTCATTAACAGCACGACCCACCTTAGCTGATTCCATTTCGATTCTTGAAAATACTGCAGTAACCTCTCGCAAATTTCGCCCAATGATGTCTATGTCGTCAGCATACGTCAGCAACATATGGCTTTTCGTGTTAATTTTCTTGTTCGTATTTACTGCAGCCTTTCTCATTATTATCTCCATTAAGATGTTGAAGACATTGTACGAAAGTGTGTCGCCTTGTCTAAGTCGTCGCTTGGAACAGAATCGTTCAGTGAGGTCTTTTCCCACTTTCAGTGCTGATTTGGTGTTGGTCAGCGTCATTCTACAGAGACGGATCAGTTTTGCCGGAATACCCAGTTCAGACATAGCTTCGTACAGTTTTCCCCGTATGGGGCTATCGAAAGCAGCTTTGTAATCGACAAAAAGATGGTAAAGGGTTTTTCAACAGAGACGCTACAAAAGTAAATCGGTAAGAACAGCAAACGATGCCATATTTTTTCCCGCTCTTTTGACATTTCTCTTCAGCAAGGTTAGCCATTTCATCATGGAAATATATACGAGAAAACAACGAGTCGAAATTATTAAAATTTACTACCGAAATTTGGAGTCAGTGGTCTCAACTTTAAGAGCGCTACGTCCAATTTATGGTCTTCGGCGATGAGGCTCATTTCTGGCTGAATGGCTTCGTCAATAAGCAAAATATGCGTTATTGGTCAGACAGCACTCCACACGTAATCCATGAGTCATCATTGCATCCCGAAAAAAATACGGTTTGGTGCGGTTTATGGGCCGGCGGCGTCATTGGGCCGTACTTCTTCCGTGATGATCAAGACCGGCACATTACTGTGAATGCGAATCGCTACCGTTCAATGATAACCGAATATTTTTGGCCCCAATTGGATAATATGGACTTGGAGGACATGTGGTTCCAACAGGTCTTCGCCACAAGCCACACATCGAATGCCACAATCAGCTTATTGGAAACAAAGTTTGGTGAACGTGTTATCTCACGAAATGGCCCAGTCGATTGGCCGCCTCGGTCGTGCGATTTGACGCCGTTAGATTATTTCCTGTGGGGCTACGTCAAGTCTATGGTCTATGCCAACAAGCCAGCGACGATTGATGAACTTCGTACGAATATCGAACGTGACATTGCAGCAGTATCGGCCGATTTATGCTTGGAAACTGTCGAAAATTGGGTTCAGCGTCTGGACTTCTGCAAGCGTGGCCGTGGTGGCCATGCAAAAGAAATCGAGTTCCATACATAATGGGATCGAACGTACTTTCACAGGAATAAAGAATTTAATTGGTATCTAAAACCGGGTTTGTTTTATTTAAAAAAACTTTTGTAGCGCTCTTATTGAAAAACCCTTATGTATCGATTTGCTTTTCGTGGTTCATGTCCAGGATTTGGCGTAGCGTGAATATTTGGTCAGTCGTGGATTTGCCTTCTCTAAAACCACACTGATACGGTCCAATCAGGTTTTCAATAATTGGCTTTAGTCTTTCACATAATACGCTCGACAAGGCCTTACACCCGATGGATAAATACTGATACCGCAATAGTTGGAACAGACACACGGATCACCCTTTTTGAATACAGGACATAATACACTGAGACTCCAATCGTCGGGCATAGATTCCCCCAGCCATATACCGCATATAAGTTGATGCATGTGGGCTAGTAGTTCTTCGGGACCTGCCTTAAAAAGTTCTTTGGGTAGGCCATCCGCACCAGCGGCTTTATTATTCTTAAGGCGAGAGATCGCCGTTCTAATCTCGTCTTGGTTGGTGGGTGGGTGTGGGGTTGGGTATTTTTGGGGGGTTGGGCGTTACAATCTACACTATCTTCCACTATCATTACCTCCTGATCTTCAGTGGAAGAATCTGAGTGGAGTAGTGCTGAAAAGTGGTCTCTCCACATTTTGAGCACACCTTGCTTCTCAGTCACCAGATTCCTATTCTCGTCCTTGCAGGAGGGCAACCCATTATTAGGCCCGTTATTCAATCTTCTTACCCTCTGGAAAAACTTTCGGGAATCACCATTCATCCTGCACATTTCGGTTTTTTCACTCTCTCTCTCTGCTCCCACTGCCATTTTTTCCGCCTAAATAGTTAGTTTTCCTCCCTTCTTAGCTTCTTGTACCGCTCACTCGCAGCACGCGTTGTAACTGACGGTTTCGTTGCCATACGTGCAGCGTCTTTTTCATCAGTTGCAATGCGATATTCTTCGTCGTACCATGGCTTATCCTTCTGCGGTTTTTGATAGCCTAGTTAAGTCCTTGCAGCGGTTTCCAAAGAATGGTAGATGTGCTTCCACTGCGCGTCTGGGTCTCTGGGGATGGGGGTATTCCGCCCTAGGAGTAGAGAGAGTTTCCGTCGATAGGACATTGATATCTCCGGTATTTGTAGCTTGTCAATATCTAGCTTCTCCTGCGAACTGTCGCAGCCACCAGGTAATGATCCGAGTCGATATTGACACCTCGAATCACACGTAAATCCACAAATATATACTAACAATAAAAGATAACAAACAATTCCAAATATCGTTTAAATTTCACAGCTTTTCATCAACACGACACGAAAAATTTAAGCCAACAGTTTTTGTAATTCCACCTGGTGTAAGTCAATTTACGTCAAATAACTCCCTATCGAACCCACAGACTAATACATACATAGATACATTTATTCTCTCATCTGACGTTTCATTTCACACTCTTCGTCGTAGGTTTTTGGAAATGAGAGAAATTTAATTTAAAATTAACTTACGCCAGGTGGAGTTACAAAATATGTTCACTTAAGTTTTTCATGTCGTTTTGATGTAAAACTGAAAAATTTAAATGTATTTTGCACTTTTTTATTGACTTTTATCTTTGGTATACATTTGTATTGTATTTAACACAACTAGTTTGTCACAAAAACACGAAATGCGGTTGTTGTTCCTTTGTTGGACGTTGTTTACTATTGCCTCTATCTGGTATTATTGAACCCATGCTTTCCACCATCCAATGTTTACTTTCCACCGTACCTATGACGTTTAATTTATTGAGAGAATAAATGTATCTATGATATGTATTAGTCTATGATCGCACCGAACGCACCACGAATAGTGTGAAGGGAAATGTCAGATGAGAATAATGGCAGCTCTATATGACATTACTCTATGATATCTTATATCAAGCATTTGTTTCTTTCTTTACATTGATTTCGCTAATGCCAAGGCTCTTTTATGATCCTATTTTTATAATCTCAATATAATTTTCATTCATGCTATTGTTAGCAACACTATGTAAAATCCAGAAGTGGATTTCAAAATAGTTTTATTTAACACAATAGTAACAAATGCCACATATAGTAAGAATGAATATGGCTTGTATGTCTATACATAGACAAATATTTGTATAATCATTGGCGCAATTCTATTATCGTTTGGAGGAACAAATTATTTCTTATTGCAACCATGTGTGTTCGCTGCAACAGGAAGTAGAAATACTATAATACAGTTATTATAACTTTAATTAAATACAAATCCCGTATACGTCGTTGTAAGAATCAGCAATTACCATAATTATCGGATTTGATGACAGTTTAAGTTAAATGAGTTTTAGTTAGTTTAATGTTATCTAAATGACTAATCTGTTGCTTTTAAATATTCAATTTTATCTTTTTAGTATTATGACTTTGCTGATATTGCTGAAGATGCTGCCCGGCAATTTGCAGAGTCTCTATCCAATAGATTTCCCACATCGCCGCCATCGGTGATAACGGAGGAAATACGTGATGAAGTACGTCGTCGTGCCAATGGCATTGCCACCAATGCCCTTAATGAAGATGAACATTTGCTGGCGTTTGCTTTGGCAGCCCCCAGTATACATACGGTTGTGGTTAAATTTAAAGATAATGTTACGGTAAGTAAACATGCCTCCATCACTGGCAATAAACTCCAAATTGAAATTTGATGGAACCAGGCACATAGTACAGTATAAATGTCCATGCAAGGACTATCAACAGAGGCATTAGATAGTCTGACACAAATTTATTTAAATTTCACATTTTATACGGTCTACATTAAGTTTACGTTCACCTCAGAAAAGGTATTAAATTTACCCAACTGTTGGCAGTCGTTGTTGCAATATTTAGGCTGTACGTCTTATGTTCATAAGAACGTAGGTTTCGTTCCATTATTTTAATTTCTTTTGTGCTTTAATATGATTGTAGAAAGCACGCAGATCTCTGATAATGAGTCCATGAAAGTCTTCCCGATCTGGGATGGGAATTGCTTTTAAATTTTGGGCAAACTTTCGAACTGACTTAAATTACATTGTACAAAATATAGATGGTGTATTGACGCTGACAATACAAGCAAACGTGGCTCATATATTTTTTCCTCATTTACTATTTCCCTAGATACCACCGGAGCAGGTACATAATAGTGCGTTTTTAGGTTCGTATTGGAAGGAATTGGGTCATGCTTGGAACAGTACGGACGGTTCCCAAGAATGGGGCGCACCATTCAGAGATTGTAATCTTTTGGTGGGGCGATGGTTGTGGCCGTTCAGAGTATCTTCTGCTGAAGCAAAATTCAAGTAAGTGAAAAAGTGTTCACATAAAATAGTTTCTAAACACTTTGAATTTGAATTTTGAATTTTAAGAATTGTGGCTGCTGCCTTTATTGCCGCCGACGAGGATGTCTGTAACGATGGTCTGGAACAAATATTTGGAAGAAAGCATGGGTAATAAGCTAAGAGGAGAAATAAAAAAAATTACATTATTTATTATTCTATTTTTCGTTTTCTATTCGACCTTTTTGAATAGTTAGATCTTAATTTTTAAAAATTAGGCTCGAGGTCAATTTTGTTGTATATATTCAAATTTATTTATCAATATTTCGTCTTTCGTCGAAAGACATCATCAGGTAATAATTAAGATCTTACATTATTTATTTGAAATCTCATTTTTTAGATGTGACCGCAATACTACATTTTGTTTATTGACCGAAAATAAACCCTCTGCCACCCGCGATGTTTACACTTGCATATGTCGGGAATCATATTACCTTCCGAATTCCACAATCCAAGGTTTTCGTGGGGACATTGTGGAGATGTCGGAAGGTTTTGACAACTACTCTTGTATACCCTGTCCAGCGGGTTGTTCGAATTGTGATTCGAATGGTGTCTGTTTGTTAGGAGAAGATCAGGAGGCAGTGTCACTTGAGAGTTTGTTGAAAGTATCCGTGGGTTCGGTGCTGGGGGCATGTATACTATGTTGTTTGGTTTTGAGTGTTATAGTTTTTCAGCAAAGAAAGTGTAAAGTAAGTAAACTACCCTAAGGGAGGTTGCTAATATTTCATAAACATGCTATGTAACCTTTTGCTTTTTTATTTTATAGGCCATTGCTTCTGGCATGTGGACAGTTTTGGAAACAATATTACTGGGTATTGTGTTACTTTACGCATCGGTAAGCTTTTGTTTGTTTCTATAGTTTGTGCAAATATTAACAAAACAAAAATTGTTGCTTTTATTTGTTTAACTTCTCCCGTTCTTCATCCTTATGGCAAACAAGGTTGCCATCCACTTCTTCCCTGCCTCCACGGAACGCTGCATCGTCGAGCCCTGGCTGCGGGAGTTGGGCTTTATTACCTGTTATGGAGCCATTATACTTAAATTATATCGTCATCTGGTTGATTTTCGTACACGCAAAGCCCATCGTTGGGTTTTACGTGATGTCGATTTACTAAAATATTTGGGCACCATGGTATTTGCTGTTGCCTGTTATATGGCCGCATATACGGCCTCTTCCCTGGATCTGTTGAAAATAGCTCACTTGGATAGCTTGCGTGAGGTGAACACAAATACGTGCCAACCTTTAAAATGGGAACTAGTGACACAACATAGTGAATTATTAATATTGATATTTGGCCTACATCTAGCGTACGCCAGTCGCAATGCCAACACACAATTCAGGGTAAGTTCAAGCATTTACAACTATCGAATGCACTTGATTCCATTGATGGCAATTTCATTTTAATGTTTTAGTGCACACGAATCATCATAAACCTAAGTGAATAGTTTTAAGATGAACACATTTAATACATTAATACATTCAAAATCAATGAGTCTCTTATTTAATTTCATAGAATTTGCATAATTGATACATTTATCCTTCATACATTAATTGCAGGAGCGACAATTTCTGGAGGTGACGCTGATCATTGAATTTATTGTATCGTCTATATTTTATATACTACGTTACATGTACTTACCTGCCATGAGTCCATCAGCCATATTTCTGGCCCTGTTTATACGTTCGCAGCTAACCAACACCATCGCCTTGGGTCTGATATTTGTGCCAAAACTGTGGTATCAACACAAACAGGTATGTACATGATTTGAAAATTTCCGATTTTAATTTATTACATTTTAGTTTCACATACTTAGATTAATTTCAAGTTAAAGAACGAATTAAATTTGCAAAGAAATAGATAAGTTTTTAAAAATTAAAAAAAAATTAATTTAAATGTAAAAAAAATGGTTAAAATAAAATAGGAAATAAAGGAAACGGTTTTTGTAAAGATTATTTAAATAAAAAGGATGTGCTTTATTATTATCTATTGTATACATATGTATTTTATGTTTCAAAACAAATACGAACTCGTACTAGATAGAACTTTTATATTTGCCAACCTATGCGCCGAGTTCATTGTAATATACTAATCGAGCTATGAAGTTGCTGCAAGTGTTACGTTAAATTACGTTACGTTACGTTACGTTGTATGTATGAATTGTGTGTTTGTTAAAAATGTGTGTTTGTATTATGTTGCTCTTTATTTGTTGCATGTATTTTGGTTTGAACCACGCTTTTTATGACTTTTGGTTTATTCAGTGTTATATTTTGAGTTACTTGGATTTTTGTTGTAAATTAAAATTTACTCGTTTCAATATATCTTCTTCTATTTCTTTTCATTTCTAAGTTACAATATTTAAACTTTCTAGTGCATGTTTGTTAAAAGGTTTAATAACGTACACTGTTTCCTTCGATTTTAAAGTCAGACATTGGGATAAAATCAAATCCATAAAATACACCACTCCGTCGCACTCTGTAACAGGTTAACAAACAAATTGAGATTAATTCAGAATTTAAAAACTTCAGAATTCTAAAGAACTAGTCATGAATTACCTGGTACATCTTTTACCGCACCTTATTAAAGTTGGTAACGGTTATTTTTTCCCAACAATGTTTAAAAAAATATGACATTAAAATTTTAAATTCCATATTAAAAGGAAAAATCATTTTCAACGAAAATATCACATCAAAAAAAAGAGTACAACAGGTAAAGTACAATTTAATATTTCATGCCCATTGAATTGCAAAGGCATGTCACCACCGCACAGTGGGGGCGATTGGAAAAACCATGGTAATAATATCACAACTTATAAAGTACTGATCTGATCACTTTCGAATGTACTAGACATTTGTAGAAGAGGAGTCAGGCTACTTCAGAGGTACCCTGTGTCAACACAGTTGATGATACAGGGTGTCAAATTTGACCACATTGATGCTGTTGAAATTTTCAACGACTGCTACTTCTACACTTATAGTCCGATTACAAAGATTTTTACTTTTGAGAATCTACTATGCAAGACAAACAAAAAATATGCTAACTGTTCCAGAGTATCGTTTACCGTTATTGAGATACCAGGGTGGATCAATAAGTCCGTGACTTTTTGAATGAAACAGTTTTTTTTGCAAAAAAAAAATTAATTTTCAACATAGTCTCAATACACTTAGTCCAACATTTCTCCAATTTTTGTATCCCTTCCAAAAACTGGGATTTTTGGCATTTGTTTGATTAATAATTTCATCGTTGGAGCAAGATCTCTTTCCACCGAGCCATTCCTTTAAGTTTGGAAATAAGAAATAGTCACTAGGGGCTAAATCCGGACAATATGGCGGATGAGGTACCAATTCGTAGCCCAATTCATGGAATTTTGCCATTGAGACTACACACGTGTGCAGCCGTGCATTATGGTTAATTGAGAGCAAACGCGGACCCATCTTGCAGACAGCTTTCTTAAACCCAACTTGTCATATTAAATCGAAACCACACTGCCATATGAAATGCCTATGGCATCAACAATCTCACGCACTTTTACTCTTCGATCGGCCAACACCATATCATGGGGTTTTTCGACATTTTCGGGTGTATTGACCTCAATTGGCCGTCGAGAACATTCAGCGGCATTTGTACTTCTGCGACCACAACGATAGTCAGTAAACCACTTTTTTTACCATTGAAATCGATGGTGCAGAGTCCCCATAGCGTTTATCAAGCATTTCCTTGGTTTGATTGATGTTTTTTTTTCGCAAAATATAATGTTCAATGAGCACTCGAAAATCACTTTTTTCCATTTTTAAAAAAATGCACGAGGTTGTATGTTTTAAATAGCTGTTAACGCAAAGTAAGTGACGGATCTTGCTCAAAATTTGACAGTAGTCTATTAACAGGTGGCACTCGTTGGGAGCTGTGTTGCATTTCATATAACTACGACGGAAGTTTGAAAAGTCACGGACTTGTTGACCCGCCCTCGTATTCTCAATCGAATTTGAAAATTATCAATTTTTCATTGAAATGCGGAGTTTTCAAATTTGGATTTTTTTTCAACCTGCAAACAACACAATATTTTCCGAAAAGGAACCATAATTCATTCAGTATGTACATACTTTAGCTTTTTCCAAGAAACCTATACAAATTTTTAAATTTTTCTGAAAGTCAAGATTTCAACAAATATATTTATTGGAAATGCAGGGCAAATTCAACTTTGATTGAGAATATCTTAATAACGCTAAAAGATATTCTGGAATACTTAGCGTATATTTTGTTTATCTTGCATATTAGATTCTCAAAAGTAAAAAATCTTTGTAATCGGTCTATAAATGTAAAAGTATCAGGCTTTGACAATTGCAACAGCACCAAAGTGGTCAACTTTGACACCCTGTATCACCAACTGTGCTGGCATATGCAATGTAATATTCTAAAAGCCTGACTCCTCCTCTACAAATGACTAGTACACACAGGGAAAATGTTAGTTGGAAATCAATTCAGGCATTGGAAATTCCATGATACAGTCTATTTTTTGAATTCATAATTGTCAAACATCAGAATTCATAATTGTCAAACATCAGAATTATTTGTCGATGTTATTGATAGATTTAAAATAGGTCTTACTAAATACAAGTTGCTACTACCGACCTTCAGTTGTATTAACCAATTTGAGTATTTGTAAAACCTCATTCATCTGAAATGGAAGATACAACTAATAAAAAGTACAATATTAGAATTCGTGTTCAAATATTAGTTACTGTAATCATAATTTAGTTTCTGTTACAAAAAACACTTGTTGCAAAGTTATGTATTCGATTTTTCACAAGAGACTTTGTTGCTAAAGAGAAACTACGTCCATTTAAATGTTACACGAGGACTTTACAGAAAAACAAATATTTTAAACAGAAAGTGATAAACAAAGTTGTGAAAAAACAATAAAGTGTATTCTTATAGATATCAGCCAGCGAAGTATTATTATTATAAATTGAGGTGAAGTGAGACTTTTAAACATAATCGTTGAATATGACGCCAAACACATGCAGACAATTGTGGACAGTTGGCTGGAGGAACTATTATTTTGGATGATGTTTATATTTAATAGAAAATACACAATTTTAATAAAAAAATCATTTTTATTACTTTTTTTCTATAAAATTTATAATGGGTTTAAGCATCACCAAATGGTTGTGACAGCCATTAAATTCAAGTTCATAATTAGTTGAACATACCAATATATTATTTGGTACAACCGAATTAGTTTTTAAATATTTTGTTCATCCAACTAATTGAATATTCACCACTACAGGATAATTTGATTGCTAGAACTAAAACTCGATTGACAGATCACATTTATTTCTTGTTGCTGTGGCTTCAACTGAATATTTCAGTTCTTGCAACCAAAACTGAATTACAAATCAATTGATATGCACAACATTTGGTGATACTGAACACAATTATTGGTAATCACAACAGAATAATGTGATAGTCCAATGAACCGCCAAATTTTAGTTGGCTGTAAATATAGTTGTGACAACGAATCTCTTCTCTGTGTGATCAGAATAATACTTTGAAGTTGTAATATTCTTACAGTGGATTTTCCAATCGGCCCCACTGTGCTGTCTATGTTCTAATAAATTGGGCATGTTCAGACTTTGGGCAGTCTTACGGGGTTTCTCCTCTGGATATCTCCAATATCGGCTTTTATTTATATAAAAAAAAAATTTATTATGTAAAAGTATTTAAAGTTTGTCATATTTCTCCTGTTTAAATTATTTTCACAATAATTTCGCACAATTTTGAATAAATGTCAATGAGAATTATGGGAAACTTCAGTGAAAGTGGCAGTAGTACAGGACATCGCCTGTTGAAAAAAGTTGACAATGGTCGCGCTATATCTATTATCTATGGTATGATACACTTACGGGACAGTGTCTTGTAGGAAAACACGCCCTAAGATTGGGACATAGAAACTCCACTCTCTGTAAATGCTGCATGGAAGAGGACGAGGAAACGACGAAACACCTTCTCTTGGACTGCCCTGCTCTGGCAGGACTGAGAAGTAAGATATTCGGTACACATTTAGTTAGCACCGTAGCCCTACAGGATATTCCTGTAGGTCTTATAGACAAATTTATTGAAAGGGCAAATTGGCTAGACGACTAGTCAATAGTTGCTATGGAGGAAACTGCAGGTATCACAATGGGCTTCTTTAGCCTAAGTGTGCTAGACAGCGTGCTGTCTTGAAGCCTTTTCAACCAACCAATGCACATTTCATACATTCACATTCAAAACTAACGAAAATAGGGTTATTACGAAAAATTCAAACAATTTTAGTTGTGTTTTAATATGTAGACATTTCAGACAACCACTTATGAAGATCTGTGGCTAGATCTTAAATAACTATACAGTTTGCTAGGAATAATGTGCATGTATTTTGCAAAACTTCCTTTTTGAAAATGTGTAATGTGTGCGACTCTTGTACATGAGATCCCTGCACCTTACATTTCTTTTAACGGCGGTCACTTAACTTAGTGACGGCGACAGTATCGAATATTATGCCACGAAAAGGTTTCTCAAAACACCGTTCAGAACCGGTCACAGTCAGTGAGTGTAAAACTAGAAGGCGCACAGCATACTGGTTGTGAGAAGCATTTATAGAATGGTATTGAGCTTGAATAAAAAACTCACACAAGTGAATTAAAAATATCCAAGTTTAGTCTTCGCTCTCTATTATTTATGGTCGTGATCTTCAAACCAGGGATGTGGGGATTTTGCAAAATTTTAAAAACTTTGACTCGAACTCCGAAATTATAAAATTCTGAACTGCGACTCCAACTACAGAACTAAACCAAACATATTTAAATGTTTTGTTTTGTTCAATGGTATCAATTATTCAGAAAGACGTTAATATACAAATTATTAATTCTACTAAATTAATAAATAAATTTTCGCAAATGAGTGCTTTAATTTTCTTCTAATAAACATTAATAGAACCCTCGTAATTTTTCCTAAAACAAACCTACGGTCAATAATTGGGCTAAACCAACTAAGTGCAGTACCCAAGTGTTTTTAATTTTGAGGCACTTGAACTGTAACATTTTTTGCATTTCTGGATATTGGAAGGTCAATATTCTATATCCCATCTTTGAGACCTCTTCAGAAAATATTGTACCTGTTTCTCTAATTTGTACTAATTAAAAAAAAAATACCCATTAGTAACACATCTTGGAAGGTTTACCGAGATATCTATTGAACTCGAAATACATAGAATGCTTAGATTCAAAATTATAGTGGCTCAAAATTTCGATTTTGCTATTTGTCAAATGTTGGTATATTATCTCAGAATCTATTAACAATATGACAAAGCTAATGGCGCTTATAATATCACTATATCAGAATTAATCAAAACTAATTTTTCCGAACCGTGGCAGGTTGAAAATTAGAGTCAACATAAAAAATCGTTTCCAGTTTAAAGACCACCATAATTGTTTTGTTGGCTCTATCTAGGAACACATCACTGAACAAATAATTGATCATCAGCACAATGAAAAAGTTTCATCAATAGTTCTCAAGTATATTAAATTGATATAAAGTTTCATTATGTACAGAAAATATTCCTTAAATTACCGATCATGTTTTTTCCACACTGTTTTATCATCATGCTTCATTTTGATGAATTTTGGTAAACCTATATTTTAAACTGCGATGATTATGATATTTTAGAATTCTCTATAGAATTAAGTCTTTAGCCCCTATTTCTTTACAATGTCTCGTCTAACTTATATTAAAGAATTGTTTGATGAACTTTACGCGTCACTTCGTTTGGGAGAACCGTAAAATATTTGCAGCAAACTAGTTATGAAAAATATAAGCTGAAAAAAACGTTTGCGACGAAAGAAAAACTGTTCCGCTTACTGTTGTTTCGGTTACAACAACCGAGTTCTACTTACTCCAAAATAAAAAACGTTTGGGAGAATTGAACAACGTTTACAGTAAACGAGTTATGCAAAAGTAGAGCTGAAAAAACGTTTGCGAGAAACGAAAAATTGTTCCACCAACTGGTCTTTCAGTTACAGCAACCGAGTTGTAATTAAGACTTTTATTTATGGCTTCCATAAGCTCGTTTTTGTTTAAATTTCCAACTTTTACGATTTTGGTTTTACCCATAAAGTTGGTTTTAAAAAAATTTGGCATTTTTGTCTAATTTTTGACTATCTACTTGCACGTTTGTCTCAACTCGCATTCAAATAACAACTAAAAGCGCAGCAAACTACAATGCGTCAGTTGTCCATCCAAGATATACAGGGTGATTCAGGAAGTTCCGGGCAAATTTCTCCAGCGTATTCCTTGGCTCATTTCATGAAGAAAAATCCACTAGGACCATGTCCGAAAATGCAAGGGTGCGAAATGGCAGCGCGTTCAAAATTTTCGGATTGGCGGTCGGAGCGTAGTAGGGTAAAGTTGCTAAGTTCTGAGCCAGTGGTCGGATTTTTTGGGCTTGTTGGAAAGGTCTTTAAGAGGCCTTTCAGAATCAATAAAAAAAATGAGAAAAAAGTCAAATCGCCGAGATACGGAGCTTTCGGAAAAAAATGGAAAAAAAATTCACATAACCTCAATTTGCTCAGCCAGATGGCAGGTAACTTATGTTTTCCAAAATGACCTAAACGAAGCCCAGTGGTCTTACCGTTCCAAAGTTATGACCATTTTACTGCAAATGCAAAAATGTTTGTTTTTGTTTTTGGAAGCGAAATAACCGCACACATTTATTTGTTTTTGTAAATTAACAGACCTCTTAAAGACCTTTCCAACAAGCGCAAAAACAAAAAAATCCGACCACTGGCTCAGAAGTTAGCAACTTTACCCTACTACCCTTCGACCACCAATCCGAAAATTTTGAACCCGCTGCCATTTCGCACCCTTGCATTTTCGGACATGGTCCTAGTGAACTTTTCTTCATGAAATGAGCCAAGGAATACGCTGGAGAAATTTTTCCGGAACTTCCTGAATCACTCTGTATTGACAAGGTAGAAGCACTAGAGTGTGTGATCACCTTTATGTGTATGCGTGAGTGTGTATGCCAAACGAGTGGATTAGACTGTGTATACAGTCGACAGAATGAGAAAATGAGAGAAATTTACGTTCTTCGTAATCTGTGCTCTCATTAGAAAAATGGCTAATTTCAGTTTTCGCAAACGTTCTTTAAATTTGCGGAAAATTAATTTTGTAAGCGTTTGATGCAAACGAGAACTCGTTTGCAACAACATAATACACATTTGCGATACATATATGAGTTTATTTGGGCGAACTACATGAACGATTGCGATTAATAAATTAATACAAATCAATCAAGGTATTGTCAGGACAATGAACAATTTCATAATTTTCATGTACGTTTTTCTTTCAATGTGGCATTAAGTGAAGAAGGGCATTCTATGGTAATAATACCAAACGATCGACATGTAACTTTTTCTGACTTTTCTAACACGGACTCGGGCTGAAAACAACGACTCCAACTTCTAAACTCCAATTACGACACTGGGTACATACTCCTAATTTAAACTATACCAAATAAGAAACCCATCGATACTTATTGTTGGTTAATAAAGCTGCATTAGAACTTCTCGCTTTGCCAATACACGTGTAGGTTTAGAATGTCAAATCCCAAACATATTTGACACTAAACTTCAATGGTTGCAAAGACTGCATTGATCCAGACATTTTATTCGATATCTCTAGACAGAGAACACTGTTCAAGATTGTATCCCTGATCAGCTGATACGCTTTTAAACTATCCCCGGTTGGCAGCTAATGCACTGTGAGAATAGATACACATTTAACCGAATCATTTTAAGAGCGCAACCAGAGAGCCGGCGCCAAAAGCTTCAGTTTTATGTGTTTTATATAAAGGTCCCTAAACATTTCGCATTCACGCAATTTCCATTTTTGATATTGTCGAAGAGTGAAAAAGATGAAAATACTTTTTTTTTTTATCATTGTTAAGAACAATCCAGGTTTTGATTAATCTGCTCAAAACGTCAAGGATTTAGATAATATTTTTTTTAAGCAATCTTAAGAAATAACACGAAAGTAGTCATTAAATTAACATGCTGCATACTTGTATATTAGAAATAGGAAACAGTGTACAATGTAGATGTTAATACTACATGCGCCCTATATATCTGTTCTTAATTTCAATTTTGCATTCTGCTCAATAATAAAACTTTAAAAATTTATTTCTAAAACAAAAATCGGTTTCCTCTTAGAGAACAAATCTATAAATTTACTGGACTTTTTTCAAACCTACTAAATGTCGTCTATGACACCTATTTCAATTGAAATGTTTTAATTTATATTAAGTATTGTTTATTATGATTTTCAAATCACCAAATTTAATTTTTAATTTAATTTAAAATGTTTTTTTTCTTTTTTTCTGTTTTAGCGCGCTCATCACACACACAATCTTTAAAATATAAAAATAAACACTACCTTAGAACACACACACACACACACGCACATACCAGTGCAGTCATTCCATTCAGCCCTTCAACATATCCACTTTATGCAAAATTAAAACGCTTCATCGTAAAAAGTTTTCAGTTTGTTTATATTTTGAGTTATTTCCGTTTCCGTTTCCAATTTCGGTTGTGTTTTCCTATCTGTGTGGTTTGCGGTGTTTTGGTTGCATCTTCATAGCTTGCAGGTCCGTTCCCTTGCCCATGATCTATCATTACGTTTACCTGTGGATGCTTTCAAGGGTTCGCACGATGTTGGCCAACGTTTGGGTGGCGGTTATGCTGGCCTCTGTCTGGGTGATCCTGATATCGGTGAACTTACAATATCGGAAATGAGTCCTGAAGATATACGCGCTGAACTCAAAAGGTAATTAAGTCTTAAAGGACTTATTATATATATTATTATAAAACGTGTGCAATTGCTTATGTTGCAGACTGTACACTCAATTAGAAGTACTAAAGAACAAAACTTTACGTCAGGATAATCCACATATCAGCAAAAGACGTGGTGGACGTAAAGCCGGCCATAGAAGATTCTCTCTCCAGGTATGCATTTACAGTTTTAAGTCTACGAATTGTCTGTTACAATTTGCGTTAAACAGTTTGTTTGTATATAGATAACAATTTATTATAATTTTTTAAATACTTTAAAGATTATATAGTTTAAAAGTGGTAAAGTCGAAATTAGAAATATGTTATACCCCACCAAACATAACCCTCTCAATAGTCCTTAGATCTCTTCAATTGATATCCTTTGCCATTTAATTACATCGCCTAGAGTTTAGTATAGGGTGTCTCCATTATTGTCCTTTCAAAAATTGGATATATTGTTACAGACTAAAATTTAACCATCTATTATCTACTTACACTCTATATACACGCATATATATATATAAATAAATAAGTGGTGTATATAACGAATTATGTATAACTATATCATATACATTTCCTGTGTTTTTCATCGTATCATCCACCCAAATTACACTCGTTGTTGCCATTGTCAATCTGAAATATATCCAAAACCAAAATAAAAATCAAAACATGTAGAAAAAGGGAAGCAAGGACAAGGTAAGCAAATCTCTTCCTTTATATAAGTATATTTCAAAAAAAAAATCAGTCAAAATCTAAACAAACATTACGCCCCTAAATATATAATAAATATCTACTAATCGATGATGTTGTGAATTAAATGTGGCACCCTATCCCCTTTGATGAAATCGTAATTACCCTTCTAAATCATCCTTTACTTTGATGGATCGCACTTTACTATATCGTTTCCAAACTCACTGTATTACCGAAATGTACCTTTACTCACACCCCTAGATTCTAAACCCATTTTCCCCATAAAATTGTTGTACTAATATTTTCAAAATTGACTAAATGTGTAGAAACATATTTCCCAATGTTGTTCACCCTTTTCCACAGACCCATTATTATTAAACATTTTAGAAATTTATCATTTAAGTTAATTTATCTTGAATTTATGTGCGTACAAATTACAAAGCTCTATACAGTAGTCAATGAATCCGTCTAATTACTAAAGTAACTATTTTACAGCCGCCTTCCTAAAGCCTATTTTAATACAATAATCCCTCCAATAAACTCTTGACCGCTCAGTTGCAAAATATTGCGGTGTGGTAGATTCCTAGTCGTAAGGTCTCAAGTCAGGTGACATGACATTATGTCCCTGGACATTATGACACCATAAAAAGTGCCATAAGGTCCATGGTCCACCATAAAAGTGTCGCAAGTGTCAAAAGTGTCGCAATGTCCATGGACATTGTGGCCCTTATGCAGTAGAAAAAAGTGCTACAGTATGGTTTTATTTATTTTATTTTGAATTTATTTTCAACAATTTGTCTGTTCAATAGTGTCACTATGTCCATGGTCGCAGTGACAACGATTTTATGGACATTGTTCTGTCAACCGATTCTGATAAGATTTGGGCTAAGATTTGTGTTTTGGAGTGCTCGGACACATATAGTGAAATTTTATGGCGATAATTTTTGTAGAGCATTTTGACCACGCCCCCAGTCAATTTGGACTAGTTTTTTGCGAGTTTTCAAAAAAAAAGTACCTCAAAATTTTCCATGCCGATATGGTGCAGGAAAGTTCCGAGTGTCGGAAACTTTGACCCCCCCTAAAAAAAATTTTTGATCAGATCTGGCAAAACGCCGATATACGTATATTTTTTTAGAGCTTTCTACCAGAATCCGTTGTCAGAACCCTATAATTTTTTTTGGTGCCGCACAGTGATATTATTCAATACCCAACTAAGTGATTATGGGGAGATATCGTGACTAGCAGCCAATTGTCCGTCCAATACTTATATGGGAGGTACAAAAATGGGCATGGCGAAGGTATTCATCTGTTTACATCTGTTTTTAATATTGAGCAGTACCAAATTTTGTTGCGATCGGTTGTGGTATTCGGGAGATATCGATTCGGCCAGCCGGAAAGCCGAACAACTTTTGTATGGGAGGTAAGAAAATGGGCGTGGACAGTGGTTAATTTTTAGGAAAACATTGCCGAATACCGAATTTCATTAAGATCGCTTGAAGTCATGTAGAGTTATCGTGTCGAAAAACCCGCCATCCGCCCAACTTTTGTGAGCATTTGACTAAATTTGGTCTTCATAAAGATTGGTTCTGATTTGCGGGAGTTATCTTGCTGAATAACCAGCCGGCCGCACAACCTATCGTGGTAGGGCGTGGCAAAATGACCCTTGTCTTAATCGGTGACTTTCGTTTGATGACATGAAGCCTATAACCTAATTTCATTAAGATCGGAAGTGTTTCAAGCGACTTGTCACATTGACAACCCGGACGACCCCTAAACTTTAATATGGGTGTTACCAGAATAGGCGTGGCAACCTCGCCAATTTTCTCCAGTTAAGTAGACATTTACAGATTATTAACCAATGTTTGAGTTGAAGAAAAGAGTTTTAGAAGAAATATGATTTCGAACTAAATGTGTCTATTTGTATGGGAGGTACCAGAAGGGGCGTGACCCCATTTTCAATCCCAAACTAACCATCAACAAATAACAGTCACAGACAAAATTTCGCTGTGATCGATAAAGATTTACGGCAGTTACCGTTTTGACCAGCCAGCCAGACAGACAGCCAGAGGGAAATGGCTCAATCGTCTTAAAAAGTCCCAAAACGAATTTCGTCCAAAGTTATTGAGGGTCTAATATGGCTCCTTCAATGCGTTACATAGTTTCCGTATTAAATGATATATACCCCCATCCTATGGGTGAGGGTATAAAGAGAATAGTTTTTGTACTGAAGGCTCTTTTGCTATTGCACTTTCTTTTTTCTTACATCTGCTTTAACATTAGATGTAATATTGTTAAAATAAATAAATCAATATTTAGCTCACTGAAATAATTGTTTTTGTTTTGTCATAAACAGAGCGACGACAGGAAGTATTGAATAGTATAGAGAACTTATTGCCACCTTTTTCCGCTCTCATGTTGAGAGTCTGAGTAAAAGAGCATAAACGAGACTTATTCTCTTTATATGTAGAATATTTCAATAAATGCACCATTTCGACAAGGTTATTACAGAAAACAATACAAAAAGCATAAATGTTTCAAAAGGCATCAATGTTTCATATCAAAATTATGAATGGACCAGGTTATGACAAAAAGAGAGTAATACATTTTGAATCATTCGCCAGATGTCGCCAGTGCTTTTGAGTCATACAATTCGTTCCATGAATTATCTATACTGTTCAATACTCTTTGCCAACGACGACCTGTTTCGTTGTTCGCTGCCGCTACATCAATACCATCATACTTATTTTCAGGCAGAGATTATTTTTGTACAACAACCACGTTTGATATATTGCCCTATAGATGTTAACATGTTAAAAAAATGTGCTTGAATAGGGAAAATAATTATAAACGTCGTTTTATGTTAGAAATGTTACAGATAATAAGGACTCCAATAGCGAAGAGAATAAACTTTAAAGCAGATGCGGATAATGTAGCACAGAATTATAGACATTTAATTAGTAAAATGTAGAATATTTCACCGAAAATTGTTTGATGTATCATTGAATTTGTCACTAGGTAACATTTTTAGTATATCCGGATGCAACTTGTAGAATTTACCATTATGTATATATTTTTATCAACTGAATTATTTTTCTGGCTGTAAATTAGAGAAACTATTTCTACACAAAAATTTTTCTGGCTGTAACTTAGAACATTTTTCATATGACAAGAAAATTTCTTCAATTGTTTAATTTTTTGTAATTGTTGTTTTTTTTGAAATGACATGAAAAAATGTTGTTTGTCAATTGTTTTTCATTTCTAATTAATAATATATCTTCCTGACGATGCTATCCAAAGGGTAGCGAAATATCGCAAAATATAATTATATAATAAACACGACCAAACGCTTGGGTTTCAAGGAAAATTTTTTTTTTTTTGAAAAAGTTATGAACAATTTAACTTTGGTGAAATGACAATATTTTCAAAAAGGTGTGTTTCTTCAATCGCCTGTAACTCCTGTCATACTTGACCGATGTTACGTACTATACTTACATATAACTAAAGTATACAGGGTGATTCAGGAAGTTCCGGACAAATTTTTCCGGCGTATTCCTTGGCTCATTTCATGAAGAAAAGTCCACTAGGACCATGTCCGAAAATGCAAGGGTGCGAAATGGCAAGGTTGCGAAATGGCAGGCAACCTCGCCAATTTTCTCCAATTAAGTAGACATTAACAGATTATTAACCAATGATTGAGTTGAAGAAAAAAGTTTTAGGAGAAATATGATTTCGAACTAAATGTGTATATTTGTATGGGAGGTACCAGAAGGGGCGTGACCATGACCCCCATTTTCAATCCCAAACTAACCATCAACAATAACATAATTGCCATAGTAGGCTAAAGTTGCTAACTTCTGAGCCAGTGGTCGAATTTATGGGCCTGTTGGAAAGGTTTTTAAGAGGCCTTTCAGAATCAATAAAAAAAAGTAGAAAAAAGTCAAATCGCCGAGATACAGAGCGAAAAAATGGAAAAAAAATTCACATAACCTCAATTTGCTCAGCCAGATGGCAGGTAGCCCAGAGGTCTTACCGTTCCAAAGTTATGACCAACAAAAACATAAGTTACCTGCCATCTGGCTGAGCAAATTGAGGTTTGGACCGACCACTGGTTCAGAAGTTAGCAACTTTACCCTAATACCATCCGACCGCCAATCCGAAAATTTTGAACCCGCTGCCATTTCGCACCCTTGCATTTTCAGACATGGTCCTAGTGGACTTTTCTTCATGAAATGAGCCAAGGAATACGCCGGAGAAATTTGTCCGGAACTTCCTGAATCACCCGTATACTATAAAGTTAATTTCCATTAATTCTCAAATTACTCTGCAAATTTGCATAAAAATCGGAATCATTGCGTTACATTTTTTCCTAAAATCGTATCGTATGGCATGGAGCGATCATGAAAATCAAAATCATCTAAGCGCCTTCTCGGTTTTGCTACTATCAGACGGGAGTCTGATGAAATGGCGTTACCGAGGGTTACTTTACATAGTGTCGGAAGAAGTGAGCAGTTTGAGAAATTCTTCGAAGGAATTGCTTCGACCCCTTCTCCGGACATTTACATCAAATAATTTTTGAAGTATCGGTGATGACTCTTCAAACTATAAGTGATTTATCAACTTCAAGTACCTAACTAAAATCTTACTAAATCGTATGTCCATTACTAAACAAATATTAGACAGGAACTTATTCGAAAATATTAAAGTAACCATTAGCCAATTAAATAAATCATTTTAAAATTTACTATATATAAAGCTTTGTATTTTGTAGAGTTTGTTAGATAATAACTATGCATGTAATTTTTTTCAATCTAATATACTTTCAATATATATTTAAAAGTTTTTGAAAATCTAGATTTGTTTTCGTAATATATTTTATATTTCCTTCCAATTTAGGCTCTGAGTGCCAAACATCGCAGTAATAAACATCATCAGGATATGGAAATAACCGAAGCTGAACCCTCGCGAACACCCGAAGATTCGGTGTGTAGCAATGAGGGACCCACTGATACTTATGCCGAAATATCGGGCATTTCACATTCCATGTTATCACATTCGGTTGTATCCCATTCGATAACATCGCATAAATAATTAGAAATTAGAAAAATAAACACAAAAACTCCAAAAGTCCCAAAAACAACAGCAGCAGCAGCATTATGTTAAATAATAATAATTAGAAACAAAAGATAATAACAATTACTAATGTAAATAATATAAAAATATATATATATATATACGATAGAAAAGATGCAAAAATACAAATACTTACATACAACCAAATAATTACAAAAGATATAGCAGAATGATTCGTTCAGACTCAAAAAAAGCCAGAAAATGAATTACTTTATTTTAAAAAATTAAATGATCGAAACCAAATTAATACTTATAACACTAAATAATAATAATAGAATGTACAAATTTAATAATGAAGAAATAATAAGTATAAATTAAAACTTTTGTATTGTATATTTAAGATAAATTGGTTGATATTTAAATAATGATACAAAAAAACAAAATCATAAGAACAATTACGAATTACAGTGGTGGGCATTAGTGAAAGCTATGTGCCCCAAAAATGGTTACATTAACATTAAGATCAAATTGTACTTTGGTCGCAAAAAGAAGTAACAACCCATGTACAAAAGTTTAAATACAGTAGGTTCTCAGCAGACTTAATAACTTGTATATAAAAAAATGGTTGTATCTAATAGGATAGAATTAGATGAAAACTTATGTATAACTATATAATTCGGTAGCAATTAGATCTAATTTGGTCTCAAATTTGTCGCTCATCTTTCATGAGATATAATTAGGTCTATAGTAAGATATAATTTGGTCCGGGTCAAGATAAGGTTATATCTAGCCAAATGTCTCATTCTATCTAATGAGATATGCTGTATCTGGTACTAATTATAACAAATTATCGTAACGTAAGATCGAATTATGTGTGGCCAGAACAAATTTTGGATCAAGTTAGATCTAATTAGACTAATAACGCGTTTACACCGCCGTTTATCGGGGCCAGGTTAGCGATAACCTTGTTTTCAAATCTTTGCCGTATACACCACCCAATTTGAGATTAAATTGAAATTTCAGTTGGCAACTCCGACCTTACACAAACTCCGCGTAGAGACAAAATTATCGAAGACGGCGGCACAAAAAAAAAATAAGTTGGCGGCTATTGGTTTGACAGTTTTGTACAAATTTGGGATGTTTTTGAAATAACTGAATCTTTAAAATTGGATCAGTGAGACAAATAATATCGGCTCACACTTGAAACCAATAAGAACCATTTATATCGGCTTCCATCTGTAAAACAGTTGATTTTTTGTACATGTTTTTATTATGGTTATATTTTTTTGTAACTAACAGTGTTGCATCAAAATCTGCACCAGTTTAAAATGAGGTTAAAAATTAAACTTCAGATTCTACAGATTAAAATTTTATGAGTAATGTTCTGGGTTAGCACCTATTTACGGAGTTAGCCTTTGAAATGCGTTAATCTTGTCTGGTGTAAATTCCGTATTAATTAGATAGTTAATTTAGGTCTAATTTGACCCTATTAGATGTAACCATTTTTTTAATCCAATGAGTATAATTATGTCCGGTAAGATTAATTTTTTGGATCTAATGAGATTTAGTTACATTTGCTAAGATGCAGTAATATCTATACAATTTTACGCGGGAACCCAAAAGAGATTTTTTTTGAAAGTTGTAATTTCCTTTAAGGCTGTAAGAGATCATTGTTTCTCCGGTTAGTGAAAAAAATGTAAATGCCGCGGGTGGGATTCGAACTCACATTCACTGGACGATCGTTTTGATGTTTGTGAAGCATCATCTTCAGCAGCGTCTAGCCCGTTCAGCCACTGCGGTGTGTATTTACACTAGTCACTAACCGAAGACATTTATTGATTGTGTGCAGAGTGATTGTTGTCGCTACTTACACATTGCTTTCCTACTTACACGCACTGATGCAAAAGTTTTGAAAGTTCTATTTATAGAACGAACTATTCTAATTGTAGTTGTCTCGTTCTGTTTTGGTTTGACCCTGCCATATGTTTCAAATTTAGTTGTTTTTAGATCCTCGTTATGTTTAAAGTTGTAATTTCCTTTAAGGCTGTAAGAGATCATGTTTCTCTGGTTAGTGAAAAAAATATAAATGCCGCTGGTGGGATTCGAACTCACATTCTTCTGCATTTGTGCGAGTAAGTAGGAAAGCAATGTGTAAGTAGCGACAACAATCACTCTGCACACAATCAATAAATGTCTTCGGTTAGTGACTTGTGTAAATACACACCGCAGTGGCTTAACGGGCTAGACGCTGCTGAAGATGATGCTTCACAAACATCGAAACGATCGTCCAGTGAATGTGAGTTCGAATCCCACCCGCGGCATTTACATTTTTTTCACTAACCGGAGAAAACATGATCTCTTACAGCCATAAAGGAAATTACAACTTTAAACATAAGGAGGATCCAAAAACAACTAAATTTGAAATATGTTTTTCGTTGATACAGTTTAAGCATGGATATAACTTTCCAACACTTATTGTGTTAGTCGCAACTTGATTTGACATTTCTTGTTGCTGTCGGTTATGGTGTCATTCGGGTATAGGTTAAAATGAAAATGTGGACCGAAGTGTCCAGTCTATTGGCCGTAATGTAGTTGGTTGTTTCAAGTTTACAGTTGCTTTTTTTTTAGTTTTTAGTTAGTTTTCCTTTTTTTTTTGTTTTCTTGTGCGATTAAGTCGCCTGCTGAGGATCTTCGTGATTTCACCGTCTTCTTCTTCCTGCCAGTGGTTCCGGTGTTTAGCGTCGCCACAAAACTTTTATATTATTTCATAGCTGGAAATAGTTTACAAATCCAATGCTATAATCTTCTTATCCCCTGGTATGTAGCAGTAATCTAAATAATCTTAAGGCCTTTTAATTTCTTCACTTTCATCTTTGCCAGTCTTGTTCGCTGAAATCTCAATTAGTCTTATTAAATAATAGGGGCATAGAAGGCATTATCTCTTCGGCTATAGATTTTACTAGGTACACGCTTATAGAGCTACAAGACGCTATTGTATCAATAAGGTTGCAATTTTTAGACGAGCGTCCATCCAACTAAACCGGAAACACGTAATGCAACCATCATGAGCAAACGAAACCAAACACTTTTTAACTGAACAAATGTAGTATTTTGACCAGTTGTCAAATTTAGTATAATTTAGTATATTTAGTATTCTAAATACAAATCGTCACTAGGCCTAAAATTGGGTGGCATGTCATAATGTCCAGGGACATAATGTCCATGGCATTGTTATTAGTGCGTATGATCAATAATTAATTGAAAATGACATGTCACTCATACGTCGTAGGTACACAATATTACTTACGCATATGAACGGACATGTGATGAGAATCGCGCGATTTGTGAATCACATGCGATTTGGAAATCGTACGATTTATTTCGCCATGTGCTGGAATAGAAGAAGAAAGAGCGGACTAAAAAAAATTACAGCAGAGAGTTGTCCGAGGCCTTCGGCCACGGACTGTCCCTACAGGCCCTCCGATAAGACAGAAAACATAATAACAATAAATGATAACATAACAACCACTCGTTGCTTTCTTGTATTTCGTGTAGGTGCCATTTTGATTAGTAGTTTTTATTTTAATTTACTAAACGTCAACTGTCAGCTGCTGTCAAACAGCATCAAGCAGCATTTTTATTTTGCTTACTTGGCAGCACTTTCATTTAACATTAAAATGTATGAATTAATTTTTTCATATATTTTTTATAATTATATATCCATGTTAAATTCAAATTCACATTTAACATTTTGTTTCACTTAAATACATAAGTAAATATACGAAATTTCAATATTTCATCAATCAAAACAACAGCCGAAGGTTTGTGTCCACACTAAAACAGCAGCATAGTTTGTGTTCACGCTACAAACTCAAACACTCAACCAAACACCACAGATATGTTTGAGTGTATGTGTTTAAACAATTTTCATTTGAGAAATTTAAATATTAGGAAGATATCAACCAATATGAAATGTATATCAAACGAAAGATAACATCTTCATTTACCTACAAAAAAAATTTAAAAAAAAAAATTACAGCAGACAGTTGTCCGAGGCCTTCGGCAACGGACTGTCCCTGCAGGCTGTGTCAGAGACACGGCCATTAAGTTTAACGTAGAATACGCCATCCAATAAGACAGAAAACATATATAACAATAAATTCATTTGCTTATATTAATTATCATTTACTGTTATATATGTTTTCTGTCTTATCGGATGGCGTATTCTACGTTAAACTTAATGGCCGTGTCTCTGACACAGCCTGCAGGGACAGTCCGTGGCCGAAGGCCTCGGACAACTGTCTGCTGTAATTTTCATATTTACCAACGGCATTTGATTCAAGTCCGTTTAAAAAAAAAAATATTATGTTCAATTTTTTTAAACTTAATTTAATTTATGTATTTTAATTAATATTTTTATTGAAATAAGTTCTGCGAATGTTGAGAGGGCCGCCCTAATATTAAAAAAGGTTTAACCTTAACGAGTCTTCGCATTAGCATTCGAGCGTTGTGTGAAAGCTTTACGCTTTACAATTCAAAATTAATGTTACAACAGCTTTATTGAAGCTTTCGCAAAAAAGCTTTATTACGTTAGCTTACTGTTTGTTTCACTTTTTACTAGATACATGTTGCCAAGCAACATTAGCTTGCTGTTTGTTTCACTTTGTACTAGATACATGTTCCTAAGCAATGTTGAGCAACCAAAAACACTCAACCAAACACCACACATATGTTTGAGTGTATGTGTTTAAACAATTTTCATTTGAGAAATTAAAATACTAGAAATATATCAACCAATATAAAATGTATATCAAACGAAAGATAACATCTTCATTTACCTACAAAAAAAATTTTAAAAAAATGCATCTAGCCGTTTCCTCAAATTCAATGAAATAAAGATTACAACAATAAAAACCTGACATGACTCCTCATACCGTAAGGTAAGACGTATTCTACGTCAAAAGTTATCTCGCCGTTTCCTCATAATCAATGAAATAAAGATTACAACAATAACAATCTGACATGACTCCCTATACCGTACGGTAAGGCGTATTCTACGCCAAAAACGGTTATTAAGGGCCTGTGTTTGCCCCTTTTTTTGCCACTCATCCCACGTCAAATGACGAACGATTATTACTTTTGATTTTTGTAGTGAAAACATAGTTTTTTTTTGCTAAAATGGTTTGTTTAGTTCGACAAACTCAAACACGGGCGAAACAAAACGTCAAATTAGGCAATTAGAAAATAACAATCGTTGAGATGTAACATTTCACAGAATATGAAATATTGTCTTCAAAAATGAATATTTCTACCAAAAAGATGTATGTGCTTGCAGCTAATCACATTGTAAACATTTATTTACATTGAAATTTGGAACCATTTTTCTGTATTATTATTCAAAACAGTAAATACAAATCCTACGGACGCAATCATTTAGAAACACGGATGTGCAATTAAAAACAATTTATTACCAGTTTGAATTTTTGTTTGTTTATTTTGTTTTTTGTCACTTGTATTCAGTAGAAAAGTTGATAAGACAGGGTTGCCTTCATATTGAAAAAATTTGGTATTTGCAAATAGAAACATATCCACAAAAGTGTAACAACTCAAAATTTCAAAATTTTCAGTAGAGACGAAAAACTGTTTCCGTTAATATTGATGATATATGTATTTCAAAAAAAAATTATGTTATTGTAAGAAATTATCATTAAAAAGAATAAAAGCTTTGTTTGCGTTAAAAATGTTACTCTTTATATGATAAAAAACAAACCGATTTGCTTAAACATTTAGAGACAACTAAAAATGCTACTCTTTAGTTGAGTCTAAAAAAGTTATTCTGAAAACAAAGAGAGAGTCATAACGGTTTTTTTGACGAAAGAGGAGACAAAATAATAGATGATTTTTACAGTGGGTAGAGATGACCACAGTGTGTTGTTTTTCTTGCAAAAAACGAAAATTTAGAAATTTTGAGTTGTTACACTTTTGTGGAACAGGTGCGATATGTACTGTGACAGAAGGGCAGGGAGTAAAATGAGCTTTTACTTCCGGGCGAAAAGAGAACAAAAGTTGAAATAAAATCTTGATCATCTGGGTAGCAATCGCACGTCTGCTTAAAAGAAAAGTTCGGTAAACAGGTTGTAAGGGATTCTTCCAATCCATTGGATATACCAGACCAGGCGTCTGGTATAAAACCGTGGTTTAAGCTGCGCATGTGATAAACATTTAACGCATAAATGCAATTTCATTAACATTTTTCAAAATATGCGAAAGAAAACAAAAGAAATTACGCCATTACTGTTATATAGACAAATCCAAATGGCTGGCAGCACCAAATTTTCGAATATCAGTTAAATTGCTATGTTGTAGACAAAGAGAAGAAATTCGTTGTAATAACTATATTTACAGCCACCTAATATTGGCGGTTCCTTGGACTACCACATTATTCATTTGTGATTACCAATAATTGTGTTGCAATGTTGTGCATATCAATTGATTTGTAATTCAGTTTTGGTTGCAAGAACTCAAAAAATTTGTTGAAACCACAGCAACAATAAATAAATGTGATCTGTCAATCGAGTTTTAGTTGTAGCAATCATATTATCCTGTAGTGGTGAATATTCTATTAGATGGATGAACGAAAAATGTAAAAACTAATTCGGTTGTACCAAATAATAGAATAATATGCTCAATTATTATTACTTGAATTTAATTGTTGTCACAACCATATGGTGATTATTTAACCCATTATGAATTTTATAGAAAAAAGGCAAAAAAAAATATTTTTTATTAAAATTGTGTAATTTATGTTTAAATTTCGTGACCCTTTTTGATCGAAAATATGAAAAAACTTCTATATCTCGAAAACGGAGCGTCCAATCGGAAAAATATCAAATTTTTACGGTGTTCTAAGGGTTTCTCACAAAGTGTTCCCATTCACATGAAATCGCTAGAATAAAAAAATGGTTATATCTCGGAAACGGTGCGACCAATCGCAAAAATAATAAATTTTTTATCTCGAGAGGAGAATGTAACCAATGGATATCTTTACCACGGCATTACTTTTTTTTTAACAAATCGCTAAAACTAAATTTTTTCGAATAAAAAATCGCTAAACCGGTATTATGTATATATTTCGCAAATGGAGCGTTCAATCGAAATGCAACTAAGTTTTTCGGCTTTCTAAGGTTTTTTCAGAAAGTGGTCCAATTTGTATGGACTTTTTTTTTCTAAAAATCGCCAAATTAAGTAAATCGCTAAAATAAAAAAATAGCTATAACTCGGAAACGGTGCGTCCAACTGCAAAAGCAATAAATTTTGTAGCTCCATACGAGGCTTTAACCAATTTATGCCTCTCGTACGGCATCACTCAAAATCCGTTAAACTAACATCACATATGTATGTATGTATGTCCGAGTTATAGCCATTTTTTATTTCAGCGTTTTTCATACTTTGATAATTTTTTGAACAAAATATCTTCCATACGATGGGCCACTTTATGAAAAATCCTTAGAAACTCGTAAAAAAATAGTTTAGTTTTCGATTGGATGCTCCGACATCCATAGGTAAGAAGCTCCTAAGGAGGACAACATTTTATTATTTTTGCGATTGGACGCACCGTTTCCGAGATATAGCCATTTTATTTTAGAGATTTTCTTATTTTGGCAATTTTTTGAAAAACAAAATTATTTCATACGAATTGGAACACTTTGTGAGAAATCCTTAGGAACCCGTAAAAAATTCATATTTTTTTGATTGGACGCTTCGTTTTCCAGATATAGACAGTTTTTCTAAATTTTTCATATTTTCGATCAAAAATGGGGATGGGTTACCCTGGATATCATATGTATGTTTAAGCTAATTTGTGTCATCCACAATAATAGTTCCTCCAGCCAAGTGTCTACAATTGTTTGCATGTGTCTTTGAAGGCGTCAGTAGTGACGTCAGATTCAACGATTGTGTTTAAAAGTCTCACTTCATCTCGATTTATGATAATATGTATTCTTCGCTGGCTGATATCTATAAGTATACACTTTATTGTTTAGTTTTTCTGTAAAGTCCGCGTGTAACATTCCAATGAACGTAGTTTCTCTTTAGCAACAAAGTCTCTTGTGAAAAATCGAATACATAACTTTGTAACAAGTGTTTTTGTAACAGAAACTAAATTATAATTACAGTAACTAATATTTGACCACGAATTCTAATATTGTACATTTTATTAGTTGTATCTTCCATTTCAGATGAATGAGGTTTTAGAAATCCTCAAATTGGTTACTACAACTCAAGTTCGGTAGTAGCAACTTGTATTAAGTAAGACCTATTTTTAATCTGTCAATAACATCGACAAGTAATTTTGATGTTAGACAATTACGAATTCTGACTAAAATATAGACTTTATCATGGAATTTCGAATGCCTGAATTGATTTCCAACTAATATTTTCCCTATGTGTATTAAATCGCCAATGTATTAGAATTAAAACGAGGAAAATTTTTAATAAAATTTCTAAACTAAAATATTGTATACAAATTGGTTGTAAACATTACGAGTTTTTATCAGAAACGAAAACAAACCGGTTAAATTTTATTTGTACATCATTGTGTTGATTCTTTGATGCTCCGTCTAAGAAAAATACATCACGCTAAAATACAAGTCGCTAGTTTTTTGGCGATCGCGAACGATTTATGTGATTTGAAATCATAATCGCAAATGTCATGCGAAATGTGATTGCCATGCCATCACAGCGCCCGAAAACTACAAGTTGACAACTCAGAGATGACTTAATTATATTCACAAAATTTTCTCTTAAAATAAAATGTTAAAAAAGATTAATTTAATCAGACCGCGATATTGATTTGCTTTCTATTTTGTTATGTTTTGGACAGTCTTGTTGTGCAAGATATTACAAATAAATAATTGACATGCCTGCTACACTAAAGTACCCACCACTGTAATGCCACTCAACTTAGACTCACTCGATTTCAAAATGCAACTGTATTATGTATTTATTAAAAAAGCCCACCTTTGATAAAGTTTATAGTGAAATACAAGTATGATGAGCTCGCGCATGCGTGCAACAACAACAGACTACTCCGATCTACTATATGAATGAGATTAATTGCTTTAATTTGTCTACTTTTAGTTCCTTTATTAAACCGTAACAGAAACCGATACAATATTATTATAATAATAACACAAATGTTACATTTATTCACAATCTATTACATACATACGATGATACATCATAATGAAGTATCACACTTTTCTTAGGTTTTTTTTTTTTAAACTTTAAACAAAATTTGGGTAAACTAATTATATACATGCATAAATGACAGCTATTTATATACATACTACTTACTATATATTAAAAAAGAAACTCTACATAAATACATATTGATTTATTTACTATAAATAAGATAAATTATGTCGACTAAAAAAGATGTATGAAATTCTTTCGGAATACAAAGTTATTTTACACATTTTAAGCCTTTTATGAAAATTATAATCAGTTGTATAATTGGAGCTTATTAGTCATATACATAAATACATACATAACTGACTTATATACTATTTACGCATTGCAAAAGATCGATGGATATAGATTTAAATCGTCTTTAAATTTTCACATTAATGTTAGTTGAATGTGAATAAATCGTATTCATTCATGTATAAACTAAAAAACAATAATAATAAATCTGTTATAATCTAAGTAACAGGAACAGGAAACAAGCGGAAGGGAAACCCGCTAATAGTTTATAATCTTCGTAATGTTACACATACACAGGACGTTGAAACATACATAGGTATTAAAATATCTTTCATGGAAAAGTTGTTTCGGACAATATACATATAAAATATACGAGTATCTAAATAGTATCGGCGAATGATTTAATGTCCAAGTGATTACAAAACTCAACCCAATTTACAGGGTAGGGCTCAACCAGTTATTGGCATGAACATTTTCTGAATGTTTTTCTGAATGTTTAACATTTCAATCAATAATACACAGCAAACACAAATTTCTGGGTAGAATCTTTCCTTCGACAAATGATTAATGATTAATAACTACCTTAGTTATATTTTACCTTTTCCATTCGCTAGTTTCATTACTAGGTCACAGGAATCAGTATAATTTTTATCAAACTACTTTTTCTCGATACTTTGTACACTGTGTGTCCCAATAAGATCAAAAATGTTCCTGCAATCTGAGTGTTGTGCTTAGGAACTAATATAAAATATAAGACTATAAACTAAAAATCCTTTCTTCCCCTAAAAATGTTAACTGTAATTATTTTAAAACAAATATATAAATATTTTCAATTGTTGAAGACATTGAGGCACAATACTTCTTCTTCAGCTTTTTGAAAAATCCCAGACAGGAAGGAAAAGGGAAGTCATAAATAGCCACCCAAATTGAATGTAATTTCCCTCCTATATATTATATATATATATATAGTATATACGACATAAAAACCAAGTATTTAATCATTGTTTTATGGTAAATATTATCTTTTAAGATGAAAAAAAGAAATATAGTAAATAGTAAATTATAAAACAGAAATGAATAAAAAGGTTACATTTTTTAAAGGAGGTATAAGCAAAATGATAAGAACAATCGATTGGAATCTGAAAAGCATACTCGATATAAAATAGAACATTTTTGGAAAATTTTAAATATTCCAGCCAAAAAGTGCGGAAAAGAAGAAATTTACGGCATTGTATTGAAGAAAGTGTTTGACGCATGGTTTAAGTTAAACGGGAATTTAAGTTTAGTTTCGGATTTCGTATCAACAACAATTTTAAAATTTTGATTGACATTCATTTACAACTTAATAGAATTGCATGAATACAAAATAATATAATATACAGCCATGTTCTATCTTCCGTTTGTAAGTGAAAGTGAAACGCTTTCACCAGACCATGTTCCAACTTCCGCTTTCACGCTCTATGTCTCTGTAGAAGTAAAATGGAAACACTGTTTTATACATAAAAATTATCTATATTGAAAAAAAAATCAAGGAATTACAAATATTCTAGTTTTTGTAACAGTTTTATTTTATGTTACCCAGAATTTCGTATTTCTTCTTGTTCATCCACTTTGATTTAATTATGCGCAACACTTGATTGATTAAAAGTACAAGTGTAAATTAATAAATAAAAGACATAAATATTTAAATGAAAAAGAACAAAATTCTGAGTGGAATGAATATGTCAAGTGAATCAAATTCACGGTAGAAGATAGACCATGGGTGATATTCGCACTTATTATGTATGGTTGTCATCGTCGATACAAAACGACGTCGTCTTGTGACGTCAGTTGAAAATCGATATTTGTGTAATCGTTATCGATCACTAACGACGACAGTCTACACATATTTGGTATTTTGTACCTACAATTGACGTCGATATTGAATTCAAACGACTCCATTTCTGTCGACCCAGTTTTTGATTACGACTTGAAGAAAATTCGCAATTTCTTTTTTTAATTAAAGAAAATTACAAATTAAAATTTGTAGTTCGCAAATTTTAACGGCGGTTTGTAGTTCGCAAATTTTAACGGCGGGCTGAAACTCCCAAGGAGGGTGTGCAGGAGTGTTCTAGAGCAGATTCCGCTTTATGTGTTTAGCGGGTACCTAAGTGCAATTGTCTGTCTGTCGGTAAATGCAATGAACAAAGGGTTCGTCTTAATGTTAATTTGTTACCTCCAACGTCCATATTGTGATAATTGTTTTATGAGCTGTTAACACGGCCACAGTTCTGAATCAAATTTAGCTGCTGGAATTGAGTACCTTCAGCGATCACTTAGAACTACAGGCTCGGTGTCTTCAGTGTCAAGTGTCCACCAGTAAATTCATTGCCTTGACAGTGGTGGTTTCCATGTTGTGACACATACGCCTGTTCTGCGCGCTTTCAGTCGTGCAATTGGTTTTTGTCTGATATCTTGCAAACAAGCAGCCGCTATGGTCGGTCGGTCCATGGTGAATTTGATGAGATCATTTCGTCCATCTCTCCAACACATGCAGCTTTGAAGCCAGTAAAGGTTGCATATGCCTCTATCGAGAGCTCATCTCAATTCGCCTAGGAAGTTTATATGCTCTAGAAAGTTGTTTATAGGGATCTTAGGTACATCTCTGTAGTTGATTATTTCCTTGAATTTTGAACAATTTGCTACCTATGGACCTGAACAGGGTCCTTGAAGATGAAGTTCTTTTGATTTTATATTCACAATTTTTGTTCTTTATGACAAGAGCTACAACTTTCCCTCAGAAAGTAAATCAAAATTCCGAACGGTTTGTAAGATATGAGCCTGACAAAATGATCACTTTTTTGCAAAAATGACACCGAAGCCCCAAATCTTTGGGGACCCATAAAGTGCATGACTTTGGGCAAAACTGGGAGACACGGGTCTTTTTTTTGGTCTTTTATCACGTAGTGGTGTTCGTATATGGTTATATTTTTTCGTGTTGCCCTGTGTAAGTTATTGATATACAGTCGCCGTCGTCACAAGACATTACATAATGCCAAACTAGGGTTGATGTGACGATGATGTTGACACTAAGTGATGTTGACATAAAAACGACAACGACGTCGACGACGACAACCGTAATAAGGGTGAATAACTTTTCACACTCGACACTTATCGAATGTCGGGATTATCATTTATGTATTGCCCCTTTAGATTACAGCATTTTCAAATTTCAAATTTTTGTCAGTTAAAATTTAAAACAATAAATTTGAAATGGAACAATAACTGCCTGTTTCCATAAAACGAATATATCGAATAGACCAAAATTAAGATGTTAGTTACACCTAAAATATATGTCAAATCGGTTATATTTTTTTGGATATTAATTCTCCGCATGTTCCTTTAATAAATTTCTAAGAGAATTGCTTTTGACCCATAAAATCCAATTTATTTACCTTCTAGTTTTGGCCGGTTCGTTCGTTTGTTCAATTTTTTTTTATAAAAGCAGGCCGTAACTGTACGAACACAATCGGAGCGATAGCGTAGGCTTTGACAATTTGTACATGCATTTTTATGGAAGAAGAGCAAGATCGGGCGTTTGACGTCTTTTCTGGCGTAGACGAAGAATTCTTTTTATTTCCCTGGCGTCAAGAAGGCAGATTGTTGCCAGCTTAATACAAAAATTATTGTGTTGGAGAACGTTTATTAGTTTTTCTGACAATTAAAATTAAAGTATTTGAAATTTTTTAAAGAAATTTGAATCTATAGAGTAAAAAAGAACAGTCGATGCAGTTTTAGACCTTCCGGCCTGTAGAAAATAAAAATTTAAGAATAATTACTGAGATTGGTGTGTGTGTTTGTTAGTGACAAAAAATTAAAAAGTAAACAAGGGTGACATATTTTGACGCCAAGTGATTGTGTCTATCGACAACGTATTTTGAATTGACGCCAACGTTATCGCCCTGATTGTGGTTATACACTAACGTCGTTTCTGGCGTAGGCCACATAAATTAGAACTCTCTTTATTAGAGTCCAAACAGAACCAGACACGCTTCAGACGGCGACGGAAAAAATCTCTACCGTGTAAACGGAACGAGAGAGAGATAGAGTCTGGCGACTTCGGTTGATTTTTTTTCTCTCTGCGTCGTACATATTTTCGACTCTTTTCTGGAATTTGTTTGAAAGTTTGGAAAAATAATATTATACTTGTATAGGAATAAAGTGTTTTTACTGCTTTTAAAAATGTATTCACTTTCATTGTATTGTGTTTAACAATAAATTATTTATTTATGTATGAATTATATGTGTTTGTTTCTCTACTGATTTTCATGAACATGTGGCAACTTCATTCTCTCAATTGACAGATTTCGTAAGAGCGCCACCAAGAAATTAGAAAAGATTCTATTCTAGCGGCGTGTCGTCAGCCGCAGCGGATTTACGTGACGATTTTTCCCTGCCATAAGAAACCTATGTAGAAAAAACGTCGTCGTCTGTAGCGTGTTTGATTATGTTTAGACTCTTACTCTGGCGTCAAGAAGGCACAATGTTACCAGCTTAATAAAAACATTAGTATGTGTTGAAAAAGTTTTTCTGATAATTAAAATTTAAAGTTTTTAAGAAATATGAACGAGTGGTAAATTCATAATCCATAGGACGAAAACTTACAGTCCTGTCCTTTGTCCTTTATCGGTACTCGCAGTTGCCTTAATAGAAACATATATTTTATGGATAATTTTTCTCTCAAATACTCCCAGATGTTTCTCATCCGCCTTCATCCGTGTGTATCCGTACATGAAAAAGTAAACGAGGGTAAACATTTTTGACGCCAAATGATTGTGTTTATCGACAACGTTTTTTGAATTGACGCCAACACTATCGCACTGATTGTGGTTACACTCTAAATGAAATTACAAAATACTTGAATCGAAATTCAAAATTTTAACTTTAAAGAACGCTAAATAAAATTCAAAGGCAATCAAAATCAATTGAATTTAAAACTCTTAAATTTAACTTATTTTGATTTATTTTTAAATTACAAATGCTTTCTCTTGATATTTTTTAATCTTTAATATAAATGTTCGTAAATGTTTTTGAAATTTCATAATTTTTTAACTTTAATTAATATATTTTAGTCTTATTATCGATCTTTAAGATGTCATGTTCTTTATTAACTTTTCCGGTTCAAGATCAATTTCTATGAAAAAGTAATTTTATAGCAAAAAATAATTTTCAAAAAAAAATATTATTAAAAATAATAATAAGTGTGTTTTTTTTAACCCGCTAAAGTTAATTATAGCTTAATTTGTACGGGACTGCTAAGCAATACTAAGTGGCATTTCAGTTTCCCACTTAAAAAAAAAAATGGAAACAAAAAGTTATCTTAGATAAATTTTGTTAACATTTCTTGCGAATGAAAATGTTATCAAGGAGACTCAAAAGCAGAAATATCCAAAATGGCTTACACATTTTAAATTAGAAACAAAAACAAAATTGAAAACAAAATTGAAAACAAAATTGGAACTAAATTGTTCACAACAACGCTCTTGTATTGTTAGTATAAATTTGTGTAGAGTTTGGCAACCGACACGAATGAACGAAAATACAATGTCTGTTATTGCTGCCTACAATTACAACAACATCTGCTGCTACCATGTGCTTGTTGTCACTGGCTACAAACGTGTTGCCGTATCGTATTTTTTTCACCCATTGCAGCAAATGTTGCCACCTTGCGTAGTGTTAAGTGTGGATCGTTTTATTTGGAAAGTCGTAAGTGGCGATAGCTTAATGGAATAAAAAAACAGCCTTAATATGATTCTTAATTGTTATGGCCGATGGTTGGGAATATAGATATTTCAATGCCCACCAAACGCATATCATCAGCTCCCTTCTTAGTATTTAGGTACTTCTTCACACATTGTAGGGATAAACAAATCCCAACTAAGCGAGAATTGTCTAAACTCATACTACAACAATACTTTGCCATAACCATCAATATTCCAGACATTTCTTTCCTATATATGCTTTCAACGAATGCTATTTAATAATATATTCCATGAAAATGTACTTTGTGTTATAAAAGTAATTTTTCATAGAAATTGGAAAAATTATTAAAGAACATTTAATTAATATATATTATCATCATTTCCCTTGCGGGAGTTTTTACTCGGTCTGTTGACGAAGAGCACCGAGAGCTTGAAACAATAATATTGTTGATGGCAACCCCCTGTTTTGTAATGACAAAACAAAAACAAATCATGCTTGTTTAAAACCAATGGTTTTTCGACATGATAAAAAGGAGTTGTGCATGAAAGTATTCCAATGTTAGTGCTTGGTATTCTTCAAACATGTATATAAAGGAATTCTTATTAATATGAAGAGTGTTTCTAGACATATGTATATTTTTGAAGAATTCACCGAAAACATACCAAAAAAGTCTGCTGCTGAAGATCTTGGCAAGATCCGAAATAGATATACAGACAGCCTTGGTATCATTGGAACATTTTTATGCTCGACTTTTTTGAAAGTTTATATAAAGCTAATAAATAAGCTTTATATTATTTAAAAAGGTCTTGAGCTTGAATAAATTTAGAAAATTGTAATATATATTATTTTTAATTACAGAATTATTTTTTATGATTTAATAATTTGTTCGATTTCTCTGCAAAAATAAACATTGTGAATTGAATGAAATTCCTATCGAAATATTTTGTTCGCCTTATTGTAAATGGCTTTTCACGCGAATTTTTATTTTTCTTTTCACTTTTATTTGTTCACTTTATTTTCTCCGTCGAACAAAATATTTCGATGGGAATTTGAGTAACGATAGTGGTGAATATATGTACATTTTAGTGTCGCCTGCCTAGTCAAGCAAATACGATACAGTTAAGTTTCAATGGCAAGAAGAACAATTTTCCGCCCGGCAGTTTAAATTAACTTTTGAGTTTCGGTCTAAGTAACTCAGAAATTAATATATCGGTAAACTTAGCTAAACAATCCGGACACATAATGTTAAAACATCAGCCTCATCAGTAACCAAAATAGAAAAATCACTTAAAATCGCATTACGGTCTTGTTTTATTGGATCCCGAATGTGGTGTTTAGATATCTTAGGGTGATTGTTAAGAAATATTTAAAAAGGCTTTTAAAACAAACAACAACAAATAAAAATAAATAAATCAAAAGTGTGATAGTAATGCATTCGTTTACAAACTAGAATTGTTCAAAATATTTGTATGTATATGTACTGTGGTACATTGAAAGTGCAAAATGTGCCGCCAGAGATACAATATGACATTTGGGTCAAGAACAGACTTGTAGTCCTTTTATATCTATCTAAATATTATTTTAAAAAAAAAGTTGTTATATTGATGAACTACTATTTACTGTAACTGTATATGTATATATCTATATATATACCAAAATACACTCACTCACAACACACTTCTTTATTTATACAAACATACATAGCTGCATATACAAATGTAAATGTATTGCATATATACATACCTACATAGATACATACATATACTTATATATATATATATAAAAGCGATGATATTGAAATTGTATTAGTTAAATATTTGTAGATTATGTGGAACAAATTATATATATATATATATATATATATACATATAAGTAATTGAAAATTAATACAAAAAATAAAATATTGTAAAAACCAGAAAACATTTAAAATGTATAGAAGAAACAAAAATGGAAATATTAATAACAAATAATAAATGCAACAAATGTAATAATGATGATATATTATTAAATAAAGTAAAAATAATAAAGATTTAATCAAAATTATAAACAAGAGTTGTTGGCTGTTTTGTTTCTTTTCATTATGAACGCGGTATCGGATAACTAATTAAATCGTCGATCAAAATTTTTTCGAAAAGTTTAGGTTTGTCTGTCACTATTGACATACTTAGTCCATACCACGGGATGCCATATTCCGTCCCCACACCGTTGAAACTGTAAATTGACCTGTTGTGACTAAGGGGTAATCAAGCCATTGGATACCCCAAACGTGGTGTTCCAAGATTAGCAATAAACAATTTGGCTACGGAAATCATTCAGCTTAACTCCTTGACTATCTGTTATATCTAAAAAGAAGTAGAACTCTATATATTCACCCGTATCGCGAATGTTTATTCCTTCGAAATGTTTTCCCTTTCCCACACATCTCAATCGTGAATGATTCCCTCGAAGAATTTACCTTTTCGAAAAAATTCCCCTTATCGTGAATAACTTTTCTAGGAGAATTTGTTCACTTTTAGGCTTTGATTTGTTCACTTCTTTTTGGTGGCGAACGGAACACAAAAATCATGTAAGTACTGACTTTTTTCTGCAGAATTACACGCTTTCCCGGGAAATGAAAAAAGTCCGGAATTTGCATTCCCTAGTGGTTGGTTGGTTGGTTGAAACGGCTGCAAGACAGCACGCTATTTAGTACACTTAGGCTAAAAAAGCTCATTGTGATACCTGCAGTTTCCTCTATAGCAACTATTGACTAGTTGTCTAGCCAATTTGCCCTTTCAATGAATTTGTCTATAAGACCTACAGGAACTAAATGTGTTCCGAATATCCTACTTCTCAGTCCTGCCAGAGCAGGCCAATCCAAGAGGTGTTTCATCGTTTCCTCGTCCTCTTCCATGCAGCATCTACAGAGAGTGGAGTTTCTATGTCCCAATCTTAGGGCGTGTTTCCTACAAGACAATGTCCCGTAAGTGTTCCTATCATTGTGGATAACCTACCAAGTTAAGTAGTTGCCTAGTCCTCTTCCTGTCCACCTGTGGCCAGACCTGGCTTGTTTGCAAGTTGAAGTAAGTCTCCACTTGACCTTAAACATATTATCTACCCACTGCCTGATCTGCAAACGACAGGTAGAGATTGGCATACTAACACCTTCTTTTGCCGGAAGAACCTGTGCTGTAGTACCCTGTCTAGCTAACGCATCCGCTACTCAATTGCCTGGAATGTCGCTGTGTCCCGGTACCCAGATGAGCCTGATGTCAAAATACTCTGCCATCACCCTAAGTGATGAGTGGCATTCTTTCACCGTCAAGGACGTAGCAAACATGGCTTCCAGGGATTTTATGGCAGCCTGACTGTCTGTGTAGATACAATTTCTCCGGAGGGTTGTGACACTAATTTTCAGTAGTTCAACAACCTCCAGTATGGCGGTAATTTCCTCCTGAAATACACTACACTGATCAGGCAGCTTAAAGGAGATATTTACATTTAGGTCCGGTGAATGGACTCCATAGGCTACTTGCTCGTCCAATTTTGATCCATCCGTGAAAAATCTGATACTACTTTCCCAGGTATTCCTGTTCGGAATAAAAGTCCTTAGCTGGTAGAAGGTAGGGGATATAGTAGTCAGTTTTTACGGGAATAGAGTTGATTTGAATAGAGGGATGTAGCGGCTGCCAATTCGGCCATGATATCAGGAGTACAGATGTTCAGGATAGCACTAAGTGCAGTACCTGACGTCGTGCCCATTGCCCTACTAACGCTAATCAGTGCTGATCTTTGAATTTTCATCAAGGAATTCAGAATATATTTCTTTTGGAGGGACCTCCACCAAACTACGGTGCCATAGAGAAGTATTGATCTGACTATTGCCGTATAAATCCACGTGGTGACCTTAGGATATTGTCCCCAGCGCTTTCCTATCGCCCCTTTACAGCAGTAAAGAGCAACAGACGCCTTTTTCACCCTCTCCCCCACATTCGGTTTCCAAGACAGTTTTCTGTCGAGAATTATCCCCAGATACCGTCGGTGGTGCAATGGTTAGTGTGCACGGCTCTTGTACATGAGATCCTGGGTTCGAACCCTGCTCTGACCACCTAAAATTTCTTTCGGTCACCGCGCATAGTGACGGCGACACTATCGAGTATATAGACATGAAAAAAGCTTTTAAAAATACCGCTCGGAATCGGTGTAAAACTGTAGCTCCCAATCAGTGAGTGAAAACTGGAAAGCGTACATCTCAGTGATTGTGAGAAGTTCTCCGCGGTCCCTTCATGGGATTAATTCACGGCAGTTCAAAGGCGGGTATTTTATATTTCCGAGAGAACAAGATAAGCTCGGTTTAAAGTGGGTTAAGTGATAGTTCGTTGTTAGCGGTCCACTTCGAAATCAGACTAAATCCGTTCAGACAAGTAGGCTGGTTGTACGAATGCTGAGTAAATTGAGGTGTCTACCCGAACAGATGATACCAATATCATCAGCATAGGCAAAGACCCCACATTCGGCTCTGTCCAATTCAAGAAGCAGTTCATTGACAGAAGTTAACCATAATAGTAGAGACAGAACTCCCCCCTGCGGTGTCCCCCTGTTAACGTTCCTAGCAATTGTAACACCACCCCATTCAGCTTTGACGGATCTATCCACCAGAAGCTTCCCATTTAGGCGTGTCACTAAGCTGTCGACTCCTAGGTTGAATGTTATTGAAGGCTCCCTCGATGTCCAGGAAAGTCCCCAGAACGAAGACCTTATTCTCAAGAGAGTTTTCTATTATGCTGACTATAGTGGTAATTCTCCGCAAAGTTTAGGAATAACTGCACGCTGAAAAATCTGTCGATTTTTGTTGTTTGGATGCAAATATAACATGTGTTTGGAGCTTGTCGCAAATATAATATACTTGTGTCCAAACGCATTGTGTTTGATATCCAATATTACATGTTTGAGACACAATGATTAATATGTTATAACATATGGGTTTGCGACCAAAATATACCTGTGTTTGTGATACAAATACAGCCGTGTTTGTTGCACTGTTTATGCTCTCTTGAGAGCAAGAGAATAAAAGAGGGACAACGGGTGTGTGTATCTGTATTTTTGCATTATACTCAGTGAGTGATTCATAAATATTCCTGAATGTGGTGATGTTTCGCGTTTTACTTTCATGTATACAGTCGTTAATGGTTCGTCGGACAGAGGATATCAACAGCGCTTGATCAGTGAAAGAAGAATAAACAAACGCTCGGGCGGTTAAATGGTTTGTGATGATGCTTTGGTTTTTGTGCATGTGTTTCGCATATATTTATGTGTGCTACCAAAGTGAGAAACGATTTTGAGGAAAGAAACTGCAGAGGGCAACAACGTAAATCCATTTTTCTGCCCGAGCTTCTACTGAAAAAATCGGAATGGCGAACCATTTGTGAAATATAATAAAAAAAAACGCAAGTAATTAAAAAAGCTTGTCTTGCATGAACTAAATTTGTACCAACGCATAGTTGAAACCTTCTGAAGACAAAAACGTGAGAGACGACAAAGAAAGGAGAAACAACAGAGCAGCAGATTCAACACAGAAAAAATAATGCATTCAATGCAAGTAAATGTAAAAATCATATAAATCTTTTAATTTTTTGTATTAATTACACTGTGCGACACGAAAAAAAAATGATGGGGTTCTGTCAACGGATTCTGGTAGAAAGGTCTAAAAAAATATACGTGTATCGGCGTTTTGCCGCATCTGATCAGAATTTTTTCCGCCCCTTGGAACTTTTCCGCAACATATCGGCATGCAAAATTGTGTGTTCCTTATTTCTGAGGTACAAAATATATTCAGAAGTTGTATTGAAAAGATTCAGATAAACATTTTTATGATATGATAGATAAAAGCTGAAATATGACAAAATTCATTATATTATGTGGACTATTTTTAATGGAAACAGCAAAATGACAAAATTCATTATTAAGCCTTAGATTGCAGTTAGTTTTTGCTTATTATCTAGCACTTGGGCTAAGATTCCTGTTTTTGGAGTGTTCGGACACATATAGTGAAAATTTATGGCGATAATTTTTGTAGAACATTTTGACCACGCCCCCCGTCGTTTTGGAGCAGTTTGTTTGCGAGTTTTAAAAAAAAAGTAAAAATTATGGTTATACGTGACAGTTCCACAAAAATGTTTATCTGAATCTTTTCTATAAAACTTCTGAACATATTTTGTACCCCAGAAGTAAGGAACACACAATTTTGCATGCCGATATGTTGCAGAAAAGTTCCGTAGGGCGGAAACTTTGACCCCCACAAAAAAAATTCTGATCAGATCTGGCAAAACGCTGATACATGCATATTTTTTTTAAACCCTTTCTATCAGAATCCGTTGACAGAACCCCATCATTTTGAAAAAATCAAATTTTGTCTCACAGTGTTATTTATACATATAAGTAAATATTGATATAAAGGGTTTTTCAACAGAGATGCTACAAAAGTAAATCGATAGGGACAGCAACCGACGCCATTTGACATTTCGCTTCAATAAGGTATTTCATCATGGAAAGATATACGAGCCAACAACGAGTCGAAATTATTAAAATTTACTACCGAAATTTGGAGTCAGTGGCCTCAACTTTAAGAGCGCTACGTCCAATTTATAATCGTCCTACCAGATCAACAATTGAGCGTCTATTGGAAAAATTTGAATCCACAGGCACAGTACAAAAGATCCCCTTGCCAGCGAGACAAAGAAGTGCCCGTAGTGTCGAGAATATTGCTGCCGCTGAGGCTTCAGTTCAAGAAAGCCCAAATGTGTCTCTCAAGCGTTGGGCATCTCTGTGACGTCGTTGTCGCCAATTTTGCGAAAAGATCTTGGCCTACATCCTTACAAAATCAAATTGACGCAAGAACTGAAGCCGCTTGACCACCATAAGCGTCGTATGTTCGTGAATTGGGCTGAGCAACAACTTGAAAATGATTCGGATTTTCATCGGAAAATCATCTTCAGCGATGAGGCTCATTTCTGGCTGAATGGCTTCGTCAATAAACAAAATATGCGTTATTGGTCAGACAGCAATCCACACGTAATCCATGAGTCATCATTGTATCCCGAAAAAATTACGGTTTGTTGCGGTTTATGCGCCGGTGGCGTCATTGGGTCGTACTTCTTCCATGATGATCAAGACCGGCAAATTACTGTACTTCTTCCGTGATGATCAAGACCGGCACATTACCGTTCAATGATAACCGAATATTTGTGGCCCCAATTGGATAATATGGACTTGGAGGACATGTGGTTCCAACAGGACGGCGGCACATATTGGAAACGAAGTTTGGTGAACGTGTTATCTCACGAAATGGCCCAGTCGATTGGCCGCCTCGGTCGTGCGATTTGACGCCGTTAGATTATTTCCTGTGGGGCTACGTCAAGTCTATGGCCTATGCCAACAAGCCAGCGACGATTGATGAACTTCGTATTAATATCGAACGTGAAATTGCAGCAGTATCGGCCGATTTATGATTGAAAACCGTCGAAAATTGTGTTCAGCCTCTGGACTTCTGCAAGCGTGCCCGTGGTGGCCATGCAAAAGAAATCGAGTTCCATACATAATGGCATCGAATGTACTTTCACAGGAATAAAGAATTTCATTGGTATCTAAAACCGGTTTTGTTTTATTTAAAAAATCTGTTGTAGCGCTCTTATTGAAAAACGCGTCATATTGATAAAATTAATTATAGTAAATAAAGAAAGAAGTGCAAGTAAATGTAAAAATCATTTAAATCTTTTAATTATTAATAGAAGTAAATGTGGATATACATATATTGATAAAATTAATTATAAAAAATAAAGAAAGAAAGAATAATTCGTTTCGTATTCAAAATTTAAATTGTTTGAGCGTTTGGTCGTGTTTTTAATTAATTATACTCTTCGATATTTCGCTACCATTTGGATAGCATCGTCAGGAAGATATCGAAGAATATAATTAATTAAAAACACAATCAAACTCTCAAACAATTTAATTTTTGAATACAATACGAAAGGTCGGATAAATCATCACTTAATAATTCGTTTCTAAATATTATTATGTTTGGGAGAAAATACTCATATGTTTACACGTAAGTATATGGAGGTTTGGGGGAAACACGCGAATGCTTCCACGTAAGTATATGGATGTTTGGGATGATATGTTTCCACGTAAAAGCATACATATTTGTCAGTAAACATGCTAATGGTACTTACAAACATAAAAATGTTTGAAGTGTGTTCCAAACATAAAAATGTTTGAGGTGTGTTCCAAACATATACATAGTTCCTGCAGAATATATTTGGGAGAATTAGCCGAGAAACCATGCACGGAAAAAATGTTATTCTGAAACGAAAATAACTTACCTGTATATTATGAAATCTAGCGTAAGTCCCATGTAAAATTAACTGGCGGTACAAAGATTATTGCAATATTTTCTTTAGTTTTTATTTTGTTTCTTTTTGCTACTATCATTTGTTTTTTAGATTTCCTTTTTTTTTCATGTGTTAATTTGATGCTGGTTTTGGTATCGTTATTAACAATTGCCAATTAATGTTAATTAAGTACAATCGAATTGTACGAACTGTTATCGCAGTGTGTGTTAGGTTATGTGATGGTGTGTGTGTGTTTGTGTGAGTGTATGTGTTTTGCTTAACTAATTAATATAATTACAATGCAAAGTTGTTGTAGCCCTCTCAGTTATCATTAAAGTGTGTACCGGTTTGTGTTTTATACTTTATCAGTTAATTAATTGCATCTACTTTAGATGGAAAAAAAGTTAAAAGAAAATATCATTATTTTGTAAAGGATCTCTAGAGTTCATGTACCCAATGTACTGGATAATATGCAAAAAATATTTATGTATCAACCTTCGCTTATTTAGACAGCATGTTATAGCTAATTGTATATTGGTGTTTCTCATCATCTTAATGTTTTCTTTTATTTCATATTAATATTGAACAAAAGCTAATAGTTATCTCTTAGTTTAATTTTTATTACATATTTGCATTAGGTTTGTAAGTTTTGGTTGTTTTCGACTTTTAGTTCTAAATACCTTTTTTGCTCTAATTAATAAATGTTTTTAATATTAAAGTTTTTATTCTAATTAGAAATAATGATTTTATTTTGTTTTAGTTGTTAATATTGCACAAATTTTTTTATTATTATTTTTATAAAGAATTAGTATTAATTTAAAAAAGATTTGCTTTTTATGTTTGGAGTTGTTGTGAGTATTTTGTTGTTTTCTTAGAAAAATATTTTAAAAATATTTAAAAGTTATTTTTGTTTTTTTTTTGTCGGCTTTTTTCGTTTCCTTTTAGTTGAACGGCATCTATTCAAATATGTATGTATAAAAAATTGTCTTGTGCTTTATATAATTCCTTTTTTTACTTTTATTTTGAGTTGTTGCTGTTGTTTTTGGTTTTCGTGACATTTGTCGTTAATAAAAATTAGCTAATTCGAAAATATTAAACTAAAAAAACCTAACCTTGTTCTATTTGTTTTTTTGTCATTTGTTTTTCTATTCTAATTCTATAAAGCGATTTATATTATTAAAATTGTATTACGTATTGCTGGATTGGTAATACATACCATAGAGTAATGCCACCTAGAGCTGTCATCTTTCTCATCTGACGTTTCCTTTCACACTCTCGGTGCGATATAGACTTATTTGACGTAAATTGACTTACACCAGCTCCGGAATTCCGTAACTTTTTAGAGATAAAAAGCGGTAGTTAAATTGTCAAAATTCATAAAATTTCAATACAAAATTTTTGAAATTTGTCAATTTAACTAACGATTTTTATGGTTAAAATGTTACAGAATTCCGGTGCAGGTGGAATTAGAAAAATTTTTGACTTAAATTTTTCATATCGTTTTGATTAAAAGCTGTGAAATTTAAACGTATTTTGGAATTTTTTGTTTTCTTTTATTGTTAGTGTATATCGTCACCTAAAATGCAAAATGATGTAACAACAAAATTTCAAATTTTTCTTTCTGCTTGATTACGATGTGTTTGACTAAAATACACGATTTGACGAAGTTTTAAACACAGAAGTTCAAAATCAACGATTTTATTAAAAGGATTAAAAAGATGAAGTTTTTCATAAATACACGTTTTTTTTTGAACTGTAATTTTATATAAAATTTCGATGCCCCTATACTTACAATTGACTAAACTACATATCCCCACAAATTTTTCGACATATACGACCCAAAATGGTAATTTTATTCACAAAATTCTGATTCTATGTCTAACTATTTTTTGCCTCCCCTGTAAAGTGATGAAAATGTTGTTACGTCTTTTTGCATTTTAGGTGACGATATGTATTTCACACACAAATGTTAACGCACAAAACGAAATGCCTTTGTAGTTTTCTTGTTGGTTGGTTTGACCCATTGCCTCTGTCTGGTATTATTAAGTAATACTATCCAACATACAACGTTCATATGCAACCACACCAAACTTCGTAGGTTTACTGAGAGAAATCACTACTCTAGATGGCATTATTCTATGCTACATATATACGTGTGATTTTTTTCTTTGTTTTTTGAAATAAAAAACATTTTTCTATAAAGAATAAAATTTATTTTAAAAATGCATCCTTATTACTTTTGTATTTTCCTTTGATTGAATTTAATGATTGTATAGAAAATAGACGTATAATTTTCAAAATATGTATCTTAAAAGAGTATTGACAAAATCATATTATGGATTGCGATGCAAATGATCCTAAAACTGTGGATCATTTAGGGGAAATGTGATTATCATTATTATTTCGAGTATAATATCGTTATACAGCAAAAATTTAAATTTTTGAATTGGCATTGAATTACAGTAAATTTGGAAATTAAATGTTTTTTTTTGTTTTCGCACATATTTTCGAACAGGAAAAATGCTCTTTATTTATCAATTTAAATGTTGGATTTGTGGGGTCCACAAGTGGCTCGAATTGTGCGTGTTTCCCTTTGTAGGGCATAATTCGGGCAATTGTAATTTTTATCAGGAAAACCATGGACACACAAACGCAAACACGGAGCAGATGCATCAAACTATTAAATATTTTTATTTATAATCATATGATTTGCAAAATATTTTTTAAAGTAAGAAGCTAATCTTGCACGCAAAGAAAAAACTCATTCCTCCCAAACGAAATTTCAGATAAATGAAGTTCGTTTGGGGACTGTAGTTGGGAGCAACGAACTTCTGTTAATCCATACATGTCATTTCGTTTGGGAGAACCGAAAAATGTTTGCAGCAAACGAGTTATGAAAAATATAAGCTGAAAAAAAACGTTTACGAGAAACGAAACACAGTTCTGCCAATTGTTCCTTCGGTTACCACAACAGAGTTGTAGTTGCTCCAAACTAAAAAAAAAACGTTTGCGAGAACTGAAAAACGTTTGCAGTAAACGAGTTATGAAAAATTAGGGCTGAAAAAACATTTACGAGAAACGAAAAACGGTTCCACCAACTGTTCTTTCGGTTATAGCAACCGAGTTTTAATTAAAACTTTAATTTATGGCTTCCATACGCTCTGTTTTGTTTAAATTTCCGACTCTTATGATATTGGATTCGCCCTTAAAGTTTGTTTTAAAAAGTTGGCATTTTTGTCTATTTTTCACTGTCGTACAGACAGACATATAAGTAGTCTTTCTCGCCTCGCATTCAAATAACAACTAAATGCGCAGCAAACTACAACGCGTTAATTGTCCATCCAAGATTTATTGACAAGGTAGAAGAATTACGAGTGTGTGATAACTTTTAAAAAGTGTGTGTATACCACACGAGTGAATAAGATTGTGTATACAGTCTACAGAATGAGAGAAATTTACGTTTTTCGTAATCTGTGCTCTCATTAGAAAAATGGCTAATTTGTAATTCTGTGCAAATGTAATTTTGTACGCGTTTGATGCAAACGAGAACTCTTTTGCAACAGCATGATACACATTTGCGATATATGAGTTTATTTGGGAGAACTACATAAACGATTGGGATTAATAAATTAATACAAATCAATCAAAATATTATTGCGGCAACCGAGCAATAAACGTTTGTATTCTTTGCGTGTGTCTACTTGTATAGTTTACAAAAAACTTCGAAAAAAACTCGAAAAAACTCGTACATTAGGGCGTCTCAAAAAAAATTTTTCTTTTTCGATTTTAGTGGTTGCTCAAACTTAATTAGAAAGGGTCAAGTATTATTGGGATTTTTTTAATTTTTCGGATGAGGTTTGTAGGTCGCACAACTCGGATTTCCCCCAAAAATCAGGGTTTCCGGACGCTTTTTGAATTTTACTTAAAACTTGGTTAATATCCACGATTTTCTTAGTTTGTAAGTCAACATATTGAAAGCAATACGTCCAAACTTGTATTGTATATGCATTAAAAAACTATTTTGACACTGATTTTGCTCAATAGGGTACCAAATATTGAATTTTTCGTAAATTTTGCATACATTTTTTAAATAACGCTTTATAACTCTTAAAATAACGCACTTTAAAAGACGGATAATTTCCAAGCAATTGTGTAAAAAAAATTTATTTTGCAGTTGATGTTTCAGAGTTATACCCTTTTAAAACTGTTTACCCATTTTATGAAACTAATAATATTATAAACTGTTTGCCAGTTTCGATTTAAATATTGAATTAATGACATCTTCAGTTTTTATTTTTTCGCTCAAGATAGTCCAATTTGACTGCAATTTTTTGGAACGAAGTTCTTTATCGCACGTTGCGGGATGGGGGCTAAATGAAAAAATTTTAAACAACTTTTTTTTAACTACTTTATTACAACCCATTATTATCAACTATATTGGAGACTTTTGGTTTGGTTTGAAGGGAAGTTTTGTAGGTGGAGCCTGTGTGTTACATATTGTAGTTTTGAACCCAATAAAAAGTAAATTTAGAAAGGCAAATCCATGGAATACAACCCTGAGCATGGAATTAAATTTGGCAGCACACCATAGATAAAGGAATTAACTAGATATCGCACATGCCGTGGGAAATTTCTTGTTCAATGGGATATTTTCTAGATGGAGCTGAATGCAATAATTACAACGTTTGATCTCAAATAAAATATACCTTGCGAGATGTATTTAGAACAGGTGATAGCAGTAGGTGTTGTAGGCTACATCAACAGGCATTTTGTTTTGTGGGCCGATGCTTTACAAGTCAACACAAACGAACACCAACAATAACAGTACACCAAAAAAGCTCATAACCAAAATGCATTTGAATTAGAAAGTGGGAAACACAACGACATGAAAAAAACTAAACTAGTTTAGTAGCACAACCTGGAAAATGATTCTATTTTTGTATTGTAAAAATGGCCCACAAAACAAAAAACAAATGGTTTCCCATTACATCCCATGAAGGAACCGGGGAGAACTTCTCACAATCACTGAGCTGTGCGCTTTCCAGTTTCACTCACTGATTGGGACCTACAGTTTTACACCGGTTCCGAACGGTATTTTGAGAAGCTTTTTCATGGCTATATACTCGATAGTGTCGCCGTCACTATGCGAGGTGACCGCTGCCGAAAGAAATTTGAAGGTGGTCAGAGCAGGGTTCGAACCCAGGATCTCATGTACAAGAGCCGCGCACACTAACCATTGCACCACCGACGGCCACAAAAAATGGCCCACACTGTTGAATAAACGTCAGTGAATGTTATGAGAAACGTCAATGAAAGTTACAAAATGACAACACAGCACCTAGTAGCAGTACTTAACAACGCCTGTGGGATATCTACTTATTTCCTTTATCTATGCAGCACACTTACTCTTGCACTCGTACTTTTGGTTTGGTTTGTGTCTAGACTAACATATTCTTGTTTACAGGGAAATTTTCTAGGTGGAGCGTGTTTATTACATTTTGTAATTTTGAACCGAATAAAAAGTAAATTTAGAAATCCAAAGTGAAAGAAGTTTAAAAAAAATAAAATTTTATTAAGTGCGTTTTCTTAGAAAAATTTAATTTTCTCAAAAAAATACCTATTGATATTCTTAAACAATGTACCTTAACAAAGTACATTATCTTACAACAAATTGCCGTTTCTTAAAAAACTATCTTTTCTTTAAAGAGTACCTTTTTTGTAAAACAAAATAACTTTTCTTGAGATAAGTACCTATTCTTAAAATTGTACATGTTCTTTCGTAAAAAAAGCTTTTCTTCAAAAAAAAAAAAAATACCTTCTCTTAAAAAAAATACCTTTTCTTACTTTCTTAAAAGTACCTTTTCTTAAAAATAAAATAATAAATTTTCTTTTCTTTTCTTGAGATAAGTAGTCTTTGACCCCTTTCACACTCGGCAAGTTACTTGCGCAAGTCAGTTTTTCAACTTTCCGAGTACAAGCAAGTCTGTACTCAAAATTTATTCCCCTATCCCGACCTTCCCTCTGTCATCAACAAACCAAGACTTGGGCAAGAGACTTGCGCAAGTAACTTGCCGAGTGTGAAAGGGGTCTTTCTGAAGATAAGTACATTTTCTTAAAAAAATAACCTTTTCCTAAAAAGAGTACCACTTCTTTGAAAAGTACCTGTTCTTAAAAAACGTACTTCTTTGTAAAAAAAATTCATACTCTTAGGCTTTTTCTTACAGAAAGCACTTCTTATTAAAAATGGTAGCTATTCTTAAAAAACATTAGCGTTTAATAAAAGAAGTACCTCTCATTAAAGAAAGAACCTTTTCGGGAAAATATAATACATATTCTTACAAAAGGGACTTAAAAATATACTTTTTAAAAAAATATGTATATTCAATAAATAAAAAAATTCTTTCAAATTTGTTTACACAAATTTATTTACATTCAAAAGTATTTACACAACAGAAAAAACATTATAAAAGACCAAACAAAAATATAAAAAAAATAATAAGTAGCCGGATACGTTATCCTCAGCATCTATGACAGCTTGTAAACTAGCTTTGCGTACAAACTCGATTTCTAAGCTGTTCCAGATATTTATTATTTCATCGACAGTTTTCTCCTGTTTTCGTACGATTTGGCCTTTTTATGAATGCTCATACATTCTCTATTATGTTTACATCTGGACTCTGGGGTGGCCATGGAAGACCATCTTCTCCAACTTGATTTAAAAACGTTGTTGGTAACCATGCTTTGTGGCATTGAGCTTTAAAATCCAATTTTAATCCAATCCAATCCAAAAAAATAATAATAATAAATAAAAAATCTCTGAGCCGAAGGAATAGCATGTTTATTCAAAATATCTAGGTATCCTGCCTGACTTAGAGTGTCTTGTATTGGTATTAGATCCCCAAATCCATTGTATGAGACACATCCCCAAAACATTACTGAACCACCGCCCAAACGATTAAGAGGTTGTACTGCTTTATGCTTCGATCCTTTGGAAAGGTGCATATAAGTTTTTCCAAATGACACTTCAAATTAAAAAAAGTACTCATACGTCCATAATACATTGTGCAAGAACTCCACTGGCTTATGGATATACTCCATGGCAACCTTTAGTTTTCTTTGTTTTTTCCGATATGTCTATTACTCTTCTCACGACATAGGTATTTATATCATACGTGTTTAATTTTCTCCGAATAGTGGATTCACTTACATGTTCTCCTATGATGTTTTCTGCCTCTGCAGCAACTTTAAGCGGACTTGCAACTAGATTTTCTGCGAATATTTTAAGAATGGAGAACGATCGTCAATTTTGTTTGTGACATATTTCCGACCAGTTCTGATCCTATTTCGTAGGTTTCCGTAGGTTTCTTTCTTCTTTACTAAATTGTAAACTGTTTTGCGGCATATTCCGTACTCTTTTTTCCAAGCCTGAAGATTTTCACCATTTCAAACGTTTTTTAGCGGCTTTTGTACACGCTGAAAAATTTGTCTTGTTTTGTCGTTTGGATACAGAAATAACGTGTTTGTAGCTTGTAGCAAATATAGTATAGTTGTGTCCAAATAAATTGTGTTTGCTATTCAATATAACATGTTTGGGACACATTGAATAATAGCTTAGAATATATCGATGGCTTAATATAAAAAGGGCCTAACTCTATTTTTTGTAACTTGACAGGAGAAGGAAAAAACTTAATAAAATGCGTAAAATTTTAGATACAACAAAAAGTTTTAATGCAATTTCCAAAAATGTGTTCTTCTTTTTATTAAAAATTGCATTAAAACTTTTTTTGTATCTAAAATTTTACGAATTTTATTAAATTATGTCCTTCTCCTGTCAAGTAACAAAAAATCGAGTTAGTTCCTTTTTATATTAAGCCATCGATTTGTATTTGTGACCTTTTATTGAAAACTGCTGAAAACAAAAAAGTGGTAGACAATAAAGAAACAAATAATGATTGCAAACATGTACATGGTTCCTGCAATATATTGCTGGGGCCGTTACTTTTCAGCGTGTATAAATATTTATTTTTGAGTAATATAAAATTGCTAACTACCCAAACAAATGAGGTTTTATTCAAAAATTGCAGCGTTTTTAAATAAATTTCAAGAATGTGTAAATACTTTTGAGAGACAAAATAATTGTGTAAATAATTTTGAAAGATGAGAAGTAGACTTCTTCTGTAATTTAAATCTACAATCGTCAAGTATGTTGCTAAAAATGTTAAACTAGCAAAATCTATACATTTTAAGGATTACAATTGAGAAGTTTTCATTTGCAAATTTATTCGTAAAGCTCCAATATTATGTTTTATTTCAAAGCATATAAAAAATTTTTAATTTGTGTAAATATATAAGATTTTATCTGTAATGGGTATAAAGCTTTAAAAGGGTATAACTCAGAAACAGTAACAGCAAATTCAAATTTTTAAAAAAAACGTCAACGCTGCAATGTACTCGTACATTAGGGCGTCTCAAAAAAAAATTTTCTTTTTCGATTTTAGTGGTTGCTCAAACTTAATTAGAAAGGGTAAAGTATTATTGGGATTTTTTTAATTTTTCGGATGAGGTTTGTAGGTCGCACAACTCGGATTTCTCCCAAAAATCAGGGTTTCCGGACGCTTTTTGAATTTTACTTAAAACTTGGTTAATATCCAAAAAAATAAAATTTTAGATACAACAAAAAGTTTTAATGCAATTTCCAAAAATGTGTTCTTCTTTTTATTAAAAATTGCATTAAAACTTTTTTTGTATCTAAAATTTTACGAATTTTATTAAATTATGTCCTTCTCCTGTCAAGTAACAAAAAATCGAGTTAGTTCCTTTTTATATTAAGCCATCGATTTGTATTTGTGACCTTTTATTGAAAACTGCTGAAAACAAAAAAGTGGTAGACAATAAAGAAACAAATAATGATTGCAAACATGTACATGGTTCCTGCAATATATTGCTGGGGCCGTTACTTTTCAGCGTGTATAAATATTTATTTTTGAGTAATATAAAATTGCTAACTACCCAAACAAATGAGGTTTTATTCAAAAATTGCAGCGTTTTTAAATAAATTTCAAGAATGTGTAAATACTTTTGAGAGACAAAATAATTGTGTAAATAATTTTGAAAGATGAGAAGTAGACTTCTTCTGTAATTTAAATCTACAATCGTCAAGTATGTTGCTAAAAATGTTAAACTAGCAAAATCTATACATTTTAAGGATTACAATTGAGAAGTTTTCATTTGCAAATTTATTCGTAAAGCTCCAATATTATGTTTTATTTCAAAGCATATAAAAAATTTTTAATTTGTGTAAATATATAAGATTTTATCTGTAATGGGTATAAAGCTTTAAAAGGGTATAACTCAGAAACAGTAACAGCAAATTCAAATTTTTTTTTATAAGATTTTTTGGAAGTTATCAGCCCATTAAACTGCATCATTAGTTTTTTAAATTTTCGTACAAATTTTAAAAATTATTTACAGAATTTGTGAAAAATGTTATTGAACAAAATTTCTTACAGGCAAAAATTGTGGTTTATGCATACACAATAAAGGTTTGGACGTTTTATTGACTTACAAACTAAGAAAATCGTGGTTATAGACCAGTGATGGCCACACTCTAACACTAGGAAAGTACGTTTGTGTGCGTGCAATAATAGGCAACTGCGCTGCACATGAATGCCAAACAGCAACTGAGTTCATTTGAGTAAACACGTTGTTTTGTTGTTGCTACAATCAAATGAGCATGAACGTGTGGGAGCAGAGCGTCAGCAGTATTTTTCGTTTCCTACCACATGTGGTATGTTTTTCAATTTTTGGCCATCACTGTTATAGACCAAGTGTTAAGTAAAATTCAAAAAACCGTCCGCAAAACCCGATTTTTGGGGAAATTCGACTTGAGCGACCTCTAAACCTCTTCCGAAATATCTGAAAAAATCTCAAAAAATACTTTACCCTGTAAGATTTCAAATAAAGCTTGAGCAAAAACAAATTTTTATTGATGGGACACCCTAATATACATGCACGAGTATATTTTTTCTGCCAGAGCACATAAGTTATAAGATTAACAGGTTTTTAATTTTTTAAGTCGGGTTTTTTTAATGCTTATTGATAACACTAAACTTTGGACAAAAATTACGAAATTACCCAATTTTCATGGGGTAATTCCCAAAAATTAAAAACAAAATTCGTATTGAAGAAGTCAAAGTTCTCTTGGTATATACATACAACCAACTATCACTAACAGTTTTGCTTCAAATTTCCGTTTTACCACACTTCCAAAATACGGACTCCGATACGAAACGTATGCGGTGATTCGATTCATATTTTAAAACACAACTGTGAAACGATAAATTCCTATATTTCTTCAAGTTTTATATATTCAATACTATACCAAACCATATTTAAGATTGGCTTCATATTTAGATTTAAATAATAACGTTGTTCCCGTACGTACTATTTTCTCAATTTTGAAAGAAATTTGTGTCACTCTGCCATAGAAAAAATAAACGAATTTCTTTCAAAATTGGAAAAATAGTAAAAACAGTAAAAATATGATAGTACGTGCGGGAACAAAGTTAAAAAACAACATTTTTAAAATATTGTTACGCCCAGTCAACAATTTCGTGAGGACTTACAAAATTCTGAGTCATAAAAGGGTCAGAACTACGACCAATTTTGTAGCGTTCAATATTAAGAGTCAGAAAGAAGACATTTCTGAACCTATTTTGAGCCTTCAATACTTATGGCCAGTTTCACAGTTGAAAATTCTCCATTTAAATGTAGTTTAAATGCCCGACGCTTGTCATTTAATATGAAAAATTTCTGTAAGCTTTTAAATGACGAGTATGAAACTCGTCCTTACTCTCTGAAAATACACTTATGACTGACTCTTATTTGAAAGCTTTTCATAAATGCTCAACAGAAAAGAATTCGAAAAAACAGAACTTTTAAAAGTTTATACATATGTAGATAAGCCATCGGTGGTGCAATGATTCATCTGCGCGACTCTTGTTTATAACTTGGATTCAATCTCTATTCTAACCACCCTACATTTCTTTCGACGACGGTTACCTCGTTTCGTGACGGCGATACTATCGAGTAATTAGCCGTGAAAAATCTTCACAAAACCCCACTCGGAACCGGTGTGAAACTGTAGATACCAATCAGTGAGTGTAAAAACTCCCCCAACTATCCACTCTTTAGATGTAATGGGGAACTGTTTATATTTTTATACTCATAAATATATACAAAACACATTTAAAAAGTAAACTTTTTATGAATTCAGAAGGGTGATGATGTTTTTTGCGAATGTTTAAATTTCGCACACGTTTCAGTTGCTTGGTACTCAGCTCTCTGCGAAAATTTCGTAGGCAAAATCAATTGCAGGGTTGTTACGTCAAATTTATTTCGCACGAAAACAATTGTTTGGGACCGGAATTTTGACATTTCGATAATTTTAACAACCAAAAGTAACACCACGTGCTTTAAAAATAAAATGGTGTGCGTAGAGCAATTATAAATGAAATATTTGCAACGTAAATCAAAGATATGTGGTAACAACTTTCCGCATCAAAATTTTCCGTTTAGAGATAAATGACAAAATTTCACACGAAAATTTCGCAAGAACTGAATACGGGGTTTAAACCCATTTCTCTCTCGCGTTATAACTTGATTATTATACTTTATGTAATTTTATTTAAACATGGTTGGGATTTCTATAGTTAGATACAACATCATCAAAAAACAGCAGACAGTTGTCCGAGGCCTTCGGCCACGGACTGTCCCTGCAGGCTGTGTCAGAGACACGGCCATTAAGTTTAACGTAGAATACGCCATCCGATAAGACAGAAAACATATATAACAATAAATGATAAATAACATAAGCAAATGAATTTATTTAATTGATAGTTACGTTTGATAATATACATAAGCTTATGGTATACATTAGGGTGGACCTTGTGTCGATATTTTGGTAGATGAGGGCTCTATTCCGTGCCTTTTTGAAAAAAAATGACAATGCCGAAAAAAAAAATTAAAAAAAAAAAACATTAGGGGTTGCGCACGAGCCGAGAAAAAGGTCCACTTTGCCAAAATTAGGGGGGAAATTGCCATAGGTCATCAGGGGTCACCCGTAGGGGGAAGAATGTATGGCCGACCCCCATTAACTTTTTACCGCCAACATTTTCCCCCAAGACACCCACCCCCTATCTCCTCCCCTTAGTGGGGTCACCATACAAAAATGGAGGTTGCTCAGTATTTTCGAAAAACACCATAGGTCATCAGGGGTCACCCCTAGGGGGGCAAAATATATGACCGACCCCCATTAACTTTTCATCCCCAACATCTTTTCCGAACAAACTTACCCTCTATCTCCACTCCTTGAGGGACTCCCCATACAAAAATACTGAAAATCTATGTATTTACAGTTGCACAATATCGAGATTTTTTTTATTTTTTTTGATTTTTTTACAGAAATTCCACCAATATTCAAGAGTGGTCATTGTTTGGAAAGTCTTGAAAAATTTGAAACGCACACGTGCTGAATCAGGTACATAGGCACCCTTAGCAGATGCCCCCATTCATCAGTACCTGGCAGTAAAATATTGCAAAATACGTAGTAGTTATAAATAGCAGTTCATTCATCGATTGTTGTCATTCAACAAGTGCCGACGACCGCGAAAAGTAAATTGATTTTTCTCCCGTTTTTTAAAAGTTAAGATGACAACACGACTTAGATCGCGCGACGATATTTTTTTGATTGGTTATCCAAGCATGAATATTACGGGGAACAAATTACCGTCGAAGAAGCAAGTGCTAAGAATGCATTTCTTCAACATTCGCAAACGAAACATGTCGAAGAAAAATAGTGCGGTTATAGTCGCGGACGCAGTGATGATTTTTTGGCGCCAAGCAGCTATTCCGACGAAAGCCAGAGGAGATGTTACAAGAAAAATAGCTGCGCTGCACGATGAGTGGGATGCTTTAAGAAAGTCATCTCACAGAAAGACTGAGTCCACTAGAGAAAAAGAGAATACGTTTTCTGATAGCTTGGATAATCTTTTCGACATCGCACACGCCAACGCCCTTGAGAAAATGACAAATACCGAAGACATTGAGTTTCTGCTAAAGCAAAGAGAAGATGGCCGGCCAGGAACTATGGGAGGTGTGGACGCTACTGATACTCGAACGAGGAAAAGAAAAGCTGAGCGCGAAGAACAAGAAGAGTTGCGACGCAAACGTGCAACGGAATCTAGTAGAGATCGGTTCGCTAAAGGCGGTAAGCTATTTCGCGCTTTGTGTGTTCGTCCAATGTTTATATTCAAATGAAATTCGTTCAATTGCAGTGGTTAAATTTTCAAGCAGTGATTCAAGCGATGATAATGGGAGACAGGACGAAAACTTCCCGGCAGAAGCTGGCTCGTCAAATGTTGGTGACAGAAGAGGTTACAAACAATGTTTTACTGAACGAGTCCTATCAGCTTTGGACAAGTGCAAAGAGACTGACCGAGACGCGGTCGGCATTATGATAACGGCGGCAGAAGCATTTGGACGCGTTCCTCTACATTACACAATAAACCGTACGTCGCTTCGGAGATGTCGGCGTTCAAATCGAGAGAACATGCTGAGTTATGTGAAAGACAATCCAGAAGTAAGATCGCATAGATTTATTTGCTCTCATTCAGAATTCTTATTCTTCAACGCGTTTCATTCATCTCCAGCTTGTCGCAGCTAAATCCTTCGTAGTCCCTTGGGATGGCAAAATGCTTTTGGATTTTGTGGGTACAAAGAAGGTGGACCGTCTACCGGTAATTGTCTCGTGCGGAGAAAAAGAACAACTTCTTGGAGTTCCCAAAGTAGAAGATGGGAAAGGAAAAGGCCGGAGAATAGCACATGCCGTTTATCAACTGTTGGCATCTTGGCATATGACACATCGAATACAAGGACTTTCTTTCGACACGACATCAACGAACAGTGGCCCATTCTCCGGAGCCACAGTTGCTCTTGAGCGGCTGTTGGAGAGAGAAATCTTATATTTACCTTGCAGACACCACGTATACGAACTGGTGCTAAGGGAAGTTTTTGAGACAAAAATGGGAAAGACCAGTGCACCAGGCGTTCCCTGCTTTGACCGTTTCAAACAGGAATGGGACGCTGTAAAGGTTAAACCATTCCATTCTGGCTTGATAGACGATCAAGTCGTCAGAAAAATTCCTGTGGCAATGCAAGTCGGCATAAAGAAGTTTTGCTTAGATCAATTGAAGGAGAAACACCCTCGCGATGACTACAAAGAAATGCTACAATTAATTCTTTTGTTTCTGGGTGAAAAACTTGAGAATTACCATTTCCGACCTCCAGGACCCGTTTCCCATGCTCGATGATTGGCAAAAGCCATTTACAGCCTTAAGATGTTTTTGTTTCGGAGAACTTTTCACTTATCTGTATGTGAATTGAATGGTATTCGACACGTTTGTATTTTTGTGGTGCGACTTTACGTCAAGGCATGGTTTGGTTCTTCTCGAGCAGCTGAGGCGCCGAATCAAGATTGGAAGTTTTTGAAGGACATCGTCGAGTACAAGTCCGTTGACCAGGATTTATCTCGGGTAATGATAAAGAAATTTATCGGTCACCTATGGTATCTCGCCGATGAGCACATAGCCCTTGCCTTTTTCGATGACAAGGTTTCAAATGAGTTGAAGGCCAAAATGGCCCAAGCATTGCTAGAAAATGAGAATGACGAAGGTGAAGAAGATGAAGAAGACGAAAAAGGTGAAGAAGATGAAGAAGACGAAGAAGGTGAAGAAGATGAAGAAGACGAAGAAGGTGAAGAAGATGAAGAAGAAGACCCGGTTCCCCCAGCTCCTCGCGTCGTAATCAAAAGCACCAGCGTTAAAAAAATCGAGGTGAAATTCAAAGATGTGAATGAGGAATTCTTGGCTAAAGACTTGAGCAACTTCGTCTCTCATAATACCAAAAATTTATTTGTACGATTTGGAATATCGCAAGATTTCATTCTTGCAAATCCAGTAACCTGGAAATCTCGCGCAGACTATCAAGAAGGTCGTAGAATTGTAAATAACTTGCGCGTTGTGAACGACACTGCCGAAAGAGGAGTAAAAATGATACAAGATTATAATAGAATACTGTGTCAAGGCGAAGAAGAGAAACAGTATTTACTACATGTTATCGATTCTTACCGCAAGAAATACCCATCAGCGAACAAAAATATGTTAATTTGACTATATTATATTAAGAGTGCTTAGTAGTACTACTCAATTACAGCTTCTTTTATTTTTGTATGGGGAGTCCCTCAAGGAGTGGAGATAGAGGGTAAGTTTGTTCGGAAAAGATGTTGGGGATGAAAAGTTAATGGGGGTCGGTCATATATTTTGCCCCCCTAGGGGTGACCCCTGATGACCTATGGTGTTTTTCGCAAATACTGAGCAACCTCCATTTTTGTATGGTGACCCCCCTAAGGGGAGGAGATAGGGGGTGGGTGTCTTGGGGGAAAATGTTGGCGGTAAAAAGTTAATGGGGGTCGGCCATACATTCTTCCCCCCTACGGGTGACCCCTGATGACCTATGGCAATTTCCCCCCTAATTTTGGCAAAGTGGACCTTTTTCTCGGCTCGTGCGCAACCCCTAATGTTTTTTTTTTTTAATTTTTTTTTTCGGCATTGTCATTTTTTTTTGAAAAAGGCACGGAATAGAGCCCTCATCTACCAAAATATCGCAAAAATGTCATTTCAAGGTCCACCTTAGTATACATAAGCATTTTGATTAGTAGTTTTTATTTTAATTTACTAAACGTCAACTGTCAGCTGCTGTCAAACAGCATCAAGCAGCATTGTTATTTTGCTTACTTGGCAGCACTTTCATTTAACATAAAAATGTATGAATTAATTTTTTCATATATTTTTTATAATTATATATCCATGTTAAATTCAAATTCACATTTAACATTTTGTTTCACTTAAATACATAAGTAAATATACGAAATTTCAATATTTCATCAAGCAAAACAACAGCCGAAGGTTTGTGTCCACACTGAAACAGCAGCATAGTTTGTGTTCACGCTACAAACTCAAACACTCAACCAAACACCACACATATGTTTGAGTGTATGTGTTTAAACAATTTTCATTTGAGAAATTTAAATATTAGGAAGATATCAACCAATATGAAATGTATATCAAACGAAAGATAACATCTTCATTTACCTACAAAAAAATTTTTAAAAAAAGTTATCTCGCCGTTTCCTCATAATCAATGAAATAAAGATTACAACAATAACAATCTGACATGACTCCCTATACCGTAAGGGTATTGAAATATTCAACGAAGAGATGAAGAGAGAGAAGAGAAAAAGAATCGTTTCACTCGTTTCGTTTGTTAGCATTCCGCTCCGTGAGTAAATTTTCTTCTCTACTTCTATTCATCCTCTTTGAAATCTCTATAGACTGTGGAATGATGGCACTCAAAGGTACAGAATTACTCTATGATCTCTACAAGGAAAAATAAGTATATATGTCCATAGACTCAACATTTTTCTCAGCAAATTTCTGACAATTGGCCTGGTGTGATATGAACGTTGGATATCGAAAAGAATTGCTTCAATAATACCAGATAAAAACAACAAACAACAACCAATAAAATTATTATGTTAAATACAACACAAATGTATCCTAACAATAACAGTCAATAAAAAAGTGTAAAACACATTTAAATTTCACAGTTTTTCAACAAAACGACACGAAAAATTAAAATCACAAGTTCTTGTAATTCCCTTTTGTTGGTCAAACATCTCTCTATAACACCGACCGCATCACGAAGAGTGTGAAAGGAAACGTCAGATGAGTCAAATATTCTCTCTAGTAAGATTTACTCTATGAATATGTCCATTTGTGTATGTAGGAGTAAGCTTGTTGCATGTAACTATTTTGCAAAACGTTATTTATCACCAATTTCTTCATTTCACAGCACACAATTAATATTTTCAATAATTTTCTTTGCAAATTCCTGGACCTAACAATTGTCAGAACATTAATTTTTGTTTGTGGTAGGGGAAAAAAATCTCTAGTCTGTTGTTAACAACCCTGTAATAGGCAGAAAATGACAAAATTTCCGTTTCCATTTCTTTTCAGCTGCGTACTACCAAACGGAAAGTCGCCTGAAAATTCAGGTTGGATTTTTATATAGAGTTTATATGACAACCGGAAATGCAGGTTCAGCTGCGTACTACGCTTTATTGTTTGGGACCGGAATTTTAACATTTCGATTAATTTAACAAACAAAGGTAAATATAAAATGGAGTATGAAAAAGAATTGTTAATGAAATATTTTCCAGGTAAATAAGACTCTGCAACATTTTTCAGTTCTTGCGAAATTTTCGTATGAAATTTTGCCATTTATGTATATCCAAACGGAAATTTTTGTTGCAGTTTGCAAATAATTCATCAATATTTCCTCTTCGCACCCCATTTTATTTTTATCGCATGTGGGTTAATTTTGTTTGTTAAAATAATCGAAATGTCAAAATTGCGGTTCCAAAAAATTATCTAACAATTGTTTTCGTACGAAATAACTTATGCATAATAACCATGTAATTGATTTTGCTTATGAAATTTTCGCAAAGAGCTGAGTACCAAGCAAATTAAGTCAGCGAACATGTCATAAAAACTGAATATGGGGCTTAATTATATGGGTCTAAAATTTCGTCCTTTCTATTATTTTGACAAGCAATAGTAACACCACATGCTTTAAAAATAAAATAGAGTGCGAGGAGGAAATATTCATGAAATATTACTTCAATAATTAGCTTTGTTCGTTTACTTGCCCAGTAAAAATTTGCAAGAATTTGCTTTTGAGACTGAAAGAACGATTTTACTCTTTTATGAACATTTGCACACAAAGTACCACTACAAATTTGCAAGAAAACAGATGATGCAGTTTTATCCTTTGCTACATATGTAAATTTTGGCTTGTAGTTACATTACTTATCTACTTTACTGATATATGTATGTATTCGATTCACCAGAATTTACTGAATGCTACTGCACATTATTGCATTCCATTTTCTTTCTAAATTTCAGTAATATATTAAAAAACTCATTTGTACTTATTTCGTAAGAAATGTTAATTATCTCTAAACGGAAAACTTTATTACCACCTGTCTGTTATTTACCTTACAAATATTTCATTTCAATACTCGATATTGTCGACGTCACTAAGCGAGGTGACCGCGGGATCGAACACACGACCTCATGTACAAGAGCCGCGCCCACGCCACTGCTCCAACAGCCACAATGAAACTAACAAAAAACGAGAATAGAAACATAATTTTTTGTTTGCCCCTTTCGAATGTTTAATTTTTTTCTCAATGTAATGGGTCGATTATGGAAGGCAACCAAACTTCAGTTGCGTTAACTGATAAAAATTTGTATTATGTACGGCAACTGTTGCCAGTTGCCGTAGATACGTGTTTTATACGTCGATAAGTTTTTGACACTTCGGCAACTGTGAATATTATAAGCAAACAATAAATCTAAAGTGAGTTTGAGAAATAAGTGTTTAAGGAAAACCAAACAAAAACTTTTTTAATTACAAAGACGATGAGTTGAGTGGAATTATTTGTTGATGAAGACAAGGCACAAAACGTGGACAGAAGACACTTAAGACTTTGGGAGCATTTGTAGTTTAGGTTAACTGAACAAAAAAATGCTTTTATTTTGCCGGGTATATCACATAATTTGAAGTAAAACAAAGTTAAATAAAAAAATCGACTTCAACTCCTATTTTCGGAGTTATGGATTCCCACAGTTTGAGCATTCTGGAGGGCGTTACATTTTGTAATTTTTCAGTAGATCAACGTCAAAATAAGCCAAAAAATGAAATAAAAAAATTTGTAAAAATTACCGAATATTTTTTCCCAAGAAAAAAAAATTACCCATTTCTACGTGGTCGGTCTTAGGGAAATTCTCCTCTGGGGATTCGGCATAGTATTGTTGGTGTGATAACCTTTGGATATGTTTGTGGAAAAATTTTCTTTCAAGTTTTTAAAATGATTAAAAATGAAGCAAATTCATCATTCCCTTTAGCTGTGGTAATCATTCCCTCACTATAAATACCTTTCATTGAATACCCACAGTTGGCTGTGTCTAGCCGTCTCTAACTGGAACCGTTTTTTGGACCGTGGGCCCCATAGGTCCATCCAACAAAAACAAATGTATTTATCGTGTTCTAATATTTTTCTCTAATTTCGGTTTTTTTTACCAAGTTTTGAACTGCGCCCGAGCTCCGGCAAATTTGGCGCTACTAGGTTATATTTTATACATATATATAATATTGTATTATACACAAACGACAAAAAATTAGGATTTCTTTAGAACCACAGCTTTTGACTCCTTATCGATCACCTGAACGTTTTGCTTTGTTTTAAAAACTATACAGGAACCAACAATTTGTGGTTGCCAATATAAACACTATCAAGCAACTGAAGTTGCCAGCTGTCAGTTGAAATAAGTAATAACTTTTCGGCAACTGGCAACGCTTCAGAGGTTCAATTGCTATCGATAATCGACCCATAAGTTTTTCATTATTCTAATTTTATTTCCAAACTTATATTTTGTTCGCCTCTGTAAAGTGGCATTCTCCAAAAAATAGTGTGAATTGAAAGCAGAATGAGGATACGAGTTCTTTTAAATGGCAGAAAGTTTCATACCATTTCTTTCTCCACGAAACCTTCCATATGATATAATAGTGTAACACACGCTGGAGACCCTTCACTTGTTTGAACTAAATATCAAAGGGGATATGGTCATTAATAAAAATTTGTTCGAGCACACACCGTGTTTTTCTTCTTTTCGTAAAAACTTAAGTACTTGGTTTTTCATATTGCACCATTATCAAAATACAGTTTAACAACCAAATAATTTTGAAGTGTATTACAAATAAACACATTTATACTAGAAGAATTAAATTGCTTAAAGTTATTAGAGTTACTATTGTCTCCAAAATTCCTATAACTTACTTGAAAATATTTTGAGGGAATAATTACAAGAAACATGATATACCTAACTGAAGATTATTTTTAAACAACCTAAAGGTCTAATATTTCTCTCTTTTTGTATTATATTTCGTTTGATTGTGTTTTGTTAAAAATAAACCAAAAATAAAAAAAATCAAATGTCGAAAATTTAGTTTTATTAATTTTTTGTTGATTAGTTAGTATTTTCAAAATTGTAGCAAAAATTTACAATTCAATTTTAAATTAATACAATTTATAAAAAAAAGGAAATTAGAGAAAGCTAAGCAGAGCGATAGAAGTAGTAGTAGATTAGTTTAAATATCACAAATTTTGGTTTGATACTCTTCTTAAATAATAATAACAAAAATAAATTTCAGACAAACATGCTTTAGTATCGTTTTCATGTGAATTAGTTTAGTTTTTATAAAACATTTTTATATAACATGTAATATTCTTTGTTTTAAAATATATTAACTAACAAAATAATTAAACTAAACGAAATTGTTAATAAGCAAAAATTAAAAAAAAATATATAAACAATTTGTAAACAAATTTCAATTAAAAAATAAATAAAAGCATTAAAAATAAACAAGTTTAAATTGTAATAATTATACAATGGCTAGATATCATACAAAATAATGTTGTAAAAAACCAACCGAGATCCTGCTCCGTTGAGACACATCTTCAACCTTTTCATCATCACGTCTTGATCACTTTCAATAAGAAACAAAATAAATATAACACGAGTTTCGAAATCTGTTTTTCTTCATTGAAATTAAATTTCATAATAATCAAATATTTTCTATTCATTAATATATATTGAAATATAAAAATAATAAAAAAAAAAAATAACAATAACAATTTTAATGAACGAAAAATTCAAAAAATAATCACAAATCAAATCAAAACAATTAAATATGTTTAAACTAAATATTTTCAGAAAAATATAAATTCACAACAACGATTAACAATTAAATTCTAACAAAAAATAACATTAAAATAATTAATTTAAAGATCTTTAGTTACATTAATTTAGAAAATATCTTTTTTGTTGCTGTTGTTCTAAGCTATAGATCAAAGATTATAAAACGTTTCTTATTTTCTTTTTCTTTATAATGCTTTTTCTTTATAACATACGAGTGAAGTCTAATATAGAAAAAATTGTCAGAAGGTGGACTCTTTTAAAAACAAAAAAAAAATATATATATAGACTAGAGTTCCCTTCTCCAATTTTATGATTGTTTTTTTTTTCTTGTTTGTTATTGTTGTAGTTAACGTAGGGTTTCTTTTGTTTTTGGTTTTCATCTTTTAACAAATAAAGCAAATTTTTAAAAATATTTTAACAAAAACACACTCTCGACGTCGTTGTTTCACAAATTAGGTTTTCGAAAATATTACACAATTCCACTCTTTTTTTTCTATAACAACGGCCAATAATCTAGGCTTTGTTTTGATTATTCTTGCAATGTTGTTTGTGTCTCACTATCCACTGTGCGAGTAGAGGCCATTTTAAGTTCTAATCCTAGTCCAGTTGATATTCCGGTGCTGCCACCACCAATTCCAACACCTACTCCACCACCTCCACCTCCTCCTCCACCAACACCTTTGCGATCACTACCATTAGGCCTTTCCTAGAGGGGATGCAGCTTGGTAGTGTGCACCGTTAGAGCACTGCGTTGTGTAAATCGCTTCTCACAATAGGGGCATGTGTAGGGCTTTTCTCCGGTGTGTGTGCGTATATGTTTAGTTAAATAGTCTTTGACACTAAACGCCTTTTCACAGTATGTACACTGGAAAGGTTTTTCACCTAGAATAGGACGACACAGACGACAATAAAAAACGATATTAATTTCCGTGCTTATTTTAAAACGACATATGTATCTTAAATTCGGTTATTATTCATAGATCGTTGTAAGATCCATCAATTAATAACCAAATTAAATTGATAGAAACAAAAGGTTTAATTAATGTATTGTTTTTGTAGCAATGGTGGATGATCGGTTTTTACTACAACATTTCTAAATGTTATATGTATATTTTAGAAATATTTTACTTGTTATGTTAATACATGGACATCCTAAGAAAACTTATGCATTTAGTAACATATAACTGTTTGATTTATAAACTGTGATTTTTTTTGGTCATTATTTTTTGAGACATTAGAAACTCCTGACATCCGAATGGTTGTACATGACAATGATCAATGACTTAGGTTCAACTATGAGAAACTAGTGTTGAAACGTCATGCTAAAAAGTTGTTCATGGTAACGTTTTTGCTAATTGACACTTGTTTGACTTGACTAAAGCCGAAAATCGGACAAGTAGTAAAGAATTTTCTCCAATACTTTTGGAAAAAAGGTAATATATCCGTATTGAAAATAAACTTGACTTAAAGGTCAAAGGAACTTGTGATAGTGATAAAAGAAGACTACTAATAAATTTAATATTTGATACGGCCAACGGGTAAAAAAAACAACTATACGGAAAGGCTGAGATAGGGACACATACTTTGTCTTTTTTTAGATTCCGTTTCAAAATGCATCAAAAACAAAACATGAATTAAACCTTTTTTTCTGTTAATTAATATGAATGAGTTGTTTTTTGAATAAAATAAAATTAGACTTGATGTGGTGGTTGTGGAGGTGAAAAATGGTGGGATTTTATATGCAAGTAAATATTCTTTTACTTTCGAAATTGAACATTGCTTCTGCGCTTCACCTTTTTATATGTCAAAAAATTACCACTATAGAATATTTACTGCATATTATCGACAGAATGGTTAAAAAATGAAACTCAAATATTACTATTTGGAACTAAATAGATTTTGCTATAATGAGAGAGGAATTTTTCAAATATATGTGATCAATGATGGAGTGTATTGGTTGGTAACAAGAAATATAGATGAAGTATGAAAAATGCATAATTTTTGAATTTCATATAATTTTTCGAGACAATAATGAGTTCAATGAGAATGTTTTTAAAAATTTTGACTGAAATTCAGATTCGTTTTGTTGTAAATTAAAAAACCAAACACAATTTTTCTTTTATTTATTTTTACTTGCAGAAGAAAACTAAATCGGTGCAAACAATTTATTAAATTGCAGTTGAATGTGATTTTGAATTTCGATTGATCTGATACATAAGAAAGTATTTTGTTTTTTGAGTTGAAACTGAGATCTGATTGATTGACTGATACTGAGATTGAAATTGAGACTGATTGATTGATTGACTGGATATATCTGAGTTTTCATTTGAAAAAATTATATTCTCTCACCCGTGTGAGTTGTTAAATGTTTATTCAAGTAGTCCTTGACTGTGAACGCCCTGCCACAATAGCCACATCTAAAGGGTTTCTCACCTGTGTGTATGCGCGTGTGCTGCTTTAATGTGTTCGATTGTGTGAATGATTTGCCGCAGTATGAGCATGTGTAGGGGCGTTCTTTCGGTGTGAGGCTATTAAAAAGTTGATGAGGGAAAAAAGATATTAAATATTAAATTATTTAAAAACAGACAATACAAATATTAACGGCGGCGTTATATCTTAGCACTTGATCCTATACTTATTTTCTTTTGTCAACTATAATTGTCATTAAGAAAGCTAATCAAGAACTTGTTGCATATTCCAGTGAGTCCAAAATATATGAAAACAAAAATATCTCTCACTGAAAACTGGTCCAAAACCAGGAGCACATGTCTATGTCATGTTTAAAAATTCGAAAAGCAAAAATATATATTGTTATAGTCACCTTTCCTTTCCTTCCTTGATAAAAAAAACCCCCTAACTTCTGCCAATCACCAAAAATAGACGAAAACTATTTCTTTTGCCTATTATATGAACAATATAAATAAAAACTGAAAGTAATATTGTATTTTGTTTTCTTTTTGGATAAGAACTTGGAATGTGCGATTAATCGAAAAATTAAAATTTTAATGAATCAATATCGTGATTAGTCAGTTAATCGAATAATCAACATTTCTGAACAATGAATTGGTCAATTATTCAAACTTTGGATTAATCATGAATATTGGTCAATCAAAATGTAGATTAATTGATTAATCGAAAATAAGATTAAAGAAAATGTATGATTAATCTATTAATCAGCAAGTTGGTAATTCAGCTTGCCTTATTAATCAATCGCACATCCCTAATATTAACCATAATTTTCTTTTTAATAGGAAATTAATTAACTGCCTGTTTACATAAAACGAATTTGAACGAACGAACGTATTGGCAAAAATTATAACGTTCATTATACGAAAAATATAGGTCAAATGAGTTATTTATTTAGAAATGATTTATAAGAGAATTGCCTCATTTGATTCATGAAATCCTACTTATTATCGTTTCAGTTTTGGACGATTTGTTCGTTTGTTAAAATTCGTTTATGATTTATTGTGAATTGTAAAAGGAAGATTCTCATTTATAAGTAAAAAGTTCCCTTATATCGGTGTGATTCATTTCGAGGTTTTATATACGAAATATTTATTGTGCTTTGGGAAAAGAAGATTCTTATTTAGAAGTATAAATTTCCCTTTTATCGGGTGATTCATTTAAAGGAACATTTTCTAGTAGGAATTTGTTAAACAGTCATGGTATTTTTGTGCAGTATTTGACATTTCGTCATACAAAGAAATAGCCCGGCATAGCGTCAGTCGTTTTGTTTTTATCAGGCTAATTTCTGGCTTAAAGGCTACATAAATAAGCAAAATTGCCGTATATGTACTGAAGAGCAACCCGAAGAGTTTCACGATCTGCCATTACATTCAAAGAAAACGGATTGATGTGGTTTATGGGCTTGGGGATTCATCGGTTCTTATTTCTTAAAAATGAAGTCGCTCTTTATAGCGCCATGATAACGTATCATTTGCTGCCGGAAATTGAAATCTGTGATATCGTCTATACGACGCTACTTGACACTCTGTCCGTGAAACCATGTCATTATTGCGAGCAAAATTCGGTGAACAGTTAATTTCACGTTTTGGGTCGGTGAATTTGCCGCCTTGATAATGTGATCTCGCTCATCTAGACCTCTTCCTTTTGGGGTAAAGAGGGAACCATGTACCCGCAGTTACCGCCAACATTTCAGAGAAATAATCGTAAAAAATAAACCTAAAGAATCGGCCTTATTCCCGTTGTCGTCGTCGACGTCGTTATCAGATTTTTACCAACTTTAGAACGTTATAAATGCATTGTCACGTCGACAACAACAAAGTTGTTGATGTCTATGATCCAAAAACAACCCTCTTAAAAAATTACGCATTTTTTTTCAAATGCCTTCAAGACGACGACAACGGGAATAAGGGCGAATATTTTTTTTGTATGATGATAAAAAGTTTACTCGATAAATTGTTTCTTTTGTCTTAAACAAAAGTACCCATAAATAAGTGACCCTTTATTAAAAACAAATCTTTATGAGGAAAAATTCAAATAGTTCCTATACAAAAAAACTAATTTAATTTCCTGAAAACAACTGAAACCGTCCTCTACATCCCTTTGAAACAGACTATAACCTTACACACACAAAAAAAGTCAAAAATATTATTAAATTTAATAAATAAATATATAATAGAAATGTAACATTACTCTGCTTCTCCTGTATGCACCTTACGATGCATGGCCAATGTACCGGGTGTTTTAAATGTCTTCGGACAATCGGGACACTTATGGCGCACTTTGGGTACACCACCCACCATTGTCGTCATAATGTTTGTGCTTGCAGCATTATTAAGGACGGCAGCAGCAGCGTGAGCTGCACTCACCACCACACTGGTGGCGGCACCTGGCGTTTGTTGGATGGTATATACGGGCACCGATGTAGGCGAACCATCGATACCATCTCCATTGGTCGGTTCTTCTTTGATTATCACATGCGGGTGAATCACAGTTGCAGTGCCATTCACACTTTTATTCAGTTTCACTGTAAGCGGTGGCACTTTTAATTGGACACTTTCATGCCTGTCATCCAGGTGGTGGGATTGCTGCTGCTGTTGTTGATGTTGTTGTTGCTGCTGCTGTTGTAGCTCCTGTTCCTGTTGCTCTTGTTGCTGCTGATGCTGCTGCAGCAACGACACTTGCTCTTGATACTGCCGTTGAACAATATCATGACCAGGTAATTTCATATCATGAGGTGCCATCGACGGCATATTTTCCGGCGTCTGAGGCTCATAGTTCGGCTGACTAGCTGCAAGGGCGGATGCTGTGCACACTGACCCACAATGTATGCACTTATACTCATTGACTCCCTGCAAAGTAGCAGGTGAAATACCATAAAAGCTACAGGCAGGACAACGGGCCAAAAACGCAGGTGCTTGATGCACAAGTCGATGATGATCATCCAGATCTTGTTCGTTGACGAACTTATCATCACATATATGACAGGGGTAATCGATTTTAAGCGAATCCGGTACACCGGCTGCTACGTGATGAGGTGCCAATAATATACTACCACCGCCAACACCAGCTACCACACTCAATCCACCATGGCATAGATGCATATGCTCGGTGGCTTGCTGGGGGCCTTCAAACTGTTGACCGCACATTGGGCAAAAGTGCGCGGTGGAGACGAGGGCAGGGTCCATGCTCAGATTTGGTAGAAATGATGTCTTCAGTGCGTCCATGGTGGCGGGCGACTGAGCTCGACTATGATGCTCGGGGCGCGGTAATCGTATTTCCTGGGCATTGGAAGGAGATTTTAGCATGACGTTTTGACTGACTCAAAGAATGATTAACTGGGCTTTTGGAACAAAGCGAGCGTATGCTAGGCGTAGTTATTAGTGTGGGGAGTCGTTAGTATGTGGGCCTGAATTACCCTTTAAAAACACATGCAAAAAAAACATTAGACAGAACAAATGAAAATGACAAGTATTATAAATACAGCTACTCGTAGAACGTAGGAACACTGTTCTTAGACAAAGATTTCGGAGGGACTAGAAATGCGTATAGTCAGGCCCCTACAATGAAAGCAAATCTAAAAAGCTGCAAATGAAACCATTAACTTTGCAGCACACAACTTTCCCCATCATTTAATGTAAGTATTATAAAGAAGGAGCTGGTATATTGGAATTACAACCTTCTAAACAATCTCAGGTTACTGATTTAAGGTTTGGGGGAAAGGACTATCAACTAGGTTCCTAATAACAAAATTATCGATTAAATTGTAGGGTCTATACCGATCCCCATAATTGTAACTCTAAGGAGCGGATACTATATTAACCCTAGGCCGTCATTCTTCGTCAAAACGTGCGCGATTTTATTTTCGAGCTTAAAAATGTTTTTTTCCTTCATTTTTACCTCATTTTTCGCAAAGCGTTAGTCGTTTGCAAACTGATGTTTTGTTGAATATTAATTATAAGTGGCTAAATACAAAAAAAAAATAACATTCATTTTGATTCCCATTTTTGCTCACGATATTATTTACAGGATATTGAAATATGTCAGTCGAAACGACGAAGCATGACGTTATTGTATAAAATAAAGATGACGTTCTAGGGTTAAAGAAATAGTATATGAAAGAAATGAGATTACATAAAACGGAAAATAGAATATTCTTAGACAAATGCAATACTATTGCCCGTATGCTATCAGATCTCAGTCTCATATATTTTTCAACGTACGTGAAATCATGTATGACGTCAGTTGTTGTTTCTCTCCTACAGCCGAGTAGAAACACCTACCATATGAACGACATATTGTTTAATTTCCTGTAGCTATTTCCATAAAGATTGAGGGGGACGGGCCAAAAATATGGTGGGTTATACGATTACGATCCAAACTATCTTTGGTGAAAGTTACACCTATCGTATAGCTCGGCTCGGCCAAGACGACTGAACATTCAATCCGGATTAAGAAGAAATGTGAGCGATTTTCATACTTTGCTGTAAAGTAACCTCGTAGATATTGTTAATATTGTAAACGTATTAAATTTACTACGATTTAATAAATCCAAACACATACAGTATTGCGCAAAATCTAAGCAACTTTTGTAGCAATTTCTTAAAATAAATTTTTTTTAAAAATATCGATTAAAAAAAATCAGACAGTATTTCAATTCTTTCATTATTCTCAATATAAATATTTCCAAAATAAAAAATCGAAATTCATAACTGTAAAATATGTGACGAAAGCAATATAGTATATTCAAATTGTAGATGCGCAAAACCTAAGCAACTTTAGGCTTTCTTTTGAAATTGTTTTTATTCTCGCACGAAAGTAACGATTATTTTCCAAGACATGAAGAGTAATTGCAAAGAAGATTGAGTGAGCATCAATTATTTAATAAAACAATGAGCCGTAAAATATATGTTAGAAATTTTAAATTGCTCAGGCTGGAGGCATATAATGGACGCCAGTCGCAATGTGAAATAGCCAAAAAGTATGGCGTGAACATGGGCATTGTATCACGATTAATACAAATATACAAAATGACCTGATCCCTATATGTTACCAACAAAAGTGGACGGCCTCGCAAGACATCTGAGCGAACAGACTGAGAAACTGAGTCCTCTCCATCGTACATACTTTAGAACCTACCATACACTACAGTACTGTTCGGAGAAAAGACGCGGAAAATCATTTGAAAAGATATGCACCACGCATAAAACCAATGCTTAGACAAACATTTGGATAAACGGTTAGTACAGAGCGTTATTGGTTCAAAGATAATATTATCGAACATGTTGTAAAGGGTCCGATTATTTGGCGGAAAATTCATTTCTGCATAATTGTCAGTGTGGCTTTAGGAGTAATAAAAGTACTACGTCGTTACTACTGGGTACGACTGATACATGCAAATTAATTGGTTCATATCAGACAGGTAGGAGTCAACTGGTCTTTGTTGAGGATATATGTATGTAGTAATATTCTTTCTGTTAAGAGTGGAGTTCCTCAAGGTTCGGTCTTAGGGCCGGTTCTTTTTGTAATGTATATCAATGATCTTTTTCTTAAATTGGACAGTTTGTATCGTCAGCTAAAAAGCAAAAGAACGTAACTACAATTTTCATTTTGTTCAAAGGACCTGAAAAAAAAATCTAATAAATAAATACAAACAATGTAGTTTGCCAGTATATTTTCGAATCATACTGAAGGTAAGACTTTACTTTAGCAAAAGTTTGAAAATTTGAATTGAAAAATTAATTCCCCTCCTTTTACGAGGATTGTTTTTTCTCTTGGAAATAGAAATTAAAATTGTAGTTACGTGGTTTTGCATTTCTGCTAACGATATGCTTTTGCTGACGACATTCAATTGTTGTTTAATGGATGTTATGATTTTGTGGATACCCTTGAGGAGAAAATTGGATATACTCTGGTTCATTGGATGGTTCAGAACAGACTTAGCATTAATGCACCGAAGTCAAAAGCAATGCTGTTTTCTACACATGTTGATGTAGATGTCCGAGTAGTTTATGATGGAAAGGTTAGAGTTTGTCCACAATTTGAAATGTTTAAGAGTTATTTTAGATAAAAGGCTGCTTTTCAAGCAACACATAAGTAGTGTTCTATCTAAGGCAAATTATTGCCTCAAACAACTCTACACTACCAACTTATATTTACCACTATTTGTAAAGGAACGTTTAGTTCATGTCCTTGTAATGCCTAATATATTATACTGTTTGGAAGTGTTTTCTGCTGCCAATCAACGGAATATAAAGCCTGTAGTGATGGCTTTTAACAGAGCTATACGTTATATTTATAAAATTAAAAGGCGTGTGCATATATCGCCATTTGTAGTAAAATTTCTGGGATGCTCATTTTCAGCATTTGTAGACCAAAGGTTGATTCTGTGTTTCTTTAGAATTTTGAATAATAAGTGCCCAACGTTTTTATATAATACATTCATATTTTGTCGTTCTATCCGGAATAGGCACATGGTTATTCCTACACTTTGCCACATAACGGATCGATCATTCAGTGTGAGAGTTGCACGTCTGTTTAATACTCTGCCAAACGAATCAAAACATTTAAATGTTACCTATGCCGTATATCGAAGCCGACTTCTTCGACATATGCAGCCAGTGACTTTATGAGTAGATTTCTACAACTATTCAGTAGATTTCTACAACTACAACAAAAATTTAATAAATATATTTATTTAATTTTTTCTTGCACTTGATTCGAGCGACGATTATTTGATTTAAACTTTGAATTCTGTATAAAAATCATAATTTAAATTATTCAGCCTTATTACGTATGTCGTTGTCGTATTTCGACTACGACAGTTTTGTCAAAGATTAAAGACAAAGTTGGCGTTTTATCTTTAATCTTTTACAAAACTGTCGTAGTCGAAATGCGAGAGCGACATACGTAATAAGGCTGATTATTAATAACGTTTAACATCAGATGTAAAATATGAAAAAAACACCTTAATATCATGCTGAGTAGTTTGTAAAATTATTGAATAAACCATAAGCTCATTATTATATTTATAAAATATTCAGCCTTATTACGTACATATGTCGTTGTCGTATTTCGACTACGACAGTTTTGTAAAAGATTAAAGACAAAGTTGGCGTGTTATCTTTAATCTTTTACAAAACTGTCGTAGTCGAAATACGACAACGACATACGTAATAAGGCTGATTGTAATTTGTTTCCATTGGCCAATAGGCTTTAAATTACAAGATGTCACAATAAAAAAAAAAAAGTTTTTGGTCCAAATTTTTTTTTATAGAATAGCATTTGCTACCAATGAACTGGAATAAAAAAAAAAAAAAAATGGTCCAGTGTGCTGTTTAGTGACGAATCCAAATAAAATTTATTCGTGGGAAGTGTTATATTCGACGAAAACGACTGGATCCACGCTTCTGTAAGAAAACTGTAAAGCATGACGAAGAAAGTGTGATGGTCTGGACATATTGACGACCGTGTAATGGACAAAAACATCTTAGAGACGGTAGTGACTCGGTACGCAGAGTGGAAGAACCTTCTACTTCGATTCGTGTTTCAACTCGACAATGATCCTAAACACACTTTGAACTTAGTCACAGACTATTAAACCCTCTAATGCTGGATTCTAAAATAATGTGTAAAAATTATGAGAATAGTTTTTTTTTTTTGCTAATTTTGGTCTTCTGATTTCAACAGAAATCTTTGCAAGTCAGTACGAACAATTGTTTACCTTCCATGCGACAAAGTATAAATAAGTACCTTGAGGCACTCTTGGGGCTTTAGTGGCAAAAAATACAGTAAATATTTAATGAATACTGTATGTGTTGGGTTTCGTTGAAAACAATTGAGAATTGAGAAACACATTATTTATTTTCGGTTATGATAGTCAAACTAACAATTTTTATGATTCGAACAGCATAAATAAAGTTTATAGCAAATCCATGTGATTAGTTCAAATCGTGATAATGCTGATAAAAGGGTGAGTTAAAGAGCTTGAAAAGCTTTTACAAATATATTGCTACATCTGTTAGCAACTGTAAAAAAAGCTCCCTTACTAAAAAAAAAAAGTCGTTCCATTTGCCATCAGGAAGTCTTTTGTGAAGAGTGTCTTAAGGCACTCTTAAGTATTAGAGGGTTAAAGATGAAAAAGGTGGCAATCCTTGCTTGGCCGGCACAATCATCCCCAGACTTGAATCCAATTGAAAATCTTTTTGAAATCCGCAAAGGCAAAGTTGTGAGAAGGCATTTCAGCAACCGCGAAGATCTTATAAAAACCATAAAAGAGGAATGGAAATCTATTCCGATAAAAACAATAACCAACCTAATGAAATCCATGCCCAAACGTTGTCAGCAGGTTTTAGAAAATAAAGGATTTTTTTCAAAATATTGAAAAGATACTTAGGTTTTGCGCAGCTAAAATTTGAGTATTTACTGTTTTCGTCACATATTTTACCGTTGGGATTTATTATTTTTGGAAATATTTGTTGCTAATAATGAAATAAATGAAATACTGCCTGTATTTGTTTTTTGTAATTGATACCTTTTTAAAATAGTTTTTATTTTAAGAAATTTTAAGTTGCAATACTGTATGTCTAACAACCTAATATTATACTGTTTTTTTTTTTTTTCCCCCTTTAAACTACTTTTGCCAGTTTGTATGGGAAGCTAAGCAATATTAAGCGATTTTATGCGGCTCCACATACAAAATCGTCGAAAAATGACTTTAGCAGGAAATAAAAAAACCCGCTTATTAATACACGTTTTCACCAGAGTGGACTAGTACCATAGCAACCTCTAGATAATCAACTTGTGTCTGCTTGAACTATTTCGACTGTTTTTTAGTGGGTTGCTATCAGGAATCCATGTATTTAAGATAGCTTTGTCATAATTGATCCTGTAGGGTTGGGCGATATATTTAATTTGCATTATGTAAAATCGGGCACCATTCGAATCGATTGAAATTTATCTCTATAATATCAATTCAAAAATGCATTTCGGCTCCAAATGATACGATCCAAATTTGATATTCCTATCTGCCACTGTATACGCATTTCCAACGGACATGGAAACGTTAGTGCCGTTGCGATTACGATCGATCAAGCGATGTTCAATAACTTCCTGTTTCTCTTCACATAAATTTTTACAACATAACACGAAAAATAAAAACAAAACAACACATCGCACACACACACACACCCATCAGTGAACGAAGCCGATGGATCCTTAATTATCGCCGGCGCATCGACAATTTTAAACGGCGGCTGTTGTTGCATTCAGACAAAATTTTTGATATCAGTAATGAGGCGATTTAGATTTATTTTTGATCTAACTTGAAATACGAAACGGGGATTTCAGTGCTTTGTCGAATAAACTTACTGCTTATATGACAACATTGACAAATGTCTCGAAAAATTACTGGTATTCACATTTATCAGCTAATGGTTACAATACATCAGCGGTCGCCATTTAAACAAAAATAAATTTTTCAGTAGAAATGAAGTTCTAACCAGGTACCGTACTCATTTTAAGTTAAATTATAAAAATTGATTGTAATCATTATGTTCTGATTTTTATTTACTACCCCGGGTATCTCTCGGACGGTGCAATACCTGAAATAACCAATCTTATGGGAATAGACTCGAACTTCCTGAGAAACTTCGTGCATAGCACCGAATTCCTATGAGCATATAATTACTTAGTAGGGCAAGTTAAGAGCGTATAATAAATAGGTCGAATCAGTGTCGAAGTGTATGTATACTACTACTCCTAAACTAAGGCTGAAATGAAAAAAATTTCAGAAACCAAAGGATTTTTTAACGACCCATGGGCCCCTAGAGTTCAAAAAACGGGTGCATCTAGGTACATCTATGAATACACAAGTACTCAAATTAAAGGTAATCTCCTCGCGAATTTAGTCGAATATATATTCCAGCTGTGCGGCGTCTGTGGACCGAGATAACCCTATTTAAGATATTATACCGGGTCTGGTAAAATTAAAAAATAAAATAATAAAAATAATTTTTTTAAATCGCACTATTTGGCGCTTTTACGACCCAGAGAGCCCAATGGGTCCGATCGTTAAAAAATTTTGTTGGTTTCTGAAATTGCCATATTTTACTCAATTTTCGGTTTTTTGAGCCGGACCCGGCCTCATGTATTTTTACCAAAAATAATAATTACAGTACGAAATTTAGTTATTGTTCAGACGATAATGATCGTTTAGACTTTTTATTTATTTCTCAGAAATAATTAACAATTTTGTGTATTAAAAAACCGGCAACCGGTTATTGACATAATCTCGTTTTTCGGTTTTGGACACTACGAGTTTACCTTACTCATTTTACCATGAATGCGCTTTTAGATCATATGTTGCCGATATTTTTTGCAAACGAAAAATTTTCCTAGACATTTAACACATTTTTTGGCAGGGTTTTAAAGTTGCGCGTGAAATTTTGAAGGTAGTGTATGTCTTTGAACGGAACTTAGTGTCGGCGCTTGGTTTTTATGTCAGCGGCTAGGCCGTGTTGTAAAAAATGGTGAATATTTTCAGCAACTCAAGACTTTTAAAATTAGTTCAACCGGCCAAGTCAGCTCACATTTCAACCGATGCAAGCTGTTCAAAATGCGAGTTTCACAAATCTGACGGCGGCGGCGCGTTTGGTTTTTTTCGAACGGCTTCTTTCTCTCACACACATTAGTCTCACTAGACATCCCGTCCCACAGCCGCTAAACGTCAACCAAAAGTGCCACAATCAAAATAAAAACCCCCCAAAAAAAACGGAATAGTTGATTGAAGCGGAGAGGTGGCTCCACCCGCTTGCCCCGACAATTATCAAGCAACCATCCAACCATTGCGCGCACATCAACATCAAACAAAAACAACCAGTCGATGAGCGAATGAAAGAATAGCAGAGCGACGACGGCGGACAAACGACACATAACACTCACACTTTGCCTGACTGACACAAACACCAAACGTACGACACGATGAACATTAACGCACACACCAATGCACTCAAGAATTATTAAAAACACATTCACGGTTTTCATTATTATTTTCCTCCTTTCATTGCTTATCTTCTTCCTTTGCTTTCTCTGTTTCCACTGCTTGATCTACGAATGTAGTAGTAGGTACTTGTACCATTGGATGTGTGTTACTGCTCCTCTACTTTTCGACCAATTTCGGAATTTTCACTTTTTATTTTCATTTCCCCCCAACAACAAAAAATTAATGACAAAAAAATACAATTTTGCAGCAGCCGCATTCTGGGTGAAGAAAGTGCTTTAATATTTCCATGCCCCTCTGAAATCTTTGTCAAGGAAAAGGGTTTCCGATATTCTTAATATTTTTTTCGATTTATTCTTGTCGTTTTGTTGCTGCTGCTGCGATGAGGCAGACGAAGATGCCTGACAAACTTACCAAAATAAAATTTGAGCTATTTACATTTAAAACACAACACTCTCTCCTACTTCATGTCGTCTTTGGCGCTATTTGATTAAATCTGAACAAAAAATCACAACACAAACCAATTGGGATTTTTCACAAATTCTTATTAAATTCACTTTTCAATAAATTGCAAATAGCACAACTACAATTCTATTCTATACTCCATTTAAAAAAAAAACACGCAGTTGTAAAAAATGTGCAGTAGATTGGATGTTGAATTGCACTGCTTTCCAACACAAAAAAAATTATTTCGAGCTTTTGCCAGTCTACCAACACTCGAACAAAGAGAATGAAGAATATAGAACTGATTTTCTCTAGTTTTAGGTAACGTGGATAACAAAACACTGATGGCGCAAAACTCAACAAAAATCTGTCCCTAGATAAAAATTATGGTTCAAAGTAATGTGGAAATATAAATTCGTTATAATATTACGCAAGTTTTACTAATTACTTTTGTAAATATTGAGCTGATCTAAAATAAAGGAAAATATTGCTGAAGTTCAGGACCAGAGGCAGACAAAAAAAACAAAAATTAAAAAATGTGCGAAAATTGAAAACTAGCCCACAGGGTCCAAAAGACCGTCACACCCAGGGATACTGAGCGACTGAGTGCAATATAAATGTAACGATTTTCCAAATGTTCTACCACACGGTACGAGCGACATAGGTCCCTGCGAGGGCTACTTTTCCATTTTCTCACATTCTATACTTTTTCTTTAAAAAAAAATTTTTTTTGCCTGCCCCTGGTCCTGAATTTTTGCCGAAAATATTTTTGTAATGCAAATATAAGATATCTGTTGTCAAGTATGTAAAAATTAACGGTCTTATTCATAATAAATCTTTAAATTAGCTCTAAAGCATTCATCAGTTATTGAAAGCTTTAAGATGTGACGAAGGTTTTATTAGAACCATATTCATAATGAGTATTTTAACTAGGGAACAGATAATTGACTGACAACCCTGTTTTATGTATTCTCATTGTGTTTGTGTTGTAAAAAAAGATGAACAATAACCGATAGACCGAATTAATTTATTTTTATTGAATTGCGTCAATTCATTTTTGCAAAATTTTAAAAATTAATGGAAAGAACTATTCAATAAAAAGATCAATTAGTATTTGCTATATTCATAAATTTGGAAGAAGTGTTAAAAAATCATATTGAATTGGATTTCAGTTTTGGGTAGTCCAATATAAAACCGGTTAATAGGTTGTAGTTTCAATGTTTTGATTTTATATACATCACTATGTAAACAAAAGTTCATTTTGGTTAAAAATTATAAAAATTTGAACAAAAGTATTTGGTTGCTTAGCAGGATAATGCGACACTATAAGCGCTGCAAATATACATAAAATAATTCCAATTGTTTATATCGCATAAATATTTAAGTACGGCACGCGTGAAATGTAAAAAAATTATTTCATTTGTGTATTAATGCGGATAAAATGCCCTTAAAGAAGGGTTACACGTTCAACAAAAATGGCGACGTTAGAGAACTCTTCACAGAGGAATTTTTCGATTATGAATACAATTTTTGGACTTTACATTCTTAAACCTTTAACAAACCCATGACAACTTTTTATGAATAAGGCCGTAAGTATTTCCGTGAATAGTTCCTGTGTCATATTTGTGAATTGTTGTAACACAGCCCATTTCTCTCTACGTCCAATGCTGATTTTATAGGAATGCTAGGAAATAATGAAACTACGTCAAATGAGATCAATAGTTCATCATCAGCTATATAATTGTCCTTGACTCTATCCTTAAACTCCATAGCATCTTTGACATTATATGTCGAATCATTTGTCAAATTCTTCAATATACTGATAATATATTTACATAGGCCTTAGTGGAATGCCCTCTTTGTGAATTTTCGGCAGTTAGTAAATCCTCTGAGACGTAACCGTTCTTATTTTCAACCGATATTTGTCCTTCACATTTATAATCTTGTCCTTAAATTGCTGTACCACCAGATCATTGTTCCATTGTTATAATTTTGTAGTGGGGTCACATTTTAGCACTCTATAGGTGCATATATTATTTAATATTTTCTTCATTTTCTCCTTATTTCCCTTATCCGCATTCAAGATTAGTACATTTTAATTCTTCCTAAGAAATTGTCGGATTTGCTCCACTGTGTCTGTGATATAGTTGTCCCTTGCGTTAAGTCATCTCCTATTAAGATGGGAGTCAATGAGTGATGATAATCTTATTTTCGCGCTTTCTTTGTCCTCTATCACTTTTAACATTTGAATGCAGTCCTCTCCGTTGGCAATACATTTAAATAGTGGAAACTTTTCCTTTGTCATCGGCAGTGCATATTTCGGACCCAATGAGAGCAATAGGAATGTTCACACAGCATTCTCCACTAAGGCGCATTTGCTCTTCGATCAATTCGCCCTCTAATGGACTATATAAATATATTATCAGTATATTGAAGAATTTGACAAATGATTCGACATATATGTAATGTCAAGGATGCTATGCAATTTAAGGATTGAGTCAAGGACAATTATATAACTGATTATGAACTATTGATCTCATTTGACGTAGTTTCAGTATATCCTAGAATTCCTATAAAATTAGCATTGGACGTAATTAGAGAGAAATGGGCTGTGATAGAAAAATTCACTAATATGACACAGGAACAATTCATGGAAATACTTAAGTTTTTCATACTTGACAACACGTATTTTAAATATGAGAATAAAATATACCAGCAGCAAAAGGGAATGCCGATGGGTTGTCCAGCACCACCTGTAATTGCGGATATAAATAAATAAATAAATGGTTTCCCATTACATCCCATGAAGGGACTGGGGAGAACTTCTCACAATCACTGAGCTGTGCGCTTTCCAGTTTTCACTCACTGATTGGGACCTACAGTTTTACTCCGGTTCCGAACGGTATTTTGAGAAGCTTTTTAAAGGCAAGATACTCGATAGTGTCGCCGTCACTATGCGAGGTGACCGCCGCCGAAAGAAATTTTAAGGTGGTCAGAGCCGGGTTCGAACCCAGGATCTCATGTACAAGAGCCGCGCACACTAACCATTGCACCACAGACGGCCACGTAATTTCGAATATAGTAATGGAAAAATTATTAGACGAATTTACGAAAATTTAATGTTAAACCACGCCTATTGACGATATCTTCGCAGTAGTCAAGGAGAATGCAATAAGTGATAAGGCAGAATATTATCATAAAATTAGACAGGTAACAGAAACCTACAGCTTCAGGACGATTAATAAATTACTATTCCAAACATCCAAAGACGATTAAAATCAATCGGCTATGAAATTTATAAATATAAAGGAGACAAACAATTTCATTACTTCATAAGGAAAAATACACCATAGCCCTGAAGAACGATTATACCATGAGAACATTATTTAGCTATACCAAGTCGAAAATTGAACCATATGACAAATATATAAAATTAATATATAAAATTAAATGTTGTGGTGACGGAGCTAACGTATGCGACCAAGTATATGTTGGAACGACTAAGTCCAAATTACGTTCAAGAATTTCAGCCCATAAATCTGACCAGCGGAGTAGACAAAACACAATTGACCAAAAAAACGGCACAGTGTATAAAAGAGAACCACTCTCCGAACTTTGATGATGGGAAAATATTACAAGAGGAGAAACACTGTAGCAAGAGATTTATGTTACAAATGCTCCATATTATTTACATTCCTAGGAGAACAGAATAAACTACAAAACTGACACTGACAACTGTGCACATATACAACCATGTAATAGCAAAACAAAGACGAGGTAGAAAGACAAAACAGTTGAGACGCAACTGGAACAGTGTTTAGAAGTTTGTGTGTTTAATGTACGTAATGTATTGTACATATTAGTAATAAATAAATAATTTTTGTATCGTTTTTTAAATTAGTTCCTGAAGATGATCGTCGATGACGGTTGAAATATTGAAATAAAATATCATAAAGAATATAAATTGAAAAACAAAATTATGTTTTATTTATATATGTGGACCTTGAGCCGGAAAAATTAGAAATATAATAACAAAGAAAATAAGGTCGAAGAACAACATCTATAAAAATATATTAAATTCGAAATCTTTAGATTTTTCCAAATACACCACTTAAGGTGCAAAGCGCAAAAAAATCGAGGGCGTCTATAATTTTGCACCGCAGTGTATCAGTTGTCAAGATGCAAAAACATTTGCAAGGCGAATTAACTAAGGTGGAAGCACTAGATGTTGTTGGGCGAATTCAGGCAAATTGAGAATATCGTCGGTTGTCAAAATCAGCTGATTGTGACTATGCATTTTTAATGAGCTGCGGACATATGGCAGAAAGCAAATAATTAAATTGTCAGTTTAGTGTTCACCGATAAGTTCAATTGTGGAAAATGTATGTGCCTTGCGACCAATGGCCACCGTAACAACAACCGCATGTGGTGCATATTTTTTATTCAACAATGCAAACAAACATATGTAAACAACATGTGACAATTGAAGACACGGAACGCAAATGTAAACAAAATATATCAGCTGGACAATTGCTTTCACCTTTATGATTTCGTGTTGAACATTTGCAAGCATAGATAAAGGAATTAAGTAGATATCGCACAGGCGTTGTCAAGTACTGCCACTAGGTGCTGTTTTGTCGTTTTGTAAATCTCACTGAAGTTTCTCATAACTTTCATTGACGTGTATTCAACACTGGGAAATTTGATACATACAAAAAAGTATCATATTCCAGGTTGTGTTATTCGAACAACTAACTTAATTTTTTTATGTCGTTTTGTTATTTTAATTGTGACTTTTTGTTGACTGTTATTGTGGGTGTTCGTTTGTGTTGAATTTCAGAGCAACGGACCACAAAATAAAAACAAAATCCTTGTTGATGTTGCCTACCGCACCTATTGTTAGCACCTGTTCTAAATACATCTTGCAAGGTATATTTTGTTTGGGATCAAACGTTGTAATTATTGCATTCAGCTCCATCTAGACAATATCCCATTGAACAAGAAGGCATGTGCGATATCTAGTTAATTCCTTTATCTATATAGCGATAAAGCAACTATGGTATAGAGAAGAAAATATACTCATGGAGTTGAATGCCAACAAAGGAAATGAGTGAAGCGCGCCGTTTCTCTGCTCTCTCTCTTACTCTCTTCGTTGAATAGTTATTGTATCTAACTATAGAAATTCCATCCATATTTAAATAAAATTACATAAAGTATGTAAGAAGTATGAAATAGTCAAGTTATGACGCGGGAAAGAAATGCGTTTGAGTGAATCGCGTCGACTTTTTGGGTTCTCTTCTACTAGGGTTGTCAAGTTGCACCGGTTTTTTCTACTCTACTTGTACAAAAAAAATAGAGAAATCTAACAGATACTATGAGAGTCAAAAGACATCACCAAAAAAAGATTTTCTTTTTAGTTTAAAATTATGTAAATACAATTAACTACATATCCATTTTTGTTACAAAATCGAAAATCTTTATTCTGTCTCTTAAAACAAATAAAATATTGCTAGAAGTATTTACTTCATACAATTTTTTGAATATACGTGAACTAAAATACTTCATGTTACATGCGTCAAAAGTGAGTAACATAAAAAATAATATAATCATAAAAATAGTAATGATATAAGTGAATAATTTTAATGTTTTATAATAATAAGAGTAACATTTTTTGGCCGCCCTTTGGTTGTGTAACGCATTCTAGCCTTTGTTGCATGGATCTAACTAAATTATTGGTAAATTCATAAGGAATTTTATTTCACTCTTTTAATAGGGATAATTTTAGTTTCTTAGGTAGATATATTCGTTTTTCGTATTTGTCTGACCCAAATTGCAAAAGAAAAGTAGAGCGATAAAAGGCAAATATTTAATGAAATAGGAACGTATTTGAGCAGAGACTAAGTTTTAACTGCACTACAAGTTAAGTGATATGCTTTTATTGTTGTTTCAACTAGGATGGCGATTATAAATTTTAACATTAACAATTAAAGAAGCGTTCTGTTTGTTCTTCCTTTTGTTTTCTGTGGAAATCATATGGGCACTCCCCGAACTTGGCTGTTAAACCAAAAAAAATAATTCACAGTTTAAATTATGTTTAACCATTGATCAAAGATGATTTCCACTTAAAATTTGCGCCTAAAAGTCATAAGTGCCAAAAAATTTCAACTTTACAGTCAGTTTTGTAAATTCGACTATCGCTCCTTCTCTTTCACATTCTATCCTGTATCAAATTTGCAGCTAGGAAGTCGAATCCCCCAGGAAATGTGTAATAGAGAATTACACATGAAACAGAAAACTTGCATATATTTTAAGATTGTAAAGGTCTTAGAAATAAAAGTAGCAAAGCTTGGTAGGCATATTTCTAAATATATCACGCAAGATTTAGTTCAGCTGTGTTGTATTTAAGCTAGTGTACTTTTTGTGTTACGTTCCTTAATAAATGCTTTGTTTCATTTTTAAAAAAGATTTTCGAAATTGTTAAGTAGCGTTTTTTAAATAATATAGAACTAATGAATAATTTTTATATTAAATAGGAAGACATAAAATAACAAATGAATCATTGCAATTTTGTTTTTTGAGGGGCAATATGATTTTTTAATGCTCCGTAATTATTCTTTAACGTTTCGATGATTTGTAATGTTTTGTTCGAACTGCGTTTGTTGGTTTTTCTAATGTTTACTTTATGTAATTTTATTTAAACATGGTCGGAATTTCTATAGTTAGATACTGTAACATCATCAGAAAACTGCTCGTGTATTGAAATATTCAACGAAGAGAGTAAAAGAGAGAGAGAGAGAGAGAGCAGACAAAGGCGCTTCACTCATGTTCTTTGTTGGCATTCCACTCCATGCATAAATTTTCTTCTCTATTTAAAATTCCATACTATTTGTCAGGTATACCCAAAGACGATCAAGAAGTAGAAGACCAGAAGATGTGCGCAATTTAACAACCCTCGTAAAGGAGAACCAAAAAGTGGTCACAATTCACTCAAATGCATTTCTCTCTCGCGTCATATCTTGATTATTTCATACTTTTTGCATAGTTTATGAATGATTAACGTTTCACTCGTTTTGTTTGCTGGCATTTGAGTGAAGAGCAATTTTGACTGTCTAGTTGTACATCGTTTTTGTGTTATCTATGAATTGGCTATCTGGTGAAAGTGGTGAATAACCGAAACCACCGGCTAAGTTACATATGAAAGCTGCATGCCACAAAATCTGATGAAAATTCTAATATCATAAACTACTAGCATAATTTTAACCCAAGTATTTTATATTTTTAACTTTTTCAATTATCTCGTCGTTTATTCTGAAATCCGTGCAAGTGTTCATATTAATTTCAATCAATTTTGTCTCACTTTCATTTAATTTTAGTTTATTCATTTTAAGCCATGTATTTATATTTCGCATGTCATGTTTTAAATTTTCGTAACAATTTTGTTCCGTGTCTGCCTCTGTAAAATTCAGAGTGTCGTCCGCATATAATACTACTTCACATCTTTTCAATAATTTTGGTATATCATTTATGTACATGATAAACAGTAGTGCCCCCAAGATCGATCCTTGAGGTACACCGAATTCGTTGCTTATGGTATTCGATATAATATTGTTCACTTTAGTCTGTTGTGTCCGATTCGTAACGTATGATTTGAACCAATTTAACTCAGTCCCTTGGATTCCGTAGTTATGAAGTTTTTCCAGCAGTATTTTCCGGCCTATTGTTTCAAACGCCCTTTTACAGTCTATAAATATTTCCATTGTTTTTAACATATTTCCACCGACTTACAACATAATTTACTGCTGTTTTACATGAGTATTTTTTTCGAAAACTAGATTGATATTTTGACAGAATTTCGTTTTGTTCAATATAATGCTCCAGCTGTTCTTTGACCACTTTTTCGATAACCTTTTCACACGTTTTTAATGTATTAATTGGGCGATATTCTTCACATTTATTCGTATTAGCTATTTTTCTAATCGGTATTATCATTTTATGTTTCCAAATTTCAGGAAATATTCCTGTTTCTAGTGACTTATTTATAATTTCAAGTAATATATTGCCGATTATACTCCAGTTATCTATAATAAATTTTTGAGATCCTTGCATATTTTCATTAAATCTGTCATTGTTATTGCACAACATTTAAATTTATTGTGTATCACAGGTACTTGGTTTACATATTGCACATATTCTATGGAGTCCCGAATTTACTTTATACTATTTACAAAATATTTGTTAAAATTATCAGCTACTTCGAAATTATCCGTATGTTCTATATTTTTTATCACATCTTTTGGTTTCTTCATTACTAGGTTTTTAATTTCTCTCCACATTTCTCTTTGGTCTTTTGATTTGCTTATCCTGTAACTTGTGTGTTCATTTTTCCTGTTTTCAATCTCAACTTTATACATATTTCTATACGTTTTGTATGCATTCCACGATTCTATTGTATTATTCATTAGTGCTGCTTGATATTTAACAATTTTTTCCTTTTTTAATATATGTAATTGACGATTGAACCATTTATTTGTGTTGTGCTTTTTATTTATTACTTTCGTATACGTAAATTTTTTTATTGTATTTTCAAGGGATGCATCCGTAAAATATGCTTTATTGTTCATATTAAAGGTTGTATTATATAATAATGTATTTCTTAATTCTCTGTTAAATAGGTGCTTATTATAGTTAAAACTTTCTATATCATTATTTTTATCTTCATTGTTTCTTGGACATTCTATTGTGATGTCTATTGATTCATGGTCCGATATTTTGTTATTTACAGATATATTTTCATTGTTCGTTATAATGTAATCGATTAGTGTTTTTGAATTCTGCGTAATTCTTGTATATTCTGTCACAATTTGTTTTAATCCATTATCATTCAGCACATATTCAATCTTCTCTTTATAAAAATTTTTTTCCAATCGATATTAAAATCGCCAGCTATCAATATGTCAATGTTCTTCTCAGATAATTCCTCCAATACTTCCTCGAATATTTCGCAGAACTCTGCTTTGTAGAAGATGTTGTAGAATGGGTTAAGAAATAGATTATTATTATTTTCGTTGGCAATGCAGAGATTTCAATATCTCAACACTTGTGGTGAGTTTCGCGGCAACCATGTTTCTAAGAATAGATCCATTTGGCAACATTTTAATATTTGGTGGAATAATGGTTTGCTTAATCACCATTTTCACCAGAGGGCTCGTGCTGTTTCCGTGCGACATTTTTCACATTTTCTGTACTGCGTGGAAAAAATGCGAATCGGCAACACGTTTGTAGCCAGTGCCAACAAATACATGGTAGCAGCAGATGTTGTTGTAGTTGTAAGCAGCAACAAGACATATTTTATTTTCGTTCATTCGTTTCAGTTGTCAAACTCTACACAAGTATATAAAAATAATACAAGAATACAAAACAGTATAAAAATAGTATAGGGCAAAACCTGTCGAGCTAGGCCGGCTGGCCAATGTGGTTCTTACTTGGATACCAGGCAGACGAACTAGCTAGGACAGGATCCTCTTCCACCGCATTACCTTCAACGGGATAGGACGGAAACGTGCCCCATATCCAGAAACACATGACCAGAATATAACATTCACCGGACTAACTCCCTGATTAGCCCTAATCGTGGAGACATATCTAGGCTAACTGGGGTGCTGAGCAGGCACTGGCCAATCGGTAATCACGCAAGACGGTTGAAGCTGCGATGACGCAGAAGAGGAGACCGTGGAGCAGCTCCTCTGCAGTTGTCCGTCTCTGATGAATAGACGCCTGAAGACTATGGGCCGTCCCTTCCTGCATAACACGAGATAGATCCAGGGGATCTAATGAGGAATCCCCGATTAACAGGCTGGATATAGATACGTAGTCTTCCATTAAATAAAATAATTTTAATGAACTTTAAATGTATAAGCCATTTTGCAAATTTCTGGTTTTGAGTCACTCCTTGATAATATTTTCATTCGCAAGAAATGATAACATTTATCTAAGATAACTTTTTGCTGCCATTTCTTGAAATTTGACATGTGGCAACATTAACATAGCTCAAGTCGGAATTTAAGTTGGAAATTGCCACTTATGGCCAGTTTTTCAGTCAGTGGTGATCTGTGTTTCTTAGTTAAATTGTGGTTAAACATCGAATTTTGTTTTTCAGTCAATGGTTAACTATGATTTAACCACCCAAGGTTGATTGGTTAACTTGTAGTCAGAACCATATGATTTTGACAAACACATTTCTGATTGTCAATATGAGAAATGTTATATTGTATAAAATATATGCTTCTGTTTTGCGTATTTGTACACATACGTTGAGTCTAGATCGTTAAATGATTGCGCTATATAGTTTTTTTTACACATTTTTGTTAAAATGACTTGGATTTTATGCATTTGTTTCTCATTTTACATAATTCCATTTATTTGTTCCTCTTTGGTATTTAGCCCAAAACAGATGTTTTCCCCAATAAGAACAAAAGGGTTGCCATAATCGTTTACAATGTGGCAGCTTACCTTAACTTGCCACTGAAAAACAAAATGCAAAGTTAACTTCTAATTACCTTTCAATTACGATTAAGTAATCCGATAGTTAACTACCAACTTAAAAACTGGCCATTAATATCGCTTACCTGTCCCGTACAAATTAAGATATAATTAACTTTAGCGGGGTAAAAACAACACACTTTATGTATGTTATCCAAAGACGATCTGGAATTAGACGATCAGAAGATGTGCGCAATTTGGCAACCCTGGCAAAAGAGAACCAAAAAGTGCTAGCAATTCACTTAAATGCATTTCTCTCACGCTCCATATCTTGATTATTTCATACTTTTTGCATACGTTATGTAATTTTACTTCAACATGGTTAGAATTTGTATACTTATATACAATAACACTATCAAAAAGCTGCTCTTGTTTTGAAATATTCAATGAAGAGAGTAAAAGAGAGAACAGAGAATGACTAGGGTTTCACTCGTTGTATTTGTTGGCATTTAAGTGAAGAGGAATTTTGACTGTCTAGTTGTACATCGTTTTTGTGTTATCTATGAATTGGCCATCTGGTGAAAGTGGTGAATAACCGAAACCACCGGCTAAGTTACATATGAAAGCTGCATGCCACAAAATCTGATGAAAATTCTAATATCATAAACTACTAGCATAATTTTAGGCCCCTGTATTTGTCTAGCATCAGCTGTTACCTTTTGAGTCAGTGCAAATCTTGTTTATTTTGGTTTCGTTTCGTCAGCTGCGTTTACAAGTGAATTTATCTACGCTAAAAAGTGAAAACTCAAATTTCTGTCCAGACAATGGCCGAGGAAATCGATGACAATGGTTTCTATCGTGAAGACTTTAGTGCCGAATCTGAGTGGGAGGTGTTTAATGCCCAGTTGTGCGATTTATTCCAGAAATGGGAACTCTCCAGCATGCAGTGGGGCGACTCATTCGACATAAATAAATGCCTGTGGCAAAAGGAAGAAGAACTGTTGGAAGTTATGGGGAAATCAATCACCGTGCTGTATTACAAAGCACAGCTGCATCAAAAAGTGGAAAGGGGTGAAGAAGAATCTGCAGTGCCGCCCTTCCATGAGGATCTTATGTGTCTGGCCAACACTACAGGGCCGACTCTGTTGGATGACAAACCCAACGAAGCTCATTACTTGTCCCGTATGTATGGGCTACGACGTTTTGTGGTAATGCATCCCACCCAGTTGCAGAGCAAATATCTAACAAAGACATCCAAGTTTAATTTCTTCTTAAGTTCTATTTCGGTGGTGGCAGCCGAAGTATGCTCTGCCGTTCCTATTTTCGTGCAAATATATGATCCCAAATGGAATTTCTATCTGGGGGTTGGTATGTCATCCAACATGCGCACAAATTTTGATTTGGTCGCCTTGGAACAGGCACCCTTAGAATATTTGTACCTTTCGGGGCTTGTAAAAATGTTTAAAGAAAAATTGCCTCGCAACTATGACCTGCCTGCTGTTGTCTCTATTCGCAACACCTACAACCTGGATACTATTAAACTTAGAATTCCCATGTATGTTCCCTTCGGCATGACACCTTTGGTGGACGAGGAACGTTCTGCCATTATTGTCACACAATTTACGGCTTTGCCGCATGGTTATTTCCCTGGTTCCAACACCAGCATGTATGCTGAGTTCTCGTGGCCCGAACTAACTGATAATATGTTTATCGACTCTTCTATGCAGACTCAGTTTGTGCCTTCAAAGGCACCTTGTGGTTTACTTAATCAAGTTGTCCACGCTAATTCCTATTTGACGGCATGCTTAAAGGATTTCTTTGCATTGATAACGGCCACGAATACTCTGGAATCATATGTGGGAAAGAATTTCTCGGGATCTCTGTCGCTAGGCGAGGGTAATCCATTGGATCAGCTGTCACAATCGCATTTGAGAAAGTTCAGTTCTCATCGTCAAAGTAAACAATACATGGAAAGTAATCAGACACCTCAAAAGAAGTTATCTGGTCCAATGAATGAGTACGAATTGAATCCAATGTTGTATTATTTATTCCCTGAGATACATCCGGATGGAGCATTGTTTCCTTATGAATCGTTGGGAGATGATAAGGTAAGAACAAATTGTTAACAAAATTGTAAAAACACAACAGAATGGTCACACAAATAAGGATAAAGAAAATTGTCACTGGGCATGTCTTAAATATAGAAAAATGCTTTAGGCTTTATTGCTATAGAATAGGGAATCGAGTTGTTCCTGATTGACAGCCAAAGGTATGGCCTCTGAGAAACAGACTTAGGATTTGTGTTGTAGCGATTGTAAAAGGGACATAAATTTATAAAATTTAAATTTTAAATAGGTTTATTTATGTCTTGTGGTCTGTTTTTTAAATATGCATGTCAATTAATTTCGGAATTTGTGATTCGGTTTCTATGTGCATCAATCTGCATCAATCAATATCCGCACCATTTTATCCTCCACTGTCTGCGAAGCACCCACTTTTTTTTTATTTATTAATTTTAATAATCAAGATTTTAAGGCTAAATACGGGTGGTTACAAACTTCTACAATAAATTTCTTCAATTGAATAATAAATTATTTAAAACGGGGATGATTTTTTTATTTATTCGGCCTTTTTACTGGTACCAAGCTCAAGACCATCTACAGTGGTGGACACATAATTAAGGACAAATTGAAAAAATTAAATACTTCAATTGTAATTTATTTGTTTACTCTCTGATGCTACTTGGTGAGCCTACAGTGTATTGTAACGGTAGATTATAACAGTACTCAAGCATCTTACATCAAATATCACTGCAGCTTAGACAACAAAATTTGAGTTTATTGAAACAGTCGCATTTTGGAGTTGTCTTCACTTGGTCACATAATTAGGGTCGATAATATTTTTTTTAAATTCTTATTAAAAAAAAATTAAAAAAAAGGTAAGTGCAATAAAATATTGAAATCACCTTTAAACATAACAATTTAAGTAACATTATTTGTAGACATGGACCGTAAAAAGAGTTCTACTCCGGAACTGCGCAAGATTATAATTTGCAAGTACATAAAGGAAAAAAAATCAATGGTTCACAAAGCTATTGTCCATTACAGAAGCAGAGGAAGCGTTGAGAACAAAAACAGGAAGCCCGGACCAAGGAAAACTACTTAAGCAGATGATCGCCTAATTTGCAGAACGAGCAAGGCAAATCTTTTTCTGAGTTCAAAACAAATTCACTGTGAATCACCGGCACATATTATCGGTGAAACATCAACGCGAACCGTAAGGCGTCGATTAGTTGAATGTGGACTCCGTGGATGCATTGCAAGAAAAAAACCACATGTTTCAAACAAAAATGTAAAAAGTCGTATTAAATTTGCAAAGTAACATGGTGAAAGCCCCTTGCAGTTTTGGAAACATATACTCTGGAGTGATGAATCCAAATTCAACTTGTTTGGATCAGATGGCAAAAAATATGTTCGACGTCCTCCAAACAAAGAACTCGACCCCCGGTATACATTAAAAACAATAAAGCATGGTGGAGGAAATATTATGGTTTGGGCTGCATTTTCGTGGTTTGATGTAGGACCAATTCGTAGGATAAATCAGAAAATGGACCAACATTTGTATAAAGATATTATGGCAAATACATTGAGACCATATGCTCCTTTCGTTTTTATATCCAGGACAACGATCCAAAGCACACTGCAAAGAGCGTTAAATCGTGGTTTGCTAGCGAAACAAATAAATGTTTTGGAATGGCCGGCATAGAGCCCCGATTTAAACCCGATTGAAAATCTGTGGGCAGATGTGGAGAGGGCTTTTGGGAAAGAAATCAAGCAAAAATGCCGACGAATTATTCAATAATGTGCAACAAATATGGCAGAATATCACCATTGACCGATGTCAACATCTAGTTGAATGTCTTCCACGGAGATGCAAGGCTGTGCTTGCATCAAAGGGTTACCCTATTAAATATTAGATTTAAATAAACATTTAATCAATTGCATTTAATTTTAAGTTAATATATGTAAAAGAACAACAGTTTTAAGTGTCCTTAATTAGATGTCCAAGTCAAAATCATATAATTTTATATGAAAAATTTGTTACGTTATTTTTTAATAAATAAATACTTTAAAATATATGCAAAACACATATACTTCATGAAAAAAATATTTCCTATTTTGATTAAAAAAACAAAATACCAATCTTCAAAATGAAAACTTGTGTCCCTAATTATATGACCACCACTGTATATCTCTATAAATAGAGATATAGTTTTTTAAAAAAGAATATGTTTTGCAAATTCACCCTCATGATTTCTGGCAAACCGTATAGCTATTTCAAATCTAGCCACAGATTTTCATCAGCGGTTGTTTGTAAAGTTCCAAACATTTTTATATTTTTTTATTTCCTGGAAATGATTTTATACACGATTTTAATATGAATCTATCTACTAATTTAGGTGATATTGTAAGTGATAACAGATTTTTATATTCCCAATTATGTATATTTATTTATTTATTTATTCACACTTGTAATTCTAAGCCTCTCGGCCAATTCAAATAAATTACAAAAGAACTACTCCATTTATAACACACATTATATGTTTTCATTAAATAAGAAATTACATAACAATTATATCCTTTAATTAAGTAGCAAGATCAAAAAACTAGTTGATAACAAAGTTAAATTAGAGATTATATTATTCATGACTAATAATATATCATACTCAGAATAATCTTAATATTGTTCACTTCAACTGCCAAAGTTACAAAGTGCATCAAAACTCCACAAAGATTAATGAAATCAAAAATGTGTTGGAAGGTTGTAACTTGGAAGTTGTTGGAGTTAGCAAGACATGGCTTAAACCATACACTGGAAGCACAAATTTCTGTGATATTGTTGTTCGCTACTCTAGCGTAATAATCATGGCAGATTTTAATAATAATTTGTTTGATTTAGGGAAGTCAACTCTGGTGAGAAGTGTTTGTAGCAGATTGAATTTATCTGTCTTTCACAACTCGATGCCAACTCATTACGACGTCGCGCATGAGTCAACGTCCTTATTATATTATTTTTTGTTGTCATCTCCTGGTGATTTACGATTTCGTAATCAATTTCTGTGTCCTGGAATATCTCATCATGCCGTTATTTGTGTATCCATAGAGTTTGAGCTACCCCCTGTGCAGGATTTCTATGAATATCATGATTATGCCTCTGTCAGTCCAAGTTCAATAGAGGCAATTTTACCTGATTGTCGCTTTGATGATATTTATAATGCGGATAATGTAGATGAACAATTATCTTTACTTCATAATAATTTGCAGATCATACACACGCTTGTTCCTGCTAAGAGGCGGTTATGTGCAACTTATGTGGAGGATTAGTTTAATTGTTCGGAGATAAAATATCATGTTGCCCTAAGAAGTCTTGCCCTTCAAGCTTACTTATTTGACAACAGTAGTACCAATTGGAGATCATATTGCAGATGCAGAAATCGTGCTAAGAGGGTAATTAGAAGAATAAAATTTCAAAGTCATAGTAAAATATTTGACGGAAAGTCGACCCAAGAAATTTGGAATATATTGAACGGCAATGGATTAAGTGATGGAAATGAAGGTGTTGTTGATTTTGATGTTGGACAGTTAAGTCGTATGTTTTTGTCTAATCAGTCGCCCGCCAACCAGAGTTAACCGAATATTCCCGAGGATGCATATGATGGATTTTCCTTTCATGCAGTTGGTTCTATTGAAGTCGCTAATGCTTTCAACATGATCAAGGCAACAGTAGTGGGATGCGATGGCTTGAAATTGAATTTTTTACGATTAGTTTTTCCATATGTTGGGAATTATATATGGCATATAGTTAATAAAATATTAACTAGATCTGTAGAACATCTACAGATTCCCTAGTGCTTGGAAGATAGCGAAAGTTATCCCAATTCGTAAAAAGGGTAATCTGAATTCAATGGAGAATATCCGTCCTATTTCTATAATGCCAATACTGTCGAAAATGGTTGAGAACATAATGAAAATTCAGACTGTAGATCATTTGGAGGCACATTATCTACTACATGACTGTCAGTCGGGATTTAGAAGTAAACTTCGTTGATGATAGGCCTGACAGATAAGGTAAGAGAAAATATTGGCCATGGGGCCTGTTGTGTGTTGTTATCGCTTGACCTTGAGAAGGCGTTTGACAAGATTGATCACACGATACTTGTGGAGAAATTGCATTTTTGTTTGGGTTTACTTCCGCTGCATGTAGATTAATGTATTCGTATTTGTTTGGTAGGAAACAATATGTTTATTGTAATAATAATGTTTCAAGTATTTGCCCAGTGAGAAATGGGGTACCCCAGGATTCAGTTTTGGGACCGCTGCTATTCATTATGTATATAAATGACGTGTTTGATCGTATTATTAGCTGTAACTGTCTCACTTTTGCAGATGATTTGCAAATTGTGTGTAAGGGAAATTTTGACTTTTTAGATGTTCTACAGAACACTATTGACTTCACTGTCAATTTATTGGTTACCTGGATGAATGAAAATGTTCTCAGTATTAATAGTAAGAAGACAAAGGCTATGCTATTTGGGGGTTTGAAAAGTGATCAAGTTAATATTTCCATCTATGGCTGTAAGATTGATGTTGTGGACAGCTTAGACTGTCTTGGTATAATAATTGATAGAGGCTCACATTTGAATTGCATGTGAACGCTATAACTTCTAAAGTAAATTACATTCTAAGAAAATTCTACAATTTTAATTTATATCTACCCCTAAATATCAAAAGGCAAGTAGTTCTTGCACTTATAATGCCGATTTTTTATATGGTATGGAAGTATATTGTGGGACTTTGGGTTATATAAAGGGTTTTTCAACAGAGACGCTATAAAAGTAAATCGATAGGGACAGCAAACGACGCCATATTTTTTCGCGCTCTTTTGACATTTCTCTTCAGTAAGGTTTGCCATTTCATCATGGAAAGATATACGAGCCAACAACGAGTCGAAATTATTAAATTTTACTACCGAAATTTGGAGTCAGTGGCCTCAACTTTAAGAGGCTTCAACAATCAGCGATGAGGCTCATTTCTGGCTGAATGGCTTCGTCAATAAGCAAAATATGCGTTATTGGTCAGACAGCAATCCACACGTAATCCATGAGTCATCATTGCATCCCTAAAAAATTACGGTTTGGTGCGGTTTATGGGCCGGCGGCGTCATTGGGCCGTACTTCTTCCGTGATGATCAAGACCGGCACATTACTGTGAATGCGAATCGCTACCGTTTAATGATAACCGAACATTTTTGGCCCCAATTGGATAATATGGACTTGGAGGACATGTGGTTCCAACAGGACGGCGCCACAAGCCACACAGCGAATGCCACAATCAATTTATTGGAAACCATGGTTGGTGAACGTGATATCTCACGAAATGGCCCAATCGATTGGCCGCCTCGGTCGTGCGATTTGACGCCGTTAGATTATTTCCTGTGGGGCTACGTTAAGTCTATGGTCTATGCCAACAAGCCAGCGACGATAGATGAACTTCGTACGAATATCGAACGTGAAATTGCAGCAGTATCGGCCGATTTATGCTTGAAAACCGTCGAAAATTGGGTTCAGCGTCTGGACTTCTGCAAGCGTGGCCGTGGTGGCCATGCAAAAGAAATTGAGTTCCATACATAATGGCATCGAACGTACTTTCACAGGAATAAAGAATTTCATTGGTTTCTAAAACCGGTTTTGTTTTATTTAAAAAAAAACTTTTGTAGAGCTCTTATTGAAAACCCGTTATTGAAGAAGGCGCGTTTGTTATTTAATAGAGTTATAAGGTATAAATATTCAGTAAGAGCGCACCAGCACATGGCTTCTTAGAATTTCTAGGTTGTTCATTTTCGGAATTTGTGCAAGTTAGAAGTTTACTGCATTTTTATAGATTATTGTTAGAGAAACTCCTTTATTCTTAGTGGAATTATTTGAGTGTGGAAGGTCGACGAGGAATGTGCAAATTATTATTCCTAGAATGTCTTCGCAATTGGAACGCTCTTTTCATGTTAGGGTAGCAAGATTTTATAACAAACTTCCGTCTAGCCTTAAAACTTTTAATCATTCGTTAGATACACTTAAAAAAACTTTACCAGCATATGGAAACAAATGAATTGTAGTGTTGTAACTTCAGTGTATTAATAGGTCTGTCTGTTTACTGCAATATTGTACAATATAGTACAAAATGTTGTCTGTTTACTGCAAAACTTTTGCAACGAGAGAGCCAAAGAGAGAATTTTTTGACAGTTGGATGATAGAGAACTTGCAAAATGTTACTGGAGGAATTTCTTCTATCAAGATTTTGCAAGTTCGATCAGCTGTTTTTTATTTACATTTTGATTGCAATATTTTTGTGTGAAAAAGAAGAATAAAGGTTAAATTTATCAATGGCAGAGGTAAGTGTTTAAAATTGTATTGTTTTTTAACGTCTATTGTAAATTAGAATATAAAAACATTTGTTTTTATGCTAGAAACGTCCATACATACAGTGCGACAGTGCAAATTCACTGGAAGACGTAAATACTTATTTCCTTTGTCATTTCAATTGTTTACACTTGTTGCTGTTTTCTTGCAATATTTCACAAAATGTTGTCTGTTTACTTTTTGGAATAGAGAAAAAAAAGAGCGTAAATTTTTTTTTACTCTCTGCAAAAAGTTACTGGATAAATCTTGCTGGAAAAGTAAACAGACAAAGCTAATATGTGTCCAATTATTTTTTGCATGTTTCAGAACATTTCACGCCATAATCTTTTAGTTATATTAACTTTGGCTAATATAAGCTAATGCTCCATGTCACAACTCAAGCGCTTAACCATAGAATAATCTCAGACTAGAGAGAATATTTGGCTCATCTGACGTTTCCTTTCACACTCTTCGTGATGCGGTCGGTGTGATAAAGAGATGATTGACGAAAAGTGATATACACCAGGTGGAATTACAATAACTTCTTGCTTTAATTTTTCATGCCATTTTGGTGAACAACTGTGAAATTTAAATGTGTTTTAAACTTTTTTATTGACTGTTATTGATAGCATACATTTGTGTTGTATTTAACACAATAATTTTAACACACAAAACGAAATGCCGTTGTTGTTATTTTGTTCGTTGTTTTGAACCATTGCCTCTATCTGGTATTAGTAAAGCAATTCTTTTCAACATCGAATGTAAATATCACACCAGGCCAAATGTCATAAATTTGGTGGGAGAACTAGTAGATCTACTATAAGTATTACTCTATGCGCTTAACAAGTGAAAATTCGTGTTGTCACTTGTTCTTTAAATGTCACGGATATTCTTATTTAATACTACTTAAACTTTTTATTTGGGAAAGGGAATCTGTTATCAATATTATCAATTATTATCTATATTAATTGTTTTATAATCAATCTGATATCTATGTATATTCTTTGTTTGATTAAATTCTGTGTTTATCATTATTATTAGTTTTTATTTTACATATTTCATGTTAGTTTATATACATCAACTTTATTTTAATTTTGTTAAATTTTTATTTGAGTAGAAATGTGTTGCAGAAATTTTATAACCAAATAAGGCCATATTGGCTCGGTTATTGAACTGTATAAAATAAAGTAAATAAAATAAATGCATCTAACTAAATGCAAACAAAAACTCATCTGAATTGAGAATTTTTCACTATGCAAGTGTTCGAAAAATATCGCAAGCAAAACACACAAGAAAACATTTGCAAACAATTTCTTTATTAATTATTATTATTTAAAACAGTGACAAATATTGAATGGCAAATTAACTAAAAACAAAATACAAAAATGTTAAAACTGCGGTATGAATCACATGAACCCTTTAAATGTAATACCAAAACTTGGAGGAGACTTTTTCAATCAAATGCAGCTACAAAACTTAGTTCTGATCAAGTTTTAACGTACATTTCATTTCATTTAGATCGATCCTCATCGCATTAAATCCGCTGAACCGGATTCTTTGGTTCATCGTCTGAGTTGTCTATTGGCCACTTGCCATGCTCATTTTGGCGCTAAAAGTGGTTTGGCGCAATTGTATGCTGCGTTTACTCGAGAGCTACGTTTATTATGGGACTGTTGTATACCAATACCTGGGTAAGTTTTCAATTGATATACTTGTTTTCATTATTCTATATAAAAGAAAGTGCATTCATCCCCAAACATTCATATCACGCAAAATGGAAACAAATCACTTAAATGCAATGATAAAGACACAAAATATGAAACACGAGATCGTAAATATTTGGTTTTTAGGAAAGAAAAATTAGTCGAATGTTGTCCAATAACACATTGCATACATCTATAGATATACAGTGTATCAAAAAAATAAGTATGCACTTTGTAACTTGGACGACTATCATATTTTTGGAACGAAGTTCCTTAACGTAAATAAATGAAAAATTTTTAAACAACTCTTTTTTAACTACTTTATTACAACCCATTATTATCAACTATATTGGGTACTTTTGGTTTGGTTTGGTTTAAAGGGAAGTTTTCTAGGTGGAGTTTTGAACCAAATAAAAAGTAAAGAAAGAAAAGCCAAAGTGCAAGGCTGGCAAATCCATGAAACACAACCCTCAGCATGGAATTATATTTGGCAGCACTTTAACACTCGTACTTTTGGTTTGTGTCCAGACTAACATATTTCTTGTTTAATGGGAAATTTTCTAGGTGGAGCCTGGTTATTACATATTGTAGTTTGAACCATAGATAAAGGAAATAAGTAGATATCCCACAGGCGTTGTCAAGTACTGCCACTAGATGCTGTGTTGTAGTTTTGTAACTTTCATTGACGTTTCTCATAACATTCACTGACGTTTATTCAACAGTGTGGGATATTTTTTCAATACAAAAATGGAATCATTTTCCAGGTAGTGCTATTCGAACAACTAATTTAGTTTTTTTCATGTCGTTGTGTTCCCCACTTTCTAATTCAAATGCATTTTGGTTATGAGCTTGTTTGGTGTACTGTTATTGTTGGTATTCGTTTATGTTGACCTGTACAGCATCGGCACACTAAACAAAACAAAATCCCTGTTGAAGTTGCCTACCACACCTTCTGTTAGCACCTTTTCTAAATACATCTTGCAAGGTATATTTTGTTTGGGACCAAACGTTGTAATTATTGCATTCAGCTCCATCTAGAAAATATCCCATTGAACAATAAATTTCCTACGGCATGTGCGATATCTAGTTAATTCCTTTATCTATGGTTTGAACCGAATAAAAAGTAAAGAAAGAAAAAAAGAAAAAAAAGTGAAAGAAGTTTAAAAAATAACATCTTAAAGAAGCATCTTTGCTTAAAAAAGTAAATTTTCTTACAAAGTACCTTTTCTTAAAAAAAATTAATTTTTAAAGTAAGTACCTTCTCGTAAAAAAGTACATTATCTTACAACAAATTGCCTTTTCTTAAAAAACTAAATTTTCTTTAAAGAATACATTTTTTGTAAAACAAAATAACTTTTCTTGAGATAAGTACCAGCTCTTAAAATTGTATCTGTTCTCCAGTAAAAAATGCTCTTCTTCAAAAAAAAATTACATTCTCTTACAAAAAATAAATTTTCTGACAAAAATTCCTTTTCTTAAAACTACCATTTCTTAAAAATAAAGTACCACCTTTTCCTTTGTTTTCTTGAGATAAGTAGCCTTCCTGAAAATAAGTATATTTTCTTAAAAAATAACCTTATCCTAAAAAGAGTATCACTTCTTTAAAAAGTACCTGTTCTTAAAAAAGTATTTTTTGTAAAAATAATTCATACTCTTAGGCTTTTTCTTAGCTTAGTGACGGCGACACTATCGAGCATAGATAAAGGAATTAACTAGATATCGCACATGCCTTGGGAAATTTCTTGTTCAATGGGATATTTTGTAGATGGAGCTGAATGCAATAATTACAACGTATGATCCCAAACAAAACATACCTTGCAAGATGTATTTAGAACAGGTGCTAACAATAGGTGTGGTAGGCAACATCAACAAGGATTTTATTTTTCTTTTGTTGTCCGTTGCTCTGAAATTCAACACAAACGAACACCAACAATAACAGTAAACAAAAAGACACAATCAAAATAACAAAATTTGAACTTGAAAGTGGGGAACACAACGACATGAAAAAAACTAAATTAGCTGTTCGAATAGCACAACCTGGAAAATGATTCTATTTTTGTATTGAAAAAATGTCCCACACTGTTGAATAAACGTCAGTGAATGTTATGAGAAACGTCAATGAAAGTTACAAACCGACAACACAGCACCTAGTGGTAGTACTTGACAACGCCTGTGCGATATCTACTTAATTCCTTTATCTATGCTATCGAGTATTCAGCCATGAAAAAGCTTCTCAAAATACCGTTCGGTCCGGTGTAAAACTGTAGGACCCAATCAGTGAGTGTAAAACTAGAACGCGCACAGCTTACTGGTTTGTGAGAAGCTCTGCAAAATCCTTTCACGGGATGTAACGGGAAACCATTTTTTTTTTGTAATTTTAATAAAAGAAGTACCTCTCATCAAAGAAAGGACCTTTTCGGGAAAATATAATAAATATTCTTACACGGTTAAAAATCTTGGTGTAAATTCTAATACAAGCAATGTATTACAGCGATTTTGAATATAGTTTTTATTAAAATTGACACTTCCCAATATATTAAAAATTTTTTGAATATATTCTGTATTTAATTTTAATAAATTCTAATATTAAAATGACATTTTATACTTTTGGAGTAAATTTAATACTTTTGGTTTAAATTTCGTATTAAATTTGAGGCCTTACTGTATTACACTGGAATAATGTTTGTATTCAATAACACATTTTATACTTGTGGAGTAAATTTAATACTTTTGGTGTAAATTTTGTATTAATTTTGAGGCCTTAGTGTATTACAATTGAATAATGTTTGTATTCTAATACAACCCTGTCGATGCAAGAATGATAGATGTTTGTTTATCTGCCGCAGTTGCTTTATGTACGTGAAAGAGAAAAGTGTTAATATGGACGCAATAAGTGCGAATTTTTTTATAAACGTTAAAAGCGCGTCGGTAACAAAATGTATATTTTTTGAAAATGTATCAAATATTGAAAGTGTTATGACACCAAGTAAGTGAATAAATAAATAAAATTTGTAAAACTTTTCAATTGTCAAATTAGTGTTGGTAAAATATGTGCGATTTTTTTTTCAAGTCATTGAAGGAAAACTCCTGAAGACGAAAAGAAATAACAATTTTATAAGAGCGAATTATAAAAAATAAAAATAATAAGGAATAAGGAAAATAGATTTAGTAGTGTAGTGAGCAGAATGATAGAAAACAGAAAAATTAAACTTAAAAAATTAAATATAAACAAATAAAAATAATATTAATATTAATAATACTTTTTTAAAAAAAATAAAAATAAGTTACTTGTTCACAAATGCAATTACTTGTTCACAAATGCTCACAAATGCAGGATGCTCACAAATGCATTGCTCACAATGCTCAAATGCTCACATTGAAAATGTACTTAAGAAAATGTACTTTGAAATGTACTTAATGTACTTTGAAATGTACTTTGAAATGTACTTAAGAAATGTACTTAAGACATGTAAATTTCTTAAGTACTTAAGAAGAAATGTACTTAAGAAATGTACTTAAGAAATGTACTTAACGAAATGTACTTAAGAAATGTACTTTGAATGTACTTAATGTACTTAAGAAATGTATTTTTTTTTAAGAAAATTTACTTTTTTAAAAAAAATAAAAATAAGTTACTTGTTCACAAGTAAAATAAAAAAGGATGTTTTTAAAAATAAAAAAGCATTTTTTGAAGAACTGTGAAAAAAAAACAAGCTGGGAGGAGAGTTGAACCAACAACCCTCAGATTCCAACGCGCAACCCTTTACCCATCAGGCCACAGCGACCTTAGATGAAGTGTGACAAAACTCATATAAATGTATGAACACATGAAAGTACCACTAAACATTCTAAAGTACTTACCTATTATAAAGCACAACAAAGATTTTCAACATGGAAATTCATCACACGGCAAAAGGAGTAGTTTAGTATAAAACTACAAATATTAATGTGCAAATTTTATGAGTTTTTTTACGTTTCCAATCATAAAATTTTTTCCAATGGACCAATTTCGCTGATTTTCAATACCAAACTGCTCAGGAATACGTGGAACATTCATTCTGGCCAAAAACCAAACCGCGTTGTCGCCGATTGAAGTCGTGAGAATGTTTTCAACAGACGGACAAACGGACATGACTATGTCGACTCCGGTTGTTATAAGGATCAAGAATATATTTACTTTATGGGGTCGCAAAGCCTTATTTCTATATGTTACAATCAGAATGACGAACTGATATACATATACCCTCTATCACTTACAGTGGAGGGTATACAAATTCATTGTGCGATAGTTCCAGACGAACAGTCGTAAATGAGGCTGCAAAGCTTTTAAGAATTAAATGCTCGAACTATCCAAAGTCAGAGGAAAATTGACGATGCAAAAAAATTATTTCCAAAATTTGAGACAGATTGGTCAACGTTAACAGGTGCCACACGGCCACTCAAAATGGAAAAAACAAATGATGTATGACCAATCTATCTCAAATTTTGGAAATAATTTTTTTGCATCGTCAATCAAAATTTGAGGGAAAAGAACTGAAATATAATAATTAAATAATAAGTGATAATCAATAAGAAAGAAAACAATAACCAAAAAATTTTATTTTTTAAGTCCACTCTAATGTATACGATAGATGTAAAAATTTTGCTTATTTTGATTTCTTCAAGCTAAATAAAACTAAAATAATTTTAAGTTAAAAGAATAAAATGAAAAAAGTTAGGAATTAAGCCAACAATATACATATATGGGCACTTCCAGAGAAAGTGTCACCCTATGTCACATCACGTCACCCTCGTTAATTGCTCATATTTTAGGACCATGTGGTTCGATTGTTTTCTATTCTTTTCCTAAACACAGAATGTAAGTAACTGCATATTTAGTAAAAGAAAAGAAGACACTCAAACTAACTGGTCCTAAAATATAAGGAATTATCGAGGGTGACGTGATGTGACAAAAGATTGACCTTTCTGTGGAAATGCCCATATGTTTAAATTATCTTTTTTGTATACACAAGAACTGTCTAAGGTATATTTATGTATAACTATATCTATCGAATGAATTGGAAATAAAAAATATATACAATCAAAGGTAACAGGTAAAGAAAAATTAATACAGGTTCAGTATTAAATTTTGACGGAATGCAATTTAATACAAACTAGGTTAAAAACTAATCCAAAAATCTATTAAAATGAATTCGCATCGAATAAAATTGAATACAAACTAGATTAAAACTTAATCCAAAAATCTACTAAAAATTAATTTGAATTAAATAAAATTTAATACAAACTAGATTAAAAATTAGTCGGAAAATCTATTAAAAATTAATTCGAAAGGAATAAAATTTAATACAAACAAGATTAAAACTTAATCCAAAAATCTACTAAAAATTAATTCGAATTAAATAAAATTTAATACAAACTAGATTAAAAATTAGTCGGAAAATCTATTAAAAATTAATTCGAAAGGAATAAAATTTAATACAAACAAGATTAAAAATTAATACAAACAAGATTAAAAATTAATACAAACAAGATTGAAAATGAATCCAAAGTAGACTTTGAAACTAGTATGGGTTCAGTATTCAATTTGAATATCAATTTTTATTCAAATCACATTTGAATATTTGGCTGGTATTCAAATTTAATACAATTTCGGTGTAACTCTATATGTAAGTCAAATTTTACTCAAATTTACACCAACATTTTTAACCGTGTACAAAATGGGCCTAAAAATATACCTTTTTTAAAAAAAAATACATTCAATAAATAAGACATCTTAACAAAAGTTTATCATTTTACAAGATCCATTTAAATTACAGTATTTTTCAACAGGCGCCTTAGGTGTGTTGGAAGTAACTAGTACATAATATATAGTGAAAGGAACTTCGTTCCAAACGGGTGTCCCCTGACACCTCATGTAATTTTTTTGTACTTCAATTTCTATAGTATTACATAAACAATAATTTCAACCGTTCAATGTGATCTCGTTAATTTTTGTGGCGAGGTTTCGTTGAAAATATCAATATTGTGGTCACAAGAGTAAGTATGTGATGAGCGACTATCGGTTCGTTAATTGACTTTAATAAAGAAAGTTTCTGGTTTTTCATTTCATTTCATTTTTTAGTTGATTGTAATATAAAAAACCTTACAGGCCAATTAAGCTTTATTACATACGACATACAAAAATTTCAATAAATTCGAATAAATTAGGATTTTCAACTTAAAAATTATAAGTAGCATAAAATATAGTTTGCAAATAAAGGAAACAATATCAAAAAATAATATATATAACAATGCTGGGGAGCCAAAATAAAAAGAAAAAGATTGTAAATACAGAACCCATGGTGACAATTATGGCAACAACATCGAAAATAAGTATAGTATGTATGTTACATAGGTATACAAATACCAAGTATGGATGTATGGATGTATCACATACGCCAAATATTTACGTTTGAAAGAATCATTGGAGTATGAAAAATTTCGCAGGCCAGTAGGAAGCTGATTCCAAATTCTTGCCGCACGAACAGCAAATGATCGCTCAAATATAGAGAATGACATACGAGGCAAAATTAGTTGAGGGTTACGAGTGGATATTGTGAATTGAAACATAGCACGAAGTAATCTTGGTACGCCACTGGAAATTATTTTATAAAAAGTTACCAGAACACGCATTTTAATAAATATTTTAAACGGCACACCCAAAAAATCAATTATATGTTCAAATATATGATCACGACGCTTTAACCCACACACAAATCGGACTATCATTTTATGTAACCTTTCCATCCTACTGAAACATTCTGATGTCGTACCAGACACTACTTCAATTCCGTAAACAATACACGACATCAATAATACGAAAGCTAGTCTTTTTCTTTACATGTTGAGGCAGATACATATTAGTACAATACAACTTTCGAAGAGTAAACATAATTTTAGGAAACAAAGAGTCGATATGACTACTAAAATCAAGTTTATTATCGAGAATAATACCAAGACATTTCATCTTATCAACAAACTCTATTCTGACATCATTTAAGTAAATTTCGCAGCCTTCGCAATCATGTCGTAAGGGACCATAAAAACATAGCCCTAGTTTTGGAGGCATTAACGCATAAGTTATTATAACGTAGCCACTGACTCACATCCCCAACGTATAATTAATATTGTCCCCCAATGTATTTATAGAACCAGCTTTGAAAAAAAGGTGAAAATCATCCGCATATAAAAAAAAAAATTACAGCAGACAGTTGTCCGAGCCCTTCGGCCACGGACTGTCCCTGCAGGCTGTGCCAGAGACACGGCCATTAAGTTTAACGTAGAATACGCCATCCGATAAGACAGAAAACATATATAACAATAAATTCATTTGCTTATATTATTTATCATTTATTGTTATATATGTTTTCTGTCTTATCGGATGGCGTATTCTACGTTAAACTTAATGGCCGTGTCTCTGACACAGCCTGCAGGGACAGTCCGTGGCCGAAGGCCTCGGACAACTGTCTGCTGTAATTTTTATATTTACCAACGGCATTTGATTCAAGTCCGTTTAAAAAAAAAAATATTATGTTCAATTTTTTTAAACTTAATTTAATTTATGTATTTTAATTAATATTTTTATTGAAATAAGTTCTGCGAATGTTGAGAGGGCCGCCCTAATATTAAAAAAGGTTTACCTTATCGAGTCTTCGCATTAACATTCAAGCGTTGTGTGAAAGCTTTACGCTTTACAATTCAAAATTAATGTTACAACAGCTTTATTGAAGCTTTCGCAAAAAAGCTTTATTACGTTAGCTTACTGTTTGTTTCACTTTTTACTAGATACATGTTGCCAAGCAACATTAGCTTGCTGTTCGTTTCACTTTTTACTAGATACATGTTCCTAAGCAATGTTGAGCAACCAAAAACACTCAACCAAACACCACACATATGTTTGAGTGTATGAGTTTAAACAATTTTCATTTGAGAAATTAAAATACTAGAAATATATCAACCAATATGAAATGTATATCAAACGAAAGATAACATCTTCATTTACCTACAAAAAAAATTTTAAAAAAATTCATCTAGCCGTTCCTCAAATTCAATGAAATAAAGATTACAACAATAAAAACCTGACATGACTCCTCATACCGTAAGGTAAGACGTATTCTACGTCAAAAGGGAAGCAATTGACACTAACATACAATATAAATAGTAGGGGACCTAATACGGAACTCCACAAAAGATTGCACGTATATCAGAAACATTTCCATTTAATGAAACAAATTGAGAGCGATCAGACAAGAAAGAATAAATCAACCTACATGCTGTATTAGAAAACATAAACAAATTTTTCAATTTGTCAATCAGTATCACATGGTCTACTCTACCAAAGGCTTTAGATAAGTCCAACCCTACCAGCACGCCACATTCGCCAGTGTCAATCATAGTATCAGTCAAGTGCAAGAGGTGTAAAGTAGTGTTGTGCCCCTGCCTAAACCCATATTGATAATTATTTATTATAACTTGTCCTTCAACAAAATCAAGGAGCTGCCGTTTAGTGATATGCTCCACGGCTTTCGAAATAGCAGGTCAAATACAAATAGGTCTCATATTATCTAAACTACGGTATAGGATACTACACGAGTAGTTTTCCAAACTGTAGGGAAAACCGATGTGGTGAAAATACTATTAATGAAAAAAAGAATGTAACTGGATACATACGAAAATATTAATTTCAAGAATTTTATAGGTATGCCACCAACGCCAACTGCGTCAAATTTCACTTTATGTAAGGCCACATACACATCATCTTCAAAAACACAATCACAAGAGAATCGGACATTTTCATTGATACTACTGACATCTACTCTGTTACTATTTCCGACCGAACCATTCTGCACAAAATAATCGTTTAAACTATTGACACCAATATGAACATCAGGACCATCTACATCATTGACTAAACATCCTCCTGAACCGAGAGTACTCCAAATTAAGGAAGTGTCCATATTCCTAAACAAAGTTGAAAAATATTTCCTCCGCTCACTCCTTAAAACAGACTTCGCTCTATTCCTGTGAGAACAGTAAATGCGCCAATTATTATTAATTATTTTTTGCTGTAATCGGGGCAAAGATCTGTCGCAGGATATGAAAGGATCTGATAATAAAATTGTACAAAGAAAATAATACTCCATTGTGGACAAAAATAGTGCTACTGCACCAAAAGTAATAGAAAAGTGTAAGTCTGAGGGTTCCACAAAAAATAAGCCATGGTTGGGGGTCCCCAAAGTGGTTAGCAGTGAAGAAGAAAGGTTTATTGTAAGAAAAATTAAGGCAAACCCAAAGAAAAGTGCACCGAAAATTGAAGAAGAGGCTGGATAATCTTGCAATTCAGAAACTATTAGAAAAAATACCATTCATTAGTCACGTAAACCGACAGAAGAGAGTAAATTTCGCTAAGGAGTAAATAAAAAACGTTCTGGAACACTATTATTTTTTCTGAGGAGACCAAAATAAATCTTGATGGATCTGATGGTCGTGATAAAGTTTGGATAAAGCCGAATTCCGAAATAGAGCTAAAAACATCATTAGTAGTGTAAAACACGTAGGTGGTTCGGTATTAGTTTGGGGATGTATGGCAGCATCTGTAGTTAGAAAACTTGTTCTTATTAACGGAATTATGAACAGGTATTTATATATATATTTTTTTCGGAGCATTTTTCTTTCGAAGACTCCCAGTGATAATGCATCTGCGCCATAAAGCAAGACAGGCTGTGTGGGAGTCTGATATAGTTGGATCTTCGTTTCTCGGAAGAGGGTCTTATCTGTGAAGTGCTTGTGCTTGAAGTGTGTATTCCCAGGCTGACGTTATTGCTTCTGTCCACGGCGGATCCCCGAGGTATATAAATTCGCCCACTACCTCGAAATTATAACGGTTATCAACGTTCACCTTTTAATGCAATCGGGTGGATATTCTGATTGCCGAAATCATTAGTTTTGTCTTGTCCTCGCTTACTGGAAAACCCACTTTTGTTGATTGCTTCTCAATTCTCGAAAATGCTGCAGTAACATATCGCAGATTTCGCCCAATGATGTCTAAATCATCAGCAAATGCGAACAGCATGTGACTTTTGCTGCTGATAGTTTTATTCGAATTAACTGCAGTTTTTCTCACCATGATCTCAATTAATATATTGAAGAGATCGCAAAATAGGGTGTCGCCCTGCCTGAGGCATCGTCTCGTACTTAATGGTTCTGTGAGATCTACTGAGGATTTTGTGTGGGTCAGTGTCATTCTACAAAGGCGTGATAGCTTAGCAGGAATACCAACCTTGGTACAGTTTTCCCCGTATCGGGCTATCGAACGCAGCCTTATAATCCACAAAGAGGTGGTAGGTGTCGATTTATTTTTCGTGGGAATTTTCCAGGATTTGTCGTAATGTGAATATCTGGTCGATAGTTGACTTTTCAGGCCTAAAGCCACACTGATAAGGTCCGATCAGGTTTGCAACGTACGGCTTTAGTCTTTCGCACATTTCGTCCAAAAGTACCTTTTATCCGATGTATACAAGGCTTATTCCACGATAGTTTGTATATATACTCGGGTCGTCCTTCTTGAAAACAGGATCCATTGCTGATCCATTTCCGGTGGTTTGGCTTTGTACTTTTCGGTAGAACTTACGGGCCTCATTCTTCCTTCTGTAAGATTCAATTTGCTCACTCTCGCGCTTTCTCCACTACCGTTTTTTCTACTTAAACAAACGGGTTTGCACTCTCCCCATAGAACATGGTCTTGGTGTCATCGTCTTCTTCTTCCGTCGGGGCATGTACACAAATTAGCGATATATTAAATTATTTCGCTTTTATGCGGATGGTGGCTATACGTTCACTCACGGAGTTGAACCTTGATACCGGATGTCGCAGTCTTTTGCCAACTACAAATCTGCAACCAAATTCATGCATTTTCTCATGCAGCTGTAGTATATGTCACAGTTATTCTTCCTTGTCAGCCTTGCAATTCTTGAGGACATCTGCCAGTAGTATAGTGGCACCGAATCTGTATTAGGCCTATACGCCGTCGCCGCTATTTTTTGATGCGGCGATGTTCGACGGCGTATAACTTTTTGTTTAATCTTTCATATAATCGATCAATTAATGGTATTGTCCTGATTTACAACACACGTTGCAACCACTAAAAGCAACAAATTATAAACTACACAACCACAGTCAGAATAATTCCTAATAACAGTCAGCTTAATTTCCCAAGAATTAACTATTGCAACTATAACAACAGCAGGTCAAATTTTCTAAGAATTGAACTCTGCACAGCAGCAGTCCGGACAATTTCCTAATAATTAGTAATAGCCGTCGCCGCCGCTAGGTTTGCCGACCAAGCCGCCGCCTATTTTCCCTGGTCCCTACGCCGCCGCTGAAGCAGAAACAATCGGCGTAAACCTTATAAAGTTTGCGGGACTCGTCAACAAATAGGGTGGTTTTATGTTTCTCAGGGCGAGTTTCACACTCGTCATTTAAAAGCTCAATTTAAAAGCTTACTGAAATTTTTCATATTAAATGACGTTTAAATGACAAGCATCGGGCATTTAAAGTACATTTAAATGGAGACTCAACTGTGAAACTGGTCATTATTCTCATTTCGTATTTTCGTTGCCGATATAACGTTTTTGAAAGCCAAGCCCAGCCCACCGTGGTTCTGCATTTTACCTACTGCCGCCCATTATGTATCAGACGCTGACCAGAATGCAGTGTATCGAAACTTGATTTTTGTTTCTTTACTTTTGATCTGTCGTTGGCCAATGGTGTTGGCTCGGCTCATTCGCCTTCAAAGGACAAAATAATAGGTCTGTCTGCGTACTTTTCCAGTAGCAAATACTCAGTAACTTTTTTTGGGAGAGTAAGAACAATTTTACTCTTTCGGTTGAAAATATCTCAAAAAGTACGCAGACAGCATCCAGTGAAATCTTGCAAGAAAACAGCTGATCGGTGTGTAAACAGTTGAAATATCGAAGCAAACGAATTTTAGCATATGTGTCGCACGGTCGCACTGTATATTTGCACGTTTCTAGCATGAAGTAAAATGTTTTGTTTATTATAATTTATTATAAACGTTAAAAATCAACACAATTCTAACTTCTTACCTCTGCCATTGTTAATTTAAATTTTTATTTTCATTTCACAAATATTATTTCATTCAAACAGTAAATAAACACAGCTGTTCAAACTAGTTGCAAAATCTTGCAAGCAGAAATTTCTCCAGCAACATTTTGCAAGTTCTCTAACTTCCAACTGTCAAAAAATAAGATAATTATCCCACAGATCACTTTTAGGATCATCTTGGTCGCTAAATACGAAAACGGGAAATAAAAAGATGAAATTTTATTGTGGAAGAATAGTTGAAAATTTCAAGTTCTGTGAACCAACATTTGGTAGATTCAATGCAATCACGACTTCAAGACGTTATACAAAATACTGATTTCATAAAATAGTGTAAAATAATCACATGCATCTTTAGTACAAATCAAAATATCATACGTTCTGCATACTAACTTTTTTGATGTTAATTTCGTCCTTTTTTAAATTAATATTGAATCCTGCCTTTGTTTTTATTAAATAAAAAATATGTTTTTACTAAATAAAAAATATTTGTCATACACTGTACACTGTCCACACAAGATAACTTTTGTTTCGGTTTTCATGTATAAATGTTTCCTTTATGTACATATAAAATCAATACCACTTACCTTCTTCCCTTTACAATAAAATGAAATGTAGATACCAGAAACTTAAAATTAACAAAATATTTTCGCAATTTATTTTGACAAAAAAATTGTAATTAAGTGTTGTTTGTTGTTACAATTAAATCGTATTGCCTAATATTTATTGAGTTATTTCATTGGCACTGTACACACGGACATTATAAAATTGACTGTCACTAAAAACGTTTCTAAATAACTCAACAACTTAAGCGTTACAAATCAATTTTATTTATCCAAAAACTGAGCTGAACGAAACCCATTGAAATTGTGAGCGGGTGCGCTGCTACATTGTGCATCATTGGAATTAATTGTTTTTTTAACAACGTTATATACGAATTACTATTTTTTATAATTTATTACATTATATTACTGTAGTTTGGGGCCAATTATTTTGAATTTGTGATGATCTTTTTTTTGATTTAATCACCACCCAAAATTGTTTAAATTTGTGTGCTTTTAGTTTGTGATATGGATTTTATATGAAATTTATGGTTTATTATTATTTTTTGTGTGGTGTTTAATATTAAGGCAGTTCATTATCATCATTTTATTGGATACATACACTTTGTTTATAACATTTTACATTTTTTATAACTTTTTCAATTTTTGTTTTATACATAAAACTATTGCGAATAATTTCAGTTGTAATTGTGAAGGTTTGCTGTCTTCGAATAAAATTAAAAAATCTCTCAAAACTAGACAAGGCAAAGTTAGAAAAATGTCAAGTTTCAGTAATGTGTCTCAGTTAAACAATTATATGCGCAAAAATTAAATTTACTACTACTTTTTTGATCATAGCTGAAAATTCTTTTCATAAAGCAACTATTGTATAGAGAAGAAAATTTACTCATGGAGTGGAATGCCAACAAAGAAAACGAGTGAAGCGCGTCGTTTCTCTGCTCGCTGTCTTACTCTCTTCGTTGAATATTTCAATACACGAGCAGTTTTCTGATGATGTTATTCTATCTAACTATAGAAATTCCAACCATATTTAAATAATGGTTGAAAATGTATAGTTATATAACGGGTTTTTCAATAAGAGCGCTACAAAAGTTTTAGATACCAATGAAATTCTTTATTCCTGTGAAAGTACGTACGATGCCATTATGTATGGAACTCGATTTCTTTTGCATGGCCACCACGGGAACGCTTGCAGAAGTCCAGACGCTGAACCCAATTTTCGACGGTTTTCAAGCATAAATCGGCCGATACTGCTGCAATGTCACGTTCGATATTCGTACGAAGTTCATCAATCGTCGCTGGCTCGCTGGCATAGACCATAGACTTGACGTAGCCCCACAGGAAATAATCTAACGGCGTCAAATCGCACGAACGAGGCGGCCAATCAACTGGGCCATTTCGTGAGATAACACGTTCTCCAAACTTGGTTTCCAATAATTTGATTGTGGCATTCGCTGTGTAGCTTGTGGCGCCGTCCTGTTGGAACCACATGTCCTCCAAGTTCATATTATCCAATTGGGGCCAAAAAATATTCGGTTATCATTGAACGGTAGCGATTCGCATTCACAGTAATGTGCCGGTCTTGATCATCACGGAAGAAGTACGGCCCAATGACGAGAGAGAGAAATGAGAAAATGCATACTACAAGCTTACAAGTCATGAACATGTTTCTAATTGAAAAATGGTTGGTTTTTTAACGGAACAATAAAAATAAATAGGTAGGCATCTGATAATGAACTTGTCGCGGAGTTCGAAACTAGTGATGCCAATGTGTGTGTGTTGAAACTGAATTGTCTATTATTTCCAACAAAAAACCAACCATTTTTCAATTAGAAAAATGTTCATGACTTTTGTAGTATGAATTTCTCATACATTAACCAAAAACTAACTAAAGATATAAATTTTGGGATGAAAAGTGGTGTACAGTGGTTTTCAGTGATGAGAAAAAAATTTAATTTACACGGCCCTGATAACTGCCGGAAATATTGGCGTGATATGAAGACTCCACGATAAATATGCCTCAAGCGTTAATAATCTGGGCTGCATTTTCCTTCGATGGAAAGTCGCAAATATGTTTCGTTTCTGCTGGACTTTGCTGGTGATCTTTATGGTGATGGTTAAGTACTTCATCAGGATGGGTCAATCCATTCAACATACATCACAAAAGAGTTTTTCACGTCACGCGGAATACCCCTGCTGGAGTGGCCAACCATACGCCCCGACTTATAGAGGACCTCTGGGGCATTCTCTCCAATAGGGTATTTAAACATGGACGGCGGTTTGAAACAGTGAAACAGTTAAATTATGTTCTACAGGAAGAATGGGAAAAGACTGAGGAATCGACTCTTAAAAGACTGGTCAAGTCCATGCCTTATTGACTAAGCCAAGTTATTTTGAATAAAGGAAGTCATGTAAAATATTAATATATTCACCCCTATCCTGTAAGTCGTCGCCCAAGACGTCGACGCCTGAAATTCGTGGTCACCTGCTAACGACGGCGTTGTCACATCAATGCAAAATCGGTACCTGGTAAGACGTCGCTGCCAGTGACGCCAGCGTATCGATAATTTACTACCAAAAAGTGTAATCCCTAACGTGTAAAAAAAATTTTCTTCAATTTGTTTGCTAGCATGTATTTTTTTCTTGATCTAAGTTCAAGTTCTAGTGATGAAGAACAGACAAAATTCCTTCTTTGTATACAAAGAAAAATTATAAGGGAAAGGTCAGATATATTTCACGTACCAGATATCAAGTAAATTTTGCCATGCCATTCATCAAATATGTCATTTATCTCAAGGGGTACCAATGAGACAGCCGATCAAGTTAGTACTTGGAGAACAAATAGAGAATGTGCTATCCGCCGAGTAATATACATATATACCGAGTAATATATAAGAGTGTGCACTAGTTGCTTTTTGTACTAACGAGTTCCGTGGAATACTTGGGAAACATATAGAGTATAGCGTAGTAAAAGAAAATGTGGTTTGTTCACTTTTGTTTTGCGCTATGCTTCGCTTTTGATTTCCAGGATTTGTGTCGTGTTTCATTTACTTCCACCGAATATCCGTATTGCATTTAATTTGTTGTTATATTTTTTGTTAATTTAATCACTTTTTACCACTTTTTTAATACAATATTTCACAAAACTACCTGAAATTAAGAACGCGCCACGAACGCGGTGGAAGTAAATGAAACACGACACAAATCGCGGAAATCAATCTTCAAAAAAAAGCGATGCATACCGCAAAACAAAAGTGAACAAAACACATTTCCTTTTACTACGCTGTACTCTATATGTTTCCCAAGTATTCCACGGAACTCGTTAGCACAAAAAATAACTAGTGCACACTCTTAAAGTCAGGGGGTAGCGATGAAACAGCTGTTCAATTTAGTACTTGGAGAACAGATAGAGAATATGCTTTCAAAGAAGAGATGGTGATAGCTGACTGGAATTCAGCAAAAAAAACTTTCACTTTTGTTTTGATTTTTTCGTTCGTGGCGCGTTCTTAATTTCAGGTAGTTTTGTGAAATATTGTATTAAAAAAGTGGTAAAAAGTGATTAAATTAACAAAAAATATAACAACAAATTAAATGCAATACGGATATTCGGTGGAAGTAAATGAAACACGACACAAATCCTGAAAATTAAAAGCGAAGCATAGCGCAAAACAAAAGTGAGCAAACCACATTTTCTTTTACTACGCTATACTCTATATGTTTCCCAAGTATTCCACGGAACTCGTTAGTACAAAAAGCAACTAGTGCACACTCTTATATATTACTCGGTGACTTCAGAGGTGCCAAAATTTAACACGGCGTCACAAGGCGTCGACGTTAGCTGTCGACGACGAATTACGGGGTAGGGGTGATTAAAATAATTTAGGATGTTCAGTTTTTATTATAGAATATTTTAAAATTATAATGTTGTAAAGGGTTTTCCAATTTGAGTGATATGATTTCTAATTGACGTTTCGGCCATTTGTAGTATGCTATGATCCGTAATTTATTTTTCATTGTTTTCAGTAATGCTTACAATTTCATCATGGAGAGATATCGTATTCGCAAGAATAACGTTTACAAATTATTAAATTTTTTTATCAAAATAATCGTTCTCCAATTTCCAACTTTTCGTGCGCTTTTGCCATTTGATGGTCGTAATAATCGTTCACCTGTGCTCGCTATTTATCGAATTGTTGCAAATTACGAGCGCACATTTACGTTACATAATGTTCAAGTGCCAAAATAAGACAAAGAACCGCTCGAAGTAATGAAAATGTTGCTGCCATTCATGCAAGTGTTACAGACGACCGCAATTTATTGATTCCAAGACGTTGTCAACAATTGGGACTGTCTCACACCAGAACCTGGCGCATTTTGAGAAATGATTTAGGCTTGCATCCGTATAAAATCATTATCACTCAAGAACTGAAGCCATTAGACCTTTGCCATTGGCAACAACCGAATTTTTGCGAGAAAAGTTTGGAGATTCGATTATTTCAAGAAATTGTGACATTGAATGACCTCCAAGAAGCATTAGACTATTTCTTGTGGGGTTATTTGAAGTCATTGGTCTTTAGCGATAAACCAGAGTCTCTTCAAGCATTACAAGTCAATATTGAACGTGCTATTCATGACATACGACTTGATTTAGTGGAAAAAGTGCTCAAAAATTGGGTTCATCGAATTCGTTCCTGCAAAAGAAGACGTGGAGGCCATTTGAAAGACTTTTTATTCAGAACTTAGTTGTATCGATTAAATAAAAAAACATTTGAATTTCCTTGACAATTAGTGTGTTCTTTTAAAGAAATCACTCAAATTGGAAAACCCTTTACATATAAATATTTACTATGGAGTTTAATTTCAGTGTTTTTTTTCTTCTTATAAGCAAAACAAATATTTCACATCAAACTTCTGCGTGTTCATTACTTTAACCCTAAATTTCTAAAATATAAAATACAAATTTTTTTATATCGACATTCGTAATGATTCACGTAATGATGTAAATTATTTAACTGAGGTACATTGTCGTAGTTTATATTAAACTTTTTAAAATATATTTTCATGATATCCCAGCAGGAAACGGACGAACTGTATTTATGAACTAATTCCAATATTTACAACGGTCTGGGACTGGTCCACAACGAGTGCCATAACACCAGATATTACTTCCGAATGTTAATTTCGTCAGTTGATCGTATGGAGAAAAACTAGCGGTATGATACAGAAATACTAGTCAACTTCTAGTATTTTTTCTACTAGGAGCTTGAATAAATATTCATCCACAGCATAGGATACATTTATATTTTAGTGGCGGAATATTTTACAATACGAATATCTAAGTACTTCGCTCAAAAAGTTAACAAAATGCAAACTAGATCTTTAGGTTAGGATGGGTTAAGGACATGCATCCGGTAGATACAGGATGATCTTAGATATACTTATAGGTATACATAGGCATAGATCTTTAATAAGTCTTTGTCTGTTTGTTCTTCTTGAAATGTTGTTGACCCCTGCTATATATTTCTGTTATTGCCCTTTGAAGACTCATTAGTTTCGTATAGATTTCTTAATCGAAAGTCTCGTGCCAAAATATTTCAAAATTATAAATTACAACTGAAATCTTTATGCTACTTAAAAAGTATTTATAATTTTAATTAATTGCTCCCTTTTGCTAATTTAAAATGCTAGTGTTATGTATTTAAAATATAGTATAACTTAAACCTCTACTAACTATATTTGTGTTTAACACTTAATCTAATAGTTGATCTATGTGAAACTATACACGACTATAATAAATTATTCTATGTTATTCATATTATACGTGTTTTAATAACTACATACTTTTATAACTACATACATATGTATATTTTTGATTCTATATGAGTTTTTTTTTCATTATTTTTTTTCTTTTGTTGGGATTTTCTCTATATCTAATGTTTGCATCTAATATCAATGACAATCCGAAAATCTTTCTGTTTAAGTGTTCAGAGTTATTGGAACTATTTGTTTTCTTTGGAGAATTTTTGTTCATGTCATGATATTAAATATTGTTAACTGTCAACTGTGTTTAATAGTTTGTTTGCATTTATCATTATATTATATTTATTTTGCAATTGTTTTTTTTAGTTTTCTATACAATTTTGTGTATTTTATTTTAAAAAAAATTCCATTGCGTCTTACGACTGTTTTGCGAAATGTCAAAATTGCTTGTTTTATATTTTAATTTACAATGAAACCTCTTTTTTTTCTAAACAAACAAAAATGATTTTGTCTTAAGCCGTGCCAAGTGTTGGTATTTGATGTCGCCCCCTAAATAAACCATTTCAAAACGTATATATAAATTTATTTAATTATATTGTTCTGCAAGTATTTAAAAGTCATCATGAGCCTGTTCGGAAATGCATCCCTGCTCTGTATCTGATGCTTAGCACGTTCGTAAATGCAACATCTAATAACTTTGCGGGTGTTTTGAGTTTGTAATTTCAAATAAACTGTGCAAAAAACAATCGTCTGCATCAACTGATGCATTTCCGAACAGGCACCATTTATATATGAAAAGTCACAGAACAAAACGAAACCTTTTGCATTTTTTTACAAAATGCTTTTTGATGTCTTTTTTGCATGAATTTGATTAAGATCTATTGGGGAACACTCTTATGTATTTGGATAATTTTTCTTTTCTTCTCATAGACTAGAGATTATTGCCCCCATGGTACAATAATATCTTCATGGTAATAGCAGCGCGTGTTGTTGTTGTTGTAGGCAGCAACAGCAGGCATTTTGTTTTTTGTTTTATTCGCTTCAGCTGTCAAACTCTACACAAATACATACCAACAACACAAGAATACCAAAGAGTACAAAAACAAAATACATGTGAGTGTGACAGCCGAAGCGAAGAACCTCATGAAAAAAATGAAAACAGCTGTTCTTACGACTTTACCATGAACATATTATTGTACCATGATTGCCCCTATTACGGTTCTCAACTTTTGTGAGAGTTTGGTCGTAATCGATGAATTGACATTGCCGTTCTCAACTCAACGGCCGACTCAACTCAACTGAACAACAGCTGATTTTTTGGTTGTGTTCACTTATTTTTGTCGTATTGCCTTTGACAACTCTGTGCCAGTTTGGTCGACAAATGTGTTAAATTTACACCACTGCTTGAGAGCAGTTGAGCAGTTTATAGGCGTGCGTGTTTTTAAGTTGATAAGAATGGAGAGATCGTAAGAAGATATTATTTTGGCTTCAAATTATAATTTTCATTTAACATTTGAACATTTTAATTTAACAATAATATTTTATATATTTAGAAGTATTAAAATCACAAAGAATGCTCAGTTTGAGAAACTTGTCCAGCTAATGGAAAGTAATCCAGCCGTCACCCTTGGAAAACCTCAATTTAGCACCACGCAGAATCAAGTGCGAGAACTATGGCAAGGATTTGCTGCGGAGTTAAATAGTTTAGGACCACCGTCCAGAACATGAATGAATGGCAACGTGTATGTGAAAATACATACTAAAGTATTGCATAAATACATTCGTAACACTGAGTTTAGTACTGCATTCGTTAAACGGGTACATTGAAGCGAGAATTTGTTAAAAACAAAACAATAACGTCGGTGATAGCACCCAAAACGGCTCGTTTAATGACGAACACAAATTTTCACCAACTACTCTACACTGAAGTTCTTGATTCGAACGAATATATTCAACATGGCAAGAGAGAACTCAGAGAGATGAGAGCTTGTCTCGAGAAGTGAGCAGGTTTTCGAGAAGCGAGCAAGTATTCGAAAAGTGAGCAAGTGTTCGAGTAGTTATGATTTGTTCGGTGTATGCATACACACATGGTATACAGTTATAATTGTTGATATTTTTTGCTTTGCAATAGAATAGAATAGTAAAATTTGCTTTGCAATAAAATGGAATTAAGTGCTTAATAAGAACATTTTAAAAAAATTTCTATTAATTGAATTTTGACGAGGAGTCATGTCAGGTTTTTATTGTTGTAATCTTTATTTCATTGAATTTGAGGAAACGTCTAGATGAATTTTTTTAAAATTTTTTTTGTAGGTAAATGAAGATGTTATCTTTCGTTTGATATACATTTCATATTGGTTGATATATTTCTAGTATTTTAATTTCTCAAATGAAAATTGTTTAAACACATACACTCAAACATATGTGTGGTGTTTGGTTGAGTGTTTTTGGTTGCTCAACATTGCTTAGGAACATGTATCTAGTAAAAAGTGAAACGAACAGCAAGCTAATGTTGCTTGGCAACATGTATCTAGTAAAAAGTGAAACAAACAGTAAGCTAACGTAATAAAGCTTTTTTGCGAAAGCTTCAATAAAGCTGTTGTAACATTAATTTTGAATTGTAAAGCGTAAAGCTTTCACACAACGCTCGAATGCTAATGCGAAGACTCGATAAGGTAAACCTTTTTAATATTAGGGCGGCCCTCTCAGAACTTATTTCAATAAAAATATTAATTAAAATACATAAATTAAATTAAGTTTAAAAAAATTGAACATAATATTTTTTTTTTAAACGGACTTGAATCAAATGCCGTTGGTAAATATAAAAATTACAGCAGACAGTTGTCCGAGGCCTTCGGCCACGGACTGTCCCTGCAGGCTGTGTCAGAGACACGGCCATTAAGTTTAACGTAGAATACGCCATCCGATAAGACAGAAAACATATATAACAATAAATGATAAATAATATAAGCAAATGACAACTGTCTGCTGTAATTTTTTATTTAAATTAAATCATCAATGTACAATGGTAAATATATTTAAATAAATTTTGAAAGATAACAATTGCATTTTTTATAGACATAAAAAGCTAAGGCTAAAGTTAGAAATCATACGTTTCATATTCGTTTCAAAGAAACACGGTGCAAAATAAATGGTTTTTGAAATGAATAATAGTCGTGTTTTGGTTACAAGCAAGCGATTGTCGCTTGCTAAATTGCAAAGAAAACGGCAATTTAGCGATAAGTCATTTTATTCAAAAATATGAATAAGGGTTGAAAACGGTAAAAGATGTCAAAAAAAATTTTGTTTAAACTTAGCGAAATCAATTCTCGTCGCTAAGTTGTCGCTAAGTCTTCGCTAAGTGCTTCATACAAAACAAACGAATATATGTATAAGCAAGCGGTGTAACCAAAACACGCTTATTAACTCGTTTGTTTTCTTTGCATTTACTGTCAGACATACTGATCTTGATATGGGCATTTCCACAGAAAGGTCAACCTTTTGTCACATCACGTCACTCTCGATAATTACTTATATTTTACGACCAGTTTGTTTGATTGTCTTATTTTCTTTTATTAAATATGTAGTTACTTACATTCTGTATTTAGGAAAAGAATAGAAAACAATCGAACCACATGTTCATAAAATATAACCAATTAACGAGGGTGACGTGATGTGACATAGGGTGGCACTTTCTCTGCAAATGCCCATATACATATTTACATAAATACATTTATTTTTTTCTATTATCTTTGTTCAACCATAAATTGCTCAATTACTTCACTCGCTGTCTGCATTAACGGGCACACTGTTTTCGAGTCTTTGGTTCTCGATTACTTTTGTCTTACAAATCATTTGTCACTTAAATCAAACATTTCAGTGCGGTTGTGTTTGTTTTTACTCTGATTTCCTCTCACCCAAGAAAGTAGCGGAACTTCAGTTTTCTATTTAAAACACGTTGAGTAAGTGCAGTGAAGTTATTGAATGTGTGTCGCTGTTCTCGAATACCAAAAAACGGTTCCCATGCAATGGTTTAATACATACTTTGCACTGGGCAGCTCAATAGAATCGACAGGATCCAGCAGATGAAGTGGATCATGGATATTGGGCGGTATAATAACTTCCACCTTAGGAGGAGTGGTTATACGCGATTGGCGCGGTGTATTTCTTCTTAAATGCAACAAATCTATATTCGCGTTTTCGACTCCATCTTAATAAAAAGAAATTTATGCTACTTATATCCACTTCGATTTTGCTAGCACAACACAATTGTTAACTTCTTTAATTTTCACATAAATCAGCTGCTTTTACTTGTCAAAATTGATACTATTTCGAGCTGGTAACACCATAACAATTGCAACCAAAAACAGTTGTGAACCACAATACAAAAGATAAGTTTGGTCGTGTTGAAGTTGGGTCGTCTCTAAGTCGACCAAACTAAGTTGAGTGGTGAACGGTAATAGGGGCATATAACTAGAGGTAGGAAAAAAGGTGAATAAAATAATATTGGATTTCCCAACATTTTGAAATAATCAAAAAGGCACGTTTTGTTCGCGGCTCCTCAATGTAGATCTATAATATATGTATAGTATAACTGTGATTAATGTTTCTGCTAAATTGTACATGATCATTTATTTTGTTACATGCTTACTTGCTTACATTTGTTACATTCTTGCTAGTTTAGAAAATATTTCTTGTATTTAAAATCCTCCTCCTTCTGTTTTTTATGTAGCTGAAGAGATTTATATTATTTCTTTGACAAGTAATTTTCTAAAGTTTTCACTTTCTTTGGTTTATTTTATGTTTTCTTATAGTATAAAATACTTACAAGTAGTGTGTTTTAAATATATATATATTCTTGGTTTAATTTATATCCTACGCATGTAAACATTACACCCACTTCCGCTATTTCCTGCTGTAGATGCAGTGGTGCTTCCTTTGTCATGCTTTACATTTATGCAATTTAAGATGCATTCTTGAGCAACGTTTGAATGTGTATGATATGTGTAACGAGGGGTGTCAAGTTTAGGTTTTGTTGTCCTTGTTTCTTGTATATATGTAACTCAAATTTAAAAGATGTAAAAAGTCAGGAAAATATTATAATATGGGATACCAATTAAATGGAACAATTTTAAATATTACAAATTTTGTTTTGTAGATAGATATTTGAGGATTAGAAGCCAAACCAATCAACCGCAGTTTTCCAAAATTTTTGATTTTTTAGCGTAAAGGGGGTTACAACTAAACAAAGCTTTTTATTAAAAAAAATCCAACAACGTGGACAAATGTATCACTGAGTGGTAAATTTGGATTTGGGCAAGGAATTGAAAATATTTTCTTTCAGTAGCCAATCCGAGTAACTCCATAATTAATTCAAATATCTATATGGTTGCTATAAATAACCACTAAATAAATAAATAAAATTTATATTAAAAGAATTATTGTAGCAAATGCAATCCCTATTGTTTTATTAATTAAATGCAAATATAAAAATAAAATTGTGAATAAATTAATTTTGTTTTTAAATCAAATGTGTAATTACTTAGTAATTTAATTTTTTCCAATTGCCAAAACGAGCCAAACTATAATGCACGAAAGAGTGTTAAAAATAACGATTACTCCAACATTTCTGCATCTTGTACTTAATGCATCTCACTGTATAGTACGAGGGTTGCTATTTATATTTCGGGTCGAGCAATAAAAAAAAAACAATTATTTATTATTGGAATTGGTTTTATTGTTTGGCAAAATATTCTCCGTGAAGATCAATTAAGACACTAACGCTTCAGCTTGTAGCATTCTAGGGAAACGGATTGCTGGACATTTACCTTTTTTGTACCCAGCACGAACTTTATGTGAATGTTAGGTTCTTCGGTGCAACTAAGATCGAAGCACCAATATTCTTCGTTTATTCTTTCTCATCCGAATCTACTAGAGATGGGCAATTGAGTATGACGGTCGCTCACGCACTATTCGCTACTCACGTTCACCCACTATCGCGAACAATATGAAGGCGCCTCTCTGCTTCTCTCAATACGATGCTGAATATGCTACCGAATGAACAATTTGGTAAGACGGCGATGAACTAGCCAGGAAAGGTTTTAAGGGAAATGCGGATAGACAAAGGGTGATTGAAAGCCGTAACATGCCTGATCGCCACTTCCACCACGAGGCAGACAAAAACTGGAGATAACTCACTATCTATCTCATACCACGGGGTATTTGGCCTAGATGTGACAGCATAAGAACCGATGGTTACTGGGCGATGGGTACGGGTGACTTTTTCCTGTGTAACTTATAATAAACTTATAACTTTTTCCTGTGCAAGAAATCGGCTTGTTTTTTCCCCCACAGTAGATGGACCATTATGAGGTGGGTAATCATATTTGCAGACGGTCATTATAACGGATAATTCATGATGACTTAAACTTGTTTCTGTACAAAGTCCAAATTTCAAGCTAGTTAATCCCTCTGGATTAGCCTATTCGCCCGGAATTTTTGCCAACAAATTATAAAAATGAGTTGTTGTCTTAACTTGATAAATTGTTCGTTTCTGTCCGATGAGGCCCATTTTGATCTGAACGGCAATATAAATAGGCAAAATTGCTGTATATGGAGCATACAAGGTTTATTTTTTTTTAAAATTTGCATTGGATTTTAATTTGCATTACTATATCTAATGCAAATGCAAAAGAATTACCATTGTACGCTATGGCAATTAAAAAATTTTAATTTGCATTTCTTCAGCCAACGTAAATGCAGGTTGTGGAATCGGATGCCAATTGTAATGAAATATGAAAATGTTTTTAATTGTTTTGAATTTGTTTGACTGCTGACAATTCTGTTTTTAAAGTGTTTTATATGTAGAGGTTTGTGGCTTCGATAGCTATTGCCTCGTAGTCACTGAATAATTTATACATAGATTCACTTATTCTCTCATCTGACGTTTCATTTCACACTCTTCATCGTAGGTTTGTGGAAATGAGAGCAATTAAATTTAAAATTACCTACACTGAAAGAAAAAGCTTCATAAAATTTATGAAATTCAATGTGAATTGCTTCATAAATTTAATGAAGCTTTTTCTTTTAGTTTAGGACGGTCAATTCTGAGTGGTATACCACCATCTGTTTACCAACAGTTTTTCCTCATTTTTGAATTAAAAAATGTTACTGACTTGTAATCTTGTAGTATGAATTTCTCATTCATTATCCAAAAACTAACAAAATCGGTCATAAAAATTCAAATTCAAATAAACGACACATTTCATTGAATTGATGAAGAACATTTCATCAATCTTTCATCAATAGTTTACGTTGATTCAACGGCAACGTTGCATCAAGTTGATGTAAATTTTTCATCAATTTGCTGTAAGTTTGTCAACTGTTCATCAATTTGCTGTACATTTTCGCAAATTAGATAAGGGGTTGTCTTCAAATTGATGTAAGTTTGTCATCAATTTGATGTAAGTTGGTTATCATTTTGATAAAAATTGTTTTTATTGTGTAGCCAAACTCTTTCGACTATTTTTCATTGTAAAAAAAATCAACATAACAGGGTAGAAGACCACATAGAGAATGCTTATAGCGTGGATATTGATTTTTGTCCACTACACTATTTCTATAATATATTTATTTTCAATTTTCTACTAGTTTTTTTGTTTTTTTCTAATACTAGGTCCATATTTTGAATCGATCCCACTAATTAATGAATGATGACGAAGATTGATGTAAAAAATATCATCAAGTCAATGAAACTGAAAAAGGTGAAGAAACGCACAAACTACAAACTGAAGAACCGTTTCATTGAGTTGAGGAAATTTGTCCCCAATTCAATGAAAAACAATTGATGAACCTTTGTCATCGATTTGATGTAAAGATTTTCTTTAAGTGTACATTCCACTAAAGGCACTGTGACCACATGACCGGTTATACCGGAAAAAAACGCGATCAATTGCTTCGATGTGCTTCTTCTACGAACATCTTTTGTTGGATTTAGCTCGTCTTGAAAGACCCATACGGTCGATTGCTGTTTTGTTTCGGGCTCATATGCATAGAACCATGATTCGCCACCTGTGATGATATTATACACTGCATTTGAGTTACCGCGGTTGTATTTTTTCCACATTTCTTTGCTCTAATCGACACGAGCCTTTTTTTGAGCATTCGTCAAATTATGTGGGATCCAACGAGAAGACCTCTTTTTCACGGCCAAATGAACATGCAATATCTTATTGATGCTTATCATACTAATGCCCAAGGATGCCTCAAACATGTCGGCCTTGCTTTATCAGTTCACGCACAGCATCGAGGATTTCCGGTAAAACGACTGAAGTTGGACGACCTTCACGAAATTCATCCTGGAACGAACGGCGTCCGAGACTGAACTCTTGGTACCAACGATTTACAGTGGTTTTTGATGGTTACAACGATTTACAATGGTTTCTGAAAATCGTAAAAAATCATCGCAAAAAAAATTTCACGGGTTAATTCTGTTTTTTGACTGAGATGAATTTTTCAACACACTGTAAATATTACAACAAATAGTGCTCGTAAGTGAAAACGTTCTATGTATGTTTATGTTAAAAAATATCAAACTTGGAAGATCAAGTTTGTATCTGGCAACACTAGTATTGCCAGGACCCGAAGTATAAATGGCAACCCTCGTAGCTACATCTGTAGGGAAAGACTACATAATATTCATTGGAATATAAAAGGTGTCTCAGTAAGACTGCACTTTTAAAATTTTTAAAATTTTTTTTTTGTTGTGCAAATGGCAACTCTGAAATTTGGCAGCTGTCAAATATAGTTATTCCGATTATTAAAATTGGAGCGCTTTACGAAAGAACAACGCGTTATAATTGTCAAGACTTATTACAAAAATTCGGAAAGTTATGTTGAGACCGATCGCAAACTTTGAAGAATTTTCAGTCGAGAAAGTGCACCTAATGTGTCAATCATTCGAAGAGTGGTCAACAAATTTGAAGAAACTGGGTCGGTTATGGACAGTAAGAGCCCTGTGCGCCAACGTACCGGGCAGTCTCTTGAAAACATTGCTGCTGTAAACGAGAGTGTCGCCGAAATGCTGAAACAACAACTTCAAATTTCACGAAACACTACGCAGCGAATTTTGGTAAAAGACCTCCATCTTCATGCGTACAAAATTCAGCTTACTCGGGAGGTCAAACCAGCAGACCATGGAAAACTCGTTCAATGAGTAATGGAGCAAAGTGAAGTCAATGCAAATTTTTCAAAAAAAAAGTCATCTCTACGATAGAGCGCATTTCCATCTGAATGGCAAACTTGTCGAATTTTGGGGCTCAGAAAATCCTCATGCAATCCATGAGAAATAAATGCACCCACACGACCAACACGAGCAACTGCCGTGGCCGTCGATGGTGCAATGGTTAGTGTGCGCACCTCTTGTACATGAGATCCTGGGTTCGATCCATGCTCTGACCACCTTAAAATTTCTTTCGGCGGCGGGCACCTTGCATAGTGACGGCGACACTTTCGAGTAGGTAGCCATGAGAAATCTTCTCACAATGCCGTTTGAAATCGGTGACAAAACTGTAGGTCGCAATCAGCGAACATAAAAAACAAGAAAGCGCACAACTCACTGGTTGTGAGAAACTCTCCCCAATTCCTTCATGGGATGTAATGGGTAACCATTTTTACGAGCAACTGTCCGGCGCGGAGTTTGGTCAGGCGGCATAATTGCGCCTTACGTTTGCGAAGATGAGGCCGAAATTGCAGTGACTGTGAACGGCATTCGTTGCAGGAAAATGATAACGGAGGTCGTGTGGCCTCAACTGGACGGCATGGAAGTGGACAACATGTGGTTTCAGCAAGACGGCGCCACCTGCCACATCGCGCATGAAACAATCGATTTATTGCAGCAACGATTTCCAGAGGAAATGATCTCAAGAAATTCTGATGTCAACAGGACACCAAGATCATGCGATTTAACGCCGTGCGATTTCTTTCTTTGGAGTTTTGTGAAATCTCGGGTTTATGCTAAAAACCAGAAACAATTCCTGAGCTCAAATCCGAGATCCAACGCGTCATCGCTGAGATACAGCCACCTCTCTGTGAAAAAGTCATGGCAAATGTCATGAAAAGGGTATTGGCCTGCCATCAGAGCTGTGGCGGCCATTTGACTGATATTTAATGCCATACATAATCGGAACATGTCTTCTTTATAATTCAATAAAAAATCACAACTATCTCAAAAATTACGTGTTTTTATTTTAAAATTAAAAAGTGCTTTCATACTGAGACACCCTTTATAAAGCACGTGTAATTTTAAAATATACCAAAAACTTCTTTAACGTGTTTATCCAGTTCTCGTTTGACGGAGTTGATGGTTTTGGCAACTGACACTTCTATTTAATGATTCGATTCTTTAATTAATCAAACTAACCTCGTTTTCGTGCTTTGTTTATGACTTCTGCTTATCCATTATACTGCAATAATTTTTTTAACTTTTGTAATAATTTAAAACTTCTTGGCCACTTCCCTTTCCTCTTTTCCATTGCAATCATTTCTAAATTTATCTCGGGTTGCTCTTGAGAGATTTGTGAAAATACAAACTTTTTCCATTCTGAATTTCAAACACATGACTGCCAGTATGCTCGTATGTATGTGTGTACAAAATATAATACTCCTCTTAGTTTAGCTCTTTCGATAAACTTTTTTAGAGCAATTATTTCAAAAATTTGTTTTTTTGTTACATCTAACTACACAAAACTATGTTATATGTATATCCTTGCAACAAACCGCAAAGTATTTAATTTTTTCACGCTCTTTTCCATTACTTGTCTTTTTTTTTTGGAAGGGCCACGAAAAATGGAAATTTATTTGAGCAAAGTCAAAAGTTTTCCCAGCTTTTTGTGGAATATGAATGGGTGAATGAGCGAGCGAGCGATGATGATGATAATGATACATGTAGCTGGGAATGTCTTGCTCCTTGTGTCCTTTTTAAATTGTTTTCTAAATTGCATTACATTAATTTCTATAGAAGTCAAAAAAAAACGTCATCCAAGTGCAAGAACAATGATTCTGCAAAGCTGTGTCCTGTAAAACTTTTAATGGTTACAATATGAGAATGTATGAACGCGTAATTGATACTTATGATTTCGACAAAGTAACTTTTGGGAAATGCAGTTTGTAGTTGGATGTTCAGTAGAATTAACACCCCATATTAAGTGGGTTTAATGTGTGTAATTTTTCTGCGTGTACTATTTAAACCGGGGTTCTAATGGGGACCGATGGTTCTCAGGAGATGGGAAGGACTTTCTGCAAATGTTTTCTGGTGTTGTGCTTTCCTTCCGATATTTTTCGGAACCTTGCATAATGGAAGATTTCGTTTGCATTTAGTTTGATGAATTTTTCAATCGCATCATTCCAATCAAGCGCTGATGAAGATCTGTGGCTAGATCTGAAATAGCTATTCGGTTTGCCAGGAATCATAGAATACATTTGCAAAACTCCTTTTTGAAAACTAGCCTCGAGCTTGAACAATAAAATTAAAAAGTACCAATTAAAAGGCCGAATAAATAAAAATCATCCCTGATGAATTAGAATTATAGATATTAAAATTATTATTTTAATTCTGAGATCATCGGAATCTAATATTAAGAAACAAATTTAAAAGTTTCTCCTCCTTTTTCAGAACACTATCTCTATTAATAGAGATATAGAATGGCCTCGAGCTTGAATAATAAAATGAAAAAGTACAAATAAAAAGGCCGAATAAATGAAAATCATCCCTGATGAATTTAAAAGTTAAGCTAAGAAATTATAGGAATTAAATTCAAAATTGCGACATCTGACTCTCATTTTAAACACAAGTCACTTAATAAATTATAACGGGTGGTCCAAATGCAGGTAGTATCTTTCTAAATCAGATGTTTTTTTACACTGATAGATTTTTTCAATTCCAAATATTGTCTATCAGTCAGTGTTATACTTCGGACCAAAATCAGTCACTTTACGCTTGAACAACGTTGGGAAATATTACAAACTTTTTTCTAAAGGGTGTGATGTGTTGCCTAAAATGTGCGTTTGCTGAAAAAAATTTTGGGCTGAATGAAGCACCCACCTCGAGTGCTGTACGCAAGTTTGCGCCAAAAGTTCGTGGGACTGGCTTGCTGGTGGACAACACTCTCTTTGGACAACATAGAGCTCCTAATTTTTTGTCAGAAAAGAGCCTTTTATTATGGTTTTTTGTTTTTTATCGGAACGCTTCGAAAAGGGAGTCAGAAAAGAGTTCCAGTAACGAGCGTTTTCGGAGCACTCTAAAAAAGGAGTTAGAATAGCATCCTATTAAAGAGCATTTTCAGGGCGCTCAGGAAAGAGTCCCACTAAAGCGCATTTTCGGAGCGCTCCGAAAATGGAATCAGAAAAGAGTGCTATTAAAGAGCATTTTCAGAGCGCTCAGAAAAGAGTCCCACTAAAGAGCATTTTTTTGGGCTCTGAAAAGAGCTCTTAATTTTTGTTAGAAAAGAGTATTTTATGATGCTTTTTTTTGTTCTCTTAAGTTTTGCCAGAAAAGCGTATTTTATGATGTTTTTTTGGGCTCTGAAAGAGCTCTTAATTTTTGTCAAAAAATTATTTTATGATGGATTTTGGGCTCAGAGAGAGCTCTTAGTAGTTTTTGTCAGAACAGAGTCATTTATGATAGTTTTTTGGGCTCTGAAAGAGCTCTTAATTTTTGTCAGAAAAGAGTCTTTTATGATGATTTTTCTTAACTCTAAAGTTTTGTAACAAAAAAGTATTTTATGATAGCTTTTGGGCTCTTAAGTTTTGTCAGAAAAGAGTCTAGTTCGTTTTATTTAATTACACGTGCGAGTGTTTTAAAAAAAATTTAAAACCATATACTGACTCAACGGATTTACACTAATTCGGGTCCGACGAATCGAACTGCATCATTAGTTTTTTGCCTTATAATGATGGTTTCATACAAATTTTTGTTTTAATTTTTTCCTCAGAGGCTGCGATTTAGAGCTAATTTTTTTAGACAAGTTTATACATATGTCAGCATTACTCGAGAACACCTCATTCAATTTTGTTTAAACAAATTTAGAAAAATTAACAATTACAATACCTTGAGTCTACTTCTACACTATTTCTCAACATAATCAATAGATTCGCAGTTATAAATTAATTTGTGAAGAAAAAATAATAATTTTTTGCTTAAAAAATTAAAATTGTGTATGAATAATATTTTATAAAACCATCATTATAGAGTGAAAAACGAATGATGCAGTTCGATCCGTGGGACCCGAATTAATGTTAATACGTTGAGTCTTCTTCTGTTTTTTACGACTTCCACAGTGTAATTAGTGATCTTATGAAACTTTTGCTAAAAATCTAATCCACATAATATTTGTTAGAGGTGGTGATAATAAAAGAGAGAGCACAGATGTGAATATCAACTAAAGATTTAAAATTTCTCCAAAGTGTTGTTCGAAGAGTTAAATAGATATCAGAAGTATTCTCAATTTTTTTTGTTGAATTTTCCTTGCTGCACATAAAACTTAAAAACATTGGTACCATATAGTTTAGTGTGAAATGTAAGGCACCATTTTCCAGGCATGAGTTTTTCTAAAATCATATTGAAAACTGCTTCCCAGCTTGCGTTTATCTTTCAATGTAACACTTTTACGCTACCAAGGAAAATTGTTAATCTCATGTACAAATTCATTCCAAAGGTGTTATGAACAAACAACTTCGGAGAGAATTTTAAAATGATTCAAAAATATTCATTTTTATGTTAGCTAAGAGGTAATAGTTATTAAGAACGGGTATGTGCGATTAATCGATTAATTACAATATTGATTAATCGATGTTCTGATTAATCTGTTAATCGAATAATCAACAATTCTGATTACTCAAAACTATGATTAATAAATTAATTTGAATTTTTATTAATCACATTTGAATAAATCTGTTCCCCATTCAAATAATTTTTAGAAAAACATACACTGAAAGAAAAAGCTTCATCAAATTTGTTCCTAAATTTGTTGAAACAATTCCTCATTTTCCAACCTACGACAGATTTCATTGAATTTATGAATATCATTTCATCAATCTTTCATCAATTGTTTATGTCGATTCAACGAGAATGCTACATCAAGTTAATGTAAATTTTTCATCAGTTTGATGTAAGTTTGTCATCAAGTTGAAGTACATTTTTCACTATTTTGATGTGAATTGTTCACCAATTTTCTGTATATTTTTCATCAATTATATGTATGGTTGTCCTCAATTTGATGTATGTTTGTCAGCAATTTTTTGGAAATTGCTTATCATTTTTATGTTAACTCTTGACTATTTTTTATCCTAAAAAATCTACAATAACAGGGTACAAGACCACATAAAAAGTGATCATAGAGCGGGGATATTGTTTTCTGTCCATTGCACTATTTTCTATTATGTGTTTCTTTTCAATTTTCTGCTACTTTTTTCTATTTCTCTATATTTTATACTACGTCCATCTTTTGTATCGAACCCACTAATTATTTCCAAATTCCAGTGATGAAGATTGATGTAAAAAAGATCATCAATTCAATGACGCTGAAAAAGCTAAAGAAACGCATAATCTTTAAATTGAAGAACTTTTTCATTGAATTTATGAAATTTGGCATCAATTTAGTTAAGGACAATTGATGAACATTTATCATCAATTTGATGTAAAGATCTTCTTTCAGTGTACAAATATATACTATACAAACAAAAGGCAATGACGTATAGGGAAGCCAACTCTCTCAGTAAATTAATGACATGTGGTGTGTTGCAGATGGGCGATTGCATGTTGTAAAGTATAATAGCAGATAGAGGCAATGGTTCAAACCAACCAACAAGAAAACCTCAACGGTATTTCGTTTTATGCGTTAAAAGTTTTGTGTAAAATTTTGTAAAAATACCCCACAAATATATAGTAACAATAAAATATAACAAAAATGTCCAAAATACCTTTAAATTACACAGTTTTTCATCAAAACGACATGACATATTTAAGTCAAAAATATTTGTAATTCCACCTGGTGTAAGTCAATTTACGCCAAATAACTCTCTATCGCACCGACCGCATCACGAATAGTGTGAAAGGAAATTTCAGATGAGAAGAATGACAGCTCTATATGACATTACTCTGTGACAAAAGGAAGCATTTAAACCATCGAGTAATCTCATACTAGAGACAATATTTGGCTCATCTGACGTTTCCTTTCACACTCTTCTTGATGCGGTCGGTGTGATAGAGAGATGTTTGACGAAAAGTGACGTACACCAGGTGGCATTACAATAACTTCTTGCTTTTTTTTGGTGAAAAACTGTAAAATTTAAATGTGTTTTACACTATTTTCTTGACTGTTATTGTTAGTATACATTTATGTTGTATTTAACACAATAATTTTAACACACAAAACGAAATGCCGTTGTTGTTAATTTGTTCGTTGTTTTGAACCATTGGCTATATCTGGTATTAGTAAAGCAATTCTCTTCAACATCGAATGTAAATATCACACCAGGCCAAATGTCATAAATTTGGTGGGAGAACTATCAGGTCCACTATAAGTATTAGTCTATGATTTGAACAGTTTGAGTAAAGAAGGTTATTGAACAAATTCAAACTGAGAAAGCCTAAAAACATGAATTTCTCAATAATTAAAATTATTGATTAATCAAGATTAATCGAATAATCGTAAATATGATTAATCAAAATTTATGATTAATCAACTCTTCGGTTAATCAGGAAATCGATTAGTAAGGTTGCACTGATTGCGTCCGATTCCGAACGGGTTTTGAGAAGCTTTTTCATAGCTAATTACTCGATAGTTTCGCCGTCACTAAGCGAGGTGAGTGTAGCCGAAAGAAATGATAGGCGATCAGAGTGGGGATTGGACCCATGGTGTCATGTGAAGAGTCGCGCAATGCACCACCGGCAAAAATCTAAAATCTAAATCTAATCGGTGACTAGACTTTATAAATCTACGATAATTCACATCATTTCAAACATACTGCTTTTGTTTCACGTTCTTGCTTTGTTTGCCACTTCTTACTCTTTCTACATAACTTTACAAGTAGCTAAAAATTATACATTACTGTTGAAAATTATAGCACCAAAAAATTCAATTAAAATAAAACAACACAAAAATGTAATGGTTATTGTAAAAATCATAATATTCTTAATTTATTAAATCAAAATACTATTGCAAGATTAGATGAAAACATAATAAAAGAAATAGAATAGTAGACAGGATGTTGAGAGACATAAAGAGAAAACATTAAAATAGAACCAGGTGTTACATGCAACACATACATAACTTTCGTAGTTCTTTCCAATCTCTTCAATACATAAACAGTTTGAAAACGAGAAAAAATTGCACCATTATCATCTTAAAAACGATTAAATTGCTAAAAGCGATCGATTCGATTCGAGTTTTTGTTGTTGTTGTCGTCATTTTGCTATAAACTAATATTGCATATAGAGTTGCCCTAGATAGATTAGTACGAATAAAATACATAATTAATGACTTAATTTTTAATAGTAGATAAAACAATTTTTGCCAAACAAATTAAAACAAAAAACCAAATATAATGAAAAATAAAATGTCCAAATGATTTCGAGCAGTTCTGAAATATGTTATATACCCATTAAGTGGGCTGCTCGGAATCATTTGAAGTTGTAGTTTTTAATTAGATAAAATTAAATCAATTCGTTGCATTTTTTTATGACAAGATTTACATTCCAATTGTAACAATTGTTTTTTGGTGGCGTGATATTTGTCCTAGTTGTCACATACGGCGTGAGTGTAAATTTGAACTGTCAAAGCAAACAACTTTTGTTATTTTCCGTTCTTTAAGAATTAAGTTTCGTGCAGTACTTGACCTATCAAAATCAATTTGGATCAAGTTTCTTTCCACGAAAAAGTTGTCGCCGAAATTTCTAAAATGTTTCACTTGTAATTCAAATCGAAATTTAAGCCATACATGAGTAATATTCCGCTGGGGCAGACCCTTCATTTACAATTAAAATTGGAAAGATTGTCAATTACAAATAACAAATTCTGCCAAGGGTGAGATAGTAAGTGTTTTAAGAGATGTTTTCCATTTGTCATTGTGTGTTGGACCACCAAAAATTAACCTTCATTTGCGCTACAATTGCCAGCACTACTACTGTTCGTAGTAAACGAAGAGGAGGTATAATTCGAAGAAGAAGCAGAAGAGGTATAATTCTTAAAAGACTTATCGCTAATGTTATTGCTATAGTTGTTATTGCTAAAATTATTATTAATATTATTAGTATTATAATTACTCGTTGAATCGTTAATTTGTTGTTGTTGCTGCTCTTGCTGGTTTTGCCGTTGTTGTTGTTGTTGTAGTTGCTGATAAAGGGGGCGTGGCTGTTGTTGATATCCCACTCTGCCTTGCGGCGACACGGTGAATACTGAGGTATTCACCTCATTTAACCCAGAAGTCGTTGCTGACGAACACGAAGATGATGATAAAGTGGCATATATTGATTTTGACTTCCGTTTCGGCCGATGATGATGCACAATTTCCTGACGTTCATATTCATTGAAATAGTTTTCAACAACGATACCATTCTGTTCATACTCCTCTGGTATAGTGGGCGGCGGCGGCAGTGGCGGCAAAGTGGTGTTGGAGTTAAGGTTGTTGTTCAACAATTTTGTCTGCTTGATATTTTGAGGTCTTGGCACTACATCGGGTGGTGAAGTACAGCGGGGATATGAGGTGGCCGCCACTTGATGAGGGGAAATCTGTTGATTTTGTCGTCTTATACCTTCATAATGATTGTGCGTTATATGATATGGCTGTTGGAGTAGCTGTTGTTGTAATTGTTGTTGCTGTAATTGGCGTTGTTGTTGTAGCTGTTGAATATTCAAATTACACGCCTGACCGCCAGTGGCGCCACCTACACGAGAATGTGGATGCGCCCGACGATTAGGCGTTACATACTGTCAGAAAATCTCATCTAAATTTAATACAACATCGAAATATCAGGAAAGCATAACCCGCCCTCATAATGGCACTAAACCATTGCGTGTCGTTGGATTTCTAGCCATATATATATCCATATCATGATCGGTCCAATTGTCCGATGTATCGCAATAGTTATTTAAAGTATGAGTCGAGCCAGCCGTTGAGTATCTGTAAAATATGAAAGTTTTCAAAGGCAATTAGATCATTTTCTTCAATTAAATTAAATTTTTACAATAGAGAAGTAGTTAAATGAAAAACAAATTACAACAGGAAAAATAAGAATATTAAAAAAAAAGAATTTCTTTAGAAAACTTGAGTAAGCAATAGATTAACTACTGTTAATGTTAGTCGAGTTTTTCAAATTGTTATGGACCACAAAAGATTCTGTAAAGACCAATTTTAAAAGTAACAGAAAAATTCGATGTTTATATAGAAATATCCGAATAGGGAGAGAATGCTAATTTGGGACTGGTTTTTGTACCATAGTTCTTCTCGCCAATAAACAACGGTAAAATAGTCATTGGTTTTGGGGAACTGATTTGGTCCTCAACTACTTCAATACACCATAAAACAATTAGTTTAGTTCTAAACCAGTTCCTGGCCGTTTTTATATCTCTAAACCTAGTGTAACTGATTCCTATATCAATTCACGAACTGTACTACTTTGATCTACACTCACAGAACTATTTTTTGCAAAGAGGTTGTAGTAACCATTAATTCGGTTGTTGTAACCAAATTGCAGTTGCCACAACCGAATTGTGGTTGTCATGACTAAATTTAGTCCGCACAACTGAAATTCGGTTGAAGCAACCTGCAATAGGTTGTGACAAACTCTAATTGGTTGTTACAACCTCTAATAGATTGTGATAACCTGTAATTGCTTGTGACAAGCTCTAATTGGTTGTGGCAACGTCTTATTGGTTGTGACAACCTCTAATTGGTTGTGGCAACTTCTTATTGGTTGTGACAACCTCTTATTGGTTGTGACAACCTCTAATTGCTTGTGACAACCTCATATTGGTTGTTACAACCTCTAATTGGTTGTGACAACCTCTAATTGGTTGTGACAACCTCTAATTGGTTGTGACAACCTCTAATTGGTTGTGTCAACCTCTAGTTGGTTGTGACAACGTCTAATTGGTTGTGACAACCTCTAATTCGGATGAGATGACATCTGACGTGTGCAACATTCTCGCTGTGCGCGTGATGCGTTTATCTCCATGTTTGTTCCCCATAAAGGCAATAATCTTATCACTGATTTTACACACAGTTAAAGTGATCGCCACCATCTACTACTACCTTATTCCATTTGGAAATCTTAATGATACCTTGCATGTTCAGATAGCTAACAGAACCTGCAATTCCATTTCGCGACAGTTTCTTTTTTTGTGGCTAGTAGGGTAATCAAAAACCCAAGCCGAAATTCGGTTGCTGCGACCGAATTGCAGTTGCCACAATCGAATCAAGATTATCATCGAATTCGCTCTAAGCAACCTCTAATAGGTTGTGACAACCTCTAACACTGAGACAAAATTAGATTTTTTTCAAAATGATGGGGTTCTGTCAACGGATTCTGGTAGAAAGGTCTAAAAAAATATACGTGTATCGGCGTTTTGCCAGATCTGATCAGAATTTTTTTTTAGGGCGGGTCAAAGTTTCCGCCCCTCGGAACTTTCCTGCAACATATCGGCATGCAAAATTGTGTGTTCCTTACTTCTGAGGTAAAAAATATGTTCAGAAGTTTTATAGAAAAGATTCAGATAAACATTTTTGTGGAACAAATTAACCCTCTAACTGTCACGTATAGCCATAATTTTTACTTTTTTTTTTGAAAACTCGCAAAAAACTGCTCCAAAATGACGGGGGGCGTGGTCAAAATGTTCTACAAAAATGATCGCCATAAAATTTCACTATATGTGTCCGAACACTCCAAAACACAAATATTAGCCCAAGTTCTAGATAAAAGACGAAATATGGCAAAATTCATTATATTGTGTGGACTATTTTTAAAGGAAACAACAAAATGACAAAATTCATTATTAACCCTTAGAAGGCAGTTAGTTTTTGCTTATTATCTAGCACTTGGGCTAAGATTTGTGTTTTGGAGTGTTCGGACACATATAGTGAAATTTTATGGCTGCAATATGTTGCTGGGGCCGTTTTTCAGGGTGTAATGTATAAATTCCGTATTAGATTGTATCGCTACCGCGAGATATTTGTGCGTAAAATTTGAGAACAAGAGTCACGTTTGTATATATTTTTCGTTACCCCAAATTTTTTTACTACTTGAAAAAAACTGATCTGTTATGTTATAGAAAATTAAAATCTTATAATAAAGCAATTTGAATCGAATCCTATATAAATGTGTCCTCAACTAAATTTTTATTACACTCGAGTCTTAGAAGTTAAATCTCGAAGTTGAGGTGGATTAAAATGAATCTGAAATATATTGCCCTATATTTAAATCATTAATAATTCGTTGACTGAATTGTCGAAAACTATTGATGATCTAACGTAACTTATACACGCTGAAAAATAACGGCCCAGCAACATATTGCATTAACCGTGTACATGTTTGCAAGCATTGATTTCGGGGATTGAAGACCTGCTTCTTTTTGTTTCTTTATTGTGACAGAAACCAGTGTTTTCAGTAGTTTTCAACAAACAAATGCACATTTGGGTCACAAATTCATATGTTATAAGCTACTAATCATTGTGACCCAAACATGTTATACTGAATAGCGAACACAATGTGTTTGGACACAAGTATACTTTATTTGCGGCAAGCCACAAACACGTTAAATTTGCATCCAACCAATAAAAAAGACAAATTTTTCAGCGTGTAGCGTCTTCTAAAACTGCAACTGATTTTATGAAACATCACAGCAATTGATGTCACTCCAAAAGTAATCATGGTAACAAAGTGGGTTCAAAGTGTAACATTTTTGGAACTTTGTTCAGTAGTATATTGCAAATTTATTTGCCTTCATATTTATAATGAGAAGTTAGTCACTGGATGTACGCTCCGTACAGCGAGTGTCTAACTAGAATGTTTTTAGGCTTAGTCGCTAGTTAGTAAATACAGTTTCCTATTTACTAACTCATGTCTGAACATGTCTGCTTTAGCCAAATGCAATTCTGACAGTCATGATTGCTGTTAGTAAAACGACAGATATTCGTCAAAATTTAGCATAAATTCATTCGCTCCGTAGCCACTCGTTGGACACAGTTTAGTTGAATGAAAAATCGTTAGTCAGATAATAGCCGGTGGCTAACTTTTTGTTATGAATTTGAAGGTTGGTTTCTTCCACCAATAATCTACTACACTTTCTTCAATTATAATATCAATTGAAAGTCGAAATTTCCAATTGAAATTAAGAAAAAATCAAATGAAATTCAGAATTTCCAATTCAAATTCAGAAAATGCTATTTGAAATTGAAAATTTCTGTTTGAAAATGCAGAAAACATCAATTGAAATTCAGAAAAAAAAACAAATGAAATTTAGAAAACTCAAGTTGAAATTCAGAAAATATCAATTGAAATTCAGAAACAAATTATTTGAAATTAGGAAAATGTCGATTGAAATTCGGAAAACATCAATTGAAATGCAGAAAACGTCAATTGAAATTCAGTAAATTCAAGTTGAAATTCAGAAAAGTTTGAACTGTAGTTTAATTTTGCTATATACATTGGTCTGAATTTCAATTCATATTTTCTAAATATCATTTGATGTTTTCTGAGTTTCAATTAAAATTTTCTGAATTTTAATTAATGTTTTTTGAATTTCAATTCCCAGTTTCTGAAATTCATTTGACGTTTTCTAAATTTCAATTGATATTTTCTGAACTTCAATTGATGTTCCCTGAATTCCAATTGCTATTGACATGTAGTACTTTGAATTCTTTGAAATTTAAAATTTCTGTTTGAAAATCAGAAAATAAATATCCATTGAAATTCAGAAAAAAAACAAATGAAATTAAGTAAACTCAAGTTGAAATTCAGAAACTATCAATTGAAATTTAGAAACAAATCATTTGAAATTCGAAAAATTTCAATTGAAATTCGAAAAACATCAATTGAAATGCAGAAAACATCAATTGAAATTCTGTAAATTCAAGTTGAAATTCAGAAAATTTTCAATTGAAGTTTAATTTTGTTATATACATTTGTCTGAATTTCAATTGATATTTTCTAAATACCATTTGATGTTTTCTGAATTTCAACTAATATATTCTGAATTTTAATTGATTTTGTTTGAATTTCAATTCCCAGTTTCTGAAATTCATTTGACGTTTTCTAAATTTCAATTGGTATTTTCTGAACTTCAATTGATGTTCTCTGAATTCCAATTGATATTTTCTGAATTACAACCGGAAAAGGGTAGTAAAGGGTGTTATTTTGACATGTAGTACTTAGAATTTTTTGAAATTTAAAATTTCTGTTTGAAAATCAGAAACTATCAACTGAAATTCAGAAAAAAATCAAATGAAATTCAGTAAACTCAGGTTGAAATTCAGAAAATATCAATTGAAATGCAGAAACAAATCATCAATTGAAATACAGAAAACATCATTGAAATTCAGTATATTCAAGTTGAAATTCAGAGAAGTTTCAATTGAAGTTTCGTTTTCTTATCTACATTTGTCTGAATTTCAATTGATATTTTCTAAATATCTTTGATATTTTCTAAATATCATTTAATCGGCCTTATTCCCGTTGTCGTCGTCGACGTCGTCATCGGATTTTTGTCAACTTTAGAACGTTATAAATGTATTGTCACATCGACAACATCAAAGTTTTTGATGTCTATTATCCAAAAACAACCCTCTTAAAACATTACGCAAAATTTTTTTTTCCAAATGCCTTCAAGTCGCCAATAAAAATGGTGTCGATATTGTATTGACGTCGACGACGACAACGGGAATAAGGGCGAATGTTTCCTAAATTTCAATTAATATATTGTGAATTTTAAATGATGCTTTTTGAATTCCAAGTCCCAGTTTCTGAAATTCATTTGATGTTTTCTAAATTTTAATTGATGTTTTCTGAACTTCAATTGATGTTCTCCGAATTTCAATTGATAGTTTTTGTAATTTCAACTGGAAAACGGTAGTAAAGGGTGTTTTTTGATGTCTAATACTTTGAATTTAAATAAAATATTGAGATTAAATAATTCCAAACAGAAAATTGACTTTATTTGAAATTTAATTTTATGCCATTACTATTTGAATATAATTTGGGGGCATGTGCGTGACGTAGCGAGCTCGGAAGTGGCGCATTCTGGAAGACCACATTTTGTCCACTTTTTCAATCAATAGGGATCGTATCTCGGCAATGGCTCGCACAATGTTGATTTCCAAGGCGTCCAAACTTTCCGGTTTGTTCGCATAAATCAATAACATCATGTAACACCAGGAAAAATATTCCAGAGGCGTTAAATCGCATGAACTCGGTTGTTAATTAACTGACCCACTTCGAGAATTAAAGCGTTGACCAAATGTTTTTTTAATAAGTCGATTGTTGTATGACATGTGGCGCCGGCCTCTTGGAAATAATCACGAAATAATCGGCAATCATTTCTCTATAGCGCTCGCCGTTGACGGTAACGTTCTCGCCGTGTTCTCATTTTGAAAACAGTGTCCTGTAAATCTCACGTTGATTCTCTTCGACTACGACAATTTTGCTTAATGCCATGTCCATTGAGCCAAAATTTGTGTCGACCGTACTTAGAACACGGTAACATTCCCGACTGGAACCATAATTTTCGAAATAAAATTGCACAATTTGCAAGCGTTGTTGTTCTGTCGTTAGTCTATTCATAATGAAATGGCTTAAGAGCACAATTGATAATAGCGTTGCCAGATCTCACAAATTTGTGACCGATTTATCGTTATCGGAAAATGGAACCGGATAATGGATAACGTCTTCAACGAACACTGTCCACCATCGGTGGTGCAATGGTAGTGTGGGCGGCTCTTATGCATGAGAAAGTGAGTTCGATCCCTGCTCTGACCAACTTAAATTTCTTTCGACGGCGGTCACCTCGCGTAGTGACGGTGACACTCAAGTATTTAGCCATGAAAAATCGTCTCAAAAATACCGTTCGGAACCGGTGTAAAACTGTAGGTCCCAATCAGTGAGTGTAAAACTAGAACGCGCACAGCTCACTGGTTTGTGAGAAACTTTCCCTAATCCCTTCACAGAATGTAAAAACCATTTGTTTTTTCTTCAGCGAACAATTTTTGTTCTATCGAACTTTTATAATATGTATAAGTAAAAATAATTGAATAATTTGTTTATGAAATCAGCTGTTAGTTATAAGTAAGGGTGATTTCTTGCCGAGAATTTGTAGAAAGTTCAGTAAAATAAACCACTCTTCTCAAAAACGACAACAACTTGACTTGTATTATAAACAAAAACATTTTGTTTACGGAGATTTTTTGTTTTTCCAGAGATTTGTTTGCTACCAAATCGTTTTGAAGCGGGAGAAAGTTGGAATACCCAAATTTCAGCTCTTTGATTTCAAAATTGCAAATCATTTGAAATGGCAGTGAAATGCAGAACAGGCCAGTAGTATAGTTTGTGGTACATGTTATAAATATCCTCAAAATTCCCATTTTTACAAATCTGTTTCTTTACTAATATTTTCCAAAATCTAAGTAATATATAGGAAAAAAAAAAGGAAATAATGACTTTCAATTCTTTACCCCAGTGTTCACTTTTTGAATTTCACTTACAATTAAACAAAAACTGCCGTGAAAACTAGAACGGGTTCTCGTGCGCACAAGTAGTTGTTATACGTTATTCAAAGAGAAGCAGTTCTCAAAGAGTTACAGTACGCAGACGATATTATACGATACTTTTCATGGTATAACAGAGTATACCAGATATGTTTTGTCATGGACTGGTATAAATCAGCTGATCTGCAGCCTTTGATTTATAAGCTTCAGCTTATGAATGCATTCATTTCTGAATCAAATCAGTGTAGACTGTAATTGTGAATATCGTATATTTGTAGTTGTAATTTTAACAAGAAGTTCGCATATAGTATATAAGAAAATTTACTTACACAAGTACCAGAGTTGTTTAAAGTTGAAAATAAAAAATTAGAAAGCGGCGCGACATCACAAACAAAATTATGTATAAGTTTAATTTAAACAAATGGAAGAAGGAAGACAGACATCTCTCACTGATAATATCTAAAATAAAAGCAAATCGATTTATCAATTGCTTTTTTTTTTGAAAATTCAAAGAAATTTTGAGCGAGCAGTAGTTTTCTATTTATAATTAAATGTTGCTACAATGAACCCAATACAGTAAATGAGGCAAATTATTGATTCTGTACGAGCTATGTTGATGGCTAGCAAGCGCTGAAGTTAAAGCTAAACATTGAAAAACATGATGAATACGAATTATCCATTAAGATGAGATACGTTTTGTACTTATACTTGAGAAACAGATGAGAACTCATAACACAGATGAAATAATACTGATAGCATATGAATGAAAAGAGACAATTTATTGGGACGACTACTGTAAATACCTTAGAGTAATGACGTATAGGGCAGCCATTCTTCTCATCTGACATTTGCTTTCACACTATTTGTGGTGCGGTCGGTGCGATAGAGAGTTATTTGACGTAAATTGGCTCACACCAGGTGGAATTACAAAAATTCTTGACTTAAATTTTTCATGTCGTTTTGATGAAAAACTGAAATTTAAAGGTATTTTGAACTTTTTTGATATATTTTATTGTTAGTATATATTTGTGGTGTATTTACACAAAAAGTTTAACGCACCAATCGAAATGCCATTGCTGATTTATTGTTGGATTGTTTGAGCCATTGCCTCTATCTTTTATTATTAAAGCAATACTTTCCAACATCCAACCGCCCATCTGTCATCAATTTGCTGAGAGAGTTGGCGCCTCTATACCTCATTACTCTATAGTAAATACTCGCTAAACTCACCACCCAAAAATTTATAATTATTATTTTGTAGTTAAACTATCATTAGCCCTAACCAGTCATATGGTCTTACTCTATTTGATTTCTTAAATTTATCTTCAAAATTACCTGACACATAACTGTGATTTCAGACTAACCACAAGGAATATTTGGGATATCTAATTTAAAATGTTGTTAATTTTCAATATTCTGTCTCCTTTGTTTAAGAACTGGTCTTGAGCTTGCATTCCAAATTATTGTAAATGGTTTACTTTAAAATATATAAATAATCTTTCCATTTCCACATAGTATTTCCTACAGTGTGACAAATCAGTTGGTCGGCTTTCTGCATAAGTTTAAGTATTTCGTTCCGTTTTCTTTTGGCAAATTGAAACCGAATGGTGTTAATGACGTTTTCGCCCGAACATATCTGGGCAATTAATGAATGTTTCTTTTAATGGAGAATATGTGTTAGTTGTATGATCAAAAGCCAATGACAAATTTAAAAGGAAGTAAGAAATAAATGAAAACACAAGACATTAAAAGATGTAACATGTGCAATATTTTCGCTGTGTGCGTGATGCGTTTGTCTCCATGATTGTGGCCCATAAAAGCAAGAACCTTATCCATGATTTTACACACAATTAAAGTTACCGCCACCATTAACATCCACGTACTACGTTATCCCATTTGGAAATCTTAATGATTCCTTGCCTGCAAAGATAGCTACCAGAACTTGCAATTCCATTTCGCTGGCATTGTTGCGTGCGACTGTTTTCTTTTGTGACAAGTAGAGTAATCATAAATCGAAGCCGAAAACCGGGTTTTTGGACATCCACCGACCGGCGTTTTTCTGAAAGTAGAGTAATCAAAAACCCCAGCCGAAAAACAGGGTTTTGGACTTCCACCGACCGGCGTTTTTCTGAAAATTATCATTTTTGAACAGCCGATAGACCGGGGTCCTACAGATTGATTTTCAAAAATTTTTTTTATTCAATAATTTAAATTGTCCGAGCGTTTGGTCGTGTTCATTAATTAATTATATTTTTTCGATATTTCGCTGTCCTTTGGATAGCATCGTCAGGAAGATATATTATTAATTATAAGATATCAGGAAGATATATTATTAATTATAAGATATATATATGTATATATATACATATGTATGAGAAAATGAAAAACCCTAACAGGCAGTACATATATTGGTTCGATAAATTAAAGTACCGGTTAGTAAGCAGACACTTTAATCGAACATAACAATAATATCCCTAACTGAATTTAAATGTCTATACAAGAAAAACAAAAATTGTAGTTATTATAGTATTTAATTTCCAAAAGAAAATTCAAATAAAACCCTTAATTGCAGAGCTGGGGCGGTAGTAAAAAAATAATCAACAACCGAAATTAGAGACAAATACAAGAACACTTAAAATAAATAAAATTGTTACAGCTGAGACCCATGGGGTCCAAAAAACCGGTTCATCTAGGGACAAATAGGAATAAGCAAGTGTGGGTACTAAAATGAAAGGAAGTATTCTCACGAATTCACTGACGATATTATTTTTTTTCATTATGCGGACTCTGTTAGCCTTTATAAACCCATTTTTGCATGTGGTACAGGGGTCTTGAGATGCGAAAACAGGTCTACCTGCAAAACACTACACCATTTCCAATTGAAATTTGAAAAAAATCAATTGAAAATTAAAAATTCTATTCGAAATTTTAAATACATCAATTGAAATTTAAAAATTCTATTGAAATTTGAAATAAATGAATTGAAATTTAAAAAATATCAATTGAAATTTAAAAAATATCAATTGAAATTTAAAATAAAAAAATGGTTTCCCATTACATCCCATGAAGCAATCGGGGAGAGCTTCTCACAACCAGTGAGCTGTGCGCTTTCTAGTTTTATACTCACTGATTGCGACGTACTGTTTTACGCCGGTTCCGAACGGTATTTTTGAGAAGCATTTTCATGGCTAAATACTCGATAATGTCGACGTCACTATGCGAGTTGACCGCCGTCGAAAGAAATTTTAAGGTGGTCAGAGCAAGGATCGAACCCAGGATCTCAAGTACAAGAGGCGCGCACACTACCCATTGCACCACCGAATTTAAAATACATCAATTGAAATTTAAAATACATAAATTGAATTTTAAAAAACATCAATTGAAATTTAAAAGCATCAATGGAAAATTAAAAGACACTAATTGAAATTTAAAAATCTAATACATAAAATCGGTTACTAATTTTGCAATTTCAAGTAAGGAATTTTTAATTTCAAGTGATGTCTTTTAAATTTCAATTGATGTCTTTTAAATTTCAAGTGATGTCTTTCAAAATTAAATTGATGTCTTTCAAATTTCAACTGATGTTTTTTTTTTTTTAAATTTCAATTGATGTATTTCAAATATAATTTTTAAATTCCAATTGATGTGTTTCAAATTTCAATTGGATATGGGGTAGTGTAGATACTCAAAAAGAATGATAAATATATTTCATCGCGCGATTTAAAAAGAAAATTTTTTCTAAATGTCTACAGGAATGGTAGCAATGAAATTTAAATATTCATTATTCCCTTTAATTTGGGTATCAGGACTAAAGTATTTTGCAGAAAGACCTGTTTTTCATATCTCAAGATCCCTGTGTAAGATGCTAAAATCAAGGGTCTATCAAGGATCACAGGGCCCGCACAAAAAACTAATGTTAGTGAATTTGTGAGAATAGTCTCTTTCATTTCAGTACCAACCAACACTTGCTTATTCCTACACGCTGAGAACTTTGTCTTTTTTGTTGCTTGGATGCAAATATAACGGGTTTGTAACTTGTCGCAAATATAGTGTACTTGTGTCCAAACACATTGTGTTTGCTATTTAATATTACATGTTTGCGGCACAAAGATTAATAGGCTAAAATATATGTTTTTGTGATCCAAATGTTATTTGAAAACTGCTGAAAACAAAAACGTGACAAACAACAAAGATTTAATTATTCAGCACATTTTTAACACTTGAGAACAATGCATGCAAACATATGCACGTTTTGTGCAATATTTTGTTGAGGCGGTTTTTTTCAGCTTGTATGTGTCCCTAGGTGTACCAGCTTCTTGGACCCAGTACGCAACCCTGCTGCAAATTTTTTTTTAATTTTCCGTGTTCTTGTATTTTTCTCGAATTTCGGTTTTTGTTTTGTTTAGAAGCTTTTAAAAATCCAAAAATCTAATTCGAAGTGATGAGGGAACCGGGTTTTTCAAACATGACGTTTTTCGAAACAACTAAAAACTCGGGTTTTTGAATGGACCGGTTTTTTGATTACTCTATTGCCAAGTCATTTCTTCAACTATGTAAGTGAGTGGGTTAGTAAAAAAATAGTGGTTCGTTGATCTAAATCGCACAATTCTGTAGTTTTCTCATGTATGTATTAAGTTTTGTGGTGTTTTGTCTGACAGTGTTTGTAGCACGGGAAGAGTGTGGTTGAGATAGAGAGATAGAGAGAGAGAGAGAGTAGGAGTTGTAGGAGGAAGCAAATTGTGTCAGGCACAGAGTGCGGCGTAACGTTCGTCAGGCCTACTTACCGACTTCCAGGTCGATGATTATGTATGTGCGTGGTATTCAATTGATCGCGTGATCTAGAACGCGGTCTTGAGCGTCGTGTGCTAGACGCAACGCTTTGGGGTCCGCCATGTATGGAACCGGCATAAGAGGCACGTGACATTCTTTCAGAGGCAGCCGCCAATGATTGGCGTGATTGTCGCAATTCGGGACGTGAATTAACTAGGTTCGATGGAAATGCGGTACCCAAATAGCCGCGATGTGAGTTATTGGAAAAGCTATGCTGCGACTGACCATCGGCAATGGATCTGGAGTGTATGTGATTGTATGTGGGCGTATGTATGTTTGGCGTAATGTGTATAGTGTTGGTTCGCACACATGATGTATTTGGGATTTAAATGGGAGGAGGGCGTGGCGTGGTGAATTCAATTTTTGTATGAGATAAAAAGCAAGAAAACAAATGAAAATTTAAATCATATAACAACATAAAAATGTAATTTTAAACTAAAACAACGAATAAACTAAATGACAATTAACTAACCATAAGCATTCTAAGCAAATATATGTAGATGTATTTATTTGCATTTTATTGAATCTTGCAGTGCTTGCAATACTTACCTTGGTTTTGCCAATTTCCCAGGCATACCCGAGAAGTGGCTACGCATATCGTCTTGATTGTCCATAGGATAGACACGGGGTCTTGGTATTGAACGGCCACTGTAAGCAGATACTTGGTCCCATTCCTAGAAAGAGACATACATATAGAGAAAATTAATACAACTTATAGGAATTAAGTTGAAAATTTCAAATCAAGATGAGTTACATAGACGTAAAAAAATATATAAATAAGTACATAAGTTACGCATATAGACAGGTAGTAGACATCTGCACAAGACGTCTTGAATCACCATTCAAGACATTTGATTTTTTTTAAGCATGTAATGTAGCGAAGTTGCGACAACCAAGTGCTTCAGTGTTTTGAAAACGAAAAAACATTCGACAATACTAATCCATACTTCTAATTCGCTTCACATCGTATTGTGTTTTTGTGTATGTATACACACTAAAGGCCTGCACAACGCTCTTTGATTTTCAAAGCCAGCTTGAAATCTACTGTCATTTAAAACTAATTCCTGTAAAACACAACGCCAAGTGTGTCAATGTGTGCAATGCAAACAAAGCGAGTTAATTGCAAAGCCATGACTTGTATGCCTTGCATGTATGATGACTCATCGTCACCGCCACATCTACGACTTGTATGTATGTAATATTATATATGTATGGATGTAGGTAGTTTTTTTTTCTACCTAACAGCAGAGTAAAGTGTTTTTTTTTTTTTTTTTTTTTTTTTTTTTTTTTTTTTTTTTTTTTTTTTTAGGAGTCAAATTCTCGGCGAACATGGAATTCAGGGAGCATGTCAGCCATATTCTGGAGAAAGTAAGAGGGGTGTATGCCAACTACGCCAGAGTGCTTAGTAGAGGAAAAGGCCTGAACGCGAGAATTAGACTCCTAGTATACAAGCAAATAATAAGACCGCTAATAGCGTACGCATTCCCAACCTGGTACGCAATAAGTTCATGCCAAATGGAGAAACTAAGGAAGATAGAGAGAAAAATATTGAGACAATGTCTGGGCCTAAGGGCCAAAGTCGATGGATCGGGGAACTGGACCAGCCCCTCCTGTGTATCAATCTACGAAGAGGCAAAAATAGCGAAAATAGAAAGGATCGACGTCTGGATGACTAATCTAGCCATCGGTTTCCTTGAAAAGTGCAAGATGAATGAAAATGATAACGATGTGGTTGGTGAATGTCGAATAAGCTGTGAGGATTTTGAGACCATAGGGACCAATGGGGCTATTAGAATTGAATAATAAAGGTATGCTACATGATCAAAGGGGAAAGCTCCTGTTTTATCATAGGAGATACGGATCGCATGATACGGACAATCTGGTCTATAATACGGCCCAATGATGATTGCTATTGTTGAATTGAGTACGATTCATGTTGGATGAATTCTTATAATTTATTATTATTTTATCATTTGTGCATTTTTTCTTTTGTTGCTTTATATCATTTTGTTTACCTTATTTTCTAGTATAAGTTTAGCAGTAGGTTAGTGTGTAAGTTAGTTTAGGAAAAAATAATCAGGGTTTTTAATGTCCTTTTCCCAGGAAAACTGAAAATAAGGTTCTAGGAAAGTAATATGTAAGGTAGTAAATGGGCTGGCCGTCTATATTTAAGTTACCCAGGAAAAATTGTAACTCTAGAGTTGTCACTTGATGCTAGAGAAAAGATGAAAGTATATATATAAGAGCTGATATTTGCATAACAGAATATGGACAATAAATGAATCTAAAGTTAAAAAAAAGTGTTTTTTTTTTAGAATGACACAAGTTTAAATCATAATAAAACCATAAACCGTGGCAGCCACATGGCAGAAATCATATTTAAACATTAATTTCATAAAGCCCGTTTCATTGATAGTAAAAATATATTTCCTGGTTTTATTATGATTTAAACTTGTGTCACTCTACAAAAAAAACCCTTTACTATGTCTGTTATGTAGAAAAAAAACTACATACATACAAGTCGTAGATGTGGCGATGACGATGAGTTTTTCTCTGATGTTTGTTTTCTCATTTTCTCTCTCATTCACATACTGTCGACACTAAGAATGGACAGTAACTGCATTTGCTGCTAGGCTGGAATGGACCAACAGGCTTGGTTTGCTTATTTGGCGTTGGCATTGAAAAAACTACTGTGGCTTGAAATCCAATTTTTATGGCTTTATGCAGGCCTTTAATACACACAAACACGAATGCTTTGATGACAGTACCACGGAGGTATTTGTTTAACGCAACTTCGCTATAGTACTTGGTGGAAAATAGCAAATGTCTTGAATGGTCATTCAAGACGTCTTGTGCAGTTGTTTAATATATAGTAAGTACTCTATGCCAATCACTGATATAGACGAGAGCTTACAAGTAATCTTTAATGATTCCTTTAGCCTTGGCTTGTCAATGACAAATGTATTGTGTAAAAGACTCATTTTAATGCATGATGCAGCTAAAAATCGCTTACTTCGTGACAACTATGCAGAAGAAACTGTTTTGGCAGCTGTGTTGCAATACTCAACAACAAGTGTAAGAAAAATAGCTAAAACAAAGGAAGTACCACAATATCAGGTGTTTAGAATTTTAAAACATCACAAGCTCCATCCGTATCACTACACACCGGTACAATCGTTGCACGAAGGTGATTATGAAAAGCGAATTGAGTTATTTTGTACGTTAATGTTGGCGAAAGATACACAAAATGAAAATTTTTTAAAAAAAATTCTATGGACGGATGAATCCATATTCAACCGAGAAGGTATCACAAATTTTCATAATTGACATTTTTATGCGCAAGAAAATCCGCACAAAAAACTGCAAACAAAGCACCAAAACCGTTTCAATGTTTGGGCAGGCCTCATCGGAAATTGCGTTATAGGCCCCTATTTCTTACCAGATCGGTTAAATGCAACATTGTACATGGATTTCCTCCAAAACGAACTTAGAGACGCTCTCGATAATTTGCCATTAGCAACATTAGCCGGAATTACTTTTCAACAAGACGGTTGTCCCGTAGACTCTAGCATTGTAGTCAAGAACTTTTTAAACAGTAGTTTTGGAACAAATTGGATTGCACGCAATGGACCAATCAAATGGCCACCCAGGTCTCCGGATCTAACACCGTTAGATTTGAAGAAATAATTTCATGCAATCAACTTAAACGCAAAATAAAGGAGGCCTTTCAAACCATTCATGAAGAAATAACGCTGGATGTTACTACCGCTGAAATTAGGCGACGATATGTAAAATGCACCACCATGCATGGCTCTCATTTTGAGCATTTGTAAATTTGTAAATTAATTCTAAGAAAATTTATTTAAAAATTGAAAGTTGTTTTTGAAATTTCAGAAATGCATTCACAAATGCATTTATCTTTGAGATTCAATAATTCGAAGACGGTAGGGGTGAGAACAGTGGTGCTAGAACAAAAAATATTCATATTGATCCAAGCTATCGCGCATTTAATTTTTTTGGAAAGTTTTTGGAACACCCTGTATATTCTTGTGTATGGGCGTACACATAACCTAACCAACTGTTTTTGATCGAAAAGCGCGATTTTGACCCAAAAAGTGGAGTTTTTTTATTTGTAACAAATGAGTTAACATTTAAATAAATAACAATATAAATTTAGAAATAGTTAAATTATATTTAGAAATAATATATGTATATATATATTTTTATATTAAATTTTTTTTATTATTTTTAAAAAGCCAGACTAAAAATTAAATAGGAAAAATGTTCCTCTTAACCGGCATTTGAAGTTGGCGACACCTGTCTTAATTGGAAATAAATATTTTTTGAGATCTGTTTAAATATTATACCCATAACAAGCACGTGATTACGACACTATTGTGACCCATCCGGCGGTAAAAAAAAAATAGATATATCACATTAATAAGACGAAAAATCGACAAAAAACCTATCAGCTTATTTCGGTTAGTGGCGGAGTTGAACTGATGTTTGTAGTCCACAACTAAGCCTGAATTCAAAATCCGGCTCTAATCCTGCTTGTGACTTTTGAAAATTGTATGTTAAAAAAATATTGTTACCAAGCAAAATTATGCTTTACTATTTCAAAGACCAAAGCGTCATAAAGTGGGACTTCTCTGTAAAAAGCGGGATTGAAATCCAAATCGGGGTGAAATATTGAAAAGCGGGATAGTTGGCCAGGTTAGGTATACACAATCATCCATAAGTATGATAAATATTTAAATAACTCAGTACTCCTAGACAATCACTGATCCCGACTACACCATTTCCAATTGAAATTTAAAAAATATCAATTTAATTTTGAAAAATATCAATTGAAATTTGATAATTATATTTGATATTTGAAATACGTCCGTTGAAATTTAAAAATTCTATTGGAAATTTGAAATACCTCAATTGAAGTTTAAAAAACATCAATTCAAATTTGAAAGACATCAATTGAAATTTGAAAGATGTCAATTGAAATTTAAAACACATAAATTGAAATTTGAAATACATCAATTGAAATTTAAAATATATCAATTGTAATTTAAAATTCATCACTTGAAATTTAAAAATCATTAACCGATTTTATGTATGAGAAATTTGAAACACATCAATTGAAATTTAAAATACATACATCAATTGCAATTTAAGACATCAATTGAAATTTAAAAGACATCAATTGAAATTTGAAATACATCAATTGAAATTTAAAAGATATCAATTGTAATTTTAAATTCATCACTTGAAATTTAAAAATCATTAACCGCTTTTATGTATGAGATTTTTAAATTTGAATTGGTGTCTTTTAAATTTCAATTGATGTCTTTTAAAATTCAATTGATGTATTTAAAAATTCAATTGATGTGTTTCAAATTTCAATTGGTGTCTTTTAAACTTAAATTGATGCCTTCTAACTTTTAATTGATGTTTTTTAAATTTCAGTTGATATATTTCAAATTTCAAATAGAATTTTTGATGTGTTAACATCTATAGCGGCGTATAGGGGCTAAATCTATCAAAGTCAGATTTTATGCTGCTGCTAAAACCAGATTTTCTTCGACTGCGAAAGAGAATAATGACGAGTTAAACAAAAATGAGCGAGCAAGAGAGCAATGAAAGAGTGGTGTGGCAGGGGTGAGGCAAACGAAATTATGTCTATAGCGTGTGTATTAACATAATAATGTATGTATGTACATGTATCTGTTGCTGTTGTTGAACGGAGATATAAAGCATAGCCACGCAAAATTTAATTTTTTGCAAGGGCTTGCGCAGTCGACGTTATGGTGACACACTAATACGTCAGCTACTTCGGACAAAGTATGTGTGATGTTGTGTGTTTGGTTGTTTCGTTGTTGTTGCTATGGCCAAACAAAGCGAGTCATTTGATGTTCAGCATTGCCCGGTGTATACAAAAAAACTATTATTTTTTATTTTCCAATGTAACATTTACTAATGTGTTCATAGAAATCGAACAGGTACCGTGTAGCAAAAAGGTGTTAACACATCATCCGTGAGTTCGAACACTCATTGATTTTTTTTTATATTTCAATTGATGTGTTACAAATTTCAAATAGAATTTTTAAATTTCAATTGATTTTTTTCAAATTTCAATTGAAATTCGTGTAGAGCTATTATAACTAATAACCCTAAAAATAGCACTGAAAAATGCGTTTTTGTAAAATGAAAAACAATCTTGGCCAGTTAACAGACTCATTTTCGTACATGATGCAAACACTACGACCGCATGATGGTTTATTCTGTGGAACATGCATTGCATTTCAATGCGACGCAGAGCAGCGCAGCGGAACACAATCTTGCCGCGCAACATCAATTGAGGCGTTACACTATAATTAACATTATTTCACGTAAAGGCAACACACAGTGTCGGGATATAAATGATTTTGGCATTACAATATTTCGCCAATTTTCCAGGGAGCCAAAACAACTATGTATGTCTGTAGTATGTATGTACATACATTCAACAGTCCACCAGAGTGTTCCATAGTAGAATATGTATTATTATAATGCTTATCGTTGGTTTCTTGGTTTAAGATGCTACTTCGAGTTGGAGGTATGTTCTTCTTTTTGTACTTATGTACCTAAAGCGGGAATGATAAAATTGAAAATGGTACCAAACTAAAGCGGTACCAAACCTTCAAAAGGTTGAATTTTTAACAGAAATTTTTAACAGTCAAAATCATTTTTTTTTTTATTTAGTAAAAAAGTTATTCAATAACAAAATTGGTACAACAAATATACTGGTCCATCAATAAATATTCGCGTGCGAATACAGGTGGGGCTGATAAAGTAAGTTGGCATTACCGCAAAAACGATGTATCAAAGTAAACAGTCAAAAATTTTTCATTCTCTGTTCTCTCTCTTACACTCTTCATTGAATATTTCAATACACGAGCAGCTTTTTGATAGTGTAACTATACAAATTCCAACCATGTACATAAACTATGCAAAAAGTATGAAATAATCAAGATATGGTGCGAGAGAGAAATGCGTTTGAGTGAATTTGGACCACTTTTTGGTTTTTTGGTTCTATTTTACTAGCGTTGTCAAATTGCGTACATCTTCTGGTCGCCTACTTCTTGATCGTCTTTCATTACCGTCGTGTACTGCCATCTGTCACACGACACCATAGCAAAATGCAGACTGATTCATAGGTTAGTTTTTATTTGGCAGCCAGTTATATCTCACATATTTCATGTAAAAAATAACAATATCGATCTATAATATAACAATTTTATTTTTGGGTGGGAAAACATGCAATGAAATAAAACCGAAGTTGGATGATGTCTATGGGAATTTTTCAGCATCTATGACAACCAGAAGATATTTGTTCAACGAATTTAAACACGGTCGTACATATGTTTTTGATGAGGAGCGCCCAGCCCGCCCGGCAGATGTGGATACCGAGGAATTCGTTCAAAACGTCCACGTCATGATTCTCGCTGATCGCCGAACGAAAGTGCGTAAAGTAGCAGAGGCTTGTCGTACGGAACGGCAATTAATATTTTACATGATAATTTAAGCATGAGAAAGGTGTCGGCCCGATGGGTGCCGCGATTGCTTACGGTGGACAACAAGCGGATACGGCTGTAAAGATCGGAGCAGTGTTTGTTGGACTTCTTTATAGCTCATTCGAATTGCAAAATATTTTCATGATTTTGTATCAAATGTCCTAACAAAATCGAAATGTTCGCATTGGGGTTTTTCCTGATTTTATTGAAAGTCAAGGCGCATTGACGAGGTAGTGTTACTACGACAATAAACACACCAAGCCGACAACAATAAGCATTTTGCTTTGTCTGGTATTTTACCACAATCAAATTCAGCACAAATGTATTCCAGGAATACAAGTAAACAAAAAAGTATAAAAAATATTTGTTTGAGAAACAATAAATACCTAAGAAATGCGATAAATAAATAAGTCGGGTATTCTAGTGGTACCAACACATTGATGCGCCGTGATTGAAATGGTTGTAAACAAACGTAATATTCGTTCGTAGTGTGAGATAAAACAGCTTTGCATAAAGCAAATCAAGCATTTTTTTCCTGATTCCTAGACAAATAAGAACAAATTTGTCGTCTGTCAAAACGTATTGGAAATCAAGAAAATTTTCTTGATTTGTGCTTGAAATCAACAAAAGTGACAAAATCAAGAAAATCGATACCATTGCGAATGCAGTATTAAGTACAATTTGCAGGAGTTTCTGTGTCGAGTCGTCACTGTTGATGAAAACTGGATTCATTATTATACGCCAGAGACCAAGCGATATTCAAACAATAGATTTTTCGGGGTGAATCTGCTCCGAAGAAGGCAAAGATGGTCCCATCGGCCGGAACGGTTTTAACCACGATTTTTTTGGGATTCCAAGCGAATAATCCTCATGGGCTTTTTGCAGAAAGGAAGAACGATCACGCGACAGTACTACAGTGAATTATTGGGCCGATTCGTTACAAAATTGAAGGAGACACGGCCCCATTTGCTGTTTTTTGTTGTTTTGTAATGACAAAACAAAAACAAATCATGCTTGGTTAAAACCAATGGTTTTCGACATGATAAAAAAGAGTTGCGCATGAAAGTGTTCCAATGTTAGTGCTTGGTATTCTTCAAACGTGTATATAAAGGAATTCTCATTAATATGATGAGTGTTTTTAGATATATATTTTTGAAGAGTACACCAGAAACATACCAAAAACGTCTGCTGATGAAGATCTTGGCAAGATACAGACAGCCTTGGTATCATTGGAGCATTTTTATGCTCGACATTTTGAAAGTAATATAAAGCTAATAAATAAGCTTTATATTATTTAAAAAGGTCTTGAGCTTGAATAAATTTGTAAGTTTAGAAAACAGACCGAGTAAAAATGCCCGTAAGGGAAATGATGGAAATATATTATTTTTTACTGTACACATTTCAAATTGTCTACAGGAAAGCTGATATTTTCCGCACGGTACAATTTTAAGTACAAAACTATTCACCTTTACATCACTAGAAGTTTCAGACATGGTGGTGCATATAAATCTACTCTCCTTCCACATCCGTATAGCCATTATTATATACTTAGTTACATATTTCATATATTGTTACATATTTACTAGCATATAATGTACATACATACATAGGATTGAATGTAGATGCACTTACCTTGTGATTATTGAATGCCGAAAGCGTTGCTATTGAGCCAAGTGGTCCTGGTGAACCGGCTGGGCCACAACAATTTACGGGCAGACCTCCAATTGGCAGTGGACTCTTTTGTTGGGACGTTTGCATTTTGCGAGAACGTCTATTTGTGTATGTATGCGTGTGTGTGTTGATTATAGCGAACACAGATAATGCCAGGATGAATTATATGACCAGCACCAACACCATCGCCATCGCCATCGCCATCGCAATCATCATCATTATGGCCAGGGCAGAATAAAATGTTATAAAAAAGGAAACAAATAATAGGAAATATTGCCTTAGATTAGTTCAATTGTAACAAGAAAAAAATATCCGTATCCATATCCATATCAGTTTATTTATCATGTTTATTATAGGGTTTTGGCTTCAAAACAATTTTTCTATTTCTTCTTTACAATTACCAGTTTCCAGCGTCACCGCTAATAAATGGCTACTAAATCATTTTAATCTCTAGTATTAAATTGGCATTTTCTGGTCTATTTTTATGAAAGGGATGCGTTAAAGAAACCTCTGATTAGGAGAATTGTAAACATGTGTCTGAGAGATCTAAGGAACTTAAAGAGTAGTTACTTATACATTAAATGGTAATGTGGTGGGGTTACTTTTTTGCAACAATGAGCGATTGAAACAAGGCTGTTGATTAAATGTACTTGACTCCTTTTTAAGAAACGTGTAACTTTTTCCCACCATAGTAGTGCACATTCAAGTGAATATTTAGATGTGCAATGAGGTCCTTTGATTGATTACTCCAATGCATGTTAACCTGTTCCCGAAGCTGTTATTCACAATATTACAAGCACATAAATCACATATCCCTTGACCTTTTAAAATCACTCGAAACCAAAACCTAGACATTAATTTACCCCACCCCCCCCTTTTTCCGATACATCACCTAACACATTTTTCATTTTGTTGGCGTTGAAATAAATTGACCACCCCGTGTTGACCACCCCTTTCTCACCTGCTTGCCGCTATAAAAACAATCACAGCCACAATGATGGTACCACAAATGGCCGCACTTGCCGCTATCGTTATCTTGTCCATGTTGGATGTTTGCGATGCCACCGTTCGAACCTCACGGCACTGCTGGTAGGGTACCGTTTCTGGTGTTACATGCAACTCTTCCAGCGAAATGACACACACAATGATGCATTCTTGAGCGGGCACGTTTTTAATTTTGAATTCACGCTCGCTGGCCTCTAGGGGCGGCCCCTGTTTGAATGATTTCTCACCGAAGAGGCGATAGACAACGCGGAAGCCAAGAATGTTGGCCGTGTCCGAATCCCATTGAATAATGACCGAACTATCTTGGCGGAAGGCATTTTTCACTTGTACCTCATTGGAGTCGTCGATACGTGTACCCCGTTGGGGTGGGAAACCCAGTACGAGAGGTGGTCGCTGTTGTTTGTGGGGAGTACCACTGACTGAACTGGAGCCACCACCGCTGCTGCCGCTGACGCCTTGATTTTGGCGCCAAGATGGTGACTGTTTGCTGTTGGTATTAGTTTGGGACTGAGTAATGGTCGTGGGTGAGGCAGAACCAATGCCGGATGTTGATTGATGTGTTGGTTGTACCGGAGGTTGGGATGAATTGTTAGATATCGTCTCTGCGGTAGGTGAGGAGGAGGACGAGGAGGAGACTGACGACGTAGAAGTTGAAGCAGTTGACGATTTTATCTAAAATAAAATGCAATATTGATGAGAAACACACTACAACAGAATGATACACGCAAAGAAAAAAACGTTTATTGCTATTTTGCCGCAACAATACTTTGATTGATTTGTATTAATTTATTAATCGCAACCGTTCATTTAGTTCTCACAAATAAACTCATATATCGCAAATGTGTGTCATGTTGCAAACGAGTTCACGTTTGCATCAAACGCGTACAAAATTACAGTTGCATCAAACGCGTACAAAATTACAGTTTGCGATAACTGAAATTAGCCATTTTTCTAATGAGAGCACAGATAACGAAGAACGTACATTTCTCTCATTCTGTCGACTGTATACACAGTCTTATCCAAGATGTATTAAAAAAGGTGAGCGCAGTTCACAGCTGATTTGCTTTGTTTATATTTTTAGGTTTAACTAAGTTGTCAAAAGCTGTTTACTTGTTGTTTGCACTGTTTTGATTCAAAGAAATAAAGCGACGCGGTTTAGAGTGAAAAAGTTTATTTTCAAAATTTATATTAAAGAAAGTAAGAAAAAAGAAAAATCTGGATCTGTGTCCTTTGCAAGAAAAAGGTAGTTGAAGATGGGTCGCTCCACAGGATTCCAACAGACAAGCGGAGAAGGAACAAATGGAGCGAGGTTTGCGGAATGAATTTCTCAAAATACGCTATTATATGTGAGGACCATTTTTCCCCCTCAGACATTCTCCGAGGAGCAAAAAGGAATCATCTGATGCCCAGTGCTGTCCCTTACATATATGATAATATGCAATATCCATTCAATGAGTATGTGTTTTAATCAGCTGATATTGACAACTTATGAATATAAAGCAAAAACCTACAACAGCAACAAAATCTACTGCTTCTACCTTTTCAATATATCTTGGTCTTATCCACTCGTTTGGCACATGGTACAATAATATCTTCATGGTAATAGCAGCGCGCGTTGTTGTTGTTGTTGTAGGCAGCAACAACAGGCATTTTGTTTTTGTTCTATTCGCTTCAGCTGTCAAACTCTACACAAATACATACCAACAACACAAGAGTACAAAAACAAAATACATGTGAGTCTGACAGCCGAAGCGAAGAACCTCATGAAAAAAATGAAAACAGCTGTTCTTACGACTTTACCATGAACATATTATTGTACCATGGTTTGGCATACACACTCACGCATACACTTAAAGTGATCACACACTCTAATGTCTCTACCTTGTCAATATTTCTTGGATGGACAATTATCGCGTTGTAGTTTGCTGCGCTTTTAGTTGTTATTTGAATGCAAGGCGGGACAGACGTGTATGTAGACAGTAAAAAAAAAATAGACAAAAATGCCAACTTTTTTAAAACAAACTATGGGTAAAATCAAACTCATAAAAGTTGGAAATTTAAACAAAAAAGAGCTTATGGAAGCTATAAATAAAAGTTTTAATTACAACTCGGTTGCTGTAACCGAAAGAACAGTCGGTGAAACCATTTTCCGTTTCTCCCAAACGTTTTTTCAGCACTATTTTTTCATAACTCGTGTACTGCACACGTTTTTCAGTTCCCGTAAACTTTTTTGTAGTTGGGAGCACAACTACAACTCGGTTGCTGTAACCGAAACAACAGTTGGCGGAACCGTTTTTCGTTTCTCGCAAACTTTTTTTCAGCCTATATTTTTTATAACTCGTTTACTGCAAACATTTTTCGGTTCTCCCAAACGAAATGACATGTATGGATTAACAGAAGTTCGATTCTCCCAACTACAGTCCCCAAACGTTTGGGAGGAACGAGTTTTTTCTTTGCGTGTATGGATAGATGCTCGTTAAAATCCAAAATAAATAGAAAGAAATTTCTATTAATATTTTTAAAATCAAAAATTTAGATTTTTCCTATTCAATCTTTAGATATGCAGAGATTACATATTAATAAAATTGCAAAAATTATTTGGAGCTGTCTTGTATTCCACGTCCGAAATTCAACAGAAATTGTTGATATATTTTTACAAATCGATAAACTTGTAGATGGGAATGTGAGAAAATGTTGTGGAGCAAATGTCTGCGAGAAATAATTGAAATTCACTTCCCCCAAAATATTACCCCCCGAATATTGCGGTGTTTAAAATCTTCCAATTGATGTTTTCAGTAAATACATATTTTGAAATTGTAACGAAATTCAACGGAAATTGTTGAAATATTTCCACAAATCGATAAACTTATTGATGGGAATCTGATTCAAAAACTTTTCTGGAGCAATTTCGTACCGATTGCATCATCATCTGCGAGAAATAATTCAAATTCACTTCAAATGAAAGTGGAATACAGAACACCCCCAATATTACGGTGTTTAAAATTTTCCAATTTTCAGTAAATACATATTTTGATTTCAAACATCTGTAAATTTTATTTGGACTACAACTCACCGATGTTGATGTTGTTGGACTAGTCGTAGTAGGCGTGACCGTTGTACTAGCTGCGGTTGAGGGAATACCAGTTGTACTCGATGAGGTGGCTGGCGACTGCTCGTTACCAGAAGGCACTATGCTGGAAGCTACGGTGGGTTTATGGCCGGCCTGTAAAACATCTGCTTCTCCCACAGGGCCAGTTAAATCGACTTCTGAATCGGCCGTACATGTTAACTCATCAGACTGTATAGAGTAGAAACCACGATCACGGAAACGATTGGGACTGCCACAGAATTGTGGATTACGTTCTCGAGATGTCACCTACATAATAAAAAAAAGAAATAAAATTTAACAATAAATAATATAATTTGTTGATTCTCTTTCGGGACATGCAAATCGCTATCATCCTACCTGCAAATCACCATTACGTATCCATTCGGCCACCCATTTCAATTTACAATCACAGTGCAAGAAACGTCCACCTAACGACAGCCCCCTTAGAGTGGCATTCAAATGGAGGAAAGCTTTCTCAGGTACTGTAGGCAAGGGATTACCATCCAAAGCCAAAAGAGTGATGCTGGGATTGCCACGGAATGCTGATTCCGGCAATGTAGTCAAAAGGTTAAAACCTATATCCAATACACGTAACTCCCTTAAGCCATGAACCGCCCCCACTGGGAACTCGGCCAACAGATTGTTTAGCAAACTCAACGAACTCAGGGTTTTGCGTACGCCCACAAATGATGATTCTCCTAGACTTTGTATAAGATTGCGTTCCAGATTCAAAGCCGTTAAGGAATCTAAACCCTCAAAGGTGCGTATACCTCCTACACCCGGCAATTCTTTAATGCCATTCAAGGATAAATCCAAAAAGGCTAAACTTTTCAGACCTCGTATACATTCGGGCACTCGACGCTGCCGAGTTCCTTTCAAATTCAAATTCTTCAAACTATCCTCAAGGCCCCGGAAAGCACCCACAGATAAAGTAACATTATTGTCATTCAACTTTAAGGTGGACAATTTAGACGGCCCACTGAAGGCTTCATCTTCAATGGACGTTATACGATTCTTGGATAAATCCAGCAAATTTAGATTATTTAAAGTGCGCAGTGAGTCCGAGGGTACTTCTTCCAGAAGATTATCTTGAAGATTCAAGTTTTTCAGCACAGACTCCTGGCCTCTAAAGGCATTTTCGCTTATCTGGGCGATCTTGCAGCTGGACAGCTGTACATTGTGCAAACTCAGATCGCCAAAGATGTCATCGGGCAATTCTTCGATTGTGGAATTGTTGACGTACAACAAATCGATGGGTTTGTTTTTGGCATATTTATTTAAGGCTTCCAATAAAGTGGGAAAGTGAACCTGAAGCAAGGAAAAATACAAATCAAATTTGAAATAAGAAAGTGTAAATATGAATCTAGAAAAGTCAAATGGGAGTTACCTGATCGCATTGCACGGACAGTTCACGTCCTAAGTTATAGGAACAAATGCAGGATGTTTGTAGATCCGGCAAATCCCTTTGCCAGGGACATTGTGCTGTTGCAGAGGCTACAATGCTGGAGAGAATAGCTGTTGCCAGAAGTAGCATTGGCAGGGATGAGGTGGTGGTTGGCGGATGCATATTTCTTTTCATATGCTGGGTGTGGGGACGATGCGTCACTTGTGGTTTCACTTTCATCTGTTTTGCATATGGCTGGGAGTCTGAAATGAAAGAATGAAGAACAAGGAAACTAATAAGATTGGACGTAATAGTAGTTTGTAAATCTAACAGAGAAATATAAAAGGATGTGCAGGAGTTTAATTGTATTTGATGTCCCAAAATATTAAAGATTTTCTATATAAACTTTTATTTTCTTATAGATAACAATAAAAATAATAATTAAAAATCTAAAGATACAAATACTAAAATAGTTTAAATCAGACTTCGTATTACGTGATTAATGACAAACTCAATACGTCTCATGAGAACCGTGCATAGTATTTTTACTCGTGGGTTGAAATTTATTGGTCGTCACAGAATTATGTACACGCTACAAAAAACGGCTCCAGCAACATATTGCAGGAACCATGTAGATGTTTCCAAAGAATTTTTGGAACGAAGTTCCTTATCGCACGTTGCGGGATGGGGGCTAAATGAAAAAAAATTAAACAACTTTTTTTTTAGCACTATTATGCTACAACCCAGTATTATTAACCATAGATAAAGAAAATAATAGATATAGCGCGACCATTGTCAACTTTCTTCACTAGGTGCTGTTTTGTACTACTGTCACTTTCATTGAAGTTTCCCATAATTCTCATTGACGTTTATTCAAAATTGTGGGAAATTTTTGTAATTTAAATATGGGAAAATATGACAACATTTAAAAGATTTTACATAATAGCAATTGTTTCTTATATAAAACACTATTTCAAAGCCATGAGGCCGTTGTTGGGCTATCAATAGGAGGACAGGCGTAAAACCGCCCAACGAATTTTTAATCTAAAAACTACTTCGCCCAAAAACTGTAGCAACTTCTGCGGTCGCAGATGCCAAAACCGTTAGAGTGTCTGAGGACTCTCAACAAGGAATGATAGCTGATCCTTTGTTAGGACATAGACGGTGGTGACATGGCTTTGCAATACGATGGCCATCAGACATTCTACTTTAAGTAACGTGTTGTATTCTTGTTTCAAATTGATATTTTTGTTGAAAATTTTTTTTTCTTTTGATATAAAATTTTAGAATTTGAATGTCATATTTTTTACTTTTTTTTTGGAACAAAAAAAAAACCCCTTTTATTGCCTTCAACGACACCTAGAAAATTAACCATTACACTAAAATTTTGCCAACACTTGTGCTCCATCTATTAGTTTACTTTATCTATGTTATCAACTATAGTGGGTACTTTGCTTTGGTTTGTGTACAGACTAACATATGTGGGGAAATTTCTTGTTTAATGGGAAGTTTTCTAGGTGGAGCCTGTAACCAATATTTAGTATATACATATTGTAGTTTTGAACCCAATAAAAAGTAAATTTTGAAAAGCCAAAGTGAAAGAAGTTTGAAAAAATAACATTTTCTTAAATAAGTGGCTTTTCTTAAAAAAAGTAAATTTTCTCAAAAAATAAACCTATTCATATTCTTAACCAAAGTAACTTTTCTTAAAAAAAACCTTATATTAAAGAAGTACCTTTGCCTAAAAATAAAATAAATGGTTTCCCATTACATCCCTAGAAGGAATCGGGGAGAGCTTCTCACAACCAGTGAGCTGTAAGCTTTCTAGTTTTATACTCACTGATTGGGACCTACACTTTTACACCGGTTCCGAACGGTATTTTTGAGAAGTATTTTCATGGCTAAATACTCGATAGTGTCGCCGTCACTATGCGAGGTGACCGCCATCGAAAGAAATTTTAAGGTGGTCAGAGCAGGGATCGAACCCAGGATCTCAAGCACAAGAGGCGCGCACACTACCCATTGCACCACCGACGGCCACAAAAGTATCTATTGCTTATAAAAGTATATTTTCTTACAAAAAGTACATTTTCTTAAAAAAATAATTTGTTTTAAATAAGTACCTTTTCTTAAAAAGTACATTTTCTTACAACAAATTGCCTTTTTTTTTAAAAACTACCTTTTCTTTAAAGAGTACCTTTTTTGAGAGACAAAATATATTTTCTTGAGATAAGTACCTTAAGTACAATAAGTACATTTTCTTAAAAAATAACCTGTTTCTAAAAAGAGTACCACTTCTTGAAAAAGTACCTGTTCTTAAAAAATAACTTTTTTGTAAAGAAATTCATACTCATGGCTTTTTCTTACAGAAAGTACTTCTTCCTAAGCATAGTACCTTTTCTTAAAACAAACATTAGTTTTTAATAAAATAAGTACCTTTTCTTAAAAAAGTAAATTTTCTTACAACAAATTGCCGTTGCTTAAAAAACTACCTTTTCTTTAAAGAGTACCTTTTTTGTGAAACAAAATATATTTTCTTGAGATAAGTACATACCCTTAAAAATGTACATATTCTTGAAAAATACCAAATCTAAAAAATTCTCATTTCTTAAAAAAAACATGCTTAAAAAAATGCCTTCTCTTAAAAAATACATATTCTTACAAAAATTCCTTTTCTTAAAAGTACATTTTCTTAAAAATAAAATAATACCTTTTCTTTTCTTGAGATAAGTAGCCTTTCTGAAAATAAGTAAATTTTCTTAAAAAATAACCTTTTCCTAAAAAGACTACCACTTCTTTAGAAAGTACCTGTTTTAAAAAAAGTACTTCTTTGTAAAAAAATTCATACTCATGGCTTTTTGTTATAGAAAGTACTTCATCTTAAACATAGTACCTTTTCTTAAAAGAACATTAGTTTTTAATAAAATAAGTAAAATAAATAAATAAATGGTTTCCCATTACATCCCATGAAGGGACCGGGGAGAACTTCTCACAATCACTGAGCTGTGCGCTTTCCAGTTTTCACTCACTGATTGGGACCTACAGTTTTACACCGATTCCGAACGGTATTTTTGCGAAGCTTTTTCATGGCATATACTCGATAGTGTCGCCGTCACTAAGCGAGGTGACCGTCGTCGAAAGAAATTTTAAGGTGGTTGGAGCAGGGATCGAACCCAGGATCTATTCTTGAAAAAACGAACAATTCTAAAAAACATTTCCATTTTCTAAGAAAAAACCTTTTCTTCAACAAAATACCTTCTTTTAAAAAATAGATTTTCTTACAAAAATTTCTTTTATTAAAAGTATAATTTCTTAAAAATAAAATAATACCCTTTCTTTTCTTAAGATAAGTAGTCTTTCTGAAAATAAGTACATTTTATTAAAAAATAACCTTTTCCTAAAAAGAGTACCGCTTCTTTAAAAAGTACCTGTTCTTAAAAAAAGTACTTCTTTGTAAAAAAATTCATACTCTATGGCTTTTTTTTGACAGAAAGTACTTCTTCTTAAAAACAGTACCTTTTCTTAAAAAACATTAGCTTTTAATAAAAGAAGTACCTCTCTTTAAAAAACGACCGCTTGGGGAAAATCTAATACTCGTACATATTCTTACAAAGAGGTCCTAAATATACTTTTTTTTTATAAAAAATACATTCTGAAAAAAAAAATTTTATTAAAAAAAATTATCATTTTACAAACAGTAACTTTTCTTACAGATCCATTTAAATTATTGTATTTTTCAACGTGCGCCTTAGGCGTGTTGGAACTAACTAGTACATAATATATGTATATCAAAAGGAACTTCTTTCCAACCGGGTGTCCCCTGACACCTCATGTGATTTTTTGTTTTCAGCAGTTTTCAATAGACAAAAGCCCGTAGTGTCACAGAAACATATCTTACAACCTATTAATCATTGCGTCGCCAACATGTAATATTGAATAGCAAAAAACAATGTGTTTGGATACAAGTATACTATATTTGTGACAAGCTGCAAACACCTTATATTTGCATCCAAACAACAACAAAAAGATGGATTTTCAGCGTGTAGTACCTTTTAAATCACTAATTGTCCCAGCAGTGTCCTGCAAGCTGAGAGTCAGAGCAAACAGCAGCTGCTCATGCGAACTGTCATGACATACTACAACTCATTGCTCTGCTGCACGAGCATCAGCTCACACCTGATTGTTGACAGCCATAGGTGAGTCGCGAGTTTGTAGTATGCGTTAGCTATTTACGAGTATGCACCCATTTCATACAATTTTGTCTGCTTTATTTATAACCGACTGCCTCAAAATACCCTCATTTTCTCCCTACAGAGATGCTAATTTCAAATGGTTGTTCATTTCCATTAATAGACATTGACCTTTATTGAACCCATTTGTTTGCCATGTGTTCGCTAGCGAAAATGCCATAGATAACGTAAAAGCAAAAAGCCAAAGAAAATTCATTACAGATTTTCTTTGGTTATCCTGATGACATTCATCCATTCATTTTTCTATGCGAAGAATTATCCCCCTTCCCCGCCTTAACATGGTACGAGTAAATACCCAGTCAAATATAACAAATTAATCAAGTTAACGACGTTGGATGAATTTCACTTTTCTTGCCATCATATTTCTTTTTTTTTCTGTCGTCATGATGGAATATGTCGCACAACGAGAATTGCGAAGAAAAGAAAATAAAAGTGAAACACGTAACGTGTCTGTCCGCTTGTTAGTGTAAAGTGCCTGCCTCCAGCTTTAATGCACTGGCCGTGAAAAAAAATCCAAACAAAAATGAAAATAAACATCAGCACTTTATGGAACATATAAAGAGACACAGAGGAAATTTTACTACATACGCTTGATGCATATGCTCAAAACCGGCCGGTGTTACGGAATACACTAACTACTTTGTCACACATCCACACAACGAGACAAGAGACCCACGGGCCCAGGCACAATGGAACTTGACCCACATAATGGTGAACAATTAATGTTGTGATTTCAGTTCAGCAAGTAAATATGATATCTTTTGTACAGAATCCACTGGAAAACAAACTCTTAATAACTCGGACACTCTCCTCTTTTACATGTTATGGCCCATAGTGTACAGGAGATAAATGAAAATACGTGCGCCACATATCTCTATTAAGAGGCGAGAAAAAGTCTGTCCTGCTGTGAAAATATTCCAACAAAAAGCAGCTGCAACAAAAGTCAGGTACAAGAAAAACTTATAATTGAGACAAAAGGAAGGAAAATTCATTAAAAATCTCTCAAGAGATTGGCAAAATGAAGATATCTTTATGATACTGTCGTTGTAATATAGTAGGAATACATGCCAGAGTCGTCTTAGTAAAGTAAAAGTACAGAAAGGCGATTAATAGCGAATTTCAAGTGAAATTTACTTTTTTAAAATTCAAAAGTTAAGGAGGTTCAAAATTCAATTGTTTTTAGTTTTACGAGTTTACGAGTTTAAGTGTTGAAGAGTTTAATAGTTTAAGAGTTCAAGAGTTTAAGAACTACAGAGTTTAAGGGTTTACGAGTCTAAGAGCTCAAGAGTTTAAGAGTTGAAAAGTTTAACAGCTTAGAAATCTGAAAGGTTAATAGTTTAAGAGTAAAAGTGTTAGAGGTTAAAAGTTTAATGGTTTAAGAGATAAAGAATTTAAGAGTTTAAAAGTTTGCACAATTTACAAGTTTAATAGCACTCGGCGACGGTTCTGACTACCGGGAAAAGTTATATCATTCAAAAAAAAAAAATTATATGTGTCCCGGAATCGAGATATATCGATTTGCAGTTAGTAATCCGTTCCCCTTTCCCAATCCCTTCATGGGATGTTCTGGGATACCATTTTTTTTAAGTATCATATAGGGCAATTTGTCACGTTTGGGGCTCATTTGTTTGGCATAACTCGACAACGACTAGTTCGATTTTGCTGCAACAAACTTAGAAAAATTAAGAATTACAATTCCTTTAATCTGTTAATATACTGTTTCTCTACATAATCAACATTTTTGCAGTTATAAATAAATGTATGAAGGAAAAAATTATTTTTTGCCTAAAAAATTAAAATTTTTTATTATTTAAAATCATGAAAAATCCAAAATGGGGAAAAAGTGTCAAGTCTTATTACTTTCACTAAAAGTCACATAACCTATGAAAAAAATGAGACAAATATCCTGAAAATCGATGAACGCGTTTAGCTTTTATTCATAATTAAGTGAAGGTATCTCATTTTGACAAGAATTTTGATTTATTGTTTCAATAAATATGAATTAATATTTACAGTGATTTCCTGTGCAGGTATCACAAATTCCTTAACCTAACAAGTATCAGAACATTAATTTTTGTTTGTGGGAGCGGAAAAAAGTTTTCCAATGCTTGTTGCAAACGACCCTGGAATAGACAGGAAATGTCAAAAAACTCCGTTTCCATTTCTGTTCAGTTCCGTATTACCAAACGGAAAGTCGCCTGAAAATGGCTTAAATTTACTTTAACATCAATTCTCTGATGTTTTATTATTATTTTATTTTATTTATTATTATTTTATTTTTAAGAAACATTTTAGCACTGACAAACTTTCCTGCACTGAGTTCAAAAAGTTTTCTTTCCTCCCAGTCGGCCCAACTTCGTGAGATATAGACCTTTAAAGCGTGGGTATATAATCGCTCATATCTACAGAATTTATAATTCGATCTGGTTCAAATGGGTATCATTACAAAGGAACTTTTAAACTCTATAAATCCGTGTAGAAATATACTTCGTCTTATTAACCCATTGGGGTTAATTTAAAGAAAAGTTTTTTAACCTCACTTTTTTTTTGTTAAAATTACTATTTTCCAAAAAACACCACTGTACTTATTTTCTTGCTAGACTCCGATAATAGGCAAAACTTCAATAATCTTTTTTTAAAGATATATTACTACGCATTAGCCACTCAAAGACCGGCGATATTTACGTTGAAATAAATTTATTGGAATACATTTTTCAACATAAAATAAAAATACGGTGCTGAAGCCGCGAATCCGGTGTTCAACCTACCCTAAAGGAGAAAATTCATAAGCCAAATCCATAAGATATTTTCTTATAGAAATCTTAGAATGAGAGGAAATACTTAAATATCTTTTTTCGATAACTATCTTAGATATCGAACGATAAAAAAAACCTATGAGAAAATAAAGGTTGACTTGTGGGTTAATTTTTAATTTCTTTTTTACTTTCTTTTAAACTTTAATATCTTCGGTCTTTGAAGGCTTATTTAGGAACAGACCTAGTATAGATCGGGACGTCCAAATATCTCGATAACTAAGACAGTTATCGAACAAATTTATTTAATTTTGTTTGTTTATTTCGACTCCTTTTACATAAATAAGTGGTGAAATCGGTCCCATAACACGGCACCACACTCGCAGTATCATCCTGTATGTCGGAATTTTGGGGACCCATGACTCCGAAAATAGGCGTTGCCATCGATTTTTATTTAAAATTAAAAGTTCTATCCAGTGGTGATAGTTTGGAGCCGAAGTCGAGTTGCCGACCTATTCTCAGTTTAAGCCAAAAAATCAGTATACTAAAGTATTTTTTGAAAAAAAATTACTTGAGGTGTCAGGTGACACCCGGTTGGAACGAAGTTCCTTTCGCTATATATGTATTATGTACTAGTTAGTTCCAACACGCTTAAGGCGTCTTTATCTTTAAGAAAAGATACTTTTTGTAAAATTATAAACTTTTTTTAAGAAAGTTTTTTTTTATAGGATGTTTTTGAAAAAAAAGGATATTTTTATGTCCTTTTTGTGAGAATATGTATTATATTTTCCCGAAAAGGTCCTCTTTTAAAGAGAGGTACTTCTTTTATTAAAAGCTAATGTTTTTTTTAAAAAAATTTACTATTTTTAAAATGAAGTACTTTTTGTAAGAAAATGCCATAAGAGTATGAATTTTTTTTACAAATAAGTACTTTTTTTAAGAACAGGTATTTTTTAAAGAAGAGGGAATCTTTTTAGGAAAAGGTTATTTTTTAAGAAAATTTACTTATTTTCAGAAAGGCTATTTATCTCAAGAAACGAAAAGAAATTTATTCTTTTAATTTCAAGTAAAGGAATTTTTGTATAAAAGGGTATTTTTTTAAGAGAAAGTATTTTTTGGAGAAATCGATTTTTTTAAGAAAAGTGCCTTTTCTTGAAAAATTTATTTTTTTTAATAAACAATTACCTTTCTTAAAAAACTACATTTTCTTTAAACAGTAAATTTTTTGTGAAACAAAATAACTTTTCTTGAGATAAGTACCTACTCAAGAATATGTAAATTTTTTATTTTAACAAAAAATATGATTTTAAAAAAATTACCATCAGAAATGCTGAGAATTCTCGATTCATCATCTGAACTAGTATAAATAGCTGTGTCAAATAAAATGTATGTTTCATTAATCCTTTATATTATCTCAGTACTTTATGAAATAACTTTTATTTTTTATCACAGCTAAGCAACGCCTTGACATTGAATCCTCAAGTCTCCATAAGTCGTGTTTTCCACGCCGATTATACCAGTGCCCTAAGCTCATCTTTATTAACAATTCTGGATAGGATTTAAGCCCGGCGACTGCATAGACCATCTTAAAACTATGAAACTATTATTTTCAAACCAAGCTTTTGCTTGCTTCGATGTGTGATTGGGGTCGATATTTTGTTGAAAGACCCATCGAAGCGGTATTTCCCATTCAGCACAAAGCATCATGATGTTTTTTAATATTGTGGTATAATATGCAGCGTCCATTGTCTTTTCAATTTGGAATAAAGGTTCTGTCCCAATGTAAGAGTAACAACCCCGTACCATTATGTTTCCGCTACAATGTTTAACTGTTTGGATTGTGTTCTGGGGCCTGAATTCGGTGTTGGAAGTCCTTCGTACAGGAAGATTACTCCTATCATAATTAACCAATCTCACTTTTGTTTCAGCTGTTCTCAAAATATTTCGCCATTTGCATACGGGCTATTTCACCTGCTTCTTGGCAAAATGCAACATTTTTTGAACGTTCCGTTTGGATAGAAATGGAACTTTCCGGACACTTTTTGCCTTTAAATTGTTTTTAGTTACCATTTTTCTTAATGTAGAGGTGTCAACATCTGGATCGTATTGCCTTTTAAGGGCGGAAGAGGTAACAAAAGTCGAACTCTACGTGGCGCAATATTTTTGGTTCCAAATGTTCTGTAATTTTCAGTGTCTCCCGTCTGTTTCCTGTATTGGAGTTATATTTTATTCTGGTCTCCATCATTTTCTTTAAGCATCCAATTATGTCAGTAATTTGTATGTAGCTTCTGAATTTTTTTCTCATCTCTTTAATTCTTTCTTGGCACTCATGATTGCAATCGTAGATCGGCCCATTTTGGAACGTCAATAATGATAATTTATTAATGCTACTAATAAACTTTAATCATATTTAGAAGCTAAACTTTGTTTTCAAATTCAAATCCAAACTACCATTAACCATTTCAAAAAAAAAAAAATATTGATTTGTAATTAAAGAGCCGGCTAAATAGCACATGTCATTACATAGCCTCTAAAATACTAATACTGACCTGGAGAACAGTAGTGTACAAAATTTATTAAAAATGACGGCATTATATTCAGCAGAAGACCGGTCAATCAGGTTCAGAATTTCTTGAGATGAAACACCTCGGACAACTGATTTGCAGAGAATAAAAGTTTTGACGAGTCTCCACATCGCACACCACTGTATATCAATTGATTTTTAAATGCCACACTTTCGTGGCGAACAAATATCAGCATATGTACCAAAACGAATTGTGTCTACAACAGAAGTTGAGATCGACCCATTTGTAATGATTCCTTAAGTCTTTCCCAGCCACATGTCTCTATTAATCCATACAACATGTCAAACAAACTCTTCCCTCCCATTGAAATGTTACCCTACATACATATGTACTTCAGTCAAGGAAACCATGAAGATAAATTTACTTTTATGGGAGACCATTCATATCTGGAAACGTTTGACTTTTGTTCGTTGTCTTAACTGATTTTGTGATGGATGACTTTATATTTAATTTGATGTGATGTGATGTGATTTCCAGTGGCTTTTCTTTCTGTGCCAACTACATTACCAGAATATTAAACAAAAAACGGTATTGATGGACAAGTTTTATTGTCCATAATTCTTCTTTGCAATCATTAATAATTTATGATCCAAGCCAAAAAATAGTTGGGAAATTTGTGTAGGAAAGGGAGTTTGGAGGTGGGTGTTCCTCTCACAATCACAAAATTATATTGCTCTATTCTATTATGTTGTATTAATGTTTGGCCATTGTCAACTCAGCTTGTAACTTCAATCTAATTGAAATAGTTGGTTGTTTGTTGCTATTTCTGCTGTGTCCTTATCTCAAATTCTATGGGAGTCCTTTTATTGTACTTTTGTTTTGTCTGTGCATCTAGTCACTTGTTATCGCATTTATATCCGTTTGTGTTAAAGGTTAAGTTTTTCTTATCCTTTAGATCTGACGACAAGTGCAAGAGTGTTTATATTTCTATAGAATTTTAAACAATTTCAACTATTTTTTGTGTACTTTGCAATTGCGAGTGCCTTAAGGGCATCCCAGTCAATTTTGGGTATAATGATTATAGTATATTCCATATCCTTGTATCCTAATAATGCTGCTTGGAGTTCATAGTTGCCTCATTGTCAGTTGATAGCACAAAAGTTAGTTGCATGCATGTGCTGCATGCATAATGTGAAAGTGGCATCACATTTTGCGACAGAGATAGGCAAAATCTAAATGCACTCTTCTTCAAAAGCACCATTGCTACTATTGTTTGACTCCAAGCAGTCAGACTCATTGCCATTCTTAAGTGGCTCTATCTATCCACTATCTGTGCTAGTGTCTGTCTCCGTGAATATTATGAAAATCGTTTCAAGCATAGTCAAAAGTGCCAAAGCATCATCCTTGCACTCCACATCCCAAGGCATTTGGAGATATCATGTGCTACTATTACTACTGCTCATATTATTAGAAATTGTTATGAGCCAAAGGACGACAACTAAAACGTCAATGGTGTTCAAATGGCGGAGTATCAACTCCACCCAAAACATTATCATATTCGTTTAAGACACCGACAAATCCTTTCGAGATCATAGTTTCAATTTGAAAAGAATTTTTATTTCTTACTTATCCTTTGCATTTATATAGTTTTGCGAAATCAAGAGTACTTTCTTCTTTTGTCTGTTACAGTCAGTAAATTGATATTTGATGGAAATTATCAGTTCTTTTTTGTTCTATTTTGTGTGGAATTTCGCTTAGAGTTTTCAGATTTTACTCTTAGGCAACCAACGGCAGCTAAACGTACAAGATGCGAGAGTTTAAGGTTTTAGTTTGTAAAGAACTAAAATTTGCTGAAAATATTGAATCCTCTTTGGACGTTTGTTTAATTGGAGAGGATTAAACATATTTCCCCATTACTTTCCATGAAGGCTTGGAAAGAGCGTTTCACTATAATAACTTGTCGATAATAACCCTATGTAACAGCAAAAATGTGATCATGTAGCCTCGTATATTGTTGATATATTACGTAAATACCTTTACTCAGTTTTTTTACTTAGTTTCTTTTATTTCTATGCCTTTTTAGTAATTTTTTTTACAGAAATGCTCTTTTATTCTCTAATGGCCTTATTTAAAAAAAAAAAGTTATGAGAGGTTTGAGAGACGATTTACCATACAAAAAACGTCTCTCAAATATCTCACAACTTTTTATGAATAAGGCAGTAATTCTTTAACAGCCTAACTAGTTAACACTACTTTAACTCTTTGAATAATTGACTCTTTAACTTTTAACTCTAATAGTTAAATATTTAACTCTTTGCCCCTTTAACTCATTAACCCTATAACTCATTAACACTAAATCACTTATGACCAGTTTTTCAGTCATAGGTCATCTTCATTTCTTAGTTAAATTGTGGTGAAACATCGAATTTTGTTTTTCAGTCAATGGTTAACAATGATTTAACCACCCAATGTTGATTGGTTAACTTTCAGTCACAACCATATGATTTTGACAATCACAATACTGATTGCCACTATGAGAAATGTAAGATTGTACAAAATACATGTTTCGGATTTGAGTAGAAGTACACATACTTTGAGCCTAGATTCTTAAATTGTTGCGCCTACATAGTTTTTTTTATAAAGTTTTGTTAAATATCTTCGATTTTATGGATTCATTACTTATTTTGCATAATTCCATTTGGTTGTTCTTTTTTGTGGTTCTGGTATTTAGCCCAAAACAATATATTTGTTTTTTTTTTCAATAAGAATACAAGGGTTGCCATAATCGTTTACAATATGACGACTTAATTTCTCTTGCCACTGAAAAACAAATTGCAAATTTAACCTCTACTTATCTTTCAATTAGGATTAAGTAATCCGATCCCACTTAAAAACTGGCTATTAAGGTAATTTTCTCAATGTCTAGTTAAAGTGTCTGCTTCCAAATTGGTATTTTAATTTATCCGAACGATATACGAGTATATATTGCCTGTTAAGGTTAGATCTAGATCGCTAGATCTTTTACGTTGGCAACTCTGGTGAAATGTATGACTATAGTTGTCAGCACTGTAAGATATCAGCTGTTTACTTTATTATTGTTTTTGTGCCGAGTGTAATTTATTCAAATTCTGGCGAAAAACAGTACCGTGGGAGGAACTTCTCAGTGTTGACCTGGTGGAAGAAAGCAAGACAATTTTAGAAAACCAAATTCTTAAATCCTAACAACACGAAAACAAATCAGCTGTTTCCGATAAACTATCAACCGGCGTTAGATCTCCTGTTAACGTTATCGGCCGGATAGATTTTAAGTATACATAGAGAAAATGAATTTCCTAACATTCACTTTATCGTTACTATACAAAATAACTGGACATTGAGAAAATTACCCTAAGTGACAATATCTCAATGTCCAATTAAAGAGCCGGCTAAATAACGGGTGCTTTAGTTGTTCGGAGTGTTTTGGTTCTGATTTTCTCATATACACCGGCTAACTATTAGTTTGTAATTAATGCAGTACTACAGAAAAGTATGTTATGTGGCAGGCGTCGGTGGAACGATGGTAGTGTGCGCGGCTCTTGTGCATGAGAATGTGGGTTCGATCCTTGCCGTGACCACCTTACGAAACAATTTTAATTATTCCCCTAAACTTTAATCGTACATTGAGATAACGACCCTAAAATTGTTAAACACGTATACTTTTCTACTCTCATACTTGTATAGTCATATACTCTTATAGTCTTAACATCTGATACTCTTAAACTCTTACATTCGTATCTCATACTCTTATACTCACACTCTTATACTCTTACACTTTTATGCTTTTATACTCTTATAATTGTATACTCTAATACTCTTACACTCTTATACTTTTATACTCGTATACTATTCCAAACTTCTACTTATACACTTATGCTCTTGTTCGTTTATACTTTTACACTTTTATGCCCCTATGCTCCTATACTATTATACTGTTATATTCTTTTACTCTTATTATTGTATACTCTTGTACTCTTATAGTTTTATTCTTTTATACTCTTATATTCTTATATTCTTATATTCTTATATTCTTATATTCTTATATTCTTATATTCTTATATTCTTATATTCTTATATTCTTATATTCTTATATTCTTATATTCTTATATTCTTATATTCTTATATTCTTATATTCTTATATTCTTATATTCTTATATTCTTATATTCTTATATTCTTATATTCTTATATTCTTATATTCTTATATTCTTATATTCTTATATTCTTATATTCTTATATTCTTATATTCTTATATTCTTATATTCTTATATTCTTATATTCTTATATTCTTATATTCTTATATTCTTACATTCTTATATTCTTATATTCTTATATTCTTATATTCTTATATTCTTATATTCTTATATTCTTATATTCTTATATTCTTATATTCTTATATTCTTATATTCTTATATTCTTATATTCTTATATTCTTATATTCTTATATTCTTATATTCTTATATTCTTATATTCTTATATTCTTATATTCTTATATTCTTATATTCTTATATTCTTATATTCTTATATTCTTATATTCTTATATTCTTATATTCTTATATTCTTATATTCTTATATTCTTATATTCTTATATTCTTATATTCTTATATTCTTATATTCTTATATTCTTATATTCTTATATTCTTATATTCTTATATTCTTATATTCTTATATTCTTATATTCTTATATTCTTATATTCTTATATTCTTATATTCTTATATTCTTATATTCTTATATTCTTATATTCTTATATTCTTATATTCTTATATTCTTATATTCTTATATTCTTATATTCTTATATTCTTATATTCTTATATTCTTATATTCTTATATTCTTATATTCTTATATTCTTATATTCTTATATTCTTATATTCTTATATTCTTATATTCTTATATTCTTATATTCTTATATTCTTATATTCTTATATTCTTATATTCTTATATTCTTATATTCTTATATTCTTATATTCTTATATTCTTATATTCTTATATTCTTATATTCTTATATTCTTATATTCTTATATTCTTATATTCTTATATTCTTATATTCTTATATTCTTATATTCTTATATTCTTATATTCTTATATTCTTATATTCTTATATTCTTATATTCTTATATTCTTATATTCTTATATTCTTATATTCTTATATTCTTATATTCTTATATTCTTATATTCTTATATTCTTATATTCTTATATTCTTATATTCTTATATTCTTATATTCTTATATTCTTATATTCTTATATTCTTATATTCTTATATTCTTATATTCTTATATTCTTATATTCTTATATTCTTATATTCTTATATTCTTATATTCTTATATTCCTATATTCTTATATTCTTATATTCTTATATTCTTATATTCTTATATTCTTATATTCTTATATTCTTATATTCCTATATTCTTATATTCTTATATTCTTATATTCTTATGTTCTTATATTCTTATATTCTTATATTCTTATATTCTTATATTCTTATATTCTTATATTCTTATATTCTTATATTCTTATATTCTTATATTCTTATATTCTTATATTCTTATATTCTTATATTCTTATATTCTTATATTCTTATATTCTTATATTCTTATATTCTTATATTCTTATATTCTTATATTCTTATATTCTTATATTCTTATATTCTTATATTCTTATATTCTTATATTCTTATATTCTTATATTCTTATATTCTTATATTCTTATATTCTTATATTCTTATATTCTTATATTCTTATATTCTTATATTCTTATATTCTTATATTCTTATATTCTTATATTCTTATATTCTTATATTCTTATATTCTTATATTCTTATATTCTTATATTCTTATATTCTTATATTCTTATATTCTTATATTCTTATATTCTTATATTCTTATATTCTTATATTCTTATATTCTTATATTCTTATATTCTTATATTCTTATATTCTTATATTCTTATATTCTTATATTCTTATATTCTTATATTCTTATATTCTTATATTCTTATATTCTTATATTCTTATATTCTTATATTCTTATATTCTTATATTCTTATATTCTTATATTCTTATATTCTTATATTCTTATATTCTTATATTCTTATATTCTTATATTCTTATATTCTTATATTCTTATATTCTTATATTCTTATATTCTTATATTCTTATATTCTTATATTCTTATATTCTTATATTCTTATATTCTTATATTCTTATATTCTTGTATTCTTATATTGATATATTTTTATACTCTTCAATCTCTACACTCGCAAACTCTTAAACTTCAACTAGTATACTTTTAAATTTTGAAATTTTAAAATTTAAATCTTTTAAACTCTTAGACTTCAAAGCTGTTTCACTCAGGATTGCCTTAAAAATGATTATGAAAACTGTTCACTCATACTAGTGAGTTTTTGGACGTTTTCTTTTGGTATTTACCGCATTAGTTTGGGAGACAAAGGTCGTTGTAATGCTTTTAACCCCACAAATATGTTTTAATCTCACATACCAACATTTATGGAAATATTGAGCACAGTTACCAGCAACATTTAATTGCAATGGGAGTAAATCTAGACGTTGCTTTCTCCTCGTTCTTTATGAATCCATTTGGAAAAGTTTTTTAAATCTTGTTTCATTGAAAATGCATCCTATGATAGAACATGCAAAGATAATATCGGTCCTTATATTCTGCTACGAGTTGGGGGTGTCATCATCGTTAGTGACCTCATGATATGTCATATGCCATTTCATTCAATTCAAAAACATAAACTTCAACTTCAACTTAATGGAAGTGAAGTGGTTAAACGTGAAAGGAGGTCATGAATTTATGGGATTGTAACTTCACTCTTAATGTATTTGACATCCACACATATGCAACTTTACAACTGTACTAGACTATTGGGCGTCATTGGAGCTGTATAAGTAACTCTGTACATTTCAAACGTGTTATCCTTTTCATTGTCCCTTTCCTCTCCACTCTCTTTATCGCGATTTGAAGCCTCGAGTGATAGTGTTACTTACTGTGTGAACCATAAATTTCGACCCTTAACATTTGTAATGTCCAATGCATTTTTATCTCGTGCTAAAAGTGCGAATTCTATGAATGCCCGGCCGCTGTCCAGTCCGTCCTCCTGTCTCTCTATAGTACATTTTTTGTGGACATCATGGATGTTTATGACCTTACAATGGCCCGCATACAGTTGATATTACACAGACTCCATTCGAACATACGCTACGATGTACTGGTGATGATGGCAATTCCACATAATTTTAAACTTTTATGTGGATTATGTGCTGCATCCTTTTCAATTCTACGGCAGGATTTTCACTCTCTTCTGGTATTAAGAAACACTTAAAGTGCAGTATGTTATTCATTGCATTTTTATGTGGCATTAAATCCAATGACACAGTGTTTGGAAACCTTAAGTTAAGTCATAAATAATTGAAAACAATTAAACTTAACAAGAGAGATGGAACCTCATAGCACTGTTCTTATAGCGTTAAAATAACTCGTTTCGTTAGTTCTATTGCAGTTGATATCCTGGGTTTCCTTTTATTTCCTGTTTCAAACAGTCCCGGTGCATGTTGTAATTGTAATAAAGTTTGAATTCCATGAAGTCTTTTAGAGTTATATTCAATCGTCTCGTCGAATTGATGATGATGGTTGGTTAGTATTACGACTTTTCCTGTTGAACCAGATATTTTTAGGTTTTTTTTCGAATATTTATGGGTTAGTGTAAATTGGTATTTAGAGATAGAGATATGAGGATTTTAAGTTATTACTTTAAAACGATGGGAATTTAAAGTCAAAGGACACTCCATATAAATCATGTAAAGATACGAAAGATGTTCCATAAGGCCTTCGTATATTATATTATTTTCATTGAATTGATTTGAATATTTTCATTTGAATTTCTATTTATCGACCTATTCCACTCTCAGTGCAATACTTTCTGCTGTACTTAACGTCAACCACTGAAAATGTTCCAACTCTAATGATTTTGCAAGTTCCTAATTTTGTCACTCTCCCATTTAAGTTTGATTTTTTTGACATCGATCTAACCAAACTGCTTTTTGCCAACACTGTTTTGATTTATCGTAAATTATCAATCATTTGTTTTGGATTTTCTAACATTTAACTCCCATTTGTGGTATGACATTTGTTTTCATGTCCTGATGTCGTTCCCAACACGATGTGCAGTGGTAACATTTTCAAAAAATAAAGAAAATCCCATATTTGTTTACAAAGTTAATTGTTGTTTTTATTGTTGTTAAACATAAACATTTTTCAAATGTTTTACACTCTTCTGTACGAATACAACATGGACATTGCACTAAAAGACTACCAGACAACCACTGACCATTCATTGTTCATAGCTCCCTGCAGGGTTTCCATGCCAAAGGTCATGTTGGCCACATAATCTCTTTATGGTTGAAACTATTGTCCTCTTCCATCTCCTACCGATGCAATTTTTTCAAAACGTAAAATTTTTTTTTGCTCTACTCTATGTGACATTTAAGTTTCGTTTAAGCAAAACAACAAGAAAAAAAAAAAATATATTTTTTAACTTTAGTTTTTCCACTGCTGACTTCTGATACATATGTATATGGAATTGCTCTCCGCTGACCATCAGAGGCAGAAGGAAGCACACACTCTCTCTACCATTCACATTGAAATGCATATCAACTTGTCTTGCCCTGGCCGAGTAAGTGACAAATGGTCAGTTTTACTAACTAGTTTTGGGGCCGGAGGAAGTGGCAGTTCTATTACTACGCCATTCATTGTTGGATGCCAGGACATTCAACAAAGTCGTATATACTGCACTAGCAACTACAGATGGGAACGTGAGTAAGTTTTGTCTCACGCTCACGAAAGGAAGACAGTCACTGTTTAATTTAATGCAATTAATATTACTTGAGAAATAGTGACACAAGTGTAGGGTTTTTACTCCCAAAATCTCTGTTATGAAAATTCGACTATTTTTTAAAAATTGAGCTTAGCTGATCAGGTTTATGCGTACGATCAAAATTTCTTTTTTGCCTTGTAGTTAACATCATTTCAGTCAAAACCTTTCCCAAACTCAAAAATTTAAAATTTTGTTCAAAAATCATTATTTTCTGCCACGGCTAGCTGTAGGGTGAATGGCCAAAAATTTTTAAATTACATTTAGTATCTTTGACAATTTTTGTTTTTTTTCACTTTGAAAAAGTTTTAAATTTTAAATAATTAAAAAATGTTTTCAACTTAGGTTTGGTTGAAGTCTTGCCAATGTAGATGTGTTTTTAGAACTACTCAAAATGATCAAGTTATTACCAAAAAAACTAAAGAAAGTCAATGGCAATGTTTCCATTTTAAACTTTTGATTCCAAATATGTTTGTAACAGTTAGAGAGACGACACACGACTCTACAGGTTTTTGGCTGCTCAGTAGAATCTCAAAAACAAAGATAATTTAAATCGGGTTGCAAGTCAAGAAGTTACATCCCATGAAAGTTTTATCACCCTGTAGCGAAACGTACGTTGATACAAGGTGCCTCTAAATACCAGATTCTGAAAGCCTGACTCCTCGCCTACAAATACTTAGTTCATTCTGAAACAATGGGGCCTATAGTTTAGAAGTTCAGTTTTGCAATCTGTCCCATTGTTAACCGTATAAAAACGCTTTCGCTTGTAGCAGAGTTCGACGCTTTGATTAACGACGATTTGTTATTGAAAGTGATATTGAAAGCCTCCCAAAAATACTTTGTAGTAAGAAAATTGTAAGTAAATGATATAAACCATTCGGAAATATACGTGACTCACGCGAAAATAGTGCTCACGTACACTCCTCACACAAAGATTGGACTCACGCACGCTCACGCACGAAGATTTTTTCCCTACTCACGTGAGCAAAATTTGGTACCACACACATTCACGCGTGAATCACGCCAATCACGTGACTCGTGCTCATCTCTACTAGCCACATTCATAAAATCTAAACGTTAACGTCATTCAATAATTTAGATTTTCTTTTTGGTTTGACCAAAAATTGAAAGTGGGCGGCGTTATGTGTCACATATGAAATGGAATAATTTTTTGTATCTTTAGACTCCACTAAAATTTGAATCTCAACTATTCTTTAATAACTGTCTTGTAGCAAAAGTAACTTTCCGAGAGTCACCAAATACATTTTCCTATTATGCCACGAGTTGTAACACACAGCACATTATTCGAGCTCGTTGTTTTCTATGTCACTCAAAATCGCAGAATTTAGATCGCTCACACATTAATTTTAACTCCTGAGATTTTAAGCCCAGCACTTCTTTGTGCTCATGGATCTAGTTCACGTGACTCATGTGTTCACCATATTTCACAAATTGATCTTTATTATCCTGTTTCTAAATTAATTAATTGCATTCAGTAGCACAACTATTTTTGCGAGACACATTTGTAATGAGATTTAGTATTCCCTGAGTCTTGAGTAACTCTACGAAAGTCAGGAGTTACACATGCACTTTAACTTGAACTGAAGAGTTGTAAAACTCATTGATCCCAAATTACTAAAATTTAAGCATTTGGTTCAGCATTTTTCATATATTTAAAATAAGTTACGGGATTAATTCCAACCAGAAGCATATTTATACTTTCGAAACGGTTAGTATTCAGTGAGTCCTGAGTAACTCTGCGCGAGTAACAAGTTATTTATGCAGATCACTTGGAACTTCTGAGCTGTCATATACAGCACTCTGTTATGACTTATTTGTCCTGTGACTGCCAACTTCCAGAAGTAATTTGTGAGTTAATACTCATGAGTTAAATATGACGTGCGAGAGCTACTCATGAGTAAGCAAGTACAAACTGTGATTATAAATCTAAATACATAGTTGTCCTACATATCTTATGCATATACCCAGCGATATATATTTTCGTATAAAAGAATTAAATCAGAGATATTTTTTAATGAAATATATAGGGTCAATATAATATAAAATCAATGAAAGTGATCGTCAGTGGTGCAATGGTTAGTGTGAGCGCCTCTTGGACATAAAATTCTGGGTTCGATCCCTGCTCTGACGACCTTAAATTTCTTTCGGTGGCGACCACCTCGTATAGTGACGCCGACACTATCGAGTATTTAGCCATGAAAAAGCTTTCCAAAATACCGTTCGGAACCGGTGCCAAAACTAGAAAACGCACATCACACTGATTGTGAGAAGTGACACTATTATCTATATACAGGGTGATTCAGGAAGTTCCGGACAAATTTCTCCAGCGTATTCCTTGGCTCATTTCGTGAAGAAAATCCACTAGGACCATGTCCGAAAATGCAAGGGTACGAAATGGCAGCGGGTTCAAAATTTTCGGCTTAGCGGTCGAAGGGTAAAGTTGCTAACTTCTGAGCCAGTGGTCGGATTTGTTTGTTCTTGTTTTTGGAAGCGAAATAACAGCACACATTTATTTGTGTGTGTGTGCATTTAAATGTGTGCTGTTATTTCGCTTCCAAAAACAAAAACAAACATTTTTCCATTTCAGTAAAATGGTCATAACATTGGACGGTAAGACCTCTGGGCTTCGTTTAGGTCATTTTGGAAAGGTAGAGGTATGGCTATCTTTCAAAAAAACATAACTTACCTGCCATCTGGTTGAGCAAATTGAGGTTATGTGAATTTTTTTCCATATTTTTTCCGAAAGCTCTGTATCTCGGCGATTTGACTTTTTTCTACTTTTTTTTATTGACTCTGAAAGGCCTCTTAAAGACCTTTCCAACAAGCCCAAAACCAAAACAAAACAATCCAAAAAAATCCGACCACTGGCTCAGAAGTTAGCAACTTTACCCTACTACTCTCCGACCGCCAGTCCGAACATTTTGAACCCCCTGCCATTTCGCACCCTTGCGTTTTCGGACATGGTCCTAGTGGACTTTTCTTCATGAAATGAGCCAAGGAATACGCTGGAGAAATTTGTCCGGAACTTCCTGAATCACCCTGTATATAGTATAATTGTTGCGTTACTGACTGACTGACTGATTCATCAGCGCCCTGGCCAAACGGCTAACGGTAGGATAATGCAATTTTTGGACTGTATACCCCTTTTGGGGTAAATATGCGAGATAAGGGATTTTTTGAAATTCCTACTCTAAGGTACAAAAATGGGGCAAAAAGTGATAAAAATGGTGCTATACTAAAATCCAAACGGCTAAAGACAGAATCACGAAACTTGGTGTGTAAATTGCTCTTAAAACATGGAAACGTGGGGATAAAGTGTTTTTTAAAAATTTGTACTTTTAGGGAGAAAAACGGGGCAAAACGGCACAAAATTGGTATTACGCTAAAGTCCAAGCGGCTAAAGGCAGAATCACGAATCTTGTTGTGTACACTCCTCTTACCGCATACAAACGGATGGTGGAGGAGATAAGTGACTTAAACATTTTTACTTGTAGGGCGAAAAATAGGGCAAACCGGGACGAAAATGGTACCACTGTGAATACCAAACGGCTGAAGACCGAATCATGAAATTTGGGTTGCAAATTCCTCTTATAATGCAGCATACGTGATTTTCAACATTTAAACAGTTGGTGATACAAATAGGGCAAAAAGGGGAAAAGTATAATACTTTCGTGAAAACCAAATGGTTGGAGATGGAATTATAAATTTTGGGGACATAAAACTCTAGACTTCTATTATGACCTCTGTTGCAACAAGTAGTAGATAGGGGCCATTTTCCCTGTCTTCATTACATAAAAAATTGGATATATTTCGTTAAATTTTATTTAAAATTTTCTAAAGTATCATGTTGGTAAAATCACGAAGGTATAAAAGTTCGAAAGAGACGAAAGATTAGTTTATTTTTTTGGTTTGATGGACTGTTTCCGAATTTCAAGAATTTTTTTAATTTAACACTTTTCTTTTGTTTTATGTTTTTAAAGAAAACATTTCCCATGTGTACAAAAGCTCATATTTTTTTTTTATTTCACACACTGTCTTTGTAGATTAATGTATTACAGTGGGTAGTTGTTGAGTGTCGCCATCTGGTGGCGAATTAAAATATTCAATCGTGTGATATCTTTCAATCATATTTTAGACACCATGTTGTCAACACTGATCTTTAGCCTATACGTAAAGTCATCCTTTCCTTAGGATTTTTTTTTTAAAAAATGATATTTAGAAAAAATATATTTTAAACACGCTATCGTTATACAAAGGAGAAAAAATACAGATTGAAATAAAAAAAGATTAACTTATAAAAACTAGGGAGGGGTTTTAGTTTTCCGGATTACGATTCATATCGTTTATTCCCTACCAAACCGAACGTTTTTCGTAAAAAAAATCATTCACCACTCACATTTTTTTGATATTAGTCAGCCATATGTTGAGTGTTTTTAAAAAACAATATATTTTTTTTAATTTATACCCAATTGAAATTGAAAATTGTTGCGATAATGAAAAAAAAAACGATTTGTGGTTGTTTTCACCAAATTGATTCAAATAAACAGTTTTCATTAAATACACACCAGTGGCCATATAAGTTACCCAGGGTAACCCATTATCCATTACCAACGAAACGAAGCAGAATGCAAAAAGTAATGTAAAACATATTGGTTAGGAATCTAAATATGTTGTAGTTTTGCTCAGTGGACACCAAGGTTGGACCCAATTAAGTCAATATTTAAGACACTAGATGGCGCTTAAACCATTTAGAGTATAAGCAAAAGTCAAGACGTCAGAGAGTGGCATGACTGTAAAGGGTTCTAAAGTACCACATTAGTTTTCAGGGTGAGTCCTCATATTGTGCAAAATTTGCACACAGTTTTGTATATTTCAATTTGGAATAATATCTGCATTAAAATCTTTTCAACTAAAATATACTTTCGTACAATTAACGTTAGTTACTGATTTAACAAGCTCCTTAATTTGATGTTTTAATTTTATTTGTAACGGTAATTATATTTAAACGTGCAACTGGCATATGTTTAAATATAATTAACCTTAAGAATAAAGTTATCTGTGTACGTTATACAATAGATACATATGTATTTATGGATGTACATATACATAAATGTGTCTACGATATTTATATATATCGTATCTTCCGTTTGCCTTAACTTCATTAAATTACACCGGCAAATGATGACAAGTTTTCTCGACACTCTCAAGCAAAAATTGTGAGGCATCCAACCAACCAAACCCCCAGCATCGCCACATCTAATAATAGTATCGGATGAAAATAGACTTCGCTTGGGTATCTATTTTTATTATCTACAGATGATGTCGTTGTCTGTGTTGGTGTCTGTGTTGTCTTGGTATAGGTAACATTTCGCTGTTGTATGATGACGTCATTTCCGTTTCCTCTTTTTCCGGCCACCCCGTAAAAATGTTGTGCACACACATTTACCCACTCCAGTCGCTTTTTTTTTTTGGCAAGTACAAGCTTTTTAGCAAATTAGCCAACAAAAATAAACGTATAAACGAAAGCGCGATGCCAACAAATGTTACAAAGTTAAAAATTAACATCTTGAGTCGTATGTTGGAGCCAACGCTAACGCCGACAGCTACAACAATAGCAATACCGTCAATTTTGGGCTGTCTTGAGTGATCAACGTGGATTCTGGCTGCTGTCTTTCCTATTTGGATGAACAAATCCAAGTGAACTGTCTTAAGAGTGTTAATGTTCTACAATTTGAATTAATCCAATTAGTTAAGTACGGATGACAGTGAGAAGGTTTTGCCGACAACAACGAGAGCGTGGAAGAAGGAAGAAACATTTCCGTGGGAAACGGAAAACCGGGGAACAACACATCTTAACAAAGTATTAAGGCACAATTTGTTAGGTATAAAGTTAAAGAGGGGGGTTTAAACTATATTTTTGAAATTCTGTTGAAACGTTGAAATTTTGAAATTCTTTAATACCATTGAAATCTATAAGTAAATGTTTCGTTGTATTAACGAAACAGGTTTCATGATATGTTGTCGATAAAGCAATAACAGTTATTTAACAAATCCAAGAGAACTGTCTTGAGAGTGTTAATGTTCTACAATTTGAATCAATCCAATTAATTAAGTACGAATGACTGTCAGAAGGGTTTTGTAGACAACGACGAGAGCGTGGAAGAAGGAAGAACCATTTCTACAGGAACAATACATCTGGTCGGGGTATTAAGGCACAATTTATTTGGTACAAAGTATTTAAAATATAGTTTTGAATTCCGTTTGAAACCTTGCAATTTTGAAGTTTCACAAGTTATATTAAAGCATTTTCACTCAATCTTTAAGCTCAAATCCTTAAATTGGGAAACAAGCATTGGAATCTTAATATTACGTTGTATTAACGAAACGGGTTTCATGATACGTTGTTGGTAATGAAATAAACAAATATTTTAATATGACGAAAATGTACATTAACACAATTGCGTTGTAATACATAAACATAATTTTTAAATTACGTTGTATTGACGAAAAGGTTTTATTGTTTTTTTTCTTTTAAAGTGAATATCGACGAAAATGTTTTGTTGATATGTTTTCGTAAATTGTTTCGAAATAGAACTTTCAAAAACTCGATAACCTAAGCGAGTTATCGAAAATTTGTGTTTAAATTCATTTGCAAATTTTTTTTCTTATGAGCACGGGATTTTTGAACCAAACCTAAAAACTTTATTGGTTTTTGATCTCGTAAATTTTAATTTGCAAAATTTGTAATTTAATATTTTTGATGATTATTTTTTGGGGGTCTCATAAGAAGATACCATTTGTTTTTGTATCGAAATTTTACTTCCGATAACTCCATAATGAAACGAGTTATCGGAAATTTATATTTAAATATACATTAAAATATATATATATATTTAAATATATATATAAAATATATATTAAAATATATTTAAATTTTCGATTACTTTTTGTTTCCTTTATGAAGCAATTGGGGAAAACAAGGGATTCTGGAAGAGAAATTAAAACATTTTTGTTCCATTTGATAAATTTGAACTTCCAATATTTCGATAACTAACGGAATTTTCAAAATTTGTTATTTAATTTTTTTTCGATTACTATTGGGGGTTTCATAAAGTGAACCATAGAATTGTCAGTCGTGAGCATGAGCGAGGTTGATAGCTTTTTATCTGACTAATGAATTTGAAAAAATATTACCAAAACATTTTGCAAACATGTTTGCGATGCGAATAACTTCGATTACGTTCTTATTTGGGTTCAAGAAGGACGGGAAACAGAAAAAAACACGAACGATAGCTGATGTTCATGCTAATGAATGACAAGTCTGTGGTGCGCTTAAGAAGACACAATTTGCTTTTGGTATCGAAAATGTACTTCCTCCGATAAGTCAATAACTAAACGAGTTATCGAAATTTATTGATTACTTTTTGTTTCCTTTATGAACAAAGTGGAAAAGAAAAAGCACGGGATTCTAGAACAGAACTTAACATGTTTTTCGATTTGATAAATTTTAACTTCCAATATTTCGATAACTAACAGAATTTTCAAAATTTGTTATTTAATTTTTTTGATTATTATTGGGGGTTTCATAAAACGATACAATTTTCTTTTGGAATCAATATTGTACTTCCGATAACTCAATAACTAAACGAGTTATCATTTAATTTGTATTTAAATTCATTGGCTACTTTTAGTTTCCTTTATGAACAAATTAGAAAAATCATGGGATTGTGGAAATCATGGGAATTTCATAAAATCATGGGAATTTCATAAATTTTTACTTCCGAAAATTCTATAAGTAACCGATTTTTCAAAATTTTATATTTTACTTTTCTTCGATTATTATTGAGTGTTTTTTTTTATAAGATAATAACTTTTGTTTTTATATCGAAATTTTACTTCCGATAGCTCAATAACTAAACGAGTTCTGGAAAAGTTGTATTTATATTCATTGTTCACTTTTTGTTTCCTTTGTACGATAAGAACAATTTAGAAAAATATTTTTTTTTCGATTTTATAAATTTTTACTTCCGATAATTCGATAACTAACCAAATTTTAAAAATTTCATATTTTACTTTTTTTTCGATTATTATTGAGTTATCGAAATTTTCATAAGAAGATACAATTTTCTGTTGGTATCGATCATAGATAAAGGAAATAAGTAGATATCGCATAGGCGTTGTCAAGTACTGCCACAAGGTGCTGTGTTGTAGTTTTGTAACTCTCATTGACTTTTTTCAATACAAAAATAGAATCATTTTCCAGGTTGTGCTATTCGAACAACTAATTTAGTTTTTTTCATGGCGTTGTGTTCCCCACGTTCAAATTCAAATGTATTTTGGATATGTGCTTTTTTGGTGTACTGTTATTGTTGATATTCGTTTGTGTTGACTTGTACAGCATCGGCCCACTAAACAAAAGAAAATGCCTGTTGATGTTGCCTACCACACGTATTGTTAGCACCTGTTCTAAATACATCTTGCAAGGTATATTTTGGTTGGGATCAAACGTTGTAATTATTGCATTCAGCTCCATCTAAACAATATCCCATTGAACAAGAAATTGCCCACGGCATGTGCGATATCTAGTTAATTCCTTTATCTATGGTATCGATATTGTACTTCCAATAACTAAACGAGTTATCGAAAATTTATATTTAAATTCATTTGATTAGTTTTTGTTTCCTTTATGAAAATATTAGAAAAAGCACGGGATTCTGGAACAGCACTTAATTATTTTTCGATTTAATAAATTTGTATTTCCGATAATTCGATAACTAATCGAATTTTAAAAATTTTATATTTTACTTGTTTTTCGATTATTTTTGAGGGTTTCATTAGATAATTTCTTTTATTTTTATGTCGAAATTGTACTTCCGATAACTCAATAACTAAACGAGTTATCGAATTTAAATCGATTAGATTACTTTTTGTTTTCTTTATGAACAAATTAGAAAAAAGAATGGGACTCAGGAACAACGCGTAAAAAATTTATGTTTTTGGTTTCATAAATGTTAACTTGGAATATTTCGGTAACTAGGCGAGTTTTAAAAATTGTTATTATTGGGGTTTCCATAAGAAAATTTCATTCGTTTTTGCATCGAAATATACTTTTGATAACTCCAAAATTTGTATTTTGAGTTTTCACTTATTGGATTTGCATTGGAGCTTGAAGCTTATGTTTAAAATTGATATTTTTATCTATATTCTAAAATGTTATCGATTCTTTTGATTTTTGACAACCGATATCGTAGAAACTATACGAGATATCAAGCTTTTTTTTATTGTATTTTTAAGTTTTAAACGTCTCTGAGCGAAGCAATGGTGAATCTTCTGGGTAACACTGGGAAATGTTTAAAGCGCCTTTTGACGACACCACATTTCCACACATGTCGCGACCTTAGAACAACAAGGTTCTAAGTGCACCAAGTACTTTTTGAGATTAAATAGTCTTTGTTAACCAAAGTACTGCAGGAAAATATGTAGTAAAATTTTTTTCTATTCGATATCTCGTCAACGATAAGAAATATAATTATTTCGGTAGCAGTAATCGAAAGGATATGCCCATTTTATTGCGATGAGATAAGCGGATTAAATTATCAAAAATTGTCAATTAGAACCTTGTTGTTCTAAGGTCGCGATATCCTTACTTCACATACCAGCCACAAACTGTATAGAGGAAACTTTATACAAAAAGAAAGTAAAAATTTTTTACACAAAACAAAAATTAAAATTAAATATCCATATAAATTACAATTGTGCAATTCTATATTTTTATCGCTTTTCTATAATATTATCGATTTTGACATCCGATAACTCAGGAACTATGCGAAGTATCAAACATTTTTTTATTTTTGTTTTAAATTTTGAATGTCTCTTTATCCTGCGTAAACATCCTTGCCAGTAGTCCACCGGCATCTACACCATTGATGTAATTCTGTTGAATTGCCATTTTGATTTTATCTAAGTTATGTAGACGATAATCACTTGACTTTAATGTCTTCAATTGGCTCCAATTCTTAGTCTTTACCCCGGTATTCAGCTCTCACGAAAAATTCGTAGAAAATTTTAATATTTGTCTTTTTACGGAAATATTTGTTGCAGAGATTTGCCACCTATCCCTGCTCCACCTTACAAATATTCCATCAATAATTCTTCTTTGTTGTGGCTGTCGGTGGTGAAATGGTTTAGTGTGCGCGTCTCTAGCACATGAGATCCTAGGTTCGATCCCTGCTCTGACCACCTTTAATTTCTTTTAGCGGCGGTCACCTCGCATAGAGACGGCGATAACAAACAACAAGGTTTCCAATTACATCGCATGAAGGGATTGGGGAGAGCCTCTCACAACCAGTGAGCTGCGCTATCTAATTTTTCACTCACTGATTGGGACCTACCGTTTTACACCGGTTCCGAACGGTATTTTGAGAAGCTTTTTCATGGCTAAGTACTCGATAGTGTCGCCATCACTAAGCGAGGTGACCGCCGTCGAAAGAAGTTTAAGGTGGTCAGAGCAGGGATCGAACCCACGTTCTCATGCATAAGAGCCGCGCACACTATCATTGCACCACCAACGGCCACATAGAGACAGCAACACTATCGAGTATTTAGCCATGAAAAAGCTTCTCAAAATATCGTTCGGAATCGGCGTAAAACTGTAGGTCCCAATCAGTGAGTATAAAACTAGAAAGCGCACAGCTCACTGGTTGTGAGAAGTTCTCTTTAATTCCTTCATGGAATGTAATGGGAAACCCTTTATTTATTTTTTTTTATTCTTCTTTTTACTTTATTTTAGATTTTACAAAGATGAGGTACTTTTATCTGTCAAAATATTAATCGAAGCGGTAAAATTTCGGGGCCAAACAATTGTTTTCATTGGAAAGATAGTAGGAACAACTTTGGTCAAACAACTCTGTAATTGATTTTATTCACGACATTTTCGTAAATTGCTTAGTACTCAGTAAATGAGTATGGGGCGAATTTTTCGATCAATGAAATTTTCATTATATTTTACACACGATTTTTTTTATGGGAACGAAAATTTTTGCTGTCGCTGATACTAAACAATGTTACCATATTTTTAAGTTGCAACTCTACACTAAATTTTAGCACTCATAACAAAACTAACGTCATATTTTTTTTCAAACGTTAACTTTCGGGTTTATTACAACACTGCACAACTGGCCATACGATATTTGAACGCACCTAGTGTAATTTTTTATGAAGTGGGGGAAATTCTGCATAAACTTTTGTTTGACATTTAAACGTTACTATAAACTTTTTCGTAAATTGCATAAAAATTATTTAATTGAAATTTTATTAAAAAATTATAGGAAATCTAATGAACTTTCACGTCCCACGTTCTCTGTTCACAATAACTCAATTAAAACTGAAATGTTAACATAAAGCAATTGTTACTTTGAGTACATTACCAAGACGACCAGCCCGATGATGGTTGGCCATCTGTTTAGGTACTTAGGTATTCTTGCTGGAGGCACAGTGGCTGCTTCGCCACCATATGTGGAAAGGGTTTAATAATAATGTGACGGCAACTGAACAGAACACAGAACAACACCACATTAACGACATCGACACCACCCCAACAGCAACCGCACTCAGACGCTTTGAATAAATATAACTGTATTTATTTGCTTCGCTTCGCCTCGGATTGGCGTGACATAGTACATGGCCCAACTGCTGGCCATTCAGCCGGCCTCATTGTTATGCGTAACATTAACTCGCGCTGCAAAGGCCAGGAATTCAAAGTAGTAGCACGGCCGACGGAGGGAGTGATGGTGGGTGCGAACATGGATAATGGTATATGAACAAAATTGTCATGAACTGTTTGCGGGTCTCTTATGCACAACATAAACATGAGACACGTACGACGCACAGCAGAGACACATGCGAGATGTTTAGTCATTCATCGTTCTGCGGCTGAAGTTGTTGTGGTTCGCCATTATATTCCCGGTGCCAGTCAGTTATGTTGTAATTGTCATCATAGTCGCAGTCGTTCTCATCATCAACATCATCATATTAAACATCAATTTTCAAGCGTTAAAGTTTAAAAATTGTCCTGTCATTTGTTTGTGGTTTATATGATGAAGCTGTCGACTCTGCCGCCGTTATTACCAACGATGCTTGTGCTGTGAAATTTATTTCACGCTGGCATTATTCTCCATGACAAACAAATTCTATTTGGTCCTTTTTCCATTCCCCTCCATTGTTTTTGTTTTTATTTCTGTTTATCCCTAAAGTTGTTACACTTTCCAATGTTTTGCTAAATTCTCATTTGTATCTTCTGGCCCTACCACTTTATTCCTCATTTGTGTTGAATAGAATTTTATTTTGTTTGACCTCAAAACCAAACGCATATTTAAACGTTCTCCAACACCAGATGTGGATACACTCATGCTGGCGAGGTTTGTTCTTCTGTTTCGCATGGATGTGTTTTACTGGTCAACGCATAGTGATGGTGAATTTGCTCCTAAAAATTTGTGGATTTCTGTCCAGTAATGGGTATTAGCAAGGGATATACATTTACATCAAGGATAATTGCTTCGGGAAATGTAGTGTCAATTTATAGAGTTAACTTCAATTTTCACTAATAAATTTATCTATTTAATTTCGTCTAATGGAAATACTTGAGATCTAAATAATTCTTGAGATCTTGTTGTAATCTAAGGATGAGATCGAAAGCGGTAATAGACATTGGTTTATATTCAGGATATCAAATGCAGCGGTTGAAAGAAAGTCATCCACACTCACGCATGCAATAATACAAGTCTTTTAGCACCTCTGGGAAAGAACTTTAAAAATCAAATGTGCAAAGGGCTTATAAAATCATGACATCGTTTCAAATATCTATTGTCTTCTTCGCAAAAAAGGATCATCAATTAATCCAGAAAATCAGAAATAAGTAAACAATTTAAGTCATTCGGAAGGCATCACATTTGTACTACACCAAAGATAAATTTCCTTTCCCACAAACGTAGTTTTAGACAACTAAACTTGTTTTAAGAAATTTATTTGCGGCGAACGAAAAATATTTTTATGAGAAAAGAAAAACGTATCATAGCAGTAGCACAGTCAATTTTGTTTCTTGGAGTTTAATAGTGGTCTTCCACCCGTCCGTGGTGCAATGGTAGTGGGCGCGGCTCTTGTGCATGAGAACGTGGATTCGATGCCTTCTCTGACCTTAAATTTCTTTCGACGGCAGTCACCTCGCTTAGTGACGGCCATGAAAAAAGCTTCTATAAAAAAACTCCGTTCGGAACCGGTGTAAAACTAAAGGTCCCAAAAAAAAAATGGTGTCCCATAACATCCCATGAAGGGATTGGGAGAGCTTCTCACAATCAGTGAGATGTGCGCTTTCTAGTTTTACACTCACTAATTGGGACCTACAGTTTTACACCGGTTCCGAACGGTATTTTGAGAAACATTTTCAGGGCTAAGTACTCGATAGTATCGTCATCACTAAGCGAGGTGACCGTCGTCGAAAGAAATGTAAGGTGGTCCGATCAGGGATCGAACCCACATTCTCATGCATAAGAGCCGCGTACACTAGCCATTGCACCACCTATGGTCACAATCAGTGAGTGTAAAACTAGAACTCGCACAGATCTAGTAGTTTTTAGAATTTTAAATGCAAAATATATTGTAGGGCACGTTTCGATGCAAAAATAACGTATTTGTAGCTTGTCGCAAATATAGTATACTTGTGTCCAAACATAATGTGTTTCCTATTCAATATTACATGGTGGAGGAATTATATTTTTTATTATGACATATTATATTTTTATTCTGTTGTTCGACCTTTTCCTTATCAATAAATAATCAATATTCTTCGAGCTTGAGGTCAGATTTGCTGTTGTTATATTTATTTTCCTCGATATTTCGCTACTCCTTTGTGTAGCATCATCAGGAGATATAAACAATATTTAACAATTAAAACAAAACAAAATTAACAATTGTGAAAAACTTATGTCAATTTAAAAATGTTCAAACAAATTTTCCCGCCTTTTTTCAAAATTTTCTGAAGTTACACAAACAAAAATAATGTTCGTAAAAAGTTCATATAAATTAACCCAAAGAAAAATATTAGATTGATATGATAAATAATTCTTTCTTAAATGGTTCTACTTTTTACTAATTAAATGTCTGTAAATTTGGGCTACATTATCTGTATCTGTTTTATAGTTAATTCTTTTCAATGTTGGTGTATTAATTATCTGTAGCATTTCTAACATATAACGACGTTTATAATTGTTTTCTTTATTTAAAACCGCTGTATCCTGAAAGTTTGGGTAATGATTTAATCTAGCACAATGGGATGTTAATGCTGTTTTCTGTGTAGAAATGTGCCTATATTTCTGATCTGATTTGTGTCCTGCAATTCGTGTCATTAGTTTATTTTTTGTAGTCCCTACATATACTTTGTTACAAACCTCGTTGTCATTTCCTTTACATGGTATTTTATATACTATATTACTCATATCAAATTTGTCCAAACTATCCTTTGTTTTACTAAATATTCTGCCTATTGTGTTATATGTTTTGTGTGCTATCCTATAATTCATGTCGTCAAATATTTTTGACTTCGCCAACCTATCTGTTATTCCAGGTATGTACGTTATTGACTTGTAAATTTTTGGCTCATCTGTAGTAACCCTGTTCGGTTGTCGTTTATCCTCAAATTGCCTTATCAGTCTGTTGGTAAGATGGTTCGGGAAGTTGTTGTCCTTGAGAATGTTCCTTATCCTTTCCTTATTGCTTATCGCAAATATAGTATACATACTAGGGTGGACCTTGTGTCGATATTTTGGTAGATGAGGGCTCTATTCCGTGCCTTTTTGAAAAAAAATTACAATGCCGAAAAAAAAAATTAAAAAAAAAAAACATTAGGGGTTGCGCACGAGCCGAGAAAAAGGTCCACTTTGCCAAAATTAGGGGGGAAATTGCCATAGGTCATCAGGGGTCACTCGTAGGGGGGAAGAATGTATGGCCGACCCCCATTAACTTTTTACCGCCAACATTTTCCCCCAAGACACCCACCCCCTATCTCCTCCCCTTAGGGGGGTCACCATACAAAAATGGAGGTTGCTCAGTATTTTCGAAAAACACCATAGGTCATCAGGGGTCACCCCTAGGGGGGCAAAATATATGACCGACCCCCATTAACTTTTCATCCCCAACATCTTTTCCGAACAAACTTACCCTCTATCTCCACTCCTTGAGGGACTCCCCATACAAAAATACTGAAAATCTATGTATTTACAGTTGCACAATATCGAGATTTTTTTGAGTTTTTTTGATTTTTTTACAGAAATTCCACCAATATTCAAGAGTGGTCATTGTTTGGAAAGTCTTGAAAAATTTGAAACGCACACGTGCTGAATCAGGTACATAGGCACCCTTAGCAGATGCCCCCATTCATCAGTACCTGGCAGTAAAATATTGCAAAATACGTAGTAGTTATAAATAGCAGTTCATTCATCGATTGTTGTCATTCAACAAGTGCCGACGACCGCGAAAAGTAAATTGATTTTTCTCCCGTTTTTTAAAAGTTAAGATGACAACACGACTTAGATCGCGCGACGATATTTTTTTGATTGGTTATCCAAGCATGAATATTACGGGGAACAAATTACCGTCGAAGAAGCAAGTGCTAAGAATGCATTTCTTCAACTTTCGCAAACGAAACATGTCGAAGAAAAATAGTGCGGTTATAGTCGCGGACGCAGTGATGATTTTTTGGCGCCAAGCAGCTATTCCGACGAAAGCCAGAGGAGATGTTACAAGAAAAATAGCTGCGCTGCACGATGTCGGCGTTCAAATCGAGAGAACATGCTGACTTATGTGAAAGACAATCCAGAAGTAAGATCGCATAGATTTATTTGCTCTCATTCAGAATTCTTATTCTTCAACGCGTTTCATTCATCTCCAGCTTGTCGCAGCTAAATCCTTCGTAGTCCATTGGGATGGCAAAATGCTTTTGGATTTTGTGGGTACAAAGAAGGTGGACCGTCTACCGGTAATTGTCTCGTACGGAGAAAAAGAGAGAAAAGAAGATGGGAAAGGAAAAGGCCGGAGAATAGCACATGCCGTTTATCAACTGTTGGCATCTTGGCATATGACACATCGAATACAAGGACTTTCTTTCGACACGACATCAACGAACAGTGGCCCATTCTCCGGAGCCGCAGTTGCTCTTGAGCGGCTGTTGGAGAGAGAAATCTTATATTTACCTTGCAGACACCACGTATACGAACTGGTGCTAAGGGAAGTTTTTGAGACAAAAATGGGAAAGACCAGTGCACCAGGCGTTCCTTGCTTTGACCGTTTCAAACAGGAATGGGACGCTGTAAAGGTTAAACCATTCCATTCTGGCTTGATAGACGATCAAGTCGTCAGAAAAATTCCTGTGGCAATGCAAGTCGGCATAAAGAAGTTTTGCTTAGATCAATTGAAGGAGAAACACCCTCGCGATGACTACAAAGAAATGCTACAATTAATTCTTTTGTTTCTGGGTGAAAAACTTGAGAATTACCATTTCCGACCTCCAGGACCCGTTTCCCATGCTCGATGGATGGCAAAAGCCATTTATAGCCTCAAGATATTTTTGTTTCGGAGAACTTTTCACTTATCTGTATGTGAATTGAATGGTATTCGACACGTTTGTATTTTTGTGGTGCGACTTTACGTCAAGGCATGGTTTGGTTCTTCTCGAGCAGCTGAGGCGCCGAATCAAGATTGGAAGTTTTTGAAGGACATCGTCGAGTACAAGTCCGTTGACCAGGATTTATCTCGGGTAATGATAAAGAAATTTATCGGTCACCTATGGTATCTCGCCGATGAGCACATAGCCCTTGCCTTTTTCGATGACAAGGTTTCAAATGAGTTGAAGGCCAAAATGGCCCAAGCATTGCTAGAAAATGAGAATGACGAAGGTGAAGAAGATGAAGAAGACGAAAAAGGTGAAGAAGATGAAGAAGACGAAGAAGGTGAAGAAGATGAAGAAGACGACCCGGTTCCCCCAGCTCCTCGCGTCGTAATCAAAAGCACCAGCGTTAAAAAAAATCGAGGTGAAATTCAAAGATGTGAATGAGGAATTCTTGGCTAAAGACTTGAGCAACTTCGTCTCTCATAATACCAAAAATTTATTTGTACGATTTGGAATATCGCAAGATTTCATTCTTGCAAATCCAGCAACCTGGAAATCTCGCGCAGACTATCAAGAAGGTCGTAGAATTGTAAATAACTTGCGCGTTGTGAACGACACTGCCGAAAGAGGAGTAAAAATGATACAAGATTATAATAGAATACTGTGTCAAGGCGAAGAAGAGAAACAGTATTTACTACATGTTATCGATTCTTGCCGCAAGAAATACACATCAGCGAACAAAAATATGTTAATTTGACTATATTATATTAAGAGTGCTTAGTAGTACTACTCAATTACAGCTTCTTTTATTTTTGTATGGGGAGTCCCTCAAGGAGTGGAGATAGAGGGTAAGTTTGTTCGGAAAAGATGTTGGGGATGAAAAGCTAATGGGGGTCGGTCATATATTTTGCCCCCCTAGGGGTGACCCCTGATGACCTATGGTGTTTTTCGAAAATACTGAGCAACCTCCATTTTTGTATGGTGACCCCCCTAAGGGGAGGAGATAGGGGGTGGGTGTCTTGGGGGAAAATGTTGGCGGTAAAAAGTTAATGGGGGTCGGCCATACATTCTTCCCCCCTACGGGTGACCCCTGATGCCCTATGGCAATTTCCCCCCTAATTTTGGCAAAGTGGACCTTTTTCTCGGCTCGTGCGAAACCCCTAATGTTTTTTTTTTTTAATTTTTTTTTTCGGCATTGTCATTTTTTTTCAAAAAGGCACGGAATAGAGCCCTCATCTACCAAAATATCGCAAAAATGTCATTTCAAGGTCCACCTTAATACATACTTGTGTCCAAACACATTGTGTTTGCTATTCAATATTACATGTTTGAAACACAATGATTAATAGGTTATAATACATGTTTTTGTGGCCCAAATGTGGCTTTGTTTGTTGACAACTGCTTAAACGTAGCAGACATCAAAGAATCAAATAAGCAGAAGATCTTCAATTTAGGAAAACAATCCTTTCAAACATATACATATTTCCTGCAAGAATACATTTTTATATTATATTTAAACATATATATTTAAAATATATTTATAATGAAAATTATTCCGAATCGTACTCATTTTCATCCAGTTGTAGAAACAGTTTTTCGAAATTTAAATGCAAAATGCATTGTAGACGCTGATAAAACGGCCCCAGCAACATATTGCAGGAAACACGGGTATGTTTGCAATCATTGTTTTTGTGAATTGAAGATCTGCTGCTTTTTTGTTTCTTTGTTGTCTGTCACGTTTTTGTTTACCGCAGTTTTTAACAAACAAAGCCACATAGTGTCACGAAAACATATATCATAACCTATAAATCATTGTCTCTCAAACATGTAATATTGAATAGCAAACACAATGTGTTTGGACACAAGTATATTTTTTTTTGCGGTAAGCTACAAACACGTTATATTTGCATCCAAACAACAACAAGAAGAACATGATCCCTTACAGCCTTAAAGGAAATTACAACTTTAAACATAACGAGGATCTAGGACAACTAAATTTGACACAACATCTTACGATTTCCCCAACCGCTTCCATTACGCGATGATGAATCCAGCCTTAACATTAGGATTTACTTAATTGTTTTCGTTGAAAAAAAGAGAAAAGCAATTCACTTTTTCACATGCCACACGAACATGTTCACGAATGTATTCCACAAAAAACCTGATTTCCCATTACATTCCATAAAGAGGTTGGGGAGAGCTTTCTCACTACCAGTGAGCTGTGCGCTTTCTACTTTTATTCTCACTGCTAGGGACCTAAAATTTTACACCGGTTCCGGACGGTATTTTGAGATACTTTTTCATGGCTAAATAATGTGTACTGTCACCGTCACTAAGCGAGGTGACCGCCGCCGAAAGAAATGTAAGATCAGAGCAGGGATCGAAACCACAGTCTCATGTAAATGCGAAAGCCACGCACACCGTAAAAGTAAACTATACAAATTTTGAGGTAAAAGAAAGATCGTTTGCAACAATAAAAACGACTTTCACGATAATCGTTTTTTCAAATTCAAATAAACGTAACTGACACTAGCACGGTCTTCACAAATGCTATACCACGGACAATTACACTTTGTCATACAGATTAAAACTCACCTCAAAGCACTGCAACAATGCGAGAACACATGAGGAAAAGAAGAACATGGTGGAAAAATTCTGTCTGTTCTTGTTGTTGGAATTATAGGCCTTTCAGTGATGTTGATACTTATGGATCTTCGATCGATACTAATTCGCACATGTGAATGGCAGAATTGAGTTTGTATATATACGATTGATGATCAACCGATGGTATGAATTCAGGCACAGTAGTTAGGCATCTGATGATGAACTTGTCACGGAGTTCGAAACTAGTCATGTCAGTGAGTGTGTGTTGAACTGAATTGTCTACGAGTATTATTTCCAACAAAAAACCAATAATATTTCAATTAGAAAAATGTACATGACTTGTAAGCTTATGTATTTCTCATACATTAACCAAAAACTAACAAAAATCGGTCATAAAAATTCAAATTCAAATAAATTTGCGAGAAACGTTTCAATTGTTGCTGACAACGTTGAGTATACGAGCCAAATGAAATAATTTTGGAGCAAACGGGGTGTTTCTTTGTTTGTGCTTACTCGTCCCAATTTTCTAAAAATAAACAATAAATGCCGTCACCACTGGCTACAGCGGTCTTTATTTTGCTGCCCTGCTTAACTTAAGCGAACCACAGACTTGTCATTCATGAGCATGAACATCAGCTATCGTTGATGTTTAATGTTGGTTTACCGCCCTTCTTGATACCAAATAAGAATGTAATCGAAGTTGTTCGCATCACTATCATCTTCATAAAATTTTTTGGTAATATTTTTTTTCTCAAAAGTTATCGGCGTAACTCGTGCTCATGAATGACAAGACTGTGGGTCGCTTTACAATTACAATTTACAATCCATGAAGAGATAGAGAAGAGCTTCTGTGTGCTATTTGTTTTTTTTTTTGTAGACCCCTCTCTTCTCAGTTTTTCACCGATTTCAACGTTTATGCCTTGAGAAGTTTTTTGTTTTGCCTTAATATTTAAGTAACTATTTGCTCAAATATGTTCTCTTTTCATCAAATTTTCTAAAAATCAGAAATACAGCTTTTCAGCTGCATTATCTACTAGGTGTGTGCTCTCCGAAAATATTCGATTCTCTACTTTATCCGTTTGATTTACATCACAATAACCGTAAACCCACATAGTTTGGTTGCATAACAAACAGCTGGTACCACCTTGTTGCCGTTGTTGTAGACCCTTTTCGGAACAAAATAAATATTGTAAACTGCTAAAAATCAATTCAAACTTGCATGCTCTCTTTCTCTTAATTGTTGCCACCTTTTCCCTCCATTTCTCTCTTCTCTCTCTCACACCGGTAGACAAACATAGGCTTTTTAAAACCCTTTCGTTGTATTTCTCACTGAGTACACACACTCGTACTGGACAAATTGCATTGAGTTTTTAATTGTTTTGCATGCGGTTTGCACACATGCTATGGTTGCCAATTGTTGGCAGTAGGCGGTGAATGTGGGCGTGGTGCAGGTACATCACTGAGGTATGGACGTCTCATCAATGCTAACGAGTGTCTGCGCTGGTGTATTTGCATTCTCCATTTGTTGCCATTTGGTTTATGCCTGTGTATCGTTTGCTAAATGCAGGGAAAACTTTTCAATTTTCGAGGGAGTTTCCAATAAATTTCTTTTGTTTATTTTTGGTGGCGCTATTTTGGAAATGTCCATAAGGATACAATTTGAAAATTAACGCGTTTATGTGAGTGGTTTGGAATGCATCTTCTATCGAGGCATTTTGTCACATTCATTGATTATGTAGTTGTGGTTCGGAATTTTTATTGCGTTCCATACTACACCATAATAGGGTGACCATTGGTCCATAAAATGAAACTAGAAAAATGGAACTGCTTCAGAAGTAAATGTAAATTCAGTTTAGTCAACAAACAGACATTTATTTCATATAACCTTAAAGAGACAAATTGAATTTCCATATTCATATCGTTACAATCGTTTATCTTCTTGATTTTTTTATAGTTTAGTAAAAACTAAAATAGATTGTCCAATACTGAGGTTTTGAAAACTTTTTCATATGTCCAAAATCTTCATAAGTTTTCTTCGCAAACTTTTACAAAACTTTGTGTTGTCTGAAAGGACCACTGCAATTATGAATGGGATAGTGATTGACTCCTTCTTAGTCCCAACGTCAAGTCTCCCAAATATTCATGACAGCTTTAATTTAAAATGAAACTACGAGTAAAACTTCAAGTAGTCAATATTCTATTCTATAGAAGAAAGTGAATGATGTGCTGGTTGACAGATATACTCATTAATCTTCTCTTTGATTATTTTTTCTTTTGAATAAAAGTATACAAAAATACACACGAGTATGAGTATGTACTAGATATCTGCATAAGGCGTCTTGAATGAACATTCAAGACAGTTGATTTTTTGTAAGACATATAGTGTAGCGATGTTGCGGCATCCAAATACTTCAGTGTTCCTAAAAAAAGCATTCGTGTATGTGTATGAAGCTGAGGTCACAGAAACACACTACTACTACTTCTACTTTGGTTCACATCGTATTGTGTTTTTGTGTATACACACATACACCAATGCTTTGTCGACAGTACCCCAAAGAGCTTGGTTGTCGCGACTGCATTGCAGTACATGTCTTGTGAAAAAAGCAAATGTCTTGATTGTACATTCAAGACGTATTGTGCAAGGGTTTAGTATGTACTTACAGTACTCAGAGTATGAAAGACATAAAACACAAACGAAGAAAATAAGACGATGTAGTACTAAGTTTAACATGTTTCAATTTGCAACATCTAAATTAAGTTGGATGTTATCGTCATCAAAACCAGCATGCACCCACTTCGTTCTATATTTGTGGCATATTTAAGAGAGCGTTGGAGTGTAGAGATTGCATTTGTTATAAGTATAGATTACATACAAGCATAATTGCCAGACCGCAGATAAAAGTGATAGGTTTGTCGTATATTCTCTTCCTATTTTTGGTAATTTTGAACGTTTTATATCCATATTGGATATTAGTTATTAGTTTTAAGTTATTGTCTGTAAGGAATATTGAATAAACATAGACAGAATTAAATAAATAAATAAAAAATATTAGACATCTGCACAAGACGGCTTGAGTGATCATTCAAGAGATTTTCCTTTTTCAAGACTTGTACTGTAACCAAATACCATAATACATCTTTACCAATAACATCTTTTTGTGCACATACACACACGCACACCAATGCCTTGTCGACGGTATCCGAAGTACATGGTTGTCGCAACTTCACTACAGTACATGCCTTCAAACAAGCAAATGTCTTGAATAGCCATTCAAGACGTCTTGTGTAGTTGTCTAGTACCTACTGACAGTCACTGGTATCCGAAAATTCACGCAAGATTTGAATATCGTGTCATGTGAGCGATAAATAGTTGTTGTTGAAGAAAAACATATCCGTGACAGCTCAGACTTATTAAAAATGGAACGTTAAATGTAAATTATGTTTGGTTGAAGTGGCTGTCACTACTGACACACTTAGACCGTTGTGATACCTGGGGAAGTCATATTTCGTCCCCATCGTTTAACCTGTAAAGTGATCTAGTTTGATTAAGGGGAGTTGAAGTCATATGATACCTTATCCCGATATTATAGGATGCGCCTGTTGGAGAGACGTACATTAGTCCCTGGCGAATCAATTAGTACTTTGCAAAAAGTTCCTTGAGCTTAACTCTCTCAACGTCTTTTAGATCCAATATACAGTAAGATTCTAGATATAGCACATTGAGGGTTAAACGACCGAGGGTTAAAACAAGTTAAATATAAAGTATAATTCATAGAACTGATTAAGGTGGTTTGAAATCCTTGTTTTAGCTTTATTAATATTAATTTCTTTTACATTTATTAACACTAGACTATATATTTACGAGGTTCCGTCTTTATTTCGCGCCAAAACTATTTCTCGAGTTCTAGTATTTCGGCTAGAACTAAAAACTTTTAGAAGAATGTGACAAAACTGATTTTACCAATAGACGACTCTTTATTTTTCAGAACAATTTTAGTACAAATACCAATCTTCGGGGTTTTCTTCTTACCCCACCACATAATTCTATGTACTACAAACCTAACGTTTAAAATTCTAAAATCAAATATTATATTACAAAAGTATAAAAGAATGTAAAATTGTTGCTGTCCCAGCGATATCAAGATTTGTTTGTGTCAACCGCTAATGCGGTTGTGACAACCTCTGATTCGGTTGAGACAACCTCCGATTCGGTTGAAACAACCTCCGATTCGGTTGAGACAACCGCTGATTCGCTTGAGACAACCTCCGATTCGGCTATGATGGCCTCTAGTGTGGTTGTGACAACCTCTAAATTCGGTTACGGCTAATTCGACTGTATCAATCGAATTTTTCTGTGAGTGAGTACATTATGTCGGAGTTCCTGAGAACTATTATAAAGGGTGAAAAGTTGAGATTATGTGGAGCCTTTTCACTGAACATTCCACACTTTTGGATTAAATCGGACGTTTTTTGAAAGGAGATTTTTAAAATCTTCCCGGGTAAAGGGTACATTGCAAGAAAATCTTTACATCAAATCGATGATAAACGTTCATCAATTGTTCTTCATTGAATTAATGCCAAATTTCATCAATTCAATGAAAAAGTTCGTGAAGATTGCGCGTTTCTTTACCTTTTACGCCGTCATTGAATTGATGATCTTTTTTATATCAATCTTCATCATTGGAATTTGGAAATAATTAGTGAGATTAATTCAAAATATGAACGTAGTATTGAAAAAATAAAAAGAAAGAGGAAAAAGTAGTAGAAAACTGAAAATAATTACATTATAGAAAATAGTGCAATGGAGGGAAAACATTATCCACGCTCTATGATTACTTTTTATGTGATGTTGTACCCTGTTATTGTGGATTTTTTTAGGATGAAAATTAATTAAAAAAAGTTTGACTACTCATTACCATAAAAATTATGACGAATTTACACCGAATTGATGACAAACTTACATCAAAGTGATGACAACCTTACATATAATTGATGAAAAGTGTACAGCAAATTGGTGAACAATACACATCAAAATAGTGAAAAATTTACTTCAACTTGATGACAAACTTACACAAAACTGATGAAAAATTTAGATCAACTTGATGTAGCATTCAGCATTTTTATATTTGTCTCTTGGAAGCCAAGTAGACACGCATTAATTGTGTGTTGCGGCCGTCGGTGGTGCAATGGTAGTGTGTGCGGCTCTTGTGCATGAGAACGTGGGTTCGACTCCTGCTCTGACCACCTTACATTTCTTTCGACGGCGGTCACCTCGCATAGTGACGGTACTTATCCATGAAACAGCTTCTCAGAATATCGTTCGAAACCGGTGTAAAACTGTAGGTCCCAATCACTAAGTGTGAAACTAGATCGCACAAAGCTTTTTCTTTCAGTGTAGTTTTAGGAATATTTAGAAATTTTTTTAATTTTGTTTGGATGCAAAAATAATGTGTTTGTAGCTTGTTGTCAATATACTATATTTGTGTCTAAACACATTGTGTTTGCCACTCAATACAATAATGATTAATAGGTTAAAATATATGTATTTGTGACCGAAATGTGGCTTTGTTTGTTGAAAACTGCTGTCTGTCACAATAACGAAACAAAGATCAACAGATTTGAAATTCAAGAAAACATGTACATGGTTCCTACAATATGTTGCTGGGGCCGTTATTTTTCAGCGTGCAGTGGTCGGCGTAATCCCCCATAATATGATGATAACGATAGTTTGTGAAGTGACTTAATAGGCCGAAACTTCACCAGACCGAAATCAATTAATTGGAAAATAAAAATCATTCAAAATATCAATGAAATTGATTCGTTCATATATCTGTTCAAATCTCAATCACATGCAAATCATTAAATCACACATTCATTTATGCACAAAAAATGACCACAATGCAAAAATGTATTGTAATTAATTGAAATGAAATTATAAATTACACAAATTCCATATCTTTTTTATATCCCTACACTACATCACTGACCTTTTGGCTTTCTGGCTATCCAGAGTGGCTCCTGGAAATCCTGATACACGCACATGTTTGTTGCACCAAAAGCTACAGCTCCTGAATGTCTGCATTCATAGGAGAATGAAAGGCGAGAAAGGTGTTAAAGATAGCAAGGAAATAAATAAAGAGTCATCCATTCTCACCGATGATGATACAGATGAAGAAGTGTTCTATGACTTCACTGATGATGAAGGTGAGGACGAACAAGAGGAGTCCGAATCAATAAAACCCTCAAAGCCAGAAGGTCGCTTAAAACGTTTGGGCAATCTACAACTGCTGGATTCGGATGTACCATTGTATATCCCAGTGACTCAAGAGATTGTGCCTAAAACGGAGGACCAATTGCAGGATGATGCTGATAGTGTGCTGAAAATGGGCTCAGACTCAGGTGGGTTCACTTAGTCCTATTTAATGGGCTTTTTGATATATGTAGATACCCTTTATATATATGTATATACATTTCAGAATTTATTACCGATATGATGTGTAGCACTGTGGTATCGGATTCTGAGGCTTTTAAGGCAGCTAATCCAAATGCTCGATTCGAGGACTTTATACGTTGGTTCAGTCCCAACGATTGGGAGGAGTATATGGACGAAGAGCTGGGTGTCAATAGGTACAGGCTCAGCGCTCGCATGCGGGCTCCTGGCAACACTTGGCAAACGGTGTGGGAACAAGCAAAACGTGTACCGGTATCAAAACAGGTGGGTATATTTTTATAAAGTGGTTAATCAAAAACCTAAAAACTGGTTGAAATTATAACTTGACTGCTTAAGTACATGACAACTCAGTGAATTGAAAATTATAGACAATGATAACATTTAAATTTCATAATTCGATGGTAACATGGTATCGTTGATGTTTACTGTCAGTTTACCGCCCTTCTTGATACCAAATCAAAGTTTAATCGAAGTTGTTCGCATCTCAATCATATTCACAAAATTAATTGGTAATAATTTTTCAAATTCATCAGTCGGACTTAGTGCTATCCTGAACATCTGTACTCCTGATATCATGGCCGAATCGGCAGCCGCTGCATCTCTGGTGAGAATCAGAGATTGTGGCGTTTTGATATCGGGGTATTCCGGATACGCTGAATTACTACACCGGATCAACTCTATTTCCGTAAAAACGGACTACTGTATCCCCTAGCTTCTACCAGCGACAAATCTAAGGACTTCTATTCCGAACAGGAATACCTGGGAAAAGTCACTGGAAGGGGATACCAGTAGTATCAGATTTTTCACGGATGGATCAAAGTTGGACGAGCAAGTAGGCTATGTGGTCCATTCACCGGGCCTAAATATAAATATCTCCTTCAAGCTGCCTGATCACTGTAGTGTATTTCAGGCGGAAATTACCGCCATACTGGAGGTTGCTGAACTACTGAAAAGTAGTGTCACAACCCTCCGGAGAATATGTATCTACACAGACAGTCAGGCTGCCATAAAATCGCTGGAATCCATGTTTGCTACGTCCTTGACGGTGAAAGAATGCAACTCATCACTTAGGGTGATGGCAGAGTATTTTCACATCAGGCTGATCTGGGTACCGGGCAATTGCGTAGCGGATGTGTTAGCTAGACAGGGCACTACGGCACAGGTTCTTCCGGCAAAAGAAGGTGTTAGTATGCCAATCTCTACCTGCGTTTGCAGATCAGGCAGTGGGTCGATAATATGTTCAAGGACAAGTGGAGACTTACTTCAACTTGCAAACAAGCCAGGGTCCTCTGGCCACAGGTGGACAGGAAGAGGACTAGGCAATTACTTAACGTGCCGAGAGGCAGGTTATCCACAATGATAGGAACACTTACGGGACATTGTCTTGTAGGAAAACATGCCCTAAGATTGGCACATAGAAACTCCACTCCGTGTAGATGGTGCATGGAAGAGGACGAGGAAACGACGAAACACCTTCAGTATTGCCCCGCTCTGGCAGGACTAAGAAGTAGGATATTCGGAACACATCTAGTTAGCACCGTAGCCCTACAGGATATTCCAGTAGGTCTTATAGACAAATTTATTGAAAGGGCAAATTGGCTGGACGAGTAGTCAATAGTTGCTATGGAGGAAACTGCAGGTATCACAATGGGCTTTTTTAGCCTAAGTGTGCTAGACAGCGTGCTGTCCATCCAAATCGGTGTCCATATAGTTACGAAAATTAACCACTTGTTAGGGACTTGTATAACTTTTACCAAGTTAGTTAGAATAAAAGAAGTACAAATCTTAACTATTCTTCTTCTTTCTGCTTTCATTCACTACGATTGACAACTTTGTTTATGTTTTTAATAAGTCGACGTCGTCACATGACAATTGCAGAATACCAAACTAGCATACCAAACGATGTTGACACGAAGTGATGTTGACATAAAAACGACAACGACGTCGATGACGATAACCATAAAAAAGGGAATGGGTTCGAAATTGAGTGACTGGATTTTGTTCTCTTCGCTTTTCGTTCGATATCGGGGAGCACGAGATGGGAGAACAACTTAATAGCATACTATTTTGAAAGCTTGATAACTTTAAAACATGATAACATCACAACGTAATAACTTCTCAATTTCATAACTTACACCCGTATTCAAAACGAAGAGTTGGCCACTGGATGTATGCGCCGTTCAATGAATGTCTAACTATAAAGCTTTTACGTTTCCTCTCTTCTGTCTATCTCTAATATGAACATGTCTGTTTTATCCAAATCCAAACCTAATTGACATGACTGTTATTAACAAAACAACAAGTGTTCGTCAAAAGTTAGCACGTATTCATACAAATAGTAGACACTAGTTGGACATAGTTTAGTTGAAGTTCAGTATGTGTTAGTCAGATGATAGGCGATGGCTAACTTTTCGTTATAAATTTAGCGGTTAATAATTAGCTTGATAACTTCATAGTTTGAAAACTTTAAAATTGTATAACTTCTTGGTTAATGTATGAGAAATTCATACTACAAGCTTACAAGTAATGAACATTTTTCGAATTGAAAAATGGTTGCTTTTTGTTGGAAATAATAGACAATTCAGTTTCAACACACACTCACTGGCATGACGAGTTTCGAACTCCGTGACAAGTTCATCATCAGATGCCTAACTACTGTGCCTGAATTGATACCATCGGTTGAACATCAATCGTATATATACAAACTCAATTCTACAATTCACATGTGCGAATTAGTATCGATCGAAGATCCATAAGTATCAACATCACTGAAAGGCCTACAATTCCAACAACTTCATAACTTTATAACATGATACCGTTAATATCTTGTCAATTTAATACCATAACTTGATATCTCGATTACTTGAAAACTTAATAAACTGGATGGTTTTGGTAACTTTAAATCGGTTAATTTGACAACTTCTAAGCTCGATACTCTATTGTATCGGGCTTACTGATAAAAATAACAACAAATGTCAACGATAATCGCTGCTCATGCTCATGATTGACAGAAGTGTTGTTCGCTTTAAATGTTAACGGTAACCGATGTTTGTACAAATTGGTCATTACTTTATCATGATTTCTCAATGACGTCACAAATTGATACATACATACCAAGGGAGTTTGATAACTTTATAAATCGATACCAATCTCAATAACTGCAAATCATGATAACTTGATAAATATTTGAAATTAAATGTTTTTGAAATAAATGCATTAATATTTGTTTTGTAATAATAATCTTTCAGAAACGATTGTTCGATGACACCCAGGAGGGCTACAAGATCTTAAACTATTTGGAGTCTCGGAATCTGGGAGAGATTTTTGCGCTCACTATAGTACCACTGCTCCAGAGTTCTATACTTAAACTAAAGGTAGATACAACAAAATTAATTTCCATAACTCGTATAACTATTCTTTTCTTCCTCTCTCTCTCTTCCCCTCCTCTATTAGAATATTTTGAGCAACGGTGCAGTTTTAGAGCTATTCAATGAATCTATTAATGAAGTTTTGGCTGATCTCAGTCGTTTCTCACGCGATGTTGAACTTGTACAAATTGAGCCATCCCACGAATCGGAAGGAACTAAATACGCCCTACAACTACCCAGTCCTCAACCGATTTTACGAAAAATCGAACTAATCGAAAGAAATTTCTATCAATACCATTGTTTTGTCCAGATGAGAGGCATTAAAGGTATCGATATTAAGAAGATCCATGACAAATTTCGAGAAATTCTTCAAAATAATGGTAGCTGTAGCATAACCAAGCATACTGCCAACACATCGGATTTCTCCCTTCAGTCACTCTCTATATTCCAAGAAGATATGTATGACAAGTTGATAAGCAAGGACTATATTATTCGATTGGGTGAGGGATTACTGCCTTCGCGTCTCGTACTGCCTTATAGGGATGAAGAAAAACAGCAGTCACCCATTATGCCGCAGTTCCTAAGAGCTATTGTAACGGGTGAAAAGTTAAGATTATGTGGAGCTTTCACTGAGCATAACACATTTTTGGATTAAACCGCGCATTGCTGTATGGGGATTTTGAAAATCCCTCCCGGGTAAAGGGTAGATTTAAGGAAATTTTAAAATTTTTAAACACTTTTTTTGTACTTGTGAATCTTTTTTTTAATAAACTTCAGTGTAATGGAACGATTAAAGCAACTTGATAACCCAGGGAGAATTAATTTTAAATCTGTTTTTTTTTTTATAAAAACTTTTGTACTAAATATTTTTCATAAAAACTTTCTTACTAAAACCAACACCGTTTTAGAACTTGATATTGGAATAAGCTGGATTTGCTAGGTGCCAATTGTAGTAAATAAAGCTCTGTTTGAAATCTTCTTAAAAAGCTCAGCGGGAAATGTATTTTGTATAGTGTAAAGCTGTTCTTTAAATTTTCAAGTAAAAAAGCTCTTTCCGTTTAGAACATTAAGGGCGAGTTTCACACTCGTCATATAAAAGAACAATTTAAAACCTCACAGAAACACAAGCTCAATGAAACTCGAAAACTTAGGGTGAGTTTCACACACGTCAGTTAAAAGTTCAATTTAAAAGCTCAAAGAAAATTTTCATATTAAGGGCGAGTTTCACACTCCATTTACAAGCTCAATTTCAAAGCTCACAGAAAATTTTCATATTAAATGACATCTAAATGACAAGCATCGGGCAATTAAAGTACATTTAAATGGAGAATTTTCAACTGTGAAACTGACCATAAATGACATTAAACAAAGTTAAATGTAACTGACAATTAAAAATTCCATATAAAGTGACAGCTAAAACTGTTCGTTAGATCTAACTGAAAGATAGCTGAGCATGGTGAAATCGGCCATTAAATGACAAACATTTTATACAATAATAAAAATACTTAGGACCATTTTCTCAATGTTCGGTTATCTTCTATCGTAATGATAAAATGCTGGTTAGCAGAATTTAAATTTCCAGCTGACAACAGTTGGGTTGCTTTCAAGTTGTTATTATTTAGTTAGTTTGATAAGACGGGTGCGTTGTTCAAAAAGAAAGATTTCGAATTCTTCCCATTTCAGTAGACATACACTTAAGCCGCTCATTCGACCTGTTGGGCGCTCTTAATTTACCCTACTAAGTCACTATACCTCTAATAGGATTTCGGTGCTATTCACGAAATTCTTTAAGCTATTCCAGTCCATTCCGACAAGTTTGGTGATGTCCGGTATTATATTGTTTGACAGATACCTGGAGCTAGCTTGTGTGAAGGCCGGGCAGTGGCATAGGAAATGCGCCATCATCTCATCGGTATAGGTGGGCCCGAAATCCCGAATGTACCATCAACTTGCTCACTTCAGGTTTTCCCAGTTTCAGCAAACCCTTTGTGCTCGATCCATCTGGGTCTCCCCATAGGATCTTTGTCATCCTGCCTACTGTTTCCTGGTTCCACTGGGCTATGTGTGCCGATTCCACACATTTACCCCACTCAGCCTTCGTCACCCCAAAAGGTTTCGCGTCGTCCAGGCTCACCCTTTGGAGTTTCCCGGCTCTCGTTGCCAGGAGGTTCACAGGTTCTTTGCCGACTATTGCACTGTAGTCCGGCACCCAGATGATGTCAAGTCTGCCGTGCATAGAATAATAGTTAATCACCTTCTTACAGTCAATGACCCTTCTAGATTTGATAATTTCCGATGATATTGCCCTTATTGCCTTTTATCTATCCGTGAAGATATTCGCTTCGGATGGGTTTGTAGAATCGGGGAGCCATTTGATACAATTCGTTATCGCTCGAACTTCCGCTTGAAATTTCGTATTATGATCCGGGAGACGTAGATGGGTTTCGGTTGCCCGATTTTCAATGAAAAATCCTAGACCCTTTCTCTCCCCTACCTTTGGGCCATCCGTGGTGTAGCAGCGAGTTCCATTTGGTGTTAGTGCCAGGGTTCCATCGTGCCAGGCATCTCTACTTGGCGTTAAAATCACTCAATTCGCCTTAATCCTTAGCTCGGGTATACGGTCGGATTCACTCGTATCTTACGTGTAACCGACCAAAGCCTCCATTATCCATTGGTGTTTCGACTTTAGATCTCTGTTGATCCATTGCCTGTAGGCGGTTTGCGGCAAGGGTGGCCTCGTATTTGACTAATCTGGATTGGCTGTATACATAAAATAGTCCCTTGTCGAGGTTGTCGTTATTGGACCGCTAATACTAATGCAGCACATTCGTTGAAGCCTCTGCAGTACTGCGATATTATATTTCCTGTCAACTGCCGTCCACCATACTACAGAAGCATATGTTATGTGTGTTATTTCCGGGTTGAGGCTCCAGTGGGATCCTCTAGCCCTTCTGCATAGCGACCAACATCTGTAGGCGTTATTGGCACTGTCCTCTATGTAGTGCTTCCAACTAAATTTAACCATATCGGATATTTTAATCGTCTTTTCTAGTAGTCGTGGCTCTTCAAACTTAGATTTTCGTCTACCTTTTGAATAGACATATTTCCGTTTTGTCCGGGTTCACATTTAAGCTTCTTTGCTGTGCCCACGCGCAAAAAACTTTGCCTTTTTTATTGTTTAGATGCAAATATAACGTGTTTGTAGCTTGCCGCAAATGTAGTATAATTGTGTCCAAACACATTGAGTTTGCTATTCAATATAACATGTTTGGAACACAATGATTAATAGGTTATAATTTATATATTTGTGACTCAAATGTGAATTTGTTTGTTGAAAACTGCTCAAAACACTTGTGTCTGTCACAATGAAGAAACAAAAAGCAGCAGATCTTCAATTCACGTTAACAATGCTTGCGAACATGAACATGCTTCCTGCAATATGTTAATGGGGCTGTTATTTATCAGCGTGCAGTTGTACGCTAAATTCTTTGCATAATTAATTAGGATCCTTTCCCCTACGAAGTATTATAACGCCGTCTGCATAGCAGACTGGTTTAAGTCTTTCATCGGTAAGCTTCCTTAGGAGACTGTGTATTGTGAGGACCCATAAGAGTGGTGATATAATCCCTCCCTGTGGAGTTCCACGTTGTACCATGTCTCCAATATTTATATTATTACTAGCTGACCCGACAAACGTTGTTTTGCCTTTAAATTTTATTTTCACTGAAAGTCTGAAAGTTCCGTTGCAAAGTCATGGTGGATTGATATTTCGAAGAAGAATTTTCAATTTAAATCAGCATGAACTGTCACTGCAATATATGAAATTCATTGGAATGACAGGGGCGCCATCTGTCACAAATTGGTCGTACCAACTCAGAAACCTTCGTGGGCTCATGCACAACAACTTTGCTAAAGATCATCGCATGATCAAATGCATAGTTTACGATTCTATAAAGGACATACAGACAAACATTAATTTTTATATCGATAGATATAGATAGAGAAGATAAGATTACTTAAGTATTTGGTTTTCAAAATTGACTTGCGTTATTCTACGAGGTCAACAAGTAAATGTTTCTCGTGGACTGAGAGGTTCTTCCCATGGCGTCTTTCCCCTAGAATTCGAATTAATTACGCTTTGCTTAAAAACAATAAAAAAAGTAACCAACTTATGTCTTACAGTGCTGACAACTTATAGTCATACATTTCATCAGAGTTGCCAGAGCAAAACTTCTAACATGTTAAATTAACCGGACTATGAGAAAATGAGAAATCTTAACAGGCAGTGTATCGCTCCGATAAAATAAAGTACTGATTAGTTAGCAGACTCTTTAACCGGACATTGACAAAGTGGCCCTTAGTTTAAAAGCTTTTATATTGAAATATTAAGGCCAGTTATAAAAGCTAAGCCTGTAGCAAATTGAGTTCTGTTCCAGAGCTTTTTGCAGTGGTGTAGTAAAAAGCTAGCCCGCTAAATTTTATTTCCCATCGGAAAAATAAGAAGTAGAAGCAGCAGTTTTTGCTATAGAACACAACTGTTTGAAAAATGTTGTTTTCGGATAAATATTTAAGCTATTTTAAAAATTAATCAAGTGAATAGAACACTTTCGGAGCTTACAGCTACCTATACTATAAAATTGGTTATGTATAAGCTTTTATTTTCTAAAGTAAAAAGACGAAGTCAAGTTTGCGTTCATGGTAAATTTTAAAATTTGTAATCCTTTTTTCTTGATTTTACAAAAAGCTCAATTCGACGGTTATATACAAATTCAGCCTGAGCAGCTAAGTATATAAATAGGGTGTTGAGAGCTTTTTCTTAATACAAAGAGCTTTGCTTCAAAGCACTTCGGTATAGTGGAAATAACTGTGTTATGTTCGGCCCTGTTCTGTAAACAGAATCTAGACAAACATAAAACGTTTCAGAATATTTGGGTTTCTGTAAAACAATTCAGAACAATATTATCTGTTTTGAATTAGAATGCAAATGCCTTGTGATTTTAAAAACAAGCGATTCAGAATAAAAATATCTCATGTTTTAAGAACATCAAAATTGTGGACTTTTTATTCTGAAAGAAAATGCTGATTCAAAATGATTCTGTATACAGAACAGGGCCGGTTATTTAAATTTATATAAACAAAATTTAAAGAGTTCTGTGTTGCAAAAAATTCTCCTTTTAAAAATTCCTTTTCAAGCATTTGTTGCCTTAATTGTGAAGTTACACTTTCATAATAAACATCAGTATTTTGTTTTTCTACATTTCTATTTTAATTTTCCTTTAGGTTTTAGCTAAATGCAGCTTAATTTGCGTTTTACTTTCTTGCCTTAAATTACTCATGCTATCAAATCTCTAAAGGATTTCAATTCTTTTTATTGACATCCACTTGAACAGCAGCATCGAAAAATGCAAAAAGCCTGAAATAGCTTACAAAGACGAAAGATTTTACCTCCATCTGTGGGCATTTTCATATTACCAACCAAAAATGCAGGCCACAAAACAATGGCTGCTTGAGAATGGAAAATATTCCATACAAATCTTATGACAACGAGGCAACATCAAACAAATGCCATCGTTTTAAAGCTCAAACTGTGCCAGCCAGTCTGGCTGTGCTTGTTTTGTAAGGCTCTGGGCCAGCACAGGTATTATCAACGTCGGCATTGTGCCACAGAATCTCAGTAAGTGGTAGTGGTGCAACTGACTGCCAAACCTTCATTAGTCATCATCATATTCCTTGCCTCTCCTCTCCTGCTGCTATGGTGTATGTATATTCTGGTAATTTGAAATATTTAACTCAAAATTACTTCAAGTTCTTACTTTTTTTTTGTTTTAATTTTTCCCTTATCCCCTTATAAAATTTTTGAGCTTTGTAAAGTTGTTCCTATGCTCGGCAGGAAACTACTGACCCAAAGGCGATACGAAGCTGCATTTTGTGAGAATACGCCAACATGTCAGTTAGTTACTGCTCATAGATCTACGTGTTTGCTTCGTTTACTTGTAGTAAGTTCCACCCACAGTAGTAGGGGAACGTAATGGCTTATGGAATTTTGTATGCAGCTGAAGAATGAAGGCAGCTGAAATTATAGTTGGCTCAGTTGAAACAGACAATTGCCAACAATGTGCAAAGAAGCCGCTACAGGCTTTAAGAAAAGTTTCCATAAGGCAGTATTTACAATATTTAAAAGGTAGTAAGAAGTGATTGCTGCGAGCGGATAAATCAAATTTTGCAAAACAATTTAAAAAAAACTTAAAGAAACTAATAAAGTAAAGCAAAGTTCCCTTTAAAAAGGTAAAACTATGTCTACTGTTGCAAAGAACTCATAAAAATAGCTATTGGGAAAAGCTCCCAAAATAAGCTCGTTGCTATATTTACTCTCAAGAATAACATGACTATAGTAAAAAGCTCGCAACAAGAGCTTTTCCCCATGCTCTTAAAAAGAGTTTATTTTGGTATAGGAAATAGTTATTTTTAATTTAGTAAAGAGCACTCCAAAAAGCTCCTCTTACTGTAGTAAAAATCACTCAAAAAGGTATATAGTTACTATGTATATTAAAAACCTTTCTAAGAGAGCTCCTTTAGTAAACGATTCTCCTATAGTCAAAGGCTCTCAAAAATAGTTTATTTTTGTATAGAATAGGCTCATAGAAAGAGCTTTTTTTTTACTATATTAAAGGCAATCAAAAAGAGCTCGATTTTACTACAGTAAATGATCTCAAAAACAGCTACTTTTACTATCGTAAAAGGCTTTCAAAAACATGCAATTTTACTTTAGTAAATAACTCGGAAAATGACTTAAAAATAAAGCTACTTTGACCATAACAAAAGGGTTTCAAAAGAAGTTTTTTTATGGTAGTAAAAAGATTTCAAAGAGAGCTCATTTTGCTAAAATAAAAGGGTTTGTAAAATAGCTATTTTTACTACAGCAAACCATTTCTAAAAAGATATATTTTTTTAACTATAGTAAAAAGCTCCCAAAAAAGCTTTTTTCACTATAGAGAACAATCGCGAGATCTCTAAAAGAGTTTTGCTTACTATAGTAAAAGCTCCCAAATAATATCTTTTAACTATTGGAAAAAGGTCTGCAAATATCTATTTCGGCTGTAGTACTAAAAGCTATCAAAAATAATCCTTTTTGAGAGATTTGTCTGTAGTAAAAAGTTTTTTAAAAAGAGCTACTTTTACTACAGTAGAAGTCTCTTAAAAAGAGCTATTTTTACTGTACAAAAACTTGAATTTTTATACTACTCGTATAGTAAAGGGTGTTCTTTTGCTTAGGGTTAGCTGTCAAACGAATACTGCGATTTGATATTTATGATCATTATTCTCCGGCAAATCATAAATAGATTCGTGATTTTTATCGCACTCATAATCGCCCATCTCAGCAAGCCATCCGACGAACTGTGGATAAATTTCATTCCACATATCGTCACCTAAAATGCCCAAAGATGTAACCCTCATTTTCAAAATTTTACAGGAGAAGCAAAACACCTTATAAAATCCAAAGTATTTCAGTTTTCAACGCGTTCATTCCACAGCTTACCTTAGAAACTTGGAAGTCTACTATTTTGCACATGTGCATATATTTCAGCGTGGAGTATTATATTCAATCAAAAACACAGTTTTTAAGTTTTGAGGGTTACGCCTTTGGGCATTTCAGGTGACGATATTCTGTAAATGGTTCAATAACACCAACACGTGGAAGGAATGTGCGTACTGAAGAGAATATCGCCGCTGTAAACGAAAGTGTGGAACAAGATACGGATTTATCGATTCCGTCCACTACTTGCAAGATGTTGCCCAAAAATCTTTGCCTACACCCGTATAATATCCAGCTGGCGGTGGAATTAAAGCCACAAGACCATCATATGCGCCGTTCTTTCGCCGAATGGGTTCTAGAGCAGTTGGAAACTGACCCGATGTTTTGACGCAAAATTGTGTTCAGCGATGAGGCTAATTTTTGGCTTGATGGGTTTGTTAAAAAATTGCCGCACATTGAGTGAGGTCAATCCACAACAGACTCTATTACATCCAGAAGTTTGGTGCGGTTTACATGCTGGTGGCATCATCGAACCCTATTTCTTCAAAAATGAAGTTGAAGCTCGCATTACGTCAATGGCGATCGTTAGCGCACGATTATCAATGTTGTGTTGTTTGAAAATATGGATGATTTTCATCCGCCGAGATGTGATTTCAACAGGATGGCGCTATGTGCCATACGGCGACCGCAAACATCGACATATTGAAATCAAAATTTGGCGATAAGTTGATTTCGAGAAATAGACCTGTCAATTGGTCTCCAAGGTGGTGCAAATTGTCACCTCTCGATTATTTTCTGTGGGGCTACGTAAAGTCACTGGTTTCTGCTGATAAGCCATCAACAATTAACGTCTTGGAGGCTACAATTGTTCACGTTATTTGTGACATACGGCCGGCCAGCAGTTATCTAAAAAATCATACAAAATTGGACTTCCAGAATGCGCTTTGTCATGAAGCGGTGGCTATATGCCCCAAATCATTTTCAAATGTTAATGCCATATACTGATTTTTCGAATAAAAAAGTTGTTTTATTAAAATATATTTTTTCTGTACTTTTTCACAATTTTAATTTCTATCGCACTTAAAAAATACCCTTTAAAATGCTCTCAGAAAGATCGCGGTAAATGCCCTTTTTTTTAGAAGTCACTTCGTTTCTCTTTGGTGTAAAGCAACTTTGCTATCCCTTGGTAGCCCATAACAAAGTATGTCCTTTCATTTCTCTTCAATCGTCGATGCAGTTGCTTGCATATGGTTATGAGGAGTCGAACCACCTCGTATGCGTTTTTGTATTCTTCTTCATAGACAAATTGAGCAAATCCCGTTACTCTTGCGCATTAAAGAAATTCGCTTTCACTTGGCATCAAATTAGTTACATCAATGATAGTTACTTTGGGGGGCAGTCGACACTATCTTCCTGTATGTGCTCAACACTCATCTATATGAAGTCTCCTGGAACAAGTAAAGTAGAGACGTATCTCTCCATATTCCCAACATACTCTGCACATCTGTGACAATAGTCCCGTCCTTACCTCTACAAAAGGGAACCCTGATCCATTGCCGTTGGTGTGGCTTTGTACTTTTCGGTAGAGTTTACGGGCCTCATTTTTCCTTCTATAAGATTCACTTTTCGGGACATAACACGATGCGTCAATTGCAAGGTTTTTGCTTAGAGCCTCAACCAAACCAAAAAATTATGAAAGTCTATGGACGTGGTATTACAAACCCCTGACAAAGAACATTTCTGTTGAGGATCAAGGCTTTATTTCCGAGTTTATTTAAATAATTCCTACTTAGTTCGAAATTTATCAGTTTCTTTAACGTCATAAAACTGCTTGGCATGAAATAGTTTGATCACTCCCTTTAATTTGAGTACCCATACTTAGTATTTTGCAGGTGGGGACGTTTTTCGATTATATAGACCTCTACACAGAAAAAAAAGACGTAAAACTGACTGTAAAACTTTAACAAAAAAATTGGTTCGTGAAAAATCTCAGGACTCAATTACAATTTTCATTGATATACTGACAAATTACTCAAATATCGAAATGAAAATCGATAAAAGGTACCAACAGAAAAATTCATAAGAAATACCCCAATATTTAACGAAGTAGATACGATACGAACAACCACATAACTTCAGTTAGAGATAAGTTTGTACAGGCATTCGGTGGCGTAACGGGCTAGACGCTGCCCGAATCGACACTGTTACACAAACATCGAAACCATCTTCCAGCGGATGTGAGTTCGAATCCTACCGCGACTGTTTCATTTTTTTCTAAATAAACAAAATCTCTAAAAATACTTCGGATCGAAGATAAAACGAAAACTGAGATACAATACAAAGTAATTTGTTAATACGAGTATGTCAAATTCTTCATTGACTAGAAACGAAAATATTTTGGATAAATAACGTACAAATATTTTCGTAGATGGGTGAAATTTTGCATTGATCGAAAAATAATATTTTTCCAATAAACAATCTACAAATATGGTAGGTAGCTGATGTGTGATTTTTTTTATCACATATTTTGGTTGAATTTTCGAATTTTTTAATTGAATTGAAAATGTATTTTTTTCTGTGTATGTTGCATTAGAGTGGCATTTTTTCCCTTACTTTTGAAATTCAAGGATTGCCGGGCCGCATATTATGCCACTTGATGAAAAAATGTTATGCTATAAATTTGGGGAAAATTGGACAATGTTAACACGTCGCGCCCGAAGGTCAAAGTTCAAAAATTTTGAAATTATGTTTTTCTAAGTGACAGATTGTTGCAATATACTTATTTTTCGGCAGATTTTTGCGAAACTTGGTGGGTTTGCAACACAGAAGTTACTTTGTATCTGGTAAAAATTTAGGCAACATGGGGCAACGTTAACACGTAGCGCCTTTAGGTCAAAGTTTTTTTTTTTTTTTTATTTTTTTTTTATTTTTACCAGATAAACAACAAGTTCATAGTTACAATTCTACGAAGTTTGTGGTAAAAATCTGGTAAAAAATGAGTATGTTGCTCGAAGCTGACTATTGGAAATACATAATTCATCAATTTTTGAACTTTGACCTTGAGGAGGTAAGTGTTAACGTCGCCCAATTTTGTCCTAATTTTTACCATATTAAGAGCAACTTCACTGTTACATTTGTACCGAGTTTCATAAAAATCCGAATAAAAATTAGTATGTTTCTGCAAGTTGTCTATTGGAAATAGATAAATTAAAAATGTTTCAACTTTGACCTAAAGGCGCTACGTGTTAACGTTGCCCCATGTTGCCTAAATTTTTACCAGATACAAAGTAACTTCTGTGTTGCAAACCCACCAAGTTTCGCAAAAATCTGCCGAAAAATAAGTATATTGCAACAATCTGTCACTTAGAAAAACATAATTTCAAAATTTTTGAACTTTGACCTTCGGGCGCGACGTGTTAACATTGTCCAATTTTCCCCAAAGTTATAGCATAACATTTTTTCATCAAGTGGCATAATATGTGGCCCGGCAATCCTTGAGTAGAAAGAAAAAAAAATTTTCATACAAAAAAATGCCACTCTAATGTTGCATGCACAAATGGGGATATCTATGGCCCAAGAAGTTGCAAAATAAGTTGAATTCGTGGGAAGAATACCTATCATTTGAGTACCCGCACTTGCTTATTCCTGGGTGTCCCTACGTGAATCGGGGGTTTTGGCTCTATGGACCCCATAGGTCCATGTGACAGAAAACTTTTTCATTTTCCACTTTCCTAAATTGTTCTCTAATTTCGGTTTTTATAAAACTTGTTTTTGAGTTCCGCCCCACATACCGCATCCAGCAACTGCATCTGTGTTGGGTGGCATGCATTGAAGTTCAAATCCATGATATCTTGTCTGCCTTACTCAAATTTACTTAAAAATTTTGACCTACAAATCTCTCATATTATTTATCCATGAATGCAAATGGTGTAAAAAAAAAATCATTAATATGGATGTCAAATCACAAACCCAGAAAATCTGTATTTTTTCTTGCTTGAAGGCAAATACAATGTGCTTGTCGCAAATATAGTATACTTGTGTCCAAACACATTGTGTTGTCTATTCAGTGTTATATGTTTGAAACATGATTAATATGTTATAATATATGGGTATTTCCAAAGAAAAGTCAACCGTTTGCCAGGTAACATGAGCCTAGTTCATTTCTTCTATATTAGTACCAGACAGTTTGATTGTTTTCTCTTTTTTACTATAGAGCTATTTACGTTCTGTATTTAGTAAAATAGAACAAAATCTAACTGCCTGTTATTCACCTATGGACACCCAGGAATAAGCAACACAACCAATTAACTTGGCTCGTGCCTTGTGCTAAAACATAAGCAATTAACGAGGCTCGCGTTACGCGCCAAAAAGTTGACTGTTCTATGGAAATACCCATATGTGTTTGTAATCTACAAACACGTTATACTTGCATCCAAACTACAAAAAAAGAGAAACTTTACAGCGTGTGGCCATAAGGAAGTCCAATGGGGATGTCTTTACTGCACTAAACAGTTTTTCTGTGGAACTTATGTTAAAAAAATTATGTCCCATAACATCCCATGAAGGGATTGGGGAGAAATTCTTACAATCAGTGAGATGTGCGCTTTCTAGATTTTACAGTCACTGATTGGGACCATCAGTTTTACACCGGTTCCGAACGGTATTTTGAGAAGCTTTTTCATGGCTAAGTTCATGTGACAAGTACATGTGATAGTGTGGCCGTCACTAAGCGAGGTGACCGTCGTCGAAAGAAATGTAAGATGGTTTGAGCAGGGATCGAACCCACGTTGTCATGTACAAGAGCCGCATACCCACAATAAGCACAATAACCATTGCACAAGCGACGGCCACATGGGTTATTTATGTGTTAACATCTATAGGCACTGGTAGGGCAATCTATCAAAGTGATCACATGCAAACGACACACAGCGTTAGCATCACGTACGTAGTTGGTGTACAACAATAGTCTCTGTCTGAAAATAAGTATGATAGTATTGATGTAGCAGGTCGTCGTCGTTGCCAAAGACTCTTGATTAGTATGGAAAACTCATGGAACGAATTGTATGACTCAAAGCACTGGCTACATCTGGCGAATGATTCAAAATGTATTACTCTCTTTTTGTCATAACTTGGATCATTCATAATTTTGATGTGAAACATTGATGCCTTTTGAAACGTTTATGCTTTTTGTATTGTTTTATGTAATAACATTGTCGAAATGGTGCATTTATATTGAAATATTCAATAAAGAGAATACGACTCGTTTATGGTCTCTTACTCAGACTCTACATGAGAGTTGAAAAAGAGTGCAGTAAGTTCTCTATACTATTCAATACTCTTGGTCGTTTATATATCTCTGTTTATGACAAAACAGGAGCAATTATTTCAGTGAGCTAAATATTGCTTTATTTATTTTAACAATATTACATCTAATGTTAAAGCAGATGTAAGAAAAGAGAAAGTGCAATAGCTAAAGGCCCTTAAGCATAAAAATAATTTTTTTTTAATTTTTGAATGTTACATTTCCTAATGTGTTCATAGAAATCGAACAGGTACCGTGTAACAAAAAGGTGTTAACACATCGCCCGTTAGTTCCAACACTCATTGATTTTTTTTATTAAAGGAAAAATCGTCAAAAAAAGGTTTTATTTGCTTTAAAAGCTCTTAAAGACAGTTATTTATAAAGTGTATAACAAATTATGCTACGTTTAATATTTTTATATTCCCTGTGTCCCAATTATTGTGCACTTTAAAATATTTAAAGGAAAAAAGAAAAACTACTGCCGTTCCATTATTTCTCCCTTTTCAGCTTTATTCCTTCCTGAGTCTCATTTTTGTTTTGTGTTGCTGCTGTTAAAAACGTCAATTGAAATTTTTCCGTTTGTTTTTATTTCGTATTTTTTCGTTTTGTTTGGTTTGCATTTCATTTTGCTTTGTTTTGTTCACTTTTCCTAAAAGTATGCGGGGTTTCTTTGTTTTCTGGGTTATGGCTATTGTAGAAGCCCTGTGTTATTGCAGTCATAGTTCACATTATGCGACTACTCATTTTCCTCCTTCCTCCACCGTATATGAGTATATTATGGAGGAGCCATAAAATAGTGGCTGTTCCTTCATGTCATTGACATGTGTTGCGGAAAAAGGATCTATCAAGAAACCCAAAAGGGGTACCATTGTTTACTGTACAAAAGGGCCATACACAACGTCAACTGGCTCACATGGAAAACGGATATGCTGCACATGCATTGTAGGAAATGAAAAAAGAGTTAAGGCTTTGTTAATCTAGGCCTTCTTCAATGCGTTTTCATTTGTCTCTTTTGAGACTAAAGTTCAGCCATCTGGGTTTTTCCAAAAGGTGTCATACCGATTAATACTTACCAAAGTGGGAAAGGGCAGAGGAAACCGAAAAAGCTGCAAATACTTGTAACCTCTGTATTGTGTAGTCTTTAATAAAATAAGAGCTGTCCGAGGATACTAGTATTTGCAGCTTTTTCGGTTTCCTCTGCCCTTTCCCACTCTACGTCCTGATTTCCAATAGTCTAATTTTAACGGCCACTTCAACATTGGTGCCTTCGATCGTATACCCATATTGTGCTGTCATTCACAATTACGAATTTCGGTCTAGGATTCTACACAAAACCAAGGTTTATTTACACATCTTTTCTCACAAAGGACCACCATGGATGTTCCCTTCAGCGTTCGAACAATGGCTGGCCACGTATTTTGACTGTCCTGTGCTAAAGTGGAGCGTAGCATTTGATCGTACATTATTGATATGGATGGGTCCTACAGACGGTTTATCTGGTATTTTACGATTTTGTCTCTAATACTGTTGACACCAGCTGGACGGATATTGAATGTGTCCACTATAAGTTGTTGATCTCTGTAAATATCAGCACCATGTCTAGTTTTGACGTCCATCAAGGAACCTAAAAACATCTTGCTGACAAGTATATGGTAAATTTGATTGAAGGTTTGACCATCAGGTGATTCTAATGTATACTTGTGTATATTTCTATGAGGGAATTTCGTTCCGTCGATAAACAGTTGATGTTGAGTACAGTAATTTATGAGCCTGTCGCCATTATCATTCCTCACAGTTCCAAGACCGTGTCTTCCCATAAGTTTCTGTATTTTGTTTTTGTCGTTGCCGACTTTGGCAATGAGATCTATAATAATTAATACATAGAAATATTTGAATGCCACTAATTGACAAGGAGCTAACAGCAAAATCCAGTTGGCAATAGAAATCGTCCTTAACATCGTCGTCTTCGTCAGGCTCAATATGTGTATACGCCAGTACCATATAAATCCTGCGGAAAACTCGCAAAGACGATGCGACTAGATATAGCCTTGTATGATATTAGAGCATCTCTAGCCCTAGGAGATAGAAGAAGACCGACTCCGTTGCGTATCATTGCAAGAGTATAAGTATAAAGCTGTGGCCAGATGTAAATAGTGACTTGCCACTATTAACCCAACGTACTTACGCTCGTACTTCTAGATTGGATTCCATAGTTAGTTAGTTTGAAAAGTGCTATGTAGAGTGTTCAAAAAGAAAGCACTCTAATCCTTCCCATGTCAGTAGACATACACTGAAGCCGCTGATTCTACCTGTTGTGCGCTCCCAATTTACCCTACTAAGTGATTATACCTCATAGGAATTCGGTGCTATTCACGAAATTCCTTAAGTTATTTCAGTCCATTCCCACAAGTTTGCTCATTTCCGGTATTATACTGTCCGAGAGATACCTGGATTAGAAGGCCTGGCAGTGGCATAGAAAATGTTCCATCGTCTCATCGTCTTCCATGCATGTCCTGCACTCACTATTCGCCACTAGTCGAATACGGTAAAGGTGGGCCCGTAATACCGAATGTTCCGTTAAGACTCCCATCATCTTGCTGATTTCAGGATTTCCCAGTTTCAGCAAACATTTTGTCCTCGATCCATCTGGGTCTCCCCATAGGATCTTTGTCATCTTGCCTATTGTTTCCTGGTTCCACTGGACTATGTGTGCCGACTCCGCCCATTTACCCTACTCAGCCTTCGTCACTCCGAAAAGGTTCCTCGGCCGTTTGGAGTTTCCTGACCTTCGTTGCTAGGAGGTTCGCTCGTTCGTTGCCGACTATTCCACTGTGCCCCGGCACCCAGATGATGTTGAGTCTGCCGTCCATAGAATAATCGTTTATCACCTTACAATCAAGGACCGTTCTAGATTTGACAAATTTCGATGATATTGCCCTGATTGCCATTTGCCATTTTGGCTGGGTTTGTAGTATCGCCGAGTCATTTGATACACTCCGTAATCGCCCGAAATTGCGCTTGAAAGTTCATACTATGATCCAGGAGGCGTATATGGGTTTCGATTGCCGGATTTTCAATGAAAATCCTAGATCCGTTCTTTCCCCTAGCTTCGAGCAATCTGTGTAGCAGCGATCCCCATTTCGTGTGTGTGCCATTCCATTACTCGTCAAACCTGTTCGAGTCTCGATTTTACCGAGAGAGTTCTTACATTTCAGGTACAAATCATAAACCGATGTTTTTTCTTTGAATTTATTAACGTTTCTATAAAGATTGCAATTTAAGACGAGTGATTCATTAGACCACCGCATCCGATCCAAGTGCTGGGGCTGCCAACAACCTCTACACAGGTAATTTTTGATGTGTTAACATCTATAGGCGCGGGTAGGGACTAAACTCATAAAGTGAACACATCCAAACACAGTTTGTCCGACTGCGATCACAGATTGTTTGGCGTTAAACTCCTCCAAAACGGCTGGACCGATTTATATGAAATTTTGTGTGCATATCGAGTAGGTCTCAGAATCGGCCAACATTTTCATACACATAAATGATAAGGGTGACCCACCCCTAAATAAGACACAGATTTGTCCGACTGCGAAACACAGATTGTTACACTGCGAAAAAATCACACACTGATGTAGCGACAGCGAATAGTTGTCTTGTGTGGGTGCGGAGCACTCTCAGAGCAAAGAGAATAATGACGTGGTTATACGTATATAAAAATGAGATTGAAAGAGAGCAACGAAAATTGTGTGAACTTGTGTAGCGTATGTACGAACATAACAATGCTTTGCATTATCTTTGCTGTTTGTGGGAATAAAACGAAAGGTATGAAGCAAGAAAATATTGACACATGTGCTTGCACTGGTCTTTAAATAATTTTAAGTATTAATATTATTTAAATGTAATGTCATCATATGATTGAATGCTGGTTTTTATTTTCCGATGTAACATTTACTAATGTGTTCATAGAAATCGAACAGGTACCGTGTAACAAAAAGGTGTTAATACATCGCCCGTGAGTTCGAACACTCATTGGATTTTTTTTTATCGACTTACCAGTCTTGGCCGTCGGTGGTGCAATGGTTAGTGTGCGCGGCTCTTGTACATGAGATCATGGGTTCGAACCCTGCTCTGACCACCTTCAAAAAAAAAATTTCTTTCGGCGGCGGTCACCTCGCATAGTGACGGCGACACTATCGAGTATATAGCCATGAAAAAGCTTCTCAAAATACCGTTCGGAATCGGTGTAAAACTGTAGGTCCCAATCAATGAGTGAAAACTGGAAAGCGCACAGCTCAGTGATTGTGAGAAGTTCTCCCCGGTCCCTTCATGGGATGTAATGGGAAACCATTTATTTATTTATTTTTTTACCAGTCTTGATCTGTAGTGTTTAGTAAACAGCATGGTAACATCGAGCAGGATGTGGCTCTTCTGCACACACACACGGTCTTGGCAGAAACTTTTCCTGTCCCTGTGCGCTCTTCCCTGTTAACACACTGTTAATTCACCATCAGTCGCTAACACCATCTACATCAATCGGCCATCTTGAATCAACAATTTAGCATTACGGAACATCTTGTTATATAGATATGTCTTTGATAAAGCCATTAACACCCAAATTTCACCAAGAAAGTTAGAGCAACTGACAGTAACAAATATTAAATTTTAAACACTGTTCGGTAGCTCTAAATTTATTATTTTTAAACAGGAGAGTCCTGCCTACTGACAGCTAACTAAGGCCTGTTTGAAAACCCCGCCTTCCCCATTTGTTATGCCAGTTGGCATACACTCTGACATTCATAACTATATACACGTATCGAGTCGTGCAGCATGTTATTGCTTAAAATGGTCCTCTGTTTTTTGGAGGCAAGTTTAACTGTAAGATTACCACAACATTCCACATCTGTCGATTCGTTGGACTTAAGTAATAATAGGCAATTCAGGATATTTAATAAATATCGCTACTTAAAGGGAATTTAATCTTTCGTTAAGATTATTAAAATAACAATTTATGGGCAATCTAAATCATTGCTGGGAGTCTCCCAAATTCTCGACTCAACACTTTTTGTATACCGACCAAGTGTCGCTAAGAACACAGAATAGAAGAGTTATGTAAACGTGGTCACACTACAAAGGGAGTGTTCGCAAACAAAAATTTTAAATCGAGTTCTTCGTCGAGCAGGCTCACGGTCTGTGCAACACGAATATGCAGTACTCAATTGTATACACACAACCAACCCATAAATTGAGTAATGCCTATTAATAATGATATAACAACGTCCGATTTCACCATATCTAGATATCCTAGTTAGAGCTACGGAACAGGTTTAGCTGTCAATTTGTATGGATTTTAAAATTTTAAACTGGCAGTTAGCTCTAACTTGTTTTGTGGTGAAAATGGGCGTTGAAGTGTAAATTTTTGTGCAATTTTAAAAAGAAGTCAAAATAAAAATTCATTTAATATTTCGGCATCATTTAAACACGTTTCTATGAAAATATTCTTGACACAGTTATAAAACATAAATTGGGATCGTATAAAGAGGTAATCACTGCGATAGTTGAAAACCGGAGCAACTCTTTGTTCAGGCACTCTACACACAGAGTTTATATGCTAACACACTCCATAACATCAAAGTATGTACAACATTTGCTGCGCGAAGACTCCGATGAACATACTTTGATATGTTGATACTCTTGTGCAGGTTTTGGCGGTTCTTTCACACGCTGATAGAAATAACATTTTCAGACAGAGTTTTGGTATAAAATTACGTTAAAAGACAATTTTTAAGGAAAGTTATAGCTCGCTAAAAGGGTTGAGAACATTGTGTTGAAGAACATTTCGTCTAGCTTTCCCAGCCAATATTCTAAGTCCGACAAGGTTCACAAAAGGGTATAAGAATCTTCCGAGAACTTTTCAAGAAGAGTGTTATTGCATTTGAAAGAGTCGCCTCGTACTCAGCGGTCTTTTAGGACTCGCAAGAGTCAAAAATGTGAATGTTGATTTTATTTTAGACAGAGTGTAGTGTAGATTCAGATTTTTTTCCGATTTGTGTTAGAGCATTTATCAGTACCTAAGTAAGTGTTAGAAAGAAAGTGACTTTTTAGAACGTTATGGAAACTATTCGAACGCTGATTTATATTTCCCATAAGTAGTTTTTACTCTGCAAAGGATTATCTTAACGAAAATTTACGCTTTTAAGCTGCGCGAAAGGTTCTTAAAAAAGGTTCAGGGAAGTGTATTTTATGACTCCGCATTATGAACGCTGCGAAATTGCTCTTACTTCGAACTCTTTATTGACTCCAAGTTTCTGAGAGCTCATAAAATTGTTGTCAGGGTTCTGTTAATGTTTTATTTTCCTATTATTTAGACTATGATGAAACCTTGGCAAGAAACTTATCTATGTTTGCGGACTACATATATGATTGGTAGATCTCTACGAGATGTTTTTGCATCTCTCTGTGGTATAGGAATCCTATATTGCGATCTCTTCAAGATCTTAAGTTAAATAGTCATAAGACTATACAATCCATTATCGACGAAAGTTTGAATGATTGTTTCAATCCTTAGTATATTTCTGCGAGATTTTTCTGCAATCCTCTTTAATATAGGGTCGTGTTTTGGCGGTTGTTGTTGTAACAGATTGTCTGTTCGCACTCGTTCCTCCATGGGTAAAAACGGGTGGGTCATACAGCTGGTACTTGGCCAACTGAGAACCGATCGTCGTGGGACCGTCGAGGGTGCTATGGCTGTCATTTGCGACTCTTGTATAAGAGATAGCGTGTTTAGCTGTACACCTTCTCATTTCTTTCGTCCTCGGTTACCCAGCCTATTAATGGCGACACTATCGTGCTATTAGGTATGAAAGCAAATAATCTTTCAAAACCATTGTAAAAGTGCAGATGGTGCTCAGTGAAAGGGGTGCTCTTTTACAACTCGTTACTCGAACAATTTTACCGAGTAAAAGTAGTAGTCAAAAATAATTTAATATCGGGAAATAAATTGTTTTATTTTAAACAAAAACTGAAATAAATAATATAATATAGCTGTTGTCGATTACAGCAGTATTAAGGATTTACTGTTGGACGTTTCGGATGAGGACCATATTGAAGACACATAACTGATGTCAGTTTTACTTCATTTACCATTTTTTCGTTCCCGTACTTTTTAAAAACTATGTCTGGCAGAAAAAATTTTGCATTATTTTTGTTTCGCCTCTCTTTTACTACTTTTACCATTGACTCCAAATGAACAAGTTATTACAAAAAAAAAAAAAAAACTAAACAAAGTCAGTGCAAAGATTTACATTTTAAAAGTTTGATTTCAAATATCGTTGTAACAGTTAGAGACAGTAAATACGACTCAGCATGTTTTTTGTTTGTGCTGCTTAGTAGAATCTCAAAAGCGGAAAAATCTTTGAAATCGCGTTACAAGTTTAGAAGTTACATGCCATGGAAGTTTAAACATCACCAAGATGGTCTACTTTGGCACCCTGTACCAAAAAGTACGTTAAAAAAGGGTGCCTCTAAATACCATATTCTGAAGGCCTGGCTCTCCGCCTACAAATACCGGGTACATCCTAAAATAATCCGACCAATAGTTTAGAAGTTATGATAATTTTTTTCTGCAATCGGCCCCACTGTGCGATGATCACTTCGCTTAGCAACTTCGCCACAATCGAGTATTTAGCCATAAAAAGGCATCTCAAAACCCGTTAGGAATCGGTGTAAAAGTGTAGGTCCCAATCAGTGGGTCTCTAAATTAGAAAGCGCACAGCTCACTGATTGTAAGAAGGTCTCTCCCATACCTTCATGGGGTGTAGTGGTAAATTAAGTTTTATTTTGTATTATCACTTTCGATCTACAAAGATCCGATTTAACGTGAATGTGAACGATTACGTGAATGCCATATTTGTTTTTTTTTATAAATTTGACACACACTCTGATGATGTCCACTCTAAATGCAATGCATTGTATTGTGCTTGGGAAGTAGGGAAGTAGTTGTGAAGTAGTAGTTGATGTTTGACTTAAACTTGCCGATATCATAAGTAATGGGGAATACATTAGCCGGATGCTTACTTCACATACGGACTGTTCTCCAGGAACACAAATTCTCACTGTAGTATATAGTTCGATCTACTGACCAAGTGACAATTAATGAATGCAAATCTCTGGACAACTACGATTAAATGCACTAACTTCCGGTACACTCAGAGAACTAGTGGTTTGAAAATAGGTTGTAGCAACTGAAAATTCGGCTGTTGCCACCGAATTGCGATTGCCACAACCGAATTGAGGTTTTCACGTCTGAGTTTGGCGCTCACAACTGAAATTCGGTTGAATCAACCTCGTTTTATAATTGACTCGGTTGTGACAACTGAATCTTCAATTAAATTGGTTATGTTAACTAAATTCGGTTGCAACAACTGAAATTGGTACCAAATTCGGTTGCAACAACCGAATGTGGCATCCATTCGGGTGCAAAAACTGAATTTGGCCTCAATTCAGTTGCAATTATAGGCTTTAGTATCAACTCGGTAGTAATAACCGAATTTGGCCATAAGTCGATTGCTATGATCGATTTTTTTTTGTCAATTCGGTTGCTATAACCGAATTTCTCATCAGTTCTGTTGGGGCAACGGAAATAAATTTCAATTTCTATATATTTCTCATCTGACGTTTAAAATTCTAAAAGCAATAATTGCAAAAGTTTGTTCCGGGAGAGGTGATTTCAATATACTTTGTGGTTATTAGGAAAGCTAAGTAAAAATATTGTAATTATTGTTTCAGCATTAAAACGTTATATTTTGCAGAAAGTTTCCACATATACAAGGAGATGCTAACAGTTTAGTTGTTGAAGGTCGGTCGTTTGAGATGTGGTGCCACAGTCTTTTTAAAGAAAGATTTAAGGCATAAATCGGCGGATACAACATGTCAGAATTGGTGCAGCGACACTGATGGCGGGCCTATAAACATGGTCGGAAGTGGATGTAAAAGGATTTTGTTACCCTAAAGATTACCCCATATGATTTATTTTATGAGAATACAGGAAAATATATGTTCTCTAAATTTATGGAGAAAAATTTCAAAATTTTGTTGTGACATTATCTAATTTCGGTTGTGACAAACTCTATCTCGGGTATGGCAACCTCTAATACGGTTGTGACAACTTCGAACTCGGTTGTGACAACCTCTAGTTCGGCTGTGACAATCTCTAATCTGGTTGAGACAACCTCTAACACGGCTATGTTGCCCTCTAGGGTGATTGTGGCAACCTTTAAATTTTGTTACGCCTAATTAGGCTGCTTCAACTGAAATTTTCCGTGAGCTTAAGAGGTCATGTGTCTCAGAAGAACGTTTCTATGGAAATATACTTATGGATATAACAACGATATGGTCTGGGAAGCTCCAAAGTGGACTCAGAGGTACCATCTCTAACATGAGAGTTATATTCCAGAGTTATATTTGTCTTCGTAACGATGCTACCCAAAGAGCAGCGAAATATCGAAGAATAAAATTATTTTAAAAAAAAAACGCCCAACCGCTCGAACATTTTAATTTTTGAAGATAAAACCTCATGTTAATATTGTCTAACTTTGGACTAAATAATATTTTTATACATTAGATGTCCGCGAAATAGTTTACATTATTGAAGGATTGAACTTTAATCGAAGTAACCTTAGGGATTTTGCGGCAACGTTTCCCTAACAGGATATCGGATATCGGTATAAAATTCCGCAAAAATGCATCTATTTCTAAAATAATCAAAAGCTTTAAAGAATTTCAATTGTCTAAATAAATAAATCTAAATATATTCAATTAATTTGAATATTTCCAAACTGAACTTACCAACATAAAATATGATTTTATTTTGTATATCGTTATAAATATGCGGTACAGCTGAATGTATCTGAAAAGAAACAAAGAAGAAAATATTGTTATTGGGTATCATCAAAATAACAGGATATAGTTAAAGAAAAGGGATACTTTGTTGTAACAATAAAATGTATATATTTATCATTTGACCGTCTGCAACTTTAAAAGGACATTTCTATGCTACAATTGAAACTGTATCTAAGTATAACCATCTTGAAGAACTGCATCTTAACTTCTACCTACAGCTTGCACAAATCATATTATGTCTTTGAGTTATGTTCCTTCCTTGCCATCCGTGGCCAAGTGATAGGGGGTGTAGTCAGCCTGCGGGGTTTGCTTCGTTTTAAAGACATTCATAGCACACACTATATTTTGTTACGTCTATTTTTACTCTCTAGTTGTCTGGTACTACTACAGGTTCTTTTGTTTAGATTGTGGTATATTTTCTGTGTTCCAAGCAATGTTTCCCTTCCACCACCACCCTCATCGTAATTGATTTAAAAGGTCAATTTGTGAAATCTAAGAAATACAAAGATGAGAAAGAAAAACTACTGGGCCCACCACGTTACACACAAGTCAGCCATATAAGTGATGTAGTCAGTTAAACAGTGATCCAGTCTGCCAGACAGTCAATGCTTCGTTTCTTTAGGCCAGTATGTTGTATCAACATTGTGGGTAAATGCCATACTAACAATTTAGACCCGCATCATTGTTTTTTATCGGATTTTTATGGACACTTTAAAATTTCTGCATTTAATGTTAAATATAACGATTTTTATGTTTTTAACTATAAGTTTGTTAAGCAAAGGACACTTTTTTCTTTACTTGGTATCAAGATCCTTAAAATAGATTCAATTTCAAATGTAGACAAAAGAAAAACTGCTGACGGAAATTAATGCATAAAGTTTAGTTTGTTTTTAAACGCTGAATTCTAGAGACCTTTTGTAGGAGTTTTCCGAAATTAATAAATAGTAGTATGTACATATTTCAATTCCCTAACATTTTTCGAATCCATGATAATCATATCAGTAAAACAATACATACAGTCATCGGCAAAAGTAACTGTTACAATTATTAATTATAATGACATAAAACAAATGTGTAAACAAATGTTATTCCATGCAATTTTTGTCTATTAAATAAAAAAAGATGTCCTTTAATTGTGCACTTAAATCTGATGCATTGAGTTTTTGTCGATTACAAGGTTCTCAATCACGTTTCACCCATCAAAAAAAAAAAAATTCTATTCACTTTTTTGAATAGTAATATTTCATTTGCAAAGATCCTGTGAGTCGCGCCCGATTGGAAACACGATCAGAGCGATAGTACAGCTGGCCGAAGTGGATGGAAGTATGTACATAGAATCAGGTGTTTGAAGTTTTCCTAAAATTTTAGAAATTCCAATACCAACTCCTTATGTGTAATTCTGAACTTTGAGGCTTTCCAACTCCACAAATAAACCAAACCTATTTCAATATTTTTTGTTTGTTTGATGATACAAAATTATAAAGAACCCAGTTTTTGTACTCAGTAATTCATTGTCTAGTAAAAGCTAATAATTTTTCGCAAATCATTATTAAGCGCCTTAATTTTCTTCTAAGTAACGGAAAATGTAATCTCGCCCTATATCCTTTAAAAAAGTCGAGGTTATTGTTATTGTGATCCAAAATAACTGATAGCAGAATTAATTAGAAGAAATTTTTCCAAACCGTGACGCCTCGAAAACTAGAGTTAACATGGCAAAACAGTCTTCAGTTTAAATATCAACATAGCTGATTCATTAGTCCGAACTCAAATCGCTGTCACAAAATAGGTTTGAGTGGAGTTGGGTGTTGCACGCTAGCCAGTGTTATGATATATAGTGATTAACGTCTTTCACGTAGCATAGAATTTTTGAATCTGTTTCTATTTTTCTGTTATCACATTTTTTGATGTGTTAACATCAATAGCTGCGGGTAGGGCAATCTATCAAAGTGAACACATGGAAACAACTCACAGCGATAGCAGCACATACGTGGTTGTTGTACAACAATAGTCTCTGCCTGAAAATAAGTATGATGGTATTTATATAGGGGCAGCAACCAAACAAGCAGGTCATCGTCGCCAAAGAGTATTAAATATTGTAGAGAACTCATTGAACGAATTATATGACTGAAAAGCACTGGCGACATCTGACGAATGATTCACAATGTATTAAACTCTTTTTGTCGTAACTTGGTCCATTCATAATTTTGATGCGAAACATTGATGCCTTTTGATACATCTATGTTTTTTGTAACGGTTTATGTAATAACATTGTCGAAATGGTGCAATTATATTGAAATATTCTATAAAGAGAATAAGACTCGTTTAGGCTCTTTTACTCAGACTCTCTACATGATAGCGGAAAAAGAGTGCAATCAGTTCTCTATACTATTCAACATTTTTTGTCGTCTCTCTGTTTATGACAAAACAAAAACAATTATTTCAGGGAGCTAAATATTGCTTTATTTATTTTAACAATATTACATCTAATGTTAAAGCAGATGTAAGAAAAAAGAAAGTGAAATAGCAAAAGAGCCTTCAGCACAAGAACTATTTTTTTTTATTTTCCATTGCAACATTTACTAATGTGTTCATAAAAATCGAACAGGTACCGTGTAACAAAAAGGTTTTAACACATCGCCCGTGAGTTCGAACACTCATTGATTATTTTTTTATTTATATTAAGACGGAGTCGAGTTCGGACTGAAATGTCCACCTCTGCTCCGACTCCAGTCAATTTTTTTGAACACGACTTCTAAACTCCACTCCACACCACTGCATAGAACTGAACGATATGATACATAGTAGAGATGGGCGCGATTGACGTTATTGCCGTGAATCATGCGTGATCGTCAGCCCAAACTTATTTAATACATAGTATGAAAACAGATCGTGTTAGAACGACATCGTAACGATGGAACACTTTCGCTGTTCTAATTCGTATTTGATTCTAACATACTCAGTTTGAAAGATGTCAGGCGAACGGATGATAAAATTTGTACACAGCACAAAATTTGAGATTTTTCTGGGATTCCGAAGAGAGACAACAGCAGGCATACCTATTGGCTTAGGTGAATTCCTAGAAATTGGTGATGAAATGAAGCACCATTTCATCGACTCAATTTTCCCAGTCTAACCTAACATTTAAAATATATAGAAGAAAAAAATTAAGTAGTTACTTTTGCCGTACCAAGATGGAGGAACGCCTCTTAACCACTACCAGAAACATTCCAGGTTCATCAGTGGTATTAGGTTAGGTTAGTTTAGGTGTTGGTGGCAGGCGATGAACGACTCTCTTAGACTTATTATTCCTTTGAAATACCACGGACTAACGAGGTTAAGAACAGAGAAGCATTTAGTTTGCTCCAAGAAGCTCAATTAGCTCAGTGGTGATTAAACACACCGCTATAACGTTCCATTACAGCAACGAGGAAATCGTCAGATATACCAAACCTTTGTTGCTACAATCAACAATTACATTGAGGCGATGAATTTTTGTACGTTAGCTCACTTTTCGATGAAACTATTCGTCGAGACAGCGAAAAAACTACTTAAGCCATCACGATACCATTATTCTCGCCTTCAAACCAGGCAGGGCGCTATAGTGCAGATGAGGAGCTGAAATTGTACAGAAAGGTGATCAAATTGGCCAACGATAACATCACTTATCAGTATTCATTGCTGTAGCAGTAAAATACTCGGTGCTTGTACTTCTGGAAGTACTTCTGTCCAATACCAGTACAATGCAAAACCGTTGGTGTTGCAGCCGACTAGCGGTGGTGGCTATTACTTTATAATAATTGATATGCAATATTTTTTCGGGATGAAAATGAAAGCAGTTTCAACTTTTAGTAATTCCATAAGCATGAAATGGAGACGCAATTTCAAAAACGGGACGATTATGTTGTTACTGGTCCCCGATCCATCTCACCAATGACTACTAGCAACCAATGTCCTTAAATTTAAAGTTTGTGGACAAAAGTCCACTTTATGTCCACTCTATTTGTGTTCCTTTTATGTTGCTGCTCATTTTTTCATTCCTTGTTTTAAGGAATATTTTTCATATAATTGCATTTTATTACGCTAAAGACTTTGGCAGTTTTTCTCAGCTTATGAATAATTCAAAAAGTTGAATGGCAAACTCTATGACAACTTTAAACGAAACTTCAATAACAAAAAAGAAGCAATACAAAATATGTGGCCAAAAAGTTAACAGAGATTTTATTTAATGTATATTACTGATACTCAGAAAACTTATTGTTTGAAAAGAGGTTGTAGCAACTGTAAATTCGATTGTTGCCATCGAATTGCGGTTGCCACAACCGAATTGAGTTTGTCACGGCTGAGTTTAGGCCTCACAAATGAAACTTTGTTGAAGCAACCTCCTTTCATAATTGATTCGGTTGTGACAACTGAATCTTCAATTATATTCACTACGCCAACTAAATTTTCGATACTTTTGGCCGAAATAACTGAATTTGGAATTAATTCGTATGCAGCAACCGAAATTGATACCAAATTCGGTTCCAACAAACGCATGTGGTATCAATTCAGGTGCAACCACCGAAGTTGGCATTAATCCGGTTGCAACTATTGAATGTGGTATCAATTCTTTTGCAATAACCGAATTTTGTTTTAAGTCTGTAAAAAAGACCGAATTTGGCGTCAATTCGGTTGCTATAACCGAATTTCTCATGAATTCTGTTAGGACAACCGAATTTATTTTCAATTCGGTTACCACTACATTATTCTATATATTTCAAACCTAACGTTGAAAATTATAACATAATATATTTTATTAAAACATCACTGAGTTTTCGAACTCACGGGCGATGTGTTAACACCTTTTTGTTACACGGTTTCTATGAACACATTAGTAAATGTTACATTGGAAAATAAAATAAAAATTGTTTTTGTGCTGCAGGCTCTTTTTTTCTAACATCTGCTTTAACATTAGATGTAATATTGTTAAAATAAATAAAGCAATATATAGCTCACTGAAATAATTGTTTTTGTTTTGTCATAAACAGAGCGACGCAAAAAAGTATTGTATAGTATAGACAAAGAGGATGTACAGGTAGATAAAAAAAACTGCACAATTTGGCAACCCTCGTCAAAGAGACCCAAAAAAGTCGTCGCGAATCACTCAAATGTATTTCTCTCTCACGTCATAACTTGATTATATCATACTTTACTGCTCGTGCATTGAAATATTCAAGGAAAAGAGTAAGAGATAGTGAGAGCAGAGAGAGCAGAGAAACGAGGCGCTTCTCTCGTTTTCTTTGTCGCCAGTCCACTTCATGGGTAAATTTTCTACTCTATTTAAAATTCCATTCTCTTTGGAACTCCGCTCTCATGTAGAGAGTCTGAGTAAAAGAGCAGAAACGAGTCTTATTCTCTTTATAGAAAATTTCAATATAAATGCTCCATTTCGACAATGTTATTACATAAAACAATACAAAAAGCATAAATGTTTCAAAAGGCATCAATGTTTCACATCAAAATTATGCAAGGACCAAGTTATGACAAAAAGAAAGTAATACGTTTTGAATCGTTCGCCAGATGTCGCCATACAATTCGTTCCATGAGTTCTCTATACTATTCAATATTCTTTGGCGACGACCATTATACTTATATCCAGCCAGAGACTATTGTTGTACAACAACAACGTATGTGATGCTAACGCGGTGTGTTGTTTACATGTGTTCACATTGATAGGTTGCCCTACCAACATCAATAAAAACTAAAAATCTACAATTGTTGTGGTCGGGGTGATATCAAAATTTTGTTGTGGTTATTAGGAAACGTAAGTTACCACCTGTCGAGAAAATGCGAAGGATAGAGCCAAGTGGAAGAATATGTTGAAATTTGTTTGTTTAATTAATATGTGTAAGACGTCTGACCTCATGTGGTTGGAAAATAGTCAATAAATGTAAAAAAAAGTAAAGTACAAGTAAAGTACAAGTATTGTAATTATTGTTTCAGCATTTAAACGTCATATTTTGTAGTATACTTGTGTCCAAATACATTGTGTTCAATATTTCAATATTTCGTGTTTGAGGCACAATGATTAATAGGTTATATATATGAGTATTGAAATCTGCCGAAAACAAAAACGTGACAGACATGAAAACAATGCATGCAAACATAAACATAGTTCCTGCAATATGTTGCTGGGATTAGGGAATAATAATAAGATTGAACTATTTCCTCGCTTCGTAATTATTTATGAGAATACAGGTAAATAAATCAACACAAAATCAATAGACAAAAATTTCAAAATACAGTTTGTGGCCCCTCTAGATTCGGTTGGGACAACATCTAATTCGGATGTGGCAACCTCTAATTCGGCTGTGATAACCACTAATTCGGCTATGACAATCTAGGTATGCACTGAAAGAATAACGCTTCGTCGCATGGATAAAACATTTTCGTTAATGTTTTTACGTTGCTACAATGAAAATCGGACAATTTGGTAGTTGCTGCAACGAAATATTTTCATCATTTCATCTTTGACAAATTTTCATTTCGATACTGCAACAACTTAATTTTCGTTCCTGCAACAATTTTATTTAATTTTAATTTTGTAGAAAACTGGGTTAAAAATTAATAAAAAGTAAGTGCATGAAATATAAACTACTGATATTTGGTTTATCTGAACCAACTTCATTGAAGCAATGAAATAAATTCATTGCAAGCACGATACTTCTGAATTGCAAAAATGAAACAAATTGATTGCAGCTACGAAACAAATTCTTTGGAATAATGAATTAATTTAATTGCAGCAACAATCATCATCTCAGGCACGAAGAATTTTCAGTTGATGAACACATTTTCGTACCGGCAATGAAACTATACGTTAGCTTACTTTCGATGACAAAAGTTGTTGGGGTGATGAACATTTTCATCCCTGTGACGATGGTTTTCCATTCAGTGTGGTATATGAAAAATTAATGTATCCATAGAGACCTAAACATCGTAACTGTGAGGGAGGAAATTCTCCGTATAAGGGAAATATACCAGGAGAGACTTCATAGTTAAATAAATCTGCTGGCGCGATGGTTAGTCAACGGCAGAATCAGCACCGGCATAAGACGAAACGACATGCCAATACTATAAGAACCAGGGTTCGTATTTCGTGGATAATGGCTTCCCTGGGTAACCCTTTATTATTGCAATGGGGAATGGGTATACCCATTACCCACAGGGTATGGAGAAAATAATCGGTAGCTACCCACGAAAATGGAGAAAATAATGGGTAGTTACCCACGACGATGGGGAATTACCCATTATCCATTGGTTGAAGTTGAAGATAAAAAATTTATTATTTTTCTTATTTTCTTATTGTTGTCCACTTTATAAAAAAAACCTTAGATACTCTCAGAAATGATTTATTTTTCGATTTGACGAAAAATTTACCCATTGGGTAATGGGTAATCGTGATTGGTAATCCCCAATTTGCGTGGGTAGCTACCCATTATTGAATAATGGGTTACATATGGGGGGTAAATACAAACTCTGATAAGAACCTTATTCATAATAGGAGTCCCGTAGTATAACTTAGTTTCCACTAGGATATTTAGGTTAATTTAGATTTAAGATTTGTACACTTCTTGTTAGGCACTCAAAAGGTTAGATTCCAAAAATAAATAAACGTTATAAAAGAGGATCGCTGTTGCTCATCGTGTGCACGTCAGTCATCTCTTTATTATCTAAATTGATGTGGTGGCAGTCTCCGATCTCCGATCTCACACTATTCAAGATATTTACGGTCACTAACAGTCTTGGTCGCTAATCTGGCCGCGGTAAACGGCGGTGTAAATGCGTTATTATTCATAATAAGTTATGAGAGGTTTTTGAGACGATTGTTGTACGATAAATCATTTCTAAAACCGCACAACTTTTCATGAAAAATAACGCATTACACCGCAATTTATCGCGGCCATGTTAGCGATAACCTTGTTCTCTAATCTTTGCCGTTTCCACCGACCAATTTGAGATTACCTTTACATTTCAGTTGGCAACTCTGTGCTTAGATAAACTCCGCGCCCAGACAAACTTATAGAAGACGGCGGCACAACAGGAAAATTAAGTTAGCGGGTATTGGTACAAATTTGGGATGTTTTTGAAATAACTGAACCTTTAGAATTGGATTAGTGAATCAAATCGGGCCAGTCGATAAAATCTGCTCACAGTTTAAACCAATAAGAGCCATTTATATCGGAAGCTTTCGATCGGCTTCCTGGTGTCAAACAGTTGATTTTTTGTGTATGTTTTTATTATGGTTGCATTTTTTTAGTAACTAACAGTGTTGCACCAAAATGTACACCAGGTTAAAATGAGGTCAAAAATTAAACTTCAGTTTCTACAGATTAAAATTGTATGAGAAATCTTCTGGGTTAGCGCGGGTTATCGAAGTTAACCTTCGAGTTGCGTTAATCTTGGTTGGTGTAAATGCCGCATAAGACTGTAAATATTTTACAGATCGTTAGCGATTCCCTTAGAAACGTCTCTGCTGAGTTTGAGCTAAAACTAATTGCCCTTCACGAAACCACTGTTCTGTCATCCTCTTGGTAAACCATAAAACAGTTAAAGTGGATTTGTTACTTTTATAGTTTCTTGATGATGTCGAGGGAGGAGAGTGGGAGAACAAAATGCCAAGATTTATAAATGTTCAAACCAGTTTTATTCGTTTTGTTGTAGCCACAAATTTTAAGTGAGGATGTTAAAATGCACAAAAACCTAACAAAGAATATGAAAAATAAAATAAAAAATCCATAATGTCAACTTCACGTTGTTGTCGTCATCCCCGTCTTCTGCATTTCGCCCCAGTGTTGCCATTTACCGCCTCCTCCTTGAGCAAAGAGTATTATTTTCAAGATGAATCGTTGTTTAAGAGGTGGAATAAGTTGAAGGAGGGAACTCTGAGCAAGTCACATATTCAATCATTTTGCATGAATCGTTTCGGTGGTTTTGCTATATGTGTGTGTTGAAAACTATTTTAGGGAGTGTTTGAGCCATAAAGCTTCTTTGGCCGACAGCATCAGCAGCAGCAACGAAATCAACATCTACCGACAACAATAACAACATTAGCGCGTCAGTAAAAATGCGATAAGCGACAATGGCATTCAAGACGATTACGGCTACGACGAAGATGAAGAGTAGTTCTATAAATTATTATCGTGATTACAAAAAGAGCCATCATGATATCTTAGGCTTGTGCTTTGGTGAAAAAGACGTTTCATCCCATCTTCTAAGTTGTGCGTCTCTTATTTAGCTTCTTCGTCATTACCTTTTTGGAATTCCAGTTGTACAGTAACAAAGTCGGTACATGGCTTAGGTGCATGAGTAGCTTTGGCGGAATCAGAATCAGATAATAGACGTGTTTTGGTTACACCGCTTGCTTAGATTGCTCTGTGGGACACAAACAAATAACAAGGTTCTGACAACGAATTCTGTTGGAGGGGGACATACGTGTGTCGGCGTTTTGAAAGTTTATGTCTGAGTTTTTAAGGGGAGGTGAAATTCTCCCTCTTTTGCACATTCTTATGATGAATCGGCATAGGAAACCATGTTATCCTTACATTTTAGGTATAGGATGTTCAGCTATTTTATGTAAAAATGTACGAGAAACATTTTTGTGAAATACTTTAACCCTCTACCGCCTAAACATATATGTTTTTTTTGTTCTTTTTGTGGTAATGGGTAAAAACCAGCCCTAAAACAGGGGTGTAACGGGTTAAAATGTACTACAAAAAATTTCCTCATAAAATACTACTATATATTCTTAACACACGAAAGTTCTAAACTCAATTTGAGTGTCAAAAATAAGTCTAAACTTAAATTCCAGTTAAGGGTTAATTTCGTACTTAATCCGAGTTGGCGCTAAAATGTCCCACAAAACTTCGTTTTAGGGAGTTGGTGTGTATTGACAAAATATTATACGTAAAATTTTACTGTAAGTCACCGAACAAAAGAAAGCTGTAGATTAATATCTATAAATAAAAAAAATCACATGAGTTGGCAGGGGACAACCGGTTGGAACGAATTTCCCTTCGCTATATGTATATTATTACACGCCTAAGGCCGTTGATAAATACGATAATTTAAATTGATCTTTAATAAAAGATACTTTTTGTAAAATGATAAACTATTTTTAAGACATTTTTGATGTGTTAACATCTATAGCGGCGTATAGGGCCTAAGTCTATCAAAGTCAGATTTTATGCTGCTGCTAAAACCAGATTTTATGCTGCTGCTAAAACCAGATTTTCTGTGACTGCGAAAGAGAATAATGACGTGTTAAACAAAAATGAGCGAGCAAGAGAGCAATGAAAGAGTGTGGTGGCAGGGGTGAGGCAAACGAAATTGTGTCTATAGCGTATGTATTAACATAATAATGTATATATGTACATGTGTCTGTTGCTGTTGTTGAACGGAGATATAAAGCATAGCCACGCAAAATTTCATTTGCAACATGGGCTTGCGCAGTCGACGTTATGGTGACAAACTTTTTGTAAGAAAAGGTACAATTTTTAAGAAGTACTTTCTGTAAGAAAAAGTCATTAGAGTATGCATTTTTTTTTACAAAGAAGTACTTTTTTAAGAACAGGTACTTTTGAAAGAAGTGGTACTCTTTTTATAAAGAGGTTATTTGTACTTTTTAATTTTAATGTACTCAATTTATTTGTACTCGAGACCATTCTATATCTCTATTAATAGATGTATAGTTTTTTTTTAAAAAGGAGTTTTACAAATGTATTCCTATGATTCCTTGGCAAAACCGGTTGTTTGGAATAATGCTATTGAAAAATTCATCAAACTAAATGCAAACGAAATCTCATTTGAATTGAGAATTCACTATAATGCAAGTGTTCGAAAAATATCGGAAGCAAAACACACAAGAAAACATTTGGAGAAACTTCCTTCCATCTCCAGAGAACCATCGGTCCCCATTAGACATGTTTTTTGTTGTTGCCTAAAAGACAACACAATTTTGTTACATACAATAGCAATTTCATGCAGTTTCGTCGTGCTCCACATTATCATCCCTGATGAATTTGAAAAGGTTATTTTTTAAGAAAATTTACTTATTTTCAGAAGGGCTACTTATCTCAAGAAAACAAAAGGTAATATTTTATTTTTAAGAAAAGGTACTTTTAAGAAAGGTAATTTTTGTAAGAAAAGGTATTATTTTTAAGAGAAGGTATTTTTTTTTTAAAGAAAAGTTTGACGAATCCCTGCGTACACTTGGTATTGCCAACTGTAGATATTAGAGCAAAAGATCGAACTGGTTGGCGAAATATGTTATATTCGTTTTGTAAGGTCCCTGACCCCTCGGGGTTGTTCGAGACCGGATAAGTAAGTAAGAATTTATTTTAAAATAAATTAATTGTTTTTAGAAAAGGTACTTTTTGTAAGAGTAAGAGAGTAAAGGTACTTCTTTAAGATAAGGTACTTTTTAAGAAAATATACTTTGTTTAAGAATATGAATAGGTATTTGTTTTGAGAAAATTTACTATAGTTTAGATTCTAAACTTTAGAAAACGCACTTATTTAAGGAAATTTTCTTTTTTTAAACTTCATGCACTTGGGCTTTTCTTAATTTACTTTTTATTGGGTTCGAACCTACAATATATACTAAATATAGTTTACAGGCTCCACCTACAAAACTTCCCATTAAACAAGAAATTTCCCAACATATGTGAGACATCTAGTTAGTCTAGACACAAACCAAAGCAAAAATAAACAATATTGTTGATAACACTGTGTGTAATTTTTTAAATCATGGAAATATAAGCATATACGGACACTACTAAGTGGCAAAAGACCAAAAAAAAAAGACCCGTGTCTCCCAGTTTTGCCCAATGTCATGGACTCTTTTTTATGGGTCCCCAAAGATTTGGTGCCTCGATGTCATTTTTGCAGAAAAGTGATAATTTTGTCGGGCTCATATCTTGGAAATCGTTCGGAATTTTGATCTACTCTCTGAATTTTATTGATGCATTGTTTTGCATTCCTTTTTTGATTTATTTTCTAATTTATTTCAGGTATGTTGGTGGAATCACAAGATCACCCTGTATGATGTTAATGAAGTATTTGAAGAAAAAAAGCTGATGATGGAGAGCAGTCTGGCAGCAACGTGCCTGTGGACACCATAAGCTATGAATCAGAGTCAGATTCGGACGATTCGACTACGATTTGGATGCACAACTTAAGAGAGTGCGATTTGCAAGTCCAGGGTCATCAACATTATAAACATAATACGAATATTTTTTTTCAATATTTTTGTAATAGATAGCATAGTATCTCAAGTAAAGAAAAAACAAATGAAATTAGAAAATTTTCGGGAAATTTATCACTTTTGCGGCTACCTACACGGTGTTAAGAATCATTCCTAGGAAGTTCATATGTTCTAGAAAGTTGTTTACTGAGATGTTAGGTACATTTTTCTTGTTGATTGTTTCCTTGAATTTTGAACGGTTTGCTAGCTATGGACCTGAACAACTGAAAAAAGGTAACAAATCGAATTTTTTAAAGTTTTTTTTTTTTGCGATTTTGACCTTGAAGAAGAAGTTTTTTTTTATTTTGTTGTTCACAATTTTTGTTAGCTACAACTTTCCCTCAGAGAGTACATCAAAATTCGGAACGGTTTGCAAGATATGAGCCTGACAAAATGATGACTTTTTTGCTAAAATGACACCGAGGCCCCAAATCTTTGGGAGACACGGGTCGTTTTTTCGTCTTTTATCACTTAGTGGTGTCCGTATATGGTTATATTTTTTCGTGTTGCACTGTGTAATAGTGAGTAACATAATAGTGTTGAAACAAAAGTTGTTTAATTTTTTTTTTTATTTAGCCCCTATCTCGCAACGTGCGATAAGGAACTTCGTTCCAAAAATGAGAGAAAATGTTGTAGTTTATTCAGACTGCCCTAATTAGACACGCCATAGTTTGTCATCTGCACTTTGGCAACAAAAAACTATGAAGAAGCAAAATCAAAACGAAACTCAAAATCAGCCAGTCGACTACTGACTCAATTACCTGTTTGGATTTCACGTGTCGCGTCAAGCATACTATTTCTGAAAAAAGAGTTACGTTTTTCAACAGCAAATTAGAAGGCACCTACATATAACAGGTATTTTCATCTGGACGTTTTTCCAGATGAGCTGTGGACGCCCAAACATTGCTGTCGCACATTTTACAACGGATTAATGATGTGGGGTCCAAAGGTAATTTAATTTGGCACGGAAGCTGAGTCTTTCTAAACAGAAATCAGAAATATTAGGTGTAGAAATATTCATCCGCTTGAACCTGGTGTGAGTGTCCTTGATTTCGTAATTGCCATGGCATTTTTCTGCCATACGGCTTAATGGCGGAAATGAATATCGAATATAACCACGAGGACTGGCGAATCTTTATAGATTCAGCCAAGAAAGTCTTAAAGCTGTACTGCTAAAAATTTGCAAGATTCCTATCCCAATAGCGTACGGAGTTGACATGAAGGAAAGTTATTATTCGATAAAATTTATATTGGATGCAGTAAAATATGGAAAGCACAAATGGCGGGTCTATTGTGACTTAAAAGTTGTTAGCTTACTCTCGAGTATGCAAGCTGGATACGTTAAATATGGGATAGCAGATGAAAGGGAAACCAATATTTCAAAAAACAATGGGAGCCAAGGGTTGAAGGGATATTGGGCGAGCACAACATCCTTCATTCACCGCTGGTAGCAACTGAAAAAATTCTTTTACCACCATTACATAAAGACTTGGTGTGGTGAAAAACTTTGTTAAATGTTTGGATACACATGAAGAACCATTAAAGTTTCTGAAGACATTGTTTCCAAAAGTTAGCGAAGCAAAGGTAAAATAAGGTATAAATGCTTTAAACTTTAATTTTTGTTAATGGGTTTCATACATAAATTTTAAAAAGTGTGTCTTTTCATGACAACAGGTGTTTTTGTTGGCCCGGACATACGAAAAATTATGCAAAACGCTAAATTTGAGCAAATACTCTCTCCAAACGAAGCATTAACGCAGTTATTTACAACTTTCTAGGCAACTTTCGTTACCCTACTGGTCGAATATACGTCAACACCATCCTATGTGCTTTTGAGAAACTAGGATAATTTTTTGAATTCTCATATGGATTATTTTGAGCATCAGTTGGCAACAGAGTTCGATGAATATTTTGGACGATTTCAACAAACCAGTTCGAGTTTTCAGCTTTGGTGTGTTAAAAAACTTATGGTAGAATTTTATGAGAAACATTTTTGTTGTACATTTCAACCCATTAAAACCAGATTTAGAGGTGTTTTTTTTGCCTATTTCCACAAAAAAAAAAACAAATAAAAAAATACCCATACATTGAGGCGGTTGAGGGTTAAAGTATTCCACAAAAATGTTTCTCATAAATTTTTACATAAAATTGCTTAACACATCCTATACCTAAAATGTAAGGATAACACGATTTCCTATGCCGATTCATCATAAGAATGTACAAAAAGGAGAAAATTTCACCCATCCTTACAAAAAAATGCAGACGTAAACTTTCAAAACGTCGATACACGTATACTTTTCCATCCCCTCTACCAGAATCCGTTGTCAGAACTGTGTTATTTTCGAAAAAGTTTCTATTTGGTCCACAGTGTAATCTAAGCAAGTGGTGTAATCAAAACACGCCTCATATTTGTTATAAGTACAAAGTACATACGCAATTTCATTACTGCCTAATTTCATTTCATTACAAGCATGAGTATATCACAAGTATGAATAGAGTCTTAAAATACTCATGTACTTATAGTGAGTACTCATAAAACCCTATGACTGAGATGGCTTTAAAACAAAGTAGTGCCAAATTAGAAAGCGAGGGATGGATTAAGGAAATTGTTGAGAACTGTTTGAGAACAGGTCGCGAAATAATGACCAAAATCCAGATAATACTGAAGGGCCAATCTTTTATGCTTTATAATCGTCTGCCTGGTCTTGTTCATGTTACAAGCATGAGTATATCACAAGTAGGAATAGAGTCTTAAAATACTCATGTACTTATAGTGAGTACTCATAAAACCCTATGACTGAGATGGCTTTAAAACAAAGTAGTGCCAAATTAAAAATCGAGGGAGGGATTAAGGAAATTGTTGAGTACTGATTGAGAACAGGTCGCGAAATAATGACCAAAATCCAGATAATACTGAAGGCTCAATCTTGTATGCTTTATAATCGTCTGCCGGGTAGTTAAGAGTAGTTAAGTTTTAAGATAAATATCGGTTTGTTAAAATGCCTTTTTTGATACACTGCCTAATGTGAATATGGCATTTTAAAGTAAAATATTAAAAGGTACAAGTATTTTTTAAAACTCTTGTAAAACTTCGGCGTGTAAGATCTAACCTGAATTCAAATATTCTCTGAAATATCTAAGATACAGATTAAGGTGTCCTAGTTGCTAAATTCATTACTATAAAACAACTTGCTTCAAATATCACTTACTTTCAACTCCCTTAAAGACTGATGTCCTTAAAATGCATTCATATGTTCTTTATTTCCCAAATCCCTTGGGAAATTTCATAGTTTTCATTATATCCAAACCGATTCATTTGAACACATATCAGTGTCATTTTCATTTAGGCTGCGTTATGTTCTGTCATTTTCATTTAGGCTGCGTTATGTTCTTGTATTTGCAAAAGGGACTGTGAACGCCAGTAGAAGGAGAACGCACGTCGCTGCATTTGCATGTATACATACGCCTGAAGACGTTGGTTGCATGTCGTATAATGAGGAATAGAAAGTTACGTGGACGGGTACAAAGTATACAATGATGTTATTGCATACATACATACACATGTATCTTGATTATTGTTACTGTCGTAAACGTTGTCGCCGTGATTGTGACATTAAGAAAGACATACAGAGTTGCATGTGAGAAATACTAATGTGTTTTGAGTGACGGTGTTGGAGGTAGAGGTGGAACCCGCAAATTATTATTCGCCCGTATGTTAATAAGTAATCATACAAAGAATGACAGAACGAACGAATGGCTGCATGGAATGCAAGAGAATCGTCTTGTATTTAAGGCACATACTTATACACTGAGATATACATATGTATTTGTGAAGTGACGTTAGACAGACATACTGGGTGCGTTTTTGTAAATTTTTTCAGTAAGAAATATTCTTGTCAACTGCTATTTCTTATTCTGTTAGGGCGTTTTTAATTGTATGCAAATATTAGTTATGGCAAACAACCACTGACGCATTTCAAAGGAATGTTTTTGTGTCTGCACAAAATGTTAATGTGCTATTAGGTAGTTGGTTGTCGCAAAGTTACGAGGGTTGGCATAGTAGTCGATGATGATAGAAGCTAACTTTTCACAACGTGAAAAGCTACTTTTGAAGCTAATGATGTTTGTGATACTAAAAATATGAAATATGTAAAATTTTCTACATAATCAGATCTAGATAGCGGTGCCTTGTAATATAATACAGGAACCATGTAGATTTTTGAAACACTATTTTCGTGTTGGTTTTTGTTGTATGTCACATTTTTGTTTTCAGCAGTTTTCAACAAAAAAAGCCAAATTTGAATCACGAACACATTTGTTATTACGTATTAATCATTGTGTCTCTAAAATCCAATATTGAATGGTTAACATAATGTGTTTGGACACAAGTATACTATATTTACGACAAGTTAAAAACATGTTATATTTGCATACACACAACAATAAAAACGGATTTTTCATGGTATGCTCTTGCCAAAACATTTTAAATTCCTATATGTACGTGGTATCATGTCCAGAGAATGGTTAGGAAATTCTCATTCTCATTCTCATTCTCATTCTCATTCTCATTCTCATTCTCATTCTCATTCTCATTCTCATTCTCATTCTCATTCTCATTCTCATTCTCATTCTCATTCTCATTCTCATTCTCATTCTCATTCTCATTCTCATTCTCATTCTCATTCTCATTCTCATTCTCATTCTCATTCTCATTCTCATTCTCATTCTCATTCTCATTCTCATTCTCATTCTCATTCTCATTCTCATTCTCATTCTCATTCTCATTCTCATTCTCATTCACATTCTCATTCTCATTCTCATTCTCATTTTCATTCTCATTCTCATTCTCATTCTCATTCTCATTCTCATTCTCATTCTCATTCTCATTCTCATTCTCATTCTCATTCTCATTCTCATTCTCATTCTCATTCTCATTCTCATTCTCATTCTCATTCTCATTCTCATTCTCATTCTCATTCTCATTCTCATTCTCATTCTCATTCTCATTCTCATTCTCATTCTCATTCTCATTCTCATTCTCATTCTCATTCTCATTCTCATTCTCATTCTCATTCTCATTCTCATTCTCATTCTCATTCTCATTCTCATTCTCATTCTCATTCTCATTCTCATTCTCATTCTCATTCTCATTCTCATTCTCATTCTCATTCTCATTCTCATTCTCATTCTCATTCTCATTCTCATTCTCATTCTCATTCTCATTCTCATTCTCATTCTCATTCTCATTCTCATTCTCATTCTCATTCTCATTCTCATTCTCATTCTCATTCTCATTCTCATTCTCATTCTCATTCTCATTCTCATTCTCATTCTCATTCTCATTCTCATTCTCATTCTCATTCTCCTTCTCATTCTCATTCTCATTCTCATTCTCATTCTCATTCTCATTCTCATTCTCATTCTCATTCTCATTCTCATTCTCATTCTCATTCTCATTCTCATTCTCATTCTCATTCTCATTCTCATTCTCATTCTCATTCTCATTCTCATTCTCATTCTCATTCTCATTCTCATTCTCATTCTCATTCTCATTCTCCTTCTCATTCTCATTCTCATTCTCATTCTCATTCTCATTCTCATTCTCATTCTCATTCTCATTCTCATTCTCATTCTCATTCTCATTCTCATTCTCATTCTCATTCTCATTCTCATTCTCCTTCTCATTCTCATTCTCATTCTCCTTCTCATTCTCATTCTCATTCTCATTCTCATTCTCATTCTCATTCTCATTCTCATTCTCATTCTCATTCTCATTCTCATTCTCATTCTCATTCTCATTCTCATTCTCCTTCTCATTCTCATTCTCATTCTCATTCTCATTCTCATTCTCATTCACATTCTCATTCTCATTCTCATTCTCATTCTCATTCTCATTCTCATTCTCATTCTCATTCTCCTTCTCATTCTCATTCTCATTCTCATTCTCATTCTCATTCTCATTCTCATTCTCATTCTCATTCTCATTCTCATTCTCATTCTCATTCTCATTCTCATACTCATTCTCATTCTCATTCTCATTCTCATTCTCATTCTCATTCTCATTCTCATTCTCATTCTCATTCTCATTCTCATTCTCATTCTCATTCTCATTCTCATTCTCATTCTCATTCTCATTCTCATTCTCATTCTCATTCTCATTCTCATTCTCATTCTCATTCTCATTCTCATTCTCATTCTCATTCTCATTCTCATTCTCATTCTCATTCTCATTCTCATTCTCATTCTCATTCTCATTCTCATTCTCATTCTCATTCTCATTCTCATTCTCATTCTCATTCTCATTCTCATTCTCATTCTCATTCTCATTCTCATTCTCATTCTCATTCTCATTCTCATTCTCATTCTCATTCTCATTCTCATTCTCATTCTCATTCTCATTCTCATTCTCATTCTCATTCTCCTTCTCATTCTCATTCTCATTCTCATTCTCATTCTCATTCTCATTCTCATTCTCATTCTCATTCTCATTCTCATTCTCATTCTCATTCTCATTCTCATTCTCATTCTCATTCTCATTCTCATTCTCATTCTCATTCTCATTCTCATTCTCATTCTCATTCTCATTCTCATTCTCATTCTCATTCTCATTCTCATTCTCATTCTCATTCTCATTCTCATTCTCATTCTCATTCTCATTCTCATTCTCATTCTCATTCTCATTCTCTCCCCATATATGTAATTGTAAACCATTTTGTTTATAAGCGCAGTTAGTCTTTATTTAAACAGATAATTCGGTTTTTGACCTAGAGTTCTCAGAAATGCTCGGGTTGCTGAACTTTAGGAGGTCCGTTCGGTATAGCAAGTTATCTTAGATCTCGTACTTGCCAAAGAAGAACAAACTCCTAATTTTACTGTTAATCAGTTCCGAAAGTCCAAATAAATCTTGAAATACAAAGCTTTATAGGCTAACGTCGCCGTTTCAAGCGACACTTGCAAACGCGACATTAGTATATGAGGCGCTAAGAAGACAAACTGATTAACTCTACTTTTTTAAAATTGTGCTGTTAGTGTCTGTGGGCTAAACTTATGTACCCAGTACATCTTTAATTTATTTATATAATAGACACAACTGTACTGAAATCATAAATAATGTTAATTAGAATTTATAATGAACGTGGAAGTTTAAAAGTGGCCGTCGGTGGTGCAATGGTTAGTGTGCTCGTGTACATGAGATGCTGGGTTCGAACCCTGCTCTGACCACCTTAAAGTTTCTTTCGGCGGCGGTCACCACGCATAGTGACGGCGACACTATCGAGTATATAGCCAAGAAAAAGCTTCTCAAAATACCGTTCGGAATCGGTGTAAAACTGTCCTAATCAGTGAGTGTAAACTGGAAAGCGCACAGCTCAGTGATTGTGAGAAGTTCTCCCCTGTCCCTTCATGGGAAGTAATGGGAAACAATTTTTTTTAAGTTTAAAATACATAGGAAAGTTCAGTTTCTACAGGATATATTTGACGGAGTTAATTGATTTGGCAACTGACACGCCCACATTACCATTTTACGCTTTACAAGTATTTGATTTCAATCGATTGGCATCGTGCTGCATGCACATTCGTTTGATTCTACTTAAAACTTGAAAGCAGCCATGGACAACGTATTTTTCCAGTAACAACCACCATTATCTATGCACCTTATTCAAGAAGCGGCTTTAACATCTGCAGTAGGTGCCTCCATCTGAAGGTGCCGCCAACCGCAATGCGGTTGTCACAACCAAATTGAGTTTGTGACGACTGAATTTAATCCATATAACTGAAATTCGGTTGAAGTAACTTTCTTTCATAATTGATTCGGTTGTGACAACTGAATCTTCAATTATATTCATTATGTTAACTAAATGTTCTATTATTTTGGTTGCAACAACCGAATTTGAAATTAATTCGGTTGTAACAACGGAAATTAGTAAAGCGATAGTGACAACCTCTAATTCGGCTACGACAACCTTTAATTCGGTTGAAACAACCTTCAATTCGGTTGAGACATCCTCTATTTCGGCTGTGACAACCTCCAATTCGGTTGTGACAACTTCTAATGCGGTTGTGACAATCTCTAATTCGGTTGTGACTCTGTAAATTTGGTTACAGCTAATTCGGCTGCCTCAACAGAATTTTTCTGTGAGTGAATTAGGAAACCTAGTGAAACAATTCGCATATGGGCATTTCCACAGAAAGTGCCACCCTATGTCACATCACGTCACCCTCGTTAATTTTTTATATTTTAGGACCATGAAGTTAGATTGTTTTCTATTCTTTTACTAAATACAGAATATAAAAAGCTCTATATTTAATAACAGATGAGAAAACCATCATTGAAAATGGTCCTAAAATATAAGCAACTAACGAGGGCGACGTGATGTGACTAAAGGTGGACCTTTCTGTGGAAATGCCTATATAAGTACAACTGAATTTTCCCACACGTTTTCACTTCAACTGGCTTAAAGTACAGTAGGGTAATTTAACAGACGGCATTTAGCCGATCTTCCTAATGCTAATATCCCCAGGCTGATTAGGTGCGGCTGAATGATTTGAGAGTATAAATGGCTTGGACTTGTCGCTAATACAGTTTCAGAAACTTGAATTATACCTTGACCTCTAACAGGCACTCTTAGTGTTCACTGAAAGGAGGAAATCAAATCCAAACCACATTAAGTATTCCATTACCAACCTATCCGGCATGGAAAGTAGCACTTCCTATGGGCTAAGTTTGTTGTTCACTTGAATATTCTTTTAAGAATTAGGGACTACTAAACATCCGTAGCGTATTTTCGAAAACTTTCGTCACCACCTTCGACAAGACAATTAGACATTTGGCGAATGCATGATTCGCATTGTTATCGACCATGATTTCCTTTATGAATAAATCTCATAAGTATTAGCATTAATGCCACAGGATGTCATGTTTATCGTCCCAAGAGTCTGGTCAAAGTGCAGTAAATTCCTTCGCTCTCTGCTTTGGCAATGTCGGATTATCTATATCTAATATAATTTATAACTAATTGAACGAAATATTTAACATGATTTTATTTCATAGCAATAAATGTTGTATGTACTAGATAACTTCTATAAGAGGCATTTAGTTGCAATAACTACAAATTAATTTTAACTTTGTATTGTACAACAATAAATTGTGGTTGTAATATTTGACCATTCAGGAGTAGTAGTAGTTAATTTTGTTGTTGCTGCTATTGCAATATTTAAATATTTATAGGAAAATCGAATTCTTCAGGGTTCGTATCCTTTCCTTTGAGTTTTGAATTTCATTATCATAAATTTCAATCAAGTGTTTGTCCATCCGTCCGTATGCCTAAATTTCTCCTCACCCAAGTAAACTGATCAATGTTAATTGATGATTTATAATAATTTTGATTATTCCTGTAGTGGTGATTGGGAAATTTGCTTGCAAACATGCAATAATTAATTCCATTGTAATCGTATTTACGATAACAAGTGTGCACGCCTGTGTGAGTGGCTGTGTATTGTTGGGTTTGTAGTTGTAATGCGGACTAATCGAGTAATGGCCAAAGTTGCATGCAATGAGTTCAATGGCCAGTGGCATTTCTCCTCTAGTTGTTTTAAAGTTAATGATTTTGCATAACAATTGCACTTTAGCAGGCATTGTTGGAGTTACAACTGTACAATAAAAGCCTTATTACCATGGACAGGTCGTAATCTAGAGAGGTGGTAATAGGTCGGGGGTTAGAGAATCCTTGATCATTCCTTGGGTGTAGTGAACATTTAGATTAAATTTAATTATGCAGTTAAGATACTAATGGCGATAAATAATATAGTTAGATACACGCTGAAATATCTGTCCTTTTTTGTTGGGGGAATCCAAATAAAACGTGTTTGCTACTCAGTATTACATGTTTGAGACATAATGATTAATAGGTTATAATATATTTTTGTACGACTCAAATGTGGCTTTGTTTGTTGAAAACTGGTGTAAATGAAAATGTGGCAGACATCAAAGAAATAAAGAAGCAGCGGATCTTCAATTCATGGAAACAATACTTTGCAAACATATACGTGGAAGCATAGCCGTGTTTCCCCCAAACCTACATATACTTACGCTGAAACATATGCGTATTTCCTCCCAAATATAATAATATTTAGAAACGAATTATTCTTTGATTTCAATATATATGTATTATTTATTATAATTAATTTTAACAATATAAATCCACATTTATAAATAATTAATACAAAAAATTAATGGATTTAAAACGGTCCCTTTCACATGTATTTACTTGCATTGAATGAAGTATTTGTTTTGCTTTTCGTGAAATGATAACCTGCTGTTCTTTTACTTCTACTTCGTTATTTCCTTATTGTCTGTCATGTTTTTTCCAGAAGGTTTCAACTATGTGTTAGTTAAAATTGTGCGTTGGTACACAAACAATATATTTACACACAAATCTAGTTCATGCAAGCCAAGCGTGTATTAATTACCTGTGTTTTTTGATGTGTTAACATCTATAGGAGCGGGTGCGGCCTAAATTCACAAAGTGAACACATCCAAACACACATTGTCCGACTGCGATCAAACAGATTGTTAGACTGCGATCACACAGATTGTTCGACTGCGATCACACATTGTTTGCCGTTAAACTCCTCCGAAACGGCTGGACCGATTTGTATGAAATTTTATGTACATATCGGGTAGGTCTCAGAATCGGCCAACATAGAACACAGATTTGTCCGACTGCGGAAAAAAACTCACACTTATGTAGCGGCAGCGAATAGTTGTATTGTGCAGGTGCGGAGCACTCTCAGAGCAAAGAGAATAATGGCGTGGTTATACGTATATAAAAATGAGATAGCAAGAGAGCAACGAAAATTGTGTGAACTTGTGTAGCGTATGTACGAACAAAACAATGTATGTATGCACATGTGTTTGTTGCTTTGCATCCTCTTTGTTTTTTGTGGGAATAAAATAAAAAGTATTAAGCAGGAAAATAATGACACATTTGCTTGCACTGGTTTTTAAATAATTTTAAGTATTAATATTATTTAAATGTAACGTCATCATATGATTGAACGCTGGTTTTTATTTTCCAATGTAACATTTACTAATGTGTTCATAGAAATCAAACAGGTACCGTGTAACAAAAAGGTGTTAACGCATCGCCCCTGAGTTCGAACAACAAACATTGATTTTATCTGCAATTTTCACGCACATTCAGGAGTATTTATAAATCACTGACTGAGAGAATAATGCAAATATACAGATTCACACTTACAAGAGCATAAACACTGCAACAAACACGGCTATATTTGTATCACAAACACAAATATATTTGGATCGCAAATACATATATTATAACATATTCAACATTGTGTCTCAAACATGTAATCTACATAAAGAGTTACGCTCATCGCTGATTCACTGACTCTGTCACACTTTTGTGTCACACTTTTTGAACACTTATATATATACACACAAAAAAAAAGGAAAAAAATAAAAACAAAGAAAAAACGAAAAAAAACGAAAAAATCGAAAAAAACCGAACAAAAAAACGAAAAAAAACGAAAGAAACAAAAAAAAACATGTTTCGACGGGCGCCATATGCGCGTTTCAATGCACTAGTATTGAATATCAAACTCAATGTGTTTGAACACAAGTATATTATATTTGCAACAAGCCCCAAATACACTTTATATTTGCATCCAAACATCAAAAGAAGGCAAATTTTTCAGCGTGTACAGATATCAATGATACTAAAATGCTTAAGATACTAAGGGTACTAAGGATACTAAAGATGGTTTCGCATTGCATCCCATGAAGGAGCTTCTCACAACCAGTGAACTGTGTGTTTTCTAGCTTTTGCACTCACTGATTGGGACCTACAGCTTTACACCGGTTCCGTACGGTGATTTGAGAAGAGTTTTCATGTCTAAGTACTCGGCAGTCTTCCCGTCACAAAGCGAGGTGACTGCCGTCGAAAGAAATTTAAGGCGGCCTGAGCAGGGGTTCTCATATCAAAGTGCCGTAGATACTACCATTGCACCACCAATGGGATCAACTAAAGATACTTAAGATTCTATGGATATCAAAGATACTAAAGGTAATACATGTGATAAAGTTGCTAAGCATAACAAGTATAATTAAGAAACTTAAGATATTTAACATACAAACACCCTGAATAATCTGTTTTGTTTTTGTTGTTTGGCTGGATACTTTGGATACTTGTGCTCAAACACATTGTGTTTGCTATTCAATATAACATGTTTGTGACACAAAGTTTAATAGGCTATAATTTATGCTTTTGAGACCCAAATGTGGCTTTTTCTGCTGAAAACCGCTGAAAGCAAAAACGAGGCAGATAACAAAGAGACAACAAGGCAGCAGATCTTCAATTCATGAAAACAATTCCTTGCAAACATGTACATGTTTCACGCAATATGTTGCTGGGGCCATTATTATTCAGCGTGTAGGTTCCAAAGGTTAGGAACCAAAGATACTTGAGATACGGTACTGAAGTTATTTAAAGTAATTAATTTTTGCTTCAGTTCGCGTTGTAGAAAATGTGTTCAACACATTGCGAAATTTGAACAAGTGTAATGTATTTGAACTGCGTTTGCAGGAGTATCTATACATCATTTGATTCATTTGTTTCAGGATCGGTCTTTCAGTAGTGATTGACTAGATCACTCGCGCCGGTGTAATGCCCGGAGGTCAACATAATAATGGCTTTATTTTTATGCAGAACGTTAGAGACCAATCATACATTGTCATACATAATACACCAAATGGGTCTTTCGAGGCCATGTAGCTTAACCTGCTGACAACATTTTTGGATATGCAAATGGACGTGAAAATTCCTGGAATCAGATTCGTTCAGCTATATTGAGTTGGTTGACCAATTCAGGGAACTCTTACGTCAAAACGGTAACAGAAACAAAATGCAAATGGGTCTACATTATTCTATGTTTAATGTCAAATTAAATATTTTTTCGCATCTCTAAGGTAACGTTCTTCCTGTTCAGCTTGTATTCCTCAATTTCATTACCCCCCAATCCACTGTAAAGTTGAGATGACAAATTTGAACTGATACACTTCCTTGATGCTCAAAGTCATCCGCATACCATATTGTGAACTAATAATATTCACTCAAACTGTTTGTTACAACAATGGATAGCAACTTATGGTGCAACAGATTTCCTTACATGTCAGATTGGAATATGGAAAATTTCAAACATCCCTGGCTACAAATAAGAGACATAAGAAAATCGTGCGAGGTATAAGGTTAGCATGAGCCAAGTAATTATGCTCGTGTTACGACAATTTATGCAAGATTATACTAATATACAAATGCAAGTACAGCCAAACACCATGTTGACATACATGTGCCAACTTTGGCATGAACATACATATGATGCATAAGGACACCGATGATGACAAGCGTATCCTCCCATACGCAGTGCGCAGATATCCTCTCAGACGAACTCACTGACAGTGGTGGAGACAAGGGCAGCCATGTATTTATTTGCCTGCCTACAAATTGCCATGGACATCTCTATATCCACACATGGGAAACGATCTTTAATTTAAATGCAATTAAATACCCCGAAAGCATTATCAACAAAGTCCTTAAAATCCTTTTCAAGCCTCCATCATCCTTTTCATTTGTACACAAGTGGAAGGCATGCTTGGCGTCGGAAGTCATCCATTCCCGTGCACATCATCATAATCATCATTAACAATATCTGCAGCATCATCATAGTGTTAGGTATTACGATTAATTTTATGCACAATTCAACTGAATTCAACAGCTTAAAATCAACTCAATTTACTTAACAAATGCACATTGTAATGCATATATTAGGGGTAGGAAAAAGTTTGCTGGTGTAGTATGTTAACCCCTAATACAATTGTACATTTTTCCCTTCTCTCTCACTCTATTACAAAAAATCTTTTGACTCGTCGTTCATTCAATATACTTGTATTTGTAGGGGATTATGAAATCATCACAATTATGACTAAACAGGCCTTCTTTAAAATACGGAAGGCCTTCCCTGCACACTATCTCCTCCTTTCTTTTTAACATTGCGTGAGATGGGGTGGCAAGGCCTTCCTTGCCCATTGCCTAAAGAAGGCCTTAGAAGGCATGCAAAGAGGAGGCCTTAGAAGGCAAAAATAAAATTAAAATTATTTTTTTTTATCTCAAAATCATTATCCACTTCTACATAACTATTTATAAGTATGTTTGTATCTATCTTAGAAAGTTGTACCACGCCCAACTTCAAACTGAAAATTTTAAAAAACCATGAAAATTATTAAATAGGAAATATAATTTTAAATTTGTATGAAATTTTCCAATTAAATTACGGTTGAAAAGAATCGGAAAAGAAATTTCTCAAAATTGTAAAAATCTTCTTCTTGGTTATATCTGATGAAAAAATTCATGCATTCCGCAGGCCTTATTTTAGGAAGGCATTACAAAAGAACCGTTCCGCATGCCTTAGTTGTGAAGGCCTTGCGACTTCCGCCGCTGGGAATGCACGATATTAAGTCTGGCTATGGTAGTGTTGGTGTTTACGTGAAGGTGCAGGGCCTTGTGTGTGGCGTGTAAACGCAGCGGGAGAAATTCCAAGGCCTGCAAATAAACCCCTTCCAGAAGGCCTCCACTTTCAATTCTAAAAGATCCCATATACTTTCTCACTGCGCTTCTACAAAGAGGCATGCTACCAGTGCTTCCCTTCTGTCACAGAATCTTCTCTATGTAGTCCTTCTCTTCATTATGTCGGCCTGCCCTAGGTCTCCAAATAGAAGTCGAGTAGAATGTGTTGATGAGTCTTAATGCGAGCAAGAAAAAATACTTTGCAAGAAACGTTATAAGAAAATCAAAATGAAAGAGTTGAGAGGGAGTTAAAGAGTAAAAAATTAAATCAGTTCACATGTTTCGTTGCACCAAAGACTTTGTTGAAGAATGTTGTGTTTCGCTTAAGTCATTGCAATAATAAAGGGTTTTCCAATAGGCACTTGACAACTTTGAATTTAATTTGTGAACGCACTATTTCACTGATCATCTAACTGATAAAAAAAAAAAAAATGGTTTCCCATTACATTCCACGAAGGAATTGGGGAGAGCTTCTCACAACCAGTGAGCTGTGCGCTTTAAAGTTTTATATTCACTGATTGGGACCTACAGTTTTAAACCGGTTCCGAACGGTATTTTGAGAAGCTTTTTCATGGCGAAGTACTCGATAGTGTCGCCGTCACTAAGCGAGGTGACCGTCGTCGAAAGAAATTTTTTTTTTAAGGTGGTCGGAACAGGGATCGAACCCAGGATCTCCTGAGCAAGAGGCGCGAACACTAACCATTGCACCACCGACGGCTAACTGATACTTTCCTTTTTTCGGTAAACTCAACATTTTCATCATGGTAAAGTACACGAACGAACAACGTATACGAATTATAAAAATGTACTATCGAAATTCGGAGTCGGTGACCGTAACTTAAAGAGCGTTAACTCCAGTTTTCGGTCGTTATTCTCACCCTAGTAGACAAGCAATAATAAGTTTAGTGCTAAAATTTGAGTCTTCATATTCATTGCGTGATGCTGCCGTGCCAATGAGACAACGGGTTGGTCGAAGTGACGAAAATGTCGCTGCCGTTCAGGCGTCCGTAGCAAATGATCAAAATCAGTCGATTCCGCGGCGTTCTCAAGAACTGGGCATCGCCAAGACCACTTTATGGCGAATTTTGCGTAAAGATCTTGGTTTACACCCATACAAGATCAAGCTGACTCAAGAATTGAAGCCGAATGGACCATTTGCGCGACGTATGTTCTCCGATTGTGCTCTGGAAAAGATGATGAATTTCATCGCAAAATAATCTTCAGTAACGAAGCTCATTTTTGGCTTAATGGGTTCGTCAATTAGCAAAAAATGCGTTATTGGTTTGGTGAAAATCCACATGTGCTCATAAATCACCACTTCATCCACAAAAAATAACTGTTTGGTGCCGTTTGCACGCTGGCGGCGTCATTGGGTAATATTTTTTCGTCAACAATAACGATCGTCACGTTACTGTGAATGGCGATCGTTATCGCGCCATGATTACCGATTATTTTTGGCCCGAATTGGAAAACATGGACTTGGACGACATGTGGTTTCAACAGGCCGATGCCACACAGCACACGTTACAATCGATTTATGGAAGAGTCAGTTTGGTGAGCGTGTTATCTCAAGAAATGGACCAGTCAATTGGCCGCCTCGTTCGTGCGATTTAACGCCTCTAGAATTTTTTCTTTGGGGCTACGTCAAATCATTGGTCTAAGCCAACAATCCGACGACGTTGAAAGAACTCAGAGCCAACATTGAACGCCAAAAAGCGGCCGTTACGGACGAAATGTGTGACCGAGTCATCGAAAATTGGGTCCAACGAATCGACCGCTGCCGACGTTCCCGCGGTGGCCATATGATCGAGGTCGAGTTCCATTCATAAATGTTTTGATTGTATTTCAAGTCGATCATAAAGTTTTGGAAATATCTCAAATGATTTGCGTTTTATTTTCAACAAAAGTTGTCAAGTCCTTGTTGGAAACCCCATTATAATGAACAAAAGAACAATAAAAGTCAAACTACCATATCTTCCAGGCATGTCAGTATGACTTCATTTGCAGGCATGGTACCAGATTTTCTTTTATATATCTAAAAAACGCCTCCTATAGAAGGCCTCGTAGTAGGCATGCTCTTGCAGGTCTACTAGAGGCCTCCAACTACAAGCGAAAATGGGGGGCCTTGCACGACATTATCACGCTGTGTTATTTTAAAAGGGTGGCCGTTGGTGGTGCAATAGTTAGTGTGCGCGCCTCTTGTACATGAGATCCTGGGTTCGATCCCTGCTCTGACCACCTTAAATTTCTTTCGACGGCGGTCACCTTGCATAGTGACGGCGACACCATCGATTATGTAGCCATGAAAAGGCTTCTCAAAATACCGTTCGGAACCGGTGTAAAACTGTAGGTTCCAATCAGTGAGTGTAAAACTAGAAAGCGCACCGCTTACTGGTTGTGAGAAGTTCTCCCCGATTCCTTCATGGGATGGAATGGGAAACTATTTATTTATTTATTTGTTAATTTAAAAGGGGTAGAAAATGGAACTAGCATGCCTACAGGCCTGGTAGAAGGCCTTCTTGCCAATTACTTTTCCCTCTAGGACGCTTTTGAAGCAATTCTCTTGCATATGTGTATATGTGGCTATTTACGTATGTGTGAGTGTAAGGATATAATTATGATGAGCTTATACTATAAGAGCAAATGCAGTTGTTGTGATATTTGATATGCTATGCATGTGTGATGCTATGCAGTTGAAGTAGTAGCAGTAGCTACTACAGTTGGTGTGAGGATGCTATGACACTACCAAGCTTAATTACATTATCGTTGAGCGATTAAATGTAAAATTCAACTCATGCAACAATCTCGTTGTTCCCTGTCTCTTGGTGTATTAATACATTCATATATATGCGTGTGTATGGTTATTAAGTGACATATGTGCAGATATGAGTCTGATGGAAGCATAAGCAAAATCATCATTATCATTTACCACCCGCCCTCCTGTCCATTCTGGTGTCATAACCAACTTCATCACAATCATCAGCGTCATTCTCACTTGTGTTACAGTTAATTAGTAGGTGGTTTTGTTCAAATCTTACATAAATCCATTTGCAGCTCTTTTGCCCGCAATTTCCGTAGTTTTTCATTGTGTTGAAACAATAGCAATACCTAGTAAAATACCAAATACTATAATCACTATGCAAATCACGTTTGAAAAGTTGAAGCCAACAATTTACATAGTAGATGAAGGAAAGTGTTGATATTGTTTTTGAGATACTTGAGAGTTGATGATAAAAGTGTTGCCGGTAATAGTGTTCCCGGTCTAGTAATTATGTTGGATGGTGGAACGTTCGTACCAATGACACGCTAACTTTTCAATAGTAATCTTATTCTATTACTATGAGGTATAGATTTCAGAGTTTGGCAGGTCTTACGATTGACATTCCTATTGATATTCTTAGTGTCATATTTCATTAAGCTATGTTTAATTCCCTCTGGTATCTCTTATTCGACCTTTCTAACTTAATGTTCTTCAATTTAAAATTCGAGCTCTAGGTCCTTTTTTCATGTCATCATCATCTACTTTACTTTTATTGACTATTTTATTTCGTACAAATATTACTTAAACAAACAAATTAAACCAATTTCGACATATTCCTCCAACTGGTTCTATCCTTCGCTTTTTCCCACCAAGGATACGGAGGGATTATGCTGCCTGGTCTTTCCACCGTAGTCTTGGGCGTCATCTTTTCCTGCTTCCATCGGGTACGTTATAGAAACCCTTTCGTCCTGGCTCATCTTCACCCATTCTGATAACATGGTCTAGCCAGCACAATTGGCCTAATTTGATTCGCCTAGCTATGTCCACGTCAGAATATAGATTATATAGCTCTGCGTTCCAGCGATGTCGGTACTCGCCGTTTTCTCTAACATGACCATATATTTTACGGAGAATTTTTCCCTCGAATACTCTCAGGTGTTTTGCATCCGTTTGCTATATGACCCAAGTTTCGGAGCCATATGTCAAGACAGGTAAAATGAGAGTCTGATATAGCTGGACTTTTGTATGGCGAGAGAGGGCTTTGTTCTTAAACTGCTTGCTGAGCCCAAAATAGCATCTATTTGTAAGCACAATTCTCCTATTTATCTCAAGACTGACGTTGCTGTTCTTGTTCACGGCGGATCCAAGGTAGACAAATTCACCTACCACTTCAAAATTAAATCGGTTGTCGACGTTCAAGTGCGGACGATGTCGAAAGGGTTTTCTAGCAGTTGACACCATAAATTTTGTCTTGCCCTCATTAACAACAAGACCCACCTTCGCTGTTTCTTTTTCGATTCTTGAATATAATGCAGTAACTTCTCCCAAATTTAGCCCAATGACCTCTATGTCGCCGGCGTACACCAGCAACATTAGACTTTTCGTATTTCCTGCAGCTTTTCTCATTATTATCACCATTAAGATGTTGAAGAGATTGCACGAAAGTGTGTCGCCTTGTCTCCAATGGTTCGGTTAGGTCTTTCCCCACCTTCACTGCTAATTTGGTGTTGATCCGCGTCATTCTACAGAGGCGGATCAGTTTTGCCCGAATCCCAAGATCAGCCATAGTTTCGTACAATTTTCCCGGAATGGGGATGTCGAAAGTAGTTTTGTAATTGACAAAAAAGTGGTACGTATCTATTTGCTTTTTGTGGGTCTTTTCCAGGATTTGGCGTAGCGTGAATATTTGGTCAGTCGTGGTATATTTGGTCAGTCGCCTGGTCTAAAACCACATTTATAAGCTCCAATCAAGTTTTCAACAATTGGCTGGAGTCTTTCACATAACACGCTCGACAAGACCTTATACGCGACGGATAAAGTCCGCGATAGTTGGAACAGACACACGGATCACCCTTTTCGAGTACAGGCCGTAATACAGTGAGACTCCAATCGTCAGGCACAGATTCCTATAACCAATTATCGCATATAAGTTGATGCATCTGGGATAGCAGATGCCACCTGCCTTAAAAAGTTCAGCCGGTAGCCCATCCACACCAGCGGATTTATTAGTCTTAAGCCGGGATATTGCCGTTCTAATCTGGCCGTCGGTGGTGCAATGGTTAGTGTGCGCGGCTCTTGTGCATGAGACGCTGGGTTCGAACCCTGCTCTGACCACCTTAAAATTTCTTTCGGCGGCGGTCACCTCGCATAGTGACGGCGACACTATCGAGTACATAGCCATGAAAATTCGGAATCGGTGTAAAACTGTAGGTCCCAATCAGTGACTCAAAACTGGAAAGCGCACAACTCAGTGATGGTGAGAAGTTCTCCCCGGTCCCTTCATGGGATGTAATGGGAAATCATTTATTTTTTTTATTTAATCTCGTCTTGGCTGCGGCGGTACAATCTACAGTGTCTTGCACAATCATTACCTCCTGATCTTTCAGTGGAAGAATCTGAGTGGAGTAGTGATGAAAAGTGGGCTCTCCTCATTTTAAGTACATAGTGTTTATCTATCACCAGAAAATTTTGTACTGAAATTTTATGAATTTGACAATTTAACTACCGGATTTTGTCGTTAAAAAGTTACAGAATTCCGGTGCAGATATGGTAGTCTGCCGTTCTTTTCCAATTCTAGTGTAGATTTTACTCGCGAATTAAAACTATTGAATGTTGTCAATATGTTGTCTAATGCACTAGTTTTCATAATCTCAAAAAGGTCGTCTACATATTTGGTCAGGATCTTAGGTGTATTCTCACAGGTTTCTAAACATTTATCCAAAAATTCTGCCATCACAATATTGGCTAATTTTAGAGATGCCGATGATCTCATGGACAGACCTTTTTTCTGTTGGTAGATATTATCTTTGTATTTAAAACATCGGTTGTCCAAGATACAAAACTTCAAAATTTTCTTGAACATATATATTCTTTGTCATGTTAGTGAACTTCTCAATTGTCGTCCATTTTTCCTCTATAACTCTTAACGCTTGGTCAACAGGACCGCTTGGGAATATGGAAACCAAGTGGAGAGAGAACATCGTTTCATCCTTTTCATTTTCCATCTGATTTACAATTTTCTTAAATTCCCCAGAGTTCATATAGCCAGTGTCACAGTTAAAAATTCTCCATTTAATTGCACTTTAAATGCCCGATGCTTCTGATGTAAACGCCATTTAATATGAAAATTGTCTGTGAGCTTTTGAATTGAGCTTTTAAATAACTTGTGTGAAACTCGTCCTTAATATTGTACTTTGAGCTTATCGTGAGCTTTTTGAAAATCCTAGTTCGCTGGACGGGGTGTTAACACATGAGCAGAACGGACGCAATAGATAATTCTCGTTATACATTTTCGGCAGTCCATATATTCTGGGAGGCATAGCGGTTTCCGTTTTTATCTTTCTCTTTTCCGACTCATTTATATTCTGTGCAAATAATTCTTAGACCATCACATTATTCTTCTTCTGTAGAGTACTTGTTGGATCTTTTTTCATCCTACATTATGTCATCATGTCATTGACTGTTATGTGCATCCTGTCGTCATTATCTGTGCGCTTTATCGTCACTGTGGTATTACCTTTGTTCGCGTTTGTTATAAGAATGTTCCTATTCGATTTTAAAAATTCAGAGTTTGCTCCACAGTATTCAACGTAAATCTCTCTTTATTTTTCAGGCTGTACTTGTTTAAGTGATTCTCTATCATTGATGTGAACTCACTTTTCTCTACCTCCTGATCTTCCACTCCCATGAACATCATCTAGCTCTTGCATTTTATTCAATTCGTCTTTTGTGTTTCATGTAAAACTTTTTAATTGATTTACAAATTTCCGTATATTCAATCATAAAAATTACAAAAGTTTTCTGGTTTTATTGATAATTACAATTAAAACATGTTCGTCTTAAAAACGATCTTTGTCATTGATTGTATAAATGATCCATACAATCTATGACAAAGATCGTGTTTAAGACGACCATCTTGTAGATTATAAATGGTCTTATTGAACGTGGTAACAATTTTTCTATCAATGACCCAAAATAACAAAAACTTTTTACGTAATATGATTGACACCAAAGGAGTCAATGTATAGATGTTGCTGATAATTTTCAAAAATATTTGGGGATATGGTGAACTTGACATCTTTCTGTTTTCAAAGACAAATTGAGTATCGTAAGACATCTACTCTTATCGGGGTAAAAATTAGTGAGCAACCTTTCGATTTAGAATCGTAGGACCTATAGGGTGATTCAGGAAGTTCCGGACAAATTTCTCCAGCGTATTCCTTGGCTCATTTCATGAAGAAAAGTCCACTAGGACCATGCCCGAAAATGCAAGGGTGCGAAATGGGAGCGGGTTCAAAATTTTATAATAGGGTAAAGTTGCTAACTTCTGGGCCAGTGGTCGGATTTGTTTGTTCTTGTTTTTGGAAGCGAAATAACAGCACACATTTATATGTGCCTGTGTGCATTTAAATGTGTGCTGTTATTTCGCTTCCAAAAACAAAAACAAACATTTTTGCATTTCAGTAAAATGGTCATAACTTTGGAACGGTAAGACCTCTGGGCTTCGCTTAGGTCATTTTGGAAAGGTAAGAGGTATGGCTATCTTTCAACAGAAAAAAACATAAGTTACCTGCCATCTGGCTGAGCAAATTGAGGTTATGTGAATTTTTTTTCCGAAAGCTCTGTATCTCGGCGATTTGACTTATTTCTAAATTTTTTTATTGATTCTGAAATGCCTCCGACCTGGCTCAGAAGTTAGCAACTTTACCCGACCTCCGACCGCCAATCCGAAAATTTTGAACCCGCTGCCATTTCGCACCCTTGCATTTTCAGACAAGGTCCTAGTGGACTTTTCTTCATGAAATGAGCCAAAGAATACGCTGGAGATATTTGTCCGGAACTCCCTAAATCACCCTGTATTGCCAGAACAAATGAGAATTACTTGTATATTTAAAAAATTATATCTAACTGACATTTTACTGATTTCTTTGACATGATTTGTAACTGTTCGTCTTTACTGTTTAAACTCTCCTCGTTTACGTATTGAGATGTTTACAACTTGTTTAAAACAATTTCTATGTCCTTAAATGCAACTTTTAAGTAAATATTTTACTTATACACACATCTGCATGTTTTCAGTTATTTATCACAGTCATTGGATTTTTTATAACTTGTATTTATAATCAATTAGGAATAAATAAAAAATCCTTTACAAAAAAATTTATATAGAAATCATTTTGTTGTTTCTATTCAATTTATGACTAAAAATATAACTATTTGTTGATTTGAATTGTTTATGAATTGCATTTTATTTCTGCTCTTTATTATTTATGCATTTGAATTTTCGCTGCAGAAACAGATGTTTTGCCCAACCATTACTCCGTTGATGATGTACGATAAATATTATTGATGATGATGATGATTGCATTCTGTTCTATTGACTTGAAGTTAGGTTTTTTTTTCTTAATTCTCAATTGGAAAAACCTTTTCTATAGCAGCAATTGAGAGTGCGGCATAATGAATGAATGAATGCATCGTAGGGGAATAATGAATACCTGAATTAATAAATGCATATTTGCGCTATTCACCGTTTGCAAAATCAATTCATCGTTTAGGTACTTCGGGGGTTTTTATACCGGAAGGCCTTTTATTGAATTGCGGGTTTCAAGTTGCTTGAAATCTATTTGCATAGTTTTTGCTATTGGAGTTTCTGCTCTGTTTTTTTGCTCCTTTTTTCAATCTATGGAGAAAAATCTATGAATGAAATATCCGCCCTTTGGAATTACACAATTTTTTGGTCATTAATGAATTTAGATTTCCGATTTTATTCTGTGTGAAAATTTTGCCCAGAGTCGATGAAAAAAGCGAAGAATGACCAATAGGGTATATTATTATATTCTCGAAATTTAATTGCGAATTAAAGGCTCGTTCACAATGATAGTAACAAATTCAACAGGCGTTCACAATGCAAGCAACAAATTTGTTCGAATAAGTTCGAAAAAAACAGCTGACTGGCAACATTGTTTACATTATACAGCAGTATACATATTTTGTGATTGAAAACCATGGAGAATTGCAATACAAACGAAAAAGCAAACAGTAAAAAATAAAAAAATTAAATGTGAGACACGGACCTCAAATTTGTACCACTACCCGGAGCAAAAAGTATTGTGTTTTTCTTTAGAAAACTTTTCAAATTTTTCTATAGAAGAGTTTTAAAATTTTTCTTCAGTTACGGATATATTTACAGATTATTAACCAATGTTTGAGTTGAAGGTAATCACATCTACCAGGAAAAGGTTTTAGAAGAAACATGCTTTCGTACTAAATATGTCAATTTGTATAGGAGGTACCAGAATCCCAAACTAACCTTGGAAAATAATAGTCACTGGCCAAATTTCGTTGTGATCGATTCAGATTTATGGCAGTTATCGTGTTGACCAGCCAGCCAGACAGACAGACGAACATGGCTCAATCGTCTTAAAAAGTCCCAAAACGAATTTCGTCCAAAGATACTGAGGGTATTAAATGATATATAATTATATAATGTATAAAAACACATAAAATTCAGAAATTGTACGCAAAAGTACAAAAATTGACAATTTCCGACTTTGTTTACTAGGCGCTTTCTTGGACTAATTACTGTCACTTTCCCTGAAGTTTCCCATAATTGGCATCGACATTTAGTCAACACTGTGGGAAATTTTTGTGGACAATTTTTGTGGCATTCTATTTGAAGTTACGTGTTGTACTTTTGTTATAAAACGATGTCAGGGCTGTGGAGTCTGTAAAAAATTTAACGATTCTGACTCCGACTCCGACTCCAACTCCAACTCCAACTCCAACTCCAACTCCAACTCCAACTCCAACTCCAACTCCAACTCCAACTCCAACTCCAACTCCAACTCCAACTCCAACTCCAACTCCAACTCCAACTCCAACTCCAACTCCAACTCCAACTCCAACTCCAACTCCAACTCCAACTCCAACTCCAACTCCAACTCCAACCCCAACTCAAACTCAAACTCAAACTCAAATCTCAAACTCCAACTCCAACTCCAACTCCAACTCCAACTCCAACTCCAACTCCAACTCCAACTCCCATGCCAGCAATTTAAAAATCCTGGACTCCGCTCCGACTCCAGTAATTTAATTATCCACGACTCCGCTCCGATTCCAGCAATTTAAAAATCCACGACTTCGCTCCGACTCCGACTCCAGCATTTTCGAAATTCACGACTCTACTCCGATTCCAATATTAAATAAAACCGTCTTCTAATGTGTCATTTCAATTATTGTTGGCAACACAAAAATATTAATTTATTTTGGGAGAAATATTTTTAAATTTAAAAACAGCTGGTAAATTAAAGTGTTCTTCTTCTCGAATTGAAAAAGAAGTTTGAAGTTAGATTTTTTGTTTTTATTATTGTAAACGTCAAGCAATCACTTCCGTTGTAAATTTACAAGTATAATTTAGATGAGAGTTGGAAAATGTTTAACGATACAAAGAATTTAACAATATACCAGCTACACCGAGATATACCAGCCAGCCATTAACACATATCCAAGAACCCAAGACAAATCGATTACAGCTATGGCACACTGATTTTATCTTAAAATGAATATTAACTGAAAAAAATATGTGAAAATACAAAAATTCAATAAGTGTACACAAAGGTACACAAAAGTGAACACGAAAATGTAAAAAATGTACACAAAGGCAGAACAAGTGGATACTAAAGTACACAGTGTGTACACGAAAGTGCAAAAAGTGTACACGAAAGTACCAACAGTGTACTCAAAACTGTATACAAAACTACATAAGTTATTCTCTTAAATAGATAAAATCCAAAATTTGGAAAAATAATTCATCCTTTCACACACTTCGTGGTGCGGTCGGTGTGATAGAGGGATGTGGGGCGAAAAGTGACTTGCACCAGCTGAAATTACAAGAACTTCTGTCTTTAATTTTTCACGTCGTTTTGGTACAAAACTGTGAAATTTAAATGTGTTTTGCACTTTTTTATTGACAGTTATTGTTAGCATACATTTTTGTTGTATTTAACACAATAATTTTAACACACAAAACGAAATGCCGTTGTTGTTATTTTGTTCGTTGTTTTGAACCATTGCCCCTATCTGGTATTATTGAATGAATTATTTTTAACATCCAACGTTCATATCACACCAGGCCAAATGTCATAAATTTGCTGAGAGAAATGTTAAGTCTAGTATAAGAATTAGTCTATGGACTGGCTACTCACTTATGCAATTATTCACTGTACAAGACGAACGCCAACCATTTCCTAACGTTCTTAAAAAAGTAATCGAGACGCAGACACTGAAAAAAGTCCTCATCTACGAAGAAGTTAAAACGAACGTACCTACCTCTACCTACATGCTTAAACATCCATACGCATATCTCTATAAATTGCAACGAATATTCAGCCGGTGGATAAGAAATCGAAATTCAAAAATATTTTCAACTGCAGACATGCAGTTACAATTCTGTTGCGTTTCTTCGTGACACACTGAAAATTTTTATGACCACCCTATAAACCCTTCATTATTGTATTTAATTCAAGCAAAATTTAATTTTTTATTCTGGGTTTTTAGCGAATAATATTTACTTTACTTTTTCATCGAAGATTTCCCCAGGAGACCTTTAAAATATTTTCCATTGAATGATATCATTTTATGATTTATCTTTGTCGCTTCCACCTACTAAAGTTATTTACTTATCGGGATTTATTTAAAATTAATTGAATTCTTGTTATCCATTCAAAGTGAATTGTCTTGTGATTGATGCTCCTCTTTGCCGTTGTTATTTTCGTTGTCTATTAATTTATCGTGTCTTTACGTGAATCTCTAACCGGTGATTTATTGACCAATTGATAGATAACCTTGATGCAAGTAAGAATTTATGACGATAATCAGTTATTTATGGTTGCGCATAGTTCTGCAGTGTTGAGATTTTGGACTACGACAAGAGATTAAAATGTAAGGAATGTTATACTGAAATTTCAATTTTTCATATATAAATTCATATCGGGTTTTGCTTAGAAATTTAATTGAAGTACAAAGGTAGATGGATGTAAAGAGTGTCCCAATATTTACGGAAGATTTGAATTAAATAGGAAACACTGTATTTTTTGTTATTGAAATAAGAAAGTAAATAGGATAGGGTTATGCTTGGAAAAGTAGTGAGTACCCCATGTATTGCAATCGATCACTCAAAAGAATTTCCTGTATTGAATCCAGATTATTAAATTACTTCTAATTATTATTACACTATTCTGCATTCTGAACTAAAGCCAAAGTAGTTACTTAGACATTTACCGTTTGGTTTATAAACACGTATAAATACCTTAGAATCGTAATTCTCACCTGCAAAGAAATAAAACAAAATATGAATTACAAAAACTGGAAATATAAATAGAAGTTAAATACACTTAAACTTCAACATGTTTTATCATTAAATCTCATTATGGTCTGCGCAACAGCAAGATGTGGATACTTCCTTTCAAGCGTATCTTTACACCTTCAGTTAATAAACGAGACTAATAGTAAATGTATCAGATTCCCTATTGTATCTCTGTGGGCAACGAACTCTAAACTGGTGTTGTATTAATAAATTTGAATTTATTTGTTCGTTGCTATTTATGTCGAACTTTAAGTAAACCACTCCACTTGACTATAGATGATCGGCCTAGTTTAACCACATCTGGATATAGTATCGTAGTTATATTTTAAATTTAACCTCATGGCAGATTGACGAGCGGATGAGAAAAAAAAGTCGGTGACCACCAAACCATGCTGTTATCCGAAATTAATCAATAGTATTAGATGACCAAATTTAGCCAGCCCTTTGATCGCGTGTAGCCTAGGGTGGAGCGATAATGTATGCGATTTTTTTTTGTTATTTTTTTTTGTAATGGCATAGCATAATGCTGGCATAGTGCTGACAATATGTGAGTCAATCAAACCGCTAAAGTAGTGCCTTCGATGCCCCAATGTAACCGAAGTTAAAAAAAATTGCATGCTGCTTTTAGACTATTTTGTATATCCAAAAGGATTATATTATTTCGGGAAACAATTTTTTGCATTGATTAGAAGTATTTCTTTCCTATAATAAAATATATATCCTCAATACAATAACGCTATTATTTTTTATTAAAATGATGTTGGTTAAGCAAATATATTCAAAATAGGAACTATAAATTAAATTGTTTCTTTGTATTACAATACGGCATCTTCTAAATAAATAAATGTTTTCCCATTACATCCCATGAAGGGACTGGGGAGAACTTCTCACAATCACTGAGCTGTGCGCTTTCCAGTTTTCACTCACTGATTGGGACCTACAGTTTTTCACCGATTCCGAACGGTAATTTGAGAAGCTTTTTCATGGCTAGATACTCGATAGTGCCGCTGTCACTATGCGAGGTGACCGCCGCCGAAAAAAATTTGAAGGTGGTCAGAGCCGGGTTCGAACCCAGGATCTCATGTACAAGAGCCGCGCACACTAACCATTGCACCACCGACGGTGCGATAATATTCAATTAACTTAATTATATGTTGCATTGAGAACAGTCAGTGGTCGTCTTTGACACTAACTATCCGAAAAAAATCTATATTTTTTTCCAATTTTTGAATTTTTTCAAAATTTTGTGTGGTCGGGGGCACCGCCTAACTGCCAATGAGATAACAAAAATGTAGCACCTTTGTTGTTGAGCTCACACATCAACTTTTTAGAGGTATATCCAAGCCGTAGTTAAAAAAAATTCGCTCCACCCCAGTATAGACCTCAACAATGTTTAATTAACAAGTGTACATTTTAGTAAGTGTCAAATTTATTTTAACAATTGGTGTAACAGACTTGTTGCTTAATGAAACGGCAGATAGCCACTAAAACCTTGAATAAATTTTCGAATGTAATTCAGCTAAAATCGGAAACAAATTGGAAAGACGAATCCATTACAAATGTTGCAGAAAATATTTGTAGTTGAGGCATATGTATTTGCACAGAGTGGTGGCACATGTTTCTATACGATACTGTATTAAAGACTTATGTTTCAACATAACATTATGTGGCGGATACATGTTGGAATTTAAAACTGTGCTTGAGATACATTTTTCTTATATAAATTGCGTTGCAGATACACGTTCCTCAAAGAAATAGTGTTGGAGACACAAGTTTCTTATAGAAATTGTGTTGGGGACACATGTTTCTTATAGAAATTGTATTGGAGACACATGATTATCATAGATAGTGTATTGGAGACACATGCTTTTATACAAATTGTTTTTGAGATACATGCTTCTCATAGAAACTGTATTGGAAATACATGTAGAAACTGTGTTGGAGACACATGTTTCTCAAAGAAACTGTGTTGGAGACACATATTTCCCATAACAACTGTATTGGAAACACATGTTTCCTATAGAAACTCTGTTGGAGACACATGTTTCCCAGAGAAACTGAGTTGGAGACACGTTTCCCATAGAGACTGAGTTGGATATACACGTTTCTCATAGAAACTGTATTGGAAACACATGTTTCCTATAGAAACTCTGTTGGAGACACATGTTTCCCAGAGAAACTGAGTTGGAGACACGTTTCCCATAGAGACTGAGTTGGATATACATGTTTCTCATAGAAACTGTGTTGGAAATACATGTTTCTCATGGGAACTATATTGGAGACACATGTTTTTCATAGAAACTGTGTTGGAGACACATGTTCTCATAGAAACTGTGTTGGAGACACATGTTTCTCATAGAAACTGTGTTGGAGATACATGTTTCTCATAGAAACTGTTTTGGAGACACATGTTTCTCATAGAAACTGTGTTGGAGACACATGTTTCTCATAGAAACTGTGTTGGAGACACATGTTTCTCATAGAAACTGTGTTACAGACCCGTGTTTCTCATAGAAGCTGTGTTGGAGACATATGTTTGTCAGAGTAAGTGCATTGGAGACACATGTTTCTCATAGAAACTGTGTTGCAGTCACATATTTCTCATAGGAACTGTGTTGCCGACACATGTTTTCCATGGAAACTTGATTGCCGACACATATTTTTCATAGAAACTGTGTTACACACATGTTTCTCATATAAACTGTGTTCAGGCACAAGTTTCTCATAGAAACTGTGTTGCAATTACAAGCTTCTCATAGAAACTGTGTTGCAATTACAAGTTCCTCATAGAAACTTTGTTGCAGACACACGTTTCTCATGGAAACTGTGTTGCAGACACATGTTTCTCATAGAAACTTTGCTGCAGACACATGTTTCTCATAGAAACTGTGTTGAAGATACATGTTTATCATAGACACTGTGATACAGACATATGTTCTCATTTCTATGCTTCTATTAATTAAAAATTTGTGATTTAAAAAATTCTGTTAAATAGACATGGATCAATAAATCTGCAGTTGTTATTGCTCTATTGGCCAAAGCTGTTCTTTCCATTAGTGACTGCACTTAATTTAATACATGCACTGACTTGGCTTCTAAGGCAGAATACATCATCTAATCCAAGTTGGTTAGTGCATTCCCTATAGGTTCTGTCCCAAAAATGTTGTAAACAAAAATTTTCTTCTCTCGAGTAAAATTTTTCGTCGTCTTGAGGAATATTTTCATAGAAAGTGAGCTCGCGTATAGTTAATCCCGCAAAGACGTCACTTTTATACGAGGAATGAAAATGTTTAATATCAATGATGAATATATTTCATTGCTATGATGATTATGATTCATTGTTGTGATGCATGTGTTCCATTACTGTGATCAATATGATTCCTTGCCGAAATGCATATGTTTCACAAATGAGATGGTTATGCTTCATCGTTGAAAGGAAATGTTTTTTATATTTGAGTTGATTTTAAAAACCAACAGTAAGATGAACACTTTCTATTGATGGTGGAACATAGTTATATCTGCCAGATCTGGCACATCAGAAGCATATATTCTCAAACAATTTTAGTACCTTCTTGATAGTTCCTTGTGTCATCCCAAGGACCATGAGTGGAATATCCACTTACTATCGATCTTTACCAGCTCCCCAGATATAAATTAATAGGGCAGTTCCATGGAGACCAATTGACATCGCTCAAAAAAACGAAAATAGTTAGTGGGAAATGTTGGATTGTTAATTAGGCTGGATAGCATGTGGGTCTATACTACTTACGAATGCATTTTAACACAGTGGCTTAATATTTTCCCCAAATTCGGTGGCATACTTCTGCAGCCCTTTCGATTGTACGAAATGGTACTTCCAGTATCATTTTCATCTTTTGATGCAGCAGCATTATTCTGCTCAGTGGGCATTTGATCAGCACGGTGACTTTTTGTCGACCAATGACATTATCGTCTCATTATCCTGGGCTCTAATAATGTTAGGCCATAATCGTCCAAATGACATCGTTATGTTGATAATGCTGATCAGATAACCATTTAAAATACATGAGTACGGATGAATTTTATGTTTCGGGATTAGAGAACAAAAACAAATATTAATCATCGAAAATCACTTTATTGTTTTTCAAAATATTCCCCATGAAGATTTATAAATTTTTGCATGCGTTTGAACCAATTGTCGAAACACTTTTGCCACTCTGATTGAGGTATCTCCAAAACATTCAGGTGTCGAAAAACGTTGACCTCTCAGTTTGTTTTTTACGTACGGGAATAAAAAGAAGTCATTCGGTGTCAAGTCAGGACTAGACGGCAGATGACCCATCAAATCGATGTTTTGGGTGCTCAAAAATGCAGTTGTTTCAGCCGATGTGTGAGAGCTTGCATTGTCGTGCTGAAGAGTGATCCATCTTCGGCGGTTGGGTTTCCTGATTTCTTGGAAGACAACTGGCAAACAAATGGTTGTGTACCACTCAAAATTCACTGTTCTGCGTTGTTCTAGTCGTACGGTTGCGACATGTCCGGTTTTTCCGAAAAACTGGGGACCATTTGCTTGGAAGGGCTTCGGGCGCGAACAACTTTTGTTGGATTTGGCTCATCTTGAGACACCCATACAGTTGACTGCTGTTTACTTTCGGGCTCATACGCGTAAATCCAGGATTCATCACCTGTCACGATGTCATAGACGTGTTTCGAAGCACCGCGATCGTATTTTTGGAGCATTTCTTTCGACCAATCGACACGAGCCTTTTTTTTTTTAGCGATTGACAAATTGTGTGGGATCCAACGCGAACAAGTTTTTTTGACAGTCAAATATTTATGCAATATTGAATGTGTGCTGGTCTCACTAATGCCTAAGGTTGTCTCAATCTCACGATAGGTCACATGACGATCTTGCAAAACCAGTTCGCGCACAGCATCAATGGTTTTCGGAACAACAGCTGATTTTGGACGACCTTCACGAAATTCGTCTTGGAGTGAACTAAGACCACACTTAAATTCACCATACCATTGATAAACATTGGTCCTTGATGGAGCTTCATCCACGTCGAAAGTTGTAATTTAATTCCATTTTTGGGCCGAGATGAATCTTTTAAGTTACTGTAAACAACACAAATAGCGCTCGTATGTCAAAACGTTCTGAGTACGCATAACCTCAAAAATGTCCAACTTTACGATAGAGCTGTCAGTTACCAGATTGCAACTATAGGGTTGCCACATCCCGAAACATAAATTTCAACCTGTATATAGAACTTCACTACCAACAAAACGATAATGAAGTCGATATTGCTTCTTACATAATAAGACCCCTGCTAAAATTTCCATATAACACCAAATCCTTTTTCTGAATATGTTATATTTGCTTTTCTTACAGATCCATTTTTGATGATTGAACCAGCTTACAATTGGTTTTGATATTTTTCTTATTCATTTCTCATTTCTCTTAACATGTTTCTCATTGAAACTGTGTTGCAGATACATGTTTCTCTTAGAAACTGTGTTGCAGACACATATTTCTTGTTGAACTATTTTACAGACACATGTAAAATAAACCTGTGCTGCAGACACATGCTTCTCATAGAAACTGTGCTGCAGACACATGTTTATTTTTGCAAGAGCTTCTCACAATCTGTTTTAAAAACGGTAATAACAGTTTCGCACCGAATCTGAGTGATACATTCTGTTATAGCTAATAAGTTTATACTGTAGCATGAAAGAGTGGGTGCTTGTCGCTGATAGAAATGAAAATTGGACAGAACAGGACTGAAACCCGCGTTCTAAGTTGGGGTTTTCCGGTGCGCCACCGACGATCGCCATAATTAACCTTTAGTTTATCACAGAAACCCAACAATAATTTACTTATAGCCAGTAAATAGACCTCAATCAAATAGAGAAACCGCATGTGTTATAATTTAACTGAGGTCACCTATTCATGTTCAAAAATCAAGATCTTAAGTTCAAGGTCAATGAGATGGAATTATATATTATATATTCTAAAACTTTTTCATTTTATAAAGTGCTAAAGAAAATTCCAACATAAGAGGGTGTTGATTTTGAGTCAACAGAACTTAATACACGAATTGTGGTAGTTAAGATTTGGTAATTATTGTTGTTGATGGAAGAGGGAATGTTGCCCGGCGGATTTGCGTGTATCATGAAGAAAGAAATAATTGTGGTAGCAAATTGTGAAGTATAAAATAGATGAAAGAGGGGAAAGAGTAAATGAAGTGAAACAGCAGCAACATGTTGGTGTTGTTTTGGGTGAACAATAATTACAACTGACAAATTGAACTCAAACTGCTAATAACAACTAAATAATTTGTGGTGGTGGGTTCAGACACTAAATGACACGACATGATACAGCTAAGTTGGCAATCTCCATTGGCCCCGAGATGTTAGCCTGGACAGACAGAGGGAAGGACACACGGGGCAAACTGTGAGTGAACATTAATACCAACTGTTGCATTGCAATTTCGTATGGAATTTAGCAGTTTTATGACTTCATTTAAATTGGCCATTTGCGAATGGAGGAGCATAGATGTGGGTGGTAAACATAATTTGAGGTGGCTGTTGTTGATGACTGTTTAATTTCCAAAATTTAATGCTGCATTTATAGTGTCCATACTATGGCGCTACCAAACTGTTGTTCATGAACAATTTGCCATCACCACCATCATTCACTATAGCAATCATTAAATTTTGACGAAGTGTTTTATTGAAGCCCGTTGTTGTATTGCGTCGATTTCTATGGGTTTAATGATTGGTACTGTAATGTTTCCTTGGAATTAATTTCGTACAAATTTCAAACTTTATTTTAATAGTAAAACAAATCAAACTAAACTAGATGATAATAATTTCTGTCAGATTGAATGTCTGAGTCAGATATTGACAGTATCTGACTGTATCTGTCAGCAAAAAGTATTTGCAATTTGAAAACACTAAGTTATTTCATTTGGATTCCATTTCTGTGAAGCATTCAGTCAGTCATGTCTGTGACTGATGCCCGTTCGTCCCCCCGTTTGCCGTGTCCATTGTGCGGTTATTGCACCATAATTATCGGGGGGATAATTTGCATTTGAATAATTTGCATTTGATTGCAGTGAAAATGTAAATTTTCAGTTTAGTTTTCAATATCGCAAACTTTTTCTGTTCAACCATCATCAGCATCTGCAGCAATCAACAAAGTCCAAGGCGGCAAGCAACATCACATCACACCAACTAAAACTTTTATAATGAACTCAAAAGCTTAAAAAACTATTTTGATTTGATACTGACGGGTCTGTGTTCATTGCGAATCTTTCTTCTTAATTGTTACTTGTAATTTATCAATTCTGCGCAAACAAAAGTTATGTAAAAAAGAGGTAATGATAAGCCATACATGGGACCAATTAAATACATGGCAAAAATTCCTTTGTCACATCAAGTTTAAACGGTCACGGTATTTTGTCTCTTACTCTCACTCTCTCTCTACCTTCACGTATATTGTATAGTAGACGGCACTGGGTACATCCAACTACTTTGATATTTCTAGACAGAATCTGAGGACATGCAGCATTTGTCTTAGGGTTACTTCAACTGCCACAAATGAGAAGTACAATGAAATAGGTGTTATGTCAAATATGTAGAGGTTTTTTTTCGGGAAATTTATTGCGTCGGGAAACGAGATTTATTTTTGAATTTCCCTGTATTCCGGACGAGGAGTAAATTGGGAATGTATAAAATGTATTTTTACGATTTAAAGTATTTAGCTTAAACTCTTTATAAACGTTGTCTCAGTAAGAATGCACGCTTTCATTTTAAAATAAAACACGTATTTTTGAGATAATTGTGATTTTTTTTATTGGATTGTAAAGAAGACATGTTCCCATTAAGTATGGAATAACATAACATGTCCGCCAAATAGCCCCCACGACTCCGATGATGGACCATTACCCTTTTCATGAAATTTTCCAGGACTTTTTTACAGAGATATAACTGTATCTCACCGATGACGCCTGGGATCGCGGATTTGAGCTCAGGAATTATTTCTGGATTATTCTCCTAAACACGAAATTTCATAAAACCCCAAAGAAATAAATCGCTCGACGTTAAATCGCATGATCTTGGTACCCAGTTGACATCAGAATTTCTTGAGGTAATTTTTTCTGTAAATTGTTGCTGCAATAAAGCTTGCTGAAAGCACATGTCGTCCAGCTGAGGCCACAAGAACTCCGTTATCATATTTCTGTAACGAATGCCGTTCTCAGTCACTGCAATTTCGGCCTAATCTTCAAAAAAATACGCCGCCTGACCAAAATCGGCTCCAAACGGTCGTTCGTTGTGGATGCATTTGTTTCTCATGGATGGCATGAGGATTTTGGGAGCTCGAAATTCGACAATTTTGTCTATTCACTAAGAAATTCAGATGGAAATGCGCTTCATCGGAGTAGATGACCATTTTTGAAAAATTGGCATTGACTTGACACTTACCAATTGAACGAATTGCCGGGCGCTTTCCATGATCTGCGGGACCCACGAAAAGCAAATCGATACATACCACCTTTTTGTCGATTACAAAGCTGCTTTCGATAGCACCATACGGGGAAAACTGCACGAAGCTATGTCTGAACTTGGTATTCCGGCAAAACTGATCCGCCTCTGTAGAATGACGCTGACCAACACCAAATCAGCAGTGAAAATGGGGAAATACCTTACTGAACCATTCTGTACCAATCGAGGACTTAGACAAGACGACTCACTTTCGTGCAATCTCTTCAACATCTTAATGGAGATAATAATAAGAAAGGCTGCAGTAAATACGATCAAGACCAGTAACATGAAAAACCATATGTTGCTGGCGTATGCTGACGACATAGACATCATTGGGCGAAACTTGCGAGAGATTACTGCAGTATTTTCAAGAATCGAAAAGGAATCAGCGAAGGTAAGTCTTGCTGTTAATGAGGGCAAGACAAAATTGATGGTGTCAACGACTAGAGAAACCTCTCGACTTGGTCCGCACTTGAACGTTGACAACCGATTTAATTTTGAATTGGTAGATGAATTTGTCTACCATGGATCAGCCGTGAACAACGACAACAACGTCAGTCTTGAGATAAATACGAGAATTGTGCTTGCAAATAGATGTTATTTTGGGCTCAGCAAGCAGTTTAGGAACAAAGCCATCTCTCGACGGATAAAAGTCCAACTATATCAGACTCTCATTTTACCTGTCTTGACATATGGCTCCGAAACTTGGGTCATATCGCAAGCGGATGAAAAACACCTCGGAGTTTTTGAGAGAAAAATTCTCCGTAAAATATATGGTCCTGTTAGAGGAAACGGCGAGTACCGACGTCGCTGGAACGTAGAGCTATATAGCCTATATTCTGACGTGGACATAGCTAGGCGAATCAAGTTAGGCCAATTGCGCTGGCTAGACCATGTTATCAGGATGAATGAAGATGAGCCAGTGCGAAAGGTTTTCGAAAACGTACCCGATGGAAACAGGAAAAGAGGACGACCAAGACTCCGCTGGAAAGACCAGGCAGAATAATCCCTCCGTAGCCTTGGTGTTACCAACTGGCGAAAAAAGGCGAAGGATAGAGCCAGTTGGAAGAATATGTTGAAATTTGTTTGTTTGTTTAATTCTTGAAAACAATTTTAACTAATCGAATATATTGAATATTTGAATTGCCTCAACTATTCAAAACTAGTTCAACCAGTCAGAATAGAATGACTCCATTAAAGTACTATGATCAGACACAATCTTAATATGATCAGCCACAATCATTATATGTCTGCCTGCAAATCATTATATGATCTGACATAATACAAATATGATTATTTCACAATGTAGCAGTCGTAACTACATTTCTAGGCTATCATAATATGGGTAGCTTTTCGGTTACCACAATCATTCAAAATATTTCATCCAATCATAATGCGATCAGAACATAAGTTACATGACCAGATTTCAAAGGCATCATAATATGGTTACCTTTTTATTTGCCACAACCATTTCAAACTGTTTCATACAATTATAGTGTGATCACCCCAAACCATAATTGTGATAAGACGCAACAATTATACTATACAATTATTGTATGTACATATTGGGACATGGGACTGTCCGTGGAGGTGGAAAGTTTCTGATTGCCATTCACTTGGGAGTGGCCAGAAATGATTCCTTCATTGGGCAGTCCAAGCAGCTCACTACTTCCACGCAGTATGTCCTGGGCAATGGCTTTTCGGAAACCTCCGTTAGCTAGCTAGAGTGAGAAGGCGAAACAAATGAGCATCAAATCAGGTATAGTAGGTGACTGATGTCACTGAAGCTCATCAAACAATCGGGCATATTCTTTTGTCCTTAGAAGGCGGATGAGCCAAACATACGGGCCAACGGCGGATAGAAACTAAAAGAAGAAAATCCAGGTTCAACATATCGCATCCTGGTCAGCGTCTGATCCATAATGGGCGGCTGCAATCAAATATCCTGGCAGTAGGTAAAATGCAAAAACCCGGTGGGCTGGGTTTGCCTCCCGCCACCGTTCATAATGGCAGTGAAAATACAAAAACGAAACAGAAAACATAAACAACCCCTATTTGTTGACGACCCCCGCAAACGTTATAAGGACCACGATTTACGGATATGCACTTGGAATGTAAGAACTCTATATAGATCCGGTGCAAGTATCCAACTGGCAGATGTCCTCGAAAGTTATAAGGCTGACATTACCGCTATCCAGGAAATGCGATGGACAGGACATGGCTGCACAAGAAAAAGAAACTGCGATATATACTACAGTTGCCATGAAAAAAAACATGAATTTGGTTGTGGATTTGTAGTTGGCAAAAGACTGCGACATCTAGTCTCTAGGTTCAATCCTGTGAGTGAACGAATAGCCACAATCCGCATAAAAGCGAAATATTTTTATATTTCCCTAATTTGTGTGCATGCCCCGACAGAAGAGAAAGATGATGATGCCAAAGACATATTCTATGAGCTCCTAGAGGAAACGTATGACCGCTGCCCTGGCCATGACATTAAGATTGTACTAGGAGATTTTAATGCCAAAGTAGGAAGGGAGAATGTGTTTAATCCAACTATTGGCAATTTCAGTCTTCATGCTGACAGTTCCGACAACGGTATGAGACTGATTGACTTTGCCGCGGCAAAAAACATGGTCATCAGTGGCACAAGATTCCAGCATAAAGACATCCACAAGGCTACTTGGGTATCCCCTGATCAAAGAACTAGGAACCAAATTGATCACGTGGTAATTGATGGAAGGCACTCATCCAGTGTAATGGACGTACGAGTGATCAGAGGAGCTAACATCGATTCTGATCACTACCTGGTAGCAGCAAAGGTTCGCACAAGATTAAGTAGAGCGAAAATCGTACGAAACCAGACGCAGAGGAAGCTGGACATCGGAAAGCTGCAATTACCAGAGGTAGCCACAGCCTACTCAAGGAAGCTCTCGCAACTTTTGGCACAGAACCCACCCCCTCCCGATGACGATCCTGATGCGCAGTGGAAACCCATTTCCGACTCTATAAAAACTGCCGCAACAACCGTACTTGGTTTCGAAAAACCGCTTCGCAACAAACCGTGGTACGATGAAGAGTGTCGCATAGCAAATGACGAAAAGAACGCTGCACGTATGGTAATGCTTCAGTCAATTGCAACGCGAGCTGCAACTGAGCGGTATAGGGAGAAGAGAAAGGAGGTAAACCGTCTCTTTAGGCGTAAGAAACGGCAGTGGAGAAAACGCGAGAGTGAGAAAATTGAGACATACAGAAGGAAGAACGAAGCCCGAAAATTCTACCAAAAAGTTAAAAACGGAACTAATGGACATGGTTCAGGGCCCCCCTTCTGTAAAGACAAAGACGGAAATCTCGTCGCAGATGTGCAGAGCATGTTGGGAATATGGAGAGAGCATTTCTCCGCGCTACTAGTACCTGAGATATCCGATGACGATGGGACAATCGATCACAATATGGACGACGACGTCGATTGCCCCCCTCCTAACCAAGACGAGGTCAGAACAGCTATTGCCCGGCTTAAGAACAACAAAGCCGCAGGAGCCGATGGATTACCGGCGGAGCTGTTTAAGGCTGGCGGCGATGAGCTGATAAGGTGCATGCATCAGCTCATTAGCAAAATTTGGTTAGATGAATGCATGCCCGGCGATTGGAGTCTCAGTGTACTATGTCCCATATTTAAAAAAGGTGACCCGAGTATTTGTGCCAACTACCGTGGAATAAGCCTTTTATCCATCGCATATAAGGTTCTATCAAGTATAATGTGCGAAAGACTAAAACCAATTATCGCTGACCTGATTGGACCATACCAGTGTGGCTTTAGGCCTGGAAAATCGACAACTGACCAGATTTTCACGCTACGCCAAATCCTGGAGAAGACACACGAAAAACAAATCGACACCTATCATCTATTTATCGATTATAAAGCAGCCTTCGATAGTCCGATACGGGAGAAACTCTATGAAGCAATGTCTGAGCTTGGTATTCCTGCAAAACTCATACGCCTTTGCAGGATGACCTTGACGAACACCAAATCCGCAGTGAAAGTTGGTAAGGATCTTACCGAACCTTTCGAAACTAAGCGAGGCCTCAGGCAAGGCGACACCCTATCGTGCGATCTCTTTAACATCTTAATGGAGATCATTATGAGAAAAGCTGCAGTCAATATGAATAAAACCATCAGCAGCAAAAGTCACATGCTGCTCGCGTATGCTGATGATATAGATATCATTGGGCGCACAATTAGAGAAGTTACTGCGGTTTTTTCGAGAATTGAGAAGGAGTCAGCAAAAGTGGGTCTGACGGTGAATGAGGACAAGACAAAATTAATGGTTTCAACGAACAGGGCCTCCACGCGATTAGACCAAAGCGTGAACGTTGATAACCGTTATAACTTCGAGGTAGTGGACGAATTTATATACCTCGGATCTGCCGTGAACAAAAACAACAACGTCAGCCTTGAGATCAAACGGAGAATTGTGCTTGCGAATAGATGTTATTTTGGGCTAAGCAAGCACTTTAGAGATAAAGCCCTCTCTCGAGTAACAAAAGTCCAGCTGTACCAGACTCTCATTCAACCTGTCTTGCTTTATGGCGCAGAATCCTGGGTCCTATCGCAAGCAGACGAAACATCTGTAGGAGTCTTCGAGAGAAAAATACTCCGAAAAATTTATGGCCCTATAGTGCACAACGGCGAGTATCGGCGACGCATGAACCATGAGCTGTATGAGCTTTATCCTGACATTGACATAGTTAAGCGGATCAAGATAACGCGATTGCGCTGGCTAGGCCATGTCAGTAGAATGGATGAAGATGAACCAGCGCGAAGGCTTTTCGAAACCGAACTCGAAGGAAGACGAAAAATAGGAAGACCAAGACTCCGCTGGAGGGATCAGGTTGACGAATCCCTGCGTACACTTGGTATTGCCAACTGGAGAGATAAAGCAAAAGATCGAACTGGTTGGCGAAATATGTTATCTTCGTTTTGTAAGGTCCCTGACCCCCCGGGGTTGTCCGAGACCGGATAAGTAAGTAAGTACATATTCCTCCCAACCATTATATGATCTGACACAACGAAAATATGATTGCTTCACAATCATAATATAAATATAGAACGAACGTAATATATATAATAACCTATCGAATGTTTGTAACAGCTTGGTAAGAGGAGACATTGCACTTTTAGACATTAAAACGATGTGCTTTGGGTTGCATTCATGCACGCTGAAAAATCTATCGGTTTTTGTTGTTGTTTGGATGCAAATATATCGTGTGTTTGGAGCTTGTCGCAACTATAATAGACTTGTGTGCAAACACATTGTTTTAGCTATTCAATATTACATTTTTGAGATACAATGATTAATATGTTATAATATATGTGTTTGCGACCCAAATATATATGTGTTTTTGATACAAATCCAGCTGTGTTTGATGCACAGTTTATGCTCTCTTGATAGCAAGAGCATAAACGAGGGACAACGAGAGAGTCTATCTTGTAAATGTGTATCTGTATTTTTGCATTATCCTCTCAGTGCGTGATTCATAAATATTCCTGAATGTGCGAGAAAATTGCATATGAAGTCAGTGTTTCTTATTTAGGCTGATTTATTGCGTTTTAGTTCCATGTACTCAGTCGTCAATGGTTCGTCGGACAGAGGATATCAAAATCGTGAGAGACGACAAAGAAAGGAGTGTAAAAGAGCAGCAAGTTCTCATTTCATGAAAAAAAAACAAAACTAATAATGCTTTCAATGCAAGTAAATGTAAAAATTACCTTTTTACATTTTTTGTATTGATTATTTATAAATATGGATTTGTATTAATAAAATTAATTATAATAAATGATACATATATATTCAGTTTGGGAAGAAATAGGAATATGTTTCCACGCAAGTATATGGATATTTGGGATGAAGAACGCATATGCGTCCACGTAAAAGCATATATGTTTGCCAGTAAACATACTACTGTTTGTATTTAAATACAAGTGAGTTTTTGACTTGCAAACATTTGAATGTTTAAAGTGTGTTCCAAACATATACATGGTTCCTGCAGAATATGTTTGTTCTTTAGTCTTAACGAAATATTAGATTTGGTATATTCGAATTTAAGGTAACATATAAGTGAATGTGATTATTGTACAGGAGGACGTGGATTCTAGGCTACTTTGACCATATTTCACCGATTTCGAAGGCTAGCGTAATTAACCAATGAACAACTCTCAGCATAACCATTCGGAATATGTGTAAGACTGTAAGTTTTTTAGGGGCACAGCGGCTCACTGATTATAAGAACTTCTCCTCAATTTGTTCATGATGACTAATAAATTAGCTGATGGCCTGTGTAACGTGACGCCATGATCCGTCCGTACATAATAATATCCACTCACCGCCATTCACACCCGCATACGTCCCTGGTCTACCCATCACCTAAGCATACACAACATCCATCACTCGCCCCAACCACCGTGAACAATCACACTAACTGACAACCACACATCCTCTGTCGACGTTGTGTACATACGAGTATTAGCAGCGAACGAGTTTAATGACCAGGCGAGAATGAGTGATTGGGTGCAATTCTCATTTGCGTCACTACAGCGATGGTACTTAGTGTTAACTAACTGTTGACTAGACTCAAGTCGGCGCCTTCCAGCGCAGAACCAGATAAGATTATAGCATTTTATCTGGGCTCTAGTTCTGAAAAAGACAGGAGCAATTTTGGGACCCGTTCTTTAGTAAAGACGGCGTAAATACATTTCTACACAGGGGCTTCGTCTCTCTGTTCCTACACAGGGGCTTCGGATCACTGTTCCTACACAGGGGCTTCGGCTCACTGTTCCTACACAGAGGCTTCGGCTCACTGTTCCTACACAGGGGCTTCGGCTCATTGATCCTACACAGGGGTTTCCGCTCACTGTTCCTACACAGGGGCTTCGGCTCATTGATCCTACACAGGGGTTTCCGCTCACTGTTCCTACACAGGGGCTTCGGCTCACTGTTCCTACACAGGGCCTTCGGATCATTGTTCCTACATATGGGTTTCGGTTCACTGTTCTTACACAGAGGCTTTAGCTCACTGTTCCTACACAGGGGCTTCGGCTCACTGTTCCTACACAGGGGCCTCGGCTCACTGTTCCTACTCAGGGGCTTCGGCTCATTCCTCAACCGTTCTCACCGGACATGCGAAGCACATACCGAACCAGCATCCCGCATATCCGAAACCCATTCAAGCAGCGAATCCGTACAATCGCGTGTGCAAAACACTGAGTTCCCGATCATCTTAGAATCGACCTGCCTCAAACGATTGGTCAAACCAACGCTAGTACGAGTATTTTCAGAATGGTTCTGTAAAGCCGATACAAGTTCCCCCAGAAGAGTGTTGTCAAGCCGAGACAAGTGCACCCAGAAGAGTATTGTGAACTAAGATGGTGTTTTCAAGTTAAAAGAAGTGTTCTCACTGAGTGAAGCAGTTGGTGGTATTCCTGTAAATCAAATTACTTTGTAAATTAGAGATCAATAAAGAATCTGAATTCGAACTCCCCGAAAAGGGTAAACTATTATGTTCTTATTTCGAAAGGTTTGGTGGATCCTAGCGAACGACTCTGAACATGGCTGAGCTTACCTTAGCCCGCGGCAAAACCACGTTACACCTGTTCCCCGATCTCGAAGAAAAGCTAAGCTCAACTCAAATTGAACCTAATTTGGAACCTAAATCAACTTTATATGGATTAGAAGAAGAACTAAAGCTTTCATTCGAAGTCCAGGAATAGGCTAATTACATTGTGGGACTGCTATACCTCTCATGATCTCAGGTTTTTTGTTTATATACGGTATGATTGTAGGTGATATCAGGAGCAACGTACTCTGAAGCAATAGGAGGAAAAATTGAGTATATAAAATGAATCCAAAAAAAGCGTCGTTATTTCTAAAGTCACCTGAGAATGCATTGCGGCCCTAATAGTTGTTCGTAAGTTAAATATGACTCCCATCAAGTGAAGAATTACATTTTATTACACATACGGCTCGAAGGACCATGTTAAGGACTTCGAAATATATGGTGAGATTTTAAAGGCAATCAAGATATTTTTTTTACCATGATAACAATTCGCAAACTTTTCCATAAATATTTTTGAGGCAATAAACCCATTCGAAATTTATCGACAATATAAAAAGGTTAAAGCTATTTAATTTATTTGTAAAGGTCAATATGTGTAACTGATTTAGATGTAAGAAAGCTGTTTAATACAACTTGTTTAGTGCTTTATTTACATTTTCAATCCACCTCAACTTCATTTGTCGAGCTAATGATGATATATGAAATTAATCGCAATAATAAAAATGTGACCATAAACATGACCATCTCTAGAGAGTTAAATAAATTCTAAACATGGAAACCCTGACACAAAAGTGACACTCAGAGAGCAAAAGTTCAAAATAACTTTTATGCTGCCCACGAGTAATGACGACGTTGACTTTTATGCCATGCTCGACAAAATGATTGATAGTCAGATGTTTGACAAAGAAACACTGCAATACAAGGACAATGGCAGGACCTCATTGTTGGTAGGTGGCATAAGTTGAGATAACCTTACAAGAACTTTAAAGATTTACTAAGTTGACTGTCTGCAGGTTACATCCCTTTAAATGGATGAGTACACTTACTATTACAGATATCATCTTATTGGTGCCTGTTTTGTTTTTCGTTTACATCCTTTGCCCTAGTTTTTCATTATAGTGTTTTCATGTTTCCCATGTGGCATACAAAATAAGTTTGCCAAATGTCTGCTACATGAGTGGGAGAATAAAGAACAAAAGAAATTGTGGACAAAAAAGTTGAAACATTGAAAACATTAGGGTCAGTATCCCGTAACCAACATATTTACATAGCATTGACATCCAAGGATATAAATAATGTTAGCAGCTCATAATGTCTTCCAAGCATCGTCGATCGCATGTCTGGTATGCACCATATCAAAGTTAATACTGCCCAATAAGTATGAGTGTGACCCTGTGCTGGGATTTTTTTTTATCGCTACATCCTTCTAATAAAAATTTAAATTTTCCTGATTTTTAGTTTCTATTTTGGTTGTTTTTTAATAACCTCATGTTGTGTTCAAGGTTTGGACGAAGAACCCAGCGCACAATTTGACAAATGGTTTTGTATTTTAAATTAGTCAAAAGTTCAAACAATTTCAGTTAACTTTGAGTCGGCTCGAAGAACCTGACATTTAGTTGCGAAACTAATAAAATTTTAAATGGTAATTATAATAGAGAAATGTTATATAGAGCTGCTATTCTTCTCCTCACATTTCCTTTCACACTACTGGTATTTTCGATACGATAGAGAGTTATTTGACGTAAATTGACTTACACCGGGTGGAATTACAAAAATTATTGACTTAAAATTTTCATGTCGTTTTGATGAAAAATTGTGAAATTTAAACGTATTTCGGACTTTTTTGTTATATTTTATTGTCAGTATAAATTTGCGGTGTATTTACACAAAAATTGTAACGCACAAAACGAAATTCCGTTGCTGATTTATTGTTGGTTGGTTTGAGCCATTACCTCTATCTGGTTTTATTAATGCAATACTTCTAACATCCTAACGTCCATCTGCTACACACCAACTGTCGTCAATATACTGAGAGAGTTGGCTACTCTATACGTCATTACTCTATGGTAATAATAGCATACGACAGTATTCAGCAAAAATTTGATTAAAAACATCAGACCATTTTATAGACTATTATTGCCAGATGTCTGCATCGTATTCTTAGAAATTGTTGTGGGGAAAATGTAATAATGAAAAAACATTTTAATCGTTCGCATTTTATAATTTATTGCCGCACGTCTTGTACAGTGAGCCATTGCATATGTTTGTACTTATAGGTATTTATGTACTTATAGGTATGTAAAGGGTGTCTCAGTAAGAAAGCACCGTTTCATTTTGAAGTAAAAACATGTATTTTTTGATGTAGTTTTGATTTTTTTGAAAGAAGACATGTTCCGATTAAGTATGGAATAAAATATCCGTCAATTAGCCCCCGCAGCTCTGATGACAGGCCGTTACTTTTTTCATGAAATTTTCGATGACTTTTCACGGAGATGTGGATTTATCTCAGCGATGACGCGTTGGATCTCGGATTTGAGCTCAGGAATTGTTTATGGTTTATTCGCATAAACCCAAGATTTCACAGAACCCCAAAGGAAGAAATCGCACGGCGTTAAATCGCATGATCTTTGTGGCCAGTTGACATCAGAGTTTCTTGAAATCATTAGTTCTGGAAATCGTTGCTGCAATGAATCTATTGTTTCTTGCGCGGTGTGGCAGGTGTCGCCGTCTTACTGAAACCACATGTCGTCCAGATCCATGCCGTCCAGTTGGGGCAACAAGAACTCCGTTATCATGTTCCTGTAACGAATGCCGTTCACAGTCACTGCAATTTCCAGATACAATTCCTGAGCTCAAATCCGAGATCGAACGCGTCATCGGTGAGATACAATCACATCTCTGTGAAAAAGTCATGGGAAATGTCATGAAAAGAGTAATGACCTATCATCAGAGTCGTGAGGGACATGTGACCGATATTTTATTCCACACTTAATCGGAATTCTTAATCGGGCCGTCGGTGATGCAATGGTTAGTTGGTGCGCGCCTCTTGTACATGCAATCGTTGGTTTGGTCCGTACTCTGACCACCTTAAATTGCTTTCTTTCGGCGGCATAGTGACGGCCACAGTATCGCGTATTTAGCCAGAGAAAAGCTTCTGAAAATACTGTTCGGAACCGGCGTTAAACTTTACGTCCCAATCAGTGAGTATACAATTAGAAAGCACACATCTCACTGGCTGTCAGCAGCTCTCCCCAATTCTTTCATGGGATGTAATGGGAAATTATTTTTGATGTATTAACATCAATAGGCACGGATAGGGCAATCTATCAAAGTGAACACATGCAAACAGCACACAGCGTTAGCATCATATACGTGATTGTTGTATAATAATAGTCTCTGCCTGAAAATATGTATGATGGTATTGATGTTGCTGCAGCAAACAAACAAGCAGGTCATCGTCGCCAAAGAATATTAAATAGTGTAGAGAACTCATTGAACGAATTGTATGACTCAAAAGCATTGGCGATACCTGGCGAATGATTCAAAACGAATTACTATCTGTTTGTCATAACCTGGTCCATTCACTGGTTTGGTGTGAAACATTGGTGCCTTGTGAAACATTTATTCTTTTTGTGTTGTTTTATGTAATAACATTGTTGAAATGGTGCATTTATATTGAAATATTCTATAAAGAGAATTAGGCTCTTTCATGCTCTTTTACTCAGACTCTCTACATGAGAGCGGAAAAAGAGTGCAATAAGTTCTCTATACTATTCAATAATTTTTGTCGTCGCTCTGTTTATGACAAAACGAAAACAATTATTTCAGTGAGTTAAATATTGCTTTATTTATTTTAACAATATTACATCTAATGTTAAAGCAGATGTAAGAAAAAAGAAAGTGCAATAGCAAAAGAGCCTTCAGCACAACAAGTACCGTGTAAGAAAAAGTTTGTTAACACATCGCCCGTAAGTTCGAACACTTAATGATTTTTTTTGTTATTTGTTTTCGTAATCGGAACATGTGTTCTTTACAATCCAATAAAAAAATTAGAACTATCGTGAAAAATACGTGTTTTTATTTTAAAATTAAAAAGTGCATGCTTACTGAGACACCCCTACTAGGATGTAGGATCTTAATTGATGTGTATTAGAAAGTTGCTTACGGATTTTTACTGAGTGTACTTTTAACATCGTACCGGTGGTTGAAATTTCGTTATAATACGTTGTTCAAACCCCTAGTGATCATAAAAAATCTATATATTTTTGTTCCTAAATACTGTAGAATTTAATACATCAAACGCCAGTAGGGTGTCTAAAGTACCCGTTCCCTTTCGTGATTACTGAGACAATACGACCCGGCAACATCTTTGTTGCTCGAAAAATACATATGAAGTTAATGTTCTATTGTAAATGTAAATTGTGATTTCATGTCCCATGATAAAAACGTATTTTAAGATTTGAGAACAAAAGAGTATCGTGTGTTTCAAAAATTCTTCCCAAAAGTGCTAAGTAAATGCCATCTTTCTATACCATCAGTGTTTGCTGGTCATCATTTTGTATCCTTTATTAATTTCTAAACGGAATTCAACCATGTTAAAAACTCCTAAGCAAACCTAGTAAAAATAAACAAAACTACAAAAGAAAATAGCCAAGACACATAAAACAAACTTCCAAAAAGTGTTTATTTTTTTTTGCGGTTTTCCAAATTTTCTGAAGTTACTCGTACGTTGCCACCCAAAGAAAAATCCGAAGGTGTAATGAAATAAATATGCAGGAAAAATAAAACAGGAGAAGGAGACACCAAAATAGCGTGCGAGAATCACATAAATAGACGTGACAAAAATGCTAATTTAGCCAAATGTTACAGTCTTAACAGACCAATATAATACTTTTTTCAGTAGAACTTCTTTCTTCGTCCCTCTATACCATATTTGCCTCTAATAGTTTTTAACGATTTCGAGTAGCAGAAGTTTATCCTTGATAGAAAACAGATACAAGGAATAGAAATAGATATCTGTGTAAGAGTGCGAATTCGTTAGACCAACTATCTTCTTTCGTCAAAGCCACATGTATGGTTGGTATTGAAAATGTAATACTGCGAAAAAGGAGAATATTTTGTCAGTGTTTTTTGTCATTTTTTCATATTTCAAAACAAAAAAATTCGATTGTAATTCATCACTTTGTCATTTATAATATAACGGGTTTTTCAATAAGAGCGCTTTTTAAATAAAACAAACCCGGTTTTAGCTACTAATGAAATTCTTTATTCCTGTGAAAGTACGTTCGATGCCATTATGTATGGAACTCGATTTCTTTTGCATGGCCACCACGGGCACGCTTGCAGAAGTCCAGACGCTGAAACCAATTTTCGACGGTTTTCAAGCATAAATCGGCCGTACTGCTGCAATTTCACGTTCGATATTGGTACGAAGTTCATCAATCGTCGCTGGCTTGTTGGCATAGACCATAGACTTGACGTAGCCGCACAGGAAATAATCTAAAGGCGTCAAATCGCACGACCGAGGCGGCCATTTTTTCGGTATGCAATGATGACTCATGGATTACATGTGGATTGCTGTCTGACCAATAACGCATATTTTGCTTATTGACGAAGCCATTCAGCCAGAAATGAGCCTCATCGCTGTAGATGATTTTCGGATTAAAACCCGTATCATTTTCAAGTTGTTGCTCAGCCCAATTCACGAACATACGACGCCTATGGTGGTCAAGCGGCCTCAGTTCTTGAATTTGATCTTGTAAGGATGTAGCCCAAGATGTTTTCGCAAAATTCGCCACAACGACGTCACAGAGATGCCCAACGCTTCAGAACGACGTGTGAGAGACACATTTGGGCTTTCTTGAACTGAAGCCTCAGCGGCAGCAATATTCTCGACACTACGGGCACTTCTTTGTTTCACTGGCACGGGAACATTTTGTACTGTGCCTGTGGATTAAAATTTTTCCACTAGACGCTCAATTGGTGATCTGGTAGGACGATTATGACGACCATAAATTGGACGTAGCGCTCTTAAAGTTGAGGCCACTGACTCCAAATTTCGGTAGTAAATTTTAATAATTTCGAGTCGTTGTTGGCTCTTTTATCTTTCCATGATGAAATGGCAAACTTAACTGAAAAGAAATGTCAAAAGATCGTGAAAAAATATGGCGTCGTTTGCTGTCCCTATCGATTTACTTTTGTTGCGTCTCTGTTGAAAAACCCTTTACATCACATGTACACTGTATGTGTTAGAATTATTACCTGTGTATGTGTTAAAATAAGTGACACTCAATTTGTGCAACGTGACAATCAATCATACAAATAATTTTTTGTATATAAACCAATTTTAGTTGTCTTAACAGATGGTTTCGTAATTTGTAACTGAATTCTAATGGAGGATGTATAAATGTAGGTGCAAAATTAAATTTACCTGATTCTGTTCGTATTTAGATAACCGGAAAAGTCCGTCGATGGAGAGGCCACCGGAGCTTTGAAACTTAACTGAACTTATTTACGTCTTTAGTCAAATTAAATAAAAAGACAAAGATTAAAGTAGTTTAGTATAACGATAAGAATAAGATAAATGTAAATGTACAGTAAATATTTTAATTAATAATTGTGTCTATCTTCCTGACGATGCTACCCAATGGGTAGCGAAATATTGAAGAATAAAATAATTTAAAATTGACCTCAGATCTACCCCTCAAGTGGCACTGGAGGTGATGCTGAATCTCAAACCGATCAATATACACATCAAATGCACCACGGCGAAACTGGCCCTACGGCTAAGTGAATCGGGAGTGCCTGTCAACACTAGACACGGGAGTGGCTCAGTCCTGGTCAGCTTGGGTACGTTCGAAAATATGAACAAGCCAACGGAGTACATGGCACCGAGAATAATTCAGGACAAACAATTTAAGGTAATTATACCTAGCCATGAAGACTGGGCGGCAAATAGCGTTACTGAGACCGGTGAAATCTTAATATTCACGGATGGATCTAAAGTGGAAGCGGGCACGAATCGGGAATATACTTCGAAACCCTAAATCTCAGGATTTCCACCAGACTTCCGAACAAATGTACGTTCTTTCAGGCTGAGATGTATGCCATTAACGTTGCCGCAAAATAGATTTTGAAGCGGGATTTATCTCCAGCGAAACTCAAAATATACATCGACAACAGGGCAGCCCTCAAGGCCTTAGATTCAAGAATCATCAAATCAGTCAAATACACAACAACTATGTTGAAACCTTGTAATACGTAAATAACAACAAATGTAAATAAAGATGAATTTAAAAATAAAAAAAAATTAAAAAAATTATATCCCTAACCCAAATTCAGGCGCACGAACAACATTCACGGCAACGAAATAGCAGACGAATGCGCCAGAACGGGCTCCGGTGTGCGGGAAGACGCTGCGACCCTGGACGTGCATATTCCGTTTGTGGAACTGAGGAACCAATTCGACGAACTTGGAGTAGCATTAGCCAAGTCGAGATGGGAATCGGTACAGAACAGTAGGATAGCTCGATCTCTTTGGCCGGCCATTGATGGAACACATACAAAAGGGCTACTCTCCCTTGGGAAGAATACACTCAGCACTCTTACAGGAGTCATAACTGGACACTGCGTGATAGGCTACATGGCTGCACGTATGAAACTTCCATATAAAGACTTCTGCAGAAGTTGTTTAGATGAAGAAGAGGAGGAGTCAGTGCAGCACTTGCTTTGTTCATGTAGAGGACTGTAAGAGTATCGTCTAGCGTTAAACCCCTCGGCCCAATTAAACCCTTCCTCAAATTCATAGGAAAATCTCGCTAGTTTAGCAGAGCACTAGAGGACACCCGAAAAATTTTTTGCGCTACATTTTCTCCTTTAAATTACCCTATCTCTTACTCTTTTCCTCTTCTCTTCAACTATTCCTTTCTCCTTTGAATTCTTTGTAAGGGAACCATAATGGGCCGAAATTACGGCCTCGTTATTTGTTTCTAACTCAAATGACGGTCTTCCCTTTCAATCCAACCTAACCTAACTGACATTGTGTAATAAAAAAATGACACGAAGACTAGCAATGAAAACTGTTAAAGGCAATAGGAAGAAACTCCACCGAAACTTTGTACAGCCCTAAATAATAATCCGTTTATGTTAAACAATATCCTAGCTAGGCATTACAAACTACCATGCGACCTCTTCAACATCTTAATCAAAATTGAACCTACGTAAGGAGCACTATTTTCTCATGACATCATCGCTTCTCCAGCAGAGGTTAAAACGATCACGAAACGTGGTAGACAGTTGGGCAACGGTAGTGGATCAAACGAGTACAAAGACCTTGAGTAGTAGCAAAGCGACAATCTAGGCGACATCGTCAAAAACGTTACTCGAGTGGGGGGGAAGATAAACAACCCAGTTGGAAATTTTGTCTTGAAGACATTTTCAGTAGTATTTCCTTAGAACAATGACAGTGGGTAATGACAATTTATAAGACATCTTATTGACATGTCACTAGTTTTGACTTAGGTGACATAAATTGTGAAGGGGCTGACAACCTATATAAGACCGTCCTACTGATTTGTGAGCACTATAGCATGACTGACTCTAACTAATCCCAATGCTAAATGTCGGTAGAGGAAATCTTCATCATTTGCCAACTGCTGTTCATGTGTGTGGATTTTGAAATTTTTCAAAAACTTCAAACTGAAAAATTTATGTTTATTTGTAGTTATGAAATATATGCTATACATTTTCAGAATATATTTCAAAATATTTGAAATTTTTTAAATGAACATGCAAATTTTCAGAGCATTACTTCGTATCATGTTATCTTTCCGATTGTATTTAATATCGTGCAACTTGATGGATACATACATGCACATAGATTCCAATAAATAAGTACATATAAGATAACTCGAGACACCATACTGAAAGACGTCTTGATCAACTGACCCACTGATGAATGGTTACTCAAGGACGTCTTATGTAAATGTTCATAAGGTGATCACCACTGTTGACAAACTGCTGACAATTCCTCCTGACTTTTGACCAAATGTATAAAAATGTCAGGGGGTGTCATGACGTTTTCTGTATGGGAGCAGATGGGAAAGTCAGCAGTGACTTTGACATGCCACTTCTTTGTCATTGATGATGTCTATTGGAAATTTCCAACTGGGAATTTATCCATCAGTAATACCGTGGGAAACGAAATGACAGACAAACCAGTCAGGAGAGGTTCCAACCAGCGAACTACACGCTGAAAAATCTGTCGTTTTTGGTTGTTTGGATGCAAATATAACGTGTGTTTGGAGTTTGTCGCAAATATAAAATACTTGTGTGCAAACATATTGTATTTGTTATTCAATATAACATGTTTGAGATACAATGATTAATGTGTTATAAAATCTGTGTTTGCGACCCAAATATATATGAGTTTGTGATACAAATACAGTTGTGTTTGTTGCACTGTTTATACTCTCTCTAGAGCACGAGAATAAAAGAGGGACCACGAGAGCGTCTACCTTGTAAATGTGTATCTGTATTTTTTGCATTATTCTCTCAGTCACTGATTCATAAATACTCCTGAATGTGCGTGTAAATTGCAGATGAAGTCAGTTTATCTTATTTTGGCTGATGTATTGCGTTTTAGTTTCATGTATTCAGTAGTCAATGGTTCATCGGACAGAAGCGCTTGATCAGGGAAAAAAGAATAAACAAAGGCTCGGGCGGTGAAATGGTTTCTGATGTTGCTTTGGGTTTTGTGTATGTGTTTAGTATATATGTATGCATGTGTGCTACCAAAGTGGGAAACGATTTTGAGGAAAGAAACTGGAAATGGCCCTTTGTCTGCCCGAGCCTCTACTAAAAAAATCGGAATGGCGAACCATTTGTGAAATATAATAAAAAAAAAAACAAATAATTAATACACGCTTGTCTTGCATGAACTAGAGTTGTATATAAGTATATTGTTTGTGTACCAACGCATAATTATAACCAATGCATAGCTGAAACCTTCTTAAAACAAAGACGTGAGACAAATCAAAGAAAGGAGAAGTAAAAGAGCAGCAGAATCTCATTTCATTAATAATAATGCATTCAATGCAAGTAAATGTATAAATTACAGTTTTAAATCTTTTAATTTTTTATATTAATTATTTATAAATGTGGATTTATATAAATATGAATTAATTATAATGAATAACACGTATATATAATTCAAAGAATACTTCGTTTCTAAATATTATTATGTTTGGGAGGAAATACGCATATATTTCCACGTAAAAGCGTACATGTTAAATACAAGTGAGTTTAGGACTTGCAAACATATGAATGTTTGAAGTGTGTTCCAAACATGTACATGGTTCTTGCAGTTCTGTACAAATTCCCCATTTATAAATTAACAGGTATTCTAACAGGGCACTCCAATCAAAGGGCAATCAACATTCAATTGTATGAGCCGACACGAACAACTGAAGGACATGTGAGGAGGACATCGAAATGATGAAACACTTTCTTTGGGAGATTAAAACTAAAACCTAACCGATGATACAATATCTAGTTTGTAGCAACTCGGATTAACGGATTGGAGAATACTGAATTTGCTTATGCAGAAAAAACTTTCTGACAAATCAGGTACTTTCAAAGATACAAATATATTGATTTTTTGTTTGATTTTCCAAAGTTCTACAAAAAGCATATACATATAAATTTTTTGTAAAACTTGGTATAATTCATAGGAAAATTCAAATAAAATATCAATCAAAAATCAATGTATTCCTTAGAATGTCCTACACAAGATTATAGTTTCCCTCGCAATCTCCTGTATATCTCAGTTCTGAAAGTACTTAAAAAACACTGCGTGAAAATACAGTCAAATCCTTTGGGAAAATTGGTTGTGATCGCACCCCAACTTGGTAAAGACCTTACATATTGATACTTGCAAAAGGAATCCTCGGAAAAGGGACGAATTTATTGCGATACTTTTCCAATCGATTAATTGAAATTGTACTGCAGAATTATGCTATGACAACGACAGTGAATTGCAGAGTAAAAAATTGATACGACAGTAGTGAAAATCGTTAGTGAAACTTTACAAAGAGACAATTTAATCACTGATCTTTTCAATATCCTATGGGACTGCAACGAAGGCGACGTGAACTATCAGAAGTATATATGAACTGTACACGTAGAGAAATCTGTCTTTTGGTTGGTTGGATACAAATATAACATGTGTTTGGAACTTGTCGCAAATATAATATACTTGTGACCAAACACATTGTGTTTGGTATTCAACATTAAATATATCTATGTTTGTGATACAAATACAGTTGTGTTTGGTGCACTGCCTATGCTCTCTCGAGAGCAAGGGAATAAAATATCTGTATCTGTATTTTTGCATTATTCTCTCAGTCAGTGATTGAAGATGAAGTGTTTCTTATTTTGGCTGATGTATTGCGTTTTATTTCATGTATTCAGTCGTCAATGTTTCCTCGGGCAGAGGATATCAGAAGCGGTTGATAAATAAAAAAAAGACTAAACGAAGGCTCGGACGGTTAAATGGTTTGTGATGTTACTTTGGTTTTTGTGTATGTGTTTCGTATGTAAATGTGTGTGCTACCAAAGTGAGCAAAAATGTTGAGGAAAGAAACTGGAAAGGGCAACAACGTGAAGCCCATTGTCTGTCCGGGTCTTTACTGAGACAAGCGGAATGGCGGTCCATTTGTGAAATAAGTGTAATAAAGAAACACAAGTAATTAATCCACGCTTGGCTTGCATGAACTTGATTTGTATATCAATATCGTATTTGTGTACCAACGCATAGCTGAAACCTTCTGTAAACAAAAACGAGGGAGACAACAAAGAAAGGAGAAGCAAAAGAGCAGCATATTCTCATTTCATGAAAAAGAAACAAATAATGCATTCAATGCAAGTAAATGTAAGAAGGGCCTTTATAAATCCTTTAATTTTTTGTATTAATTATTTATACACACATATTTGTATTTATATTCATAAAATTAATTATAATAAATAATACATCTATATTGAAATCAAAGAATAATTCGTTTCTAAATATTATTATGTTTGGGAGGAAATACCCATACGTTTCTACGTAAGTATATGTAGGATTGGGAGGAAACACGCGAATCCTTCCACGTAAGTATATGAATGTTAGGGAGGAGAAACGCATATGTTTCCGCGTAAAAGTATTTAAATCGTAGTTAGTAGCGAATATTAACGAAATTACAAAGCCTTCTAGCAATGCTATTTAAATATTTTGATGGTATCATAAAGATGATCCCACAATCAGTAAGATTTGGGCTTCCCTTATTGGCAATCCCTAAATTAATACCTAAAATTATGTCCTGGCCCAAGCTTATATTTTTAAATATTCCAGAAGAAGTTGTAAAAGAATGCCTTATAATGCCCTGTAAAAGAAAGGCCTGGTATATTCCGCTGCTGTTTATATTTAAATGAGCAGATAAATTGATAAATCTTAGTACTAAGCCTGTGGTATTTATGTTGATGTTCTAAATATTTTCATACAATACCACATCCTTGCTCCTGTGCTTTTGTGCCTTGTTGTTGTTGTTGCTGTCAGATTTATTGTATACCAATAGTGTTAGTAGTTGTGCATGTTGTTATATTAATCTGACTAATAACGCAACTTCGTAAATAGCATATAAATAGGAAGCGTATGTGTGCATGAGTAGCACTCATATGCATATGATCATGGTATGTGTGCCGTCTATTTTACTCCAAATGATGCCATGTGTGTGTTTTACCTGAGCCAAACTCTGTAACGTGTTAGCCAACCTGTGTATCTCTGCGTGTGTTTGTTAAAAGTCCTGACAACATATTTCGAACATCATCATATTATGATGTCACATCAGTTCTATACAAGTATCATAAAGTATTCTGACGTGCAATTGTATGCCGTGACATGACTGCCAACAACGAAATCATGGCATCGAAAAAAAAAGAAACTGATTTATAAAGGATGTCATAAAGTATCCTTGTATACGAGTATTCAGGGAATTAGTTACAGTTGAAAGGGAAGTTGTCGTTTTTCCTTTCAATTTTTTATATTGAAAATTATTTTTCTTTACTGTTTTCTATTGACTGAAAATAAGCTCAGATTTATTAACTAAATATTATACAAAAGACAGCAGGGAGAGTGGAGAGAACGTCTTGAAAGTTGTAAGAGCTTTTAAATTGAAACTTGTAAACTGTGTGTGTATTGGTAATAAAAATGAAATAACATATAGCACTTGTATGTAAAATCAGGTAGGTCAAGTGAAGGAAATTTAAATCTCACTAAGAATGCACTTTTTCATTTTAAAATAAAAACATGTATTTTTTGAGACAGTTGTGTTTTTTTATTGGAGTGGAAAGAAGACATGCTCCGATTAAGTATGGAATAAAATATCTGCCAAATGGCCCCACGGCTCTGATGACAAGCCATTACTCTTTCCATGAAATTTTCCATGACTTTTTCACAGAGATGTGACTGTATCTCAGCAATGACGCGTTGGATCTCGGATTTGAGATCAGTAGTTGTTCCTGGTTTATTCGCATAAACACGAAATTTCATAAAACCACAAAGAAAGAAATCGCTCGGCGATAAACAGCATGATCTTGGTGGCCAGTTGACATCAGAATTTTACATCAGAATTTGTTGACATCAGAATTTGTTCTGGAAATTGTTGCTGCAATAAATCGATTGCTTCACGTCCGGTGTGGCAGGTGGTGCCGTCTTTCTGAAACCACATGTCGTCCAGCTCCATGGCGTTATTTTCAAACAAAAAATTATTGATCCTGGTGCGGTAACGATCTTCATTGACCGTAACGCAAGCTTCGGCTTCATTTTTGAAGAAAGTGGGAACAGTGATGCCACCAGCGAGTAAACCGCACCAAAATGGTGCATTTTTCTGGATGTAATGGACTCTGTAGGGTCTGTTGCGGATTGGTCTCATGCCATATGCGGTAAATTTTAGTTATTAACAAACGCTTTAAGCCAAAAATGAGCGCCATCGCTGAACATTAGTTTGCGATAAAACATCGGGTAAGTTTCCATCTATTCTAGAGCCCAATCCGTGAAGAAACGAATGGTCTCGTGGCTTTAATCCAGAGTTCGTATTTACCTCGCCATGTGTAACCCCATACATATCGCCGGGGGAATGAACGTTAACCCATGACCCACTGAGTATGGGGAAAATAATAGGTAGCTACCCACGTAAATGGGGAATTAACCATCACAATTTCCCATTACCCACAGGGTAACGATTTTCTGAACAAAAATTCTTTCATTCGAATTGGACCACTTTTTGAAAATTCCTTAAAAACCCATAAAAATTGGTTATTTTTTCGATTGGACGCTCCATTTCCGAAATATAGAGTTTTTTCTAATTTTTCATATTTTCGATCAAAAATGGGGATCGTCGTGGGTAACTACCCTTAATTTTTCCCATTACTCTGTGGATAATTTCCCCATTGTCGTGGGTAGATACCCACGTTAAGGGAGTTTGTAAATGGTGGTAGGTAATTTCCCATTTTCGTGGGTAGCTACCCATTATTTTCCACATACTCTGTGGGTAATGGGTAATCGTGATGGGTAATTTCCCGTTTTCATGGGAGCTACCCATTATTTTCCCCATACCCTGTGGGTAATGCGTAAACTATCGCTACCCATTCCCCATGGCAATAATAATGGGTTACCCAGGATAACCCAATACCCACGAAATATGAACCCCGCTTTAATCCCTGCACTAGTTGGATCATATTCATTTGTAGGACATTTGTAGTGGACGGACTGAGCCCAAATTTCTGCGACCAACGACAAATCGATAAATTTGGATCTTCTTCCACACTTTTGTTTACAGCGGCGATATTCTCTTCAGTACGTACATTACTTCGTCGTGTTGGTGTTATTGCATCATTTAGAGAGTATGTAGATCACTTGGTGGAATGGGTGACATGTAATGACAGTGGGCTGCGTAGGGTTCGAACTCGAGTTCGTATGCACAAGAGTCGGGCTCGTCAGCCATTGCAGCGCCCTATATTTAATTATCAAATCTCCAGTGGATGAATGTTACGACCCGCGTTTTATAAATTATAAATATTTATTGATTTCGATTTAATACTGGTAAATACCGGGGCTGCCGAAGTCAAAGCCGTAATTTGTAAAACATTGCAAACAAAAATTTAAATTTGTTAAAATTATTGTCGAAGTGTCCAGGTTAAGGAATTGTGTCTGACTGGTTTGAAATCTGACAGCCGTAATTTGTAAAACATTGCAAACAAAAATTTAAATTTGTTAAAATTATTGTCGAAGTGTCCAGGTTAAGGAATTGTGTCTGACTGGTTTGAAATCTGACAGAACTTGAATATGGGGTTTTGGGTGGAATCTTGCCATGATATTGGATTCCTTAACTATCGTGAATAGCTATTCGGAGTTTATTCTAGAAACGACTAAAGCACATCTTTGTTATGGCAACTACTTGGACATTTCCCTTGCTTTCTGAACTGAAATGTACCTAAGATCTCAGTAAACAACTTTATAGAACATATGGACTTCCTAGGAATGATGGTTAACACCGTTTACTTCAACATTGAGATACTATGCTATCTCACCGACCGCAGCAGCACAGGCAAAGCAGTAAGCTCAGCACAGGTAACAAGGGATGCAGCACGCTGTATAAGAACCATTCCTAGAATGTTCATATGTTCTAGTTCTATATAAGAACCATTCCTAGGATGTTCATATGTTCTAGAAAGTTGTTTACTGATATCTTAGGTACATTTCTGTAGTTGATTGTTTCCTTGAATCTTTAACGGTTTGCTACCTATGGACCTGAACAGGGGGAAAAAGCTACAAAAAATCGAATTTTTTAAATTTTTTTCTGCGATGAAGATGCAGTTATTTTAATTTTATATGTTGACAATTTTTATTCTTTATGACAAGATACCCTCAGAGAGTAAATCAAAATTCCAAACGGGTTGCAAGATATGAGCATGACTAAATGATCACTTTTTTTGCCCATAAAAAAAGTGCATGACTTTGGGAAAAACTGGGAGACACAGGTCCTATTTTTTTGGTCTTTTATTACGTAGTGGTCTCCGTATATGGTTATATTTTTTCGTGTTGCACTGTGTAATTCATTTTATGCAGTCATGTGTGTTTTGTAACACTCATACGTTAATACTTTAATAATAAGTCATGTTATTTTTGGAGTGTAGACTGCGATATTTATATGCGTAAATGTGTATTAGGGTGTCCAAGATTTCATTAATTTCAAAATTGTTTCGATGCAAGTTTAATTTTTCACAACGAAATTTGAATAATATTGTTTGTACCAAAGAAAGAGCACGTTAAACATCTATTAATATCATTGTGTATGTGTGTGTAAGTCTTCTCAAGAACTTGTTGTCACATTTAATATTCCCATGTACCTTGTACATGTCGGGAATGCATCCTTTTCATTTGTACTGCAAACTACGTGTTAGAACTTATGTTCACATTCAAATACAAGTGCAGTTCATAGTGAATGTATTCACGTTTTTCAGACACTTGTGAGAAAAAGAGTTCTGTGACATGGTTCTGGATATGTTTACAAATATACACATAAGTATGACTATAAATAGGTTAGCTACTTACGTATCCTTTTGCATACAGTTACACTCATGACACTCATACACATGTTTATTAATGTTTTAGTTTTCTAGTTAGTTACTCAACATATGTAAGTGAAGTCATGGAAAATATATAAAAGTTTTATTCTAGTTCAACATCTAGTATGTCTTTGTCTCAGTATGAAATTTGCATGAACAGGTATGCTAAGTTACCATTTGATCAGGGTGGCAAGGGGTGGCAAACTTCTTTTATTGACAATGTGGGTGCCAAGAAATCTGTGGAAAATCACGTAACATTCCGTTTCGTTTTCTAGTGGTTATGTTATGACTTTGTTACTTGCATCATATCCTTATCAAAAGGGAAGCTACTACACACAGGGATATGATTAGTTGGAAAACAATTCAGGCATTGGAAATTCCATGATAATATCTATATTTTGATTAGAATTCATAATACATCAGAATTATTAGTCGATGTTATTGATAGATTAAAAATAGGTCTTACCAAATACAAGTTGCTACTACAGAAATTAAGTTGTGTTAACCAATTTGAGTATGAATTTGTAAAACCTCATTCATCTGTAATGGAAGATACAACTAATAAAAAGTACAATATTAGAATTCGGGTTCAAATATTAGTTACTGTAATCATAATTTAGTTTCTGTTACAAAAACACTTGTTACTTGTTTTCACAAGAGGCTTTGCTGTTAAAGAGAAACTTCATATAGAGGGTTGAATTTTATGTTTCGGGATTTGGCAACCCTAGTGTTGCAATCTGGCAACTGACAGCTCTATCGTAAAGTTGGAAATTTTTGAGGTTATGCGTACTTAGAACGTTTTGACATACGAGCGCTATTTGTGTTGTTTACAGTAACTTAAAAGATTCATCTCGGCCCAAAAATGGAATTAAATCGTGAACATTTTCGTGCGATTATTTTTTACAACTTTCGACGTGGATTAACTCAGCAACAGTGCATGGATGAACTTAATTCAATATTTGGCGATGAAGCTCCATCAAGGACCAGTGTTTATCGATGGTATGGTGAATTCAAGTGTGGTCTTAATTCACTCCAAGACGAATTTCGTGAAAGTCGTCCAAAATCAGCTGTTGTTCCGAAAACCATTGATGCTGTGCGCGAACTGATTTTGCAAGATCGTCATGTGACCTATCGTGAGATGGAGACAACCTTAGGTATTAGTGAGACCAGCATACATTCAATATTGCATAAACATTTGACTGTCAAACAAATTTGTTCGCGTTGGATCCCACACAATTTGTCAATCGCTCAAAAAAAGGCTCGTGTCGAAAATACGATCGCGGTGCTTCGAAACACGTCTATGACATCGTGACAGGTGATGAATCCTGGATTTACGCGTATGAGCCCGAAAGTAAACAGCAGTCAACTGTATGGGTGTTTCGGGATGAGCCAAATCCAACAAAAGTTGTTCGCGCCCGAAGCACTCCCAAGCAAATGGTCGCCTGTTTTTTCGGAAAAACCGGACATGTCGCAACCGTACGACTAGAACAACGCAGAACAGTGAATTCTGAGTGGTACACAACCATTTGTTTGGCAGTTGTCATCAGGAAAACCAGCCGCCGAAGACGGATCACTCTTCACCACAACAATGCGAGTTCTCACACATCGACTGAAACAACTGCATTTTTGAGCACCCAAAACATCGATTTGATGGGCCATCCGCCGTACGTTCCTGACTTGGAACCCAATGACTTCTTTTTATTCCCGTACGTAAAAAACAAACTGAAAGGTCAACGTTTTTCGACAGCTGAAGAAGCGGTTGCTGCATTCAGAATGCATGTTTTGGAGATACCTCAATCAGAGTGGCAAAAGTGTTTCGACAATTGGTTCAAACGCATGCAAAAGTGTATAAATCTTCATGGGGAATAGTTTGTAAAACAATAAAGTGATTTTTGATGAATAATATTTGTTTTTGTTCTTTGATCCCGAAACATAAAACTCAACCTCGTATTTGATTGTTACACGAGGACTTTACAGGAAAACTATTATTTTTTACAGAAAGTGATAAACAAAGTTGTGAAAAAAACAATAAAGTGTGTAGATATCAGCCAGCGAGGAATACATATTATCATAAATTGGCTTGAATTGAGACTTTTAAACATAATCGTTGAATCGGACGCCACTATTGACGCCTTCACAAATACATGCCAACAATTGTGGTCACTTGGCTGGAGGAACTATTATTGTGGATGACACAAATTAACTTAAACATACATATGATACCCAGGCTAACCCATCCCCATTTTTGATCGAAAATATGAAAAATTTATAAAAACTGTCTATATCTGAAAAAGAAGCGTCCAGTCGAAAAAATTACAAATTTTTACGGGTTTCTCACAAAGTTTTCCAATTCACATGAATTGATTTTTGCAAAAAAATCGCCAAAATTAGAAAATCGCTGAAATAAAAAAATGGCTATATCTCGGAAACGTTGCGTCCAATCGCAAAAATTATAACTTGGTTATCTCTACAAGAGACATTAACCAATGGATGTCTTTAATAAAACATCACTTAATCAAAAAAAAAAAATCGCTAACACATCCATATTTGTGGTTTAGCGATTTTTTTTATTTGAAAAATGTTAGTTTAACGAATTTCAAGTGATGCCGTATGATATGCATCCATTGGTTAAAGCATCTTCTAGGGGTAACAAATTTATTATTTTTTGCTGTTGGCCGCACCGTGTCCGAGTTATAGCTATTTTTTATTCTAGCGATTTTGATATATTGGCGATTTTTAGAAAAAAATCCATATGAATTGGACCATTTTATGAAAAACCCTTAGAAAGTCGAAAAAATTACTTATATTTCGATTGAACGCTCCTTTTGCGAAATATATACATAATGGCGATCTAGCGATTTTTTGTTCGAACAAATGTAGTTTTAGCGATTTAATTAAAAAAACAGGTGATGCCATATTAAAGACATCCATTGATTACAGTCTTTAAAAGAGGTAAACAATTTATTATTTTTGAGATTGGACGCACCGTTTCCGAGTTATAGCCATTTTTTATTTTAGCGATTTTCTTATTTTGGCGATTTTTGGAAAAAAAAATAATTTCATGCCAATTGGAATGGAATACTTTGTGAGAACCCTTTAGAAATCCGTAAAAATTTGTTATTTTTTCGATTCGACGCTCCGTTTTCGAGATTTAGAAATGTTTTCTATTTTTTTTATTTTCGATCAAAAATGGGCTGTTAGTTTTAAATAATAATAATTAATTTAATTAATTTTAATTTAAATATAAAATACACAATTTTAATCAAAAATTATTTGTTTTTACTTTTTTTTCTATAAAATTCACAATGGGTTAAACATCATCAAATGGTGGTGACAGCCATCAAATTCAATCAATTAGTTGACCATTCCAATATATTATTTGGTACAACCGAATTAATTTTTACATTTTTCGTTCATCCAACTAATTGAATATTCACCACTACAGGATAAATTGATTGCTAGAACTAAAACTTGTCACATTTATTTTGCTGTCGCATCAACCAAATATTTCAGTTCTTGCAATCAAAACTGAATTACAAATCAATTGATATGCACAACATTTGATGATACGGAACACTATTATTGGTCATCACACCTGAATAGTGTGATAGTCCAAGGAACCGCCAAATTTTAGTTGGCTGTAAATATACTAGTGACAACGAATCTCTTCTCTGTGTGTATCCAGCAAAAAGATTGTGCATACCAAAATGCATTAATGAAAGCGGGAATCTCTTCGAAAGCACTTGTCAATGCACTAATAGAAGCGCATTTTTTTCAAACAAAGTTCCCACTTAGGAGCAGTGGATAGTGCAAACTAAATGCAATATGTTCACTGATTTCAAGAGGCTCTTTATAGACTGCAGAATAAATGATGATGCAGATCATGTGCGTAATCAGTCTAAAAGAAGGGGAAAAATTATAATTTTGTTTACTCTCTTGAAATTTGGGGAATTTTGTCTCTACAGCATCGTGGTTGTGTTTGATATTTGTTTCGTTTGAACTGTCTTGGTACAATTTTAGTTGTTTTGTTTATACTCTTTTGCTACGAAGTTCAAGACCCCACATACAGGGAATCCCTGGCTTAAAACAGCGGGAGAGGTAGGCAACAAGGTCGATACCTCACAGGCAGGGAATCTCGGTCTTTCACTAGAGGAACAAAAGGCAACACGGAAACCCAAATAATTTTTCTTTTTCGTCTTTCATGGTTGCTCAAGCATGATTGCAAAGCTTATAGGGTAAAGTATTTTTGCGATTTTGTTCAGATTTTTCGGAAGAGGTTTAGAGGTCGCACAAGTCGAAAACTATTTGCCCTTTTTGCATCGGATTTGCTTTAAATTTCTATGAAAATTTAAAATACTAATGATGCACTTTAAAAGACGGATAAATGCCAAACAATTTTGTTTAAAAAAAATTTGAATTTGCAGTTACTGTTCCAGAGTTATCCCATTGTAAAACTCTTTACCCATTGTATGAAACTAATAATACAGGGTTGCCCATATTCGACGGACCCATGTTTTTTTTTTAAAAAATCAAAGAAAAAAATAAAAATTTGGCGGTTGGCAATCTTAATCATTTAATTTGTTCGAATTATTCAACGCGAATAATCCGTTGTAAAGTGGACCGAGCCATGCCCAACTGCTGAGAACGGCGTTTTTGGGATGTTCTTGGGGACCTCTCAACACTGGCTCGTACGGCAGCGATATTCTCGGCCGATCGCCTTGGTCGACTTTTATTTGGCCTCTTCGGATTAGAAAGAGCCTCACCAGTCGAAAATTTTTCGTATAAACGCTTAATGGTGTTCTTAGAAGGCGCACTTCTCACATTTTTTAATATTTTAAAAGCACGTTGAGTTTTCACAATTGACTTGTTCTGTTGAATGTAAATTTCAACTATTTCAGAGCGCTCGCGTGGCGTGTATTGTTGCATGGTAAAAATCTGCTTGGACTGACGCTTCAAACGCGGTATGTCATTAAGCGATCTGACATCTCTGTCAAAAGTTATGGCGTTGCCAGATGGGTCCGTCGAATATGGGCAACCCTGTATTATAAACTGTTTGCCAATTTTTCATCGCATTTGCTTTCAACATTGTATTCATGAAAAAAATCTACATGCTCTAAGTAACGACAAAGATTTACACGCAGAAAAAAATTACCCCAGCAACATATTGCAGGCAACATATATATGTTTGCAAGCAAATATATATTTGGTTCCTGCAATATGTTGCCGGGGCCATTTTTTGCTACGTGTAATGTAGTTTTTTTTTTCAATAATACAATGTTTAAAGCAAATCCGATGAAAACAGACAAACAGTTTATAATATTATTAGGTTCATACAATGGGTAAAGAGTTTTAAAGTAGCATAACTCTGGAACAGTAACTGCAAATTCAACAGTTTTTTTTTAAAAAATTGTTTGGAATTTGTCCATCTTTTAAAGTGCATCATTAGTATTTTAAATTTTAATAGAAATATAAAGCAAGTCCGATGCAAAGTATCAAACATATTATAATACTATTAGTTTCATACAATGGGTAAAAGGCTTAAAAATGAACTCTGGAACAGTAACGGCAAATTCAATTTTTTTAATGAGTTAACATTTATAGCGGCGTATAGGGATTAACTCTATCAAAGTCAGATTTTATGCTGCTGCTAAAACCAAATTTTATGCTGCTGCTAAAACCAGATTTTATGCTGCTACTAAAACCAGATTTTCTGCGACTGCGAAAGAGAATAATGACGTGTTAAACAAAAATGAGCGAGCAAGAGAGCAATGAAAGAGTGGGGTGGCAGGGGTGAGGCAAACGAAATTGTGTCTATAGCGTATGTATTAACATAATAATGTATGTATGTATCTACATGTGTCTGTTGCTGTTGTTGAACGGAAATATAAAGCATAGCCACGCAAAATTTCATTTGCAAGCCCATGGGCTTGCGCAGTCGACGTTATGGTGACACACTAATACGTCAGCTACTTCGTACAAAGTATGTGTGATGTTGTGTGTTTTGGTTGTTTCGTTGTTGTTGCTATGGCCAAACAAAGCGAGTAATTTGATGTTCAGCATTGCCCGGTGTATACAAAAAAACTATTATTTTTTATTTTCCAATGTAACATTTACTAATGTGTTCATAGAAATCGAACAGGTACCGTGTAGCGAAAAGGTGTTAACACATCATCCGTGAGTTCGAACACTCATTGATTTTTTTTTACAAAATTGCTTGGAATTAATACGTCTTTTAAAGTTCATCATTAGTTTTTAAATTTTCATAGGAATTTTAAAAGATATAAAGCGTTATTTACAAAATTTACCCAAAATTTACGAAAAAAATTGATACGTGGTGCCTTATTGAGAAAAATCATTACCAAAACTGTTGGTTTGTGCACATAAAATAAAAAGTTGGACGTTTAGCTTCAAAACTGTTGACTTACAAACTAAGAAAATCGTGGTGACCGAGTTTTAAGTAAAATTCAAAAAACGCTCGGAATACCCGATTTTTGAGAGAAATTCAACTTGCGCGACCTCTAAACCACTTCCGACAAATCTGAAAAAATTCTCAAAAATAATTTACCCTATAAGCTTTCAAAGAAAGCTTAAGCACAAAAAAAAAAAATATTGACGGGACACCCTTGGCACCACCTGCCACACCGCGCATGAAACAATCGATTTATTGCAGCAACGATTTCCAGAAAATATTGTCTTAGGAAATTCTGATGTCAACTGGCCACCAAGATCATGCGATATAATGCCGTGCGATTTCTTTGCTTCTTCTTTTCTTTTGTGAAATCTTAGGCTTATACGAATAAACCAGAAACAATTCCTGAGCTAAACTCCGATATCCAACGCGTCATCGGTGAGATAAAGTCACATCTCTGCGAAAAAGTCATGGAAAGTTTCATGAAAAGAGTAATGGCCTGTCAGCAGAGTTGTGGGGGCCACTTGACGGATATTTTATTCCATACTTAATAGGAACATGTCTTCTTTACAATCCGCGAAAAAAATCACAACTATTTCAAAAAGATGTGTTTTTATTTTAAAATGAAAAGGTGCATTCTTACTGAGACACCCTTTATGTGTACGTTCTACGAATACACTGTGTGTAATTTTTTAAGTCATGGAAATATGACCATATACGGACACCACTACGTGATAGAAGACAAAAAAAAATACCCGTATCTCCCAGTTTTGCCAAAAGTTATGCATTTTTTTATGGGCCCCCAAAGATTTTTTTGCAAAACAGTGATAATATTGTCAGGCTCATATCTTGCAAACTGGTTGGAATTTTGATTTACTTTCTGAGGGAAAGTTGTAGCTCTTGTTATAAAAAACAAAAATTGTGAACACATAAAATCCAAAAAACTTCATTTTCAAGGAAAAAATCGCAAAAAAAAACTTTTAAAAATTCCATTTTTTACTTTTTTCTCCCTGTTCAGGTCCATAGGTAGCAAACCGTTCAAGATTCAAGGAAACCATCAACTACAAAAATGTACCTAAGATCTCAGTAAACAACTTCCTAGAACATATGAACTTTCAAGGAATGTTGCTTATATTGTGTGCTGCGTCCCTTGTTGCGTATGCGTGCAACATATATATTTCCATGACTTAAAAAATTACACACAGTGAAATTAAAAAATTTTCGGAAAATTTTTCACTTTTGCGGCCACCTAAATGGAATCATTCCTAGAAACTTCATATATTCTAGATTCTAGAAATTTAAGAAATTGTGACAAAATTCAAACAGCTAATTCTACAATTTATTAATAGTTCAGACGATTTTCAAGATTACTCATGATGTTTGATTTATTAATAATTATATAGTAATTAGGAATAAAGTGTATATGAATTGAATAGCACATATTAATATATATCGCTTTATACTTTGTGAGTTGCAATTGATAACTTTAACCTCCAAACACTTCACAACAATGTGGTACTTCGGAAACCAATTACTAATGAACATAAGCATGATTAACTTAATGTTTCTCAAGTTCTCGAGTGCATTTTATATATATTTTATCAATTCTATATAAAAATAATGTCCGTCACATACCAATGTCCTTGATATTATTGGTCCTGGCTATTGACGTAACGATTTCTCTAAACACTCTGTTCATTTCTTTTCGATATAAACTTTTACTCTTGCGCGTATTTCTTTCTATCACTTATTTTATACTTTTATTGGTTTTGCACTTTGCACTTGGACACAGAAGCAACCTAAACATCATCTTAAAAAAGTTGTTTTTTTTCTTCCTTATTTGTCGTTGTTTTTGTTTGTGTATGAAACTTCAAGTTGCACAGGGTAAAGTGAAATCTATGTTTGTATGTCGCTCCTCTATGTAGCTGGTCGAATCGAACGTAGTGGAATAGTTATACAATTCGTGAAACTAAAAGAAATCCTATCCTTACACAAATGCACTATTTGTACTTCCATAAAATAAAGTTTATCGAAAAAGTTTTGTGTATACTGAGCAACAAATTTAAAGAATAACCATTTATCGTTTTGAAGGTAAAGTGCACTAAGTCAATTAATTTTAAAGTAAGTTAAATGCAATACTAACTGGTCACTAACTCAATAAAAAAGTTCGGTGCATTAACGTGTGGTAATATTGTGTTTACCAGGGATGGGGCATCAGTATTTACTAACAAACATTCCAGCAAGATGCATTATAAGTATTACCGAGCAAATAACATTTTCTTTAGTTTCCTAGGATTAGTATAGTCATATTATTATTCACTTCCAAAGAAGTTATCTAATAACAACTTTGAAAAATATCAAAAAATGATACTGTGGAACACAAAAGAAAAGAAGAAAAAGTAACACGGTTCCGACAACGGATTATGGTAGAGGGGGTAAAACAAAAATATACGTGTATCGGCGATTTGAAAGTTTACGTCTGAGTTTTTTTAAGGCTGGTGAAATGTTTCCCTTTTTGCACATTCTTATGATGAATCGTCCTAGGAAACCATGTTATCCTTACATTTTAGGTATAGGATGCGTTCAGCAATTTTATGTACAAATTCACGAGAAATAGTTTTGTGGTATACTTTAACCCTCTACCGATTCAATATATGGGTCTTTTTTGTTCTTTTTGCGGAAACGGATAAAAAACACCCCCAAAACAGGGGTGTAACGGGTACAACAAAAATATTCCTCATAGAATTCTACTATAAGTTTCTTAACACACTAAAGCTCATGACTCAACTTTAATGCTAAAAATAAGTCAAAACTACAAAAGCATTTAAGGGTTAATTTCGTACTTATTCCGAGTTGGCGCTAAAATGCCCCACAAAACTGTATTTTAAGGGGTTGGTGTGGATTGAAAAAATTTTGTACGTAAATTTTCACTATATGTCATCGAACAAAAGAAAGCTGTAGATCTATAAATAAAAAATAAAAGAAAATGTTTTAATTTATTCACATTGCGCTAATTAGGCGCACCATACTTTGCCAGCTGCACTTTGGCTGATAAGATCCGTCGGCCTGCAACAAAAAACTATGAAGAAGCAAATTCAAAACAAAACTCAAAATCAGCAATTTTTGCTTAAATACCCAAATTTGTACTGATCTTTTATTTATAGATATTGGAACCAAGTTCCTTATCGCACGATGCGGGATGTGGGCTAAATGAAAAAAAACTAAACAACTTTTTTTTAACACTATTATGCTACAACCCAGTATTATCAACTATATTGTTTACTTTTGCTTTGGTTTTTGTCTAAACTAACACATGTGGGGAAATTTCTTGTTTAATGGTAAGTTTTCTAGGTGGAGCCTGTAGCCAACATTTAGTATATATTGTAATTTAGAACCCATTAAAAAGTAAGTTTGTTTAAAAAAAGTTAATTTTCTCAAAAAAAACCTATTCATAGTAGCTTTTCTTAATAGTACCTATTAAGGTACTACTCTTAAGGTACTATTTCTTAAAAATATGCCTTATCTTAAAGAAGTATCGTTGCTTGAGAAAATTAAAGTTTCTTACAAAAAGTATCTTTTCTAAAAAAGTACTTTCTTAAATAAGTACATTTTCTTAAAAAAGTACATTTTCTTACAATAAATTGGCTTTTCTTAAAAAACTACATTTTCTTTAAAGAGTACCTTTTTCGTGAAACAAAATAACTTTTCTTGAGATAAGTACCTACTCTTAAAATTGTACCTATCATTGAAAAAAAGACAAATTCTAAAAAAATACCATTTCTTAAAAAAAAACATTTTCTTCAAAAAAATACATACCCTTAAAAAAAACATTTTTTACAAAAGTTCCTTTTCTTAAAATTAAAATAATACGTTTTCTTTTCTTGAGATAAGTAGCCTTTCTGAAAATAAGTAAATTTTTTTAAAAAAATAACCTTTTCCTAAAAAGAGTACCCACTCTTTAAAAAGTACCTGTTCTTAAAAAAGTACTTCTTTGTAAGTTCTTATGACTTTTTCTTACAAAAAGTACTTCTTTTTAAAAATAGTACCTTTTCTTAAAAAAAGCATTAGCTTTTAATAAAAGAAGTACCTCTCATTAAAGAAAGGACCTTTTCGGGAAAATATAATACATATTATTACAAAAAGGACGTAAAAATATACTTTTTCTACAAAAGATAAATCCTGTAAAAAAAAAAATTTCTTAAAAAAAGTCGATCATTTTACAAAAAGTACCTTTTCTCCATTGAAATTGTTGTATTTGTCAACGGGCGCCTTAGGCGTGTTGGAACTAACTAGTACATAATATATAGCGAAAGGAACTTTGTTCCAACCTTGTGTCCCTCGACTCCTCCTGTGATTTTTATATATACTATATATCTGCTTTCTTTTCTTCGGTGACTTATAGTTTTTTTTGCGCCATCTCGGAATAGGTACAAAATTAACCCTTAAATGGATTTTCAGTTTTGACTTATTTTTAGCATTCAAATTGAGTTTTGAGCTGTGGTATGTTATAGTAGAATTTTATGAAGAATATTTTTGTAGTACATTTTGGGGATGTTTTTATCCTTTTCCACTGGAGAGGGTTAAAGTATTCTACAAAAATGTTTCCCGCAGATATTTACATAAAATTGCTGAACCTAAATACCTAAAATGTAAGGATAATATGGTTTCCTATTCCGGTTCGTCATAAGAATGTGCAAAAGGGAGAATCTTGTTATTTTCAAAAAAGTTTCATCTTGTTCCACCATGTAATTATAGTTGTTTTAAAAGTTGAGTAGGAACCGAAATTTGAGACTGTGTTGATGTTTGTTTTAGTAGAACGTATTCCTATGACATCAACACAATATTAAAAACATTATACTTGAGTTAAACTGCATCTGTGAAAGCAAAATTAAAGTTAACAGCTTTCCTACAAAACCAAGACCATATTGAATTGACTGGTCTTGCCACCGATTTTTACGAAGTAACTTCCTCTTTCTTCTTCTTTGGAAGCCGGGTTTTTTTCTTGGAAATGGAGTCGCACCCTCTGGTACGTCAAAGTTCTTACATATCAAAGTTCTGCCTTTTACGGATTTTATCTTCAACCGGTACAGATTTTAAATGAAACCGATGAGACAGAGAGAGAGAGAGAGACTGCAATTAATTATAATTAATAATTTATATAAATAACAGAAGGTTAGATTGTAAAGAAAGAGCTGGAGCATTGGTGCATCGCCTTACGACTAGAGTGACCAAAAAACACGCATATTTTAAAACCGCTTTTCGGTTTGTTCGAAAAATCAGTTTTTCAAGAAACCGGTTTTCGGTTTCAAATTTTGGCAGAAACAGGTGGAACCGGTTTCTTCGGTTTTTTGTTTCAAATTAATTGTACATGTAGCACTTCCAATTCATTTATGTAGGGACCATTTCACATATTTAATCGTGTTAGAAACTAAATATTTTACATCTCTATTTAAATTTAAGAACCACGTTTAAATTTAAATCAAACTTTAAATCATATTCCAATTTGGAATGCGTGTTTAATAGAAAATTAAAAAAATATATTCGAATTCATATTGCACTGATTTAAATTCCAAAATCAAATTCCAACTTCCCAATTTGAAAGAGAATTTCGTGTATGAAAATTTCATTCAGTTCAAAACATTTATTATAAAATAATTGACGTTATGAAATTTGAAAAATAAAAATTACAAATTCTTATTCAAAGCATAATATCATTTTGAAATTTTAATTATATGAATTTTTTTGGTTTCGGTTTTGGACACTCTACTTACGACCCAATTCAGGGGATCTAACCAAGTACCCCATTTCCAATTAGCGTAAAAATTTCCTCAGAATTCTAATCAAATGAATGTCTTAACTAATTATTGTATCATTGGAGAGTTGTTAGAGTCTTAATCACGTACTGTCGGAATAATGATAGAGAAAGTGTAACATCATTTGGACGACTTCTTGAAATACCTTGCATAGTATCCAATTCAATTCGATTAGAGCGTAGTGCCCTGTTAAAATGTTGATGAATCGTCTAAGTTCGTGTTTAATGACCCGTATTTTTGGACAATTGTGTAACAGATTGCTACAACCCGTTTCTCTAGAATACTCGTATGCTTATTGCATCTCATATACGAGGGCGGTCCCAAAACTAACAAGAAGACTAACAAAGAAGGCACAAACAAGAACAATTTTCTTTATTTTTCAACATGATCTCCTTTTAGCTTGTTACACCTTTTCCAACGGTATGCAATAGCTTCGGTACCCTGTTTATAGTATGAACAGTCTAACACCTTAAAATTGCCATCAACCGCAGACTCCACCTCTTAATTTTTGGCAAACCTTTTACCACCGAACCATTTTTCAAATTTGGAAATAGAAAATAGTCCGAGGGAGCTAAATCTGGAAAATAAGATGCGTGATGAAGCAATTCGAACTTTAATTCATTAATTTTGGCCATCGAAATAGTGGATGTGTGAACTGGAGCATTGTTTTAATAAAACTACAATTTCTTGTTCGGCAATTGTGGAATTTTTCCACGCCATTACCTTGCCTGCAGATGGAACTGTCTTCGCCTTCTGTGGACACGGATCTCCTGTTGCAGTCCACTGCTTTGACCGTTCCTTGGTCTCAGGTATGACCTGACCCATGTCTCATCCATGATTATAAATCGACGCAAAAATTCAGCCTTATTGCGGTGAAACATCGCCAGACATCTACTGAAACATTTACACGACGCTGATTTTGCTCTATTGAAAGCAAACGCGGCACCTTCTTGCGCTCAGCTTTCTCATCTTCAAATCTTCGGTCAATATACAGTGTATAGCACTTTTTGAAATGCCAATCACTTCAGCTAGCTCATGCACCTTCACCCGATGATCATCGAATACCATTTTGTTGATTTTTCTTAAACGTGTCTGGCGTGGACACCTCAATTGATCGACCACTACGATGTTCCTCTTGGCAGCTCGTAAGGCCTCGTTTAAGCTCTGCTACCCAATATTGTACAGTCGTAAATGAAGGGGCAGACTCCACCAGAATACAATCTGGCTCGTCTTTTAAAATTTGCTTGGACTGAGACCTTTCAAATGGAAATATTGAATTACATAACGGTGATCAATTTTTTTCATATTTCCAATTCTCAGGTTTACTCTCGATGGCTCAAATAAAAGTACTAAATAACGTGGCGCCTTGAAACTTGAAACATATGTTTTATACTTTTCACCAAAATATTATTTTTTCAAACTACTGGCGCCATCTATACGTCAGGTGTGCTACTTTTGGGATCGTTCTCTTACATATGGTAACTCAATAAGATTTAGTGAAAATATTACCTACATTATCATTGTCGATGTGACTCTACTTACCCTGCTGATACTCCAACAGACCGGACTAGAACCCTAATTCGCATGTGCTAAAGCCGTACACACTAATTATTCCACAATCGATGGAGTTAACCTTGTTTTGAAATTAATATTCTGCAAGGGATACTTGTATTTTTTTCTTACTTTTTAAGACAAAATCATCATTTCAAGTTAGCTACACTCAACAAAATATATTAGCAAATCCAACATGAAAGATTGCTGAAATGGCGGAAACAAACACTTTGTTATTACAGCAAACATATATTTGTTTGTTTAGCAAACATATGTTTCTTTGTTTAGCAAACGTATGTTTGTTTATTTAGCAAACATATGTTTGTTTTTTTTAGCAAACATATGTTTGTTTTTTTTAGCAAACATATGTTTGTTTTTTTTAGCAAACACGCGATTGTGTGTTTAGCAAACATATGTTTGTTTGTTTAGCTAACATATCTTTTTTTGTTTAGCAAACATATATATGTATGTTTGGCGAATATATTCTTGTATGTTTAGAAAGCATATGTTTGTATGTTTAGGAAACATGTGGTCTAGCAAACATATGCTTCTTGTACAGAATCTAACATTATGTTTTGAGTGTAAGCAAATTTTGCACACAAATTATTATTTACCTTAGTGCGATTCAGATAGTTTATTTTTTTATGTTTTATATTTAATTTACTTTTCTAAATTGCACTAACCTTTAGTCTGATTTATTTAACAGTTTCAGGGGCAGGAATCAAAATTAAACTAAACTAATTCAAATAGTTTTCGGCATTAATTCAATTTACAATTACAACTTAATTAAAAGCAAAGTTTAAGCAAAAATAAAAATAACAGAAAATATTTATTTCATTTGCATTTTATACTCCTCCCGACCACACACTAATCAAGCTTTTTCCAAAAAAAGCTTGAACACACCTTCCAAATAGTTGTCAAATTCAAATTTAGCTGGTAGTGGTGCCACAGTCGTGGTGGTGTTGGTGTGAAGTTGTAAATGGTGATGTTGATGCCTCTGGGGTTCTGTGTTGGTTTTGATTCGTATTTCTAGTGTTTCTGTTTATTTAGTTTCCTGAGTTTAAGGTTCGGCAACATGTTAATTGAACTAAAGCGCGTTTATTTTTAAACTCATCAGCATCATCAACGTCATTTTAAGTAGTAGCATCAGTGCACAGTGGTTTATGCAAATAGGTGGGAAACACAAATAATTGCCTCCACTTGAATCGAAGTAGTTAGGAAAATTGGTTAATAAAGCTAAGTAGAATTTTAACCTTGGTGACCATTATTAAAAATAAAATAAATGGTTTCCCATTACATCCCATGAAGGGACCGGGGAGAACTTCTCACAATCACTGAGCTGTGCGCTTTCCAGTTTTCACTCTCTGATTGGGACCTACAGTTTTACACCGATTCCGAACGGTATTTTGAGAAGCTTTTTCATGGCTATATACTCGATAGTGTCGCCGTCACTAAGCGAGGTGTCCGTCGTCGAAAGAAATTTTAAGGTGGTTGGAGCAGGGATCGAACCCAGGATCTCCTGTACAAGAGGCGCGCACACTACCCATTGCACCACCGACGGTCATTATTACTGAGAACAAATTGATCAGATATAAAAACTAAATCTTGATATAAGAATTAATTTTTTTTAAAAACGTTTTTGTCTTGAAAAAAAAAACGACAAAATATTGCAAATAGGGTTAAGGCGGGTTCATACCGGGTTCTTTCTCTTAACCCTATTATTTTTATTTGGACAGCTTAAGTATTTAGCCTTTATGAGTTTACTGCCAGGCTAAGTTTTCCAAAGCAAAACTATTCGGATCTTGTGTCAGGATCAGTGCGTCTAACATAAAAAAAAATAAATGGTTTCCCATTATATCCCATGAAGGGACAGGGGAGAGTTTCTCACAATCACTGAGCTGTGCGCTTTCCAGTTTTCACGTCTAACATAAATGGATTTAACTCTCTAATTATAAGAAGTTATCTCCAATCGTTTCATTGAATGTTATACGAAATCTTTTTAATTTAAGATTTTTACATTATTATATTAAACCACAGTGCAGCATCAAGTTAACGTTAAGAAGAAAACATTTTCAGTCTTGGGATTATAAAGATTTCATAAGTTTTAGTTTAACAGCAACCATATCAACGCCTTCATCACCATCATCATCACCATTGCCATCATCATTATCAATATCATCAGCATTACCATTTCTATCATCGATGTTGACGCATTAACGCCTTCTGCTGCCACCCGATTCTTTCACAACTAAACTTACGCCTTACACTTAGATTCTAGCCGTTTCTCCCCACTGAAAGTCAGTCATGTCAGGGTTTTCTACGCAGGTTGTTGTGTAATGTTCAAGTCAATCCCAACTTTTAATTACACGTTGATTGAGCTGAGGTTTGAAGTAGTTCACTCTGACTCTGACTGTCTGACTGCCAGTAGTTACTGCCGCTTTAACTTTAATTTACCTAACCCAACATGTTAAGCCTAAACGCTCCCAACGTCATGTGTTTGCTTACTTGATTTGTATTCCATTTGGATGTTGTAATTGTAGGTGGAAGATGAAATGGTAGAAAGATGAAAAAGTCCAAGAAAAAAGTTCAAAACGTTTTGTAATACACAAGAAATGAACAAAACCACAACAAATGATTTCATCCTCAACTTGCTAGAAAAGAGTTGAGATCGTACTTATGTACATATGTAATTAGGGTGTACCGAAATCAGGGTTTTTTTGGAATTTCAATTGTGGGGCTTTCAATAGCTGTGTATTGAAGAGTTGATTACGGGAACGTCAAACTTTTTGATGTGTTAACATCTATACGCGCGCCTCTAGGGCAGTAAACTATCAGTTTAATACATACGTTAGGTTTGTAAGAGTAAATCATCGTTTGTTTGTTCGTTGCTTGGCAGTCGGTATTGAAAGTGATTATTGGGCGATTTTCATATAATTTTCCCACGCGATTTTCTCCGGAAATTCATAGCCGATTTTATTAATTTTTGGATTAAAAAGCTAGTGCGGATTTCGACGAAGACTTTAGGCCAAAAATTAAGGCGATCCGATATCGGCGAGCCGAGATTGAAGTGTTTTAATTTGGGGGTATTAATTTGGAGTAATATTGAAAAAGTATTTTATGTTGATCTTCGGTTATATCGTACGAATATAACAATGTAGTATGTATGTATGTACAAGTGTCTGTTGCTTTGCATTCTTTGACTTTTGTGGGAATAAAACAAAAAGTATTGAGCAAGAAAATAATGACACATGTGCTTGCACTGGGTCTTTAAATAATTTTAAGTATTAATATTATTTAACTGTAACGCCATCATATGATTGAACGCTGTTTTTTATTTTCCAATGTAACATTTACTAATGTGTTCATAGAAATCGAGCAGGTACCGTGTAGCAAAAAGGTGTTAACACATCGCCCGTGAGTTCGAACACTCATTGGATTTTTTTATATACACACAGAGAAGAGATTCGTTGTCACTAGTATATTTATAGCCAACTAAAATTTGGCGGTTCCTTGGACTATCACACTATGCAGGTGTGATGACCAATAATAGTGTTCCGTATCATTAAATGTTGTGCATATCAATTGATTTGTGATTCAGTTTTGATTGCAAGAACTGAAATATTTAGTTGATGCCACAGCAAGAAGAAATAAATCGAGTTTCAGTTCTAGCAATCAAATTATCCTGTAGTGGTGAATATTCTACTTGTTGAATCAACGAAAAAATAAAAATTGTACCAAATAATATATTGGTATCCTCAACTAATTGCTTGAATTTGATGGCAGTCATGCCCATTTGTTGATGTTCTTCCATTATGTATTTTATAAGAAAAAATACGAAAAATATTAAAATTGTGTATTATATATAGCAATATGCCAAAAACTTTGGTTTTTCCAATTTAAAGATATATGTACCAAATTATATGTACTGATTTGGGGATACATTCGGCTATCTGAAATGCTCATTAGGGTGGCCCTCAATTACATGATATGTGAGTTATAGGGTGTTCTTGTTGTCATTGATTTTTCAAGTGATTACGAATTTTTTCCTGTAATTTTATTAATATCCGAAAAACTGGAATTTTTTAATTTTTTACAATAAACTGGGTTAGTAGCCTTTCATTTAAGATGAATATTTCATTCGTACACTGAGAGAAAAAAAATTATTATAATAATAAGTGGTAAAGGTAGATTTACGACTTTTTCATTTAAAATGGCACAAAAACGGCTAAAGATTTTTGGCCAAAATTTTCTATTTCTCGTTTAGAACCTTAAAATCTTAAATTCTACCAAGGCGCTTCGCAGTACAATGTTTCGTTTGGAAAAAAAATTGAAAAAACTTCAAAAAAAATGGAAAAAATCCAAAATTTTTAGCTTTTTTACCTTCCTCAACTCATAACGTCCAAACTGTGACGTGAAGCGCCTTGGTGGAATTTTAGATTTTAAGGTTCTAAACGAGAAATAGAAAATTTTGGCCAAAAATCTTTAGCCGTTTTTGTGCCATTTTAAATGAAAAAGTCGTAAATCTACCTTTACCACTTATTATTATAATAATTTTTTTTCTCTCAGTGTACGAATGAAATATTCATCTTAAATGAAAGGCTACTAACCCAGTTTATTGTAAAAAATTAAAAAATTCCAGTTTTATTTTTTTTTTTTCATTTAATTTTTTAATTTTTAAGCCCACGAAAATGGTTAAACTGTGTTATATTTTGAAATAGTACAACTAATTTTTAAAAAAAAACTCGTGGAATAAATATTGTTTCTGAGTCCCCAAAGATTCATATTCAACAATAAAAAAGTTCTTTTTCGCAAAAAGTCGTTTTTGACATATTGCTTATTATATATTTAAATATAAGCAAAATTATTATTACTCCGAATTTTTGAATGAAAATATGAAAAAATTGGAAACAATTTCCATTCTCGGAAACGGAACGTCGAACCGAAAAAGTAACTAATTTCTAAGGGTTTCTAAGGGATTTTTACAAAGTGTTCCAATTCATATTGAATTTTTTTAAATCTTCAAACTAAAAAAATTACTACAACTAGAAACCTGTGCGTCCAGTAGTAAAAATAATAATTGTTTTACCTCAAAAGGAGTTAACTTAACATAACTTTTGTTTTCAACAAATCGTTAAACTAAAATTTTTCGAATAAAAAATCGTTAAAATGAAAAAACAGCTATTACTCGAAAACTGTCCGTCCAATGTTAACCAATGGATGCTTTTCAGAAAAAAATTCGTTACACTAACAGTTTTCAAATAAAAAATCGATAAAACGCGTCAGCAATTTTTTTTTTAAATAAGTGATGCCGTATTAAAGACATCCATTGTTTAAAGCTTCCTATGGATGTGACAAAGTTATTATTTTGCCGATTGGGCACACCATTTCTGAGTTTTAGCCATTTTTTTTGGCGATTTTCTTATTTTGGTGATTTCTTACATACGATTGGACCACTTTATGGAAACCCCGTAGAACATTTAAACATTTGTTATAGTTTCGATTGGAAACGGAGCGTTCAGAGATATTGGCATAAGGCGTTTTAGCGATTTTTGATTCAAAAAACTTTAGTTTTAGCGGATTAAAGAGAAAAAAAAGGGATGCCGTATTCAAGACATACACTCCGGTTCACTTATTTAAAGGCACTAAAAATTCCATATTCAGCAGACTGTATGTTTCACAATTTGTAACCGATTGCAGAATATTAATATGGAAATGGAAGCTAGATATCTTGAAATATGAAAAAAATCATGACAATAGTGGTTTCTTAACTAAAGAACTTTTTTGGAGCAATTTATAAAAAAAACCTCCAAAAATGTGCTATTTTTTTTGGTTCACTTGAATAAAGGCACTTTAACTAATTTTAATGAAAAACGCGATTTCTTATTTTTTTAATTTATTTTACTTTATTTAAGAACTATTAATAATGGGCACAACCCCGTTTGTTTTTAATAACTTTAAATATACGAATTTTCATTGAGAGATAAAGAGAATTTATGTACTCCAACGAAATTTGATTCCAAGCATCCTTAATGGCCTGAATTAGTGACTGTTTGTCATCAAATTGTCTACCTCCTTCATAGACCTTACGAGATAACCAACCCCAGAAATTGTCGATACTGTTTAGATCTGGCGAATAGGGTGGCCAGTCAAGAATATTATCAATTCGGCTTGCAATGAACTCCTTTCCTACTCTGGCGTTGTGTATAGGGGCATTATCCTGTTGCAATATCCAAGATATGGGACCAAAGAGTTCACTGAACTTCGGAAAAGCCGATTCCAATAACGTGTTATAGCTTGCAACAGTCGTGTTTGCACTTTGAAATTCAAGATCGATGGTGCCATAGTGCGTAATAGCAGCCGACACCACAACGCCGCCCTCTCGGCTGTGATGTCGGTTCAAAAAACGCTTTTCTTTGCGCAAGATCATGGAAATAATAGTTGTAGCCATCAGGCCCATCCAAATTCAACTTCTTCTCATCCGTAAATACAACGGTTCGCCAGTCATTTACATGACCTCTTGGCTGCACACCCCAAACCATGTAGTCTCTTGCGAATTGAAGCTGCTTTTCCTTACGAGAAGCATTAAGTGGCGGCTGTTTTTGTAATTTCAGGTATTTAGGATACTCACAGCTCTTAATTACTCCGCGTATTGATGACTTGCTCGCTTCCACTCCAGCTTGAGCTATTATTTTTGACAAGGATAAGACAGAATTAGAAGCAATTCTGATGATTTTTCTTTTCTCATACGTAGATAAAGACAATGAAACCCTTCCTTTAAAATTTTTCCATACCCCTCGGGGTCCTTGATGTAATTGTCGACAACCGTTGGGCTCCGTCAATTTTTTTTTTAGCTATTGCGCGGTTAGAATATCCTTCAGGACGGTAAACATCGAATTTTTTTTTCTCCGATAGATTTAAGATTTTTGGTTTTGCTATTTTGACTCTTGAATTGAATAAGATGTAATAAATTGTAATAAACAAACGCTCCATGCAAAAAATCATCGCTTACTTTAAAAATAATAACAAAAATAATAAAGTGCCTTTATTCAAGTGAACCAAAAAAAAAAAAAAAATAGCACATATTTGGACTTTTTTTTATAAATTGCTCGAAAACAGTTCTTCAGTTAAGAAACCACTATTGTCATGATTTTTTTATATCTCAAGATGTGTAGCTTCCATTTCCATTTTAAAATTCTGCAATCGTTACAAATTGCAACAGATACAGGCTGCTGAATATGGAATTTTTAGTGCCTTTAAATAAGTGAACCGGAGTGTATGTAGGTCTGGAAATCAAAATATTTTTTTAAGAAATCGCTTATTATCTTACACTTCATTTGTTTTTAAGCGAAATTTTGGCTTCCAAAAAGTACTTTTGTTAGAAAAACCTCACTATCTCCGGTCTGAGAAGGGTTAATGCGGAGTATTATACCTTAAAAAAAAGCTTGAAGTGTTGTCTTTTACTGAGTCTAGGAAGAAATAAGTTTACTAGGGCTGTTTTTTGAGAAAACCAGATTTTTATTGAAAAAGTGAGGTTAAACAATCTTTTTTTTTAATTTGCCCCAATGAATTAATAAAAATTAACATATTTATATACAGATTTATAGCGTTTTCAAAGGTCTTCTCAATGCTATCCATCTCAACCAGATCGGATATGAAATGGGTGAGATATAAGCGATTATATACTCAAGCTATGAAGGCCTATATTTCAAGAAGTTGGATCGGCCTCCTTAAAAAAACTTTCGTGTTTTAATCAGCCCTGTAAGCCCTACCAGGCCAAAGAAAATTGACGCATTTTTCATAAAGTAAATTTGTTCGTAAAAGCGGAAAATAAAAGTGACTTGTGTAAATACACACCGCAGTGGCTTAACGGGCTAGACGCTGCTGAAGATGATGCTTCACAAACATCGAAACGATCGTCCAGCGAATGTGAGTTCGAATCCCCACCCGCGGCATTTACAATTTTTTCACTAACCGGAGAAAACATGATATCTTACAGACTTAAAGGAAAATACAACTTAAAAGAAAAAACGCTTTTTGGGCGATTTTTCGCTCATTTTATAAAGTTTTTCGCGATTTTAAACTTGGAGATGAAGTTTATTTTGGTTTTATGACAAGAGGTACAACTTTGCCTCAGAGAGTAAATCAAAATTCCGAACGGTTTGCAAGATATGAGCTTGAGAAAATGATCACTTTTTTGCTAAAGTGAAACCGAGGCCCCACTTCTTTGGAGGACTTTGGTCAAAACTGGGAGACAGGGGTCTTTTTTTTTGATCTTTTATCACGTAGTGGTGTCCGTATATGGTTATTTTGCCATGACTTTAAAAATTACACACAGTGATCTTGATTAAAGCCTCTTGTAGAGGAAACAAAGTATTATTTTTCAACTAGACGCACCGTATATGAGTTATTTTATTTTATTTTATCGATAAATAATTTTGCTGGATGATAATTATGAATTCTTATCAAAATATAGACTTTATCATGGAATTTCCACTGCCTGAATTGATTCCCAACTAATTTTTTGCCCGTGTGTACGAGGGTACTTCCAGTTCAATTCTCAAATGCTCACATTGAAAATGTACTTTGAAATATACTTTGAAATTTACTTAATGTACTTAATGTACTTTGAAATGTACTTTGAAATGTACTTAAGACATGTACATTTCTTAAGTACTTAAGAAGAAATGTACTTAAGAAATGTACTTAAGAAGAAATGTACTTAAGAAATGTACTTAAGAAAGAAATGTACTTAAGAAATGTACTTAAGAAATGTACTTAAGAAATGTACTTAATGAAATGTACTTAAGAAATGTACTTTGAAATGTACTTAATGTACTTAATGTACTGTGAAATGTACTTTGAAATGTACTTAAGAAATGTACTTTTTTTTAAGAAAATTTGCTTTTTTAAAAAAAATAAAAATAAGTTACTTGTTCACAAGTAAAATAAAAAAGCATTTTTTAAAAATAAAAAAGCATTTTTTGAAGAACTGTTATAAAAAAAAAAACAAGCTGGGACGAAAGTTGAACCAACAACCCACAGACTCCAACGCGCAACCCTTTACCCATCAGGCCACAGCGACCTTAGACGAAGTGTGACAAAATTCATATAAATGTATGAACACATGAAAGTACATCTAAACATTCTAAAGTACTTATCTATTATAAAGAACAACAAAGATTTTCAACATGGAAATTCACCACACGGCAAAAGGAGTAGTTTAGTATAAAACTTCAAAAATTAATGTGAAAATTTTATGAGTTTTTTTACGTTTCCAATCATAAAATTTTTTCCAATGGACCAATTTCGCTGATTTTCAATACCAAACTGCTCAGGAATACGTGGAACATTCTGGCCAAAAACCAAACCGCGTTATCGCCGATTGAAGTTGTGAGAAGGTTTTCAACAGACGGACATGGCTATATCGACTCCGGTTGTTATAAGCATCAAGAATATATTTACTTTATGAGGTCGCCAACCCTTATTTCTATATGTTACAATCAGAATGACAAACTGATATATACCCTCTATCACTTACAGTGGAGGGTATAAAAATATTTTTTGGTCATTATGGAAAATGTCTATATTTTGAAAATATATTTTTCTAATTCCATTTCGTTTGAGCTCCATAATGCCCAACAATTTTTTCCCAAATACACTCAACTTTAGCGACCGGTAGGAGACTATAAGTACCCTCGTATAAAGACGTTACAGTAATCACCTCTTCAATACTCATCTTTTGAGACCCCTTCCCATTCGAAAATATTTTTTCATTACACCCTAATCTACATAGACAGTATTACTCTCCATGTTTCCGTTTCTCTGTTTTGGTTTTGGATGTAGGATTAAAAATGTACAGTCATTTGCATATGAATGACCTGATTACAATATCTGCGTGGAAACAAAAATTGCTCTTTATAATTTTCGTGAAAGTGAATAAAATTAAAATTTTTGACAAACTAAACATTTTTATCGAAAAGTAAATGTCACTCTCTTTTGAAGCCGTCAACTGACTGACAATGCAAGCATACACACAGGGAAAAGATTGGTTGGGAATCAGTTCAGGCATTGGAAATTCCATGATAAAGTCTATATTTTGATTAGAATTCATAATTTTCAAAACATCAGAATTGTTTGTAGATGTTGTCGATAAATTGAAAGTAAGTCTTACTAAGTTGAAGTTGTTACTACAGAAATTAAGTTGTATTAACCAATTTGATTTCTTCTAAAACCTCATTCATCTGAAATGGAAGATAAAACTCATAGAAATTACAATATTAGAATTCGAGTTCAAATATTAGACACTGTAATCATAATTTAGTTTCTTTTACAAAAACACTTGTTACAAAGTTATGTATTCGATTTTTCATAAGAGGCTTTGCTGTCAAAGAGAAACTAATTTTTTATATTACACAAGGACTTTAGAGGAAAACCATTATTTTAAACAGAAAGTGATAAACAAATTTGTCAAAAAAACAATATAGTACCTAAAGGGTCCGCCATCTAACGTTTTGTTTTGTCAACTAGTGCTTATTTCGTGAATGGTAAAACTTAGCTCATGTCTGATTTAACAGATAATTAGTTTTATCCTTCTGCTGAACGAATATGGTAGTGTACACGCTTGAACAACGCTGGGAAATATTGCGACATTACTTTGAAAATCATGGTAATGTTGCAGATGCCGATTTTGCCAAAAAAAATCATCTTTTCAGATGAAGCTCATTTTGATCTTGGCGGGTATGTAAACAAGCAAAATTGTCGCATTTGGGGCACAGAAAACCCCTTCACGCATACATTGAAAATCCGATGCACCCAAAACGAGTCACTGTTTGGTGCGTATTTTGGTCCAGAGGCATAATTGGGCCATTTTTTTTCGAAAATGAGCAAGGAGTGGCCGTTACAGTCAATGGCGATCGTTATCGGGCCATGTTGAACGAATTTTTGTTCACAAAAATTGAAGAGGAGGATATTGGCAACATTTGGTTTCAACAGGACGGCGCTACGTGCCACACAGCCGAAGCTACACTCGATGTTTTGCACCCTGTTTTTGAAGATCGCATTATCAGCCGTAGAGCTGATGTCGTTTGGCCACCTCGGAGCTGCGATTTGACACCGTTGGACTATTATTTGTGGGGTGCCCTCAGAGGTAAGTGTTACGCCGACAAGCCAGAGACAATTGACGCTTTAATGGACAATATTCGTGAAGCCATTGGTGAAATACAGCTGCACACAATCGATAATGTGCTTAAAAATTGGACCGATTGTGTAGGCTACTGTATGGCCAGCCGAGGCAGCCATTTGAATGAAATTATTTTCCATTATTAACCGGAAGGATTGTACTTTCAAAAAAAAAAAAGGAATTTGAGATAATATTCAATAGTTTTTTTACAGCATTTTCAAAAAAAAAAAAATTATTTGGCGGGCCCGTTATATTCACATTTTACTCCGTATATACCCAGTATTTGCTATGGGTTGGACAAAAACAATGGTTGACATGTATTTTTCTAAACGCAATCAAAAGAAGGTCATTGAAGTCCATGTATATTTTGCAAGACGAATATGCTCAGTTGACGTCTCTATTGACGCCTTCACAAATATGCAAAAAAGTGGGGACACCTGTCTGGAGGAACTATTATTTTGGATGACACAAATTAACTTAAACATACATATGATGGGTTACAATGAGAGTTCGCATTTAACCCTCCATGTGTTACGCATATACATTGCCGTAGGTAATGGGTATGAACGTTTACTCATTACCCTCAGGGTATGGGGAAATAATGGGTAGCTACCCCCGACGGTCAGAAATTACCCTGCACGATTGTCTATTACCCTTGGGGAATGGGGATTTTACTCATTACCCACGGCGATGGGAAATGCGTTGCCCAGGGTCAGGCCCGTGCGCAGGGGGTTTTGGGGCTGAGCAAATAAAATAATATGAAGGGTTTTCCAATTTGAGTGATATGATTTCTAAGTGATGCTTGGGCCAATTGTAGTATGCCTTGATCTTTTTTTTCCTTTGTATTCATTATATGCAGTAATGAATTTTTCGAACACTTGCATACTAGTTGGAAATTCTCAATTGAAGTGCATTCTCATTAGCATTTAGTTTGATGAATTTTTCAATAGCATCATTCCAAACAACCGCTGATGAAGATCTGTGGCTAGATCTGAAATAGATATACGGTTTGCCAGGACTCATAGGAATACATTTGCAAAACTCCTTTTTGAAAACTATATTTCTATTAATAGAGATGTAGAATGGCCTCGAGCTTAAATAATAAAATTAAAAAGTACCAGTGAAAAGGCGAAATAAATAAAAATCATCCCTGATGAATGTATACAATTTCATCAATGAGAGATAGACGCAAGAACAACGTTTACAAATTATTATTTTTATTTTTTTTATCAAAATAATCGTTCTCCAATTACAACTTTTCGTGCGCTTTTGCCATTTGATGGTTGTAATAATAATCGTCCACCTGTGCTAGCTATTCGTCGAACCGGTGCAAATTAGGAGCGCACACTTTCTTTACATAATTTTCAAGTATCAAAAAGACAAACAACCGCCCGAAATAATGAAAATATTGCTGCCGTTCAGGCAAGTGTTGCTGAAGACCGCAATTTATATATTTGAGCTCTCCTTATTAAAGACATTCATTGGTTACGGCCTCCTATGGAGGTAAAAAATTTATTATTTTGCGTTTGGACGCACCGTTTCCGAGTTGTAGCTAGTTTTTTATTTTAGCGATTTTCTTATTTTGGATGTTTTGTTTTTATTAAAGTCGTCCATACGACGTGGATCATTTTTTGATAAGCCCCTAGGAAACCCGGAAAATTGGTTATATTTCAATTGAACGCTCCCCGTTTCCGAAATATAGACATAATGGCATTTTGGCAATTTTTTATTCGAAAAACTTCAGTTTTAGCGATTTGTTTAAAAAAATTATGCTGTATTGTATACATTAGGGTGGCTACGAAATGTATGGAGGAAAATATATTTTCAAATTTTAATAAACCCCAGGCTGATTCTTGTTCCTTATGGTCTAAAAATGACTTGGTGAAAATTTGAGCCCAAACGGACAACTCTAAGCTGTGCCGCATTTTAGTCAAAGTTTTCGGATTTTGGGTGAAAATTCCGTTGCATGAATATATCGCGTTATAGCTTATTGGAAGCGTTTAGACTTCTACTTGAAGGTATTGGAATCCAAGTTAAATATTTTTTTTTCATTTAGGATACAATTTTTGAAAAAAAAAAAAACGAAAAGTCCAAATATTAATTTTTGTTAAAAATTTAAAATTTTTTTCAAATTAAAAATTGGAACCCTTAGAGTGGTCGGCTTTTACTCAAACTTTATCCAGTTTATAGTCAGGTGAAATTAAATCAATGTGCATTTTTTTTTTCAAATGCACCGAGAAGTGAGTATTTTCTAGTGTATACGAATTTTCACCCAAAATGAAAAAATCCGAAAACTTTGACTAAAATGTGGTACGGCTTAGAGTTGTCCGATTCGGCTCAAATTTTCAGCAAGTCAATTTTAGACCATAAGGAACTAGAATTATTAAAAATCCGAAGTTGTGGCCGTCGGTGGTGCAATGGTTAGTGTGCGCGGCTCTTGTACATGAGATCCTGGGTTCGAACCCGGCTCTGACCACCTTAAAAAAAAAAATTTCTTTCGGCGGCGGTCACCTAGCATAGTGACGGCGACAGTATCGAGTATCTAGCCAAGAAAAAGCTTCTCAAATTACCCTTCGGAATCGGTGTAAAACTGTAGGTCCCAATCAGTGAGTGAAAACTGGAAAGAGCACAGCTCAGTGATCGTGAGAAGTTCTCCCCAGTCCCTTCATGGGATGTAATGGGAAACCATTTATTTTTTTTTGTTTTTTCATTGCCACCCTAATATAAATACATCCATTGGTTACAGTCACCTACGGAGGTAGAACATTTTTTAATTTTGCGATTGGACACTCCGTTTCCGAGTTATAGCAATTTTGTTATTTTAGCGATTTTCTAATTTTGGAGATTTTTTAAAAAAAAATATAATTCAATACGAATTGGACCTCTTTATGGAAAACGTTTAGAAACCCCCCAAAACTTTGTTATTTTTTCGATTCGACGCTGCGTTACCGAGATATAGGAATTTTTTCTAATTTTTTTCTAATTTTTTTCACAAAAGTGGGGATGGGGTACCCAGGGTAATCCAATACCCGGAAAATACGAACCTTGGTTACAAATAATAATAATTTTGTTTATATTTAAATATAAAATACACAATTTTAATTTTTTTTACTATAAAACTCATAACGAATTCTATAAAATTCATAATTCAAAAAACAAATCGTTGTGACAGCCATCAAATTCAAGTATTTAGTTGAGAATGCCAATATATTATTTGGTACAACGGAATTAGTTGTTACGTTTTTCGTTCATCCAACTAATAGAATATTCACCACTACAGGATAATTTGATTGCTAGATCTAAAACTCGATTGACAGATCACATTTATTTATTGTTGCTGTGGCTTCAACTAAATATTTCAGTTCTTGCAACCAAAACGGAGTTACAAATCAATTGATATGCACAACATTTGGTGATATTGATCACAATTATTGGTAATCACAACTGAATAATGTGATAGTCCAATGAACCGCCAAATTTTAGTTGGCTGTAAATACATCGAATCGACAACGAATCGTTTCTCTGTGTGTACGTTAAATGTGTTGAATTCTTAAGGATTTTTTAAAATTTTTTAACCAATATTTTGGCTAAAATCTGTGGTTAAAGTCTGGGGAAGTGAAATCAATGATAGATGGAAGATTTTGAAAAATTACGCACAAAAATATAAAATAATCCTGTCACACAAAATTTGGTTATATTGATTTTTGCCAGTAGGGGACAAAGTCTCATTACAAAAGTATATTTGCAGCTCTCGATGCAAAATCGTCTTGCATAGTGTATTGATTCGTGAAACAGGTTTAAGTTTTCCCTAATACCTGCTTGGCTGCAAGTTTTAACAGAAAACAAAGTACAGCCAAAAATATTTTCTTGTATGCAAGAAGAAAAATATTCATTAATTCCTAAAAGAACCATTAGCTTAACTAAAACTACAATAAACTTCAAACAATTTGAACAAAATTGTCCATTTTACAACTGACAAACATTTGCAAATTACCTGAAATGCTTTGCCATTGAAAAATGCCCTTAGTCTTTACATATTTTCTAATTGAATTATCTCTTGTATCAAAAGAACTATTTACATCAGACAAAATGCTCTAATTTGCAATCATAAATATTTAAACGTAAATACGGAAACGTAAATACGGGAATATCATGCTTATACAAAGGAAGCAACATCCCTATATAAAAGGATACCGCACATACATATGTTCCATGTTGCAATTTCACATTTGTCTATTCAAGCAAAACCATACCTTTCAATGTGTCATTTGCCAGTTCTGTGGTTAAATGAGCAAAAAAAAAAGGAGACTCAAAACACATATATACAGGCAGGACTCTGTGCAGTTAGCCAGGACTCTGTACAGTTCTAGTAAAAAAAAGTTGAATGTTTGTATGAAACCCCGTGGAGAAGGAAAGGGCATTCAGAAATGAAGAAACATAGTTGAACGACAGAACCTAGTTCCCCTCCTATGTATCGTAATTTGGGTGACAATTTTAGGGAAGCAGGAAAGTTGATGATGCCACAGACAACCTAAGTAGCAACGGTAGCTACAGCCTTCAACAACACCGACACCATAACACAACAACATCAACATGAGCTAGAGGATATTGTTACCTGTCTATAAATAAAGACCAATGACAAAAGATCTAGTTTTTGGAAAACCTTAAGGAAAATATTTGACCTCATGATGATGACATATGAATTCATTTCACTACTCACAGTGGGAAGGTATTGCTCGTCATATCCGATCAATGAATGAACTGTCCAATACATGGCTTAACTTGGGTAAAAGTTGATGGCCCTCTGTGTGTTCCCGTACTGTCGTTTGAATGTGGCCATCTGTGACATTCTAAGGCTGATATATGAGTATAATGATGATAATGTCAGCATAACATAAATGTATTCAGTAGAACTTCCACCATCGTGACATCGTTTATGAACAGTGGGAGGAAAATGCAACGCAAAATGGGATATCTAAACTTTTTCATCCTGGTAGCAAATGCGATCTGTTAGAATAATTTTAACAGGTATCAGAACCACAGCTACAACTGGTTAACATCTCTCCAAACCACTTTAATTCAAACTATGCTTAATTCAATCTGGTAGGCACTTCAACCTGTTGTCTGAATGACACTGGCAGACATCAGACTTACACGCGCTAAAAAATCTGTCATTTTTTGTAGTTTGGATGCAAATATAAAGTGTATTTGGAGCGTCTCGCAAATATAATATACTTGTGTCCAAATACTTTGTGTTTGCTATACAATATTATATGTTTGAGACACAACGATTAATATGTTATAATATATGTGTTTGCGACCCACAGCTATTTATGTTTGTGATAAAAATACAGCTGTATTTCTTGCACTGTCTATGCTCCCTCGAGAGCAAGAGAATTAAAGAGGGACAACGAGAGAGCCTATCTTGTAAGTGTGTATCTGTTTTTTGCATTATTCTCTCAGTGAGTGAGTCATAATTGCGTGTGAATTGCAGATGAAGTGTTTCTTATTTTGACTGATGTATTGCGTTTTAGTGAAAAAAGAATAAACGAATGCGCAGACAGTTCAATGGTTTGTGATGTTACTTTCGTTTTTGTGTATGTGGTTCGCATATATATATGTGTGCTACCAAATTGGGAAACGATTTTGAGGAAAGAAACTGGAAAGGGCAACAACGTGAAGCCCGTTGTCTGTCCGAGCCTTTACTGAGAAAATCGGAACGGCGGACCATTTGTGAATTAAGTGTAATAAAAAAAAACACAAGTAATTAATCAACGCTTGGCTTGCATGAACTTGATTTTTATTTAAATATCTTGTTTGTGTACCAACGCATAGTGATAACCAACGCAAGGCTGAAACCTTCCAAAAACAAAAACGTGATACACAACAAAGAAAGGAGAAGCAAAAGAACTGAAGATTCTCATTTCATGAAAAAAAACAGATAATGCATTTATTAATTTATGTTAAAATTAATTATAATTAATAATAAATATTCAAAAAATTATAATATTTTGGAGGAAATTCGCATATGTTTCCACGTAAGGATATGTAAGTTTGGGGGAAACACGCGAATGCTTCCACGTAAATATATGGATGTTTGGGATGAAGAACGCATATGTTTCTACGTCAAAGAATACATGTTTGCCAGTAAACCTGAAACTGTTTGCATTTAAATACAAGTAAGTTTGGGACTTGCAAACATATGAATGTTTGAAGTGTGTTCCAAACATATACATGGATCCTGCAGAATATGTTTTGGGAAAATATATTACAGAGACCGTTATTTGTCAGCGTGCAGTTAAGATATTTTTACGCACTTTCCCTGTAAATTCAATCCAATTTTTATTTGTTAAGGTCCCAGAAGAAATGATAGTCCATCGGCGATCAATTCAGCATCAAATTGACATTAAATATTAAAATGTTGCAGGACTTTTTTGTACCGGAATAAGTCATATACGTAATGGACCACATGGTTAAATGAATTGAGGGAATTGCATTCTTTTCAAACACCAAAAAGGAGTCAGATAAAAAGGAGGCCTGCTAACAGTGACAACGGTGGAATTTTTACTAAAGAGAAATACTTTTTATTCCAGGTGATTTGTGCAGAAGAAATATAAGAAATTATCCACTTCATCAATAGTTGATATAAATTTTCAATATCAAGGATTTAGCTCTGTTTTAAGGACATACATTGTAATCGAGGACAACCCTGAAGTAATCAAATTTGCACTGCTTGTTAATAAAGTTCTTTGTGTGTCAATAGTCAATCAAATTCTTTCAAAAGAAGTACTTTAAAATAACATTCAAAAATATCAATACAATGACCTTGTATCTGATCTTTACTACTCCGAAAAAAGCAGGGACTGCAAATAATAGTTATGAGTTTAAAAAAAATTTAAGCCCAAAAAAGCCTCCCAGAAGAGTGGGCAAAATACATATATGTATGTTATTTTTTATTTTAAAATTACTTTTAATTATTATAATTTATTAAAACAATACAAATACAAAATAGTTATTATATTTAAATTTTTATATAAAAATTAAACCATAAATTAAATTTTAAATTTTTACTTTAAAAATTTAAAATAAGAATTACTTGTTAATTTTTATAATAAAAATTGAAAATAAAAATTGAATTCAAATATCTTTTGAACCGACGGAGTCTGAGCATATGTATGTATGGATGTATTTATATGATCTACATATTAATATCGTTCGTTTGATATATAATACATATGTACAAGTGCATTCACATTCGCGTGGCCGTTAAATGTATGGAGAATTTTTTTTTTGATTTTTCTTATATTCTCTCCTCCAACTCGGTTCAGTTTTTTGTAAAAAAATACAAAAAAAAATTTCATAGCGATAAGTTGTGTTTTAGGGGGTGCGTCCGACCCTCAAAATTGGTCTTCAAGCCCATTTATTCAAATGTAATTTGTTTGTATATGAGTATCTTTGTAAAAACACATTTTACAAGAATATGATGTATGGCAATATTTTAGCCCTTTTAGTCAACAATATTAGCCTCAGAGAAAGTTTTTTGCTAAAATTAATAGTTTAGAAAATAATGCAGAAAATAGAAATATAATTTTGTTTGGTTTTTTTATAGGTTATTTTCTTCATTATTTTCTAAAATATTAATTTTAGCAAAAAACTTTCTTTGAGACTAAAATTGTTGACTAGAAGAGCTAAAATGTTGCCATACATGATCTTCTTGTAAAATGTTTTTTTAAAAAGATACTCATATACAAACCAATACATTTGAATAAATGGGCTTGAAGGCCAACTTTGAGGGGCGGACGCACTCCCTAAAACACAACTAATCGCTATGAAATTTTTTTGTATTTTTTTTACATAAAACTGAACTGAATTGAGGGGAGAGAATATAAGAAATCATAAAAACAATGCTACATAAAACTAACGGTCACGCTAATGTATCTACATATGTGCAAAAAACATGATTGTTAGTGGTTCAAGATTCCAGCATAAAGACATTCACAAGGCTACTATGGTATCCCCTGATCAAAGAACGAGGGAACAAATTGACCACCTGGTAATTGATGATGGAGGGCCACTCATCCAGTGTAATAGACGTACGAGTGATCAGAGGAGCTAACATTGATTCTGATCACTACCTGGTAGCAGCAAAGGTTCGCACAAGTTTAAGTAGAGCGAAAATCGTACGAAACCAGACGCAGAGGAAGCTGGACATCGGAAAGCTGCAATTACCAGAGGTAGCCACAGCCTACTCAAAGAAGCTCTCGCAACTTTTGGCACAGAGCCCACTCCCTCCCGATGACGATCCTGTAGCGCTGTGGAAACCCATTTCCGACTCTATAAAAACTGCCTCAACTACCGTACTTGGTTTTGAAAAACCGCTTCGTAACAAACCATGGTACGATGAAGACGGTCGCATAGCAAATGATGAAAAGAATGCTGCACGCATGGCAATGCTTCAGTCAATTGTAATGCGAGCTGCAACTGAGCGGTATAGGGAGAAAAGAAAGGAGGTAATCCGTCTCTTTAGGCGTAAGGAACGGCAGTGGAGAAAGCGCGAGAGTGAGCAAATTGAGGCATTCAGAAGGAAGAACGAAGCCCGAAAATTCTACCAGAAAGTCAAAAACGGAACTAATAGACATGGTTCACGGTCCCCCTTCAGTGAAGAAAATTACGAAAATCGCATCGCAGATGTACAGAGCATGTTGTCAATATGGAGACCTCATTCATCCGCGCTAATGGTACCTGAGATATCCAATGACGATGAGACAATCGATCACTATTTGGACGACGACGTCGATTACCCCCATCCTAACCAAGACGAGGTCAGAACAGCTATTGCCCGGCCGCCGGATTACCGGCGGAGCTATTTAAGGCTGGCAGCGATCAAATGATAAGGTGCATGCAACAGCTCATATGCAAAATTTGGTTAGATGAATGTATGCCCGACGATTGGAGTCTCAGTGTACTATGTTCCATATTTAAAAAAGGTGACCCGAGTCTCTGTTCCAACTACTGTGGAATAAGCCTTTTATCCATAGCATATAAGGTTCTATCAAGTATAATGTGCGAAAGACTAAAACCAATTATCGCTGACCTGATTGGACCATATCAGTGTGGTTCTAGGCCTGGAAAATCGACAACTGACCAGATTTTCACGCTACGCCAAATCCTGGGCTATCCCCACGAAAAACAAATCGAAACCTATCATCTATTTGTCGATTATACGGAGGCCTTCGATAGCCCGATACGGGAGGGACACTACGAATCAAAGGCTGAGCTTGGTATTCCTGCAAAACTCATACGCTTTTGCAGGATGACCTTGACAAAGACCAAATCCGCAGAGAAAGTTGGTAAGGATCTTAACGAACCTTTCGAAACTAAGCCAGGCCTCAGGCAAGGCTATACCTTATCGTGCGATCTTTTTAACATCTTAATGGAGATCATTACGAGAAAATCTGCAGTCAACATGAACAAAACCATCAGCAGCAAAAGTCACATGCTGCTCGCGTATGCTGATGATATAGATATCATTGGGCGCACAATTAGAGAAGTTACTGCGGTTTTTTCGAGAATTGAGAAGGAGTCAGCAATAGTGGGTCTGAGGGTGAATGGTGACGAGGCAAAATGAATGGTTTCAACGAGCAGGGCCACCACACGATTCGACCAAATCGTGAACGTTGATAATCGTTATAATTTCAAGGTGGTGGATGAATTTATTTACCTCGGATCTGCCGTAAACAAAAACAACAACATCAGCCTTGAGATCAAGCCGAGAATTGTGCTTGCGAATAGTTATTGTTTTGGACTAAGCAAACATTTTAGAGATAAAGCCCTCTCCCGAGAAACAAAAGTCCAGGTATACCAGACTCTCATACAACCTGTCTTGCTTTATGGCGCAGAATCCTGGGTTTTATCGAAAATAGACGAAGTATCCCTAGGAGTCGTCGAGAGAAAAATACTCCGAAATGTTTATGGACCTATATTGCACAACGGCGAGCAGTGGCGACGCATGAACCATGAGCTGTATGAGCTACATCCCGACATTGACATAGTTAAGCGGATCAAAAGAACACGATTGCGCTGTCTAGGGCATGTCAGTAAAATGGATGAAGACGAACCACCACGAAGGGCTTTTGAAACCGAACTCGAAGGAACACGAAAAATAGGAAGACCAAGACTCCGCTGAGGGGATCAGGTTGACGAATCCCTGCGTACAGTTGTTATTACCAACTGGAGAGATAAAGCAAACCTCGAACTGTTTGATGAAATATGTTTGTAAGGTCCCTGACCCCTCGGGGTGGTTCGAGACCGGCTAAGTAAGTAAGTAAGGTGCTGGCACTAGTGCCTCTTTAAGGAAGGAAGGTGGGAAAGGAGTCATTTCGAGTGCTTACGGTAATGTATAAAAAAAAAATAAATGGTATCCCATTACATCGCATGAAGGGACAGGGAAGAGCTGCTCACAATCACATGGCTGTGCGCTTTCCAGATTTCACTCACTGATTGGGACCTACAGGTTTTTACACCGATTCCGAACGGTAGTTTGAGAAGCTTTTTCATGGCTAAATACGAGATAGTGTCGCCTCACTATGCGAGGTGACTGCCGCCGAAAGAAATTTTAAGGTGGTCTGAGCAGGGATCGAACCCAGGTTCTCATGTACAAGAGGCGGGCACACTACCATTGCACCACAGACGGCCACGCAGGAATGTATAAGGATAACCATAAATTGAGACTCCTAACATAATTTGGACCTTTCGTTACCATACTTTGAAGTACATGTTCATAGTACTAGTCTAATAATACCTAGTTGCAGAGCCAGTATAATTAGAAGTGGTCGTATCCCAAATGAACCGGATATAAGTTGAACTTTAAGATACAAGTATTTCAACAAATAAATTTCTGGGAAATCTTTCGACTTCTTTTTTAACTTTCTACAATAGTTCAGTGTTATAGTGGCTGTCGGTGGTGCAATGGTTAGTGTGTGCGCCTCTTCTACATGAGATCCTGGGTTCCATCCCTGCTCTGACTACCTTCAATTTCCTACCTTCTCTTTAGGCGGCGGTCACCTCGCATAGTGAAGGCGAGACTATCGAGTAGTTAGCCATGAAAAAGCTTCTCAAAATACCGTTCGAAATGGGTGTTAAAACTGTAGGTCCCAATCAGTGAATATGAAACTAGAAAGCGCATAGGTCATTGGTTGTGAGAAGGTGTCCCCAATTCCTTCAGGGAAATTTCTGGGAACCATTTTTTTCAGTGTTTATTCTCTAGTCACCAATTTCAGGATATGGACACTGATAGCAAAGTGGTTTTCATCTTTGCGTATAGTTTATTCAGACGTTAGCTAACGTATAGATTCATCACCAAAACATACAAATTCAACGCAGTAACGACAAAAGCGTCAGATGTACGCAATATTTCATTGCATCAATGTAAACACACAATATCGAACGTGTTTTGTTTTTGTAGCAATTTTGTTTCAGTGTATCGAGCTTTTTGTTTGAATCTATTTTCGAATGGGTGTGATCTATGATATATTTACGATATTAAACGCTGGTTCGACACATGCAAAATATCCCATAACATAGTCAATGTGTCAAAGGATATCAACTGCGGAACCAAGTCCCTTATGGATTTCTCACTTCCCAGAATAAGGAGAAATAGAGAATTTTTCTTCCACTGTGTCTTGTTACTACTTTGTTAAAGTTTTTGGTTGCATGTTTCATTGAATGCAAGTCGCTGTCAACATTATCCTTGCTTGTGTATTGCAGATACATTTTGTAATTGTTGAAAGTTACAAGCATTCATTTCCCATTCATCCTTCTGCCGTTGCTAAAGTCTACTGCCTGTACAATTTTTTTTTCTATTCCGATGCTAATCCATTGCAAACTATGCTGTTGCAATTGTAGAGAGCACAATTATTGTTAGTTGGTGTGGCGGTAAGGATAATTCAACGGAAACCGGATGTGTGTTGACAAAGAATTTTGCCTCACAAATATGTGTGTAACATTTTAATTTAAAACTCAACTAAACTCTTTTTTTTGTCCATATCTTTTTAGCCGATACTCGAGCTGTTGCGTGTAGTAAGTCAGCATTCTAGTTTACAAAGGATAAACTTTGTTCCACTTGTTATTGAAGTTTATTTATTATATGTAGAACTTTTGTTCGGTAGCATTCACCAGTCCTTTGTGGTTGTAAAAAATATAATATTTAGGTTCTGATCCAAAATCTAAACTATTTAATACGTTGACGCTGGGTGTCTGACAGTATCTATAGATAAATTTAAAATGAGATGTATTTCTGATGAGATTTTAGTAGGGAATGTTTTATTCAAATATAATCCATTCGTGAGACTATTCTTTATATATTTGATTTAATACCAAATACCAAAGCCTCTCATTCTAATCCCAAAAACAAAAAAAAATTTCATATTTTTACAATTGCTGGAAAATATTGCTTGTCATCATCATCATCATCACCACCACTCTTATATTTTGAAATTCCAACATCTCAACCATCGTCCTACTTCCTCTTCGATAAATTGTACTACATTTTTATATTCCAACTCCGGCATTGGATACGTTTCGATACTTCATAAATATTTCACAGACAAAAATTTGAAAAATGGTAATATACCACCTAGGAAAAGTAAAACTGTTCAAACATTTGAATTGACTATTTGTCATTTGAATCAAAATGGGAAAACACGAATTTTTATTGATCACAAATCATAGTTTGCTGTAGATTTTTAAAATCTGAAGCTAAGAGACCACATTGCTGGGAAAAGGACAGAAGTTAAATGCAGGTATTGGAAATAATTGGTGTTTGTACAAGTTTTTGGGTTGACTGGGGATAATCCACCTGTTCCAATTGCCATTTGGAGTTTGAAAACATGTAAAACCAATAAAGTCATCGGATACATTGATTTAATAGTTTTATTCAGAAACTAAGAATGATTGTTTGAAATCGACAGATACTTAATTTTAGAAAGAATTTAAATTTGTATCTAAATTAGAATAGGATAATTACTATACTTAGATACGTATTAATATTGCTAACACACTAACGTGACTCTGCTGGTACAAAATACCAAGACCATAAGGAATCTGAGTACACAATCTACCTATTCTCACTCTGAAACAAACCTACTGCATTTCAATGAAAACCTATACACGCTAAAAAATCTGACGTCTTTTGTTGTTTGGATGTAAATATAACGTGTGGTTGGAGCTCATCGTAAATATAATGCACTTGTATCAAAACACATAGTGTTTGCTATTCAATATTACATGTTTGAGACACATTGTTTAATATGTTATAATATATGTGTTTGCGACCCAAATATATATGTGTTTGTGATACAAAAACAGCTGTGTCTGTGGCACTGCTTATGATCTTTCGACTGCAAGAGAATAAAAGAGGGACAACGAGATAGTCTATGTCATAGATTAATGACGTTTAGAGCTGCCATTGTTCTCATCTGACATTTCCTTTCACACTATTCGTGGTGCGGTGGTTGCGATAGACAGTTATTTGACGTAAATTGGCTTACACCAGGTGGAACTAAAAAAAAATGTTGACTTAAATAATTTATGTCGTTTTGATGAAAAACTGTTTAAATTTAATTACATATTTATAAATGAGGATTTATATTGATAAATAATATATATGTACATTATTAGGGTGGCAGTGAAATGTATAAAGGAAAATATATTTTCGAATTTTAATAGACCACAGGCGGATTCTTGTTCCTTATGGTCTAAAACTGACTTGGTGATAATTTGAGCCGAATCGGACAACTCTAAGCCGTGCCGCATTTTAGTCAAAGTTTTCGGATTTAGGCAAAATTCGTATACACTAGAAAATCTTCACTCCTCGGTGCATTCGAAAAAAAATTTCCACATTAATTTAGTTTAACCTGAATATAAACTGGATAAAGTTTGAGTAAAATACGATTTAAAATTTAATTTAAAAAAATTTGAAATTTTTAACAACAATTAAAATTTGTGGATTTCGGTTTTTTCCAAAAATTATATCTAATTGTACTGGAATTAAATCCCGGTTTCAATAATCAAATCCAGGTTTATTAAAACGAAACGGTTAGCAAACCGTTTTATATAAACCGAGCTTTAATTGCGGGTGCTAAACCCGGTGTTTCACCCCAGATTTGTAAACCCGGGTTTTTAACCCGGGTTTTAAGACAGGTTTTTGTAACCAACTGTAACATCAGATTTAATAGAATCGTTTTCAGCACATAGCTTATGTTTCTAACTTATAAATTGAAATTTTTATAATGTGGTACCCTTATAAGGCCATTTTGGCGATTTTTCCACGAGATAGCCTACTTTGCCGCACGATAACACCATGAAATAGTTGCATGAATATATCGTGTTATAGCTTATTAGAAACTTATAGACTTCTGCTAGAAGGTATTGGAATCCAAGTTAAATAGTTTTTTCATTTAGATACAATATTAGGAAAAAACCCCGAAAAACCCAAGTTTTAATTTCTGTTAAAAATTGCAAATTTTTTCCAATTTAAAACTGGAATCCTTAGAGTGGTTGGATTTTTCTCAAACATTATTCAGTTTATATTCAAGTTAAACTAAATCAATGTGCAAAATTTTTTTTTCAAATGCGTGAAGATTTTCTAGTGTATACGAATTTTTACCCAAAATGCCAAAATCCGAAAACTTTAACTAAAATGAGGCACGGCTTAGAATTGTCCAATTCGGCTCAAATTTTCATCATATCAGTTTTAGACCATAGGGAACAAGAATCCACCTGGGGTTTAAAAAAAATCCGAAGTTGTTTTCTCATTGCCACCCTAACGCACATGTTTCCTCGTAAATATCGGGTTTTTCAATAAGAGCGCTACAAAAGTTTTTTTTAAATAAAACAAACCCGGTTTCAGATACCAATGAAATTCTTTATTCCTGTGAAAGCACGTTCAATGCCATTATGTATGGAATTCGATTTCTTTTGCATGGCCACCACGGGCACGCTTGCAGAAGTCCAGACGCTGAACCCAATTTTCGACGGTTTTCAAGCATAAATCGGCCGATACTGCTGCAATTTCACGTTCGATATTCGTACGAAGTTCATCAATCGTCGGTGGCTTGTTGGCAATCGACTGGGCCATTTCGTGAGATAACACGTTCACCAAACTTGGTTTCCAATAAATTGATTGTGGCATTCGCTGTGTGGCTTGTGGCGCCGTCCTGTTGGAACCACATGCCCTCCAAGTCCATATTATCCAATTGGCGCCAAAAATATTCGGTTATCATTGAACGGTAGCGATTCGCATTCACAGTAATGTGCCGGTCTTGATCATCACGGAAGAAGTACGGCCCAATGACGCCGCCGGCCCATAAACCGCACCAAACCGTAATTTTTTCGGGATGCAATGATGACTCATGGATTACGTGTGGATTGCTGTCTGACCAATAACGCATATTTGCTTATTGACGAAGCCATTCAGCCAGAAATGAGCCTCCTCGCTGACTACCATAAATTGGACGTAGCGCTCTTAAAGTTGAGGCCACTGACTCCAAATTACGGTAGTAAATTTTAATAATTTCGACTCGTGGTTGGGTCGTATATCTTTCCACGATGAAATGGCAAACCTTACTGACAGAGCGGGAAAAAATATGGCGTCGTTTGCTGTCCCTATCGATTTACTTTTGTAGCGTCTCTGTGGAAAAACCCTTTATATGGAGGTTTGGGGAAACACGCGAATGCTTCCACGTAAGTGTATGGATGTTTGGGATGAAGAACGCCTGTGTGTTCAAGTAGAAGTATACATTTTTGCCAGTAACCACGCTACTGTTTGTATTTAAATACAAGTATGTTTGGGACTTTCTAGCATATGAATGTTTGAAATGTGGACCAAATATATACGTGGTTCCTGCCGAAAATGTTTGGGAGAATATTTTATAGTGGCCGTTTTTTTCAGCGTATATAGTTAGACCGAATGTGATATTTTGATAAAGTATTTGAATGGAAGAAACAATTTTCATTAAGTTGAGTTTTGTTTGTCCTTATAATGTGTGACAATATACCAAAATTACTTGTGCGTCACGGAGCTGGTGAGATATATTGATGCCGTGGAAAAGTATACCCAACAAAAATTAAATTGAAGTTAACGAAATTTAGCTATATACGTATTTTTTCAGCGCCCATGAAACACATTTGCACAACATCTGGTATGTCATTTGCTTGAAGAAAGTACTTACGTATGCATTGTTTGTCACTTGTGCTATTTACTATTTTTGGTCTAAACGCAATATTGTCTAAAGCTTATAGCGATAGTGTTGCGATTTGATGTTTTGGGTTTATTATCCTTATTCCTTTTATAGTTCTCACTCGTAATAAAGAAACGTTTTTGCTTGGTATTCGAGTACTTAACCCTAAATTAATTACTAAATTAAAACTTGCAATCTCTCTCTCTCTCTCAATTTTCCTCAAATATTTTTCAAACAGTCACTCCAACGCTACGCTTACTAGGTATGTAATGGAATTTCAGCTTATAAAGTAGTTCAAAATCTGTGGTTTCTTTTAGTCATCATGACACCCTCAAAAATGCGATGATTGTTAAATATTTATGTTTAAATGATGAAAGGAAGGACACGTGTTCACACATACGCACTTCCGTACTCTCATGTAAGAAGAAACAATTGACCCTGTCAGAGCCATGTGACTTAAAAGTCGATTTCACTCGTAATCGATTTTACTTGCGACGTTCACTTTCTTTTAATGTCAACACAAACGTTACCACAATATTGACGACGTGGTAGATAATATTGATGATGGGGATTGGGATTATATGATGATCCTGGTGTGGTGTGAGTTTCAAAATGTTATTGTCTATAAAATATTGAGGGCACAAAGGAAGAAAGAGATAGGGAGGAAGAGAAACACCTACGATTGTTTTGTAAGGACATACATGTGAGTGTGTTGGTTAATCTGATAAGTATGTAATTGAGTATAAAGGTACGACAAAGGTGTACACGGAAATGGGATACAATTGAGAAAACAAGTAAACATTGGATGTTTGTTTTTAAATTCATTTTCAGTAAAAAGTCCTTTCTCTATCTTCTTCTATTCTGTGGTATTGGTCTATTGTGGTAGTTTAATTTTTTTGTTATTTCATCAATTTCATTTGATTGCCCTCTTTTTTATTGCCATTTTGCCATTTCCACTGACGACAGTTATAGGAAACGGGAAACAAAGTTAAAGTTAAGGGGAAATAAAGATGCCAGAGGGGAAAGATAAACTAAACAGGAAATTGTACATACAATTCATTGTTAAATTGTGGCAGTATTGAGGGGAAGCTCTTACCTTGGGCGCAAAGTTTTCACGCTAAACGATCTGAAATATATAAAAGAAAGATTTTTTTAGTTAAATGTTTAAGTTAAATTTAATAAATTATTAGTTTTAATTGCTTTAATAGTCATTACACCACAGCAAGGATATTTTTACATTTAAAATTCCCTTTATGGTTTTGCCCACATTTTTCGGTTGCAGTTGAAATTTATTAAATTAATCAGCATATGCTTTTAAACCTGCAACTAGGACGTGTATCATGGTATACATTCAAGTAAATAAACATTGATTATATTTTTTATTTTTATCCCCCGGCTATGCGGGTCAGTTTTGTTGATGTAATACACTGAGAAAATGAAACGTTTTATATTGAATTGCAGTGAAGAAAGTGATGAAATAAACCAGCGAAAGGATTATTTTAGCATGGTAGGCTTTTGTAACCAATACTGATTGTTGAGGCAGTTACAGCAGTGAGTGTAAAACTAGAACGCGCACAGCTCACTGGTTTGTGAGAAGCTCTTCCTAATCCATTCATGGAATGTAACGGGAAATCATTTTTTAATAGTCATGCTATTTGCTGTAGGAGTTAAGGGAGATAATTGGACAATTATACAGCTATTTAAGGGATATGATGCCACATTAACGTTTCTTTGTTATATTATATTTATATTTTCCAAACATGCGATATATTTTCCAGACATTTTTCTCAGTGCATTATTGAACAGTTCAACATACATGACTATTGTAGATGTTTCAAGCATTTTATCGTGTATATTAGGGTGTACTAAAAACAGTGCATTTTGGAATTTAAATTGTGGGAGGTCTCAAAAGATACGTATTAAAGAAATGATTACGGGAACTTATTTTTTTGTATACGAGGGCACACATAATAGACCGGGTCATGAACAAAATTTCCCAAAGCCGTGGGAAAATATTAAAGATCACCTCGAGATAATTTTAAAAAAGAAACCTCCCGAGCCCGTAAAAAACAGCCAAAATCGTTTTTTTTTCTCGTAGCTTTTTTGTTGTGGCTCGATCGTAAAATACAATACATCAATGTATGGTAACTAGATTAAAAACAATTATTGGAAGCAAATATTTAAAAAATCTGTCGATAACGCTAAGACCCATTTCACACTCGGCAAGTTACTTGCGCAAGTCAGTTTTTCAACTTTCCGAGTACAAGCAAGTCTGTACCTCAAATTTATTCCCCTAACCCCACCTTACCACTGTCATCAACAAACCAAGACTTGGGCAAGAGACTTGCGCAAGTTACTTGCCGAGTGTGAAAGGGGTCTAAGAAAAATGTAATAATTTGCGCTAAAAAGTATGCAATAATTTTTACTGAAAAATTTTTCGACAGCGCCAAAAAGTATGCAATAATTAGCGGTAATAATGCAAACAACATGAACAAATATTTATATTTATGCTGTAAATACGAGACGGATCAATAAGGCCGTGACTTTTCGAACTTCCTTCGTAGTTATATGAAATGGAACACTGCTCCCATCAAGTACCACCTGTTAATAGACACCTGTCAAATTTTGATCACGTTCCGTCATTTACTTTGCATTTAACACTGGTTCAAAAAATACAACCTCGTGCATTTTTATAAAAATGAAAAAAAGTGAATTTCGAGTGCTCATTGAACATTATTTTTGCGAAAACAAAACCGTCAATCAAACCAAGGAGATGCTTGATAAATACTTTTGAACTCTGCACCATAGATTTCAATGGTAAAAAAGAGGTTTACTGACTTTCGTTGTGGTTGTACAAGTACAAATGACGCTGAACGTTCTGGATGGCCAATTGAGGTCAATACAACCGAAAATGTCGAAAAAATCCATGATATGGTGTTGGCCGATCGAAGAGTAAAAGTGCGTGAGATTGTTGATGCCATAGGCATTTCATATGGCAGTGTGGTTTCGATTTTAAATGATCAGTTGGGTTTAAGAAAGCTGTCTGCAAGATGGGTGCCGCGTTTGCTCTCAATTGACCATTAACGTAATTGTGTGACAAATTCAAAGGATTGTTTGCAGCTGTTTAATTGGGCTAAGAATTGGTACCTCATTTGCCATATTCTCCGGATTTAGCCCCCAGTGACTATTTCCTATTTCCAAACCTAAAGAAATGGCTCGGTGGAAAGATATTTAGCTCCAACGATGAAATTATTGATCAAACAAATGCCTATTTCAAGGACCTCGAAAAATCAAATTTGTTGGAACGGATTCGAAAACTGGAGAAACGTTGGACTAAGTGTATTGAGCTAAAAGGAGATTACGTTGAAAAATAAATATTTTTTTTCAAAAAAAACCGTGTTTCATTAAATAATCACGGACTTATTGCCCCGCCTCGTAGTTTCCCTTTTAAGGCAAAGTCGCTTATGAAAAACGAAATCATAACTTTGTAACAAGTGAAACAGAAACTAAATTATGATTATAATGACTAATATTTGAACACGAATTCAAATATTGTTGTTTTTATGGGTTGTATCTTCCATTTCAGATGAATGAGATTTTAGAAATACGCAAATTTGATAATACAACTTAATTTCTGTAGTAACAACTTCTACTTCGTAAGACCAACTTTCAATTTATCGACCTCGAAAAATCCTATTTTTTGCAAGGGATACAAAAATTGGAAAAACGTTGGACTAAGTGTATTGAGCTAAAAGGAGATTATGTTGAAAAATAAATAAATACAATAGAGCGAAAAACAAAGAAACTACTATAAAAAAACGAAACAGGCAAGACCATTTTTTTTATGTACACCCTAATGTTTGTGAATATAATATATATTTGTATATTTTATTTAAAACATTAAAGTGGTACAATTAAAACGATTATCTGTAATAAAAACATAAATTTAATTTATTTGTTTCCATTATAACTAAACACAAATACCAACACAGAAGTGGCTGGAACACATACAAATACAATTATAATCACACAAAACCCACACAGTGGCCCAGAAAAGAAACCAACCAACAGCGAAAACCAACTCCAAATTGAGTTTGATAAAGAGATGGAAAGAGATTTTTTTTGTATAGAAAATCAGCACAAAAACCGAAAGGAATTCAGATTACCATTTGTAATTTGTTATAATAATAATTTGTTTAAATATTTGACTAAAATCAAACAAACAAAAAAGCTTTACAGTCAAAAAACCACATTTATTTGTTTAGACATTCGTGGTATCCCAAATATACAAAATTAAATTCTAATATTAAATTGTAATAAAAATAAAAATAAATGAAATAGTTAATAAACATTTGGAATTTAAACTACACCATTTCTAATTGAAATTTAAAAAAAATCAATTGAAATTTGAAAATTATATTTGAAATTTGAAATATGTACATCAATTGAAATTTAAAAAACATCAATTGAAATTGAAAATACATCAATTGAAATTGAAAATACATCAATTGAAATTTAAAAGACATCAATTGAAATTTAAAATACATCAATTTCAATTAGTTTCCAAACAACCGCTGATGAAGATCTGTGGCTAGATCTGAAATAGCTATACGGTTTGCCAGGAATCATGAAGATGCATTTGCAAAACATCTTCATTTAAAAAACCATATCTCTATTTATAATGAGATATAAAAATAATGTAATAAAAGATACATCAATTGAATTTTAAAAACCATCAATGGAAATTTAAAAGACATCAATTGAAATTTAAAAGACATCAACTGAAATTTAAAAAACATCAATTGAAATTTAAAAGACACCAATGAAATTTAAAAATTTAATACATAAAGTCGGTTAATAATATTTAAATTCAAGTGGTCAATTTTAAATTTCAATTGATGGGTTTTAAATTTATAAATTTCAAAATTTAAAAATTATTAATTTAATTTTGAAAAACATCAATTGAAATTTGAAAATTATACTTGAAATATTTAAATTGAAATTTAAAAATTCTTTTTCTATTCTATTTGAAATCGATTGAAATTTAAAAATTCCATTTGAAATTTGAAATACATCAACTGAAATTTGAAAGACATCGATTGCATTTTTAAACACATTAATTGAAATTTGAAACACATCAATTGGAATATAAGAGACATCAATTGAAATTTAAAACACATTAATTAAGATTTGAAACATATCAATTGAAAGTTAAAAGACATCAATTGAAATTTAAGTGTCATCAATTGAAATTTCAAATTCATCACTGGCAATTTAAAAATTATTAACCGATTTTATGTAGATATTTAGATTTCAATTGATGTGTTTCAAATTTCAATTAATGTATTTTAAATTTCAATTGATGTATTTCAAATAGAATTTTTAAATTTCAATGGTTTTTTTTTCAAATATCAAATATAGTTTTAAAATTTCAATTGATTTTTTTTACAAATTGCAGTTGGAAATGGTGTAGTAGTTAACGAACATTTGGAATTTATACTACACCATTTCGAAATGAAATTTTTAAAATATGCATTTAGTTTTGAAAAATATCAATAGAAATATGAAAAGTATAAATATTTGAAATTTGAAATCAATCGATTGAAATTTAAAAATTCTATTAGAAATTTGAAATACATCAATTGAAATTTGAAAGACATCAATTGAAATTTAAAACTCGTTAATTGAAATTTAAAACACATCAATTGAAATTTAAAACTCATCAATTGAAATTTAAAAGACATCAATTGAAATTTAAATTCGTCACTTGAAATTTAAAAATTATGAAACGATTTTATGTATTAGATTTTTAAATTTCAATTGGCCTTTTTCAAATTTTAATTGATGTATTTTAAATTTCAATTGATACTTTTTAAATTCCAATTGATTTATTTTAAATTTCAATCGATGTAGTTCATATTTCAATTGATTTTTTCAAATTTCAATTGGAAATAGTGTAGTTGTTTAAAATATGTGGAAACATGATGTAAAACTAATGAATATTTAAATACAAATCTCATGTTCGTTTAGAGTTAATGAATTGGTAAAAAATTGGAAGAACTTAATGGAATTTGTACAAAATTTTAAGATTGGTTGAAATGCTTTAAATCAAAATCATAATTTTTATATCATAAATCAATTTGGTTTTATATGTCGGACGCTCATTATCCTGCATAAACTTACATGAAAAATCTATAAAAAAATTATAGTAAAATTTGGTTGAATTACACTGTGCGTAATTTTTTAAGTCATGGAAATGTGACCATATACGGACACCACTACGTGATAAAAGACCAAAAAAAAAGACCCGTGTCTCCCAGTTTTGCCCAAAGCCATGCACTTTTTTATGGGCCCCAAAATTTTGGGGACTCGGTGTAATTTTTGCAAAAAAGTGATCATTTTGTCAGGCTCATATCTTGCAAACCGTTCGGTATTTTGATTTACCCTCTGAGGGAAAGTTGTAGCTCTTATCATAGAGAATAAAAAATGTGAACATATTAAAAAAAACTTCATCTTCAAGGTCAAAATCGCAAAAAACTTTAAAAAATTCGAGTTTTCCCCTTTTTTCCGCTTCTCAGGTGCAGAGGTAGCTAACCGTTCAGAATTCAAGGAAACAATCAACAACAGAAATGTACCTAAGAACTCAATAAACAACTCTCTAGAACAAATGAACTTCCTACGAGACGCGGGTCTCTTTTTTTTGGTCCTTTATCACGTAGTGGTGTCCGTATATGGTTATATTTTTTCGTGTTACACAGTGTTATGGTCCTTGTATTATCGCAATTTTGCAGCAGAGTCGGAAAAGTTGATATTTTTAAATTAATATTGAACAAAACGGAGAAAAAGAGAGTTACAGATTTGGATTACAGACCAGTATCCTGAAATGATCATCTAACAGGACAAGTTTTATAAAATCGTATTAATGGGAATTCAAACCAGAATGTTAAGTACCTAAGATCTCAGTAAACAACTTTCTAGGAAATATGAACTTCTTACGGTGTTAACAATCATTCCTAGGATGTTCATACATATGTTCTAGAAAGTTGTTTGAATTTTTTTTTATTTTGCTGCCTATGGACCTGAACAGCGGAAAAAAGGTAAGCAAAAATCGAATTTTTTCAAGTTTTTGGGATTTTCGACCTTAAAGATGAAGTTTTTTTGATTTTATATGTTCACAATTTTTATTCCCTATGACAAGGGCTACAACTTTCCCTCAGAGAGTAAATAAAAATTCCGAATGAATTGCAAGATATGAGCCTGACAAAATTATCACTTTTTTTTGCAAAAATGACACCGAGGCCCCAAATCTTTGGGAGTCCATAAAACAAAGTGCATGACTTTGGGCAAAACTGGGTGACACGTGTCTTTTTGTTTGCTCTTTTATCACGTAGTGGTGTCCATGTATGGTTATATTTCCATGACTTAAAAAATTACACACAGTGTTATCGTATTTTTCAACGGGCGACTTAGGTGTGTTGGAATTAACTAGTACATAATATGTATATAGAGAAAGGAATGTTGTTCCAACCGGGTGTCCCCTGACACCTCATGTGATTTTTATATTATTTTTTTCTGGAAGTTGCAGCTCTGAAATTTGCCAGCTGCCAAATATATTTATTTCGATTATTAAAACCGGGGCGCTACACAAAATGTGTCAACACTGTAAAAACCTGTTTCGAAAATGGGGGAAGTTACGTGAAAACTTGGCGGGATTTTCGATCGTGTAAGTGCAAGTAATGTGTTAAAAATTAGAAAAATTATCAACAAATTTAAAGAAACTGGTCAATTCTGGCAAGTAAGACTCCTGTGCGCTGATATACCGGCCGGTTTCTTGAAAACAATGCTGCTGTAAATGAGAGTGTTGTCTAAAACCCGGCTATATCAATTCCGCATCGTTCACAACAACCTCAAATTTCGCGAAGCAAGGGCTTAGTGATTAGAGCCGCGGGTGCATTTGCCAGAGACTTTTATTCCATACTTAATCGGAACATGTCCACCTTGGAATGCAATAAAAATACTACCACTGGGTCCAAAAATATTTGTTTCATTCTTAAACTAAATCGTGCAAGTTTATTGGGACACCCATAGAAATGTAGGACTCTCAGTTAAGGATGGTCAGCAACAGATGCGGCAACGAATTATATATATTTTAAAGGAAATTTATTGAGATAATGTTAATGACTTGCAACAGGGCATTTCATAAAATGCAGATTATTCAAGCCACCCTAAATTCTCCACTATATCTTGCGTATCTGATTGCAAAGGACTATAAATTAAACACAAGTGCTGCATTTAAAAGAAACATGAGTATGTATAAGTATTATGTCTGAGTGTGTGTTTGTAGTTGATGAATACAAGTGCTTCTCAAAGGTGTGGCGAGTGAGTGTAACAGATTGCGGAAGTTTTGTGTGTTTCTCCTTTTAAAATTATTTGTTGTTTACAATTGTATTCGAAAAAGAAGGCAACATCTACTACTACATTCTGATTTTAATGCGAAACAGACATTTAATTCCTTCGTGCACTTGTGCAACTTTTCCCACTTTTAATTTTGTGACTTGGGTGCTTCTTCGCATCCTTTTCTTCCTTGATTTGTTTTTTTGGTGCCTTTTTGGAAACGAGAAGTTTAGTACTAATAAAGTTTTATGAAATTACATTTGTAAAAGTTGTATTTATGAAATACATAAGTGTATACATCTGCAAATGGAATATAGTTCCACGACCGAAGTGAGACAAGACACACCATCAAACGGATAGATTGGACAGACAATAGCAAAGTTGTGCAACTTAAGTGTGTAATTGTTGGAAAAGTTCATCAACATACCTGTAACGCCCAACACACGTGTACCTGTACATTCGGAAAACTGTTTAGTAACAAATAAGAACAACAAGTTTTAAAGATAATTGTGTTTTGTTTCCGCCCCTCTCTATCGTTCTCTCGCTCTCTAACTCTGTTCTAGTAGTTCAAATTTATACCAGTATTAAGATATTTATCTTCTAAATAACCAAATAAAGTCACAAGGAAGTTAGATGCCTTGACTTTGTCTAAAGTTGTAATGGAGCAAGGGCAATTGCATGGCTTTTGGCCTTAAATGTTCGGAGGTAAGTTTTCATTCCAAATGCCATTTAAAGATTGCAATCATGAGTCATGAGTGTGAATGTTTCAATATAAATACACACATGTATATTTAAAAATTATACAACAACATATATATTTTTAACAATTTTTTTGTTCTAGCAAAATACCTGCATCAGAAGATTATTTGGTTTTAATTGTAGTTTCTGTTAAAGGAAATATGTGGGATGTCACATGATATCAAAAGACTTATTTGAATGCCAAACTTAGCCAATAAAGCAATAATATCAGTTATTATGAAATTGTGTTTAAACTTGTAGGAGCAAGATAAATGAGGAAATGACATAATTTGGCTAAGAAATTAAAAAAAAAAACGGTTATAATACTACATAAATGACTGGTCCTCTCTCTTGAAATAAGAACAAATTTTAAATATTTGTATTGTATTGAATGTGAAACACATAGATTAGGTGACTGACGTCAGCTAAAGGCCTTCAACATCACTCCATCGACAGAGTCAATTCAATATATATTTTTGGTTTAACTTTAACAGTCTCTATTTTATATTTAAACGAGAAATATTTTGGCGATTGTGAACGTTAACAGAAAGTACAGAAACAGAAAGTTGTTTCATAGCTTTTAAGTTAGTTGAGAGCTTTTGAATTGTTTTTGATGAACTTAAGCAACGATTCTTTTTTCGAGCAGCCTGTCGGCCACACAAACTTTTGTCTTTTACTTTTATTGTTTATTTTACAACCTCATATTAATTAAACAAACAAATAAACAAATTTTAACATATTTCTCCAACTGGTTCTATCCTTCGCCTTTTCTAGCCTGCTGGTAACACCAAGGATACGGAGGGATTCTTCTGCCTGGTTTTTCCAGCGGAATCTTGGTCGTCCTCATTTCCTGCTTCCATCGGGTACGTTATCGAACACTTTTCGCGCTGCCTCATCTTCATCCATTCTAATAACATTGCCAATTGACCTAATTTGATACGGCTAGCTATGTCCACGTCCGAATACTAATGATATAGCTCGTGATTCCACTGACGTCGGTATTCGCAGGATTTTATATTTTAACAGGACCATATATTTTATGGAGAATTTTTCTCTCGAATACTCCCACGTGTTTTTCATCCGCTTGGGATATGACCCAAGTTTCGGAGCCATATGACAGGACAGGTAAAATGAGAGTCTGATATAGCTGGACTTTTTTCTGTCGAGAGAGGGCTTTGTTTTTAAACTGCTTGCTGAGCCCTAAATAGCATCATTCTCCTATTTATCTCCAGGCCGACGTTGTTTTCCTTATTCACGGCGGATCCAATGTAGATAAATTCATATACCTCTGCAAAATGAAATCGATTGTCAACGTTCAACTGCGGACCAAGTCGAGAGGTTTCTCTAGTTGTTGGTACCATCAGTTTTGTCTTGCCCTCATTAACCGCAACCCATCTTTGCTGATTCTTTTTCGATTCTCGCAAATTTTGCCCAATGATGTCTATGTCGTCAGCATACGCCAGCAACATATGGTTTTCCGTGTTGATGGTTTTATTCATATTTACTGCAACTTTTCTTATTATTATCTCCATTAAGATGTTGAAGAGATTGCACGAAAGTGTTCGCCTTGTCTCGGTCCTCGCTTGGTACAGAATGGATCGGTGAGGTCTTTCCCCACCTCCACTGCTGATTTGATGTTGGCCAGCGTCATTCTACAGAAACGGATCAGTTTTGCCGTAATCCCAAGTTCAGACATAAATAAATAAATAAATGGTTCCCATTACATCCCATGAAGAGACAGGGGAGAGCTTCTCACAATCACTGAGCTGTGCGCTTTCCAGTTTTCACTCATTGATTGGGACCTACAGTTTTACACCGATTCCGAACGGTATTGTGAGAGGCTTTTTTCATGGCTAAATACTCGATAGTGTCACCGTCACTATGCGAGGTGACCGCCGCCGAAAGAAATTTTAAGGTGGTCTGAGCTGGGATCGAACCCACGATCTCATGAACAAGAGGCGCGCACACTACCATTGCACCACCGACGATTTAGCTTCGGACAATTTGCCCCGTATGGGGCTATTGAAAGCAGAGTTGTAATCGACAATAGATGGTATGTATCGATTTGCTTTTCGTGGGTATTTTGCAGGATTTGGCGTAGCGTGAATATTTGGTGGTCTGCCGTGGACTTGGCTGGTCTAAAACTACACTGATAAGGTCCAATCAGGTTTTCAACAATTGGCGTTAATGTTTCACACAATACACTCGAAAAGACCTTATACGCCATAGATAACAGACTGATACCACCATAGTTGGAACTGACACACGGATTACCCTCTTTGAATACAGGACATAATACACTGAAACTCCAATCATCAGTCATACAGTCACCCAACCATATACCGCCTATAAGTTGATGCATGTGGGCTAGCAGTCCTCCTCCGCCTGCCTTAAAAACTTCAGAGGGTAGGCCATCCCCACTAGTGGCTTTATTATTCTTAAGCCGGGAGATTGCTGTTTTAATCTGGCCTTGATTGGGGGCGGAGGTGGTACAATCTACACTATCTTCCACTGTCATTCCTGATCTTCATTACTTCCTGGTCTCTCCACATTTTGAGCACACACTGTTTATCAGTCACCAGATTCCCATTCTCGTCCTTGCAGGAGGGCAGCCAATTATTCGTCCAGTTATTCGATTTTCTTACCCTCTGGGAAACTTTTCGGGATTCATTATTCATCCTGCACAATTCGGTCTTTTCACTCTCCCTTTGGTACCTTTTTCCACCTAAATAGTTGATTTTCCTCCCTTCTCAGCCTCTTGTGCCACCCACTCGTTACACACATTGTAACTGACTGTTTCGGTGCCATACGTGCAGCGGCTTTTTCATCAGTTGCAATGCGACAATTTTCTTCGAACCACGGTTGATCCTTCTGAGGTTTTTTATAGACAAGATCAGTTCTTGCAGTGGTTTCCAAAAAATGGGAGATGTGCTTCCACTGAGCTTCTCAGTCCTCGGGAGGGTGAGTATTCTGCTCTAGTAGGAGAGTGACCTTTTGTCGATAGGCCTTTGATATCTTCGGTATTTACAGCTTGTCGATATCTACACGCAGAGAAAAAATATGGTTGAACATTATTGTGGCAACCATTCAATGTTTACCAAAACCATTTAATTGTTCTCGTAAGCATATATTTATTAGTTTTGAACATAATATTTTCTTTGCAATAAGATTATTGTTCAAATCTTAGTTGACACACTAAAAAATTATAATATGGTTGGTTTTAAAAATGGGAATATTATCACGACAAACATTTAATGATTATAAAAATAATATTTTTTTTGTGCCAAAAAAATATTTTTAGTTTTTGGAAAATATTATTTTTACAAGTAATAATGTTATTGTGAATTCATATATTCAAAAATATTATTGTCAGTATTATATCAAGATTTACTATTATATTATAAAAAGTCATAATAATATTGTCAATTGATCAGAATTGTAGTCGTACAGGCTTTTTATTTAGTGTTTCATCAACAAGCAGCCACATCGGGTGTAGTGCTCCGCGTAATATAAATTATTTGTGTTTTAAGAGTTTGATATTATTTCACAAATAAATTGTTTGTTGTTTTTAAAGAAGGTAAGTTGTTAATAAATACAATTTCGTGTTATATGTTTTACAACAAACTCGCAAATACATTTGTAATTAAATCAAAAAAAATCATGATTCCGTGATAAAACAACTAAAATTGTTTTTGTTTTTCTCGACATTTGTGTGTATTTGATAAAACTGTAAAATATTATTTTCGAACGTAATAATGTTATTTTGACTGAAACCATTGAATGTTTGAAGCAATAATATTATTTTCCAAAATTGTTTTTACATTTTACTGCGTTTCGTGTGCATTCGGCGAATCCAACAATATTATTTTCGCACGTCATAATGCAATTTTGACTGCAACCATTGAATGTTGAATGCAATAATATTATTTTCTAAAACAGTTTTAGCTTTTTCTTACATTTTGTGTGTATTCGGTGAAAAACAACAATATTATGTTCCCAGCCATAAAGTTATTTTGACTGTAACCATTGAATGATGCAAGCAATAATAATATTTTCTAAATTATTTCATAATTTTCCTACATTTCGTGTGTATTCGGTGAAAACCAACAATAGTATTTTGCACGGCATAATGCTATTTTCACAGCAACCATTGAATGTTGAAGGCAATAAAGCCTCAAATATTCTCGGTGATAGTGTCACAATACATTGCCTCATCTGAGTTTGTGCTGGATATTAAAATTGCAAGTAAGTACTCTTTTTGTAACTTTTAAATCGTATAACCTGACCGTTTTCTTTTTTAAGATGCATCTTCAGAATCGGGACTCGATGCAAATACATCCCTTTCTAGTTCGTCACAACAGCCAGAAGCATATACTGATGTCGCCCGTACAGTGTCTTGTATTGGAGATACAGTATTTATAAACTTCTCCCAAGACAACATTTTTGTATCCACGGCCTTTGATTTTTCAAGTCTTCCTTCAGTTCAGGTATATATGTATATATTTAGTGCCTGTAGTTTATTTTCCTTCTAAAAATACATTCTATCATAGGAAATAAGTACAATGCCTGACGTTCACAATCTCCTGAACGTCAAAACATTGGAAAATAAGGATAGGGTGAAAATAGCAAAAGCGCTAATAGCATCCATCCTTCATAAAAAGCCGAACAGACAGTATGTATAAAATTGTTAGACATTTGTAACAAATACTGTATTCCAAATTACTTTTAGATTGCTTAAGGAAGATTTTATTGAATTGTCGCAATCAATAATACAGATTTTTCCATCTGAAGTCAAGGAGACTTATTACATACCTTTTAAGAAAGGACATTTATCTAAAGGTAAATTATACGATGCGTACAACAATCTAAGATCAAAACCGGTAGACTTGATAAAGAGACGTATAAAAACAATATTAGAGAAACGTAGTAAGTATACAAGTAGTTTTTAAAATAATAATAATAATTTAGCGTTTTAATGTTTATCTTTTCTTTTTAATTAAAGCAAGTGAAAATATCAGCCTTGAATATGGAGAATATCCAGCCGATGCAGAGGAGTTGAAAGTGTTACAAACGGAAGGATTTGAATGGGACAAAGTGTTGGAAGTTTTTCAAAAATCCCATATTCTCCGACAAAAGGAATTGAAAAATAGCGATTTAGCCACCGTTGACTATTTGAATAAATACAAGGTTCTACTGGATGAAAAAAAAATAAGCTGGTAAGCAAAATAATTTACATTTATTTCTAGACTTCTTTGGATGCAGTTATTTATTGTCTTTTCATTTAGTTTTTCAAACTTGTTAAAAAACATTTGTTAGAGCACACAAAATTATTCATGTTTTAGAGCAAACAATTTCGACTATTTTTATTTTAAAATTTATAGTTTGGAAAATAATTATTACAACCAAAGCAAATATTGTTTTATTTTCATCTTAAGTTTGAAATAGATTTCAAAATTTTATACCCTTCATCGAAAAACATTTACGAATGGCAACTGTACTACCTGAAAGTAATTGCCAAGGCCGAAAAACTAAAAGATAATAGCACCCAGGAAATATTATCGTTAATTTATAAAACAGATGAGGAAGGCAAGTAATTACTGCAGTTTTAAGTAAATCGATTTTATATTATTTTTGAATTATTACAGATTCAAAACTTGCGCTATCATTGATGTTAGTTGCCTATATTTTGCCGAACAGTAGAAAGCACTCTAAATTGGAAATCTAAATAATTTTCTAACAGATAACAAGTAAGTGAATTCGTTTGCTTACTTCTTAACAAAAAAATGTTTATTTAGACACACTGACTACTCATAAAGTACACTTAAATTTTGGCCTAACTCGAGTTAGGCTGCTATCGTTTGTTACCACAGATTTGTACTTTCGTACGTTTTTATTATAGCATATAGCATTTTTTAATTATAGCATATATTGTATTATATTATAACATATATTCTAACATATATATATTATAACATATATTATAATTATACAAATATATTGTAAATAAAAATCTATTTCACTTAAAGCAAACAATTAATATTATTAATTATAGGTGTGACAATATGGTAAATATATTGATTATATAATATCTTTATAATTGAATCACATCAGTCGAAATACAACCATATTATGTTTAACTAAGAGAATATTATGGTTGCTGCGACCATATTATGGTCATCTACGACAATATTATGAATGCTACGATAATATTATGGTTGCTACGACCATAATATGGTTACTGTGGCAACCATATTATGATTAACTAAGACAATGTTATGCTTGCTACGACTATAATATGGTTGCTGCAACCATAATATGGTTACTACATCAACCGTATCATGGTCAACTACGATAATATTATGGTTCCTACGACCATAATATGGTAGCTACGACCATAATATGGTTATTCTGCTAACCATATTATGGTTAACTAAAACAATATTATGGTTCCTACGAACATAATATGGTTACTGCGAACATAATATGGTTACTATGTCAACCATAACATGGTCAACTACGATAATATTATGGTTTCTACGACAATAATATGGTTGCTACGACTATAATATGGTTATTCTATTAACCATATTATGGTTCACTAGGACAATATTATGGTTGCTACGACAACATTATGGTTGCTACGACCATAATATGGTTACTCTGTGGACCATATTATGGTCACCTACGACAATATAATGGTCATCTTGGACAATATCATGGTTTCTACGACCATGATATGGTTACATTGTCAACCATATCATGGTCAATGACGATAATAGTATGATACCTTAGGACCATAACATGGTTACTCTCTTAACCATACTATGATAATACTATGGTTAATATGTTGACTATATACTATGGTTGCCATAATAATGCGTTATGGTTGCTGCAACCATATCCCAATCATTATATTATGCTCTTCGAATATGGTTGCCACAACCATAATCCTTCTCTGCGTGTAGGTGTTCCTGTGTTCAGCTTCGTGTGCTTTTCACCCTGCTCAATCTTGTGCGAACTTTCGCAGCCACCAGGTAATGATCCGAGTCGATATTGGCACCTCGAGTCACACGTATTTCTATTACACTATTACCAAGTGATAAAACTGGTTCTTCGTCCGCTTATCAGGAGATAACCAGGTCGCCTTATGAATGTCCTTATGCTGGAATCGTGTGCTACTAACTACCATATTCTTATTCCATTATCGGAGGTGGTCTCATGTAAACTGTGATTACCGATGGTTGGTAGAATGACACTTTCCTTTCCCAATTTGGCATTAAACCCCCCTATAAAAATCTTAATGCCGTGGTCAGGGCCGCGTTCGTATACTTCCTCCAGACGCTCTAGAAATGATTCGTTGACTTCATCGTCTTTATCCTCTGTCGATGCGTGCACACAAATTAACGAGATGTTGAAATATTTTTCCTTGGATACGAATTGTGGCTATGACTTCACTCACTGGATTGAACCTTGAAACTAGGTGTCACTGTCTCTTGCCAACTAAAAATTCATACCCGAATTCCTGCTTTCGCTCATGGCAGCAATAGTAGTTTTTTCATATTTCGCAGATTTTCTTTCTTTCCATCGCATTTCCCGGATAGCGGTAATGTCAGCCCCATAACCTTCGACGACATCTGCCAATTGGATACTTGCACATTCCAAGTGCATATCCGTAAATCGTGGGCCTTATAACGTTTGCGCGGGTCGTCAACAAATAGTGGCTTTTTATGTTTTCTTTGTCGTTTTTGTATATTCACTTTCATTATGAACGTTGGAGGGAGGCAAACCCAGTCCACCAGGTTTTTGCATTTTACTCACTACCAGGATATTCGATTGCAGCCGCCCACTATGGATCAAACGCTGACGAGGATGCAATTTGTCGAACCTGGTTTTTCTTTTTTTGGTGTCTATGCGCCGTTGGCACATATGTTTGTGCTCATCCGCCTTCTAAGGACAAACGAATATGTCCGATATCCCGATGAGCATCAGTCACAGGGTCGCCTAATAAGCCTGAGACGTATCAGTGATCGCATAACCAATTAGGCTGATCTTTCGTTTCGCCTTCTCACTCTAACTAGCTGACGGAGAGTTTCGATAAAGACTTTATCAAGACATACTGCATGGAAGTAGTGATCTGCTTGTACTGACCCATGAAGGAATCACTTCTGGCCACTCCCATATGAATGGCTATCAGAAACTTTCCACCTCTACGTACAGTCCCATGTCCAGCACATTCATTTACATTGCTCCATTGCCCAGCTGAGATTTGACTTTTATATCAAGCATATAAATAGGCATTTGACCAAGGAATATAGTATTTTGTGGATTCTTTTTTGACTACTTCCGGAATATAAAAGTTCGTTCCCACAACATCGCTAAAAAGACTAAATCATTGCTGATAAATAATAAAACCAATTACTACGACACTCTAAAATATGTCATACATTTAAATATACAAACAAAAAATAATTTTCCCATTACATCCCATGAAAGATTTGGGGGGAGCTTCTCACAACCAGTGAGCTGTGCGCTTTCTAGTTTTACACTCGATGATTTTCAAAATATACACCAAACAATAAAAACGATAGAACACATCATCATGATATTCTTCATCACGCAAATTTCCCGTCATTATCATCACCTCCATCTTAAGATTAGCTAATGTTTATTTACTGTTTGCTGTCATCTCTTGCTCCATCTGATATCCTTCCTTAAAATAATAACTACAATTCTAAATTCATGGGTGTGGGCACCCCTCTATGTCACATTTTTGGCTTTGTAGAATTAAGTTGTGGCACCGTGAGACTTTGGAGATGTGTGAGTGGGAGTTAGGGGATGGGTGGTACTATATGTGTATAAACATTCTAAAGATAACATCCTTCATCCTTCCTATAGTCACCCCGGCTACTGCCTCATATGTTTGCTTGAACTTTCAACTGAAGCTTATTTTATTTTTATGAAATATTTTGCAGATATGGAGGAAACTTAACTAACATCGTTAGCGAAAAAAATTTTTTTAGAAAATTATGGATTAAGAGGATGTTTGACGGTTAATGAGGGTTGGGAAATGTGGTAACAATAGTGAAATTGTAACTTATTTCCGAATTGAGTCCTTTTTATGAGAATTATATGAAATTTCCACTTGGGCGTGAGTTTTGCGGTCAAAATGTTCTGCGAAAATGTATGCAGAAATTGTCACTTGGGGTCGTCTAAAACGTAAACTCCATGAGATTGATTTATAATCCCAAAAAAACGTAAAATTTGAAAATTCCAAGACTGTAGTGACCTTTACCGATATTGGTAAACTCAACTCATCTGCCCTTTAATGCTACACTTTCCATACGACCCCCACACTAAGGCTGCTTCTAACATATATCGCTAATGAACACCATCACTTAGCTAAAGATTAAGTATCCGTTAGTATTTCCGTTTCGTTTTTATCTCACTTGAGAGTAAAAGAAAAATAAAAAGAAAAAATAATATTTTCTTTTTTTTCTCTCAAGCTGATTGATAAACATTCATTCATGTATCCTCTTCGATTTTGTTAGTCTTTTTTTAATTTCTAAACTTCTCGTCGTCAATTCACATTTGTATTTGTGAAATTAAGTGCTGCAACTTGTTTCAAGTCATGTCAACAATCTTAAGTGATTGATCTGATTTGAATGCATGCGTAGGGATCCACTGGATTTTATAAAAGAATTTGCTTCTTTAAAAAAAATATTGACAAGGGAAGCGATTGGCAGCTTAAATTGTCATTTTATGTTTCACAAATTCAATCGATTTGTCATAAAGGGTTTTTCAACAGAGACGCTACAAAAGTAAATCGATAGGGACAGCAAACGACGCCATATTTTTTCCCGCTCTTTTCACATTTCTCCTCAGTAAGGTTTGCCATTTTATCATGGAAAGATATACGAGCCAACAACGAGTCGAAATTATTAAAATTTACTACCGAAATTTGGAGTCAGTGGCCTCAACTTTAAGAGCGCTACGTCCAATTTATGGTCATCATAATCGTCCTACCAGATCAATAATTGAGCGTCTAGTGGAAAAATTTGAATCCACAGGCACAGTACAAAATGTTCCCGTGCCAGTGAGACAAAGATGTGCCCGTAGTGTCGAGAATATTGCTGCCCCTGAGGCTTCAGTTCAAGAAAGCCCAAATGTGTCTCTCACACGTCGTTCTCAAGCGTTGGGCATCTCTGTGACGTTGTTGTGGCGAATTTTGCGAAAAGATCTTGGCCTACATCCTTATAAGATCAAATTGACGCAAGATCTGAAACCGCTTGACCACCATAAGCGTCGTATGTTCGTGAATTGGGCTGAGAAAAAACTTGAAAATGATTCGGATTTTCATCGGAAAATCATCTTCAGCGATTAGGCTCATTTCTGGCTGAATGGCTTCGTCAATAAGCAAAATATGCGTTATTGGTCAGACAGCAATCCACACGTAATCCACGAGTCATCATTGCATCCCGAAAAAATTACGGTTTGGTGCGGTTTATGGGCCGGCGGCGTCACTTCGGCCGTACTTCTTCCGTGATGATCAAGACCGGCACATTACTGTGAATGCGAATCGCTACCGTTCAATGATAACCGAATATTTTTGGCCCCAATTGGATAATATGGACTTGGAGGACATGTGGTTCCAACAGGACGGCGCCACAAGCCACACAGCGAATGCCACAATCAATTTATTGGAAACCAAGTTTGGTGAACGTGTTAACTCACGAAATGGCCCAGTCGATTGGCCGCCTCGGTCGTGCGATTTGACGCCGTTAGATTATTTCCTGTGCGGCTACGTCTATGGTCTATGCCAACAAGCCAGGGACGATTGATGAACTTCGTACGAATATCGAACGTGAAATTGCAACAGTATCGGCCGATTTATGCTTGAAAACCGTCGAAAATTGGGTTCTGCGTCTGGACTTCTGCAAGCGTGCCCGTGGTGGCCATGCAAAAGAAATCGAGTTCCATACATAATGGCATCGAATGTACTTTCACAGGAATAAAGAATTTCATTGGTATCTAAAACCGGTTTTGTTGTATTTAAAAAAAACTTTTGTAGCGCTCTTATTGAAAAACCCGTTAAATGGTTTTTACAGTCAACAAATTGTATTTGCAAGGGATGTTGAATGAAGGTTTCCCGTTCGGATCGTAATTGAGTTTATTTATTAAAGTAATTAAAAGTTTTCTTTGTCTCACCCTTTCCTACGGACATTTGATAATAATACACACAGCTTGGAAAATAAATATGTGGAATTGTGTCATTTTTTTTCTAACATCCAAGCAAATCAAAACAGTGATGGATGGGAGAGAAAACAAGTTATAATATAATTGAGTTTAAAGAAAATAGATTGATTTATCAGTTATATAACGGAGGATATTCTTGTATCATTGAGGAGTAAATTGATGTAATGTATTACAGTGTTAAAAAACTGAGATTTTTGAATAACCGGTTTCCAGTTTATTCGAAAAATCACATTTTCGGAAAACCGGTATTCGGTTTCTCAGAAATGGAAAACCCGTTGCAACAGGATAATTTTAGGTTTTATTTATAGTTCCTTTTCGGTTTTTTCGTTTTGCTTGGAAACAACGTGTTTAAATTTTTTGTAGAAAAATTAATACACAGTCAACATGAACTAACATTTCTTCTCTTATTTCCTTTAACTTTAAAAAGGATCATTACTATTCCGAAAATGTAACAACATTATTCAGATTTTAATAGACTTTAATTTAAAAAAAAGCAAATGAGTTAATAATTTTCTTGTGAAGATAAAAAGAATTGAACTAATTTATATTTATAGTATCTTACATTAGTTTGGGTTGAATTGTACTGGATTAAATGGATTAAATTGAGTTAAACTGGCTTTGATTGAACTGAACAGAATTGATTTGAATTAAGTTGAATTGAACTAAATTGGGATGAATTTAATATGAATTGAATTGAATTCAGTTGAATTGAATTGAATTGAGTTGAATTGTACTGAATTGAATTCAAATGAAATGAATTGATTTGATTGGAATTGAAATGAAATGAAATGAATAGAATTCAATTAAATGGAATTGAATTGAATTGCATTGAATTGAGTTGAATTTATTTGAAATGAACTGGCTTGAATTGCATTGAATTGAACTGAATTCAGTTGAATTGAATTGGAATGAACTGAATTGAATTGAATTAAAGTGAATTTAATTGAATTGAATTAAACTGAATTGAAATGAATTGAATTGAATTCGTTTGAATTGAACTGACTTGAATGCAATTGAATTGAATTGAATTAAATTGAGTTGAATTGAATTGAATTGAAGTGAATTGAATTGAATTGAATTGAAGTGAATTGAATTGAATTGCATTGAATTGAATTAAGTTGAATTGAATTGAATTTATTTGAAATGAACTGGCTTGAATTGCATTGAATTGAACTGAATTCAGTTGAATTGAATTGGAATGAACTGAATTGAATTGAATTAAAGTGAATTTAATTGAATTGAATTAAACTGAATTGAATTGAATTCATTTGAATTGAACTGACTTGAATGCAATTGAATTGAATTGAATTAAATTGAGTTGAATTGAATTGAATTGAATTGAATTGAATTGAATTGAATTGAATTGAAGTGAATTGAATTGAATTGAATTGAATTGAATTGCATTGAATTGAATTAAGTTGAATTGAATTGAATTTATTTGAAATGAACTGGTTTGAATTGCATTGAATTGAACTGAATTCAGTTGAATTGAATTGGAATGAACTGAATTGAATTGAATTAAAGTGAATTTAATTGAATTGAATTAAACTGAATTGAAATGAATTGAATTGAATTCATTTGAATTGAACTGACTTGAATGCAATTCAATTGAATTGAATTAAATTGAGTTGAATTGAATTAAATTGAGTTGAATTGAATTGAGATGAATTGATGTGAATTGAATTGAATTGATCTCTATTGAATTGAATTGAAATGAATTAGATTGAACTCAATTCCAACGAATGGAATTAAAGGGAATTGAAGTGAATTGAATTGCATTGTATGGAGTTGAACTAAATCGAATTGGATTGAGCTGAATTGAATTGAATTAATGTGATTTGAATTGAATTGAATTGAAATGAAATGAAATGAAATGAAATGAAATGAAATGAAATGAACTGAACTGAACTGAACTGAACTGAATTGAATTGAAGTGAAATGAAATGAATTGAAGTGAAATGAATTGAATTGAATTTAACTAAATTGAATTGAATTGCATTGAATTGAATTGAATGAACTTAATTGAATTGAATTGCTTTAAATTGAATTAAATTAAATAGAATTCGATTGAACTGACTTGAATTGAATTGGATTGAACTCAATTGAGTTGAATAGAATTGAATGAAATTGCAATGAATTGAATTGAATTGAATTAAATTAAATTGAATTGAATTGAATTGAGTTGAATTCAATTGGATGTAATTGAAATGAATTGAATTAAATTAAAAGGAGTTGAATTGAACTGAATTAAACTGAATTAAATTATGTTGAATTGAGTTGAATTGAACTGAATTGAACTGAACCCAACTGAATTGAATTGGATTTAATTTAATTGAATTAAACTGAACTGAATTGAATTGAATTAAAGGTAATTAAATTGCATTGAACTGAATTGAATTGAAATGAATTGAATTGAATTAAATTGAATTGAATTGACTTGAACTGAACTGAACTGAACTGAACTGAACTAAACTAAACTGAACTGAATTGAATTGAATTGAACTCATCTGACTTGTATTGAATTGATTTAAATTGAATTGAATAGACTTGAAATGAATTGAATTGAGTTGAATTGAATTGAATTCAATTGAATTGAATTGAATTGAATTGAATTGAATATAATTGAATCTATCTGAACTGAATTGAATTGAATTGAATTGAATTGCATTGAATTGAATTGAATTGAATTGAATTGAATTGAATTGAACTGAATTGAATTGAATTGAATTGAATTATATTGAATTGAATTGAATTGAATTGAATTGAATTGAATTGAATTGAATTGAATTGAATTGAATTGAATTGAATTGAATTGAATTGAATTGAATTGAATTCAATTGAATTGAATTGAATTGAATTGAATTGAATATAATTGAATCTATCTGAACTGAATTGAATTGAATTGAATTTTTTTTTCAAGATTTTTAGCTTTATTGAAAAAAAAATTGAATTGAATTGAATTCAATTGAATTGAATTGAATTGAATTGAATTGAATATAATTGAATCTATCTGAACTGAATTGAATTGAATTGAATTGAGTTGAATTGAATTGAATTTTTTTTTCAAGATTTTTAGCTTTATTGAAAAAAAAATTGAATTGAATTGAATTGAATGGAATTGAATTGAATTGAATTGAATTGAATTGAATTGAATTGAACTGAATTGAATTGAATTATATTGAATTGAATTGAATTGAATTGAATTGAATTGAATTGAATTGAATTGAATTGAATTGAATTGAATTGAATTGAATTGAATTGAATTGAATTCAATTCAATTGAATTGAATTGAATTGAATTGAATTGAATTGAATATAATTGAATCTATCTGAACTGAATTGAATTGAATTGAATTGAATTGCATTGAATTGAATTTAATTGAGTTGAATTGAATTGAATTTTTTTTTCAAGATTTTTAGCTTTATTGAAAAAAAAATTGAATTGAATTGAATTGAATGGAATTGAATTGAATTGAATTGAATTGAATTGAATTGAATTGAACTGAATTGAATTGATTTGAATTGAATTGAATTGAATAGAACTGAACTGAACTGAACTGAACTGAACTGAACTGAACTGAACTGAACTGAATTGAATTGAATTGAGTTGAATTGAATTGAATTGAATTGAGTTGAATGGAATTGAATTGATTTGAATTGAATTAAATTGAAATGAGTTGAATTGAAGTGAATTCAGTTGAACACAATTGAAATGAATTCACTCGAATTGAATTGAATTAAAATTAACTGAATTGAATTGAAGTGAATTGAATTGAATTAAAGTGAATTGCATTGAAGTGTAATGTACCTTGGTTTGTTTTATGATGATGCTCAAAATATGTCGTCCTTAACATTAAGATCCCGTGAGCTGGACCATTTTCAAAAAGGCATTTTTTTTAAGATTTTCAAAGATTTTTGTACTTTAACGAAAGACAATGTATAAAATATTAGTATCACATGACACATCCCTTTTTCAGGGATATTCTGAAAAAAAAACATTTTTACGTTTTTAGCACGAAGATTTTTCTGGTTTAAATGTCAGATTGTCATATTTGAATCTTTGGTCGAATTTCAGATTTTTACAAATTTGCGCGGGTTCGCGTTTCAATTGAACATTTTGTGGAGGAACAGTTAACTCGCAAATGCTAATTTTATGTATGAATTTGTGTCCTTTCACGCCGAAAAATCTGCCTTTTTTTGATGTTTGGAGGCAAATATACCGTTTTTGTAGCTTGCCACAAATATAATATATTTGTGTCCTAACACATTTTGGTTGCTATTCAATATATCATGTTGGGAACTCAATGGTTAATATATGTTGTTGTGACCCAAGTGTAGCTTTGTTTGTTGAAAACTGCTGAAAACGAAAACGTGGCAGACAACAAAAAACAAAAAATCCAGCAGATCTTCAAATCATTAAAACAATGCTTGAAAGCATATATTTGGTTCCTGCAATATGTTGCTGGGCCGTTTTTTTTATCATCTTGTGTATATACCGCTGATGATCTACCGATGGTATCAATGCAGGCACAGTAGTTGGGAATCTGATGATTAAATTGTCACTGAGTTGAAAACTAGTCATGCCAGTAATTGTGCTTTCATGAATAATCTGATATTAAGGAAAAAACTAAATTTCACTTAGGAAAATGTTTCTGACATTCTAAGCTTGTAGTGTTAACTCCTCATTATAAATTGTTACTGAGACACCATTTACTCTTCATTACCAATGTAGACTCAGTGTTATTTCAATTTCAATCTCTAACATTTTCAAAATATCTAATATTATTTTAGTATGAGTCATTTACCACAGTAAAAGTTGTTTATGCTTAGTGGGGGAAATCCGATAAATTTGTCATAGAAACCAGATTTAACCAATTACAATTCATAATCTACATATGTTGAGGCATTAGTTAGTTGCGTTAGTTTTTACGTTTCCAACAGATTTATTTCAATACCCAATAAACTGAAGGTCTTTTCGCTAATAAAAACCTGTGTAAAAATGTTCTTAACAATGACCATAAATTTTGCAGCAATTACCCTTTAAATACCCCCTGGTTTGTATCGTTGTCTTTTTATTAACTTTGCACACAGTCAGGTTCATCAAATGTCCAACATTTATTACCACAATATTCGTTATAATGATGATAGTGTGAGCCAAAGTGTTGTTGGCTAAAACCCGAAATACAACCAACCTGTCTTACAATTATGGCTTAAAATGCGTTATAAATACCATATACTATTATTTAGTGTGGTTGTTTATGTTATTTTTTATAATTTGCAAATTATGCATATTAATTAGTCGTTGTGGCAGTGTTGGTCACCTGTGGGTAGGAGAACCCGTTTTCGAAAACTACTGGTTTCCAGAGTGTGAAATGAAATTGTTGAAATATCAGACATTTCAATGTTTCATTTCGCGTCATATAAAATCTGTTGTTGGTGTTATTATTTATTGTTGTTTTTGGAATTAACCACCTATTTCTTCTTTGTCTGCGGACTTTTTTCTGCTGAACTTGTATCGACTGTTTATTTAATAAATGCGAAGATGATTTTTATTGCGAAACCGATCAATGGCGACTGAACATGAAACGGTTAGTGCAGTACACTATCGTTGGCGTGTTGTGGTAGTACAGATGCTGGTAACACCTAACCTAATTTGTTTGGATGCACTTTTGGGTTAATATTATCGAACCGTCGGTGGTGCAATGGTTAGTGTGCGCGCCTCTTGTACATGAGATCCTGGGTTCGAACCCTGCTCTGACCACCTTAAAATTCCTTTCGGCGGCGGTCACCTCACATACTGACGGCGACACTATCGAGTATTTAGCCACGGAAAAGCTTCTCAAAATACCGTTCGGAATCGGTGTAAAATTGTAGGTCCCAATCGGTGAGTGAAAACGGGAAAGCGCACAGTTCACTGAATGTTTTTTTTTATTATCGAAACTTTGAGGCTTAAAAATTTGCAAATAGTGAGATTGAAACAAAATTTTAATTTTCAGCAGTTGTCATCACTAAACGGTTTGAAATAGTTTACACAACTGTTCAACTTACATTTTGTTGAAGTCTCGCCAATATAGCTGTGTTTTAGAACTTCGTTTTGTGCTCGCTGAAAAATCTGTAATTTTTTGTTGTTTGGATGCAAATATAACGTATGTTTGGAACTTGTCGCAAATATAATATACTCGTGCCCAAACACATTGTGTTTGCTATTCAATATTACACGTTTGAGACACAATGATTATTATGTTACAATATATGAGTTTCGAACTCAAATTCATTTGTGTTAGTCATACAAATATAATATTTAGCTGTGTTTGATGCAGTATTTATGCTCTCTCGAGAGCAAAAGAATAAAAGATGGACAACGAGAGAGTTCATATTGTAAGTGTATATCTGTCTCTTTACATTATTCTTTCAGTCAGTCATTCAGAAATATTCCTGAATGTAACGGGTATTTCAATCAGACCGCTGCAAATGAAATTCTCGATTCCTTTTGCATGGCCACCACGGGCACCCTTGCAGAAGTCCAGACGCTGAACGCAATTTTCGACGGTTTTCAAGCATAAATCGGCCGATACTGCTGCAATTTCACGTTCGATATTCGTACGAAGTTCATCAATCGTCGCTGGCTTGTTGACATAAATAGACCATAGACTTGACGTAGCCCCACAGGAAATAATCTAACGGCGTCAAATCGCACGACCGAGGCGACCAATCGACTGGGCCATTTCGTGACATAACACGTTCACCAAACTTGGTTTCCAATAAATTGATTGTGACATTCGCTGTGTGGCTTGTGGCGCTGTCCTGTTGGAACCACATGTCCTCCAAGTCCATATTATCCAATTGGGGCCAAAAATATTCGGTTATCATTGAACGGTAGCGATTTGCATTCACAGTATTGTGCCGGTCTTGATCATCACGGAAGAAGTACGGCCGAAGTGACGCCGCCGGCCCATAAACCGCACCAAACCGTAATTTTTTCGGGATGCAATGATGACTCATGGATTACGTGTGGATTGCTGTCTGACCAATAACGCATAATTTGCTTATTGACGAAGCCATTCAGCCAGAAATGAGCCTCATCGCTGACGACCATAAATTGGACATAGCGCTCTTAAAGCTGAGGCCACTGACTCCAAATTTCGGTAGTAAATTTTAATAATTTCGACTTGTTGTTGGCTCGCATATCTTTCCATGATGAAATGGCAAACCTTACTGAAGAGAAATGCCAAAAGAGTGGGAAAAAATATGGCGTCGTTTGCTGTCCCTATCGATTTACTTTTGTAGCGTCTCTGTTGAAAAACCCTTTACATGTAAATTGCAGATGAAGTCAGTTTTTCTTATTTTGGCTGATGTTTTGCGTTTTAGTTTCTTGTATTCAGTCGTCAATGGTGCATCGGACAGAGTATATCAAAAGCACTTGAACAGTGCAAAAAGAATTAACAAAGGCTTAGATGGATAATGGTTTGTGATGTTTTGGTTTTTGTGTATGTGTTTCGTATATACATACATATGTATGTGGGCAACTACGTAAATCCCTTTGTCTATAATGAGAAAATGGGAACGGTGGACCATTTCCACGCAGGGCTTGCATGAACTAGATTTTTGTGTGTATCTATATTCTTTGTGTACAAACGCATAGTTGAAACCTTCTGAAAACAAGAATGAGAGAGGCAACAAAGAAAGGAGAAGTAAAAGAGCAGCAGATTTTCATTTCATGATAAAATCCGATAATGCATTCAATGTAAGTAAATTTAAAAAGGGGCGTTTTAAATTATTTATTTTTTTGTATTAATTATTTACAAATGTAGATTTATAATGATAAAATTAATTATAATAAATAATATAAATATATATAAATCAACGAATAATTCGTTTCTAAATATAATTATGTATGGGAGGAAATAGGCATATGTTTCCACATAAGTATATGGAGGTTTGGGGCAACACGCGAATGCTTCCACGTAAGTATATGGATGTTTGGTATGAAGATCGCATATATGTCCACGTAAAAGCATACGTGTTTGCCAGTAAACATGCTACTGTTTGTATTTAAATACACGTGAGTTTGGGGCTTGCAAAAATATGAATGTTTGGAGTGTGCTTCAAATTCATTATTATCATTTTTTTTCATGAAATAAGAATCTGCTTCTCTTGTCTTTGTTGTTTCGCAGGTATTTGTTTTCAGAAGGTTTCAACTATGCGTTGTATATCACAATATATTTATATACAAATCTAGTTTAGCAAGTCAAGCGTGTATTAATTACTTGTGTTTTTTTATTGCACTTATTTCACAAATGGGCCGCCGTTCCGATTTTCTCAGTAAAGGATCGGTAAGATAAAGGGCTTCATGTTGTTGCCCGTTCCAGTTTCCTCAAAATCGTTTCTCACTTTGGTAGAAGACATCCGTGTATACGACAAACCTACACAAAAACCAAACCAACATCACAAACCATTTGACCATCTGAGCCTTTGTTTATTCTTTTTTCACTGACCAAGCGCTTGTGATATCCTCTGCGTGACGAACCATTGACGACTGAATACATGAAACTAAAAGTCAATACATCAGTCAAAATAAGAAACACTTCATCTGCAATTCACACGCCCATTTAGGAATATTTATTTATGACTCACTGACTGAGAGAATAATGCAAAAAAACAGATACACACTTACAAGATAGACTCTCTCGTTGTCCCTCTTTAATTTTCTTGCACAGCAGCTGTAGAAACACAGCTGTATTTGTATCACAAACATAAATATATGTGGGTCGCAAACAGATATATTGCAACATTGGCTCTCAGACATGTAATTTTGAATAGCAAACACTATGAGTTTAGACACAAGTATATTATATTTGCGACAAGCTTCAAACACACGTTATATTTGCATCCAAACTACAAAAAACGACAGATTTTTCCGCGTGCGTTTCCTCACAACATTGGTAAATTGATTTACCTTATATGCGGTGGTATGCGGTGTAAGGTGGTCAGTCTCGACACTGATAAATCAGAAATATACATAACTTCGCGATTGTGTTGATTTTCTCCTTATTTATTGATTATTTAATAATCCAACTTAAAATTGATACGAGTTACTCGAAATTTATTGATAGTAATTAAAAAACTCAAATTAAATTATTAGTAAAACAGCGATGTTGTTAACAAATCTTTTTGAACAGTTAAACAAATAGTTTTATACTTCTGGTATAAAGTTAATTTGTGTTAAATATAGGGTGTTGCATTTAAAATTGCGCATTTGTTTGAGCTGGTTATAAAAAAATATTATTTGTAAAAGATAAAGAGGTCACTGATATATTTTATAAGCCCTACAAGAATTTAAAAATGGCATTAAAATTATTCTCGGTAAATTTAAAGTCAAAGCAGTCAGTTAATGGGTGCCATAACAGTTGACGGAAAAGGTAAAATACCTGGGAATAATTCTCGACAGAAAGCTGTCGTGGAAACCGAATGTGGCGGAGAGGGTGAAAAAGGCGTCTGTTGCTCTTTACTGCTGTAAAGGGGCGATAGGAAAGCGCTGGGGTCTGTCTCCTAAGATCACCATGTGGATTTATACGGCAATAGTCAGACCAATACTTCTCTATGGCATCGTAGTTTGGTGGAGGTCCAAAAGAAATATATTCTGAATTCCTTGATCAAAATTAAAAGTACAGCACTGATTAGCGTTAGTGGGGCAATGGGCACGACGTCACGTACTGCACTTAGTGCTATCTTGAACATCTGTACTCCTGATATCATGGCCGAATCGGCAGCCGCTACATCCCTGGTGAGAATCAGAGATTGTGGCGTTTTGATATCGGGGCATTCCGGACACGCTGAACTACTACACCGGATCACCTCTATTCCCGTAAAAACGGACTACTGTATACCCTTCCTTCTACCAGCGACAAATCTAAGGACTTCTATTTCGAACAGGAATACCTGGGAAAAGTCACTGGAAGGGGATAGCAGTAGTATCAGATTTTCGCGGATGGATCAAAGTTGGACGAGGTCCTTTCACCGGACCTAAATATAAATATCTCCTTCAAGCTGCCTGATCACTGTAGTCTATTTCAGGCGGAAATTACCGCCATACTGGAGGTTGCTGAACTACTGAAAAGTAGTGTCACAACCCTCCGGGGTATATATGTATCGACACGGACAGCCAGGCTGCCACAAAATCCCTGGAAGCCATGTTTGATACGTCCCTGACGGTGAAAGAATGCAACTCATCACTTAGAGTGATGGCAGAGTATTTTGACATCAGGCTCGTCTGGGTACCGGGACACAGCGACATCCCAGGCAATTGCGTAGCGGATGCGTTAGCTAGACAGTGCACTACGGCACAGGTTCTTCCGGTAAAATAAGGTGTTAGTATGCCAATCTCTACCTGCCGATTGCAGATTAGGCAGGGGACCGATAATTTGCTCAAGGACAAGCGGAGACTTACTTCAACTTGCAGACAAGCCAGGGTCCTCTGGCCATAGGTGGACAGGAAGAGGACTAGGCAACTACTTAACGTGCCGAGAGGCAGGTTATCCACATTGATAGGAACACTTACGGGACATTGTCTTGTAGGAAAACACGCCCTAAGATTGGGACATAGAAACTCCACTCTATGTAGATGGTGCGTGGAAGAGGACGAGGAAACGACGAAACACCTTCAGTATTGCCCTGCTCTTGCAAGACTGAGAAGTAGGATAGTCGGTACACATTTGGTTAGCACCGTAGCCCTACAGGATATTCCTGTAGGTCTCATAGACAAATTCATTGAAAGGGCAAATTGGCTAGACGAGTAGTCAATAGTTGCTATGGAAGAAACTGCAGGTATCACAATGTACTTCTTTAGCCTAAGTGTGCTAGATAGCGTGCTGTCTTGCAGCCTTTTCAACCATCAACCAACTAACCAAGCAGCAACAGTCACGGAATTTATCCTTGCCTTTTCCCTTTTCAACTTTTGGGCATGCCCACTTCGTCCTTTATCTTCTTGGGTTGTGGTGCTGCCGCTTCCTGGGTCTTCGGTCGGAACTTTTCGGTATATCCACCCCGTCTTTTTATTTTCTTGGGTTGTGGTGCTGCCGATTCCTTGGTCTTCGGTCGGATTTGGCGCCTCCTGTACTCCTCCAATGTCAGGGGTTGTTGTCATGTACCCCCTTGGAACTTCTATGTCTTCTGTGTGCTATGATTTATGTGGCTCCTTTGCTGCTGACGGACTTTATGGCTACCGCGTCAGGAAATTTCCTTCTTCTTTCCTGTCAATCCTAGCTTGGATTTTGGTGTTTCAGGAGTTATCACTTTGTGCTTAACGCTTTGTGTACCACATTTGGCTGTTGAGTTTCCAGCAATGTAATTATTTTTTGAGCGCCAACATAATTTTCTATACAACTGCATCATTGCGTTTAACAACGTGTCATCGTCGTAGAAAACAAATTGGGTTGAATGTAGGTGTTCGAAAACTCGAACAGTGGCTCAAAATGGGTTAAATACGAATTTATCTTCATGCACATCTTCTGAACCTGCCAGCCAATTGCCCAAAAGAAAACTTTTACCTCTAATATGGAATTTCATTGTAAACTTTTAAAGATTTTCTTGATTAAGATATGTGCTTCAATTCTCGCGAAATATAACAACTAAATGCATGTCCTTGAAAAACAGTTAAAAATCCTACCACTCATAATTTTATTATATTGAGTTTTTGTTGACAAATTAAAACAAAAAGTCCAGATATCTGGAGAATTTGTAAAGGGTGGCTCAGCAAGATTGCACTTTTTAAAATTAGCGCCATTTGTTTTTGTGCAAGTGGCAACAATGGGTAGTGGAGCAAAGTGAAGTAAGTCAGAACCAATTTTTCAAAAAAGTCATCTTCTCCGGTGAAGCGCATAACCATCTGAATGGCTTTATGAATACACAAAATTGTCGAATTTGTGGCTCAGAAAATTCTCATGCAATCCATGGAGAAAAAATGGACCCACAACTGTCTGGTGCGGATATTGGTCCGGCAGTGTGATTGGGCCTTACTTTTTTGAAGATGAGGCCGAAATTGTAGTGAAAGTGAACGGCATTCATTACAGGGACCTGATAACGGAGTTCTTGTGGCCTTAGCTGAACGGCATGGATCTGGCCGGCATGTGGTTTCAGCAAGACGGCGCCACCTGCCACACCGCATATGAAACAGTCGATTTATTGCAGCAACGATTTCCAGACCAAATTATCTCAAGAAGTTCTGACGTCAAGTGCCCATCACGATCATGCGATCTATCGCTGCGCGATGTCTTTTTTTTGGGGATTTGTGAAATCTCAGGTTTATTCGAAAACAATTTCTGAGCTCAAATCCGAGTTCAAACGCGTCATCAGTGAGATACCGCCGCATCTCTGTGAAAAAGTCATGAAAAAATTTCATGAAAAGAGTAATGGCATGTCATCAGAGCCTTGGGGGCTATTTGACGGATTTTTAAATCATATATTCGGAATTATACATCGGTTCCGAACGGTATTTTTGAGAAGCATTTTCATAGCTAAGTACTCGATAGTGTCCCCGTCACTATCCGAGGTGACCGCCGTCGAAAGAAATTTAAGGTGGTCAGAGCAGGGATCGAACCCAGGATCTCAAGTACAAGAGGCGCGCACACTTCGCATTGCACTACCGCCATAATTATTATATAATTACTAATTACATACTTCGCCATAATTTTTGTTCCATTATATCCGGGTTGTTTGAACCCAATTTTGACCACACACCACAATAATTTTTTTTTTCAAAAAAACAGCGGAAACTACAACTGAGAACCAAAAGTACCCCAAATAAAACATAGTTTGGCAGTCTCATGATCAGTATTTCAATGTGAATCGTTGGAAGTTATAAAAACCGTTTAGCAGTTCACCCTAATATGGATGTTAAATTGTTGAATATTTTATGAATGTAACTGTTGTGAGGTGGTGGTTTATGAAAAGGACTTGTGTTTAGGGAGCTGGGGCTGAGTTGAGTCTCAGTTGCATATCAATCACAAGGTGCACAGTGGAAGGAAATGCTCACATGCAGTTGCATTCATACCCTGGAATATGGTATATAATAGTTTGTATTTATCTTTTATCTGGCCACAGCTCAACTTAAGACTCTTACGGAAGTTTTGGGAATTTTAAGAAGCGAACTTGTTTCATTAAGCCAATTTATTTTTTGACTGAGAAAAAATTAACAAAAATATATAAAAGTTCCACACTGTGATGTCATGTTAGCAATTGAAAAATGTAAATGAAAAATTTATAAATAACCATGAAATTCGAAACACTTAAAAGCACTTAAATACTTAACAAAATGTACACTCACACTCTCACAACACATTACACACACATACACGCTCTTGTAGATACCCAGTTGGCAAAATCGTCATAGACGAAGTAGTCGTCAATGATGTCTGCTAGATATTTTATTTTTTGTCGATCACGACACTTGTCGTTTAAACTGTCTTTGATGAAGTTGTAATGCAAATTTTCGTTAATAACCAGCTGCATGACAAAATGTTTAGCTCGTCGCGAACAAAACGCTATCGCACTCTATTGACGACATGGTGAGCGATAATCTCTTTAGATTGTCACCCATCAAAAACAATTTGACGTTCTTGTCAAAGGAAATATGAGACAAATCTACAAAAAGGAGGAAATATGCACAAAAAATAACCGGACACAATAACTTCTATAAAAAAAATCACACGAGGTATCAGGGGAAACCCGGATGAAACGAAGTTCCTTTCGCTGTACTAGTTATGTACTAGTTAATTCCAACACGCCTTAGGCGACCCATTAAATGGATTTTTAATGGATCTTTAAGAAAATATACTTTTTGTAAAATGATAAACTTTTTTTTAAGAATTTTATTTTATAGAATGTATTTAAAAAAAAAAATATTTTTAGTCTTTTTTGTCTTTTTTTAAAGAGAGGTACTTCTTTTATTAACATCTAATGTTTTTTTCAGAAAAGGTACTTATTTAAAAATATACTTTATTAAGAATTTGTACTTCTATTTCTTGTACTTTTATTGTACTTCTTTTAAGCAAGGTACTTCTTTAAGATAAGGTATTTTTTTAAGATAAGGTACTTTTTAAGTAAGAAAAACCCATAAGAGTGTGATTTTTTTTACAAATAAGTACCTTTTTTAAGAACAGGTACTTTTTAAAGAAGGCTACTTATCTCAAGAATAGAAAAGATTTTATTTTGTATTTAAGAAAATGTACTTTTAAGAAAAGTACATTTACCTTTCTTTTAAGGAAAGGTATTTTTTTAAGAGAAAGTATTTTTTTGAAGCAAAGATTTTTTTAAGAAATGGGATTTTTTTTAGAATTGGTCCTTTTTCACGAATAGTTACATTTTTAAAAGTAGGTACTTATCTCAAAAGTTATTTTGCTTGAAAAAACGGGACTCTTTAAAAAAATTTATTTTTTAAAGAAAAGACAATTGGTCGTAAGAAAATTTACTTTTGTAAGAAAAGGTACTAATTTAAAAAATATCCTTTTTTTAGAATTTGTGCTTCTATTTTTGTACTTCTTTTAAGCAAAGGTACTTCTTTAAGATAAGGTATTTTTTAAGAAAAGATACTTTCTTTAAGATTCATATTTTTTGAGAACAATTACTGTTTTTAAGAAAAGGCACTTATTTAAGAAAATGTTCTTTTTTTAAACTTCATTCACTTTGGCTTTTCTAAATATATTTTTTATTGGGTTCAAAACTACAATATATAATAAATATTGGTTACAGGCTCCACCTAGAAAACTTCTCATTAAACAAGAAATTTCCCAACATATGTTAGTCTAGACACAAGCCAAAGCAAAAGTACCCAATGGAATTGATAATACTGGGATGTAGCATAGTAGTGTTAAAACTAAAGTTATTTAATTTTTTGGATTTAGCCCCCATCCCGCAACGTGCGATAAGGAACGTCGTTCCAAAAGAGAAGACAACAATCGATAACTAAAGTTATCAGTTCAAATTGAACGTCGTAGTGAGAAGGATATTTTCAATTTCTTGTTAATAATTCTAACTTACGTTAACATTTGGGGAAGGAATTTTTGCTAATTATACTCTCTAGTGCGACACTATGGGATTTAGTGCCGCCAATCTAATCTTTGTTGACCATGTTGGCAAAAATGTCGGCCAGTTGGTCGTCTAAGATAGGATTGTCATGATGTCGTCCACATTGTCGTTGGTGATTATATTAGCGATATTGTCATCAGTAATATCGTTATTGATCAGATTTCCAAAATGCAACCCGCAGGGTCGTCAACGACGCTATAATCGAAGTGTCGCTCATTTGATCGTGTGTAACTTGTTGGTACTTGTGGGAAAATTTCACAGTGTCACTGATATGTCGTCAGCGATTTAATATTGTCGTGCACTCATCATTTAAGATGTGCTAAAGACTCGGCCAACCGGGTATTTATTTCAAAAGAATTCATACGAAGACACATAGATACACACAGCACATCATACACACAAATACTTGATGTCTTTTACGGGTGTTTGACTTCTTCTTCGCCCAAAATAATTCAATATGTATTTAAAAGGACAATTCCAACTTGGTCGTATCTCAGATGTGACCTGACGTCTTAATGCCAGATAGCAATCACTACAACAATACATGCCAGTAGATACAAACATTTATCTCTTAAAACAAACAAAGAGTCATTTGTCTGTAAACATGTTTAATTAATGAATCACATTTTAATTAAAATTCACACAATCAAAAATTTATTCAACCTCCCCTAAAATCCATATGCCACCACACCTTTGCTTAAAGTAGCTCTATGGTGATTTGAAAGACAATGGTGGTCTATTGCACGAGTATTTGGCCATAAGACAACCGGTTTACCGTATCCACATATACAAAAATCACCTATCATTCAAAATGAATGCTGTGAGTATTGGAATTTTTATTGGAAGTTTGTTGCATTTTTAACAATTTAAGTACAACATTTTAATTCAATCAAGTCTTGAGTATTTGATATCGATTATTCCCACAGAGAAGAAAATTGTTGTTTTCAAAATTCAAATTAAATTAATTAACTCATAGTTCTATACATAAAACCGAAGCAGCTGCTAATGAAGTCAATATGTTTTTCTTTCAACTTCCAGAACTCACAGACAATAAAAAAATTTAACAATTTATACTTATGCACAATTAAGTTTGGCTGGTAAGAGACTGCGATTGGCAGAACCCACAACGCAATTGGCCAAAACTAGAGAAACGAAAAAAACCCATGTAAGAACACCGTCAATTTTAATCTTGTAGTATTCCGGTGTTGAATCAGAGAAACAGGGGGTTTTAAATATTATTAGAACGAAGTTCCATATCACACGTTGCGGGTTGGGGGCTAAATGAAAAAAATTAAACAACTTTTTGTTTAACACTAATACGCTACAACCCAGTATTATTAGTAGCTTTGGTTTGTGTCTAGACTAGCATATATTGGGAAATTTTTTGTATAATGGGAAGTTTTCTAGGTGGAGCCCCTAATCAATATTTAGTATATATTATAGTTTTGAACCCAATAGAAAGTAAATTTAGACAAGTAAAGTGAAGGAAGTTTAAAAAAATAAAATTATCTTAAATAAGTGAATTGTTTTTAAAAAAAAATTAATTTTCTTAAAAAAAACCTATTCATATTCTTAAACAAAGTATCTTTTCTTAAAAAAATACCTTGTCTTAAAGAAGTACCTTTGCTTAAAAAAAGTAAATTTTCATACAAAAAGTGAATTTTTTAAAAAAAGTATTTTTTTTAAATAAGTACTTTTTCTTAAAAAAGTAAATTTTCTTACAACAAATTGCATTTGCTTAGAAAACTACCTTTTATTTAAAGAGTACTTCTTTTGTGTAACAACATAACTTTTCTTGAGATTAGTACCTACTCTTTAAAATGTACCTTTTCTTCAAAAAAGAACCAATTCTAAAAAAAATTCCCGTTTCTTAAAAAAAAACATTTTCTTCGAAAAAAAATACCATCTCTTAAAAAAATAAATTTTCTTGGAAAAATTGCTTTTGTTAAAAGTACATTTTCTTAAAAATAAAATAATACATTTTCTTTTCTTTTCTTGAGATAAGTAGCCTTTCTGAAAATAAGTACAGTTTCTTAAAAAAAATAACCTTTTCCTAAAAAGAGTACCACTTCTTTAAAAAGTATCTGTTTTTAACAAAGTATTTCTGTAAAAAAAATTCATACTATTATGGCTTTTTCTTACAGAAAGTACTTATTCTTAAAATTTGTACCATGTCAAAAAAATAAATTTTCTTACAAAAATTTCTTTTCTTAAAAGTACCTTTTCTTAAAAAAATACATTTTCTTGCTAAGTGCTTTTTCTTAAAAAGAGTAAATTACATTTTCTTTCTAAGTGCCGTTTCTTAAAAAGAGTAAATTGTCTCAAAAAAAAATATACCTATTCATATTCTTAAACAAAGTACATTTTCTTACAAAAAAATACCTTATCTGAAAGAAGTATGTACCTTTGCTTAAAAGAAGTACATTTTGTTACAAAAAATACCTTTTCTTATAAAAGTAAATTTTCTTACAACAAATTTCCTTTTCTTAAAAAACTACATTTTCTTAAAAGAGTACCATTTTTGTGAAACAGCATAACTTTTCTCGAGATTAGTACCTACTCTTAAAAGTGCACCTATTCTTGAAAAAAGTACCAATTCTAGAGACTTTTCCATTTCTTAAAAAATAACTTTTCTTCAAAAAAAAAAATACCTTCTCTTAAAAAAAATACTTTTTCTTACCAAACTTCATTTTCTTACAAAAATTCCTTTTGTTAAAAGTACCTTTTCTTAAAACTAAAATTATACCTTTTCTTTTCTCTTCTTGAGATAAGTGGCCTTTCTGAAAATAAGTACATTTTCCTAAAAAAATAAACTTTTCCTAAAAAGAGTACCACGACTTTAAAAAGTACCGGTTCTTAAAAAAAGAACATCTTTGTAGAAAAAATCATATTTTTATGCCTTTTTCTTAAAGAATGGACTTTGTCTTAAAAATAGTACCTTTTCTTAAAAAAACATTAGCTTTTAATAAAATAGATACCTATCTTTAAAAAATTACCTTTTTGGGAAATGTAATAGATATTATTACAAAAAGGACCTAAAAATATACTTTTCTTTTATAAAAATACATTCGTTCTATTATTCTGAAAAAATGTTTATCATTTTAAAAAAGTATATTTTCTTAAAGATCCATTTAAATTATCATATTTTTCAATGAGCGCCTTAGGCGTATTGGAACTAACTAGTACATAATATATAGCGAAAGGAAGGAGTGTCTCCCGACACCTCACGTAATTGTGTTTTTAAATATTATAATGATCTCTATATTATAATGAAGACTTCTTGAAATATTATTAAGCCGATTTGAAGTGAAATAAATTTTATAGTCGAATAATCGAACAAATAATTAATTGTTTTATATTTATTTTTTTTGGACCTTTTTGGTTAAACGGTGAATTCCTTTTCATTCAATTTTCATTGCAATCTTTTCTTGGCTATTTTATGCTACAACTTACGCAGGCTAATTTTTTTCCATTAAACTATAATCAATAAAATAAACTAGATCAGGTATACAACAAAAGCGCAACCTTATGATTTTTGTTTAGAAAAAAATACTAAAAGAACATATAAAAAGGGGTTTTCAACAGAGACGCTACAAAAGCAAATCGATAGGGACAGCAAACGACGCCATATTTTTTCCCGCTCTTTTGACATTTCTCTTCAGTAAGGTTTGCCATTTCATCATGGAAAGATATACGAGCCAACAACGAGTCGAAATTATTAAAATTTACTACCGAAATTTGGAGTCAGTGGCCTCAACTTTAAGAGCCCTACGTCCAATTTATGGTCGTCATATTCGTCCTACCAGATCAACAATTGAGCGTCTAGTGGAAAAATTTGAATCCACAGGCACAGTACTAATTGTTCCCATTCCAGTGAGACAAAGAAGTGCCCGTAGTGTCGAGAATATTGCTGCCGCTGAGGCTTCAGTTCAAGAAAGCCCAAATGTGTCTCTCACACGTCGTTCTCAAACGTTGGACATCTCTGTGACGTCGGTGTGGCGAATTTTGCGAAAAGATCTTGGCCTACATGCTTACAAGATCAAATTGACGCAAGAACTGAAGCCGCTTGACCACCGTAAGCGTCGCATGTTCGTGAATTGGGCTGAGCAACAACTTGAAAATGATTCGGATTTTCATTGCAAAAATCATCTTCAGCGATGAGACTCATTTCTGCCCGAATGGCTTCGTCAATAAGCAAAATATGCGTTACTGGTCAGACAGCAATCCACACGAAATCCACGAGTCATCATTGCATTCCGAAAAAATTACGGTTTGGTGCGGTTTATGCGCCGACGACGTCATTGGGCCGTACTTCTTCCGTGATTAGCAAGACCGGCACATTACTGTGAATGCGAATCGCTACCGTTCAATGATAACCGAATATTTTTGGCCCCAGTTGGATAATATGAACTTGGAGGACATGTGGTTCCAACAGGACGGCGCCACAAGCCACACAGCGAATGCCACAATCAATTTATTGGAAACCAAGTTTGGTGAACGTGTTATCTCACGAAATCGTCCAGTCGATTGGCCGCCTCGGTCGTGCGATTTGACGCCGTTAGATTATTTCCTGTGGGGCTACGTCAAATCTATGGTCTATGCCAACAAGCCAGCGACGATTGATGAACTTCGTACGAATATCGAACGTGAAATTGCAGCAGTATCGGCCGAGTTATGCTTGAAACCCGTCGAAAATTGGGTTTAGCGTCTGGACTTCTGCAAGCGTGCCCGTGGTGGCCATTCAAAAGAAATTGAGTTCCATACATAATGCCATCGAACGTACTATCACAGGAATAAAGAATTTCATTGGTATCTAAAACCGGTTTTGTTTTATTTAAGAAAACTTTTGTAGCGCTCTTATTGAAAAACCCGTTACAAATTGAATATTGTGGCCGTGTGTGCTGCAATGGTTAATGTTCCCGGCTCTTGTACATGAGTATGTGGGTTCGATCCCTGCTCCGACCGCTCTAAACTATCGTGTATTTAACCATGAAAAAGCTTCTCAAAATACTGTTCTTTAGGTCCTAATCAGTGAGTGTACAATTAGAAAGCGCACAGCTCACTGGTGGTGAGAAGCTCTCCCCAGTTCCTTCATGGGAAGTAATGGCCAACCATTTATTATATTTTTTGTATCAGTGTATGTGAGATGGTTAATGTCTACACTATTGCCAACTTCTATTACGAATACAAGTTAACAGCAATACAACATAAGCAACTCAAGAATAGCTTAAACTTTTTTCATTACTGATGAGTAGGGATGGGATTTTCATGCTTTAATTGTTGAATAATTCTGGTCATGGGATTGGCCGTGGAGGTGGAAAGTTTCTGATAGCCATTCACTTGGGAGTGGCCAGAAATGATTCCTTCATTGGGCAGTCCAAAAAGCTCACTACTTTCATGCAGTATATCCTGGGCATTGGCTTTATCGGAAACGTCCGTCAGCTAGCTGGAGTGAGAAGGCGAAAAGACTGATCATCCTGATTGGTTATACGATCACTGATACGGCTCAGGCTTACTAGGTGACCCTGTCTCTGAAGCTCACCAATATGTCGGGTATATTCTTTTGTCCTTAGAAGCCGGATGAGCCAACATATGGCTGATAGAAAACAAAAGAAGAAAATCCAGGTTTGACATATTGCATCCTGTTCAGTTTGATCCATAATAGGCGGCTGCAATCAAATATCCTGGCAGTAGGTAAAATACAAAAAACCGGTGGACTGCGTTTGCCTCCCGCCATCGTTCATAACAGCAGTGAATATACAAAAAAAGCAAAAAAAAGGAACATAAACAACCCCTATTTGTTGACAACCCCCGCAAACGTTATAAGGACCACGATTTACGGATATGTAAGAACTCTGTATTGAACCGGTGCAAATTTCCAATTGGCAGATGTCCTCGAAAGTTATAAGGCTGACATTACCGCAATCCAGGAAATGCGATGGACAGGACATGGCTGGAGTGACCAGAGGAGAAAAATCTGGACATCGGAAAGCTGCAATTACCAGAGGTAGCCACAACTTATTCAAGGAAGCTCTCGCAACGTTTGGCTCAGAAAACACCCCCTCCCGATGACGATCCTGAAGCGCAGTGGAAACCCGTTTCCGACTCTATAAAAACCGCTTCGCAACTAACCTTGGTACTATGAAGAGTGTCGCATAGTAAATGATGAAAAGATCGCTGCACTTATGGCAATACTTCAGTCAGTTGCAACGCGAGCTGCGAGTGAGCGGTATAGGGAAAAAGAAAGGAGGTAAACCGGAAAAAGAAAGGAGGTAAACCGTCTTGGTACCTACATATCCAATGACGATGAGACTATCGGTCACAATTTGGACGACGACGTCGATTGCCCCCTCCTAACCAAGACGAGGTCAGACAGCTATTACCCGGCTTAAGAACAACAAAGCCAGACGAGTCGATGCATTACCGGCGGAGCTGTTTAAGGCTGGCGGTCTTAAATAATTAGCAACATTTGGTGAGATGAATGCATCCCGGCGATTGAAGTCTCAGTGTACTGTGTCCCATATTTGGAGAAGGTGACCCGAGTCTCGTGGAATGAGCCTTTTATCCATAGCATATACGGTTCTATCGAGTATAATGTGCGAAAGACTACAACCAATTATAGCTAACCTAATTGGACCATACCAGTGCGACTTTAGGGCTGGAAGATCGAAAACTGACTAGTTTTCACGCTACGCCGAATCCTGGAGAAGACCCACGAAAAACAAATCGACACGTATCATCTATTTGTCGATTATATGGCGGCCTTCGATAGCCCGATACGGGAGGAACTCTTCGAAGCAATATCTGAGCTTGGTATTCCTTAAAAAATCAAACGCCTTTGCAGAATGACCTTGACGAACACCACATCCGCAGTGAAAGTTGGTAAGGATCTTACCGAACCTTTCGAAACTAAGCGAGGCCTCAGGCAAGGCGACACCCTATCATGCGATCTCTTTAACATCTTAATGGAGATCATTATGAGAAAAGCTGCAGTCAACATAAATAAAACCATCAGCAGCAAAAGTCACATGCTGCTCGCGTATACTGATGATATAGATATCATTGGGCGCACAATTAGAGAAGTTACTGCGGTTTTTTCGATGATTGAGAAGGAGTCATGAAAAGTGGGTTTGCCAGTAAATGATGACAAGACAAAATTGCAAAGTCAAAGTTGCCACGAGCCGGTCCCCCATATGATTAGACCAAAGCGTTAACGTGAGATACCCGTTATAATTTAGAGGTGGTGGACGAATTCATAAACATCGGATCTGGCGTAAACAAAAACAACAATGTCAGCCTTGAGAACAAGCGAAGAATTGTGCTTACGAATAGATGTAAGTTTGGGCTAAGTAAGCACTTTAGGGATAAAACCCTCTCTCGAGTAATAAAAGTCCAAGCATACCAGATTCTCAAACAACCTGTCTTGCTTTATGGCGCAGAATCCCGGGTCTTATCGCAACCAGATGAAACATCTGTAGGAGTCTTCTACAGGAAAATACTCCGAAAAATGTATGGCCCTATAGTGCACAACGGTGAGTAGCGGCGACACATGAACCATGAGCTGTATGAGCTATATCCCGAGATTGACATAGTTAAGCGGATCAAGATAACGCGATTGCGCTCGCTAGGCCATGTCAGCAGAATAGATGATGACGAACCAGCACGAAGGGGTTTCGAAACCGAACTCGAAGGAAGACGAAAAATAGGAAGACCAAGACTCCGCTGGAGGGATCAGGTTGACGAATCCCTGCGTACACTTGGTATTGCCAACTGGAGAGATAAGGTAAAAGTTCGAACTGGTTGCCGATATATTTTGATTTCGTTTTGTAAGGTCCCTGACCCCCGGGGTTGTTCGAGACAAGATAGGTAAGTAAGAATATGCGCCTAAAACATACTCGAAAAAAACTCAAAATATTCCGTAAAAATTAAAATATTTATTTAAAAACACTTTTTTAACATTTATGACAATTCAGCACTACTTTCATAGAATAACACATACCATAGAAGGTTTTATTCGCTCAACAAATTAAACGTCATAGGTACGATGGAAAGTAAACATTGGATGGTGGAAAATATGGGTTCAATAATACCAGATGGTGGCAATAGTATACAGCGATCCACAAAGGAACAACAACCGAATTTCGTGTTTTTGTGACAAACTAGTTGTGTTAAATACAATACAAATGTATACCAACGATAAAAGTCAACAAAAAAAGTGCAAAATATATTTAAATTTTTCAGTTCTACACCAAAACGACATGGAAAAGTTAAGTGAACATATTTTGTAACTCCACCTGGTGTAAGGTAATTTTAAATTTAATTGCTCCCATTTCCACAAACCTACGATGAAGGGTGTGAAATGAAACGTCAGATGAGAGAATAAGTTTATCTACGTATGTATTATTCTATGACTACTTTGTGTATAACATTGAATTGAAGGTTCAAAACTTGATAAGAAAAACACGAAATTATGGAAAACTAAACAACTCGAAATAAAAAAATCCAATGAGTGTTCGAACTCACGGGCGATGTGTTAACACATTTTTGTTACACGGTACGGTACCACGGAATCGACGGCAATATTACGTTCGACTGAAGTGAATCAATCCAACGTGTTCGAACATGAATCGTTTTACTTGAGTGTTGTATGGTACATACGACCACTCATCCAAGACTGTATGTAGGACGTTTTGTCGCCCACACTGAATTTATGTTATTCTAACGTTTGATTTGTGTGCGCACGGTTGTAATTAAAAAAAGGGAAAATGGAGAATATTGATGTTTAAATTATCGCAATTAATTATTTTGTACTTATTTTCTTAAAATATGTACATTTTCTTTAAAAAAAGTATTTTTACTTAACAAAAGTACCTTTTCTTAAAAAGAAGTACTTTTTCTTAAAAATGAGATTTTCTTAAAAAACATTCCTTTTCCTAAATAATCAGCTTTTACTTAAAAAAGTAAATTTTCTTAAAAAATTGCCTTTTCTTATAGAAAATACATTTGCATACATTTATTCTTACTTAATTTTTTATTTTTGTAATGAATTCATTTTTTATGTTACTAAAGTAAATCAATAAAATAAGAGCAAAACAGTCACATACATGCATATATTGCTGGTACAACACGTATCACAACACAGTTCAACCCAATCATTGGGTAGTCATAGCATCGTATGACGCGACGGTTGCGTCACAATGACTACTATGAGTGGGTTTACGTGTAGACATGGCATGGCACGAACCGCTGCTGGCGCCGGCCTTACACACACATCATAACATTTGGAACGATGAATTAAATGAACCGAAACGAGCACTTATGCTAGCCCTTAGTCCGCACCCACATAAGCCAGCTATTCGCTGCCGCTACATCAGTGTGCGTTTTTTTCGCAGTCTGACAATCTGTGTTTCGCGGTCGGACAAAGCTGTGTTCTATATAGTGGTGGGTCACCCTTATCATTTAGGGGTATGAAAAATAGATGTTGGCCGATTGTGAGACCTACCCGATATGCACACACAATATCATACAAATCGGTGCAGCCGTTTGGGAGGAGTTTAACGCCAAACAATCTGTAATCGCAGTCGGACAAACTGTGTTTGGATGTATTCACTTTTTTTTCTTCGCGAAGACCAACACTAAGGGGATGTCCCCTATAAATGCAGTGCATTGCGCATTGGACTTAGGAAAATGGGATAGGAGTAGGGGGAAAGAGAGAGAGAAGTACTTGTTAATATTTGAATTAAACTTGCTGATGTTGTAAGAAGTGGGGAATACACTTGGCGGAAGCTTATTCCACATACGGACTGTTCGGCTGAAGAACGAATTGTTTCTGTAATGCGCAGTTCGATCCAACGGCCAGGAAACAGAAAAGGGATGAGTTCCACTTGAAAACCGCGTCGGATGGTTAAATAAGTCAGTTAAGTCTGTGCCCGCGCCTACAGATGTTAACACATCAAAAATAATTTTAATTGTCGGTCCGATCAATCAAGGGCCAAAAACCAGTCTTTTTAGGGGCGGCTAAAAACAGACAGGTGTGGTATTCTTTTCATGGATCATGGATCTTCAAATTTTGCAATCATTAAAGAAAATTAAAAATGCATTTTAAAAAATAATTAATTTAATAAATTTTTTTAAATAATAATTTAGTGCGGGTTCTCATATTAACGTGAATGAATCTTAAGAAAAAATAATTTAACCCAAAAGGTTTATTTCGAAGCAGCGAAACCGGTGTTGGGACCCTTCGCAGAGGAGAAAGTTCCTTAAACCGGCCTGTGGTTGGTAGAAATTTCAATTTTCGACATCTCGGTTATTATAGTTCCTCCCGACTATTTTTTAAATTTGTATTGGAAAACGAAAAAAAGGTGGGATGTATTATCCAATTTTACATTTCCATAATTAACTGAATTATCTAAAAAATTTTATGTTTAAATAATTTTAATTTATTTATTTTTTCGATTATTTTTTATTATTATAATCGATCAAATAGATCAAAAGTGCAAATGGAACAAATTTCTTTTAGCAGCAAAATTGGATTTTTTCGTGTTTTTTGCCTGGCAGAGCATTAAATGCGGATTTAAAAAAAAAAGAAAAAAGTTTGCGGAAATCCATGTTTTCCGAAATATTGGTCTCCAAAGCTTGAATGTATAATCGCACATAACTCTGCCATTTATTATCCGATCCTGATGAAATAAATTTTATAAATCGTTAAATTTATAGTCCAACAAGGCAGGGGGGGGGGGATCAAATTCCTTCTGAAGCTTAAGTCGATGTATGACAAAATCAGAAAAATCGCGCGAGTTTTTAGAAATAATTTTTTTATTTTAGTGTGTAAAAACAAAGGACAACAGAAATAAAAGACAACAACAACAACGACAAAAGACAACAACACCAAAGACAAGAACAACAGGTTGATGAAACCAAAAAAATGAGTTCAAAAAAAAAAATTTTAAATGAGCCCTCAATGGGTTAATAAAAGGAAATATATTTATATTCAGAGTTATAGAGTTTCACAAGGGCTTTGTAATAATACATATTTCAAGCAGATCCGATGATAAATACATTAGATATGACCGATTATATACTCAAGCTTTAAAGGCCTATATCTCAAGAAGTTGGACCTAGCGCAAAAAACAAAACTTATTTTTCAACTCAGCGCAAAATCCTTTACCGTTGGTGAAATTTTGGTGCAGATCTGATGTTGTGGCAAAAATAGTTTTATGCCGAGATTTTTCTGCAAATTTTGTTGTGAATCGTTAAGATAATTAGTATATATCACTTTAACTTTGCACGGAAATCCCATCCCTACTGATGACCATAACCACCGGCACAGCACAAGAAAAAACTGCCAGCATATAATACTGAAAATGGTCAAGATACTGACAAGAGGAAGGTAACAGCAAGAAGTTTATTTGTTACCTATCAGCATAGCCATTTGTTTGTGCCTCCCCGCAAAGAAGCGGAAGTGCCAGAATAAGAATTCCACTGCTTAAATAATGACTCTTCGTTTTGGGTGCCATCACCACAACGGCCCCATCCGTCCATATTTAACTAACGGTTGTTGTTTACCGAACCAAAACCAAAAGCAAAGCGTTAAATCATTCTCGCTAAAGCAAAATGGGTAAAGTATTTACAAAATGTATTAGTTGAAAAAAAATTGAAAAATATGACCAGGAAACCGGTATTGTCAATGTGTTTTGCTGTTTTTGGCTACGCTATCTCTTTGACATTAAATATGAATTTAAAATTCCAAAAAAAAAAAAATCGATTTTACTCAACTTGAAGATTTGACATTTGTAATTTATTACTTTTTAATCAAAATGCAAAGCAAAACAGCAACGGGAATTACATCATTCTCATGACATTTCAACAGCTGCAAAATGTTGCATAGAATCAGAAAAGTCTGTTTGCAGACCTAAAATTACCCACAATGTGATGATGACACCAACATAATGAACTTTTCAGTTTGAAATGTGTAACAAATGGTTAATGGTTCACACTTTTTTTTTAAAATTCAAAAAAATTATTTTGGAATAAAAAGGTTGCTTTTAATTCAAAAATAAGTGTGCTGTCAAGGGTGTCTCAGTATGAATGACCTTTTTTATTTTAAAATAAAAACACGTATTTTTAGAGACAGTTGTGTTTTCTTTACAATCAAATATAAAGAAGACATGTTCCGATTAAGTATGGACTAAAATAACCGTCAAATGGCCCCCATGGCTGTGTTGACAGGCCATTACTCTTTCCATGAAATTTTCCATGACTTTTTCAAAGAGATGCCGCGTTGGATATCGGATTTGAGCTCAGGAATTATGCCTGGTCTATTCGAATAAACACGAGATTCGAATAAAACCCCAAAGAAAGGAATCGCACGGCGTTAAATCGCATGATCTTGGTGGCCATGTGATATTTTCTTGAGATAATCTGTTCTCCAAATCGTTGCTGCAATTGCTGAAACAACATGTCCAGATGACAGAAATGAACACATTAGTAAAAGGCTATTTTGCACTTTGCACTTTCTTTTTTCTTAATTCTGCTTTAACATTAGATGTAATATTGTTAAAATAAATAAAGCAATATTTAGCTCACTGAAATAATAGTTTTTGTTTTGTCATAAACAGAGCGACGACAAAAAGTATTGAATAGTATAGAGAACTAATTGCAGTCTTTTTCCGCTCTCATGTAGAGAGCCTGAGTAAAAGAGCATAAACGTGTCTTATTCTCTTTAGACAATATTTCAATATAAATGCACCATTTCGACAATTTTATTCCATAAAACAATACAATAAACATGAATGTTTCAAATGGCATCAATGCTTCAGATCAAAATTATGAAAGGACCAAGTTATGACAAAAAGAGAGTAATACGTTTTGAATCATTCGCCAGATGCCGCCAGTGATTTTGAGTCATACAATTCGTTCCATGAGTTCTCTATACTATTAAATACTCTTTGGCGACGACGACCTGCTTATTTGTTCGCTGCCGCTACATTAATACCATCATACTTATTTTCAGGCAGAGACTATTGTTGTACAACAACCAAGTATGTGATGCCAACGCTGTGTGTTGTTTGCATGTGTTCACTTCGATAGATTGCCCTACCCGTGCCTATAGATGTTAACACATCAAAAAGCTTCTAAATATACCGTTCAGGGACAGTCTAAAACTGTAGCTCCCAATCAGTGAGAGTAAAAACTTGAAAGCACACAGCTCAATGGTTGAGAGAAGCTCTCCTAAATCTCTTGATGTGATGTAATGGTAAACCATATTGTGCACTACTGCCACCTCCGTACACATGTACGTTCATTATTCCATTACTCAAACAATGATTGGAAAGTATGCAATCAATATAATACTGCTTCACCTTCCTTTGGAATTACACTTTTCGATGTAGGTGTCGCAAATACATTATTGTGCCATCTGCAATCATCTGTATGTGAGCATTTGTACTGAATTTTGCTACCACAGTGTAATTGTTACCAAATCAATTTTGATGTTTTCCATCTTCTTCGTTACTTATTTCATCGTAAGTATCACGATTTCAATTTTCTTACAAAATCAATCACATTCTCACATTCACTCACTCACCAACCCATACACGCATGCACTGACAGGGTATACACCCAGCGGCGAAAGTCACGACCTGGAAGGCCTGAAATCATGGCCAAACAGGCCTTCTTTAAAATGCGAAATGCCTTCCCTGCATATTACCACCTCCTTTCTTTTTAACTTTGTGTGAGATTGGGAGGCAACGCTTTCCTACAGAAGGCCTTAAAAGGTATACGAAAAGGAAGGCCTTAGAAAGAATTTACTTTACTTTATTATTGTTAAACAAAAATAAAATTCAAATAATTTGTTTTATCACAAATTCATTACGTATATAGTATATACGTATATATCTTCGAAAGTGTTACCACGCCCAACTTCAAATTTAAAGTCGGGTTCTTCTAAAATTCTCAAAATATTCTTATTAAATAAAAAAAAATAATTTTAAAATTTTATTATTTTTAAAAATAAATAAAAAAAATAGTTATAAAATGTGTATGAAATTTTCCATTTAAATTGTGGTTAAAAAGAATCGGAAAACAAATTTCTCAAAATTTAAAAAAATCTTCATTTTGGTTATATCTGATAAATATACTCAGCCATTCCGCGGGCCTTATTTTAGGAAGGCAGTACAAAGGAAGCATTCCGCATGCCTTATTTGTGGAAAGCCTTGCGAATTCCGCCGCTGGGGATATAGCCAGCGGGAAGATTCGTCAATAAGAAGGCCTTCTACCAGGCCTTATTGTAGAGCCTGTAGGCATGCCAGTTCCATTCTCTACTCCTTTCAAATTAATACAGTTTGTCATTCTAGTTGGAGGCCTGTGGTAGGCCTGCAAGATCAAGCCTGTTACGAGGCCTTGTATAGAACTCGTTTTTCTAGATATGTATATAAAGGAGGACCTGGTACAGTGCCTGCTAAAGAAGGAATATTGCCATGCCTGGAAGACTTTTATTGTTCTTTTGCTCATTATATTATTACAATGACTTAAACGAAACACACCATTCCTCAACAAATCTTTGATGCAACTAAACACGGGGGACTGGTTTCCTTTTTTACTATTTTCATTCCCCTCTCAACTCTTTCGTTTTGTTTTTCTTATAACGTTGCTTGCAAATATTTTTTTCCTTGCTCGCATTTAGACTCATCAGCACATTCTACATGACTTCTATTTGGAGACCTGAGGCAGGCCTGCATAATGAAGAGAAGATACGTGACAATAATATTATTTTGAAGCGGAAGGGGAGGACTGGTAGCAGGCCTGCTTGTAGAAGCGCTGCGAGATCTTTAGGAATTGAAAGGTAGGGGGCCCTCTGGAAGGGGTTTATTTTCGGGCCTCGAAATTTCTCCTGCTGGGTATGTACATCACAAGTACATGCGCATTGCCGTAGTAGTGGCGCATAAATACCCAGCAGCGTTAATTCCGAGTCATTCTCAAAATCTGCCTGCAAATATGCTTACTGAGACAGTTTTTTTGGTATTTAACTATGCCTTCTCCAAGCAGGCATTCATACAGGCCCTCTTTCCTCCTTCCCGTAGACTGGTAAACAATTCGGTACTCATTCATGTTTCGCTTTTTGAAGGAGGCTTGTAAAGAGACCTCATCTAAAGGTACAAAAATATACTACATATGTTCTTGCTTCGCTTCCGAATGCAGGCCTGTCAGGGGTCCCACTCTGTACCTTCGAAAATATCCCATAGGTTTGCGCACTTCCCTTCTTTAAGCAGACCTGCTGACAGACATACCAGTGGAAGGCACAACGGATCCACATTGGCCTGTTAAGGTAATGCAAGAGGGATGCTGTTGTTCGTGATACCTCGTCTTTTTATATGTTCGCAATTCGTCTTAAAAAAAATCAAAACATGCGGTAGAAGAGTAGATAGCACATCCGGCTGCAGGTGCTGGGGTCGTTTATTCGAAGATTTAAAAAAAAATCTTTATAATTTTCAAAGATATTGTTTGTAATTTAGCAGGGAGAGACATAAAAACGTGTGAACATTATAAATATAGAAATTTTTCGCATACCTTTTGTATTTTTCCCCAGTTTTTCCAAAAATTCACTTTTGCAGGCCTCCTAGCAGGCCTTCCATTGCAGTTCTCTTAGAAAGCCTTCCATTACCAGCCTTACCAGAAGAGCTGAAATTGCCTTATCTCTGAAGGCCAGCGAGCAGTGAAGAGAAGAGAAGGGAAATGAACGGGCCTTCTCTTCCTACGGCGCCCTGTGTTGATTTGAAATGACTGCAATTGCAGGGTGGGGTCACTAACTGCGTTAATAGGTCTGCTAGGAGGCATGCTATCAACCTCTTTGCGCCGCTGGGTGACGTATCGAGAAAATGTATAGTATAGATGTATGTATGTGTGGTAGCGCGTGTGTATGGGAGAGTGCAGATATTGGAATTTGTACTTCAAGTGTTGTAAAGGGTATTTCAGTAAGATTGCGCTTTTTAAATTTAGTGTAATTTTTTTCTTGTACAAGTGGCAACTCTGAAGTTTTGCAGCTGTCACATATGTTTATTCCGATTATTAAAAATGGAGCGCGTTTCGAAAGAACAACGCGTTATAATTGTGAAAACTTATTACAAAAATTTGGAAACTTATGCTGAGACCCCGTGCAAACTACAAAGAATTTTCAGTCGAGAAAGTGCATCTAATGTGTCAACGACTTGGACGAAACTGGGTTGGTTATGGACAGTAAGACGCCTGTGCGTCAACGTCGCGGTCGGTCTCTTGAAAACATTGCTGCTGTAAACGAGAGTGTCGCCGAAAACCCGAAAAAATCAATTAGGCATCGTTCTCAATAACTTCAAATTTCACGAAGCACTATTTTTGAGAAAAGACCTTGATGCGTAAAAAGCCCCGGCAATTCGTTTAATGGGTAATGGAACAAAGTGAATTCAAAGTCAATTTTTCAAAAACTCTCATTTTCTCCGATGAAGCGCATTTCCATTTGAATTGCTTCGTGAATAAACAAAGTTGCCGAATTCGGGGCTTAAAAAGTCCTCAAGCAATCCATGAGAATCAAATGCACGCACAACGAAATCCAAGAGTGTGGATTTTGATCAGGAGGCGTGATTGGGCCTTACGTTTTTTTGAAGATGAGGCCGAAATTGCAGTCGTTATATGAACATGATAACAGAGTTCTTGTAGCCTCAATTGGACGGCATGAATGTGGATTATGCGAATAAACCGGAAACAATACCTGAGCTTAAATCCGAGATCCAACGCGTCATCGGTGAAATGCAACCACATCTCTGTGAAAAGTCATGAAAAGAATAACGGCTTGTAATCAGAGCCGTGGAGGCCGTTAGAAGGATATTTTATTCCACACTTAATCGGAATAGGTCTTTTTACAACCCAATAAAAAACTCACAAACTATCTCGAAAATACGTGTTATTATTTTAAAATGAAAAAGTGTATTCTTACCGAGACACCATTTATTTGATATTAACTATCAAGTATTTTCGTTTGTCACTGGGTCTAAATTGATATTTTTTGACTTTGTCAGAGTTGATGGTGCTGCCACTTCTATGAGAACTAGAGATGTTGTGTTATTTAGCTACGTCAACTCTTAGTGGCAGTCAATGTTGCACAGTGGGAGATTATTTTGAAAGTTTATAAATAGAATATATTGTGTCTATTACTTTAAATGAATCATCTAATTCTTGCTAGGGATGGCAAACGACAAAACATCACAGATCAAAAAACAAAACACGATAAAGCATGGTATTTGTAAAATTTTAATATAAATGTCTTCATAAATTAAAATAGTTAGGTTTGGGTATTTTTTGACATAGCGAACGAATTCTAAGGAGCAAACGGATAAATTGTTTTCTTAAATTGCAGCTATTTTCCTATCAACTCCATTCAATTCGACTAAGGAATCAAATATTTTTAACTCGTATCTCCAATAGTTCTAAAACCCCCCCTACTGTGCGACTTAGTATGCAGTTTTGGATAGGAAAGCAAAGTATGAACGATTCCTTCCATACATCAATGCATACTTCGATTGTCTCCTCAGTCCACGTCGCCTCTTCTCCTAGGTTTCGTAATTTTTAGATGTTGCCTTCATTGAAGTTCAATTGAAAACGTGAGCATGATGCAGCAATAACATCCAATGATATCAATTGAATTGTGTTGAAAAGTTTTGCAGCATAGGGCCAATAACTATTTCAGTTGGAGCTGTTTTCCTATTTTATCTATTACGAGTGTTGATTTGCGAAAATCATTATTATAAAATTAAGAAATGATTTGTTGAAATTTCAACAAAAAAAAAAAATAATAGGAAAATAAAAAAATATGACAAAATCGTGAAGAAACTATTATAGCAACTACAGGCAACAGCAACAATGTTGCAACAGTTCTTTTGCAACAGTTCATTTGTGGGCAATGTTGTAATAATATTTATTTATAGTTATAACTAATAGGAATGGATATATACGATAACTATTATCATTATCCTCCTAATTGTATTGATTTTGTCTGAGGGATTCTACACAAATGTTGAGATAAAAATGTTTGTATAATGTTAAGTTTGTTTAAATTGTGGTAGAGACTCAGACATATGTATATAGATTACACTGTGCAAGTCGGAAAAAACAGAAATGGACTCAACGGATTCGTTTTTTACCCTATAATGATGGTTTTATAAAAAAAATTTTCATACACAATTTTAATATTTTAAGCAAAAAATTATTATTTTTTCTTCATAAATTTATTTATAACTGCGAAACTGTTGCCTATATTGGGAAATAGTGTAGGTATAGATTAACGCTATTTTAATTGTTAATATTTGTAAATTTCTTTAAACAATATCGGATAAATCGTTCTCGAGTAATGGTGACATATGTATAAACTTGTCTCAAAAAATTAGCTCTAAATCACAACATCTGAGTAAGAAGTTAAAAAAACTGTATGAAACCATCATTATAGGCCAAAAAACTAATGATCCAATTCGATTCGTAGGACCCGAATTAGTGTAAATCCCTTGCGCAGTGTTTCGACTGTTGAGGAATACTAATGTTGCTATGTGTAAAACTGTTTCTATAATAAACTGGTAATGTTGCTTAGTTAAATATTGTTCAATTTGTATGCACTTTACACTGACGTACTCGTATTATGAGTAAAATAGGTTAATGTATAGTAAAATAGGCTTTTGTGGATTGGATGTAAATATAACATGTTTGTGGATTGTACAAATATAGTATACTTGTGTTCAAACAAATTGTGTTTGCTGTTCAACATAACAAGTTTGAGACACAAAGATTAATTGGTTATAATATATAGGGGTTTCCAATAGGTACTTGACAACTTTGAATTTAATTTGTGAACGCACTATTTCACCGATCATCTAACTGTTACATTAATTTTTTCAGTAAACTCAAAATTTTCATCATGGTAAAGTACACGAACGAACAACGTATACGAATTATAAAAATGTACTACCGAAATTCGGAGCCGGTGACCGCAACTTCAAGAGCGTTAACTCCAATTTTCGGTCGTTATTCTCGCCCTAGTAGATAACCAATAACAAGTTTAGAGCAAAAAATTTGAGTCTACATATTCATTGTGTGATGCTGCTGTGCCCGTGACCACTTTATGGCGAATTTTGTGTAAAGATCTTGGTTTACACCCATATTTGATCAAGCTGACTCAAGAATTGAAGCCGATGGACCATTTGACGTGACGTACGTTCTCCGATTGGGCTCTGGAGAAGATGCGCGAAGATAATGAATTCAGTCACGAAGCTCATTTTTGGCTCAATGAGTTCGTCAGTAAGCAAAATATGCGTTACTGGTGTGGTGACAATCCACATGTGCTTCATGAATCACCACTTCATCCACAAAAAATAACTGTTTGGTGCGGTTTGCATGCCGGCGGTATCATTGGGCCGATAGTCATGTTACTGTGAATGGCGATCGATATCGCGCCATGATTACGATTATTTTTGGCCCGAATTGGAAAACATGGACTTGGACGACATGCGGTTTCAACAGGACGCTGCCACATGCCACACAGCACACGTTACAATCCATTTATTGAAGAGTAAGTTTGGTGGGCGTGTTATCTGAAGAAATGGACCAGTCAATTGGCCGCCTCGTTCGTGCGATTTAACGCCTCTAGAATTTTTTCTTTGGGGCTACGTCAAAACATTGGTGTATTCCAACAAACCGACGACGTTGGAAGAACTCAGAGCCAACATCGAACGCCAAATAGCGGCCGTTACGGCCGAAATGTGTGACCGAGTCTTCGAAAATTGGGGCTAATGAATCGACCACTGCCGACGTGGCCGCGATGGGCATATGAACGAAGTCGAGCTCCATTCATAAATGTTTTGTTTGTATTTCAAGTCGATCATAAAGTTTTCGAAACACCTCAATAGGTTTGTGTTTTATTTAAAAAAAAACACCCAAATGTGGGTTTGTTTGTGGAAAAACTGAAACAGATCTTAATTCACGAAAGCAAAGCAAAAATTCTTGCAATATGTTTCTGGGGCCTATATTTTTCAGCGTGTAGTCTTTTTATGGCTGTGGCAATGGTAGTGTGTGCGACTCTTGTGCATGAGAACGTGGTTTCGATCCCTGCTCTGCCACCTTAAATTTGTTTCGACGGCGGTCATCTCGCTTAGTGATGGCGACACTATCGAGTATTTATCCATGACAAAGCTTTTCAAAATACCGTACGGAACCGGTGTAAAAATGTAGATCCCAATCAGTGAGTGTAAACTAAAACGCGCGTTCACTGTCACAAGCTCTCCCTAACCCCTACATGGGATGCAACATAAAACCATTTTTTTAGTCTTTGTTATGACCTGCATCTGTCATCGCTACCATGGTATCTACACTTTAGGCTGCTACTAACTTTATTCACACGAAAAGCATTGAGCAACATCAATTTATTTCGCTGTGACATTCTCCAGCAACATCAATCCATATTCTTTCAATTTTTTAATTTTTCTTTTTACACTAAAAATCTCTTACAATTTGATTAGTTGTTGTAAGAGTTTTCATAGAAACATTAAAATATTGCTGGATACATGTTGCTGATATTTCGTACGTACAACTTTGTACTACTCGTGCGGAAATATTTCGTCGGTATTTCGCACCCAGTTTTTTGTATGGAATTTCTGAAATTTCGGTCAAAATGTTGATCTTAATACAGGCTTTTAGGAAATTAAGATCAAACTGGTGTTTGCAATGTCACATAGTAAAATAATACAGCATGAAAACATTAAATCAATGAAAAAATCCTTCCGATTTGGCCAATTCATTTGTATTTGACTCCCACAATGTTGGTTTACAACAAATGTTGCATGATTGTGTGACATCCTTCATATCCATTTTTAAAGTAATTGATATCTGTAATATTAAACAAATTGCCTTTACGATGTCCTTTACTCTATTTTTCTATGTGGATGTCACAGCAATATGGCAAAACAAAACGAACCCAATTAATTGATTTTGTCTCCATGGTAGTTTTTCATTTGTCTTGAGCGGAAACCCCGTTTTATGGTGAGACATTTGTTGGAAATGACTAAAGGTAACCACAATCTCTAAGTGTCATAATTGTGACAAATGTTTTCTCTTATTGTATTCTCCTCATTTCTCCCGTTGATTCCGAGTCGAGCCACGTTCCGTCAAATGGGAAAATTGCATACAGCTGCAATAGGGCAAGACTATCGTCGTCGTGGCCATGAATTACCGTTGAAATGAAAACGTCGCAATTTTTGTTAAACAGTAACGGACATGATACGTGAACATTGCAGCAACAGGAGGACACAGTTTAAGATGTCCTGGTAAATGATAAATGTGAGCATAATTTAGTTTCACTTGGCTGCTGTCCACGCAACCCGTCTGCAATCTGTCATGTGTGTGGACTGAGATGTTAGGGAAATGGTATCCCGGCTGTAATTATATTTATATTTAAGTGGTCGCCCATTTATTTCATTTCATTTCACTTCATTTCATTTCAATGGAATACAATTCCTTACGAGAGTATGACTAAAATTAAACACATAAGGTAAATGTTTTTAGTTTAATTTATTTTTCATTATTTTATGAAGTGTTGAGATTTCCATCTGCAATTTAAGCGAATTAGTTTTCACTGTTTATTTCCGTTTCCTTTTCTGTTTTGGATTTTGCTGTTTAAATTAAATTTCATTAGATTACATTTACCTAAAGGCCATTTGCTTTAACCGAGCATCCCATAAATTGTAGAGCACTTGATGCAGTTTATTCGAGGAAACGGAGAGAAACGTGTTAAATGTTGTAACAGGCCATGAATATTAAGTGAATGAAATGTAAGACTCTACCTCGGTCCATCTAAAATGCATACAAGTTTTCGTTAAGTATTTGGATTTGCAGTTAGTGGAGGAGTTAGAAGGATGCACAGCGATCTTCGCACTTATGTGCATACAAACTAGGCACCTCGAAATCTGATTCTGTAGTCTGTTGAACGGGAAAGAGATAATTACAATTGTTTGACATTTTGGGGGCCTTTTTGAATGTGAGGTACAAGAAAGTAATTCGTTAAAAAAAAAAATTAATATCAACAATTTTTTCTCATGCCATTTGGTTTGTTGGAAATCGGTTTCCGATATTTTATAGTAAGACAAATGCCGTGGCAACACTGACTCTTAAAGCAATAAGTAGTTGTAATACAGATTATTTTAGCAAAAAGTTGCTGAACAAAGTTTTTACGTCATGTAGCTCATTCAGGTTCTAATGCAGAACCATTTGTTTCGACAATGAGATCGCCGTGTTTTATGGTGTCTCATCTGACGTGAATCTAAAGTAACAATACATTTGTTTTATATACACGCTGAAAATTTTGGTTTTGGGACGAAGGTCCTTATCGCACGTTGCGGGATAAATTAAAAAATGCTAAACAACTTTTTTTAACTACTTTATTACAACCCATTATTATCAACTATATAGGGTACTTTTGGTTTGGTTTGGTTTAAAGGGAAGTTTTCTAGGTGGAGCCCCTTTATTACATTTTGTACTTTTGAACCCTATAAAAAGTAAATTAACAAAAGCCAAACTACAAGACTGGCAAATCCATGAAGTACAACCCTGAGCATGGAATTACATTTGGCAGCACACTTACTCTTACACTCGTAGTTTTTGTTTGGTTTGTGTCTAGACTAACATATCGGGGGATGTTTTTTGTTTAATGGGAAATTTTCTAGGTGGAGCCTGTTTATTACATATTGTAGTTTTGAACCGAATAAAAAGGAAATTTAGAAAAGCCAAAGTGAAAGAAGTTTAAAAAATAACATTTTCTTAAATAAGTGCGTGTTATTGCAGAAAAAGGAAATTTTCTCAAACAAAAAGAACCTATCGATATCCTTAAACAATGTACCTTTTTTAAAAAAAATACCTTATCTTAAAGAAGTACCTTTGCTTAAAAAAGAAAGTTTTCTTACAAAAAGTACCTTTTCTTAAAAAAAGTAATTTTTTAAAAAATAAGTACTTTTTATTAAAAAAGTACATTATCTCACAACAAATTCCCTTTTCTTAAAAAACCACCTTTTCGTTGAAGAGTAGCTTTTTTGTAATACAAAATAACTTTTGTTGAAATAAGTACCTACTCTTAAAATTGTACATGGTGTTTCGTAAAAAAAAGGTTTCTTCAAAAAATATACCTTCTCTTAAAAAAGCAAATTTTCTTACAAAAATTCCTTCGTTCTCTTAAAAAAGTAAATTTTCTTACAAAAATTCCTTTTCTTAAAAATAAAATAATACCTTTTATTTTATTTACATGAGATAAGTAGCCTCTCTGAAAATAAGTAAATTTTCTTAAAAATATAACCTTTTCCTAAAAGAGTACCACTTCTTTAAAAGGTACCTGTTCTTAAAAAAAGTACTTTTTTGTAAAAAAAATTCATAATCTTAGGCTTTATTATTAGGCTTCTTATTAAAAATGGTAGCTTTTCTTAAAAAAGCTTTTAGCTTTTAATAAAAGAAGTACGTCTCATTAAAGAAAGGACCTTTCCGGGAAAATATAAAACACATTGTTAGAAAAGGGACCTAACGATATACTTTTTTTTAAAAAAATACTTTCAATAAATAAAAAATTTCTTCTTAAGTATATTTCCTTAAATTATCCTATTTTTCAACGGGCGCCTTAGGCGTGTTGGAACTAACTAGTACATAATATATAGCGAAAGGAACTTCGTTCCAACCGGATGTCCCCTGACACCTCATGTATTTTTTTGTTGTTGTTTATATGCACCTATAACGTGTTTGTTGCTTGTCGCAAATATAGTATACTTGTGTCTAAACAAATTGTGTTTGTTATTCAATATCACATGTTTGGGAGACAATGATTAATAGGTTATAATATATCTATTTGTGACGCAAATGTGACTGTGTTTGGTGAAAACTGCTGCAAACAAAATCGTGATAAACACTAAAGAAAAAAGCAGCAGATCTTCAATTCCATATACCCACATCCATATATTTGTATTCATTTTCTAAATTATATGGAAATAGATTCTAGATGAAAAGTTAATTTAACTAAAACTCTGCAAATTGTGTGATAACCTAGTGTAAGAAAATAAATTTTGAATTTTAAAAAAAAAAAAACAATTTACATGGTTCCTGCAATATGTTGCTGAGGCCGATATTTTTCAGCGTGTATTTACTTAGTATTTTGTTTTAACTATACACATGTATTTTTAGGTCACAACCAATTGTTCATGTAATGTTTGGAATATGTCCTTGCAACATAGCCCCCTTATAAGAAGTATTTTTTGCTATGGACAAATATTTATATCATCAAATCTGATGCTGGTTGTATTGTAGAACCTTCCATTTGAGATTAATCTAAAACGTGTACCAAATACTCTGCCATTTGGCCATGTAGCTAGACCATGTATGTATTATCTTTGGCATTATTTTAGTACCGCAAAGATTATTGTTAAGATTATTGTTAAGTCATTTGAAAAGCAATATCATCTTACACCTTGTACAATATGTTTATTACACGCGTTTACCCGCAACATGTTGCTACTCGTAACAGTCACTAGCCACCCTGTCCTCAAATATATTTAATATGTAAAGGGTGTCTCAGTAAGATTGCACTTTTTAAATTTAGTGTAATTTTTTTCTTGCGCAGGTGTCAACTTTGAAATTTGGCAGCTGTCGCATATGTTTATTGCTACTACTAAAAATGGAGCGCTTTACAGAAGAACACCACGTTATAATTGTGAAATCTTATTACAAAAATTGGAAAAGTTATGCTGAGAGTGATCGCAAACTTCGAACAATTTTCGGTCAAGAAAGTTCAGCTAATTTGTCAACCATTGGAAGAGTGATCAAAAAACTTGAAGAAACTGGATCGGTTGTGGACTGTAAGACTCCTGTGCGCCAATGTACCGGTCGGTCTCTTGAAAACAGTGCTACTGTAAACGAGAGTGTCGGCGAAAACTCGAAACATCAATTCGTCATCGTTCTGGAGCAATGGAGCAAAGTGAAGTCAATGCCAAATTTTCAAAAAAAAAAGTCATCCTCATGCAATCCATGAGAAAGAAATGCACCCACAACGACCAACTGTCTGGTGCGAATTTTGGTCCGGTGGCGTGATTGGGCATTACTTTTTTAAGATGGGCCCGAAATTGCAGTGTGTGTGAATGGCATTCGTTACATGAACATGATAACGGAGTTCTTGTGGCCTCATCTAGACGGCATGGATCTGGACGACATGTGGTTTCAGCAAGATGGTGCCACCTGCCACACCGCGCATGAAACAATCGATTTATCTCAAAAAATTCTGATGTAAACTGGCCACCAAGATCATGTGATTTAACACAGTGTGATTTCTTTCTTTGGGGTTTTGTGAAATCTCGGGCTTATGCGAATAAAGCAGAAACAATTCCTGAGCTCAAATCCGAGATCCAACGCGTTATCAGTGAGATGCAGTCACATCTCTGTGAAAAAGTCATGGAAAATTTCATGAAAACAGTAACGACCTGTCATCAGAGCCGTGGAGGCTGTTTGATGGATATTTTATTCCACACAAGTCTTCGTTACAATCCAAAAAAAAAGAACTATCTCAAAAAATACGTGTTTTTATATTAAAATTAAAAGTGCATTCAAACTGCTACACCCTTTAGTACATGTACTGACACAAAATCCTGGATATACGCGACTTGACTTCAGTCTAGAAAGATGCGATAATACAGGTTTCAGCACCAACTTTTGAATTGCGAAACATAATTAAAATATATTGTATATTTGCCTAGAGAAATCAATGTAGAAGTAATGAATGTGAATGCGTTACCATAATATTGTTGATCACAAATGGGAATATAGTTTGTGGATATTCAACAGTTGTTGGGCCACGGCAAATGTTGGTAAATAATGTTTTTTGCTGGAACATTTCCAAAAATCAGTTTGGCTTTTTGCCTAGGCTGAACCTTAACGCAGATTAAACCTCAATGCATCTAACGTTTTTCCTTTTCCAAAACTATTATTGCCTTTCATTAGCCACAATATTCTCACGTAGCAACATTTGCAAAAAAAGAAAATATTTCCCCAAATATCTCGAGAACACTAAGATCAATTCAAAACCTGCCCGCATGGTAATGGTAGGTTTTTAGTAGTGCTGCTCATTTCTGGAAACTTATTTTCAATAAAAACAAAATTCAAATCTTTATAAGGGTACACATTTGCTTAATCAAATTTAGGCTACCACTGTGTGGCTCCAGTGTAATCTATGACGTATCAATTTTCAATTTCTCTAGTATGAGACCTGGGCTACGTCCGTGTGAAATGTCATCTTCGCCGGTCTAGCCGTTTACTCTCAGTGCGCGTCGGTGGTGCAATGGCTAGTTGCGTCGCTTTTATACATGGGAATCGATTCGGTTCCTTCTCCGACCTCCTTACATTTCTTTCAACGAATGTCATCTCGCTTAGTGATGGTGACACTACCGAGTTCTTAGCTGTCAAAAAGAATCCAAAAATACCATTCACAACCGTCGTAAAACTGTAGCTCCCAATCAAACTGGAATATATATGTGGGGACCAGCAAAACTAGAATGCGCACTGCTCACTGAGTGCGGGGAAATTCTGTTCTTTGCCTTCATAGGACATTATGAAAAACTAGTTATATATTTATATTTAGTTGCTTTGCTGTTGACACGAAATGTTGCCGGTAATTCTTTTGTAAACATTTTCTACTAAGCAACAAAATTTGTGTTTAAGTGTTGGACGGTTAATATTTACTGTGAGAGCACTCTGAGATCATTTGGAATTTTTAATTTGCTGAACCTTAACAACTCTTTTTGTACACACAATTGTTTGTCATTTTCAGCTTAGAACGAATTTAACTCAGCAACATTTAGTCGGAAATATAAAATGCAGAATCTATAACCTAAATCTTGCTTCATTGAAATCATTGCTTAACTGCAGGAAATAAATATTTCTTAGAAAAGTGTATAGTGTGAGTAGGGATGCAACATATGTTGCAGACAAGAAATGTTGCTTGTACATGTTTAGGTGAGCAAAAAAACCGTTTTTTGGAATTAGCAGATGTTGGAATTATTAATGTATGTAGGGAAATTCTTTCAAAAGTTGGTATGTAAATTTGATAAATGTTTTTTTTTACCCCTTTGGACTTCATTACATTTTAAATTATTCCTTATAAAGAGGAGTGTACAAATAATGTTGATAACCAGAAATATTCCTTGGGCACAAATACTGCCTTTATTTAAAGTAAATGTTGCTTATTTGGTATTTTCCAACAGAAAATTTGTTGCTCGCTCTATAATTTTTTTTGAGAAATATGTTTCTATGTGAATACTTCAGTATCGTGATAATTTAGTTGTGTAACAAGGCAGTTGATCATGCTGAACACACTAATTATTTTTTTAAACTAGCTAAGATACTTTCTGCAAACTTAGCAAATGCACCATATGTTGATGTATCTCAAATGTTGCTTATCAACATATGGTGCTTCAATAGCTTCTCTAAAGATTTCATACCTTAATAATATATTTTTTAGACCTTTCTTATTATGATCTAATAAATGATTTATCAAGCTCGAGGTCTTTGTTTTATTTCATACTTTGTTGACCTCTGATGGTTGTACACAAAATCGGTTGTTCAAATGTTGCTAAGCGTAAATCAAGATTTGTAAATCAAGATTTGTGTTCTGCGACAAATGAGAATTATAGTTCGGGAGCCTACTTTATGTACTCGTATTGCAAGTGCTATATTTATTGGAACTTGTCGTAAAGGCGCCCTTTTTCTTCGTTCCCAGTTGCTGCCTCTGTTAATTGCAAAATTGCAAATTGCAATAACTTGGTAGTACGTACGTCGTTCATTGAGTAAAATCATCAAATTAAAAAGAACATACATTTCCATTCTCTCATCGTACTAAATAATAATTAAGTTTCGAATTGAAAATGGTCGGTTGCTTCGCATGACTAGGTAGAGTCCGACTGGTTGTATTACCAGACAGTTACTCCTGCTTGTTCCGGTGCCGACTATGACTGCAAATACCGTAACTGCATTTGAATTAGTAACAAGAAATGAAATGATCTGTTCCCATACAATGTGTGAAAAATGGTAAGGATGCATTTTTCCTGTATTTTTTTTTTGTATCATGGGATTCTATTGGAGGAAGATAACACCCAGAGAATGTTGCCAACATACAGCAATGTAATTTGGCATCTGTTTACATACGTATCTCTGTAAGAATGAGTTTCTAATTCCTTTTTGCTGTAGTATTTGTGATTTCCAACTAACATTATGGGCAATATATTGCAATTGGCGATGTGTATGTATCTCAGACTCCTGACTGTGGCATTCTCACATACTTTTGCAGTACGAATTTTTGTAGATTCTTCCAAGGTGTTTGCAATTACTTCTATTATTACATTACCTAGAATTCATTTGGTCCTTTATTGCGTGATTCTGTGTTTGGTTTAGAGATCCCTACATCCAAGCATTTCAAAGTGTTGCTGAAGGATTTCTTAATTTCAAGTGTTAAATGATTCTAACATAAGTATTCTATCTGATTTCCCTTTGCAGCAAATGAGAAATTTACCTTTTTTTGATTGCATTTTCCTCAGTTTTCATTTACGTGGGGGGTGTAATTCATGTTTGCAGCTTCCTGCTACTAGGCGTCCGTCCTTCCGTTAAACAGTCTAAGAGAACAACTTGTAGTCAGATTGTGTGTTGCCACGATTTTGTTCTTACTGCTCTTTAAGCCAACGGAAATTGTGTGTTTTCCTTATTTCAATCGATAGTCAGTCATTTCATCTCATCCGTCCTACCGTCAAACTTTATTTACTCATTTTATATCAGAAAATCATCTGTAGATATCTGGCTGCCTGTCTATATAATAGTTTGATATACTTTTTCACATTTTGCCTTAACATTTTTCGCTTCTCTTAGCTAATGCATTTGGGTGTTGCATATAAAGTCATGTCGAAACTAACATAAGAAAGCGTAAGATTTGTGCAGTTTTAGTCTATGATTTTCTTTACCCAGTATTCGTCTTCTGCAGTCAGTGAAATTTACGAGAATTGTATACCATTTTAAATTAAATACAACCCACTAAACGGTTAATGGTTTAGTAACCATTCCGACTTCTTTAAGTTGTAGGAACAACTAGAGATTACACACTTTTTCACACTCTAATTGTAATGGGATCTCAAACGAAATGGGATTGCAATTGAGCCAAAAGAAGCTAAAGTCTACAGAAAACATTAATGTCAAACTAATTGAAAGTGATATTTTTATATAGTAAAATACTTTAAATGAAATGTAAATTATTTCTGAAAGCAACATGTTTCTAAACACGACTAATTTAGAGACACACGGTTTTACAACAAATTTAGTTTTTGGCAACATTTCTGTAATTCAGTCAATGTCACGCTACACATTATTATCATGATAAGGAACATAATTGAAGTTGCATGCAATTTTGTTTATTACAGCAACATGAGAATGCAACAAAATTGCTTCACAAAAATTATTTTTAGAAATAATTTCTGATCTAGTCAAATATAATAAAAATCATGTTGTAGGGCCAGACCAAAAAATGTAGAAGACTAACAAATATATAAACAGTCATGTTCAATAAATAGACTAGTTTCAAAAACTTCGACACAATTGCGTGAAATTAAGAAAGAAAAACGTGTTTGTAATAGAGTAAATCAATTCATACGATAGATTGAAAAAGGAGAGAAACCCCAACGACGACAACTGCAAATAGTTACAATGTGAACAAGACGGTCACTGGCCCAGAACGCTAATGCGCTGATGAGAAGAGTCACAAATTTCGAAAAGATCGTCCGCCAACGTGTGAAGAGACCACTTTTCAGCACCTGACCACTTTCAGCACCACTTCTCCCGCCTGAAGAATAATAAAACCGCTAGTGCGGATGGCCTACCCGCTGAACTTTTTAAGGCCACATGCAACAACTGATATGCGGTAAATGGCTGGGGGAATATATCCCCGATGATTGGAGTCTCAGTGTATTATGTCCTGTATTCAAAAAGGTTGATCCGTGTGTCTGTTCCAACTATCGCGGTATCAGTCTTTTATCCATCGCGTATAAGGACTTGTCGAGAGTATTATGTGAAAGACTAAAGCCAATTATTGAACCGTATCAGTGTGGTTTTAGACCAGGCAAGTCCACAACTGACCAAATTTTCACGCTACGCCAAATCTTGGAATACTCCCACGAAAAGCAAATCGATACATACTACCTTTTTGTCGATTACAAAGCTGCTTTCGATAGCCCCATACGGGTAAAACTGTTCGAAGCTATGTCTGAACTTGGTATTCCGGCAAAACTGATCCGCCTCTGTAGAATGACGCTGACCAACACCAAATCCGCAATGAAAGTGGGGAAAGACCTCGCTGAACCATTCTGTACCAAGCGCGGCCTTAGACAAGGCGGCGCACTTTCGTGCAATCTCTTCAACATCTCAATGGAGATAATAATGAGAAAGGCTGCAGTAAATACGAACACGACCATTAACTCGAAAAGCCGTATGTTGCTGGCGTATGCTGACGACATAGACATCATTGGGCGAAATTTGCGAGAGATTACTGCAGTATTTTCAAGAATCGAAAAGGAATCAGCGAAGGTGGGTCTTGCTGTTAATGAGGGCAAGACAAAATTGATGGTGTCAACGACTAAAGAAACCTCTCGACTTGGTCCGCACTTGAACGTTGACAACCGATTTAATTTTGAAGTGGTAGATGAATTTGTCTACCTTGGATCCGCCATGAACAAGGACAACAACGTCAGCCTGGAGATAGATAGGAGAATTGTGCTTGCAAATATATGTTATTTTGGGCTCAGCATGCAGTTTAGGAACAAAGCCCTCTCTCGACGGACAAAAGTCCAGCTATATCAGACTCTCATTTTAGCTGTCTTGACATATGGCTCTTGGGTCATATCGCAAGCGGATGAAAAACACCTGGGAGTTTTCGAGAGAAAAATTCTCCGTAAAATATATGGTCCTGTTGGAGAAAACGGCGAGTACCGGCGTCGCTGGAACGCAGAGCTATATAATCTCTATTCTGACATGGATATAGCTGTGGGAATCAAAGTGGGCCAATAGCGTTGGCTAGGCCATGTTATCAGAATGGACGAAGATGAGGCAGCGCGAAAAATTTTTGATAACGTACCCGATGGAAGCAGGAAAAGAGGACGACCAAGACTCCGTTGGAAAGACCAGGCAGAAGAATCCCTCCGTATCTTTCCTGTTACCAACTGGCGAGAAAAGGCGAAGGATAGAGCCAGTTGGAAGAATATGTTGAATTGTGTTTAATTTGTTTGTTTAGTTAATAAGTGAAAGACGTCTGACCTCACGAGGTTGTAATATAGTCAATAAACGTAACGATTCTTTTTTCTAGAGTCGGCCTATAAAATAAAGATTATTATTTTCTGTAAAACGTATTTCTAAGAGATCAAACAAACATATGTTGAGACACAGTTTTTCTTCCGCAACATGTGGCTGAAAATTCTGTTCTCCGAAAAATATGATTGTCTGTAAATGACAATTGTATGATATTAGGGTAAATGAAACTTGTATATGAAATACAATAAATTTACAAACATGTCTCCAAACAAATACTCTATTTGGCAGATTTTTAACATATAACATAGTTCATGTTCGATGTAATTTAGCAAACTTTAGTGTCCGCAAAGAAGGTTCTCTAAAAAAAATTTAATTTAATTGCATAAAATATATTGTGAAATCACATTATTTGAGTAACATATAAATATGAATCTGTAATTACTTTGCCTTGAGAACTTGAATCTAAAACACTGCATTTGTAAGCAAGATTTGACTTACATCTGTATGGTTTTATAAAGATAGGAAACTGAGAATATTACATTGGGTAAAACATATGTCTGAGACATTTACATGTTGATAAAAAGTTTTACTTGAGCAACATGTGCCTTCCATTTCTTTTCTACAGCGAACAGGATTGCATATCATATACAGTGTTATACCGATATCACTCTTTGAGATTGAGACCAATTTCTCTTAGAACATGTCTCTATGCCACAAGTATATACTTATTCAGCTCGACATCTTCAACTTGTGTCCGCAACATGACTTTTATTAACTAGTATTAGCAAAAAATAAATGTACGTTTTAAGTTTATTGTTTAAACTGGAGGCCATTCTATATCTATATTAATAGAGATATAGTTTTTTTTTAAACTGGGGTTTTGCAAATGTATTCCTATGATTCCTGGCAAACCGTATAGCTATTTCAGATCTAGCCACAGATCTTCATCAGCGGTTGTTTGGAATGATGCTATTGAAAAATCTCGAAATCTCATTTGAATTGAGAATTCATTATAATGCAAGTGTTCGAAATATATCGGAAGCAAAACACACAAGAAAACATTTGGAGAAACTTCTTTCCATTTCCAGAGAACCATAGGTCCCCATTAGACATGTTTTTTGTTGTTGCCTAAAAGATAACACAATTTTTTTACATACAATATCAATTGCATGCAGTTCCGTCGTGCTCCATGTTATTCAAATTCATCAGGGATGATTTTTATTTCTCCGGACTTTTTATTGGTACTTTTTAATTTTATTGTTTAAGCTCGAGGCCATTCTATATCTATATATCCCTGATGAAAAAAAAATAAATGTTTTTAAATAAAAGGTGTCTCTGTACGAATGCACCTTTTCATTTTAAAACAAAGACATGCATTTTTAAGATAGTTACTATTTTTTATTGAATTGTAAAGAAGACATGTTCTGATTAAGTATAGACTAAAATATCCGTCAAATGGCTCCCTCTTTTCCTGAAATTTCCCATGACTTTTTCACAGATGACGCGTTGGATCTCACCGCTGACGCATTGGATCTCGGATTTGAGCTCAGGCATTATTTCTGGTTCACATAAATCCGAGATTTCACCAAAACCCCAAAGAAAGAAATCGCCCGGCGTGACCATAGAAAGTGCCGGGAATTTGTTCAAAGGGTAAATAAGCAAAGTGATGTTAATGCCAATTTTTCGAAAAAAGGCAGCTTTTCCGATGAATCGCATTTCCATCTGAATGGCTTCGTCAATACACAAAATTGTTCAATCCACATGTAATCTATGAGAAACAAATGCACCCTCTACCAGCAACTCTCTGGTGCCGATTTTAGTCAGGTGGCATAATTGGGCCTTACTTTTTTGAGGATGAGGCCGAAATTGCAGTGACTGTGAACAGACGGCACGGATCTTGGCGACTTGTGGTTTCAGCAAGACGCCGCCACCCGCCACACCGCGAATGAAACAATCGATTTATTGCAGCAACGATTTCCAGAACAAACTATCTCAAGAAATTCTGATGTCAACTGACCATCAAGACCATGCGCTTTAACGCCGTGCAATTTCTTTCTTTGATATTTTGTGAAATGTCGGGTTTATGCAAATAAACCGGAAATAATTCCTGAGCTCAAATCCGAAATCCAATGCGTCATTGGTGAGATACAGCCACATCTCTACGAAATATACCTTAAAAATTTATTGTAAAGAGTAATGGCCTGTCAGCAGAGCCGTGGGGGCTATTTGACGGATGTTTTATTCGAAATTTAATCGGAACATGTCTTCTTTATAACACAGTGCAACACGAAAAAATTTAACCATATACGGACACCACTACGTGATAAAAGACCAAAAAAAAAAAGCCCCCTGTCTCCCAGTTTTGCCCAAAGTCCTCCAGGTTTTTACTTTTGCAAAAAAATGATAATTTTCTCAAGCTCATATCTTGCAAACTGTTCGGAATATTTATTTACTCTCTGAGGCAAAGTTGTAGCTCTTGTCATAAAGAACAAAAATTGTAAACAAAAAAAATCAAAAAACTTCATCTTCAAGGTCAAAATCCATAGGTAGCAAACCGTTCAAAATTCAAGGAAACAATCAACTACAAGAATGATCCTAAGATCTCAATAAATAAACATCTTTCTAGAACATATGATCTTCCTAGGAATGATTCTTAACACCGGTTAAGTAGCCATTAGATAGCCGCAAAAGTGAAAAATTTCCCGAACATTTTTTAATTTCATTTGTTTTTTCTTTACTTCAACATTGAGATACTATAAAGCCTTCTCCCGTAAGTGAAAAGGCATGTAGCAGGTTTTTTTTTCATAATAGTATTTTGTCTTGTTTTAAAGAACCACGTTTATTATGGAGTGTATAGACAGACGCATGTACTGAAGTTTGATTACTTTTCTTTTAATTTATCTTAATTCGTTTGCGTTAAACCAAAATCTGTTGGTCGCAAACCGTGTCCGTTTGGCGTAAAAGTTGTTGCGAGTTTGGAGTAACTATAACTCATTTATGTTAAGGAAAAGGACAGTCAATGGAAACGTTTTCCGTTTATCATAAATGTTCTTCCGAGTTTATAGTTTCTGTACATATATATTTTTTTTGTAAACGATTTTCGGTTCTCATAAACGGTTTTATTTATTTATCACAAACAAATATATTTGTTTGATTTAATAATTGTTAGTTTGACGTAGTTAAAAATTTAGTGTATCTGATATCTCGCTTGGGAATAACGAAAGTTTTCTTTGCGTGTACCAAGTTATTTGGACTGACATAAAACACTGACGTAAGAACATCACGTCTTGTCTGCATTAAGCCTATTTTTTACGAGGCCACTAACATTCTGGAAATAAAATTGGTGGCTAAAATCTTGTTAAAAATTAGTTAATCTATGTTGAAGAGACGTGACCTTAAAAGTGAAATGGAGTCACAGATTATAATACACTCACACACATGTTATGAGGTGACACAATTCTGAATCATGGCAACACGTAAGAATACACAGCCACATGGAGATACATATGTGTTCTTACATATCGCACAACATTCATAAATAGTCGCTTTCGTATGCCACACATTACAAGACATGAACCATGGAAAAGTATCAGCGACCAAGTTTTGGCGAGATGGCATGAGGAACCAGAAACAAACTAAATAACCAGAGATTTAAACAGGATTGTGGTTTTCAAGAGCGCATGCAACAAACGGTACATGCTTGCGACACATACTCTCATACACGAAAGCACTTACCACATTAGAAGTCCACATAGTGGCAGCATTAGCAACATCACCGTCACTCCAAACATCTATGGTATGTCGTAGTAATAGTTGAAACAACAGCTAGCAACATTGATGATGATGACGGAAGCAGCAGCAGTAAAAACACATTACACGGGATTATGTGGCAGTGTTAAGCCTACATTTTCTTGAAAAAAGTCCGCAGTCAAATGGTTTTCATGCTTAGATATCACGATGATAAGGGACAGTGGTATATTTTATATTTGCCTTGGCTACATTTTTATAGCCGAAAATATGCTTTAGACGCATAATATAATTTGTTTCATTATGCATTAAAAAAATTAAGATTTGTTTCAGACACATGATATCGAAATATAATTTATCTCACACATGTTTCATTCGAATTTTTGTTGCAAATACATGTTTCTGTTAAAATTTTTATATCCGGCACACATTTACATTATAAACTTTGTTTCGGATACAAGTTTCGAGTAGAAACTGTATCTCAGAGACATTTTGCACACCAGGAACATTGTCAGAGACACATGTTTCAATTCGAAAGTTTGTTTTAGACATTATTGCCCGAAGGTTTGAAGATGAGAAAGCTGTGCGCAAGATGGGCGCCGCGCTTGCTTCCAATAGAGCAAAAAAAGTGTGGTGAAAATGTTTCAGTAGAGTGTTTGGCGATGTTTCACTGCAATAAAGCCGAACTTTTGCGTCGATTTGTAACCATGGACGAGACATGGGTCCACCACTTCATACCTAAGACAACAGAACAGTCAAAGCAGTGGACTGGAATGGGAGAATCGTGTCCAACGAAGGCTAAGACGGTTCCTTCTAGATGCAAGGTCATGGCGTCTGTTTTTTGGAATACTTCTCTTTAACTCTTTGCCGACCACAGGCAAGTATGTTTATCGTAGGGGTTTTGACACCAAGAGATAGTACAAGTATATCCATGGGTGACTTATTGGAGAGGGTAGGGGCAACAACTATGTAGTAAGCGTAAATTCTCTAACTGATTCGATTCAGATTTGATCAAAAGTGGTCGTAGCCCAAAGGGATACAACGGCTTGAAAAAAGTGGCACACATGGGGGAAATATCAGTTACATTTTGAGTCCAGACCTCACCTTTTAATAAATGTAAGCTCGAATATCAATCTGCTTATATGGACCGAGAAAATGTTTGGAAAATACGTGGAACTCTTGGCTAAAATTTAAAAAATATAAAAATGTATGGTCGTCAAGGGGTTAACATATTTGTTGCGAGCACACATTTCGACATGAAAAATCATATCGAACATATTTCCACTAGAATAATCCTCTCGGACGTACATATGTATCTATTCGGAAATATATATCACACATATGTTTCCAATAGGATTTTTGTTTCAGATACATGCTACCATTATAAACTTTGACTCAGACACATATTTCCTTCCCACACATAATTTTCCTAGAGGAATATTGTTTCAGATACATGCTACCATTGTAAACTTTGACTTAGATACATGTTTACTTATAAGACATATGTTTCCTAGAGGAATTTTGTTTCAGATACATTTTACCATTATAAACTTTGACCCAGACACATGTTTCCCCTTCATACATATGTTTCCAATAGGAATTTTGTTTCAGATACATGCTACCATTATAAACTTTTACTCAGACACATGTTTCCTTCCCACACATATGTTTCCTAGAGGAATTTTGTTTCAGATACATGCTACCATTATAAACTTTGACCCAGACACATGTTTCCGTTTCATACATATATTTCCAATAGGAATTTTGTTTCAGATACATGCTACCATTATAAACTTTTAATCAGACACATGTTTCCTTCCCACACATATGTTTCCTAGAGGAATTTTGTTTCAGATACATGCTACCATTATAAACTTTGACCCAGACACATGTTTCCTTTTCATACATATATTTCCAATAGGAATTTTGTTTCAGATACATGCTACCATTATAAACTTTGACCCAGACACATGTTTCCGTTTCATACATATATTTCCAATAGGAATTTTGTTTCAGATACATGCTACCATTATAAACTTTTAATCAGACACATGTTTCCTTCCCACACATATGTTTCCTAGAGGAATTTTGTTTCAGATACATGCTACCATTATAAACTTTGACTCAGACTCAGCATGTATCCAGTATCCAGTACAAATTTAATCCCAATAACTTTTAGTAGCTTAGTTTCTTTTGTCGCAGAAACATATTTCAAATAAAATAAACCTTTTCTATTAGAAACTATATTTTACACGCCATGTCATATTACTACCAAATACTGTGTAAACTTTGTCTCAGACTCATGCATCAATTAGAAACAAAATGGTCTGTCCAAAATCTAATTTTTTTAATGTAGCACTATGCGTAGTTATTTGATTGTCATGAGTAGGTTTAAAATTTTTCTGAACTTCTTAAAATCTGTGCTTATACACATGTTTCCGAAACATAATGTGTTTTTCAGCAATGTGTCTGATACTTTTAACGTTTAAACCAATGTTCATTGTAATACTGTTGACAATCCGATGGTTTGAGGATAATGATGTTGAAAGTAATGCATGCTGTACGACGAGTATGCGGTACTACGAGAGAGAGAAGGTTATATGTGTCATAGTAAGTAGTATTGGTCACAAAATGTATACATGCATTTGAATGTTCCTAAGTGGTAAGTACACAAACGTGTGGAACATCTAAACATGTTTGTTTTTAGGTCATCGAGGATTCAAGTCGAAGCCGTTTGCTGGATGTTGCCTTTTATTTTGGATTTTTGTGTTGGCTATTACGATGGTTAACTGGTCGGTTTGACTGGCGGCCTCATAGTTTTGGCATGCCTAGTCGGCTTGAATTGTCGCTGGCTACACCAGGTGGTTTGTAATGTTGAAGACCTGTAGGTAAACAGAAGAGGTTGCTGTAAGTAGTTGAGGTAAGATAGAGAGCATGTGCTGTGGCATGTGCATGTTATACTTGTATGCGTTGGCTCAACTAACTGCACTCAAATGTCATCTGCATCTTGAGACACAGTAAAATTGTAGCTGTTGTAACACCTCTCAGCTATGCTCCAGACTGACCAGAATCTCGACATCACACAGGCATACCGAGATCCACTTGATGACCATTAATTGTTCATAGCAGTGTTTAGCCAACCACAGTACAGACCTGGTCTGTCCTATTATACTTATAGTCATCAATTATTATTATAGAGTTTGTAGTAGTAATTTATATACATAGAGTTTACGATTATATTAGAGTAAACAATATCAACTGTTCATAATTATAACGAGTTTTAAGCTTGTTGATAATGATTTGACTTCTGCCGTTGTGAATGTTGACGATAATGATGATGATCATTGTGAGGATGACGTTGGGGACGATGTCGATGTTGCTGCCGGCTGTTGTTGCCTTTTATCAGTCTGGTGATGGCAATTGATGATGATATTTCTTATTCGTTTTACATTTGTTGTTGCAACAAAAACTATGATCAGGTTCTCATGCATCTTCACCAGAGTCCATTCATTGGTTCACCGTCTATCTGATTTCATCACCTCTCATTGCCAATGTGTTTATTTATCGGTGTATTTTGCCTGGTAAGCTTGAAATTTATTTGTAGACTGGATTTTTTTAGAATGTTGCTCAACTCTATTTTATATTGACGCATGTGGTGTCACAACTTTACTGTAAGCGTTTTGACTTCAATATTTCACAGCAGCTTTGTTTACAGTTATTTAAACTGTTCTTATTTTTGGCTTTGTGTGTACAACTCAATACCAAATTTGGATATTGATGTGATTGTGCTGATGTCTGTTATTGGTGCTGTTGCCAATTTGCAACACGAGGTCTGACGTCGAACATGATGTGGTTTACTTGTTGGTATAACTGAGTTACATAATGAGTTCTAGAGTGAGATCTACTTAGTTAACCGAACATTTTTTTGTCTGAAATATACTTTTTACGTATGATGTACTTGCTACAAAGTTAATATACGAAACCTTTTCTGATTGAAATTTATATACGAGATTGTCTGCAAGTTGCCTGTATCTGTAAGAAGCATGTGTTTACAACTAGGGATCCACAAGAAACATGTCTATATGACACACAATTTGTGTAAGAAACATGCATCTGCAACACAGTTTATGTAATAAACATGTGTCTGAAACACAGATTCTATAACAAACATCTGTCTGCAACACAATTTCTGGAAGAAGAAGGTGTCTGCAATACAGATGCTACAAGAAACGTGTATTTGTAGCACAGTTTCTATAAGAAACATGTGTTATCAAGACAGTTTCTATGAGGAACTTGTGTTTGCAACACAGTTTCTATAAGGAACATGTGTTTGCAACAGAGTTTGAATACAAAAACAGTTTCTGTGAGAAACTACAACACACAACTGCAACACAGTTTCTATAAGAAAAATGTTTCTGTTACACAGTTTCTATAAGAAACATGTGGCAACACAGTTTCAATAAGAAACATGTGTATGCAACACAGTTTCTATAAGAAACATGTGTATGCAACACAGTTCCTAAAAGAAAGATGTGTCTTCAACACAGTTCCATAAAAATATGTGTCTGCAATACAGTTATAAAAACATGTGTCTGAAAAGTTTTTATAAGGAGCATGTGTCTGCTACACAGTTTTTAAAAGAAAGATGTATCTTTAACACAGTTTCTAAAAGTAGCATTTGTCTACAACACAGCTTTTATTAGAAACATGTTTCTGAAAACAGTTTTTATAAAAAACATGTGTTTGCTACAACTTTTCTGTAAATACCATGTGTCTGAAATACTGTTTTTATATGAAATATGTGTCTGCAACACAATTTCTAGTAGAAAAATGTGTCAGCAACACAGTTTCTAGAAGTAGCATGTGTCTGCAACACAGTGTCTATTAGAAACATGTGTGCAACACAGTTTCTATAAGAAACATGTGTCTGCAACACAGTGTCTATTAGAAACATGTGTGCCACACAGTTTCCATAAGAAACATGTGACTACACAGTTTCTATAAGTAACATGTTTAATTAAAAAAACCGGCGACTGTTTCATTTAAAATTAAAATGTTCGAGCGTAAGGTCTATTTTAAATTATTTTCGTTTTAAAATATTCTTATTTAAAATATTTCACTACCCATTGGGTAGCATCATCAGGAAAATAAACAGCAATTATTATTTAAAAAGAAATATCAGTTTCTATAAGAAACATATTTCTGCAACACCGTTTCTATAAGAAACATGTGTCTGCATCACAGTTTCTGTAAGAAAAATGTGTCTGCATCACAGTTTGTATAAGAAACATTTGTCTGCAACACAGTTTCTATGAGAAACATGTGCTTGCAACATAGTTTTTATCAAAAACATCTATTTGTAACACAGTTTCAATATGAAACATATGTTTACAACATAGGTTCTATAAGGAAAACTTGTCTGCTACACAGTTTCTGAAAGAAATATGTGTTTTCAACACAATTCCTATAAGTAGCATGTGTTTGCAACAGAGTATTTATTAAAAACATGTGTGTGAAAAGCAGTTTCTATGAGAACATGTGTCAACAACAAGGGGTTTATAGTAAAGATGCGTCTGCAATACAGTATCTATAAAAACATGTGTTTGCAACACCGTTTCTGTTTCTGTAAATAACAACACGGGTTATCTATTAGAAACATGTGCATGCAACACACTCGTTTTACGAAACAAGTATCTGTAATACAGATTCTGAGACGAAATGTGTCTCCAAGAAAACTTCTTTACGAAATTGTTTCTTTATAAAATATGTGACTAGGAAAATATAGTATTTAGAAATATGTATGTGACTTCGAATAGAGTATGTGTCTGTAATATTGTTCCTATACAACATGGTTTGTCTACAAAATAGATTCTATACGAGTCATATTTCTACAATCCAGCTTCTATCGAGAGCAAGTCTCTTTAACTCATTTTCTATACAAAAGATGTGCAGACAACACCATTTATGTACGAAATACGAGCACACAGTTCCTATATGAAACATGTGTTTGCAACACAGGTCCTATGCGATACAAGTATTTATAACATAGTTTCTTTAGAAAACAAGTGTTTTTGATATTCGTCTTCGACACAGTTTCGTTTACAAAGCTGTACCTGAAATCCAGTTTCGTTTAACAATATGTGCCTGCAACACAGTTTGCTAGAGAAACATGTATCTGCCACCTGTTTGCCTTAGCGTCTTTTTGAAACAACTTCCTAAGACTCAGAATATTGTTTAAAAATATGCGCACCATTGTTTCATAATGACGGATGTCTCTGCAACACAGTTTATTAAGGGCACATGAGTCTGCAACATAGTTTATTGTATAAACAAATGCCTATAACACAGTTGCTTACAAAAGCGTATGCCACAAATTTATAAAAACATACGCCTAAGCTACAAATAATTTCAGTAACATTTTTCAGAGATTCCTTTTCCCAATTGATTGTTCCATTTTTTTGTATCCATTTTTATCTGAAATACTGTGTAAAACTAGTTCAAGGTTTTAACGATTAACCACCATTCAATTTAATAAACAATTCTTTTACACAAATTGTTACGATAAATGCACAAGTGTTAAAAAATCTTTTTTGAGGTTTACACGCGATCACATGGACTGACTAATTTTGGTCACCCCAATGCTATTGATCAATTTCGTATAACCTAACATTTTGTTGGCGTCCAACTGTTATTGTTTAACCGTTGTACAATCTATCATGAGGCACAATTTAAAGCAAATGTATATTTCAATTTAATTAAACTGGTCCGATCTATCGCCAATTTAAGTGGTTTGTTTTAGATTACCGCCATCGACACGAACAGCATCGAATCAATAAATTCAAACTCATTAATACAACATCAGCTAAGAGTCCGCCATACACAGAGATACAAGAGGAAATCGGATATATTTACTATCAATTTCGTTGTTATCCGAAGTTGTAAAGATACGCTTGAAAGGAAGTAGTTTGGTGAGTGGAGTGTTGGCACCTCGCAATCCGCATCGCGCTGTCGTGCATGCGCAACAGTACAAACGAGCCTTGAGATCAGATTATGGTATTCGGTGCAGTTATCGTCGCTGTTTAAGTCTCTCGATTGGGTCATAGGAAACATTAAGGTAATATCACATTAAGACCAAAAATGCTGTAAACTGTTTAGTGGCACTAGTAGTAAACACATCATTTTTGGAATGGAAAGACACATATTTGTAAGGGTATCAGCTGAATTTGGAAATAACATTTATGGTGTGCACAGTAGTTTTGAAGTTGGATTATAATGCTTTATAAAAAAATCTAATTTTTCTAAATGCTTCAGTGGAATGAATTCAAATGAAAATAAGTGTAAATGCCTCAATTTATTCATATACATATGAATGACGAGCATTTTCTTATAGTCTGATATACATTTAGAAAAGTTTGTTGTCTACACTATTGAGTGTACGAATGTAATACCTAAAAGTGTCCGTATAAATGTGGTCCCTAACACTGTGCGTTAAACAAAACCCATAGCTATTAACTGGCTACTTTGTGTGAGGCCTATTGCCACCAATGTTGCTATTGCAGTGATGTAATTCCACTCACAAACGGTCAGTTTTTATAATGTTGCTAACGGGTGTGTGACCAATGCATGTATAGATATTTGTGTTTGATGGCAACTAAATTTGTGCGAATGCTAAAATATATGTTCAATTTGGACGATTTGCCAGTATTGTTGTTGTTGTCCATCCATTGTGGATGTAATTTATCATGCCATTTACGTGCTATTATTGCCATTTTTGCTTCTTTGATTCTCTGCTTCATCTTCCCACTCCATTTGAATTTTGTGGGCCATTGGAATGGTCATTATAATCGTCGTTTCTGGTAAATTTTGTTTATTTGTCTGCGGTGGGATGTGATTCAATGCACATAATGGCATATTAACACACATAATTCTTAATGTCCTTGACGACCCATCCTGCCGAAGAGAGAGAGAGAGAGAGAGAGAAAACACTTTTAACACCAGCATCATCACCAACATAAGCGTGACTGCAATCGCCTTCATCAGCCCCAAATGCTCAACTACTCAAAAATAAACATATGCACACAGGGGAATTTTATCTGTGTATGAGATCGGAAGGATAAATGTTTGTATAGGTTTACATATGGGTCTGTGTCTCCTGTTTTAAGAGGGTATTAATACATTTTTCTTCATTCTTTTCTTTGTGTGGACTTAATTATTAATTTTTGTTGTTAGTTATCAGATTACATTGTTATCCGCTTAAATATACTCTTGCGAATATTTGTTTGTATTTTTATTTTATATTCTCGTTGTTGCTTTTAATAATTACTTTGTAGTTAAATGTTGCATGCAACATTAAACTTGGTCATCTCTTGTCTAAACAATTAAAAGAAACTATAGTTATACATTTGATTAAGGCCGAAAATGTCGTATATAACACAAAAATTTTACTCATTGTCAAGGCTAAAAGTGTCATTAGCCACATATTTACTGCGTAGTAAATATTGTTTGGCATCCATGAAAATAATTGAATGAGATTGCACTTTCCGTTTGAGTATGATACAGTAGCGTCGAAAATACTATAAATAATATCTCCTTAAGGATTTAAAAAAATAGTTATTCGTATGGTTAAATATTTGTCTGAGATATTTGTTTAGATACATGTGTCTGATGAATAAAAAGTATCAACATGCGTCAAAGTGTAATACAGAAGTATGTATGTATATTAGACCGAATCACATTGTATGGTGGGGAAAAAAGTGTTTTTTGTCCACCTCTTAAAATAAACCTTGATATGTTTTCTGATGATTCTCAAAATATTTCTTATCTAGGATTAAGATCCCGTGAGTTTTTTAAAAAGGAATTTTTATAAGTTTTCAAAGAAATTTGTTCTTTAGCTAAATACAATGAACACAATATTATCATTATATGAAAGGCACGCACGTTTATGGCACCTCCAACGGTATATACACCATATTAAAACAAGTCCTGACACATCCTTTTTCGTGGATATTCGGCAAAAAAACGAATATTAAAGTTTTTAGCTCGTAGATTTTTCTGATTTATATGTCAGATTGGAATAGCCATGATTATATTAGCGCTATGTCATATTGGTATAGCTTCGAATATACAAATTAGTATGCGATATAGTTTCTTATGCAATACAGTTTCGTATAGAAACATGTGTCTGCATCACAGTTTCGTATAGACGCATGTGTCTGCAATACAGTCCCATATAGATACTTGTGTTCGGATCTCAGTTTCGATAAGAAAATAAAATAATAATAAGGAAATAATAATAAGTATAAATACAAAATAAGATAGAAAAATGATGCGGTATCTCTAGGAATCAGAACATGCAATTGCAACACTGTTTCGTATAGAAACATAAGAAGTGTCTCAGTAAAAATACACTTTTTCAATTTAATATAAAAACACAAATTTTTTGAGATAGTTGTGATTTTTTTTATTGGATTGTAAAGAAGACATGCTCCGATTAAGTACTGAATAAAATATCCATCAAATAGCCCCCACGGCTCTGATCGCAGGCCATTAACATTTCCATTGAAATTGTCCATGACTTTTTCACAGAAATGTGGCTGTATCTCACCGATGACTCGTTGGATCTCGGATTTAAGCTCAGGAATTATTTCTGGGTTTTTCGCATAAACCCGAGATTTCACAAAACCCCAAATAAAGTAATCGCACGGCGTTAAATCGCATGATCTTGGTGGCCAGTTGACATCAGAATTTCTTGAGATAATGTGGTCTGGAAATCGTTGCTACAATAATTCTATTGGTTCATGCGCTTTGTGGCAGGTGGCGCCGTCTTGCTGAAACCACATGTCGTCCAGATCCATGCCGTCCAGTTGGGGTCACAAGAACTCCGTTATAATGTTCCTGTAACGAATGCCGTTCACAGTCACTGCAATTTCGGCCTAATCTTCAAAAAAGAAAGACCCAATCACACCGCCTGACCAAAATCAGAGCTAGACAGTTGCTCATTATGGGTGCGTTTGGTTCTAATGGATTGTATGAGGAATTTCAGAGTCCCAATTTCTAAAATTTTATGTATTTACAAAGCCATTCAGATGGAAATGCGCTTCATCAGAGATGATTTTTTTTTTGAAAAATTAGCATTGACTTCAATTTGTTCCATTACCCATTGAACGAATTACCGGCGCTTTCCGTGGTGTGCTGGTTTGAGCTATTGAGCTGAATTTTGTACGCATGAAGGTGGAGGTCTTTTGTCAAAATTCGCAGCGTAGTGCTTCGTGAAATCTGAAGTTGTTGAGAACGATGCCGCGTTGATGTTTTCGGGTTTCCGGAGACACTCTCGTTTACAGCAACAATGTTTTCAAGACACCGACTGATGCGTTAACACACTCTAGTCTTACATAACCGACACAGTTTCCTAAAATTGTTGACCACTCTTCGAATGGCTGACACAATAGGTGCACTTTCTCGACTGAAAATTCTTCGAAGTTTGCGAGCGGTCTCAGTATAACTTCCAAATTTTTGGAATTTTTGTAATAATTTTCTCCATCTTCGGAATAAACATATGTGACAGCTGCCAGATTTCAGAGTTGCCACTTGCACAAAGAAATTACACTAAATTTAAAAAGTGCAATCTTACAATCTTTATGTCTACAATATAGGTTCATATAGACATATCCATGTCTACATCACAGTTTCTTCTAAATGTACGCAACTTAACCAGTTCCTTATGTAACTAGGTATGTGTAACCACAGTTCCTTATTGAAATTCGTGTCTGGAACACAGGTTCCTATAGAGACATTTGTCTGCAACGAAGTTTGGTGTACAAGCATGTGATTGCAACACTGCTTCGTGTGAAAACATGAGTCTGCAACACTGTACCGAATAGGAACATGTGTCTACATGTGTCAACACAATTCCGATAAATACAGTTGTTGATAGAAACAGTTGTTGATAGAAACAAGCATCTGCAACAAAGTTTTTTAAGAATCATATATCTGGAACATAGTCTAGTATAGTAAAATACGTCTTAAACAATGTTTCGAATAGAAACATGTATCTGGATGGAACTCGGTTTCGTATAGAAACATTTACGTGTATGCAAAACAGATTGGTATAGGAAGATGTATCTGGAAAGCAGTTTTGCAAAGAAATACAGTTTCTATAAGAAATATGTATTTGTAACACAGTATCTATAAGAAACATGTATTTGTACCACAGTTTCTATAATTAACATGTCTTTGCGATACAGTTTCTATAAGATACATGTGTCTGCAACACAGTTTCTATATTTAACATGTATTTGTAACACAGTTTCTGTAAGAATCGTGTATTTGCAACACAGTTTCTATATGTAACATGTATTTGGAACGCAGTTTCTTTAAGAATCATGTGTTTGCAACACAGTTTCTATAAGAAATATGTGTCTGTCTAAGAAACATGTATTTGTAACACAGTTTCTATATGTCACATGTATTTGTAATACGGTTTCTATAAGGAACACGTGTCTGCAACACAGATTCTAAAAGAAAGATGTGTCTGCAACACAGTTTCTATAAGTAGCATGTGTCTGTAACACAGTTTTTTTTTTAAACAAGTGTCTGAAAAACAGTTTCTATAAGAACATGTGTCAACAACAAGGGGTTTATACTAAGCATGTATCTGCAATACAGTTTCTATAAAAAACATGTGTTTGCAACACCGTTTCTGTACATAAAAGGTGTCTTCAATACAGATAATGTAAGAAACATGTGCCAATAATACGGGATATCTATTAGCAAAATATTTCTGGATGGAACTCAGTTTCGTTTAGAAGCAATTATGTGTATGCAATACAATTTTGTATAGGAAGATGTGCCTGGAAAAAAGTTTCGCATAGAAATATGTGTCTTTAACACAGTTTCGTATAGCATCATGTGTCTGGAATACACTTTGGTATAACAAATGGGGTCTGGACCAAATTTTCGTATAGAGACATGTGTCTGGGTCACAGTTTCGTATTTAAACATGGGGTTTCAACACAGTTCCGTATAGTTTCTATATAGAAACATGTGTTTGCTATAAACTTCTGTAACGCATGTTTCTCAACTACAGTTTCTAGTCATCTTAAAATAAAGCTGTTTATAAACATGTGCCTGAGATTAAGTTTCATTTTTATTAAGCATATCGCTAGTATGTTGTATAGAAACATGTACCTGAACGCCTAATAGGAATATAATACACGTATTTGTACAGAAATGTGTGACTCAGTTGCTAGCCATGCGTTGTGGAATGTGTTGCTGAGACACAGTTTATGTGAGAAGCAGTTAGCAACATGTATCTAAGTAACATTTACTCAAAAGAAAACAAATTTAGTTTTAGTGAAATCATTAAAAAACCCCATGGGAATACGAATTCCGAAGCCGATTTTAAATAAAAGACGATGCTATTAACGCAAAGAATTTTAGTCGCATTTGCTGTAAATTATGAAATAGTTACTACGTGCAAGGAAGGAAAACTCGTAGGAAGGATACAGTTTTCTACCATGTGAAGAGAATTCCTTTGTGCACAAAGAAAACAAGTGCGTTCTTAGTAACCAGATTAAAGAGCTGCTTCTGTTATTACTACCCTCGAATGTTGTTGCATTTTCCACGGATTTATTATGCAGATGAAAATATTTAAAATTCGCAACAAAACGTATTCGGTTTCTTTTGAATTCATTTAATGTTTTGTGTTGCATTGGAATATTTATGAGCGTTAAAATCAAAGCTTTATAAATTATCCAAACGTGTATATGAACTCATTGTTGCTTTGGCTGGCGGTTAATGTTGCTGCTACTGCTGCTGAAGTTGCAGCCGCAGTGGTTTGCTTTTGTTATTACATGAACATTATTTGCGGCCCAATTGAAATGCGGATTTGACCTAAATACCAAAAAGCCGCGTTAAAAGCCAATAAATGAACCCTCCACGGCACAGGCACTGCCTGGAGTCTCTGTGTACAGAAATTATTTATTCAGAGTAAGAAAATTAAATGAATGAATGATTGCAATACTTGCAGCAATTAAACGCAGTTTCTGATTATTTTTTAAGTTTTATAAATTCAGATCGCAAAAAAACACTGTTTTCATATGACGTTGCAAAATTAAATTTATTGACTGCACATCGGTGAATGCGATTGAATGTTGGATACATGTGTATGGATACGTAATTATATGAGAATATTTATAGAATAAATCACAGAGTTTATATTTCATATTGTTGCAATGTTACGGGAGATAATATGTAGTATATTTAACAAATATGTAATACGTTGTATTTACAGGTTGTATTTTGTTGATAACATCTGAAATTTATCTGGATAAATTAAGTGATCTTTGTAAACTACGATCCTATTTGATATATGACCGGTACTCTGACGCAGTTTTTCAGTCCTTTGTATCTAAAGAAACTTTATCGCTAAGACATGTTTATTAAAGGGAATGTGTGACTCGAACTGGATTTTTTTTAACAATATGTTGTAATACGCTTTATTTTACTTGTTAATGTATTGTAGACACAATTTTCCTAAAATTCTGTATTGCAGACTAGTGAGTCGTTAAATGATTTCTACATAAATGGCTCATTATTCTCTTAGACACAATGTTGCTGATGCATAGTTTTTTTTATAAAAATGCTTTAGCGACACTCACTTTCTTCTCTGTTGAATTTTTGGTATCCTGCTTTTTAAATGCCATAGAGTTTGTAGACACATGATTGTATAAACATAAATTTTTTAGACAGTAAATTTATTTAACTTTCTATTTCATCTTTCAAAACTTGACTCATGAGTTGTGTTTTATTTAGGAACAATGTTGCTAACTCATATGAGTTTGATGATGCCCATTTCCTGTTAAATGGGTATGTCAACAAGCAAAACTGCAGGATTGGGGCTACGGAAAATCCAAGAGCAGTGCATCAGCGAGAATTACACCCACTTAAGTGTACTGTTTGGTGCGGTGTATCCTCCGAAAGGATAATTGGCCGATATTTTTTTGAAAATTAAAGTGGTGTCTCAATCTCTGTCAACGGTGCTGCATATCGGACGATGTTGGAAAATTTTATTAGGCCCTCTGTGGAAAACTATCCAAACTTGTGGTTTCAACTAGATGGAGCCACAGCACATACTGCACGTGCCTCAATGGCTTTGTTAAGGGACATATTCGGCGAACGCATTATTTCGCGCACAAGCAATTTTAACCGGCCTCCACGTTCACCAGATTTAACAGCTCCTGACAGTTTTCTTTGGGGATATTTAAAAGAAAGAGTGTACGCTAACAAACCAAGAACCATTCCCCAACTAAAAACCAACAATCGAAAAGAAATCATGGCCAATTCCGCGGAAAGTTATGGAAAATATGCTAAAACGAGCACGTATGTGCGAAGCTGAAAATGGACATCACTTACAGGATATAATTTTTCAAAGTTAATTGCAAAAAATTCCACAATAATATACTGTATTTAAAAAAAAATAATTATTATAATCGCATAAATAAAAAAGTTAGAAACCATTTAAACCATATAGCTCATTCGGCGCCAACCTGTACTAACAATATACTGAACAACAGCTTTCAAAAAGCTTAGTCGTATACGCAATATTGTTGGAAAAGCTGTAATGCTGGCTGATGTTTTGTAGGAACTTTGTTGCTAACACATTCGGTCAGCTAAAGATGTTTATAAGCTAACAGGCAATCAGTTGTATATGCATGTTTATTTTAAAAGCGGTTTTGCTAAAAGTATACCCCTGACAGATGTTTCTTTTAAAAACTATGTTGAAGTCAAATGTTTCTTTCACGAAATTTGTTACTGTTACTTTGTTTAGTTTTGAAAATGGGTTGCTAATAACAATTTTTTTTATCGAACACAGGCAAAATACGTAATGTGCGTAAAGATAAATTCGACTTTAACTAGCAAAGACACAAACCCCATTGCTATCAGAGCATTAAAGTAGTAGAAAGGGAAGTATATTGAAATATACAAGGTTTTTGGAGAATCAAATTAATAAAAAAAAGATGAATCATACAAATCGTATAAAAACATTACGAGCTTTCAGTATTAGTGGTACAAATCTTGAAGAGCTTACCAGCGAGTATTATTCAATGTATATATTTTTGGTTCAATGTACATATTTTTAGAAAGGACATTGAGCCGAAATCAAGGATTCTTTCGCCATCTAAATGAATATCTAGAAATAAGTGGGATCATGTTATTTTGGGTTATAGTACTCTCAGGTTTCAGAAAAATTTCAGAATACTATAATTTGAGGCGTTTTCCTTTAAGCACTTTACTCTACTTTTGGACCATTCACGGTAACCATACCAAGAACTTTTTGCGGACAAGACATATCGGATGAAGACTCCCCATTAGTACTTTTCAAATTTACCACCCTAATATTTCAGAGGAATTTCAAAACACCGATATATGGAATTTAGTACTGTCCCATGTGTTAACATGTTGACCCACTGTGCCTAAACGTACAGAAGAAACGTATAGCAGATTAAAGCCTTTCATTATGACTTTCCAAATTTACTACCCCCATATTGCACAGAAATTTCACAACAGCGATTAATGGAATTTACTATTGTCCCATGTCTTAACATTTTGACCCACTGTGCCCAAAGTATGGACTGTTCACGGACCAAGCGTATACCAGATCAAAGTCCTTTATTAGTACATTCCAAATTTACTACCCCACATTTCAGAGGAATTTCAGAACAGCGATGTAAGGAATTTAGTATTGTCCCATGACTTTATATTTTGACCCACTGTGCCCAAACTATGGATTCTTCGCAAAAGAAACGTATACCAGAGTAAAGCCTTTCATTATGATTTTCCAAATTTACTACCCACAAATTTCAGAGGCATATCAGAACAGCGATGTATGGAATTTAGAATTGTCCTATGTCTTAACATTTTCACCCACTGCGCCCAAACTAGGGATTCTTTGTAGACCTAAGTGATACCGGAATAAAGTCCTTCGCCAGCACTTTCCAAATTTACAACTTCCATATTTCAGAGGAATATCAGAACAGCGATTAATGGAATTTAGTATTGTCACATGTCTTAACATTTTGACCCACTGTGCCTAAAGTAAGGCTTATTCGCGGACCAACCATACACCAGATTTACGTCCTTCGCCAGTACTTTCCAAATTTACCACTCCTATATTTCAGAGGAATTTCAGAACAGCGATATATGGAATTTAGTATTGGCCCATGCCTTAACACTTTAACCTACTGTGCCAAGCTGACGTATAGATGGTGCCAGTAGTTTGAAAAAAAAAATATTTTGGTGAAAAGTGGCAACCTTATAAAACATATGTTTTAAGTTTCAAGGCGCCACGTTGGTAAGTATTTTTATTTGAGCCATCAAATTTAAGCGATCTCAGTGAATTTGTAAACACGGAAGAAATTGATCACCGTTATATAATTCAATATTTCCATTTTAAGGGTCTCAGTCCAAGCAATATTAAAGCCGAGCTAGATTCTACTCTGGGGGAGTCTGCTCCTTCATTTACGACTGTAAAATATTGGGAAGCAGAGCTTAAACGAGGCCGTACAGGCTGCCAAGACAAACACCATAGTGGCCGACCAATTCAGAAGTCCACGCCAGGCACGCTTGAGCAGGTCCACAAAATGGTACTGGATGATCGTCGACTCAGGATGCGTCAGCTAGCTGATATGATAGGCATTTCTAAAAGTGCTATACATCGTACATTGACCGCATATTTAGAGATGCGAAAGCTGTGTGCAAGATGGGTGCCGCGCTTGCTTTCAATAGAACAAACACAGCGTCGTGAAGATGTTGCAGTAGAGTGTGTGACGACGTTCCATCGCAATAAAGCCAAATTTTTGCGTCGATTTATTACCATGGATAAGATATGGATCCACTACTTCACACCTGAGACAAAGGAATTGTCCAAGCAGTACATTGGAGTGGGTGAGTCGTGTCCAAAGAAGCCGAACACGGTTCCGCCTACAGGCAAGTTCATGACGTCCGTTTTTTGGGATGCGCATGGGATAATTTTTATTGACTATCTTCAGAAAGGAACCCCATTCAACGGCGAATATTAGCTAATTTTGTGAAGCGTTTAAGTGATGAAATTGTGGAAAGAGGCTGCGATTGGTGAACAAGAAATGGTTGTTTTATTAAAACAATGCTCCAGTTCACACATCCACGATTGCGATGGCCAAAATTAATTAAATAAAGTTCGAATTGCTTCATCACGCACCTTATTCGCCAGATTTGTATCACAAACACAGATATATTTGTGTCGCAAACACTTAAGTTATAACATATTAATCATTGTGTCTCAAACATGTAAAGTAAACACAATGTGTTTGGACACAAGTATATTAAATTTGCGACAAGCTCCAACCACTCTTTATATTTGCATCCAAACAACAACAAAAGACACGTTTTTCAGCTTTCCGTTTACATCTTTCCAAAAGTTGTTTTCCTGAATTGAAGATCTGGTACTATTTGTTTTTTTTTGCCTGTCACGGTATTGTTTTCCACAGTTTTCAATAAACAAATCCACATTTGGGTCACAAATACATATATTATAACCTATTAATCATCACCAACACATGGCCGTCGGTGGTGCAATGGTTAGTGTGCGCATCTCTTGTGCATGAGAACGTGGCTTCGATCCCTGCTCTGACCACCTTACATTTCCTTCGGCGGCGGTCACCACGCATAGTGACGGCGACACTATCGAGTATTTAGCCATGAAACAGCTTCCCAAAATACCATTCGGAACCGGTGCAAAACTGTTGGTCCCAATTGGTAAGTATAAAAACTAGAAAGCGCACAGCTCACTGGTTGTGAGAAGTTCTCCCCAATTCCTTCATGGGATATAATGGGAAACTATTAATTTTTTTTTTAATCATTGTGTTCCAAACAAGTTATATTGAATAGCAAACACAATGTGTTTGGATACAAGTATACTATATTTGCGACAAGCTACAAACACGTTATATTTGCATGCAAACAACAAAAAAAGAAAAGTGTTTGAGCGTGGAGTTCTTTCGTACTAGTTTTTATTTCCAAACTTGAAAAATTAACAATGAAGAGTTGGAGTCTGCGTTTGATGGCAATTTCAAGGAGTTTTCAAGTTCTTAATATAAACATAGTACCGAAGCTATTGTATATCGCTGGAAAAAGTGTGTCCAGCTAAAAGGATATTATGTTGAAAACCAAAGGAAATTTTTCAAAACTTCTTTGTGTCTTCTTTTTTAGGTGGGCTAATTTATGGACCGCCCTCGTAGTAATGCATTTGAAGGCGTCGTATATCGTTCAATGTGTCCTCATTTCTTTACATCAACCTCATCAACTAAACCAAAATTCCTTAAAATTGTTTAGGTATTCATTGAGCAAATGTTTCGAAATTGAACGTTTATCTGTGAGTTCACATATTTATAAGATCTGTCCACCTTATTTATGACACAATGTGGTTGTCCACAGTCATTAATGCTTTGCACTCAACGCCAGTTGCAGAGCTTGCAAAACTTAGTGGCTATGAATGCAATAAAACAATGTTGGAGCTGGCTGTATGGTGTTGCTCTAGAAATGACAGCAGGCAATAAAAGGTTACGCATGCGCGAATTAGACTCAATTCGCAATGAGTACAAAAAACAAACAAAAAAAAAAACGCAATGCAGGTTGCACATTTGCCGTGAGCACATTAAGACTAATAAGCGTTAAAGCCGAAAGACAAGCATATCGTCTAAACAGATGTATATATGTAGTCGTCGGTAATTGTACGTTTGTTAGTACCTGCAACAGATTACTAACAATCATTGTTGCCGCAGCACCAACACTTGCAATTGCCATTGTTGCCTCAACAACATAATTGTTGCTGCAATAATTCGTATGGGTTAAGGCAGTATTGTAGTTAGGATATCCCCACTGATTTGTGTATTTCATTTTCAATGTAAAACCTTCTATTACTTCGGTTATTCGGTTGCAATTGAATTTGAAACTATTCGCGTATGAGTTGTTGTATTTTGAAAAATAACAACCATTCACAAGTGATGGTAAGAAATGAGTTCAAGTACAATTGTATAGCAACATTTATTTCGATAACATTTTGAGGGTATCTATCTAACGAGGCTGCAATGATTTATATATACCAATACCTACATGTACACTTTAATATCGTTTAAAAAGAAAGAAAAAAAAAACCAGTGGCAGCAAATGTTTGCAGCAAAACACTACAGAGAAAGTTTCTGTTTCGGTTTTCCATGTAATCAACGTAAATATTTATATGCAGAATTGGAGTATGGATTTGTTGTATGGAGAAAAAGTAATTATTTTGCAAAATGTTTTTGGTTTTTGTTTATTTGTTGTTGCTGTTGTTGTTGCATTTTGAGAAATTGCTTTGAACTAAATTACGTTCCACACGTACACTTATTTACAGCCGCAAACACATACACAGACTAACTTTCCGTTCGCTGGAGTCTTTGGTGTTGCGCTTCATTTCCAGTATGCCAGTGAAATACTGTGTGGGTTAGTGTATGAGCTAGTGTCTACTGCAGGTGCAGTGGCTTCCCCCTGCACAGTAATTTAAAATCGTTAATTTTGAGAAATTACGATAAACTCTTAGAATGTTTCAGATATCGTATATTTTCTTCCTGGGCCACATTTTTTTTTATTTTTCGAGGCAACATGTGTGTCGTTAACAGTTTCGTGCCAAACAGTTGTCAGCACCATCACCAAATTGAGCACGACGACACATGTTAAAGCAACACACTTTCTAGCATTAACATGTGTCTGTAACATTACATATTTACGACATCAAGTTAAATCATTTTCGAAAACAAAGTCCCCGATAAACCACTGTGCAGTGATTCTACTCAACTTTGATTTTGGTTCATCTTTTATGTTGTAGTTTCGTATGTTTAAAAAAAGAAAATAAATTCAATCAATAAATATCCATACATATTTCGACAGCCAGTCAGTCTTTCCATCACAGATTGCACTAGTAACTACATATGGGCGAAAGTCAAAATGTTTTAAAATTTGGGGTTGAAAAAATTTTAAAATTTTCTTTGAGTGACATCTTTCAGATTGCGTGTATTTGGACGAATTTTATTCAGCGCCATGGATATCCCTTTGCGAGTGCGAGACATTACGGGTATGAAATATCTTAAAATGGTGTTAAAATTATCAAACTTTAGATGTGTATAATGTACCGTCCATATTGTTATGTGGCATTGTAAATATCACAGATTATACTTCATTTTGACGAAATTTGATAAGCGGCTTCGATGTCACATTGGGAAAACTCTGGAGATAAAAGTACCAAAATACCCACTTAAAGTGGACTATGATGGCTCTTCTTTTTCCTAAGTGATAAGTCTTATCACAGATTTTCAATTGATTTGCATATCATTGATATTAATCTCCCCTAAGTTTTAAAAACGGAAAAATCTTGCGATGCACTTTTCTAAAATTTCTGCAGTACGAAATAACTGTGAGCATTTTATTATTTTTCAACTCACTTGCACTGTTGTAGTTTGTGACATTCAATTTTTTTTATCAGCGTACAAGTAAATTGTATCGGTTAGAGGCAAGCCTACAGAGTTGATCGGTATCCCTGAAATGTTTGCTTCACGTCAATTTTTTGAATAAATCGATTTAAAAAAAAAATAAATGGTTTCCCATTACATCTCATGAAGGGACCGGGGAGAACTTCTCACAATCACTGAGATGTGCGCTTTCCAGTTTTCACTCACTGATTGATTGGGACCTACAGTTTTGTACCGATTCCGAACGGTATTTTGAGAAGCTGTTTCATGGCTATATACTCGATAGTGTCGCCGTCACTATGCGAGGTGACCGCCGCCGAAAGAAACTTGAAGGTGGTCAGAGCAGGGTTCGAACCAGGATCACCTAAAGCTCATATCTTAAGAATGGTCATTTGGAAGTATATGTCTTCATTACTTGAGAACAACGTGTCCGATTGTAAAAAAATGGTGTCCCTTAACATCCCATGAAGGGATTGGGGAGAGCTTCTCACAATCAGTGAGATGTGCGCTTTCTAGTTTTACACTCACTCATTGGGACCTACAGTTTTACACCGATTCCGAACGGTATTTTTGAGAAGCATTTTCATGGCTAAGTACTCGATAGTGTCGCCATAACTAAGCGAGGTGACCGTCGTAGAAAGAAATGTAAGGTGGTCTGAGCAGGGATCGAACCCTCGTTTTCATGTACAAGAGCCGCGCACACTAGCCATTGCACCACAGGCGGTCCGATTGTATCCGAATAAATATAGAAAAATGTAGAATTACAATACCTCTAATTTATCGTCAATGTAATCAACAGTTTCGCAGTTTTAAAAAATTAATGGTAAAAAAATATTTTTGGCTTAAAAAAAATCAAAGAGTGTTACAAGGTACCTTTTCGATTTCTCTGAACACATTAGTAAATGTTACATTGAAAAATAAAATAAAGAATAATTTTTGTGCTGATGGCTCATTTGCTATTTCACTTTCTTTTTTCTTACATCTCATTTAACATTAGATGTAATATCAGGGGGATTATATGGCACAGCTGATCGAAAAGGTACTAGGGAAATGATGTAAAATGAGAGACTAAAGACGACATACAGATTATAGACCATGCAGCAAACTAAGTTTAAAAGTGTTTGATTGATTTTAATGACAGCTAAATTATGTTTGCATCGAACGAAAATACGCATTCCCTTTTATTTCTGTCCGTATTCTGCCAACCAAGAGTAAATTACCAAAGCAACTCGAACTCGATGAAGTGACCTACTACCTCGCCGTCATTAAGAGAACACGAAGAGAGACATAGAAGCTCTTTTCTATTGCTCTGTGGTACTATTGTTAAAATAAATAAAGCAATATTTAGCACACTGAAATAATTCTTTTTGTTTTGTCACAAACAGAGCTACGACAAAAAGTATTGAATAGTATAGAGAACTGATTGCACTTTTTTTCCGCTCTCATGTAGAGAGTCTGAGTAAAAGAGCATAAACCGGTCTTATTCTCTTTCCAGAGTATTTCAATATAAATGCACCATTTCAAACCAAAACAAAAAGCATCAATGTTTCACATCAATATTATGAATGGACCAAGTTATGACAAAAAGAGAGTAATAGGTTTTGAATCATTCGCCAGATGCCGCCAGTGATTCGTTCCATGATTTCTCTATACTATTCAATACTATTTGGCGACGACGACGTTCGCTGCCGCTACATTAATTCCATCATACTTATTTTGTTGTTGTTGTTTGCATGTGTTCACTTTGATAGATTGCCCTACCCGTACCTACTTATATTATTATTAATAAAACATGAAACATAAGAAACGGCAGAATCTGTAAAAGGTTTATTATTTCATCTTAAAGTCACATATCCTATGAACAAAATGGGACACGGATCATAAAAATCAATGGACGCGTTTCGCTCTTATTCACAATTTAGTGACGGTTTCTCAGTTGGCAAGAATTGTGATTTTTTGTTTGGGTTTCATATGATGTGTAATACAAGTGATCATTTTCAAAATACAACGTGATCTTTATGAGCTATTTAGGGTGCCTAGACATGTTCAGATTGTAGTAATATGTTCGCAAAATTTGTTCAGCATTACTGTGGCTACAATACTGCTAGTGAAAGTTGTGTTGTCAGTGAAATAATTCGAGTCCCTTCAAGTTATGCTGAAAATTGTGGAAAAGATATTTTTTTTCAAAAAAAACAGCAGGAAAATTTGAGATTGGATTTTAAAAAATTTGACGTAATAGTTTCGTTCAGGGGTACCGATCGACTCAGTCGGCTTGCGTCTAACGGATACAATTTACAACGTTTGTAAGCGAAAGAAATCTGATTTGGGTTTCACTAATTCAACTTTATGTGAATGACGACTCGAACGACAAGTCGAAAGAAAATTTCGAATACGTAAAGATTTTCACACAAAGTTAGGTTTCTCTATTTCGAATCAGTTGTCAACACTGCGAATGGAAGTGCCAAATTCAGTCACGTGCTGTTTTGTTTCGAGTGGCAAAGAAATATACAAAGTAAAGGAAATCAAATACAAATTTTCAAATTAAAATCTATTGCAAATTATAGTCTGAAAAAGTCAACGATGCAGGTACTAGTGTACCGTATGGAAAAATACCCAGAGTTTGCTGCGGAGTGCCGGTTGTCGGAGCCAGCAAATTTTCGGTGGAGGAGGAATGGGGAACATTTGGATTTAATTTTTTTCAATTTGTTATATTACTTTTGTTTGTTCACATTGTCTTGTTTGTTTTGCTTTGCTTTTCACTGACAATCGGTATCAATAGATCGGCAGGGTTGTATTCAAGCCTATACAATAAAGTAGCATTTTTTAAGGAAATTGTAATCAAATGAAAAATGTTGATCTGGCAATTCATAAATGCGTAATTACGTAACACATACAAATTAGCTTTGTCTGTTTACTTTTCCAGCAAGATTTATCCAGTAACTTTTTGCAGAGAGTAAAAAAAATTTTACGCTCTTTTTTTTCTCTATTCCAAAAAGTAAACAGACAACATTTTGTGAAATATTGCAAGAAAACAGCAACAAGTGTAAGCAATTGAAATGACCAAGCCACTTGCATTACGGTCGCACTGTATGTATGGACGTTTCTAGCATAAAAACAGATGTTTTCATATTCTAATTTACAATAGACGTTAAAAAACAATACAATTTTAGACACTTACCTCTGCCATTGTTAAATTTCAACTTTATTCTTCTTTTTCACACAAAAATATTGCAATCAAAATGTAAATAAAAAATTACAGCAAACAGTTGTCCGAGGCCTTCGGCCACGGACTGTCCCTGCAGGCTGTGTCAGAGACACGGCCTTTAAGTTTAACGTAGAATACGCCATCCGATAAGACAGAAAACATATATAACAATAAATTCATTTGCTTATATTATTTATCATTTATTGTTATATATGTTTTCTGTCTTATCGGATGGCGTATTCTACGTTAAACTTAATGGCCGTGTCTCTGACACAGCCTGCAGGGACAGTCCGTGGCCGAAGGCCTCGGACAACTGTCTGCTGTAATTTTTATATTTACCAACGGCATTTGATTCAAGTCCGTTTAAAAAAAAATATTATGTTCAATTTTTTTAAACTTAATTTAATTTATGTATTTTAATTAATATTTTTATTGAAATAAGTTCTGCGAATGTTGAGAGGGCCGCCCTAATATTAAAAAATGTTTACCTTATCGAGTCTTCGCATTAGCATTCGAGCGTTGTGTGAAAGCTTTACGCTTTACAATTCAAAATTAATGTTACAACAGCTTTATTGAAGCTTTCGCAAAAAAGCTTTATTACGTTAGCTTACTGTTTGTTTCACTTTTTACTAGATACATGTTGCCAAGCAACATTAGCTTGCTGTTCGTTTCACTTTTTACTAGATACATGTTCCTAAGCAATGTTGAGCAACCAAAAACACTCAACCAAACACCACACATATGTTTGAGTGTATGTGTTTAAACAATTTTCATTTGAGAAATTAAAATACTAGAAATATATCAACCAATATGAAATGTATATCAAACGAAAGATAACATCTTCATTTACCTACAAAAAAAATTCATCTAGCCGTTTCCTCAAATTCAATGAAATAAAGATTACGACAATAAAAACCTGACATGACTCCTCATACCGTAAGGTAAGACGTAACAGACAGATCTATTGACAGACGCAAGTGCATAAGAACGAATACTTAAGAGGTAGAGAAACTTAAAGAGATAAGAAACCCAAATAGATTGGAATTCGAGTGACTGTCTTTCGTTCGCTTATGTTTTCATTCGACATCGAGAAACAGGCTATAAGTATTAATATTATTTAAATGTAACGTCATCATATGATTGAATGCTGTTTTTTATTTTCCAATGTAACATTTACTAATGTATTCATGGAAATCGAACAGGTACCGAGTAACAAAAAGATGTTAACACATCGTCCGTGAGTTCGAATACTCATTGGATTTTTTTATTTAGGGATGTCTAGCACTAAGAGAAGTCTGTATCTTTTCTAAAGACCACTATTCTCTAGGACGCACCAAGCGTATGCATATGAAAGGATGTCATAAAAAAACTAGAAATATCCAAGCTATAATGGATCTTTATATGTATTTTGGTACTAAGGGATCTTCGATCGCTACTACTTCGCATATGTAGATTGCATATTTGGGTTTGTATATAGACGATTGATGATCTACCGATGGTATTCAGATACAGTAGTTAGGCAATAACACGGAATACTTGTTTCCATTTTTTTCCGCAACAATTCGTCGGTTGTGCTGGCGCAGCGTGAATTTCGTCCCAGATTTCTTGGCCGTCCGACGCCAACTGGACAAACACTTCAGCGTTTGGTCACTTGTCTTGAAGACACTGGGACAACACAAGATCTTCCAAAGTCTGGCCGTCCACGGAACTGCCGTTCTGCTGACAATATCGCTACTGTTGCCCAAGATGTCGAAGAGAAGCCCGCAACATCGGCCAGTCCACGTGCCACGCAATTCGGCATTAGCCGGCGATCCCAACGCAGAATTTTGGTGAAAGATTTGAAGATGTTCCCTTAAAAATTTCAGACGGTGCATCAGCTGTTAGCTGTTGACTGCCAAACGCGTGTAACCTGCGCTCAAGCCATCGTAAATCTCAACGAAGAGGTGGACGATTTTTTATCGAAAATGAGCGATAGAGTTCATTTCCATCTTACGTGAATAAACACAATAATCGATTCTCGGGCAACGAAAATCCGTATATCACCCACGAAGAAGCATTACACCCGCTCAAAGTTACTGTGTGGTGTGCTGTCTACGTTAGAGGAGTCATCTGCCCATTTTTGTTGAGAACGCCGCAGGCCAAGTGACGACTTTGGACGACGTGCGCTACAGAGCCATGATTACCGAATTTGTTCTTCCTCAATTGGATGAATTGGGACTGGAGAATATGTGGTTCTAACAGCACGTTGCAATGGCACACAACCGGTATTCTGAAGGAAGCATTTACGGGTCGCTTAATCTCTCGTTTTGGTGATTTGACCAATCCAGACTTCTTTTTATAGGGGTTTTTGTAGACGCGGGCTTACGTCAACAAGACTTAAACTCTTGAAGACCTTAAGGAGAAAATTCTCCAAGAATACGAGAACCTATCGCCCTAAGTTCTGAAAAGAGTGATGGAAAATGCCTTAAAACGAGCCCGTATGGTCATCAACTCTGGCGGCGTCCACATGGCCGATATCATTTTCTCAAGTTGATGGAATAAATTCGAATGGATTAAGTAAACAAATTTCACAAGCAGAACCAAAGTTCTTCAATAAACCAAAAATTGCAGTTAAAAAAAATTGGGTGATTACTTTTGCCCCACACTGTGAAAGAAGTTCTCATACATTAACTAAAAACTAACAAATCGTTCATAAAATTCAAATTCTCCGCGCAGTTTTTTAACATTTTTTAACTTGGAGTGGCTGAAAACGTGGGAAGTAATAAAAATATCTCAAAAATCGGTATACATTCTAACTTCTGTAAGTATATACACGCTCAAAAATAATGGCCCCAGCAACATATTGCAGGAAACATGTACATGCTCGAAAAGAATTGTTTGCATTAATTGATGATCTTCTGCCTTTTTGTTTCTTTGTTGTCCGTCCCATCTTTGTTTTTAGCGGTTTTCAACAAACAAATCCACATTTCGGTCTCAAAATCATATCTTAATAAATAAATAAAAATAAATGGTTTCCCATTACATCCCATGAAGGGACCAGGGAGAACTTCTCACAATCACTGAGCTGTGCGCTTTCCAGTTTTCACTCACTGATTGGGACCTACAGTTTTACACCGATTCCGAACGGTATTTTGAGAAGCTTTTTCATGGCTATATACTCGATAGTGTCGCCGTCACTAAGCGAGGTGACCGTCGTCGAAAGAAATTTTAAGGTGGTTGGAGCAGGGATCGAACCCAGGATCTCCTGTACAAGAGGCGCGCACACTACCCATTGCACCACCGACAGTCACACAAAATCATATCTTACAGCCTATTAATCATTGTGTCTCAAACATGTTATATAGAATAGCAAACACATTGTGTTTGGGTACAAGTATAGTATATTTGCGACAAGCTACAAACACGTTGTATTTGCATCCAAATATTAAAAAAAGAACGATTTTTCAGCGTCTAGGATGCAAATTCATTGATCACATTACACATTTCAGATACCACCAGCTATGAAATAATGGAGGGTGTAGGTCGACTTCAGAGTTTTTTTTTAAGTTTTTGACTTTGGCCCACATATAGTAAATACAGTACTCCTTATCAACGTAGTATCTAAAATCATGTATGCATATCCGAAGTCATTAAATCGAAAAAAAAATTATTTTAAAAATCAATGCAATATTTCGTAATATTTCTCTGTCGTTACTTGACATCATAGATATGTGAAACAAAAACAAACGAAAACCTAGTGTTCCATAGATTTCGGATGAATTTTACAGAAAATTGCATTAAAATTACTTACCACTTTCTAGTCACTATTATACACTATCCTTTAGTTACTTCGCGTGGAAATCCTAAAATGAGAATGAAATAGAAATCATTGAGATAATCATTAGATTATGAGATTATGAAATTATCAAGGAACTTGTAAGGATATTACGTATGCTTCTAACTACGTAGTTTGTGCTGCCTTTGATAACAGCAGTAATCCAATTATTGGCATTGGATGTAATCAGCAGTTAGACGAGCAGTTCAATAGAAATGTCAATAGGATTGTGAAACTGTTAAGAGATTGTTAAAGAAACCATAGAATGAGGCAGTATAGATACTGTTTCGCAAGATACATTTATTCGAAACATTTTTGTGTTTCCAAAATGTTGCGCAACTTAAATTTCTAAAATCAAACATATGCTGTTGGAATTTTGTTGCAGATTGGTATCATAAAGCGAGCAAGTTGTATACTATATACGGTCTTTTTGATGTGTTAACAGCTATGGGCACGGGTAGGGCAATCTATCAAAGTGAACACATGCATACAACAGACAGCGTTAGCATCGCATACCTGGTAGTTGTACAACAATAGTCTCTTCCTGAAAATAAGTATGATGGTATTCATGTAGCGGCAGCGAACAAACAAGCAGGTCCTCGTCGCCAAAGAGTATTGAATAGTATAGAGAACTCATGGAACGAATTGTATGACTCAAAAGCACTGGCGACATCTGGCGAATGATTCAAAACGTATTACTCTCTTTTTGTCATAACTTGGTTCGTTGATAATTTTGATGTGAAACATTGATGGCTTTTGAAACATTTGTCCGTTTGTATTGTCTTATATAATAACATTGTCGAAATGTTGCATTTATATTGAAATATTGTATAAAGAGAATTAGGCTCGTTTATGCGCTTTTAATCAGACTCTCTACATGAGAGCGGAAAAAGAGTGCAATAAGTTCTCTATTTTTTTTTTTTTTTTTATATTTTTAATCGAGCGAACCCATCGCCGCCACTCTTACCCGCCCCTACCGACCGAGAGGGCCACGTCCCCATAACGTGAGGACAGCGTACACATTATAGACCGGTCTATAACGGGAGAGCAAGGATTATAAGTTCACACGTTACAACCAACTACAGAAATTCTTCACCAGTTGGTATTACACTAACATAAATAAGTATAAAAGCACATCACGAGATATTAACATAAGATACTTCAATATATAATAATTACGAGCAAAACGAAAACCAAATCATAAATCAGACCAGATAGTAAGGATAAGGTAAATTAAATTTACATATGTACGTCAACGAATATACAGCACTAATGCAATCGGTTCAAATGACAAATTATGCTAGACTTTGTCGTTTCCCAACTACCTGTGAAATCAATAAATTGATATAGCTCATTAAAGTCACGACACATTCTCCTAACTGGATCAAAGGACGCATAATTCGAACGCTGAAACTCGATGTTTACGAGTTTATAGTACCTCGTGGGTCTCAATGGGACATTTATGAAAATCTTAGATAACAGAAATTCAGAACATATACATCCATCAATTATCTTCAAAACTGTAATAGAGTTTATCATGGTACGTCTACTACTAAGAGTCGGCAATCTGATCAATGCTAGTCTACTGCTATACGAAGGAAGATTATGGTTCGGGTTCCATTGAAGATTTCTCAGACAAAAAATGAGAAACTGTTTCTGGACCGATTCAATCATATTAACATACAAATTGTACTGGGGGTCCCAAACAACTGATCCATATTCGAGAATAGGGCGGACTAGTGAAGTAAAAAGATTTTTCGTAACGTAGGGATCTGAAAATTCCTTTGCCCAACGTTTAATAAAGTTCAGAACGCCATAAGCCTTGTTCACCATCGTAATTATGTGGGAGTTGAAATTCAATTTTCTGTCCAAGAGAACACCAAGATCAACAAATGAATCCACCGATTCAAGAACATTGCCACCTAAAATGTATTTTGCCGAAAATAATGATGACCTAGAGAACAGTATATGCTTACATTTCGTAAAATTAAGCTCCATCAAATTGGTCTCGCACCACGTCTGGAAAGTAGACAAATCCCTCTGAAGTAAAGTATATTGACAAGGATCCTTGTAAGAAAAATAGATCTTCACGTCATCAGCGTACATTAACAATTTAGAGTGCATTATGGAGGCGGGTAAGTCGTTAATGAATAACAAAAATAGAACCGGCCCAAGATGACTGCCCTGAGGCACCCCAGATGACACAAAAATAGATCTTGAGAATGATCGACCAAATGATACCATCTGTTCTCTGTTCATTAAATAAGAACTAATCCAATTCAGCATGTTACAATTAAAACCCATTGCCCCTAATTTATATAATAACAAATTGTGGTTAACTTTATCAAAAGCCTTACTAAAATCGGTAAAAATCACATCAGTTTGATCTCCATTAATAAAGCCGTCAATAATAGAAGAGGAAAACTGAAGCAAATTAGTCACGGTGGAACGACCCTTCCGAAAGCCATGTTGACATGGATCTAAAATAGAGGAAACCTGATGAGAAATTACCTCTGTGACTAACTTCTCAAAAAGTTTAGGAATGACACTCAATTTTGCAATTCCCCTATAATTTGCAACATTTACTAAACTACCAGATTTGTGGAGAGGGATTATATAAGAGCTCTTCCACTTTGCAGGAAAATGGCCGAACTTCAACGAAGCGTTAAATAAGAGAGTCAACGGTAAGCTGAGAGAATTCGAGCAGTATTTCAACATAGAGTCCGGGATACCATCAGGACCAGCTTTATTCGAGGCTTTCAAGCTGATTAAGTTATCTAGCAACCACGAAGAATTTACGACAGGTGCATCAAACGGAATGGTAGAGCGGACAGTGTACGGGTATGATTTGGAAACATCATAGGCTCGGGTGGAATAAATAGATGCGAAAAAATCGGCGAAACAATTAGCAATAGACTCTTCATCTGAATATTCAATACCGTTCATTTTGATCCTACAAGGTGTGGAAGACGAATTACGCTTCAAGTTAACAAATCTAAAGAATGATTTGGGGTTCCGTTTAAAATTAGCCTTCAACCTATCCAAATATAATCTGTAACTCTCACGAGATTTAGAGTTGTATCTACTCCTAGCAACAATATACCTAGCATAGTCTGCTAGCAGTCCAGATTTTTTATACTTGTTCGAACATCTATTCCTTACATTCTTCAGACTATTTAGAGCCCTTGAGGACCATGGGGGACCAGTATTACCCCTTATTGGCCTCTTGGGTACAGACTTAGAAATATAGCCATTAATAATATTATAGAAATCATCCAGGGCGATTTCAAATTCAAAAGAATTATCACACTGACATATACTATGCCAGTCGGTATCAAAGATAAGATTATTCAAAAGTATAAAGTTCGCACGCGAAAAGCATAGGCCAACATAGGACGAAGAGCAATTGCAACCAACCTGCAATACTATTCAATACTTTTTGTCGTCGCTCTGTTTATGACAAAACAAAAACAATTTTTCAGTGCGCTAAATATTGCTTTATTTATTTTAACAATATTACATCTAATGTTAAAGCAGGTGTAAGGAAAAAGCAAGTGCAATAGAAAAAAAGCCTTCAGCACAAAAACTATTCTTTTTTATTTTTCAATGTAACATTTACTAATGTGTTCATAGAAATCGAACAGGTACTGTGTAACAAAAAGGTGTTAACACATCGGCCGTGAGTTCGAACACTCATTGATTTTTTATATCTCAGAAGGAAGAACGAAGACGAAATATTATATCAAAAAGTAACCCGTTGAACTAGTGGGCATGGTTCAGGGTATCCTTTTTATAAAGATAAGGACAAATGTATAGTTCCAGAGGTACAGATTATATTGTGGATATGGATAACTCTTTCTTATGCAGTACTTTTCCCACAATAATCCAATGCAAATCCGTAAACCGAGCAACTAGAAGACTATAGTTTCGATTCTCCCACCCTAATAAAGTTGATGTCAGAACCGGGTTAAGAACAACAAAGCCGTAGGCGTCGAGGGTGTACCGGGAGGCCTATTAAAAGCTGGCGGTGATCAGCTGGGAAGCTGTATGCAGCTTCTCGTGTACAAAATCTTCTTAGAAAAATGCTTGTAAAGGGTGTCTCAGTTAGATTTCACTTTTTAAATTTAGTAGCATTTCTTTTGGCAAGTGGCATCTCTGAAATTTGACAGCTGTCACATTTGTTTATTCCGATTATTGAAAATGGAGTGCTTTTCGAAAGAACAACGTGTTCTAATTGTGAAAATTTTTTACAAAAATTTGGAAAGTTATGCTGAAAAAAGTCATCTTCTCCGATGCAGCGCATTTCCATCTGAATGGCTTCGAGAATACACAAAATTATCGAATTTGGGGCTCAGCAAATCCAAGAGAAATAAATGCACCCACAAAGAGCAACTGTCTGGTGCGGATTTTGGTCGGGCGGCGTGATTGGGCCTTACTTTTTTGAAGATGAGACCGAAAGTGCAGTGACTGTGAACGGAACATAATAACGGAGTTCTTGTGACCTCAAGTGGACTGCATGGATCTTCAGCAAGTCGTCGCCACCCGCCACACCGCCATGAAAAAATCGATTTATTGCAGCAACGATTTCTAGAGCAAATTATCTCAAGAAATTCTGATATCAAGTGGCCACCAAGATCATGCTAGTGAACGCCGTGCGATTTCTTTCTTTGGGGATTTGAGAAATCTCGTGTTTATGCGTTATCGGTGAGATACAGCCACATCTCTGTGAAAAAGTCATAGAAAATTGCGTGGAAATAGTATTGGCCTGTCAACAGAGCCGTGGGGGCTATTTGACGGATATTTTATTCCATACATAATCGGAACATGTCTTCTTTACAATCCAATAACAAAATCACAACAATCTACGTGATACGTGATTTTATTTTATAATCAAAAAGTGCATTCTTACTGAGACGCCCTTTATTTAATAAAGGCAACCTGACTATTTGTGCCATCTGATCTGGAATAAAGTCCTTTTCGGTGTAATGTGCGAAAAACTAAAGACAATTTTTGCAAGTTTAATCGAAACTTATCAGTGTGGTTTTAGACCTGACACAATAACAACAGACCAGGTATTTACATTATCATCTCTTTGTTGATTATAAAGCTGAGTTCAATGACCCGACATCGACAAATTTTTACGAAGCTATATCTGACCTTGGTGTCCCTGCTCAGCTGATAAATTTTGGCAAAATGATACTGACCGACACCAAATCCTCAGTGAGGATTTGTAAAGATTTTACGAAATCCTTTGACACCAGGTCAGGTCTCAGGCACCCTATCAAGCCATCTCTGCTCGAAATTGAGATGTCCACGCCTGACACAAAATGGTATAGGATGATCGTCGACTGAAGGTGCGTGAGCTAGCTGAAATCATAGGCATTTCAAAAAGTGCTATACATCGTATTGAGATGAGAAAGCTGTGCGCAAGATGGGTGCAGCGTTTGCTTTCAATAGAGCAAAAGCAGCGTCGTGAAGATGTTGCAGTGGAGTATTTGACGATGTTCCACCGCAATAAATCAGAATTTTTGCTGCGATTTGTAACCATGGATGAGACATGTGTCCACCACTTCACAACTGAGATAAAGGCACAGTCAAAGTTGTGGAGAGAATGAATGGGAGAATCATGTCCAAAGAAGGCGAGGACGGTTCCATCTGCAGACAAAGTCATGGGCGTCTGTTTTTTTGGGATGCGCAAGGGAAAATTTTTATTGATTATCTTCAGCAAGGAAAAACCACCAACGGCGAATATTATGCTAATTTAAGCGATAAAATCGTGGGAAAAAGTCTGCAATTGGCGAAAAAGGAAGTGTTGTTTCATCAAGACAATGCTCCAGTTAACACATCCTCGATCCTCCTTCGCCAAAATAAATGAATTAAAGTTCGAATTTCTTCATCGCGCATCTTATTCGCCGGATTTAACTCCCTCGGGCTGTTTGCTATTTCCAAACTTGAAAAAATGCCTCGGTGATTAACGATTTGCCAACAATGAAGAGGAAGAGTCTGCGGTTGACGGCTATTTTAAGGAGTTTAACAGTTCTTACTATAAAACGGGGAATCGAAGCTATTGAATATCGCTGGAAATAGTGTATCGAGCTAGAAGGAGATTACGTTGAAAATAAAGAACACTTTTCCCAACTTTTTTGTGTCTTTTTTGTTAGGTCAGCTAGATTTAGGACCTCCTCGTATCACGAATGAAACATCAGCAGCATACGCGACATGTTGTTTTTAGAATCGACATCTAATCGGTGAAACTGGTTTTGAAAGTGACTGGTGCCAAACCAAAGGATTCAACGAGCAGACATTTGTAGCAAAGCTTTAGAAGGGTTTACTTCAAGAAACTGGACAATTTAATTTTCATCGGATCTCACGCATGCAAAAACAATGACGTCAGCCTTGAGTTTAAGCGGAGAGTTGACCTTGCCAATATATGTTAATTCTGGCTTAGCAAGCACTTCACAGATACAACCCTCTCTCGGACAAGAAAAATACAGCTATATTAGAATCTCTTATAACCCGGCTTGCCTGTTTGCAAATAAGATTACTGGAACGCCCTATACTGTGAATGCCCTATACTCTGAACGCCCTATGCCCAAAAGGCTGGCATTGAGTTCGTTCATACGAAAATCAATGAGTATCCAAAATTTGTTCACTGAAAAATTGATCTGCAACAGATCACTGCTACCAACCATAATCAGTTCTTTCATACGAAAATCAATGAATATACACTTTTTTAATGAAATATTGATCTGCTACGGAGCAGTGCTTCCAACCATATTTATTGTTTTATTTTTTTACACAATAAAAATCTTTTTTCTAATAATTTGAAATCAGTTCTGCCTGCAACATTTCTTTTGTAAACATTAAAATGTTGCTCAATACATGTTGCTGAAATTTCGATTGAACAACTACGTATTACACTTAAACAAAACTTTTGTTGACATCTCTGTGGGTGTTGTTTATTGTCTGAAATTCTATATAATTTCGCGCAGAAGAACAACATTAGTACTGTCATAAAAGCAGCTTTCGTCGGCATTTTACGACAGAGACTGATTTCTTGCAAAATTAAATTTTTCAAAAGACCAGCATAGGGCATTTACAATTTTAGGTAAATAATGTAAATATTCTTATATTGTATTCTTTTTTTGCGAAAATTAGGTGTTTAATTAGGACCAAACATTTCGGAGAATAATTCTATAGCAACACATGTTCCTGAACATGTGTGAACAATTTTCTAGCAACAATTTGTTTAGAAGTAGCTAGTGCTTGACTTATGTTTTAACAACAATTTGATTTGTTTTAGCAGTTTCTTCAAGACGTATACTTGTGGTTGACGATTTATTTCTTTATTGGTCAACAGAGCTACGTATAAAATGCTACTGCAACAAAGTAACATAGTCTTTTTTTGAAGTTGATAGTTTTCTAAATTAGTTTTTTTTATAAACAATGTATACAATGCCATTTCTTTTATTTTGTATCAACAGTTCCCGAAAAAATTGTGTCTTCAACATATTTTGTAACTGAAATACTCATCGACAATATATACTCTCAAAGCAACATGTGTCTGCACCCTCTGATGCTTGCCTCTATGAGAACATAACAGAGGTTTTTATCTCTAGTAAATTATTTTTGTGTTTGACACCTTTTGATTATTAATACTCGGTCACACAACGGGCTTCGTAGAACCTGAAATCTAACTTGGTGTTAAAAATAACTTTTGATTGAAATGTTTACACTGTTTCTATTGTAATGTTTACAATGTTTTATTTAAAATGTTTACACTGTTTTGACATTATGGCAGTTGTTAAAGACATAATCGTGCAAATTGTTGCAAAGCATTTCAGCAAAAAATTTAGTACTGCAAAAAAGTAACATAGTTTTTTTTCTGAAGTTGATAGTTTTTTAATTAGTTTTTTTATAACCAATGTATTCAATGCCATTTCTTTTATTTTGTATCAACAGTTCCCAAAAACATATTTCAAAATCCAAATATTTTGTAACTGAAATACTCATCAACAAAACAGTCTCGCCAAAGCAACATGTGTCTGCAACACCTGATGCTAACTTCGATGGGAAAATAACAGAGATTATTCTCTCTAGTAAATAATTTTAGTGGTTGACATCTTTTGATTATTACTACTGGGTCACAGAACGGGCTTCGTAGAACCTGAAATCTAAATTGGTATTAAAAAAAATCACATGATGAGTCAGTGGACACCCGGTGGAACGAAGTTCCTAATTTAAATGGATCTTTAAGATAAGATACTTTTTGTAAAATGATAAACTTTTTTTATACAATATTTTCCAGAAAGGCTCTTTTTTAAATAGAGTTACTTCTTTTATTAAAAGCTAATGTTTGTTTTAAGAAAAGGTACTATTTTAAAGAAGAAGTACCTTCTGAAGCCGTATGAGTATGAATTTTTATTTATAAAGAAGTACTTTTGTTTTAAGAATAGGTACTTTTTAAAGAAGTGGTACTCTTTTTATTAAAAGGTTATTTTTTTAAGAAACCTTACTTATTCTCAGAAAGGCTGCTTATCTCAAGAAACGAAAAGGTATTATATTAGTTTTACACACAGAAAAGTAAGAAAATGTATTTTTTTTAAGAAATGGGATTTTTTTTGAATTGGTCCTTTTTTCAAAAAGAGGTACATTTTTAAGAGTAGGTATTTATCTCAAGAAAAGTTATTTTGTTTCACAAAAAAAGGTACTCTTTAAAGAAAAGGTAGGTTTTTAAGAAAAGGCAATTTGTTGTAAGAAAATGTACTTATTTAAGAAAAGGTACTTATTAAAAAAAATTCTTTTTTTAAGAAAAGTTACTTTTTGTAAGAAAATTTACTTTTCTTAAGCAAAGGTACTTCTTTAAGATAAGGGGTTTTTTTTAAGGAAAGGTACTTTGTTTGTGAATGTGAGTAGGTTTTTTAAAGAAAATCTACGTTTTTTAAGAAATGGAACTTATTTAAAAAAATTACCTGTTTTAAACTTCTTCCACTTTGGCTTTTCTAAATTTACTTTTAATTGGGTTAAAAAGTACAATATATACTAAATATTGGTTACAGTCTCAACTGAGAAAACTTTCCATTAAAAACTAAGTTTCCCAACATATGTTAGTCAAGACACAAACCAAAACAAAGGTACCGAATATAGTTGATTATACTAGAGTGAAATAAAAGCTGTTTAATTTTTTTTCATTTAGCCCCCATTCCGTAATGTGCAATAAGGAACTTGGTTTCAATAAATTTTGATTGAAATGTTGACATTGTTTCGATTGAAATATTTAGACTGTTTTGGCATTAAGGCAGTTGTTAAAGATATAATCGTGCAAATTGTTGCAAAGCATTTCAGCAATAAAACTTTAGTACCGCAACAAAGTAACATAGTTTTTTTTTAATTTGATAGGTTTTTAGTTAGTTTTTTTTATAATCAATGTATAAAGTGCCATTTCTTGTATTTTGTATCAAGAGTTCTCAAACAAATTGTGTCTTCAACATATTTTGTATCTGAAATACTATCGACAATACATACTCGCCAAAGCAACATGTGTCTGCAACACCTGATGCTAACTTCGATGAGAAAATAACAGAGATTTTTCTCTCTAGTAAATTATTTTATTGTTGAGACCTTTTGTTTATTATTACTGGGTTACACAACGGTCTTCGTAGAACCTGAAATCTAATTTAAAAATTAAAATTTAATTAATTAATTAATTATTAAAAATAACTTTTGATTGAAATGTTTACACTGTTTTTATTGAAATGTTTACACTGTTTTGACATTAAGGCAGTTGTTAAAGACATAATACTGCAAATTACTTCAAAGCATTTAAGCAACAAAATTTTAGGTATCTGCCCTTTAAAAGAATTTAGTCCATGAATCCTTTGTTTTGTAATATTTGAATTCATTTAGGAGATTCATTAAATGTCAAGTCATATCTAAACGGCAGTGACAATACACCTAGCGAGAAAACAAAAGGAGAATAATAATAATGAATTCAATTTTACAAATTGCCAATGACCAAAACAATAAAACAAGGAAACTGTGTTAACAGCAAATGACAGAAAAAGGGTAACCTATTTGAGGTGATAGAAAATTTTACCAAATAGATGTAATCAGAAAAAAAAAATCAAATCGTATTCTTGCTGAGCCTCAAAGTTACACAAAGAAACATGCGGAATTCAGGTAATTGATATATCAAGGCTAGTGTTGCTATACGGTAACCGTGACGTAATAGTCTTCATTAAGATGTTGAGGTGATTGTCACTTAAACTTGTACCCTATACGAGACTTTCGAAGTAACAACTTCTGTCGGCAGACAGCATATGTATATATATATATTCTAGATACTGGAAATACCAATTTTCTTATATGGCACCGGATAGTGGAATTGAGAGTCATAATTCAGTACAGCGAAAGTTAGCAATAGCTCCATTATGAACCGGATAGAAAAGTGTTCCATGGGAAAGGTTGGTGTTGTCTTAAACTTCGGTTCAGAGATCTGTTGAAGAGAATTCTCTAAAGCCTTTTGGTGATATTAAAAATAAATTAACCGCAACAATGATATATGACAATATTTCTCGTCATTTAATCTGAAAAATTCAGCTCTAGATTTTTGGTTCTATCACAGTATTTGGATTGAATCGGATTAAAAAAAATACGTTTTTTGGTGGTGTATTTTTGGTTCCGCTTTATTCAATATAATAGTCGGAAATCCTAAGCACAGAATCCTATTTAAAACAAAGCCCTATGATATTCTTTGAAGAAGCACAAAAAGAAAAATACATTCATCCTAAAACACAAGACAGCGATTACAATAAACAAAACATAAACAATTTCAAAGTTGGGAAGAGAAACAATCTACCCCTTACAGCATCATCATCATCATCGTGGCTAAACTGATGGCTCAAATAAGAACTACAAAGCCTAAGACAGCGCAAAACAATAAATGAAAGTTAAAAATAGATTTCAAGGTTAAACAATATTAAGCGATGGCATTTTGACACTTCACATTTTTCATTTACGACAACAACATTGAAAAAGGGGAAGCGGCCGACAAAAGACGGAGCCGGCGAACCGATTTAAGCCATTATTTCGAAACGGCAAATCATCAGTTGGATTTGGTTGAATGGATGCTACATTGGCTGCAAAAAAAAAAAAGAATACACATCTATGATGCTGTTGGCATCATTTGTTGCTGATACATTTTTTTTGCCTTCGTTTCAGTTAAATTGAAATATGTTTACAATCAAAACTTGGCAGCTATTAATGTTTATAGCATCTATGTATATGAAGAAAAAACAATTTACAACAGAAATAACGTGGCAGCGGTTAAATATCGCAACAACTGACTGCCTGCACCGGCCACGAAATGCAGTGTTTTTATGCCAGTGAATTTAATAAATAGAAAAAGAAAACAAAATCGGAGGAGAAGTAGACTGTGTAAAATTTCAAAAGGGGATTGTTATCGGTTGTGTGTCGAATGTGTAATACAATTGTTTATATGCTGTAAACCACACAAACACCAGCAACATCATCGTTAGCAGCGAGATCAACAAATCTGTGACTCAGCAGCAAAATTCAGCGAAGCTCACATATTGGTACTACCTGCGTTGTAGATGCTGGATATTAGACCGGCTTACGAAAAAATTTTCCCAAATTCAAGGGCAAATATTAAAGATCACCTCGAGACAATTTAAAAGCAAAAAAAAAACAAATCCTTTCCGAGCCCGATAAAAACAGCCTAAATCGTTATTTTATTGTAGTTTTTTCGTTTGTGGCTCGATCGTAACCTACAAGACATCGTTCTATAGGCCTATATTTGTCGTATAGATGTCGCTGACTTACAACACGATTTTTTAATGAAGACCTCATTCAATGCAGTTTCTACCCCTAAAATTTAAATATGTTTCTGCTAGTATTAAAGCCCTTTAAAAACCAAGAACAGTTTGCTTCCGAAGTATACAGTTTTATTCCAAAACACAAAAGTTATGTATGACAAGATATATACATCTACTTTTACATCATTAATACAAATATTTTTCATCTTGTTTGCATTATTACCGCAAATTATTGCATACTTTTGGGCGCTATCGAAAAAATTTTCAATACAAATTATTGCATACGATTATTGCTGTTTTTCACGGGCTCGGAAAGAAAAAACATTTTTTTTGAAATGGTCTCGAGGTGATCTTTAATATTTGACCTCGACTTTGGGAATTTTTGAAGTGTTAAAATCTATACACCCGGGGAGGGCAATCTATCGAAGTGAACACATGCAAACAACACACATCGTTAGCATCACATATGTGGTCATCGTTAGCAATTGTCTCCGCCTGAAAATAAGTATGATTGATGTAGTGGCAGCCATCAAACATGCAGGTCTTCGTGCAGTGTAGAGAACCCATGGAACGTCATCTGGCGAATGATTCAAACCTTACTCTCTTTTTGTCATAACTCATAATTTTGATGTGAAACATTGATGCGTTTTGATACATTTATGCTTTTTGTGTTGTTTTATGTAATAACATTGCCGAAATGGTGCATTTATATTGAAATATTCTATAAAAAGAATAAGACTCGTTTGTGTTCACAAAAAGGCATCAATGTTTCTATTCTATACTATACTATTCAATACCCTTTGGCGACGACGACCTGCTTGTTTGTTCGCTGCCGCTACATCAATACCATCATACTTGTAGGCAGAGACTATTATTGTACAACAACCACGTATGTGATGCTAACGCTGTGTGTTGTTTGCATGTGTTCACTTTGATACATTGCCCTACCCGTGCCTATAGATGTTAGCACATCAAAGTTTCTAAAGTTGATGGCTAATATTAAAGTAAGATAGTAGATAGACTTTTTTGTAAGAATTTTTTTTATTTTATTGAATGTATTTTTTAAAAAAAGCATATTTTTAGGTCCATTTTGTAAGAATATGTATTATATTTTCCCGAAAAGGTCCTTTCTTAAACGAGAGGTACTTCTTTTATTAAAAGCTAATGTTTTTTTTAAGAAAAGTTATTTTTTTTTAGAAAAATAATTGTTTTAAGAAAAATTATTTTTTAAAATTTACTTATTCTCAGAAAGGCTACTTATCTCAAGAAAAGAAAAGGTATTATTTTATTTTTAAGAAAAGGATTTTTAAGAAATGGCAATTTGTTGTAAGATAATGTTCCATTTTAATAAAACGTACTATTTATTCGGTTCAAAACTACAATATGTAATTAACTTGCTCTACCTAAAAAATTTCCCATTAAACACCAAATTTCTCCCCATATGTTAGTCTAGACACAAACCAAACTGAAAGTAAGAGTGTAAGAGTAAGTGTTCTGCCAAATGTAATTCCATGCTCAGGGTTGTACTTCATGGATTTGCCAGTCTTGTACTTTGGCTTTTCTTAATTTACTTTTTATTGGGTTCAAAACTACAATATGTAATAAAGAGGCTCCACCTAGAAAACTTCCCTTTAAACCAAACCAAACTAAAAGTACCCAATATAGTTGATAATAATGGGTTGTAATAAAGTAGTTAAAAAAAAAGTTTTTTAAATTTTTTCATTTAGCTCCCATCCCGCAACGTGCGATAAGGAACTTCGTTCCAAAAATATTTGTATTAATGTTGCAAATACATCTTGTCATACGTAACTTTTTTTGTTTTTGAATAAAACTGTATACATGCAAAGCAAAATTTTCTTGGATTTTAAAGGACTTTAATCCTAGAAACTTTTTTTTTTTTAAATTTTGGGGATAGAAACCGTATTAAATGATTCCTTCATTAGAAGATCATGTTGTACGTCATCGACATCTGTAGGACAATTGTAGTACTCGTCGAGGCGACCTATACAACGAAGTCTTGCATGTTACGAGCGAGCCAAAACCAAAAAAAACTACGATAAAAATCCATTCTGGCTGTTTTTCACGGACTCGGAAAGGAATATGTTATATTTTTTTTAAATTGTCTAGAGGTGATATTTAATATTTGCCCTCGGCTTTTGAAAATATTATTTCGTGATCCGGTCTAGAGGACACTATACTTAGATAAGACCCTTAAATCTGGCTGCCAATAGCAGCTTAAAAAAATTAAAAGATGGAGTAAATATTTAACCCATATCACTGTTTACGGCCTCCATATCGTACCTTAGTTACAAGAGTTTTTGTCTGGTGTCATTGTCTAAAAAATGCAATCGAAATTGAAAGTTTTTTACCAGCAAAAATGTGTCTCCAGACAAGATACAATTTTTTAAATCCCCTTAATCTTTGGTGGGACTCACCGGAAAAGGTCGGTATACTCCTCCGATTTGTTTACCTGTTAATACATTTTAAGGCCTCATAAGTCGAAAAATTTGACATCCAGATTATTTGCTGGCATATAACAAGTCGTTGTGAACTTTCTTTTGCATGAAATTTATAAATATTTGTATGGTGGATGCAATACAAACGAATTTGCACGCAACGTGCGTACAAATAAATACATAAATGCACACACAGTGTGTATATATGTACACATTTTTACCAACACATTTGTAAATATGTATATGTATGTATTGGAATGTTTACATGTTTTAAGTTCAACAGGAATAAACTTAATTTATTGTATTCGAAAGGTAGATGCATCTAGGGTCCTGCCAGTGAAGTGGGTGCTGATGGAGGATGGAAAAACTGTGTGGTAATTTTCAAAGTAGCAGGAGTATTAACAATAAAATAACTTACAGCAATAAAAAAAAATGTAACAACCAAAAGCCAAGTAGAAAATTAAAATGTTTTTCCAACAACAAAAACTGGGTAGTTTTCAATACAGTTCAAGAGCGATGCAGTAAAATAATTAAATTATTGCATCAATATGCAAAAGTCATTCGGATGAATTTTATTGCCAAATATTGAAATAAAGAATATTAATAAAATTTTTCTCAAGAACATCAAATATTCAAAATACAGAAAATTACTCAAGTGAAATATTTTCACAAAGTTTAAAATAAATTCTGAAAGCATGGAAATACTTTATTAAGCTACGGGAGTTATGCCGGTATATTTAGGCATCAAGTGGGAATGCTTGAAAACAAAGTTAAGTTTGTAAGAATGATCAGAATTTCAAAAATTTTGAGTCTGCTTCGTTGCGTTATAAATAAGTGGGTAGTGGCATTTAAGAGACTCTAACTTCAAAAATAAGAACAAATAATTCTTTCAAGAATTTTAAGCAAATTGACCATATAACACCCAGCCAATCATCCTAGGTTTGTGAAGCCGAAACATTTTAATGTCAGGAAGTTATGCAGTCGGTATTTTTATACTTATATTCAGGGGGTACAAATCTTGACGTTAATCGTACTATCAAAATAATACACTTGCCAAAATATGATGTCCAATTCACTGAATGTAACCGACATTGCGCAGGCAGCCATTTTAATAAGCAAACTATGAATTTACTGCAAGTATGTAGTAGTGAGTAGTTATAGCCATGAAAAAGCTTCTCAAAATACCGTTCGGAATCGGTGTAAAACTGTAGGTCCCAATCAATGAGTGAAAACTGGAAAGCGCACAGCTCAGTGATTGAGAGAAGTTCTCCCCGGTCCCTTCATGGGATGTAATGGGAAACCATTTATTTTATTTTATGTAGTAGTTTATAACGTCTCTCAATTCACACCTGTATCTTATTGCGTAAATGATAACGATCGATGTTTTTCAATTTTAATGTACGAGAAGTTCATACTTCAAGCTTTCAAGGTCTGATACATTTTTCTAAGTGAAAAGTGCTTGCTTTTTTCGTTGGACAAATACATAACAAACACTCACTGGCATGACCAGTTTCAAACTCCGCGACAAGTTCATCAGCAGCTGTCTACTCGCTGTGCCTGAATTGGTATCATTGGATAGATCATCACTCATATATGTATATATCAATTTTATATACAATTTCCATATGTCAATTGCTATCAATCGAACATCCCTCAGTACCAACTTAACTTGAAAGTCAATTATTCCAACAATGAGAGAAGGCTGTTTGATGTGTTAACATCTCTAGGCACGTGTAGGGCAACCTACCAAAGTGAACACATGTAAACAACACATAGCGTTAGCATCACATACGTGGTTGTTGTAAAGGGTTTTTGAACAGAGACGCTACAAAAGTAAGTCGATAGGGACAGCAAACGACGCCAAATTTTTTCCCGCTCTTTTGACATTTCTCTTCAGTAAGGTTTGCCATTTCATCATGGAAAGATATACGAGCCAGCAACGAGTCGAAATTATTAAAACTTACTACCGAAATTTTGAGTCAGTGGCCTCAACTTTAAGAGCGCTACGTCCAATTTATGGTCGTCATAATCGTCCTACCAGATCAACAATTGAGCGTCTAGTGGGAAAATTTGAATCCACAGGCACAGTACAAAATGTTCCCGTGCCAGTGCGACAAAGAAGTGCCCGTAGTGTCGAGAATATTGCTGCCGCTGAGGCTTCAGTTCAAGAAAGCCCAAATGTGTCTCTCACACGTCGTTCTCAAGCGTTGGGCATCTCTGTGACGTCGTTGTGGCGAATTTTGCGAAAAGATCTTGGCCTACATCCTTACAAGATCAAATTGACGCAATAACTGAAGCCGCTTGACCACCATAAGCGTCGTATGTTCGTGAATTGGGCTGAGCAACAACTTGAAAATGATTCGGATTTTCATCGGAAAATCATCTTCAGCGATGAGGCTCATTTCTGGCTGAATGGCTTCGTCAATAAGCAGAATATGCGTTATAGGTCAGACGGCAATCCACACGTAATCCATGAGTCATCATTGCATCCCGAAAAAATTACGGTTTGGTCGGCGGCCGGTTACGCCGGTTACGGCGGCGTCATTGGGCCGTACTTCTTCCGTGATGATCAAGACCGGCACATTACTGTGAATGCGAATCGCTACCGTTCAATGATAACCCAATATTTTTGGCCCCAATTGGATAATATGGACTTGGAGGACATGTGGTTCCAACAGGACGGCGTCACAAGCCACACAGCGAATGGCACAATCAATTTATTGGAAACCAAGTTTGGTTAACGTGTTATCTCACGAAATGGCGCAGTCGATTGGCCGCCTCGGTCGTGCGATTTGACGCCGTTAGATTATTTCCTGTGGGGCTACGTCAAGTCTATGGTCTATGCCAACAAGCCAGCGACGATTGATGAACTTCGTACGGATATCGAACGTGAAATTGCAGCAGTATCGGCCGATTTATGCTTGAAAACCGTCGAAAATTGGGTTCAGCGTCTGAACTTCTGCAAGCGTGCCCGTGGTGGCCATGCAAAAGAAATCGAGTTCCATACATAATGGCATCGAACGTACTTTCGCAGGAATTTTGTAGCGCTCTTATTGAAAAACCCGGTACAACAATAGACTGAAAATAAGATGATTGATGTCGTGGAAACAAACAAGCTGGTCGTCGTCGCTAAAGAGTATTGAATAGTATAGAGAACTCATGGAACGAATTGTATTACTTAAAACCACTGGCGACATCTGGCGAATGATTCAAAACGTATTACTCTATTTTTGTCATAACTTAGTCCATTCATAGTTTTGATGTGAAACATTGATGCCCTTTGAAATATTGATGCTTTTTATATTATTTTATGTAATAACTTTGTAACATTATATTGAAATATTCTATAAAGAGTATAAGACTCGTTTATGCACTTCTACCCAAACTCTTTACATGAGAGCGGAAAAAGAGTGCAATATGTTCTCTATACTATTCAATACTTTTTGTCTTCGCTCTGTTTATGACAAAACAAAAACAATTATGTCAGTGGGCTAAATATTGCATTCCATTCAGTTGTATGCCAGCATTCAAATATTAATTATTTCAATGAGCAAAATATTGCTTTATTTATTTTAACAATATTACATCTAATGCTAAAGCAGATGTATGAAAAAAGGAACTGAAATAGCAAAAGAGCCTGCAGCACAAAAACTATTCTATTCTTTATTTTCCAATGTAACATTTACAAATGTATTCATATGATATCGAACAGGTACCGTGTAACAAAGAGGTTTTGACACATCGGCAGTGTGTTCGAACACTCATTGATTTATTTTCCTCCATATTTGCTTTTCCTCTTACATTCTCGCACGGTTGCAGTTGTTTCGAGGTTAGTTTATCTATAACACACAGTTGCATTTCTGTGTGAGATAATTTTTCCAATGAACGGGCTGGTGTCAGTTATGTTTGAATTTTTCGCAATGACCTTATTTCCCTTAGTTTTGTATTTTAATGTACGAGAAGTTCGTACTAGAAGCTTTCAAGTTTTCCTGCAGACAAGCCCTAGTGGCTTCGCGGGATGCAACCTAAATTAATATATATCAATAAATGAAAGAATACATTTTACTGAGTGTAAAATGTTTGGTTTTTTGGTGTTCTTTGTTTCCCCTCGAAATATCTCTCAATACCATTATGTCAAATGTAGGCAATTTTTTTTCTTGATTTACCTGGTCTGTACTGTCTGCAGAGACTTGTAAAATAAAGACTAATATCTGGATATCTTACTTTTAAGTGGCCCTGATGAGGCAAGTAATACTTTGGCAAGTCAGCCTTGACCAATTCTATTCTGGAGTTGTTTCTCTCAGAACCAAATCATTCTATTTACAATTGAAATTTATAGTATTATTCGTTGTTTATCCTTTTGGCTTCCAACAAAACCGAAATACGATATGTACGAGGGGTTGGCTTCTGTATTAAATTTGGTAATTTTAATACAGCATTTTTGGTCTTGGGTAATTGAACACTCAAAGAAAGGGATGTATATAAAGGGTGTCTCTGAAAGATTGCAGTTTTTAAATGTAGTGCCATTTTTTTGTGCAAGTGGCAACATTCCAGCTGTCGCATTCCGATTATTAAAAATGAAGCGCTTTACTAAAGCGAACCACAGACTTGTCATTCATGAACATGAACATCAGCTATCGTTGATATTTATTGTCGGTTTACCGCCGTTCCTGACATCAAAGAAGAATGTAATCGAAGTTGCTCCCATCAGTATCATGTTCACAAAAAAGTTATCGACCAAGCTCATGCTCATAAATGACAAGTCTGTGGTCCGCTTAAAGAACGACGCGATATAATTGTTAAAACTTATTACAAAAATTTGGAAAGTTATTCTGAGGCCGCTCGCAAACTTCGAAGAATTTTCAGTCGAGAAAGTGCACCTAATGTGTCAACCATTCGAAGAGTTTGAAGAAACTGGATCGGTTATGGACAGTAAGATTCCTGTGCGTCATCGTACCGGTCGGCCTCTTGAAGACATTGCTACTGTAAACCAGAGTGTCGCCGAAACCCCGAAAACATCAATTCCCAACAACTTCAACTTTTACGAAGCACTACGCTGCGAATTTTGAAAAACGACCTCCACCTTCATGCGTACAAAATTCAGCTTACTTAGGAGCGCATACCAACAGACCATGGATAGCGCCGGCAATTCGTTCAATGTATAATGCAAATTTTTCAAAAAAGTCATCTTCTCCCATGTTGTCTGATTCTTTTTCGTGCTGCATATGAAAAGCTACACCACCAGCAATACATACGAGAGAATTAACGCCAAGGATAGCTAAACCCCACACTGGTAAGACTGGGTAAACAGCACAAGCCACCTACATTCAAAACACGTCCCCTCTGATTCTGACTTGTTTCTTCGATCTGAATGGCTTCGTGAATGCACAAAATTGTCGAATTTGGGGCTCAGAAAGGCCTCATGGAATCCATGAGAGACAAGTGCGCACCCATAACGGGCAACAGTGTGGTGCGGATTTTGGTCAGGCGGCGTGATTGGGCCTTACTTTTTTTTAACGATGAGACCGAAATTGCAGTGGCTGAGAGCGGCATTCCTTACAAGAACAGGATAACGGAGTTATTGTGGCTTCACCTGGACGGTATGGATCTGGACGACATGTGGTTTCAGCAAGACGGCGCCGCCTGCCACACCGTGCATAAAACAATTGATTTGTTGCAGCAACGATTTCTAGAACAAATTATCTAAAGAAATTCTGATGTCAACTGGCCACCAAGATCATGTGACTTAACGCCCTGTGATTTTTTTCTTTGGGTTTTTGTGAAATCTCAGGTTTATGCGAATAAACCAGAAACAATTCCTGAGCTCAAATCCGAGATCCAACGCGACATCTCTGTGAAAAAGTCATGGAAATTTCATGAAAAGATTAATGGCCTGTCATCAGAGCAATGGGGGCGATTTGGTGGATATTTTATTCAAAACTCAGTAGGAATATGTCTTCTTTACAATCCAATACAAAATCACAACGTTCTCAAAAAGTACGTGTTTTTATTTTAAAATGAAAAAGTGCATTCTTATTGAGACACCCTTTATATAGTTGTATTCTTGATTGGACGCAAGTGCATTCATTCAATTCAAACTCAGTATGACAAGTCTAATATTTAATACTTTATTTTAGGACTAAAGGCCGTCGGTGGTACAATGGTTAGTGTGTGCGCCTCTTGTGCATGATATCCTGTCTTCAATTCCTGCTCGGGCCGCCTTAAATTTCTTTCGGTGGCGGTCACCTCGCGTAGTGGTGGCGACACTATCGTGTATATAGCCATGAAATACTTCTAAAAATACCGTTCGGAATCGGTGTAAAAACTGTAGGTCCCTATCAGTGAGTATAAAACTAGAAAGGGCACAGCTCACTGGTTCAGAGAAGCTCTCCCCAATGACTTCATGGAATGTAATGGGGAAACCATTTTAGTTCTAAATGCTCTGGCGGCCATCTGAATAATACTTTCCTTAACATCTAATTTAATAATCATCAAGGTGGTGTTTCTTAATTGCATTCCATGATGAAATTCGGGATTTCGCTGAATTAAATATTCAAAATGCGTTGCAACGGGAAACGTTCTACATGAAAATAGTGTTGGTTTTATGAAAAAGCAACGAGCCTGCCAATCTGTTTGTCGCCGTTTTTTTTTTCATTTTGTTGTTTATTAAGTTGTAAGAACCAAAATTATTTTAAGTTCCTTCCTCACGGTTGCAAAACTACCAGTCAGTTAGACAGATAAAATTGCCATGAAGATGCTGCATCATTCATCTTCTTCAGTGAATTTTTTTGGTGACGTTACTGACGTCGTTGAGACTTGAATTTCAACTACTTTTATGCCATGGATAACACTTATTTTCATTCATTGTTTATTAATAGAGGGGGTAGTATGATAATGTGGGTGTATGAGACAGCAGGGACACAGTTGTAGTTACTTGAAAACTGTGTTGTAGGGTGGGGTTTGGACGTGTGCGACTGTAAAAACTGTCGATATTTATTTTATACGAGATTTTGTTTCACATTGTTTTTACATTCCGGCACATTTTTGTCTAGATCATTAAATTTCAAACTTGAGAGTAAAAAAATTGATTCCCATTACATCCCACGAAGAAATTGGGGAGAGCTTCTCACAAGCAGTGAGCTGTACGCTTTCTGGTTTTATACTCACTGATTTGGACCTGTTGCTTGAAACTGTTGTCTCACTTTAAAGCGGAGAAAGTTTTTTTATGACCAAAATTACAATATCCTCCTCGTGTACAGAAAAATAATCTGGTTGTCTGGTTCAAATAATAATTGCAAATTTCCACCCTTCTGCAGTGCGAGTAACTCTCTCTCGTACGGTCTGCATTTCTTAACGATAATGCTGGAATTCCTGCCAGAAGTAGTCAACAAGCGTAAATGCCAAATATGTTGCGGCCAACACAGGAACAATTCATCCAAAGGTGTTGCTGCTCACAATCAAGTTAGTTGAGTTGCAGTAATTGGCACTATACTGGTTCTTGTGGAGCACCCATTTTTACCTTAACTGTCATGACTCGGTTAATCCTAGGCAGGCGGCATTCCTGGTGGAAGGTGTGCGTCTGTGCTGCATTATTCGTGTCCTTACCACGGATCAGCGAAATCGACTAAGACTGCGAGTTTGCTTACTTCGAAATGAAAGAAACATCTTCTTCCAAGTTTGTGTAGATAATCGTATTTTAAGAAACTTCATGTTTTTGTTTTCCAGCACTTTAGTAAAATGTTGTCAACACATTTTGTAAATGACAGTCAATTGAAATTCTAAATAGCGCGGTTTCCATCAGGTATATTCTTGGTGAAGCACGGAGGATGGCTTGGAGTGAAGAAGTGTAGTTTTATTTCTGTTTATGGCTAAGTTTTGGGTTGCCTAAAGGCAATAATTTTGGGTTAGAAGCTTTAAGAAGGGAACTTATTGATTAATTTGCATAACTTGTGTGGTTGAAGTTGAAGTCATAATTGGTAATTTAGATTGTATTCATAACAGATTCATAATAAATTTGTTAACAGTTTAAAAGAATGACAGTTTATTATATATATTTCGAAAGAGATTAAAAAATAAATTTAAACTAACGAAATCGCACACAAAATTAAAATTTAATAAAAAACTTGTTAAAGTTTATAATAACAATTATTCTTATCTAATTGCCAATAGCTTTTGACAATCATGGGAGTTTTTGTTAAATAACTGAGAGTGTATTAGGTTTCAAGCGAGATTCGAATGCTAATTCTTGTTTTGATAGTCTGAAGTCTCATGGATTACGATTGATTTTCTATTAATACTCTATCAAGTGATACAAAGTTGTGATTAGTCTCGAACCAGCTTTGCAGGAATAACAGATATGAACGCTAGTCAATGTACCCGATACAAAAAAATTATAAATTATATTATATACAATCTTCTTAAAAAGATCAAAATACTATCAAATTGAAATTCCGATTTCTAATTTTGTGCAATAAAAATAAATAAATAGATAGTTTCCCATAACATCCCACGAAGGTATAGGGGAGAGCTTCTCCCAATCAGTGAGCTGTGTGATTTATAGTTTTACACTCGGTGATTGGGACATAGAGATTTTCACTGCGCACTGGGCCAGATTTAAAAAATGACCGGACAAAATTCCAAAAATCGAGGAAGTAATCCACATAAAAAAAGTGAATTAAACAGTGGCCAATTAACAACTGAGATCGAAAATTAACTGTTTTGAAGGTTCTCTGCACGTTGCCAATCAGGCAAGTTGTCCAAATTTGAGTATTATTTCAATACATGCATGCAGGCTAATTTTGGGCTATTTTTAGTAGATGTGTGTTACATGAAGATTATGTTTTAAACTTCGTTTATTTATTTTGTGTTATAAGAGTTAATAAGTTAATTTAATTTACATAAGGTTTCTAGTTAAATTGCAATGAAAGTAATTGACTAAAGATATTAAATTTTGTAATCTTTTGTGGACGAAAAAAAAATTAGGACCAACTAGGACCGGCGCGCGATCTTTTGTGGACGAAAAAAAAATTAGGACCAACTAGGACCGGCGCGCGATTTTCACTTCTGAACACTTTAGACCCTCACCGAAGTCACTGATTTTATTTCGTTACCATTTGCTAAAGAATTTTTTTTTAAACTTTGGCTCAGTTTTTGATTTCGTATTTAAATATAAAATACTTATGTAAAAATTGAATTTTTTTCAGCGTAAAATTAAAAACATTACTCTGTCGAAATTTAGGTCTGACAATACCATAAAATGTCAAACTAAAATTCCAAAGACGACGATGATGAAAATGATGAAAATGTCGAACGTAATGATCTAGATTTTTTAAACGAATTTTTTTTTGAGGTCTCAATTAAGTTACGAAACAAACTTCTCAAACTTTTAATTTATTTTATAATTTCCAATAAAGTTGGTAGAAAAGTTTAAAACGTTAAACCCTGTTAAGAAACGAAATTTTATGTGAAAAGATAAAATTATACATGGGCTTCCCTCCGTTAGGTTAGTTATCAAAATCCTGATCGAAAAATGTTTGCCAAAAATGAAACCAGGGAATCGAAAAACCTCTGAAACGATACCCATAACGTCTTTTTAAATTTACCCCCCCCTTTATAACTCGACCCCCTCCATCACGATGCAAAAAGCAATGCCAAAAATGAGCTCAGCACCCTCAACAACCTAACGACGAGTGAGTTTGACACGTCTAAAATCAAAAACAACGACGTTATTAATTTTGTCCGGTAATTTTTTAAATCTGTCCCAGTGTGCACTGGTTCCGAACGGTATTTTGAGAAGCATTTTCATGGCTAAGTACTCGATAGTGTCGCCGTCACTAAACCAGGAGACTGGCGTCGAAATTAATGTAATGTGGCAGGGATCGAACCCACGTACTCATGTACAAGAGTCACATACACTAATTATTGCACCACCGATGCCCACCAATAACCATATAAATTTTCTGTAGTTTGATTTCCACTTGTTAAGATTCATCTAATCTATCTGTAATGGTAAACAATCGCCTTTTATAACATCTGGGTGTCTTCTTGGTCCGATTCGATTTGTTTCTTCTTCTTGTCCTTATAGTGGTTAGTTCATAATAAATGTTAACTTCCTATATTTAATCCTCCTACTAATTGTCGGTGATATAAAACACCAAAGTTTCAGTAGAGCGCACATTAACAGGTACGAGGGTTGCTATTTATATTTGGGGTCCAGCAATCATTTATTTATAATTGGAAATGGTTTTATTGTTTTTCAAAATATTTGCCCTGAAGATCAATACACTTTTGTATTCGCTCAAACCAATTTTCACAGCACTTTTTCCACTTCGCTTGAGACACCTCCAAAACATGGGTTTTTAATGCTTCAACAACAGCTTCGGACGTCGAAAAACGTTGACCACGCAGTAAAGAGAAATCGTTGGGTGCCAAATCAGGGCTGTACGGCGGACGACCCAACAATTCGACATGTTGAGACCATTATTGCAGCTGATGTGTGAGAGGTCGCATTGTCATGATGCAAAATGATGAATTTTTTCTTGTTGTTTTTCCTTATTACCTCGAACACTGTTGGCACATAGATGGCGGTGTACCATTCAGAACTGACCGTCATACGTTCCACTGAAGGCACTGTGGTCTAGAGTGTCCCATCAATTTTTTTGCTCAAGCTTTATTTGATAGCTCATAGTGTAAAATATTTTTGATAATTTTTTCAGATTTTTCGGAAGTGGTTTATAGGTCTCGTAAGTGGAATTTCCCCCAAAAATCGGGTATTCCGGGCGTTTTATCAATTTTACTTAAAACTCGGTCAATAACCACGATTTTCTTAGTTTGTTAGTCAACATCTTTGAAGCTAAACGTCCAAAGATTTATTGTATATGCACAAACCACCAGTTTTGGCAATGATTTTCCTCTATAAAGTAACACGTATTAATTTGTTTCGTAAATTTTGTAAATAACGCTTTATATCTGTTAAAATTCCTATGAAAATTTAACAAACTAGTGATGCACTTTAAAAGACATATACATTTCTGAATTTGCGGTTACTGTTCCAGAGTTATACCATTTTAAAGCCATTTACCCATTTTATAAAACTAATAATATTATAATCTGTTTACTATTTTTGCATCGGATTTGCTTTAAGTTTCTATGAAAATTTAAAATAATAATGATGCACTTTGAAAGATGGGTAAATTCCAAGCCACTTTGTAAATATATTTTGAATTTGCATTTACTGTTCCAGAGTTATGCCACTTTGAAGCTCTTTACCCATTGTATGAACCTAATGATATTATAAACCGTTTCTCTTTTTTCATCTGATTTAACATTTAAACATTGTATTATTGAAAAAGTAACGACAAATAATTACACGTAGCAAAAATGGCCCCGGCAACATATTACAGCCACCATATATATGATTACTTGCAAACCGATGACAAATTGACAAATAGTTTATAGTATTATTAGTTTCAGACAACTGCAAATTCAAAATTTTTTCCACAAAATGATTGGCATTTATCCCTCTTTTAAAGTGCATCTTTAGTGTTTTAAATTTTCATAGAAAATTAAAGCAAATCCGATGGAAAAAAGGCAAACAGTTTGTAATATTTTCAGGTTCATAGAATGGGTAAATGGCTATAAAATGGTATAACTCTGGAACAGTAACAGCAAATTAAAATTGTTTTTCCACAAAATTGCTTGGAATTTATCCGTCTTTTAGAATGCGTCATTAGTTTTTTAAATTTGGATAGAAATTTTAAAACTTATAAAGCGTTACTAACAAAATTTATCCAAAATTTACGAAAAAATTTAATACGTGGTACATTATTGAGGAAAATCATTGCCAAAACTGGTGGTTTGTGCATATACAATAAAAGTTTGGATGTGTAGCTTCAAAGATGTTGACTAACAAATTAAGAAAATCGTGGTTATTGACCAAGTTTTAAGTAAAATTTAAAAAGCGTCCGGAATTCCCGATTTTTGGAGGAAATTCGACTTGTGCGACCTCTAAACCTCTTCCGAAAAATCTGAAAAAAATCCCAAAAATATTTTACCCTATAAGCTTTCCAATCAAGCTTGAGCAAGCATGAAAATCGAAAAAGAAAAATTTTTTTGGACACCCTACTGTGGCCACATGATCGGTTGGAACGAATTTCCTTTCGCTATATAATGGGTTTTCAATAAGAGCGCTACAACAGTTTTTTTAAATAAAACAAAACCGGTTTTAGATACCAATGAAATTCGTTATTCCTGTGAAAGTACATTATGCATGGAATCTGATTTCTTTCGCATGGCCCCCACGCATAAAGCAAGCATAAATCGGCCCGAAGTTCATCAATCGGCGCTGGCTTGTGGGCATAGACCATAGACTTGACGTAGCCCCACAGGAAATAATCCAACGGCGTCAAATCGCACGACCCCGAGGCGGCCAGTCGACTGGGCCATTTCGTGAGATAACACGTTCACCAAACTTGGTTTCCAATAAATTGATTGTGGCCCTCGCTGTGTGGCTTGTGGCGCCGTCCTGTAGGAACCACATGTCCTCCAAGTCCATATTATCTAATTGGGGCCAAAAATATTCGGTTATCATTGAACGGTAGCGATTCGCATTCACAGTAATGTGCCGGTCTTGATCATCACGGAAGAAGTACGGCCCAATGACGCCGTCGGCACATAAACCGCACCAAACCGTAATTTTTTCGGGATGCAATGATGACTCATGGATTACGTGTGGATTGCTGTCTGACCAATAACGCATATTTTGCTTATTGACGAAGCCATTCAGCCAGAAATGAGCCTCATCGCTAAATATGATTTTCCGATGAAAATCCGAATCATTTTTAAGTTGTTGCTCAGCCCAATTCACGAACATACGACGCTTATGGTGGTCAAACGGCTTCAGTTCTTGCGTCAATTTGATCTTGTAAGGATGTATGCCAAGATCTTTTCGCAAAATTCGCCACAACGACGTCACAGAGATGCCCAACGCTTGAGAACGACGTGTGAGAGACACATTTGGGCTTTCTTGAACTGCAGCCTCAGCGGCAGCAATATTCTCGACACTACGGGCACTTCTTTGTCTCACTGGCACGGGAACATTTTGTACTGTGCCTGTGGATTCAAGTTTTCCCACTAGACGCTCAATTGGTGATCTGGTAGGACGATTATGACGACCATAAATTGGACGTAGCGCTCTTAAAGTTGAGGCCACTGACTCCAAATTTCGGTAGTAAATTTTAATAATTTCGACTCGTTGTTGGCTCGTATATCATCCCATGATGAAATGGCAAACCTTACTGAAGAGAAATGTCAAAAGAGCGGGAAAAAATATGGCGTCGTTTGCTGTCCCTATCGATTTACTTCTGTAGCGTCTCTGTTGAAAAACCCTTTATTATGTACTAGTTAGTTCCAACTCGACTAAGAAACCCGTTTAAAAATACAATAATTAAAATTGATCTTTAAGAAAATATACTTTTTATAAATTGATGAACTTTTTTTAAGAAATTTATTTTCCTCAAAAGGTCATATTTTAAAGATAGGTATTTCTTTTATTAAATATCAATATGAATAGGTACTTTTTTTTAGAAAATTTACAATTTTTAAGAAAAAGCAGTTATTTATGAAATTGTTCTTTTTTTATACTTCTTTCGCTTTGGCTTTTCTAAATTTACTTTCTATTGTGTTAAAAACTACAATATATAGTAAATATTGGTTACAGGCTCCACCTAGAAAACTTCCCATTAAACAAGAAATTCCCCAACATATGTTAGTCTGGACACAAACCAAAGCCAAAGTAAACCATGCAGTTAGTAATACTGGGTTGTAGCATAATAGTGTTAAAAAAGGTTATTTAATTTTTTTCATTTTGCCCCCTTCCCTCAACGTGCGATAATTGTTAACAATGATTTAACCACTCTATGTTGGTTGGTTAACCTGAGGTCGGAAACATATGATTTACTGATTGTCAAAATGAGAAATGTAAGATTGTATGAAATAGATGATTCTGTTTCGAGTATTTGTACACATACTTTGACCATAGATTGTTAAATTGTTACGTTATTTATAAATTTTTGTTATAATGCCTTCGATTTTATGAATTTATTTCTAATTTTACATAATTCCATTTCGATTGTTCCTCTTTTATATTGTGGTATTTAACAAAAAACAGATGTTTTTTCCAATTGGAATGCAAGGTCTGTCATTATCATCAATAATATGATAGCTTTCATTAACTGGCCACTGAAAAACAAAATACAAAATTAATCCCTAATTAATTTTTAATTCCGGTTAAGTAGTCTGATAGTTACATACCCATTTAAAAACTGGTCATAAGTCAAAGCTAAATTTCAAATGTTAATATCCAGTTTGCAGCTTCGTCTTAGACGTTAGTTCAGACTCTATTAAATTCATATCTTAGCTAAAGAATGTTGTTTCTATACTCAGCTAGACAAATCAACTGCTGGCTTAGGTTAGTTTATGAAACACCTACACTGAAAGAAAAGCACTTCATATCATCAATGAATGGGTTACATTAATGGGTTTACATTGATGCAATGAAAAGTTCCTTTGATGCTATGAAATGTTACATTACTTCAAAGAACTCCTTCATAGCTGCAGTTTTTGAATTTGTGGACCGTCATTAATGCTAAGAAACCTTTTACATTGATGGAATGAAATATGTTTTTCATGTAAATATGGGAAACTATAGAGAAAAATTGCAGACATTTTATCCACATTGTAAAGTAGAATCTATTAAATAGGCCATCCTTTACATTACACTCATTTTATTGAATTTTAAAATATTTTTTCTAAAAAAGCAATAATGAAACATCTTTCTTTAATATAATGTACCATTTCATTAATTTTGAACGATTCATTAATTTGGTTAAAGGATAATATGTACATTTGTAGGTACGATTTGTATGAATGTATGTATTTATGTATTATTTATGTACAGTAGCTGTGACACAATATATGAGTGCCAGTATGAGATAAGGAATAAATAAGAAAAAAATAAAAGGTTGAAATGCAGAATCCCGCGCCATTTAAAAAAAACGAAAATCGAGCAAAATAAGGGGATTTCAAAAACCCAAAATTTTTTTGTCGGCCGGACCTATTGGAACCCACAAGTCCAAAAAATTTCCAAAAATCAAAGAATTCCGAAATCCAAAATTTGAAACAAAGATATTCCTCTCGCTGGCCCCGTCCCAGAAAACCTAATAATCGTCGAAAAAAATCGTGCCACAAAAAGCCCGAACTTTGGGGACCCATAACTCCTAAAATAGGGATTCCCTCTAACTTTTCCATTTAAAATTTTTTGCGATTTTTGCTACACACGATTTTCTACCTCCCCCCAAAATTTGTTTCTGACCATTTTTGGACCCTATGGATCCCATATTTTGCTCGATTTTCGTTCTTTTTTTTAAATGGCGCGGGGTGCATTTTTTCCAATTTAGTTATGGAAACTGTATTATACCATCAATGAAACATATTCATACCATGAATGAAGCCGGTTCATACCATCAATGAAACCAGTTCATACTATCAATGAAACCTATTTATACCAACTATGAAGCTTGTTCATACCATCAATGAGACGTGTTATACCATGAATGAAATATGTTCATACAATCAATGAAACATATTCAGACCTTCAATGAAACATGTTCATACCATAAATGAAACCTGTTTATTACATTAATGAAACATGCTCATAGCATTAATGAAACATGTTCATAGCATCGTCATAACATCAATGACTATATTTCATTACATAAATCAAACGGTTTATAATATCAATGTAACATTTGTCTTTAATACAATGATAATGTTCCATTCCGGTTAGAAAGTTTACACTAATTTCAGGTCTATGAAACAGTTTTCGTTTAATGTAACATTGTTCACAGCATTAATGAAGCCCGACATTGGCTCAAAAACAATGACACTTTTCATTGATGCAATGTAAGAATTCATTAATGGTATGAAGGTTTTTCTTTCAGTGTAGTTTAGCTTAACAGCATTAGGTTCAAAGATCTTTAAAACTGATGACTATTGAATAATATAGAAACACTAAGTAGTTTTCTACCTGCCCAAGGTCCTGAACACCAATAATTTTCCTTAGAACTCTACGTTCCTGGAAAACCTCTTTTGCATTGTGACCGTCCAAAATATTTTCATCATATCTGTTTAGTATCCTGTAGACAGAAGATTGACACAAAGTTTGTATTGTTTTTACTATTATTGTAGATTAATAACATTGTTTTGTTTCCCGTCATCTTGCGTCACGGATGGGTTTCCTTTTACAAACACCAAAAGGATTCTCTTAATAACGAGTTGCACCATCTTTAGCGACACTAAGCGGAAGTCAATGAGATGCAAGTACGAAGACGAGGATGCAAGCAACTTGTGAAACAAGTTGGCTTGCCGTGGACAAAGGAGGGACTAGTACAGTGGAGGAAAGATTTGTTGTTTTCATATACAAAAATATTGTTAAAAGTGGTGGAATTAACCAATTATTTTGTGTTTTGGGTGTAATTTTCCTAAATTTTTCATCTTTACCTAAGGAAAAATGAATGCGAGTTTAAGAATACAAGTCCAGCAACAATTAACAATTCATTATGATCATTAAATTTCCTCTCTTTTCAAACTTAATTACGTGAGTCCTAATCTCACCTGAAAATATGTGAGTTAAGAGCATGTAAAATAATCAGTTTGCTAATGTCATTTAACGCATTTACAAAATCCTTCTGAGCATCGTCATAAAGTTTTAAACAAAAAGGATTAAAAATAGTTTTTACAAGGTCACTCGAAGAATTTTTAATCTAAATTATTACAACACTGGAGATACCTTTACATTTCCTTTTCTATATACACAATTTTCATACTCATCGGAGTGTGGAAATGGTTCTATAATAGTTTCGACTGCCGAACAAAAATTTACATTTTAATCAATATTTTGTAATAAACTGAACTTTGCATTTCTAAATATAGCGGAAAGAATTTTACCCTAAAATCCTGTGACTGTAAAGGTGATTGAGAATAGAATGTTTGAATTCAATTTGTAGTAACGGCGCGGTCAACCTTTGAACTTTTGGAAAGTTAAGGTTTATTTAATTAACGTGAAATATTTTGGAATGTGGAAAATTTTGTTAGGACAAAAATAGATTGTTTTCAATAGTTTGACTTCTTAATACATTTAGTCGAATATGATTCCAATATTCCATTGCATTTAAATTATAAATGAATGCCTAGTTATGGGGTTCATTTGTAATAAATTGTTTGTCATTTCATTTATGTGTTCAATTCTTAGTACAAATGTACAATTTTGTGTCATTTCTTTTACGTATTTATTTCTTAGTACAATTGTTTTCTTGTAACTGATGCACTTTTTTCTTTTATACAAATTACACGCTAAGAGGTTGTCCTGTAAAATCCTTGTTTTATGAATTTATTGACACATACATAGGTACTTTTTAGTACATTCCAAAACATTTGCTTAAAGTACAGATTTGGAAAATTTCCTAATGTTTCACTGTCGAAAAGAGCAATTAAATAAAAATACAGCTACAATGTAGTAGAAATATCTATAAATGTAATACTTTATTTTGTACATATTGTACTTTTAAATACTTGCACCAAATATATATTAAGAACACTTTCAAAAGGTGTACAAATTGTCACTGCACTTTTTAGAATACTTTCTAGTAATTTTGGTATCAATTGCACACTATCCACAACACATAAGATACCTTTTGGCAAAACTTTTGTACATTTTGTATGGGTTGCGTAAATTTTAGTACATTTTGTATTTTTAGGAACGAAGTTCATTATCGCACATTGCGGTATGGGTGCTAAATGAAAAAGAATTAAACAACTTTTGTTTTAACACTATTCTACTACAATCCAGTATTATCAACTGTATTGGGTACTTTTGCTTTGGTTCGTGTCTAGACTTCGGTCATAGAGAAAGAAATTTACTAGATGTTTCACATATGTTGGGAAATTTCTTGTTTAACGGGAAGTTTTCTAGGTGGAGCCTGTAATCAATATTTACTTTAGTATAAATTGTAGTTTTGAACCCAATGAAAAGTAAGTTTAGAAAAGCCAAAGTCCATGACTGGCAATAAAAGTATTCATTTTATTCCATTTCTTATAAAACTAATTCCTTTTTTTAAAAAACAAATATTATTTAGAAATGAACATTTTCGTAAATAAGTGCCTTTTCCTAAAAAGAGTAAATTTTCTCAAAACAAAGCAAATACGTATTCATACTATTAAACAAAGTAGATTTCCATAAAAAAATACCTTATCTTAAAGAAGTACCTTTGCTTAAAAAATGTAAATTTTCTTACAAAAAGTACATTTTCTTAAAAAAGTATTATTTTTTTTAAATAAGTACCTTTTCTTAAGAATGTTCATATTCTTAAAAAAAAATGCATTTCTTAAAAAACTACATGTTCTTTAAAGGATACCTTTTTTGGTGAAACAAAATAACTTTTCTAGAGATAAGTACCTACTTTTAAAAATGTATATATTCTTGAAAAAAGGACCAATTCTAAAAAATTTTCATTTCTTAAAAAATACGTTTACATCAAAAAAAGCTTCTCTTAAAAATTACCTTTTCTTACAAAAATTACTTCTCATAAAAATAAAATATACATTATTTTCGTGAGATAAGTAACCTTTCTGAAAATAAAGGCATTTTCGCCAAAAAATAACCTTTTCCTAAAAAGAGTACCACTTCTTTAAAAAGGAACTGTGCTAAAAATTCACACGAAAAGCCATATGTTGTTGGTGTATGCTGACGACATAGACATCATTGGGCGTAATTTGCGAGAGGTTACAGGTTACAGGTAATCAAGAATCGAAAAGGAATCAGCGAAGTTGGGTCTTTCTGGTAATGAGGGCAAGACAAAATTGATGGTGTCAACGACTAGAGAAACCTTTCGACTTGGTACGCACTTGAACGTTGACAACCGATTTAATTTTGAAGTGGTAGATGAATTTACATACCATGGATCCGCCGTGAACAAGGACAACGACGTCAGCCTGGAGATAGGTAGGAGAATTGTGCTTGCAAATAGATGCTATTTTGGGCTCAGCAAGCAGTTTAGGAACAAAGCCCTCTCTCGACGGACAAAAGTCCAGCTATATCAGACTCTCATTTTAGGTGTCTTGACATATGGCTCCGCTTGGCTCATATCGCAAGCGGATGAAAAACACCTGGGAGTTTTCGAGAGAAAAATTCTTCGTAGAATATATAGAATATATACGCAGAGCTATATAGTCTATATTCTGACGTGGATATAGCTTGGCGAATCAAATTAGGCCAATTGCGTTGGCTAGACCATGTTATCAGAATGAATGAAGATGAGCCAGCGCGAAAGGTTTTCGATAACGTACCCGATGGAAGCAGGAAAAGAGGACGACCAAGACTCCGCTGGAAAGACCAGGCAGAAAAATCTCTCCGCATCCTTGATGTTACCAACTGACGAGAAAAGGCGAAGGATAGAGCCAGTTGGAAGAATATGTTGAAATTTGTTTAATTTGTTTGTATAATTAATATGTATAAGACGTCTGACCTGATGAGGTTGTAAAGTAGTCAGAAAAAGTAAAGTAAAAGTTCTAAAAAAAAGTACTTCCGTGTTAAAAAGTTCACTTATGGCTTGTTCTTACAGAAAGTACTTCTTTTTAAAAAAGTACATTTTCTTAAAAAAAGCATTACCTTTAAATAAAAGAAGTATCTCTCTTTAAAAAATGGGACATTTTCGGGGAAATATAACACATTTTCTTACAAAAAGGACCTAAAAATATCCTTTATATTTTTAAAAAAATTGCTGATCACATCCTATACTTTAAAGGTATATAAAGGTATAGGACCATGTTCTCCTAAAATAACTTAAACGGATATAAAACAATATTTCATTGCGAAATCTATTGCAACTTAGTTTTCTAAATTATTTATATAAACTTTTGTTTATTGTTAATGCAACAGGGGAATAATTACATTTTGTCGCGTACAACAAAAGTCGTGAGAAGGGTTCATCAGTACCTTTAGAGAATTCTTTGTACAAAGTATTTACACTCCTAAACATCGACTGAAAAAAACACTACATTATTAAATTTGAAAATGGGGTTCTGAAAAATATTGGTTTGCCAAACTGTGTTCCCAATGGTAACGGCCGAACTAAGTGACGCAGAATGTTTTATAACACAAAAATACTAGGTCAAAAAATCGAGGCCGGTGTTAGACCCGCCCCAGAGAAGAAAACCCCGAAGATAATACCAAAATTATTGATTGATAGTCGATACACGAAATGAATCAGTGTTCTCGTTAACATATGTGCATCATAAAGGACCAAAAGCTCCGGACAACTTAGACGCTAACTGGAGAAGCGAGTTTAATATTCTTATAACGAGTTTTAAAACCACTGCACCTTTACGCGTTTGTTCAAACTAGAATTTGTTATTCAATCAAAATACGTTTTGGTACTTTATGGCTGTCTAACATTATGTCGATTATTGAAAAAAAGTGACAAAAAAGATCTCTCCTATGCTTGTCAATATCGCCATTAACAAGGTAATAAAATCGTGTACTATGCAAGCATTTACGGCAAACTATTGGTCAGTTGTTGGTAAACTTTTGAATGAAAAGCAATTAACCATAAACAAGGTTTTTTCTTTTATTCTTAAATAAATAAAATATTCCAATATCGGAGAAAAAGCCATTAAGTATTCAAATAGAATAAGTCACAATTATTTATAATTACATAAAAAATTCATATTTGTTTCGTTAACTGATTAGGGATGATACACATCTAAAAATGTCACCATTCTCTCGAAAACCTCTCACAAACTAACCGCCTTTTATTCATAAAAAGTTAGGAGAGGTTTGACTTTTTATGAATAAGGCGGTAAATGTATAACGACTAGTACACTCACAGAAATAATGAAGAATTTCATCATAACGACTAGTATCATAAATAAATCCAATGAGTGGTCAAAATCACGGCCGATGTGTTAACACCTTTTTATTACACGGTACCTGTTCGATTTCTATGAACACATTAGTAGATGTTACATTGGAAAATAAAAATTCCATAAGGTGTCAGGGGACACCCGGTTGGAACGAAGTTCCATTCGCTATATATTATGTACTAGTTAGTTCCTAACGCGCCCGTTGAAAAATTCGATAATTTAAATGGATGTTTAAGAAAATATACTTTTTGTAAAATGTTAAACTTTTTTTACGAAATTTTTTATTTATTAAATGCATTTTTTTTTTAAAAGTATATTTTTAAGTCCCTTTTGTAAGAATATGTAACGGGTCCACCAAATAACTTTTTTTTTGAAAATGCTATAAAAAAAACTACTGAATATTTTCTCAAATTTTTTTTTTTTTTTGAAAATTACAATCCTTCCGGTTAATAATGGAAAATAATTTCATTCAAATGGCTGCCTCGGCTGGCCATGCAGTAGCTACACGATCGGTCCAATTTTAAAGCACATTATCGATTGTGTGCAGCTGTATTTCATCAATGGCTTCACGAATATTTTCCTTTAAAGCGTCAATTGTCTCTGGCTTATCGGCGTACCACTTATCTTTGAGGGCACCCTACAAATAATAGTCCAACGGTGTCAAATCGCAGCTCCGAGGTGGCCAAACGACATTAGCTCTGCGGCTGATAATGCGATCTTCAAAAACAGGGCGCAAAACATCGAGTGTAGCTTCGGCTGTGTGGCACGTAGCGCCGTCCTGTTGAAACCAAATGTTGCCAATATCCTCCTCTTCAATTTTTGTGAACAAAAATTCGTTCAACATGGCCCGATAACGATCGCCATTGACTGTAACGGCCACTCCTTGCTCATTTTCGAAGAAAAATGACCCAATTATGCCTCGGGACCAAAATCCGCACCAAACAGTGACTCGTTTTGGGTGCATCGGCTTTTGAATGTATGCGTGCGGGTTTTCTGTGCCCCAAATGCGACAATTTTGCTTGTTTACATACCCGCCAAGATCAAAATGAGCTTCATCTGAAAAGATGATTTTTTTGGTAAAATCGGCATCTTCTGTAAGTCGATCGCAGGCCCACTTACCATGATTTTCAAAGTAATGTCGCAATATTTCCCAGCGTTGTTCAAGCGTATACACAACCATATTCGTTCAGCGGAAGGATAAAACTAATTATCTGTCAAATCAGACATGAGCACTAGTTGAAAAAAAAAACGTTAGATGGCGGACCCTTTATTATATTTTCCCGAAAACGTCCTTTTTTTAATGAGAGGTACTTTTTTTATTAAAAGCTAATGTGTATTTTAAAGAAAATCTACCACTTTTAATAAGAAGTGCTTTCTGTAGGAAAAAGCCTATGAGTATGAATATTTTTTACAAAGAAGTACTTTTTTTAAGGACAGGTACTTTTTAAAGAAGTGGTACTCTTTTTAGGAAACGGTTATTTTTTGAAGAAAATTTACGTATTTTCAGAAAGGCTACTTATCTCAAGAAAAGAAAATGTATTATTTTATTTTTAAGAAAATGTACTTACAAGAAAAGGAATTTTTGCAAGTAAAGGTATATTTTTTTATTTTTTCTTTTGAAGAAAAATTTGTTTTACAAAAAAGGTACCCTTTAAAGAAAAGGTAGTTTTTTAAGAAAAGACAATTTGTTGTAAGATAATGTGCTTTTTAAGAAAATGTACTTATTTAAAAAAAATACTTTTTTTTAAGAAAAGGTACTTTTTGTAAGAAAAGTTACTTTTTTAAGCGAAGGTACTTCTTTAAGATAAGGTATTTTTTTAAGAAAATGTAGATTGTTTAGGATTATCAATAGGTTTTTTTTTAATTAAAATTAATTTTTTTTAAGAAAAACGCACTTATTTGAGAAAACTTAATTTTTTTAAACTTCTTTCACTTTGGCTTTTCTAAGTTTACTTTTAATTCGGTTCAAAACTACAATATCTAATTTAAAGGCTCCATCTAGAAAATTTCCCATTAAACAAGAAATATGCCCCCAAAAGTTAGTCTAGACACAAACCAAACCAAAAGTACGAGTGTAAGTGTGTAAAGGCATGTTTATGCTGCAGCGAAATCATTAGACATGAATCGAAATCTAAGTCGTTTATACTGACACATTTTGATGGTTGACTAGATTTCAATAAATTTAAGCGCAAATAAACAACAACATTTTGTTAAATTGAGAAACTTTTTATTTTGATTATAAATGTATCTACCAATGATGTAAAATAGCCCAAAAATTACAGAAAGTAAGGGCTACGTACATACATCCCAGCCAGGAGAGGAACAGCAACACCAAAAGCAACAGGAGCAAAAAAGTGTACTACATAAATACTTCAGGCTATTTCAAACAGCACCTTGTAAATTCATGTAAAGGCCATATGATCTCATAATTGTCTATAGATGGAAATTGACAGTACGCGATAATAATATTGGAGGATACTGCGAATAGCAGTCGAACCAGCTATTGTGTTCAACCCTAGAAAATCTGCTGGTATTGAAACCAAGAAACAATACGTACTAGAACTTTAGTGACAGGGGGCCCTTCCATCGGGGATAAATCAGTTACAACAGGTTGTGAAACCACTTCTAGAAATGGATCTGGTTTCACTCTCAATTTTTATAATGATAACAAAATTTATTTTTTACAAAATAAAACTGAAACAAACTATAATCATAAAAATTCCATTAAAGAATTGATTAGATTTTATTAATTTCAGACACATCATCGTAGTGTTGGTGAACTGAAGTATTTTTTTTTTCGGTGGTGAATTTAAAAAACAGCGATGTATATGTGACGCGGAAAATAGAAAGGGACCTAAGGGTAAAAACCGGTTTTCTTCAGGAGAGCCATTTTAAAGATTTAAATACGTGTAAATACGTGTAAAATCGTCGACTTCACTTTCATAAAACGCGCATATCTCTGGGAGGGAACACTTTTGAGGCATGGGATCGGTTTCATTCGATGCTCAGATGTTATCCACATCAAAAAAAAAAAAAGTGAAAGTTGATTTTTTTTACCCTTAGGTCCCTTTCTCTATGCGCTGTCACATATGTTGATTCTCATCCGATTTTAAAAAAAATTGAGAAAAGTGACTAGATTTTGCAATTGTCAAAATAAATGGGAAATCTAATAGATTTTGACCAGATTTGGGTTGAAATCAAGAAACTCTAGATTTCGAGGGCAGCATATACGCAGCTTAAGAGTAAGTTTGCTACCAAATGTAATTGCATGCTCAGGGTTGTATTTCATGGATTTGCCAGTCTTGCACTTTGGCTTTTCTAAATTTACTTTATTGGGTTCAAAACTACAATATGTAATACACAGGCTACACCTAGAAAACTTCCCTTCAAACCAAACCAAACCAAACCAAAAGTACCCAATAAAGTTGAAAATAAAAAATAAATGGTTTCCCATTACATTCCAGGAAGGAATCGGGGAGAGCTTCTCACAACTAGTGAGCTGTGCGATTTCTAGTTTTATACTCACTGATTGGGACCTACAGCTTTACACCGGTTCCGAACGGAATTTTTGAGAAGCATTTTCATGGCTAAATACTCGATAGTGTCGCCGTCACTATGCGAGGTGACCGCCGTCTAAAGAAACTTTAATGTGGTCAGAGAAGGGATCGAACCCAGGATCTCAAGTACAAGAGGCGCGCACACTACCCATTGCACCAACACAGTTGATAATAATGGGTTGTAATAAAGTAGTTAAAAAAAAAGTTATTTAAAATTTTTTCATATAGCTTCCATCCCGCACCGTGCGATGAAGAACTTCGTTCCAAAAACAGTGTTCAATCTTATGATGACGTTACATTTAAATAATATCAATACTTACAATTATTTAAAGATCAGTGCAAGCACATGTGTCATTATTTTCTTGCTTCCCACAAAAAATAAAGAGAATGCAAATCAACAGACACATGAACATACATACATTGTTGTGTTCGTACATCCGCTACACAAGTTCGCACAATTTTCGCTGCTCTCTTGCTATCTCATTTTTATATACGTATAACCACGTCAGTATTCTCTTTGCTCTGAGAGTGCTCCGCACATTTACAAGGCAACTATTCGCTGCCGCTACCTCAGTGTGTGTGGTTTTTTTCGCAGTCTGACAATCTGTGTTTCGTAGCCGGATAAATCTGTGTTCTATATAGGGATGGGTCACCCTTATTATTTAGGGGTATGAAAAATAGATGTTGGCCGATTCTGAGACCTACCCGATGCACACAAAATTTTATAGAAATCGGTCGAGGCGTTTCGAAGGATCTGTGATCGTAGTCTGACAAACTCAGTAGGACAAACTATGTTTGGATGTATTCACTTTGTGAGTTAAGTCCATCATCAAAAATTATTTTGTTATAAATTTTCGAGTTAAGTTGAAAGGAATTTTATTACCGAGGTTTCCAGTTGTTAATCTAATTAGATTTAGATTAATTTCGAATTACCTGATGCAATATCGTACCGATAAAACCCGGAAAATGTTTATATGCATATATATATATATAAAAACGAAATGATGAAAGGGTAATAATGAATGAATGAGTATCGAGTTTTAATATTTCAGATTTTCAAATTTTTATTTTTTTAACTTGTATCGTGTTTAATATTTACAGGCATACAAATGGACTTTTACCCATTCCTCTACATGTCAACTAAATATTACACAGTGAGTTTGGGTACAATTACAAAATGTATAAAAAGTCAACATGATGGTGTTATTTGTCCAAAGAACAAAATGTGTAAATACCAGTGTAAATAAATGCATTTATTTATGTACGTAAACAATATTTGAAATGCAATGAAAATCAATCACTGACAGTGGCTTCTCGTTTTGTGCAATTTTTTTAAAAATCGAATTGTTTCAATTCTTTTAACTTCGAAACTTAAGGGAAACACGGAACGGATTATTGTATTTATAACTAATATTGTTGTTAAATTTTACACACTTCTATTACATAAGATATATGTGATATTTTAGATATATGTAAGATAAAAAAATTTTAGAAACGAAGAATATCCCAATTACTCCAAACATGTGATTGCCAAGTAGCCAAAGAAAAGGAGGTGCTGTTGGTTCTACATGTCATTTCTTTCCCCCTTTTCGAAGGGAACATGGCACTTTGAAGATTATTTGAATAAAAGAATTGCCAGCAGACAGTTGCAACTAAAAACTGGCACAAGTGCCTACATTCATATACACAAACAAATGAATGAACGAGTCAGCAAAGACTCGTTAAATCCTATGTGCTTCAGATTATAGACAGTGGCATAAGCACAATATCAACATCAAAGACAGCAACTGCAGACAAGATAAAGCAAAAGAACTGAAGGAATTTGGAGGCAAAAAAAAAAACTCTAAAACCGTCCATAACAAACGCATCCGTTACGTATAAAAACATGTACTCAAATCTGATAATAGTTCAGAAATCTACAAAAAATTTGGATTGTGCCGTCCATTACAAGGGCTCATGCAGTTTCAGGAAATATTTGAATGTAGAGCCGTTGGGGCGTATACGCAACGAGCGATATGAATAACAGATATTACGCACAGGCACACACGAATGTAAGGAAACCTTTTTACTTGTGTACACATACTATGTATGTATGGAAGTGTGTTGACATATGAGTCATTGCACTTCAAGTCGGGGGAAAATCATTTTCTGAAAATTTTACGAATCTTTCTAGTATTAACAATATTCAGCACTTGTCTTAGGCAAAACTACATTAAAAATGTATACAGGCATTCAAAAATTCACAAAATGGATTTGAATTGGATATTATGGTTTAATATTTTGATGTTTGACTGAAAGTTAACGCTCCAGAATAAAAAGTAAACACTCTCTGATTTTTCAAGCAATTTTATTACCTTTTAGTTTTCGCTTAATTGATTGTTCCGAATACACTCTGAAAATCAATTCAACAGCAATTTATATATCTTTTATAAATTTCATTCTATTCTATAAAATCATTTTTTTTTTAATTTCACAACATGAAATTATATAGCACTGTAATATTCAACAATAATTTTGAATAGTAATGGAACATTGTAATTTTCAGTCCAATGTTAACAAAAAAATAAGCAAAGTGTGGAAAAGGAGATATGCCTTCAACATAAAGGGTGTCTCAGTATAACTGCACTTTTTCATTTTAAACTAAAAACACGTATTTTTTGAGATAGTTGTGATATTTTTATTCGATTGCAAAGAAGACATCTTCCGATTAGGTATGGAATAAAATATCCGTCAAATGGCCCCCAAGGCTCTGATGACAGGCCATTACTCTTTGCATGCAATTTTCCATGACTTTTTCACAGAGGTGTGGCTGTCTGTCAACGATGACGCGTTGGATCTCGGATTGAGCTCACGAATTGTTTCTGATTTATTCGCATAAATCCAAGATTTCTCAATATTCCAAATAAAGAAATCGCACGGCGTAAAATTGCACCATCTTAGTGATCAGTCGACAACAGAATTTCGTGAGATAATTTGTTCTGGAAATCGTTGCTGCAATAAATCGATTGTTTTATGCGCAGTGTGGCAGGTGGCGCCGTCTTGTTGAAACTACATGTAGTCCAGATCCATGCCGTCCAGTTGAGGTCACAAGAACTCCGTTATAATGTTCCTGTAACGAATGTCGTTCACAGTCACTGCAATGTCGGCTTCATCTTCGCAAAAGAAAGGCCCAATCAGGCCGCCTGGACAAAATCCGCACCAGACAGTTGGCCGTTATGGTTGCATTTGTTTCTCATGTTTCTGAGCCCCAATTCTATTTTTTTTTGTATTCGCGAAGCCATTCAAATGGAAATGCGCTTCGTCGGAGAAGACAATTTTTTTTTTGAAAAATTGGCTTTGAGTTTACTTTGCTCCATTACCCATTGAACGAATAGCTGGCGCTTTCCATGGTCAGCTGGTTTGAGCTCTTGAGTAAGCTGAATTTTGTACACATGAAGATGGGGGTCTTTTGCCAAAATTCGCTGCGTACGCTTGTATGCAAGAATGCGCAATTTGGAGACAGATCAGAATATTAGGGAATGGTTTTTCAAGCACTGTTTGACACTTCATCGCGGAAAGGATTTGCCCTGTACAGCGTCTACACATTGTTCAGCTATATTATGAAAAATTTGCGTTCTGCGAGATATGCGAAAGTATTCCAAATGCAACTCCGGCAAGATTTGATGGCGGCCGACCTTCCGAATCATTAGCGTTTCGGTTTTTGAAGACTAGAAATACTTGAAGAAAATCCACTCCTTTCGACCAAAATTGCCGTATTTTGACTGAAGTGCAACCGGAAGAGGTCCAACAGCTGTCACTACACCCAGGCCAAACGACGGCTTGGTGTGAACTATGGGCTGGTGGAATCATCGGCCAATATTTCTGCAAAAGTGTGTATTAACAGTGCATGGAGTCCGTCATCGAGTCATGATTATTGACTATTTGATGTCTGATATTAAACAAGTGATCTTGACGGTATCTAGTTTCAACACGACGGCGCTACTTACCACGCCGGTGATTTTGCCGCCTTGATGATATGATATCACACCTCCAGAATTGTTGGACTATTTAAATTCCAGTCTATATGGATAAACCTTCTACGCCACTACTCGCGTCGTTTGTCAAATACCACTCGAAACATGTTCGAAAGTGTAACAGGATGTGTGGTCCTAAATCTGGCTAAATCTGTCTGAACAGACCCGTGGAACTCAATTTATGGAGTTCACGAAGTGTGTTCAATATGTGTTCCTGTCGCGGTTTTACCAAAACTGCTCGTATGTTTATTAGAAATGTTAGTACAAATATTGTAATTATGTGTTTTACGTTAAAACGTTTTACTTTCAAGATAATGCCCACATTTATGAACTTCAATTGTTTCAATAATGGTTATTTGACAATTGCTGATTTACCCGCCAAAGGTTAACATTGTATGCCTACGTCTTCATATTGAGACTGTAATCGATAGACACTACACATCGTAATTGGCGTGTGACCCATGAAGGCTGAACCTCAGAAACTTCTGAAATTCTCACTATACCTCTGAACCTCTCACTAAATTCATTTCTAGTTAATAGAAACTAAATCAGTTGAGACATTCTCATTTTAAAATCAAATTTGGTGGGCAAAACCTTATCAAAGATTTGACTAGGTTGTCATAACATCTAAACTCCGTTGTAGCAACCTCTAAATTCGGTTGCGACAACGTCAAATGCGTTTGTGACAACCCTTTGATTGGTTGTGATGAGTGTAGCCTAATTGCGATAAGTTTGGTTGTGACAACCTCTAAACTAAATTACGCATAATTGGTTTGTCCCAATCGAATTTGTATGTAGGTGCACGTTTAGAACATTTTCAATATTTTTTAGCTAATATCTAATTCGTTTTTTAAATTCCAAACATTTTTTTACAATTTGTTTTCCTAGATGATTTAAATAGTTTTAAAAGTTTGTTTTTTTGAAGTTTTCAAAAATATCAACCACATGACATGGTTGATATTTTTGTTCATTTTGGTATGGAATGACTCATATATGTGCCTATGTATCTATTCAATGTCTGTTAAGTTAGTCCTTGTGTTGCGTATTATGTGGATATGCCCGTGTTTTTGCTGCTCTTTCTTAGATTTATGTTTTTTTGAATTGTTTTTTATTCCTTTCCGGCAAAACTATCTGTTTTTGTTGGTTCTCGTATTTTTTTCTTTTTATTTCTGGTTTCTTCATTAGGGAGTAGCAAAATTACATACACCAACAACAATGTGAAAATGACACATACTTTCCATATCTGTATTTGTTGTAGTACAATGACTACGACTGAGTGCAATTTTATCTTCCTTTAACTCTAGTCAAGGGAGTTACTGTAACTACGGCTGCTGGACTGGAAGTGAATCTGGTACTGGGATATGTTATAACCACTGTCTTTGTTACTGCCTTGCTCGTGGTATTCATTGTTAATTTTTGGAAGCCAGCGTTTGCTGAACATGGGTGGTCTGACAATTTGGTAAAATTTTAAATGTATTATAATGTTATTTGTAGCTTCAAAGGAAATATTTTGCATTAGACTAAGGCCACAGAGGTAAAATAAAAAGTGGCTATAACTCGGTAACGGTACATCGATTCGAAAAAATAATAAATGTTTTACCTCCTTAGGAGGCTTTAAACAATGGATGTATTCAATTTGGAATCACTTTTTTTTTTTTAAAAAAATCGCTATAACTAAATTTTTTTTTATTTAAATATCGCTAAAACGACCTCATGTCTATATCTCGGACACGGATCGTACAATCGAAAAAATAATAAATTTTTGACGGCTTTTAAGGGTTTTTCATAAAGTGGTCTAATTCGTATGGAAGAATTTTGGGTAACTGCCCACGACAATGTGGAATTACTCATCGCGATTACCCATTACCTTCAGGTAATGGGGAAATTAATGAGTTACCCACGACGACGGGTAATGGGGTACCCAGGGTAACTTATCACCATTTTTGATCGAAAATATGAACAAATTTCTATATCTCGGAAACGGAACGTCGAATCGAAAAAATAGCAAATTTTTGGCTGTTTCTAAGGTTTAGCCAAAAAATCGCCAAAATATGAAAATCTCTAAAATAAAAAAGTTACTATAAATCGGAAACGTTGGTGCGTCCAATAGAAAAAATAATAAATTTTTGCATCCATAGGAGGATTTAACCAATGGACGTCTTCAATATGCCATTAGTTTTTTTTTTTAAATCGCATATGAGCATATGAGCTTTTTAGCGATTTTGTAATCGAAAAATTTTAGTTTTAGTAATTTTTTAACAAAAAGTGATAACATATTGAAGACATCCGCTGGCTAAAGCCTCCTTTGAATGTAAAAATGTATTATTTTTGTGATTGGACGTACAGTTTTCTATTTATAACCATTTTTTATTTCAGCGATTTTCATTTTTGGCGGTTTTTTGGAAAACCCTTGGTTGGTTGAAAAGGCTGCAAAACATTACGCTGTCTAGCACACTTAGGCTAAAGAAGCCCATTGTGATACTGTAGTTTCCGCCATAGCAACTATTGACTAGTCGTCTAGCCAATTTGCCGTTTCAATAAATTTGTCTATAAGACCTACAGGAATATCCTGTAGGGCTACGGTGCTAACTAGATGTGTTCCGAATATCCTGCTTCTAAGTCCTGCCAGAGCAGGGAAATCCAAGAGAAGGTGTTGCGTCGTTTCCTCGTTCTCGTCCTCTTCCATGCAGCATCTACAGAGATTGGAGTTTCTATATCCCAATCTTAGGGCGTGTTTTCCTACAAGACAATGTCCCGTAAGTGTTCCTATCATTGTGGATAACCTGCCTCTGGGCAAGTTAAGTAGTTGCCTAGCCTCTTCCTGTCCACCTGTAGCCAGTGGACCCTGGCTTGTCTGCAAGTTGAAGTAAGTTTCCACTTGTCCTTGAACATATTATCGGCCCACTGCCTGATCTGCAAACGGCAGGTAGAGATTGGCATATTAACACCTTCTTTTGCCGGAGAACCTGTGACGTAGTGTCCTGTCTAGCTAACGCATCAGCTACGCAATTGCCTGGAATTTTGCTGTGTCCCGGTACCCAGATGAGCCTGATGTCAAAATACTCTGCCATCACCCTAAGTGATGAGTGGCATTCTGTCACCGCCAGGGACGTAGCAAACATGGGTCCAGGGATTTTATGGAAAACCCTTAGAAACTGCAAAAAGTGATTATTTTCTCGATTCGATGTTTCTTTTCCGAGATATTGAATTTTTTTTCATATTTTCGATCAAAAACGGGGAAGGGTTACCCTAGGTAACCCATTACACATCATGGTGGGTAACTACCATATTATTTTCCCCATTACCCTGAAGGGAATGGGTAATAGTGATGGGTAATTCCACGTTGTCGTGGGTAGGTACCCATTATTTTCCCCATACCCTGCGGGTAAGGGTAAACGTTCGCTACCCATTCCCTACGGAAATAAAAATGGGTTACCCAGGGTAACCCAGAGTTACCCAGTACCCACAAAATACGAACCATGTTCAAAACCAAATACTATCTAAAGATATGTCCTTGTCCATTAGGGTAATTATTCTTGACTAATTATTCCAACTTAAGGTCACTTCAGATTTCATAAATCTTTTTCGACCTTAAGCTGGAATAATTAGTGAAGAATAATTAATAAAATAAAGGTCGACAAATTAGAAACAAAGCCCATTAAGGTGGCAATGAAATGTATGGAGGAAAATATATTTTCGAATTTTAATAAACCCCAGGCGGGTTCTTGTTTCTTATGGTCTAAAACTGACTTGGTGAAAATTTGAGCTGAATCGGACAACAATAAGCCGTGCCTCATTTTAGTTAAATTTTGCGGATTTTCGCATTTGGCATGAATATATCGTGTTGTAGCTTATTGGCAGCGTCTAGACTTCTGCTAGAAGGTATTGGAATCCAAGAAGAAGGTATTGGAATCCATCATTTAGATACAACTTTTGGGAAAAACCGAAAACCCCAAATTTAAATTTTTGTTAAAAATTTCAAATTTTTTAAAATTAAAAATTGGAACCCTTACAGTGGTCGGATTTTACTCACACTTTATCCAGTTTATATTCAGGTTAAACAAAATCAATGTGCAATTTTTTTTTTCCAAATGCACCGAGGAGCGAAGATTTTTTAGTGTATACGAATTTTCAATCAAAATTCAAAAATCCGAAAATGTTGACTAAAATGCGGCATGGCTTAGAGTTGTCCGATACGTCTCAAATTTTCACCAAGTCAGTTTTGGACCATAAGGAACAAGAATCCGCCTTATTGTTTTTTGTTGTTTTTTCATTGCCACCCTAATGTCCATATATGAGAGTGCCCACTCCTATGAAGTTTATACTCCTGACAATTTGAATTTAAAAAAAAACTGATTACTGAGAGGTGCCTAACTGTGGGTTCACTGTAGTTTAGCCACAAAAATATATCGTTTGCTACATATATCCAGGTATGATCGCAAGCTAAAACGTTTATTTCAAAAATTTACTTCTGCTTTAAAAAAATATTTCGGTTACTACGTATTGTCAACATTGACCGCAATGGTTTACAGGACTATTTATCAATCGCCATTAGTAAAAGAAAAATTAGATATCACACAAAATCCCTGATTATGAAGAGTTTAAACTAATTCATGAAGCAATATCTTCATCAATTTAAGGGATGAAATTAGAATTAAAAATTATATGTAGGAGTTCTCCTTATGTCTTTAAATTATTTTTGGGTTCCATTATTTTAATTTGTTTTGTTACTGCAAAATGGATTATTTTTAATGACGTCACAGTTATTCAAGACTTTCCAAGCAACATGAGATTTACCGCACGGAAATAAGGATTTTTATTTCAGTGGTGCAATGGGTAGTGTGCGGGGCTATTGTACATGAGAACCTGGGTTCGATCCCTGATCAGACCACCTTACATTTCGTTCGACGACGGCCACCTTCCCTAGTGACGGTGACACTATCGAGTAATTAGGCATTGAAAAGCTCCTCAAAATATCAGCCGGAGCCGGTGTGAAACTGTAGGTGCCAATCAGTGAGTGTACAACTAGAACGCGCACGTTTCTCCCCTGACCCTTCATGGGTTGTAATGGGAAACTGTTTGTTTATTTTAATAAGCTGTAGAATTACATTTGCTATATCTTACTTAATTCTATGGTAGATTTTTAAGATTTAGGAGATTCATTTGGAACATTTATAGTGGAACATTTTTTTCATTTCCAAATTTACTTGCTTGTGAAAAAATGTTGGAAAATCCATTTTTCCAAATTTAACATACTTCCATTGTATGGCTTGTAGTTTAGCACGCATAACTGGAGATACGATAGTATAGACAATTTGCATGTGCGTTAATGTGGAATGCACAAAACTGCTTTGTAAATGTTTCGTAAATGAAAAAGAAAAAAAAAAAACCAATAAACTTTCAAAATTTTTCAAATAAAAACGCACACAACCAGAGAGAGACAAGCCCAGCGAAAGAAAAACAATTTTTTTACAAATTTATGTTGTGAAAAAATTGCCCAATACTGACTTGAGTATTCGCTAAAGCACAACAACAACATGAGGAAAATAGCACAGAAAATGCACAACGAAATTACAAAGAAGAAAAATTAAATGCTGTCGATACTTGCATTATTTACGTTTCTAGACAAATGCGTGTGCGCGAGTTCCAACGCTCACTAGCGTTTTTAGTGTTGTTGTCATTTAGGGACAAGACAAGGCGTTTGCATCCGGAATATTTACATGTTTCCATTTAGCCAATGCCCAGCGAAAGAAAAACAATTTTTTTACAAATTTATGTTGTGAAAAAATTGCCCAATACTGACTTGAGTATTCGCTAAAGCACAACAACAACATGAGGAAAATAGCACAGAAAATGCACAACGAAATTACAAAGAAGAAAAATTAAATGCTGTCGATACTTGCATTATTTACGTTTCTAGACAAATGCGTGTGCGCGAGTTCCAACGCTCACTAGCGTTTTTAGTGTTGTTGTCATTTAGGGACAAGACAAGGCGTTTGCATCCGGACTATTTACATGTTTCCATTTTAGCCAATGCTCGCTGTTGTTACAGTTGGTGACAGTGTCGCAACTGTAGTCGTATTTCACAGTCTTCCCGCTTGAGATATTGTTGATAATTTATATTTATGAAACAAATTGCGAATCACCACTCGGCGCTGGTGCCACACTATTATGAACTGGCATTCCTTTCCTTCAGTGGACCAAAGAAAAATTTATTAGAATTTATTTAATGTAAAAAATTAGAGGAGCTAAGCCGGATGCAAAAAATACTATAAATAATAATTAATAGTTTCTCCCTACAACCCATGAAGGAAAGGTTTGTGGAGAGTTTCTCACAAACAGAGAGCTATGCGCTTTCTAGTTATAGACTGATTGGGGCCTACGAGTTTGCACCGATTCCGAACGGGTTTTTTGAGAAGATTTTGTATACTTACTGACTGGATAGCGTTACCTTTACAAAGCGAAGTGACTGTTGTCAAAATAAATATAGGGGGTGATCATGGTGAGGATAACATGGTTTCCTATACCGATTCATCATTAAAATGTGCAGAAGGGGGAAAATTTACCCTTTTAAAAAAAATTCAGACGTAAAGTTTTAAAACGCCGATACACGCCGATATTTGTTTTACACCCTCTACCAGAATCCGTTGTGATACGAAAAAATTAAATCACACACATGTTAAAAATCCATACCCACACAAGTTGTGGTGTTGTTTCGTATCTGAATTTCTATATATTCTAACTGAGTTTTATATCGTTTTCTAACACTGGTATTATTTCACTTTTGTTGCAGCTTGTTTCATTGGGCGTTATTTTTATTGCTGTTATTTCATTAGAAATTTCTTCTTAAGGTTCCTGTAAAATTTTCATAAAAAAATTTAAAACTTCAATGAAAACAAAATAATAATAGAGAAAATAATAAATTGAATTTATTATTGGATTGTTTACCTTAACTACTGTACAAGTTTTACAAATTGCTTATTTCATATAAAAAGTTGTTTTTTCAAATTTTGTTAGTAACAAAAGTTTGTGGATGTTTTGTTATAAACAGTTCGTAAGGCATTTCCATTTAGAAAATTTTAATTTAAATCCATGTTCTTTTAATGGGTTCTTACAAATATTCCACTTTTTATCAAAAAATATTATTGAAATTTGGTCTGTATTTTAGTTAATCTTTTCTATTGGCTTTCAACTTTATTGATAAAATTACCATTTGAAGTTCTCTTATGGGGAACACGGGTGTGACTATTTTATTTTAGAAAAAATAATTCCTTTCTCCTTTTCATAAAGAAAAGAGTGTTATTGAACTTTTCACATAGAATCTTTTCAACTTTTCATAAAGTAAAGCTTCTTTGAACTTTATAGATGAAAAGTTCCTACAGAATTATATCGACATGTTCCCGGTAGAATGTATTAAGCGAAAAAAGGGGAATTGTGCAGCAAACGGTTTATTTTGTCGGTTATTACCATTTCATTTGCTTAATAGCTCATGGTGTGGTTATGCAAGGGACATTCTCAGTATAGCGAAATGTGGAGCTTGGCATACATTTTGAGAATATGGAAAAAAGTCGCTTAATATATTTTGCCGGGAACGTGTCGATATGGTAAAATTCCTTAAAACTTTTCCTATCTAAAGCTTCCGTTCAGTTTGTTTTTGGAACGAAGTTCCTTATCGCACGTTGTGAGATGGGGGCTAAATGAAAAAAATTAAACAACTTTTATTTAACACTATTATGCTACAACCCAGTATTATCAACCATATTGGGTACCTTTGCTTTGGTTTGTGTGTGGACTAACATATGTTAGAAAATTGCTTGTTTAATGTTTAATGGGAAATTTTCTAGGTGGAGCCTTAACCAATATTTAGTATATATTGTAGTTTTAAACACAATAGAAAGCAAATTTAGAACAGCCAAAGTGAAATAAAATTTTCTTAAATAAGTGCCTTTTTTTAAAAAAAATAACTTTTCTGACAAAAAATACCTACTCATATTCTTAAACAAATTACCTTTTCTTAAAAGGTAAGAAGAAGTGCCTTTGCTTCAAACAGGAAATGTTCATACAAAAAGTATATTTTCTTAAAAAAAGTATTTTTTTTAAATAAGCATATTTTGTTAAAAAAGTAAATTTTCTTACAACAATCTGCCTTTTCTAAAAAAAATACATTTTCTGTAGAGAGTACCTTTTTTGTTAAACAAATTAACTTTTCTTGAGAGTACCTACTCTTAAAAATTTACTTATTTAAAAAAATTTCTTTCTTTAAAAAAAACTTCTCTTAAAAAAAATCTTTTCTTACAAAAATTCCTTTTCTTCAAAGTACATTTTCTTAAAAATAAAATAATACCATTTCTTTTCTTGAGACAAGTAGCCTTTCTGAAACTAAGTAAATTTTCTTAAAAAAATAACCGTTTCCTAAAATGTAATGTAATAAAACAATAAATAAAACAATATTTAGCTCAATTGTTATTGTTTTTTCATAAACAGAGCGATGACAAAAAGTATTGAATATTATAGAGAACTTATTGCACTATTTTTCCGCTCTCATGTAGAGAGTCTGAGTAAAAGAGCATAAACGAGTCTTATTCTCGTTATAGAAAATTTCAATATAAATGCTCCATTTCGACAATGTTATTACATAAAACAATACAAAAAGCATTAATGTTTCAAAAGGCATCAATGTTTCACATCAAAATTATGAATGGACCAAGTTATGACAAAAAGAAAGTAATACATTTTGAATCATTCGCCAGATGTCGCCAGTGCTTTTGAGTCATACAATTCGCTCCATGAGTTCTCTATACTATTCAATACTCTTTGACGACGACGACCTGCTTGTTTTTTTCGCAGCCGCTACACCAATACCATCATACTTATTTTCAGGCAGAGACTATTGTTGTACAACAACCACGTATGTGATGCTAAAGCTGTGTGTTGTTTGCATGTGTTCACTTTGATAGATTGCCCTACCCGTGTCTATAGATGTTAACACATCAAAGGTTTATCATTTTACAAAAGGTATCTTTTCTTAAAGATCTATTTAAATTATCGTATTTCTCAACGGACGCCGTCGGTGTGTTGGAACTAACTAGTACAGAATATAAAGCGAAAGGAACTTCATTCCAACCGGGTGTCCCCTGACACCTCATGTAATTTTTTCTTCTTATAATTTTTTTCTTAAATAAAAGTTCTTTAGAATTTATTAAAGTGTTTTCCGGTTTTGAACGAAAATGCATTTAAAAATAATAGTACAGATAAATCTTTAAACATTTGTGTTCATAGAAAGGTCGTTGGAAATTAGAGTATAACTTACGCATTAAATAGACGGAAATTATCTGGACTATCCTGCCACTTTACCTGAAAGGAAAAAATAAAAAATATTAGATCGAATCCACAAATACATAAATACAATAAACCACTACAGTATCATTTATCATTTACGACTTTTTTCCGCTTATTTTCTTAATCGGTTAAGAATTCAAACTGAAATTGGAATTTATGTTATAGTGATGTGTTTATATTTTGTATCTCTTATGCTTTACTTTCGTTTGTTATTTTTATCGTTTTATGTTTACAAATCATTTGTCTTCGTCTAAGTTCACTGTGTCCTACTCCGCTTCGTGCGTAGAAGAAACAGGGAATTTTAAATGGAAACACATAAAAACTGAAATATGGTTACGTAAAAATGTCACAATGTAAATAATTTTTTATATGTTTGTTTTTTTTTTAAATATCACAACTACTCACACTCACTCATTCGCATTCATTCACTCCCGCAAAAACTTGTAAATTATCATTTGTGTCATCTTAGCAAGTAACACCAGCATCGACAGTGATATGAACTACAATGCCACAGTTGCAACCCGGGCCGCAGTTGGGTGATAAGAAGCCTTTGAATTCAGCAATAATCAGAGGTTTGGGATTATTATAAATTGTGTTTATCCTTGTAGTTTATTTATACCCAGTTCCTTTTTAACGTCATATTTATGTTACAATCTCTTGTCTGTGTTCTTAAGCGAATTGGTTCTAGGTTATTGGTGGGTGGGAGCTGGTGTTATGCTATAAACGTTTGGAAACGAAAAGTACTAAATTATTAATTTTAATTCCATTTATGTCCAGAAATAAAGTGAGGGAATGATACTGCAAACTGACACAGTGACAGTGGTAGTAAAGACTAATGAGGGTAGAATAATAAGAGAGGAAATATCTGCACACAAGGATAAGATTGGGTGGAAATCAATTCAGGCATTGGAAATTCCATGTTTTTATCCAGTCTATGTTTTGATTAGAATTTATAATTACACTGTACAACACAAAACAAAAAAATTACAAGGTCCGACCTATAAATTTTGATAGAGGAGACAAGAACAAAAGACACCTGTATCGGCGTTTTGCAAATTTACATCTGGGTTTAATTTTAGGGGGAGGTAAAGTTTCCCACAAATGCAAATTTTGTATTGTCAATCGGAATAGAAAATCGAGTAAAGCTTACGTTTGAAGTAGATGGTGTGTTCAACAAATTTATGTAAAATATTACGGAGCACAAGTTTGTAGAATATGTTAACCCTCTAACTGCTCAAGATATGGGTCTTTTTTGTCCTTCGTTTAAAAAGAGCAAACAACACCATTAACACAGGGATTTAAGGGGTTAAAATGTTCCGTAAAAATATTCGCCGTGAAATTTAACTATAAGCCCCTGAATACACCAAAACGGAAAATTCAACCAGAAAGTCAGAAATAAACACAACAAAAGAGAAAAAATAAATGGTTTCCCATTACATGCCATGAAGGAATTTGGGAGAGCTTCTCACAACCACTGAGCTGTGCGCTTTATAGTTTTATACTCACTGATTGGGACCTACAGTTTTACACCGATTCCGAACGGTATTGTGAGAAGCTTTTTCATGGCTAAGTACTCGATGGTGTCGCCGTCACTAAGCGAGGTGACCGTCGTCGATAGAAATTTTAAGGTGGTCGGAGCAGGGATCGAACCCAAGATCACCTGTACAAGAACCTTTGCACCACCGACGGCCATACAACAAAAGAGAGCTTAGGGTTAGGGTTAATTCGTATTTATTAAGAATTTTATTTTAATGTACCCCAAAAATTTTGCTGAAAAAAATAAATAAAATTTAACTAAAAATCAGTAATATCTCTATTAGTTTACCTTCGATAGCAAATTAGGATAGGAAGTATTCTTTTAGTACATTTTCGTTTAGCTCTAGGCAATTCCATTTCATTATCATAGAATGTCCAACATATTGTTATTTGTTATTTTTCAACATAATCTCCTTTTAGCTCAATACAGTTAGTCCAACGTTTCTCCAATTTTTGTATCGCTCCCAAAAAAATATGATTTTCCGACGTCCATAAAATAGGCATTTGTTTGCTCAATAATTTCGTCGTTGGAGCTAAATCTCTTTCCAGCGAGCCATTTCTATAGGTTTGAAACTGGGGGCTAAATCCGGAGAATATGGCGGATGAGGTACCAATTCGTAGCCCAATTCATGGAGTTTTGCCTTTGAGACTACACACGTGTGCACCCATACGCTTATGGTAAATTGAGAGCAAACGCGGCACCCATCTTGCAGACAGATTTCTTAAACCCAACTGATCATTTAAAGTCGAGACCACACTCCCACATGAAATGCCTATGGCATTAACAATCTCACGCACTTCTACTCTTCGATCCGCCAACATACGATATGATGATTTTCGAAATTTTCGGGTGTATTGACCTCAATTCAACATTCAGCGTCATTTGTACTTGTGCGACCACAACGAAAGTCAGTAAACCACTTTTTAGCCATTGAAATCGATGGTGCAGAGTCCCCATAGTATTTATCAAGCTTTTCCTTGGTTTGATTGACGGTATTTTTTCGCAAAAAATAATGTTTAATAAGAACTCGAAATTCACTTTTTCCATTTTAAAAAAATTAACAGCTGTTAAACGCAATGTAAATGACGGAACTTGCTCAAAATTTGACAGTAGTCTATTAACAGGTGGTGCTGGATGGGAACAGTGTTTCATTTTATATAACGACGAGGGAAGTTCGAAAAGTCACGGACTTATTGATCCGCCCTCGTATTTTAACTTTTGTTTGGCTGCTGACAATTCAGTTTTTAACGTATTTTATATGTAGAGGTTTGTGGCTTTGATAGGCAATGCCTTGTAGTACTTTCAAATTCATAAATCCGTATTGTATGAAATATTTGAAAACCAAAACTGCCAGATATGAAAGAAATGTTTTGAAAATAAGGACAATTTGGAGAATTTGCATTTGTAGATGTAATTCAAATTAAGCTACAAATTATAATTGGCATAAGGGCGTCTCAGCCAGAATGCACTGTTTCATTTCAAAATAACACCACGTTCTTTTTGGGAGAGTCGTTATTTTTTATAAGGTTGTAAAGACGACATGTTCCGATTAGGTAAGAAATAAAATATTCGTCAAATGGCCCCCACGGCTCTGCTAACATGCTATTAATCTTTTCATGAATTTTTCCATGGCTTTTCGCAGAGATGTGGCTGTATTTCACCGATAACGCGTTGGATCTCGGATTTGAGCCCAGGAATTGTGTTGGTTTTATTCGCATAAACCCGAGATTTCACAAAACTCGAAAGACAGATTCAGCACGGCCTTAAATCGCATAATATTGGTGGCTATTTGACATCAGAATTTGTTGAGATAATTTGCTCTGGAAATCGTTGCTGATAATTTGTTCTGGAAATCGTTGCTGTTTTGTGCGTGTTGTGGCAAGTGGCGCCGACTTGCTGAAACCTTATGTCGACCAGATCCCTGCCATCAAGGTGAGGCCACAAGAACTCCGCCATCATATTCCTGTAACGAATGCCGTTCACAGTCACAGCAATTTCGGCCTCGTTTTCAGAAAAGTAAGGCCCAATCACGCCGCCTGACCAAAATCCACACCAGACAGTTGCTCGTTGCGGATGCATTTAGTTCTCATGGATTGCATGAGGATTTTTAGAGTCCCAAATTTGACAATCTTGCGTATTCACGAAGCCATTCAGAGGGAAATGTGCTTCATGGGAGAAGATGGTTATTTTTGAAAAATTGGCACCCATTTAACGGATTGCCGGCGCTTCCATGATCTCTTGGTTTGAGGTCCTGAGTAAGTTGCATTTTGTGATGCATGAATGTGGTGGTCTTTTGTCAAATTTCGCTGCATAGTGCTTCGTGAAATTTGAAGTTGTTGACAGCGATGCCGAATTGATGTTTTCGGGTTTCTGGCGACACTCTCGTTTACAGCAGCAACGTTTTCAAGAGACCGACCGGTTCGCTGACGCACAGGAGTCTTACTGCCCATAACCGACCCAGTTTCTTAAAAATTTGTTTAACTAGCTACTCGTCGAATAGTTGACACATTAGATGTACTTTCTCGACTGAAAATTCTTCGAAGTTTGCGAGCAGTCTCAGCATAACTTTCTAAATGTTTGTAATAAGTTTTCACAATTATAATGCGTTGTCCTTTTGGAACGAAGTTCCTTATCGCACGTTGCGGGATGGGGGCTAAATGAAAAAATTTTAAACAACTTTTCTTAACTACTTTATTACAACCCATTATTATAAACTATATTGGGTTCTTTTGGTTTGGTTTGGTTTAAAGGGAAGTTTTCTCGGTGGAGCCAGTTTTTTACATGTTGTAGTTTTGAACCCAATGAAAAGTAAATTTAGAAACACCAAAGTGTAAAACATGCAAATCCATGAATTACAACCCAGAGCATGGAATTACATTTGGCAGCACACTTACACTCGTACTTTTGGTTTGGTTTGTGTCTAGACTAACATATGGGGGGATATTTCTTGTTTAATGGGAAATTTTCTAGGTGGAGCCTTTATATTAGATATTGTAGTTTTGAACCGAATAAAAAGTAAATTTAGAAAAGCCAAAATGAAAGAAGTTTAAAAAGTAACATTTTCTTACACAAGTGCGTTTTCTTAAAACAAGTAAATTTTCTCAAAAAATATATCTATTCATATTCTTAAACAGAGTACCTTTACTGAACACAATACATTATCTTAAAGTAGTACCTTTGCTTAAAAAAGTAAATTTTCTAACAAAAAGTACCTTTTCTTAAAAAAAGTAATTTTTTAAATAAGTGAATTTTCTTAAAAAAGTACATTATCTTACAACAAATTGCCTTTTCTTAAAAAAATACCATTTTTTTTGAAGAGTACGTTTTTTGTAAAACAAAATAACTTTTCTTGAGATAACTACTCTTAAATTTGTACCTGTTCTTTCGTAAAATAAGTTTTTCTTCAAAAAAAAAAAAATACCTTCTCTTACAAACAGTACCTTTTCTTACAAAAATTCCATTTCTTAAAAGTACCCCTTCTTAAAAATAAAATAATACCTTTTCTTTTCTTGAGATAAGTAGCCTTCCTGAAAATAAGTAAATTTTCTTAAAAAAATAACCTTATCCTAAAAGCAGTACCACTTCTTTAAAAAGTATCTATTCTTAAAAAAAGTATTTCTTTGTAAAAAAAAAATTCATACTCTTAGGCTTTTTCTTACATAAATCATTAGCATTTAATAAAATAATAAAAGAAGTACCTCTCATCAAAGAAAGGACATTTTCGGGAAAATATAATATATATTCTTACAAAAGGGACCTAAATATATACTTTTTTTTAAATTCAATAAGTAAAAAAATTTCTTAAAAAATATTTATCATTTTACAAAAAGTATCCTTTCTTAAAGATCCATTTAAATTACAGTATTTTTCAACAGGCGCCTTAGGCGTGTTGGAACTAACTAGTACATAATATATAACGAAAGGAATTTTGTTCCAACCAAGTGTCCCTCCCCTGACACCTCATGTAATTTTTAATAATCGGAATAAACATATGTGACAGCTGCCAAATTTCAGAGTTGTCACTCGCACAAGAAAAAAATTGCACTTAATTTAAAAAGTGCAATCATACTGAGATTAATTAATAATTAATTTGCCCTACGTATGAAAAATACACATCGCGTTAGTGTATAAGTTTTTCATCGTTCTTAAGCTCAGAGTGGGCAACAAAGGACTGGGAATCAGTGAGAGTGGAGTAGTATGAGTTCACCCGTTTGTGTGTTATTATTGAAGCACGAATAAATGATACGACAGTTCAGCATGGTAAAGGACATAATACGACTATAAAAGACAGTGCTTTGTACTAAACCATATTCACCACCACCACGGTAATTACAGCTTTCTTATACGCCTTCATCCACTTATTGTAACGAATTTATTATTAATATAAAAAGAAGACAATTACAATTGTCATCATTGTTCTTTTGTCCTTATATTCTCGCACTTTTGCCATTTCCATTATGCCGAGAACGGATTAATCCAAAGTATTTATCAACGATAATTTTCCGAGTTATGTTGTGTAAATCCTCCATCATAATGTCCTGCCGTGATGATCAGGCAGACATTCGTAGGACGTTTATCCTGGTGTTGGTCATAAGGACATCGTGCCAATTGCCACACGAAATGTATATGATAAATCATCAAGTGCAATAAACGTCATTCGATTACGAAGCAAAAATAATTAAATTTTATTGCTTGGCATTAAACAATAGCTAGGAAGTACAACAATTGCTTGTGTAAACAAAATTCTTACAATAGTATTTAGTCCTTTTTGAGTTTTTGTAATGTCGTACAAAAAATCACCTGTTGCATTTATTTTTATTGTATCGTTTTTATGTTTGCCTTATTCTCCTCCTAACTTAGCTAACATTTGATATTGTTGGAGTCCTGTATTCTAATTTGTCCCATTATCTCCACAGGTAAGCGTGTTTGAATTGAGTTTCTAGGAATTGAGAATTTAGGAAATGTTAATATTATTCCGAATATTTATGCGAACTTTATTGGTATATAGCTGACGTTCAAATTTTAGCAATTGCTTTGCAATGATTTTAATAAATTGTTATAATAAAAGCTCATTTTTTTCAGATTCTACTAGGACATTAATGGTTATAACTAGAAGGGCATTGTTGTGAAGAGATTGCAATTTTATTATTATTATAAGATTGGATTTGAATTATCGAAGAAAGATTAGCTGAGGTATGGAAAGTTTAGTGCCGTTGTATAAATAACACCGAATTGTTTATTGTCATGATTCGTTGTTTTAATTTTTAATAAGCAGGAGCAGCTTGTGAGCTACCCTAAGTCATAGTCGAAACCACAAAAATATTTGCTTACCTATTTTGCACGTTATATTTGGATTTAGTACGAAGTGATGGTTTGGGCAGGATGAAACCCTATCGAGCGATCTCTTCAACATTTTAATAGAGATCGTTATGATATAAGAAGAGAACCCCTAAGCCCCGCAAACGTTATAAGGATCAGGATTTAAGGGTATGTAACTGGAATGTGTGAACACTATAATTAAGATTTTTCTAGGGGGGTTTAATGCCAAATTGGGAAAGGAAAGTGCCATTCGACCACCCATCGTAATCACAGTCTACATAATACTACCTCCGATAATGGAATAAGACGGATACACTTCGCCGCTGCAAAGAACATGGTAGTTAGTAGCATACGATTCCAACATAAGGACATACATAAGGCGACCTGGTTATCTCGCGATCAGAGAACGAAGAACCAGATTGATCACTTGGTAATAGATGGCAGGCACTATTCTAGTGTAATGGATGTACGTGTGGTTCGAGGTGCCAATATCAACTCGGTTCATTATCTGGTGGCTGCGAAAGTTCGTACAAGATTGAGCATGGCGAAAAAGATACGAATCAGAACAGGGGAAAGCTGCAAATACCGGAGATATCAAAGTCCTATCAACACGAGCTCACTCTCTTGCTAGAGCAGAATACCTCCCCTCCCGAAGACCCAGATGCGCAGTGGAAGCACATCTCCCGTTCTTTGGAAATTGCTGCAATGACTGAACTTGGCTATGAAAAACCGCAGAAAGATAAGCCATGGTAAGACGAAGAATATCGCATTGCAACTGATGTAAAAGTCGCTGCACGTATGGCAACGAAACAGTCAGTTACAATGCGTGCTACGAGTGAGCGGTACCAGAAGCTGAGAAGGGAGGAAAACCAACTATTTAGGCGAAAAAAATGGCAGTGGGAGGAGCAGAGAGAGAGTGAAAGAACCGAAATGTGCAGGATGAATGGTGAATCCCGAAAGTTTTTCCAGAGGGTAAGAAGATCGGCCAACGGGCCTATCCTGCAAGGACGAGAATGGGAATCTGGTGACTGAGAAGCAGTGTGTGCTCAAAATGTGGAGAGACCACTTTTCAGCACTACTCCACTCAGATTCTTCCACTGAAGATCAGGAGGTAATGATAGTTGAAGATAGTATAGATTGTACCCCCCCCTAACCAAGACGAGATTCGAACAGCGATCTCCCGCCTGAAGAATAATAAAGCCGCTGGTGCGGATGGCCTACCCGCTGAACTTTTTAAGGCAGGTGGCTAAGGACCGATAGCCCACATGCATCAACTGATATGCGGTATATGGCTGGGGGGAATCTATGCCCGACGATTGGAGTCTCAGTGTATTATGTCCTGTATTTCAAAAGGGTTATCCGTGTGTCTGTTCCAACTATCGCGGTATCAGTCTTTTATCCATCGCGTATAAGGTCTTGTGGAGCGTATTATGTGAAAGACTAAAGCCAATTATTGAAAACATGATTGGACCTTATCAGTGTGGTTTTAGACCAGGCAAGTCCACAATTGACCAAATATTCACGCTACGCCAAATCCTTGAAAAGACCCACGAAAAGCAAATCGATACGTACCATCTTTTTGTCGATTACAGAGATGCTTTCGATAACCCTATACGGAAAATACGAAGCTATATCTGAACTTGGGATTCCGGCATAAGTGATCCGCCTCTGTAGAATGACTCTGACCAACACCAAATCAGCAGTGAAGTTGGGGAAAGACCTCACCGAACCATTCTGTACCAAGCGAGGACTGAGACATGGCGACACACTTTCGTGCAATCTCTTCAATATCTTAATGGAGATAATAATGAGAAAAGCTGCAGTAAATACGAACAAGACAATTAACACGAAAATACATATGTTGCACTTGTATTCTGACGACATAAACATCATTGGCCGAAATTTGCGAGAGGTTACTGAAGTATTTTCAAGAATCGAAAAGGAATCAGCGAAGGTGGGTCTTGCTGTTAATGAGGGAAAGACCAAATTGATGGTGTCAACGACTAGAGAAACCTCTCGACTTGGTCCGCACTTGAATCTCCGCACTGGAGATAAATAGGAGAATTGTGCTTGCAAATAAATGCTATTTTGGGCTCAGCAAGCAGTTTAGGAACAAATCCCTTTCGCGACAGACAAAAGTCCCGCTATACCTGACTCTCATTTTACCTGTCCTGACATATGGCTCCGAAACTTGGGACATATTGCAAGCGGGCAGTATTCGAGACAAAAATTCTCCACAATATATATGGTCCTGTTATTTTATTTTTAAGAAAAGGAATTTTTGTAAGAAAAATTTTTTTTTTCTAAGAAAAGGTATTCTTTGGAGAAACTTTTTTTGTTTAAGGAATGGGAATTGTTTTTAGAGTTGGTCCTTTTTTCGAGAGTAGGCAAATTTTTAAGAGTAGGTACTTTAGTATAGTAGTATTTTATTTCACAAAAAGGCACGCTTTAGAGAAAAGGTAGTTTTTTAAGGAAAGACAATTTTTTGTAAGAAAATGTACATTTTGTAAGAAAATTCTCTTTTTTTAAGCAAAGGTAGTTCTTTAAGATGAGTTATTTTTTTAAGAAAAGATACTTTGTTTAAGAATATGAATAGGTATTTTTTTACATGTCCTCTTTATAAACTTCTTTCACTTTGGCTTTTCTAAATTTACTTTTTATTGAGTACAAAACTATAACGTATACTAAATATTGCTTGCAGGCTCCACCTATAAAACTTCCCACTAAACAAGAAATTTCCCAAAATATGTGACACATCTAGTTAATTTCTTTCTTTATGATCCAAGCCGTTGGTCTAGACACAAACCAAAAGTCAAAGTAAACAATATAGTTGTTAATAGTGGGATGCAGAATAATAGTGTTAATATAAAAGTTGTTTAATTGTTTTCAGTTAGCCCCTATGCCGCAAAGTGCGATAAGGAAATTCATTCCAATATATTATTTATTTTTTCCTGAAAACACTTTTGTTATTTATTTGTAGAATTAATAAAAATTTTTTGTATCAACTTTCCGGCGAACAAACCTGTTACCTTCTCTTTGACGGGTAATAGTTGTTGATACTTTTGTCACCAAAAAAATGTGTCAGAATACCGAATAGTTCCAATTGTCACAATGCTGTCAAATAGTAACCGTGGTGATTTTGAAACCTTGCCAGAATAGGGCTCTAAGTATCTTTTAACTTGTAACATGGAAATTGGTTTCACACTCAATTTACCTACCAAGCTTAGTTAGCCTTCTATCCATATATCATATCATTATCCATAATTTCGAGCTATATAGCTTTAAAAAATTGGGAATTTTAGATTTTGATTTTAACTTAGTGATCCCTTTATTATTTCCGACCGGAATCAATCAGTTGTTTTAAATCATCAAATTGAAATAGGAATTGGCGTAAGAAATGAGTTTCAACTACTTTAGTCAATTTTGATTTCGGCTCATATATTCACTTTGTTTACGAGTAATACAACCACCAATTGAAGCCCTTGGTGGAACAATATTTTCCTTCTTCTGCTGCTTCCATTGTATCTGATTTAAAAAAAATTTAAACAAGAAAATTTTAAATTTAATTTTAATAATTTAAATATCAGATGTTGACTGTTTTCTTATCTAAAACAAAATCAGATACCATGGAAACAGTAAAAGAAGGAAAATATTGTTTTTGAGAAAAAGTGAGTTAACACCACCTTCCACCAGGGGCTTCAATTGTTCAATAGTTGCGTGAAGACAATTAACATAATTATGTACGACTACACGCAAATACACAATCGCAGTCCTGGCAAATGTTTAAGCGCTTTATTTAAATTACATTTCAGTCATGCATTTGTGGATGTTGCACTTTTCGGATGCATTCGTACTACATGTTGTAATTATGTATAATTTGTTATAAAAACATAATCCTCAACTTTGTGGCAGTTTGTAGTGGTTGCTGTAATTGTTTCTTTATGCTTGCAATAGTTTTTTTTATTTGATTTATTCCATAACTCATTATATTCACTGCCCATCATTTATAGCCAATTAAAAGTTTATACCAGTCGAAGCAGAGTGTAAATGCATGAGCACACACACGTGTATTCAATTGCTTCTAACATGGATAACTTGCAAAATGTGTTTACATGCACAGCCACTTTTGAAATCGCTTTGGCCCAGAGTGGAAACACCGCAGTAACAAAACAATAGAAGAGTCTGGCAGCGGCGATTAAACCCATAATAGTATTTACATTGAATAAATAGTATATCAGATGTGAAATACACACAATAATGCTGTGATAGATATCAACGTGCGTACATACGTTCCAGCGTCTGCACGAGTGTGTGTCCTTATTTAATTTATATGTATTTGTTTTTTAATTAATATCATATTTACCGCATTACTGTCAGGATCTGTTAAAATTTTTAATAATAATCAACAGAGTTTACAAACAAAAAAAAGAGGAAACATTTGTAAGAGAATTGGTTATTACACTGTGCGACAGCCGAAATCGGCGGGGGTTCTGACTACCGTGAAAAGTTATATCGCTTAAACAAAGATACACATGTCCCGAAGTTTCGCTGGGTCATGTCGGGGAATCGAAATATATCGATTTGAAGTTGATTAGTGTCATATAGGGGAATTTGTCATGTTTGGGGCTCATTTGTCTGACATAACTCGGGAATGACTAGTCCGATTTTACTGCAACAAACTTAGAAATATTAAGAATAACAATTTCTTTAATCTGCTGATATACTGTTTCCCTGTATAATCAACAGTTTAGCAGTTATTGGTAAATTTATGAAGAAATTTTTTTGCCTAAAAAATTAAATTTTTTTATTTTTAAAAATCTTGAAAACTTCAAAACGAAAAAAGTGTCAAGTCTTATTACTTTCGAGTAAAGTCACATAACCTGTGAACAAAATGACACATAGACCATGAAAATCGATGAACGGGTTTCGTTTTTACTCACAATTAAGTGAAGGTATCTAATTTTGACAAGAATATTAATATTTCGTTTCAATGAATATGGATAATCGTATTGAATAAATTGAAAATATTTGCTCGAGTATATGTAAAAAACTCTTTGGAAAAAGCGTTGATGACTTTTTTATGATTCTCAGAATTAAAACAAAGCAATATCTTTTTATGATTGCATTCAACTAAAGGGAAACAAGAGAAGTACACCTTTTTATTGATGTGTGTTTTTCCGTTGACTACCAACGGAAGCAATCGGATTTCACCTATGAAGCACTACAAGAAACCGGCCCATCGAACAAAATAATTCCAATATCACAAGTAAGAATGGACAAGATTGTTGGAGACTTAAACTTGCCTCAACGGGAAGCAGAAAAACTTGCCCAGCTTTTGAAAGACGTTACTTCACACTTAACGAAGGGAACACATTTGTTAATTGCCACGATATACAGGGACTGATGGAGGCTGTTGGCATTAATTACGTCGCAGGTGATTGGCGAACATTCAACGATTCTCCGAAATGAAGCTTGCAAGTCGTTTTGCTTCATAAACTTAATAAAAAACCAAGCATTCCCATTAGCTAAAGCACAGATATGAGTGAAACATACGATTCCATGAAAATAATTTTTGATAAAGTCGTGGCGATGTTAAGAGGTCTCCAAGCAGGCTATATGAAACACATGTGTTTCTTGCTTCTGTGAGATACCCGACTTAAAGGAAACCAATACCAAACGCATGCCTGGCTTGCTCGAGATTCAACGGAGAAAGGACACAACTGCTTAAATTCTCGATTGTTTGAAAAATATTTTCCCACGAATCAGTGAAGCAAAATTGAAGGCAGATGCTCTGAATGGGCCCGATATACGGAAGCTCATAAAATCAAAAAAATTAGTTGGTAATGATTACCTTGCATGAAGGGCACTGAAGAAAGTCATACGATATTTTTTGGGAAGTAAGCGATCGCACAATTACCCCGCTCTTGTGACCAAGATGTTGCAATACTTGCAGAAAACTGGAGTGAACATGCCTCTCAAAATTCACTTCTTGCATCACCATCTCGAATACTTCAGCAAGCAGCTAGCATCAGAGTCGGATGTGGCGAGCGCTTCCATCAAGTGGCCATGCCCATGGAAACGCAATATAAAAGCAAAAGGTTTGACATGCTGGTGGTTGAAATTTGTTGGTGGTCGCAAAAGATGTACCATCCCGACAATGAAGATGAAGAAGAAGAATATACAATGGGAGTTTCCTCCGAGGGTATGTCACAAAGTTAAGTTTACCTGACTGATTAAAACCAATTGATTTTTTTCCCGATGAAGACAGATCCTCATACGATTCAGACTGAGAACAAGAAGGCGAACCACCACGCAAGAAAGTAAAGGGTGCAAACAAACGAAAATAAATTTATGTGTTTATCGGCTTTTATGATCTACGCCTCATTTTCTTCATAGGTCACGTCTCTTTACGTGAAAGTAATAAGACTTGACACTTTTTCCTGTTCTGCATTTTTCATGATTTTTAAAAGTAACAAATTTAAATTTTCTAGGCAAAAAATAATTTTTTTCTTCATAAATTTATTTATAACTGCAGAACTGCAGAACACATTAAAGGAATTGTAATTCTAAATTTTTCTAAATTTGTTGCAGCAAAATCGCACTAGTCGTTCTCGAGTTATATCACACAAAAAAAACAGCAAACATGACAAATTCTCCTATATGATACTTATTAACTTCAAATCGATATATCTCGATTCGTAGAATTGACCCAGCGAATCGCCGGGACATCTATAACTTGTCTTTGACCGGTAAAACTTTTACGATCACTGACCTCTACCATTTGTCGCACAGTGTTATGAATTTAATCATAAATTTAATATTTGTTGTTAAGTACTAAAGCAATACATGGACTGAAAAAAAAAATGTTTTCCCAATACATCCCATGAAAGGATCGGGAAGAGATTCTCACATCCAGTGAGCTGTGCGCTTTCTTGTTTTACATTCAGTTTTACACTGGTTCCGAACGGTATTTTGAGAAGTTTGTTCATGCCCGAGTACTCGATAGTGTCGCCATCACCAAGCTAGGTGACCGTCGTCGAAATAAAATGTAAGGCGGTCAAAGCCGTGTTCGAACCCACGGTCTTATGTACAAGAGCTGCCCACTCTAACCGTTGCACCACCGAAGGCCTAGGTATTCAAAATACATCAGTTCAAATTCACAAGGCTTCAGTTAAAATAAAACAGACATCACTTAAATTAAAAAAATATTGAATTTAAACAGAAATATTGCTGGTACCAACAGATTTACATCGATTCTGAATGATTAAACTTCATGAATTTGTACTCGATTTTACGTCATTACAGTTGTCAACTGAGGAGAAAGTAGAAACTAGTGTTATAGGGTTGCTACTTACTATATTTCGGATCCCGGCAATACTAATGTTGCCAGATGCAAACTGGAACTTCCATTTTGCAGATGGGAACCGAATAGTGGAAAGTTTGAAATTTTTTTTAGCATAATCATACATAGTACGTGTTGACTTACGAGAACTATTTGTTGTCTTTACAGTGTGTTGAAAACTTCATCTCGGTAAAAAAATGGAATTATCGCGTGAAAATTTGCGTGCGATGCTTTTTTACGATTTTCGGCATGGGTTATCGAGATAATCAACTTGTTTCGTGAAGCACCATCAAAAACCACTGTAAGTCGCTGGTACTCAGAGTTCAGTCCCGGACACAGTTCCCTTCAGAATGAATTTCATGAAGATAGTCCCAATTCGTTCGTTTTGGCGGAAAAAAAAGATGCTGTGCGTGAACTGATAAAGCCAGACCGATTTGTGATATACCGTGAGATTAAGGTATCTTTAGTTATTAGTATGACAAGCATCAATACACGCAAAACAAATGTTTATTGCAACAATTCTTTAATTGATTTGTATTAATTTATTAATCACTATCCGTTCATGTAAAGGGTTTTTCAACAGAGACGCTACAAAAGTAAATCGATAGGGACAGCAAACGACGCCATATTTTTCCCCGCTATTTTGACATTTCTCTGCAGTAAGGTTTTCCATTTCATCATGGAAAGATATACGAGTCAACAACGAGTCGAAATTATTAAAATTTATCAATCATCTTCAGCGATGAGGCTCATTTCTGGCTGAATGGCTTCGTCAATAAGCAAAATATGCGTTATTGGTCAGACACCAATCCACACGTAATCCATGAGTCATCATTGCATCCCGAAAATATTACGGTTTGGTGCGGATTATAGGCCGGCGGAGTCATTGGGACGTACTTCTTCCGTGATGATCAAGACCGGCACATTACTGTGAATGCGAATCGCTACCGTTCAATCGCTACATAATATTTTTGGCCCCAATTAGACAATATGGACTTGGGGGACATGTGGTTCCAATATGACGGCGCCACAAGGCACACAGCGAATGCCACAATCAATTTATTGGAAACCAAGTTTGGTAAACGTGTTATCTCACGAAATGGCACAGTCGATTGGCCGCCTCGGTCGTGCGATTTGACGCCGTTAGATTATTTCTAGTGGGGCTACGTCAAGACTATGGTCTATGTCAACAAGCCAGCGACGATTGATGAACTTCGTACGAATATCGAACGTGAAATTGCTGCAGTATCGGCCGATTTATGCTTGAAAACCGTCGAAAATTGGGTTCAGCGTCTGGACTTCTGCAAGCGTGCCCGTGGTGGCCATGCAAAAGAAATCGAGTTTTATACATAATGGCATCGAACGTACTTTCACAGGAATAAAGAATTTCATTGGTATCTAAAACCGGTTTTGTTTTATTTAAAAAAAACTTTTGTAGCGCTCTTATTGAAAAGCCCGATAGTTCTCCCAACTAAACTCATATATCGCAAATGTATATCATGTTGTTGCAAACGAATTCTCGTTTGCATCAAGCGCGTACAAAATTTCATTTGCCGCAAATTTAAAACACGTTTGCGATAACTGAAATTAGCCATTTTTCTAATGAGAGCACAGATTACGAAGAACGTAAATTGCTCTCATTCTCTCATTCTGTCGACTGTATTCACACTCACGCATACACATAAAAGTGATCACACCCTCTAATGGTTCTACCTTGTCAATATATTTTGGATGGACAATTGACGCGTTGTAGTTTGGTGAGCTTTTAGTTGTTATTTGAATGCAAGACGAGACACGTTTAAGTAGACAGGGAAAAAATAGAAAAAAATACCAACGTTTCTTAAAATAAACTTTATGCGAAAAACAAAATCATAAATGGTGGAAATTTAGACAAAATGGAGCTTAGGGATTGAATATGAAATAAAAGTTTTAATTACAACTCAGTTGCTGTAACCTAAAGAACAGTTGGTGCAACCGTTTTTCGTTTTTCGCAAACGTTTTTCAGCTCTAATTGTTCATAACTTGTTTACTGCAACCATTTTTTAGTTCTCGCAATCGTGTTTTTAGTTTGGAGCAATTACAACTGTAACCGAAGGAACAGTTGGCGGGACCGATTTTCGTTTATCGTAACGGTTTTTACTGCTATAATTTCTCATAACTCGTTTACTGCAAACGTTTTTCGGTTCTTCCAAAATTCTGACATGTATGAAGTAATAAAAGTTCACTTATCTGAGATTTCGTTTGGGGGGAACAACTTTTTATTTTGCTCAAACCAAAGGCTCGTGTCGATTGGAGCAAAGAAATGTGGAAAAAAATACAACCGGAGTAACTCAAATGAAGTGTATAACATCACCACAGGTCAAGAATCATGGATCTATACATATGAGCCTGAAAAAAAACAGCAATCGACCGTATAGACCTTTCAAGACGAGCTAAATCCAACAAAAGATGTTCGTGGAAGAAGCACATCGAAGAAAGTGAAAGCGTTTTATTTTCGGTATAACCGGTCATGTGGCCGGAGTGCCTTCAGTGGAACGCAGAATAGTCAATTCTGAGTGCCAACAGTGTTCGAAGAAATAAGGAAAAATAACAAGAGAAGACGTATCATTTTGCTTCCGGACAATGCGAGCTGTCACACATCAGCTTAAATAATGGGCTATTTGGGAACCCAACAAGACGAATTGATGAGTCATCCGCCGTACAGCCCTGATTTGGCATCCAATGACTTCTGTTTACTGTGTGAAGCGTTCAAAACCATGTTTTGGAGGTCTTTCAATCGGAGTGGAAAAAGTGCTTGGAAAATTGGTGTATTGATCTTCACGGAAAATATTTTCAAAAATTAGAAAGCGATTTTCAATGATATATGATTGTTTTTTTTTTTATTGATGGACCCGAAATATAAATAGCAACTCTCTACTGGCAGAAGTCACACCGAAGAACTATGATAATCCAATATTTTACTTTTAATAACAGTGGCGTAGTCGAAAAATGAGACAGGTCGAAAGAGAACGGGTTTATCCTAATTCAGGTAAGAGATATCGAAATGCATGATTTGTTTTTAGAGTTGCAATTACGGTTTCATACAAAATATGTAGATGTTAAGTTGACAGTACGTGAACTTTGTTGTTCGTTGTACTGTTTTTTGCGTAACCCACAAAAATAGTAGGCAAGAGTACTTTTTTTTTCAACCATTGTAGTTCTTTTTTATAGTTTTTTTATATTTTTCTTTGGTTTAAACTCCAATTAAATAATGTTTTTTTTTTATCGAAATTTTTGTTTTCGGTGTACAAAAAAGTCAAATTAAGTGAAATTGATAATTAATTGGAATTTTATGTTGAAAATGAAGATGAGTAAATATATAGAGTTATATAGAGAAATGGTTTCTATTAGTTGGCGAAAGAATCTGATTACTCTCAATTTGTGAGCGGAAAATTCAAAGGCCGTCGAATAAATACTTTTCTGCAGATGTTCTGAATCTAAGACTCCCAAAAACCAAAAACCTGGTTCAAAGTGTTCGGAACAACTTGGTTGAAGAAAGTTTACCGGTACAACCAACCAAATACGCGCTGAAATATAATGGTATCTCTAATATATGTTCCCAACAATATTCTGCAGGAACCATGTATATGTTTGGAACACACTTCAAATATTCTTGTGTTTGCATGTTCCAAACTTACTTGTATTTAAATGCAAACAGAATAATGATTACTGACGAACATGTATGCTTTTACGTAGAAACATATGCGTTCTTTATCCCATACATCAATATACTTACGTGGAAGCATTCGCGTGTTTCCCCCAAACCTACATATCCTTGCGTGGAAACATACGCGAATTTCCTCCCAAATATAATAATATTTAGAATCGAATTATTCTTCGATTTCAGTATATATGATTATTTATTATAATGACAATATAAATCCACATTTAAAAATAATTGAAACAAAAAATAAATAGATTTAAAACGGCTCTTTTTACATTTATTAGCATTGAAAACATTTTTTTTTTTCCATGAAATCAGAATCTGCTGCACTTTTGATTCTCCTTTCTTTGTTATCTCTCACGTTTTTGCTTTCAGAAGGTTTCATCTATGCGTTGGTTATCACTATGCGTTCGCACACAAACAAGATATTTATATACAAATTAAGTTCATGCAAGCCAAACGTGGATTAATTACTTGTGTTTTTTTATTACACTTATTTCATAAATGGTCCGCCGTTCGGTAAAGGCTCGGACAGACAAAGGGCTTCACGTTGTTGCCCTTTCCAGTTTCTTTCCTCAAAATCGTCTCTCACTTTGGTAGCACACATAAATATATGCGAAACACATACAGAAAACCCAAAGTAACATCACAAACCATGTAAACGTCCGAGCCTTCGTTTATTCTTTTTCACTGATCAAGCGCTTTTGACATCCTCTGCCCGATGAACCATTGACGACTGAATACATGAAACTAAAACGCAATACGTTAGTCAGAATAAGAAACTGACTTCGTCTGCGATTTGCACGCACATTAAGGAATATTTATGAATCACTGACTGAGAGAATAATGCAAAAAAAGATACACACTTACAAGATATACACACTCATTGCCCCACTTTTATTCTCTTGCACTAGAGAGAGCATACACAGTGCAACAAACACAGCTGTATTTGTATTACAAACATAAATATATGTGGGTTGCAAACGCATATATTATAACATATTAATCAGTGTATCTCAAATATGTAATATTGATTAGCAAACACAATATGTTTGGACACAAGTATATTATATTATATTAAAAGTTAGTGGCTCTCAAAACCGATAAATCACGAAAATCCATTCTATTAGTCAAAATAAAAAAAGAATATTGAACTCAAAAAACTAGTAGTTCGATTCCTTATACCCGAATTACTGTGAAGCCGTCCTTTCCGGCTTTGTCTTCGAAAATTTTTGCCAGAAAATATTACAGTGTAATATTTCAGTCACATTGTAAAATTTGTCAAATATTCACGCTACATACTTTCGACCAAATATCCTCAAAATCTGTTCACTGTTCCTCTGTGTGTCACGTGTTCCATAGGAAAAGTATCATAGTTTTTTCTTCTTCTGCAAATAATAAACCAATGATCAAGTTAAGCTACCATCTACCATTACTTAAGTAGATTGTTTCCAAGAAAAAAATTAAAATACGTCCAAGCTTACAAGAAAGCACGTGCAGTGTTAACACTTTCTCTGACAAACTTGTCATCGTGACCGTGACTCTCCAAGTTGACGTAAAAATGACAATCGCCACTTAAACTCTTTCTTTGTGCGCTTAAACTAACAAACCTCTAAATATTAAAAGCGCCACAAGCTATTTTCCCCTCATCATTTGAATGGAGCGGGAACAAAGGCTGTTGAGAAAATGAATGATTGAGTGACATTTGGGTATGATGTCAAATTGATTGGCACCACAACACATAGAAGAGGAAACACTAACAAAGAAGCGACATGCATGCTTTTTGGTAAACAATATTCCAAAGCAACAGCACAGCAGAATTTAGTTCAGACCACCAGGAGGGAGATGAGAATTTGTTAAACAACTGCAAGATATTTACTATTAACACTTAAACCATAAACTAACAAACAACTTTAACCCCTTGCGTGTGCGTTTTTGTACACAAGTCCCATCCATATTTACTTCCTTCCTCTCCTCTCCGATTCTCTTTTCACACATGCCACTGATTGACGTAATAGACAGATATACATACAAATATCCTGTGAAATGTCATCGAGAAAGTTTGAAAGGATTTTAAAATAAAGTTCTTCATTGTACACAGATTCTTTATTTAAAAATAACTTTTATTAGTTAAAATTTGTCAACTACAAGTATTGACATTATTGCTTCTGTCTTTGGGTGTTTTGTCGATAGATCGTTCGGGTGCGTGACGAATTTTGACAGGTCTCTGTAGTCACACATGTTCGTACAATGTTGGCACGTGTGAATTTACTCTAGTCGGAGTGTTTGAGTGTGTGTTTCTTCAGTATTATTGACACTAGTATTTGTTCGATTGACATTCATCAATTAGATTTGTCAGTCATTTACGCTTTAGCCAATGACTGGGCAAAGGAAAGGGCTGAGTTACAAATGTCGTCATCATATCAGGTTAAACATACAGTGATTGTAGAATAACTGATTTGTAAATTTGTTTCATCATGTATTTCGGAATGTGTTGGACTTGTGAAAAAGGGTTTAATTTAAAATCAAACTAAAATTCCAATAAAGAAATTGGACGGAGCCCAACACTTGTCGACAATTACATCAAGGACCCCGAGGGGTATGAAAAAAAATTTGAAGTAAAGTAAAATCGTCAGAATTGCTTCTAATTCTGTCTTATCCTTGTCAAAAATAAGAGTTCACGCTGGAGTGGAAGCGAGCAAGTCATCAGTACGCAGAGTAATTAAGAGCTGTGAGTATCTTAAATACCTGAAATTACAAAAAAAGGTGCCACTTAATGCCACCTCGTAAGGAAAAGCAGCTTCAATTCGCAAGAGACTACATGGTATGGGATGCGCAGCCAAGAGGTCATGTAAATGACTCTGGAGAACCGTTGTATTTACGGATGAGAATAAGTTAAATTTGGTTGAGCCTGATGGCTACAACTATTATTTCCATGATCTGCGCAAAGAAAAGCGTTTTTTGAACCGACATCACAGCCGAGAGGGCGGTGCTATTACGTACTATGCCACCATCGATCTTTAATTTCAAAGTGCATAAATTACTGGTGCAAGCAATAAAACGTTAATGGAATCGGCTTTTCCGAAGTTCGGTGAACTATTTGGTTCCATGTCTTCGATATTGCAACAGGATAATGCCACTATACACAACGTCAGAGTAGTAAAGGAGTTCATTGCAACCCGAAATGTTAATATTCTTGACTGGCCATCCTATTCGCCAGTTCTAAACATTAACGAAAATGTCTGGGGTTGGTTATCTCGTAAGGTCTGTGAAGGAGGTAGACAATTTTATGACAAGCACTCACTAATTCAGGTCATTAAGGATGCTTGGAATCAAATTTCGTTGGATTTAAAAAATTCTCTTTATCTCTCAATGAAAACCCGTATATTTGCAGTTATTAAAAACAAACGGGGTTGTACCCCTTACTAATAGTTCTTAAATAAGTTAAAATAAACTAAAAAATACGAAAAACAGTTTTTCATTAAAATTGCCTACTCTTAAAAATTTACCTATTCTTGAAAATAGGACTAAAAAAATCCATTTCTTAAAAAAAAACATGTTCTTCAAAAATACCTATTCGTTTCTTCAAAAATAAAAAAATAACCTTTTCCTAAAAAGAGTACAACTCCCTTCTTTAAAAAAGTACCTGTTCGTAAAAAACGTACTTCTTAGTTAAAAAAATTCATACTCTTACGGCGTTTTCTTACAGAAAGTACTTGTTCTTTAAAAGAGTACCTTTTCTTAAAAAAAATAGCGTTTAATAAAAGAGGACCTTTTCGAGAAATTATCATACATATTCTTACAAAGAGGGCTTAAAAATATAAATTTCTTTAAATATAAATATATATATATTGCTATTGCACTTCCTATTTTATTACATCTGTTTTAACATTAGATGTAATATTGTTGATATAGCAATATTTAGCTCACTGAGATAATTGTTTTAGTTTTGTCATAAACAGAGCGACGACAGAAAGTATTGAATAGTATAGAGATCTTATTGCACTCGTTGTCCGCTCTCATGTAGAGAGTCTGAGTAAAAGAGCAAAAACGAGTCGTATTTTCTTTATAGAATATTTCAATATAAATGCACCACTTCGACAATGTTATTAGATAAACAATACAACAAAATTACATGAGGTGTCAGGGGACACCCGGTTGGAATGAAGTTCCTTTCGCTATATATTATGTACTAGTTAGTTCCAACACGCCTAAGGCACCCGTTGAAATTAATTTAAATTGATCTTTAAGAAATCATAACATTTTTTTAAGAAATTTTTTATTTATTGAATGTATTTTACAAAATCTTTTCTTGTTCTTGTTGTTGGAATTATAGGCCTTTCAGTGATGTTGATACTTAGGGATTTTAGATCGATACTAATTCGCAGATGTGAATTGCAGAATTGAGTATGTATATATACGATTGATGATCAACCCATGGTATCAATTCAGGCACAGTAGTTAGGCATCTGATGATGAACTTGTCACGGAGTTCAAAACTAGTCATGCCAGTGAGTGTGTGTTAAACTGAATTATCTATTATTTCCAACAAAAACTAACCATTTTTCAATTAGCAAAATGTTCACGACTTGTAAGCTTGTAACAAAAATCGGTCATAAAAATTCAAATTCAAAAAAAAAAATATATCTTTAGGTCCCTTTTGTAAGAATATGTATTATATTTTCCCGATAAGGTCCTTTCTTTGATGAGACGTACTTCTTATATTAAAAGCTAATGTTTTTATATGTTATATGTTAGTCTAGACACACACCAAGCCAAATGTATGAGTGTAAGAGTAAGTGTGCTGCCAAATGTAATTCGGTGCTCAGGGTTGTACTTCATGGATTTTTTCTTTTTATTGGGTTCAAAACTACGATATGTAATAAAGAGGTTCCACCTAGAAAACTTCCCATTTATCCAAACCAAACCAAAAGTACCCAATGTAGTTGATTATAAAACAGTTAACAAAAAGTTGTTTAAAATTTTTTCATTTAGCCCCCATCTGCAACGAGCGTTAAGGAACTTCGTTCCAAATCATAAATGTTTCAAAACGCATCAATGTTTCATATCAAAATTATGAATGAACCAAGTTATGACAAAAATAGGGTAATACATTTAGAACCATTCGCCATATGTTGCCAGTGCATTTGAGACATACAATTCGTTCCTATACTATTCAATTCTCTTTGGCGACGACTGCCTGCTTGTTTGTTCGCTGCTGCTACATCAATACCATCATACTTATTTTCAAGAAGAGACTATTTTTGTACAACAACCACGTATGTGATGCTAATGCTGTGTGTTGTTTGCATGTGTTCACTTTGATAGATTGTCCTACACGTGGCTATAGATGTTAACACATCAGAAAAAAACTCTTAAACAAATTTTATCAGTTTACAAAAAGTATCTCTTCTTAAAGATCCATTTAAAATTATTCGTGTGGGAACTAATTAGTACATAATATATATCGAAAAGCACTTCGTTCCAGCCAGGTGTCCCCTGACACCTCACGTGATTTTGTATGGGTTTGACGCAAAAAAGTACAACGAACAAAAACGTACGCGTTCTGCTGAAAACGCTATGCCTGTCAACCCTACATATATTTTGTATGAAAAAGTAATTGTAACTCAAAACACTAATGATTCAGTTCAATTCCTCGAGTTAGGGCAAAACGTCCTCTCCGGCGTTGTCATATTTTTCGACTTCCACAGTGTAATTGGTCTTTTATATGGTAATAAATTTTTTTAGTTTTATTTTTATTTTTGAATAAAGTTCCTATAAGTGAATCACCCTTTAAATGTTTAGTCTCGTCTGAAACATTTTCATTTTCACTATCTGCTTCAAATATTTTCATAATCTGAGAACTGTTTAGTTTTGAATAGATTTCCTGAGCATGCAGAAATGCTAAATCTCTTTTGTGAAGTTTCTAGACGTATCTGCAGTTTTAAAGAGATGTTTTCTGTTCTTCTTTTGATTTCATCGTATATGTGTATAGGTATCGTTACGAGAAAATGTACCTTAGGTATTGTTAAACATTATTCACGTTTTTTGTTTGTGTTACTTTGACTATTTTGGGTTTAGGCAGTACTTAGGATTATAAACTATTCAACTTGAGTTGCATTTTGGGTTATGTATCAAAAGCTGCCAACAAGACCCTGACGACGAGGACCAGGTATTAGTGTTGTACTAGATGCTCTATACGAGAGTCAATGGTGTCATCGTCTGTTGCCATCGTTGTTGCCGGTAACAATCCAATTTTCATTGAAAATCTTTCTATGTGCAAGCAACAGTGCAAGTTGTTGGGAATTCGTTTGTACCACATATTGTATGAGTTACAAAGCTTTAATTTAGATTCTTTGCTGCCATGCGAATTGGTGTCTGCTGTGTTGGATGATTTTGAGTTTACAAGAGAATATAAATAAGAGAGCGAGAGGATGAAAATAAATTTTAAGCTTATACTGTTCTAAATCATCTTTTGTAGTGTTAAGCTGTAAGGATATACTGCCACATGAAGTGAAACACAGAGGTGACGATGATCGTGATGATGACTATTACAAAGATTCTGTTGACGACAGATAGAGCGAAGCACACTGGGTAAAGAGGGGAAAATTTGTAAGAGTTCGTATTAACATCAACATTTAAAGTATCACTTAAATCGAGAGGGAGTCATATTACCTCCTTTGATGTGAATGTTAAAATGATATGAAATAGTGAAAAAAGTGTACACCCAAAATACAAATCTATACACAAAATTACAAACAGTATACACGCAAGTGCAACAAGTGTACATAAAAGTATATAAAGTGGATGGGTCCAATTTATGTTAAAAATATACTTAGCCCGTTAAATACATTGAGTCAAACGAACAGACACACTTACAACCAGCAATGCTGCTATACTTTGACATAGTAACTACCTATACACTAGGTGGCAAGGAAATATATCCCAATGTGCACACAAACGGATGCGGATCCGTTACGGACCCGTTCCGGATCCATAATAGACTTAAAGAAAGGAATCACTGCAATCACGAATTTACGGATCCGTTACGGACCCGTTTCGGATCCGTAAAAAATGTAAAATAGGAATCAGTGCAATCACGAATTTACGGATCCGTTGCGGACCCGTTTCGGATCCGTAAAAAATGTAAAAAAGGAATCAGTGTAATCGCGAATTTACCGATCCGGTGCGGACCCGTTTCGGATCCGTAAAAAATGTAAAAAAGGAATCAGTGTAATCGCGAATTTACGGATCCGTTGCGGACCCGTTTCGGATCCGTAAAAAATTTAAAAAAGGAATCAGTGCAATCACGAATTTACGGATTCGTTTCGAATCCGTAAAAAATTTAAAAAAGGAATCAGTGCAATCACGAATTTACGGATCCGTTGCGGACCCGTTTCGAATCCGTAAAAAATGTAAAAAAGGAATCAGTGTAATCGCGAATTTACGGATCCGTAGCGGACCCGTTTCGGATCCGTAAAAAATTTAAAAAAGGAATCAGTGCAATCACAAATTTACGGATCCGTTGCGGACCCGTTTCGAATCCGTAAAAAATGTAAAAAAGGAATCAGTATAATCGCGAATTTACGGATCAGTTGCGGACCTGTTTCGGGTCCTTAAAAAAATTTAACAACAGACTCAGTGTAATCGCGAATTTACGGTCCGTAAAAAAGTTAGAAATGGAATCAGTGTAACCGCGAATTGAATAATCCATTTCAATCCCGATTTGTCCCCATAAAACTGATCCTAATATGATGTCCGTAACGAGTCCGTAACGGATCCGAAAACGGATTCCGCTACGGGAGGAATTTCTCCCGCTTCCGGATGCGAAACTGATCCGTAACGGATTCCGCTACGGGTACGTTTTATTAAAATACACGGGCCCGCAACGGATCCTAATATGATATCCGTAACGAGTCCGTAACGGATTCGAAAAAACGGACATAAAATCCGTTTTTGGATCCCTTTTTTTTGGAAGGAATTTGTCCCGCTTACGGATCCGAAACGGATCCGTAACTGATTCCGTTACGGATAGAAAGTACGAAGAAGTGGATCCGTTACGGATTCGTTTGGCACACTGGGATGGAGCAATTATTCTTCTCGAATTTTAAAAAAGCGGATTCTTATGTCATTTGGTCATTTGGAACCCAATCGGATAGCTCTAAGCCGGACCGACTTTTGGTTAAAGTTTTCGGGTTTTGGAATTTTGGGTGTAAATTTTCATACACTAGAAGATTTGCATTTCTCAGTTCATTTGAATTACAAATTGCACATTGAATTAGTTAGATCTCAATATAAACTGGTAAAAATTTGAATAAAAGCCCACCACTCTAGGGGTTCAAACTCTTAATGTGAAAAAATTGTAAGCGTATAGATTTCCACTAGAAGGGCATTGGTATCCAACTTGAATATTTTTTTCAACAACATTTGGAAAAAACCGAAAACACTCAAAATTGCCAAAACCTGAAAACTTTGACCACAAGTCGGGCCGGCTTAGAGTTATCCGATTGGGCTTAAATTTGCAGCACGTTAGTAAGAATCCGCTCTGTATTTACCAAAAATCCGAAGTTGAATTTTCATTGCCACCATACTACACACATTAGGGCGGGTCGATTTAAAATTTGCTCAACGTACAAGGAAAATCGTATTCTAGGGATCAAAATAAGAAACTTCGCCGGAGGAACCATACCTCTGAAACGAATTCTGATGTCCCCGAATTTGGGTCGAACTTTTGGGTAGGGTCAAATTTTGAAAAATCCCACGTTGACCCATTTAAAGTGCCCCAAATGTATGACCGACCCCCACTAACTTTGGAGGCCCGACCCACCCATGTCAGTGGAACACCCCCTGGAACCCCTATACAAACATTTCAAAAATCACCATTTTTGGTACTTTACATGAAAAAATCAGCGAAATGGCTATGTATTTTTCTTTTTGGAGTTTATTTTTCCCTTTAGAATTTATTTAGTCAGAACATATGTAAATGAAAAAATTAATTTAAGTTAGTAATATAGAAGAAACTAAAAAAAATATTGTTTGAAGTCTTTTTTGCTTTCAAGTCTGGGCAATTTCGAACGGTTCTCTAATGTCATCGCCATAACAGCCTGTACATTTCCCGGTATAACTCGTTTGGAAACGTTAGCTAGCAATTGCACATGTTGTTCTGTTCCTTGCATGTGTGATGGAATTTTTGGATCAAAAAACGGTGGATCATCTTGATTTAAATATTTTTTCAATGTATCGTACGGAATGCTTCGCGTGAATGGTCGTTCAAATACGTTATTTATATCATTCAAATTGATCATTTACGTGTAACTTGTGCAATTAAAGTTTATATTTGGTTTTTTATAAACTCTAAGTTCCGTTGGGTCGTCAACATCGGTTCGATAGCGTAGAAGTTTCTTGATAGCACAGTCGAGCTTTTCTATGCTATCATCAAACAACATTGGTAACAAGATATTTTCCGAATGCGAATAGTATGAATTATTTGTTATTACTTGATTGACAATTCTGCGTAAACGAGGTTCTAAAAATCGTGACCAACTAATGAACTTGAAAAATGATGCACTACCGTACACGACAGAGCTGTAATACTTGATATTGAAGTACATTGGCACATAACATTTAATTATAAATTCAACCAGAATTTTTAAATTTTCATCTAGATTTTCCGTTGTCACATATAATCGCAACAATATAGCGGCCTTTGTGAGCCACCGAGAATATACAATTTTCCCTGGTTTGATGTTAGGAAAAAAAAGGCCTCTGTAACATATTCTCCCAAACATATTCTGCAGGAACCATGTTTTTGTTTGGAACACACTACAAACATTTATATGTTTGCAAGTCTGTTTACTGACAAATATATGTATGCTTTTAGGTATGAAACATATACGTGGTTCATCCCAAACATCCGTACTCTTACGTGGAAGACGGTTAAATGGTTTGTGATGTTGTTTTTGCTTTCGTGTATGTGTTTTTGCATATATTTATATGTGCTAACAAAGTGAGAAATGATTTTGAGGAAAGCAACTAAGAAAATCGGAACGGCGGGCCAGTTGTGAAATATAATAAACAAAAACACGTTTATAGTAAGTACATTGCTTGTGTATCAGTGCATAGTTGAAACCTTCTGAAACCAAAAACGTCAGAGACAACGAAGAAAGGAGAATTAAAAGAGCGGAAGATTCTCATTTCATCAAAACAAAAAAAAAAAACAAATTCTGCATTCAACGCAAGTAAATGTAAAAAGGGACTTTTAAAATAATTTCAAATAATATATACATATATATTAAAATCCTAGAATAATTTGATTCTAAATATTAGTATGTTTGGGACGAAATCCACATAAGTATGTGGAGGTTTGAGGAAAACACGGGAATGCTTCCACGTAAGCATACGAACGTTTGGGATGAAGAACGCATATGTGTCCACCTACCTGTGTGCCAGTAAACATGCTACTGTTTGCCTTTAAATATAAGTGAGTTTGGGACTTGCAAACATAAGAATGTTTGAAGTATGTTGCAAGCATATACGTGGTTCCTGCAGAATATGTTTGGGAGAATATATTACCGAGGTCGTTTTTTTTCAGCGGGTAGTAGCATATAATCAGCGATGCCAGAAGTAGGGAAAATTCCCTACAAGTAGGTTTTTTTGACTTAAAAACAAGAGCGTAGGGAAATAGGGACAGATTTTTCATATTCGACCAAAAGTAGGGATTTTGTTTTTAATTTTTAAAATAATTTTCCTTTCTAAATCCTTCGGAAACTGTTTTTTGATTAAATTGTTAACGTTTATTGTTTTACTATAGTTAGCATCACTTAACCAGTCAGTTGGCAATGTATAGCAATATGGCAATATCAGGTATTTGTTTTGTTTTTTTGCCAGTTGGCAATGTATTGCAATATGGCAATATCAGGTGTTTGTTGTGTTTTTTTTTGTCAAAAACTGAATTCTTTGTAATAGCCTTTTCACACTTACCGTGTTTTCAGCGAAAAACCTTGATTTCGCTCTCTTTCGTTGTTTTCAGCCCCAAATCAAACTTTAAATCAAACATTGTTTTATGTGGATTGTGAATTGAAATTATAAGGTACGCAATATATTAGCATAATTTAAATGCTCTGAAGTCGGACTAATGAAGTTTAATCTTTAAACAGAAAATGTCTTCAAGTGAATCCTCACATGGCCGCAGAAGCCCCCCAAAAAAAATATAGGAAACAAAAGTTTCGCCCTATATGGCTTGGCGAAAGCGAGTTTAAAGGAAGAAATACCAAAAGACAAATACAAATGCAGGTGCTCCGCATGTGGAAAAATTTTGAACTGTGGGAAGTCTGAGCTTTCCAAGCATAGCTTAAGCAAAATACACAAAAAAAAAAGTGGTCTCACTCAAAAATGCACAAAAGATTGATATGTTTACCAACAAACAACATAAGGCGGAGGACCCAGTAACAAATTTTGTAATGCGAATCAGTATATTTTTTGCAGAGCACAATGTGGCATTCCAAGTTGTTGACCACCTAATACCCCTGTTAAAAGAAATTGTACCGGATTCGGAAAGTGCAAATTGGGAAGAACTAAATGTACAAAAATTATACAAAACATATTAGCCGAAGAGGAAAAATCTAAGTTGATTTCAAAATTAAGAAAGTATAATTTTTCAAACATATCGTCAAAAAAGCCTATGTGTTCTGGTCATTGTTTTTGACGAAGAATCTGAAAAATTTACTGTGCAGCTTTTAGATCTTATACCAGTTGGTACTGACGGTACTGCTAAATTATTGTACACACTGTTTAAAAACACAATTTTGAGTTATTCTATACCATTTGACAACGTAGTTGGAGTAGGTTCCGATGGAGAAAATACCATGGTTGGTAAAAACGATTCATTTGTTTCCCATTTCTTGGAAGACAATCCACATAGTATAAATATCAAATGTATTTGTCATTCTGCAGATCTTATTGCTAACAAAGAATGCATGGAACTACCGCGAGCACCCGAGGAGATAATTCGTCAAATTGGCACATATATTTCAGGTAGCTCAAAAAGGTGTACAGAGTTGGAGGAGTTCCAAGTTATGATGAACGAAGAAAAACGGAGAATTTTAAAAACTTCCGAGACTCGCTGGTTGTCTCGTCAAAAATGTATAGAACGTATACTGCATTATTGGAACGTCCTAATCGAATACTTTAAAAGTGCACTGAATGAATTTGCGCCGAAATCAGTAACGTATGCAACAAAGCATATTTATTGTTTTTACAGTATGCTTTAAACTACCTCAACGAACTAAATGCACTTTTTCGATCGAAAACAATTTTAGTCCATGTACTTCATTCGGAGTCAGTAAAAATATTTCTAAAACTTGGACAAAATTATATTAAAAGAACGGAGTTAAAAACAAATTGAATAGTTCGTTCTCCCCATGTATCATTACCGATTCAAGAACTTTTTCTGGGACCTGAATGCGAAGAATTTTTGAAACAATTGCCCGAAAAATATATGCTGCAAATAAAAATGGATTGCCTTAAATTTTATATCAAGGCATTGGCAGAAATTCAAAACCGACTTCCATTAAAAACAGAATCTCTTTTTCAAGAAATGGAATTTTTAAATCCTATGGCTGCATTTGGAGAAAATAAGGAGGAATTTGAATTTTTCTATTTGTGCCAAAAATTTGAGTTAAATTACTAAAAATGAAATCGAATCTTTTGAAAAAATTGGCATCGTACAATTCTGGTGCAAAATTATGCAAGCGAAGAATTTTAATGACAATATTATATTTCCCAATTTATCAAAGTTGGTAATAAAAAGCTGTTTGCATTACCTCATGCAAATGCGGATGCTGAACGTAGTTTCGTAGTTTCGGTAGTTAAGGAACAAATTGAGCCACGATAATTTAAATTCCATATGCATAATAAGATCCCTCTTGCAAAACGAAGAAATTAATTGCAAAGATTTTAAGTGCAATCAAAATCATTTTGAAAAGTTTAATTCAAATGTTCTTTATGATTAAACTTTTTTTTTTGTTTATTTTTATTTTTTTATAGAATAATCTATAATTTCAATGAATTGTTATTTTTGTTTTAGTTATTTTAAATGATTGATTTTTAATCCTTAAAGACTGTAATTTGTGTACCTTTAATACTAATACATATACAAACTTTAACTTTAAATGTAATATACTATAATTAATTTAAAAGAAACTATATTCATATTTGTAGGAAAAATTGTAGGGAACATTTTATAGCCATGTAGGGAAAAAAGGGATTTTTTTTCGCTCGCGTAGGTTTTTTTGAAAATATCATCTGCATATAATATACATTTTTGTGATCTAAATGTGGCTTTGTTTGTTGAAATCTGCTGAAAACAACAGGGTGACAGACAACAAAGAAACAAAAAGGCAGCAGTTCTTAAATTAATGAAAACAATGATTGCAAACATGCCCTGCAATATGTTGCTGGGGCCATTTTATACAGAGTGTATGTACCGTCCGTGGTGCAATGGTATTAGAGGGAGCCTGCTCAGACCACCTTTAAAATTTCTTTCGGCGGCGGTCACCTCGCAGAGTGACGGCGACACTATCGAGTATTCAGCCATGAAAAAGCTTCTCAAAAATACCGTTCGGAATCGGTGTAAAACTGTAGGTCCCAATCAGTGAGTGAAAACTGGAAAGCGCACAGCTCATGAGATTGTGATTATTTATTTATGTAGTTAACAATATTTATGTAGTTATAATATAGTGGGTTATAAGAATACAGCCTTTGAGTTTTACATAAAATTATCGCTGTGCATAATATTTTTAACGAAGTGCCAAGTACCTTACTTGTACTCATTGTCACATTTCTTTCTGTGACAGTAAACCACTGTGCTCCATCTTTATCAGATGCTGATTCTGTTTAAGCTGCTGCCAATAATAGCAAACACTATAACAGCATAAAGCTGTACCAATAGGTGTTGTTGCTAATCTTTAGTTTTGTCTCTTTATCACTGGTCTCTTTTGTCACACACAGATGATGATGATGTCGTTAGAGTGCATTCAAAAAACCAGGATTTAACAAACATTCTCAGATGAGTAACACCACCATCGCAGACTTGCAATGGTCAGATTTCACTAAATTGCCATCAGTTTATAAGGCGTCTTTAGTGGGAATAGACAAATCACCACGGGATGTGGGGTAGGAATTTAAATTCAAATTTGAGGTCTGCCGTAACTAACAATTACATAAGTTTCATAAATTTAGCAAAAGTCTCCTTAAATGGCTGGTACTCATATGAAGAAGTATGTAAATTATGTTTTAATTAAATAATTTAGATTCAGTTTTTAATTGTTTTAAAGTCTACGAGTATTAATTTAAAATGGATAGTGTGAATAGTGTCATCTGTCTTTTGCAAATTGGAGTGCAGACTAAAAATAAGGTTAGTAACTGAATTTGCACAACTTTTAATTCGTTGCAAACTTAAATTTGTTTTTAAATGTGTTTAGAAGATTTGGGTGATATTAAATGTCATAGGTCGACCAATTTACGAAAAGTGTCCGGTAGCTCAAAACAGCACAGGAAACTTAAACGTTTCTCCTTAGTGAAATCCTTCATTAAACGTTGGGTTAAATAATTCCCTGTACCTCGTTTCTGAAAAGCTTTCACATGAAAAATGTGAAATGAAACAAAAACGCTACAAATCGGTACAAAAAAATCGCTTCTCACATGTGACTGTTTCGACAACAGCAATTTTCTTGCGAAAACTTTTCTGTTTTTCTTGTTTGTTGGAAAAATGCTAGAGAAACTGTTTCTAAGATGAAGGGAGGTCAAAAATACTCACGAATTAAAACGGTGCGAGTATTGCTATTCTTTCTACAAAAAGGATTTTTTAAGGAATTAAGAATTTATATTTTAAGTGGAGAAAATTAGAGTTATATCTTTTTTGTTATGTATTTCAATTAATTTTTCCTAAATATTACAGAAAAACCAAAAAAAAAGCAAAAAGAAAACACAGTTGAATATATGTCAACTAATTTGGAATTTGCAAGAGATAGTTTGGCCGATCAAATTATAACACAAATTGTAAGGAGCGGTGGGAATCCCTTTAAACAACTTTTTTTGTTCTTCTTTTTCGCACTAGCTTATTTTGTTTGTTTATAGTTTTTTATTACTTGACAGCTTTCTTGGAATATTCCAATAAAAACGTGGTCAGTGTTGCCTCTTTTCGCACTGATATACAGAAACACTTTTTACACACAAATTGAGAAACGATGGAATTTTTTGTTTCATGCTTAATGTGAAAACTTTTTCGATTCGAGAACTACAGACACGACGTACTGGTACATACATTACTAATGACTGTTTACTTCAGCATGGTATCAATAGTGCGGATAGGATTAAATTAAATCCACATAAAAACTATTTGTATTACAACATAATACTACTGTCTGTGAGTACAAGCTGAGAAATAACAGCCCCAGCAACATATTACTGGAACCATGTACGTGTTAGCAAACACTATTTACGTGAATTGATGATCTGCTACTTTTTAAATGTATTAACAGCTATATGCACGAGTAGGGCAATCTATTAAAGTGAACACATGCAACATGTGTGAACATGCAACAATACACAGCGTTAGCATCACATACGTGGTTGCTGTACATCAATAGTCTCTGCCTGAAAATAAATATGATGGTATTGATGTAGCGGCAGCGAAGAAACAAGCAGGTCATCGCCGGTAAAGAGTATTGAATAGTATAGAGAACTCATGGAACGAATTGTATGACTCAAAAGCACTGGCGTTAACTGGCGAATGATTCTAAACGTATTATTTTCTTTTTGTCATAACTTGGTCCATTTATAATGCTGATGTAAAACATTGATTTGTTTTGAAACATTTATGCCTTTTGTATTGTTTTATGTATCAACATTGTCGAAATGGTGCATTTATGTATATGGAAATATTCTATGAAGAGAATAAGAATCGTTTATGCTCTTTTACTCAGACTCCCTACATGATCGAGGAAAAAGAGTGCAATAAGTTCTCTATACTATTCAATACTTTCTGTCGTCGTTCTGTTTAATATTTCAGAGAGCTAAATATAGCTTTATTTATTTTAACAATATTACATCTAATATTAAAGCAGATGTAAGAAAAAATAAAGTGCGAAAGCAAAAGAGCCTTTAGCACAAAAACAATTCTTTTTTTTTATTTCCCAATGCAAGATTTACTAATCTATTCATAGAAATCCCGTGAGTTCGAACACTCATTGATTTTTTCTTTAGTGACCGTCAGGTTTTAGTTTTCAGCGGTTTCCAACAAACAATAACACATTTGGGTCACAAACACTTATATTATAACCTATTAATTATTGTGCCCCAAATATTTTATATTGAATAGCAAACACATTGTGTTTGGGTACAAGAATAACACTGTGTGTAATTTTTTCAGTCATGGCAAAATAACCATATACGGACACCACTACGTGATAAAAGACTAAAAAAAAAGACCCGTGTTTCCCAAAGTCATGCACTTTTTTTTTATGGGCCGCCAAAGATTTGGGGCCTCGGTATCATTTTCGTAAAAATGTGATCATTTTCTCAGGCTCATATCTTGCAAACCGTTCAGAATTTCGATTTACTCTCTGAGGCAAAGTTGTAGCTCTTGTCATAAAGAACAAAAATTGCGAACATATAAAATCAAAAAACTTCACCTTCCAGATCAAAATTGCAAAAAACTTAAAAAAATTCGATTTTTTTTACCTTTTTTCCCGTGTTCAGGTCCATAGGTAGCAAACCGTTCAAAATTCAAGGAAACAATCAACTACAAAAATTTACCTAAGATCTCAATAAACAAATTTCTAGAACATATAAACTTCCTGGGAATTATTCTTAATACCGTTTTTTAATTTCATTTGGTTTTTATTTACTTCAACATTGAGTTACTATGCTATCTATTACAAAAATATTAAAAAAAAGTATTCGTATTATGTTTATAATGTTGATCGCCCTGGACTTGCAAATCGCGCTCTCTTAAGTTGTGGATCCAAATCGTCGTCCGAATCTGACTCTGATTCAGCAATTATGGTGTCCACAGGCACGTTGCTTCCAGACTGCCCTCCATCATCAGCTCTTTCTTCTTCAAATATTTCATTAACATCATACAGGGTGATCTTGTGACTCCACCAACATACCGCAAGCAATGCGTCGAGGTTTTTGCCTTTGTACCGTTTTTCCATGGGCATTGTGGTTTGGTGAAACCGTTCTCCTTGCTCATCGGATTCGGTAGGGAGTTGTTTGATAAAATCGTCAAAATGAAAATGAAGAAAATGCAGCTTTAATGTCATCGATGCGCCGATTATCTCAAAATAATGCAGCATTTGTTTCACCCATTCTCTTGCTTCCGGTTCCGCGTCTCGATCCCCTCCCAAGACTCTGGTGCATACATGCTGAAGGTAAATCCATGCCATTGAATGATTTTCATCAAGCGATGAATCAAAGTTGCTCTTGAATAGCTTTCTAATGTCAGGGCCATTAAGTACGCCTGTTAAATGAAAACAAAAAATAAAGACAGTAAAGAAAACATTAACATAGTGTAAATAGTACCATTAGGTGAACAAAAATTCGTTTTAAATTTACTACAATACCTTTTTTAATTTTGTCATCGCTACGCTTTGGGAAAACGCTTTTCAAATAGTCCAATGCGTTTGGACAATTTACAACGGCCACTTCGATGAATTTTTTAACAATTCCCAATTTTATGTGGAGCGGTGGCAGCAAGATGTCTTGAGTATTGTCAATTAAAGGTGCATTCTTCAGTCTATATTTGTTCATCCACACTTCCTCTTGGCCTCCACGAGTTACATTGGAATTGATTCAGAGGTGAGCGTGAATCCCAATTACAAAGAAAACAAAAGAATTTTTGGAAGCCGCCCTTATCGATGATCCCTTGAAAAATGTTGATGACCTTCAAATCACAGCAAATCTTCCATTTATTTTCGTAATATTTGATTTTTTCCATTATATATTTCAATGTTTCATAGCTTTCTTTCATGTTGATACCCATTGCTAGCGGAATGGAAGGTTTTCGGTTCGACACATGCAACAACACTGCTTTCAAGCTTGAAACAGAACCATCAATAAATAATCTCCACTCACTAGCGATGTAGTTCATTCCCATTTTTACCACCAAAGCTTTTATATCGTTGCAGTAAGCGAACGAATTGTCATCATTTAGAGTGTAGAGCATCTGAAATTCAGCTTATCGTTTGCGGTACGCCGTAGAGTTAACATTAGCATGTGTGAGTTTTCTTTGCTTTAAAAAAGCTTTCAAAAATATTGCAAGTCGCTGCGATAATCCCAATATGGCCACAATGAAATCCATTTCCATTTGTGTTATTAGTTGTGGTCCATCTCTTCCCTGTTGGGGCTCATAATCGGTATCAAATGGATCTTCATAAGTAACACCACTTGCTGTACTCATTGCTGTAAATTCTGTAGTACGATCTGGAGTTGGCGGCCTTGGTGATATAAAATTTTCAGGTGCAAGCACTGGTAGTGTGGCTGTTGCAGTTGCTTTATAAATTTTGTTCTTCTCAGAATGTCGATTTAGACGACATGTGTAATTTACGCATGCATAGCAACTGGTTGCATCATGATCACCTGGGCGATTAATCCAGTTTACCGGCTTACAATACTTCATAGTACCTCTGCCTCCACTCAACCATGCCATGAGATTGTTATAACATTGGCGACACACTGTATTAGGTGTGTAATTTTCACCGGTCAAGTCCACTTCGTCGAAAAACAATGTATATGCTCTTTTGAATTCACTAGTTAAAAGATTCTTTTCCTTCTGAAATCTTGTAGATGTTTTTTATCTGGTTTGATGACCGCAAACGTAGCAAAATAAATCAATATTTTCACACTGCATATTGAAATTGTCAGTTGCCAATGTTGTGTGCGAATTATACTGTAGCACTTTCAGTTTTTTTACTTTCACTTTCACTTTATAACTTTCACCGCTGAGCTCTCGTTGACGTCGCGCTGTGTAATGCCTCGATGTGAGCGTCGTGTCGCTTTTATATTGTGTGCTGCGTCCCTTGTTGCGTGTGCTGAGCTTACTGCATTGCCTGTGCTGCTGCTGTCGGTGCATGATCGCGTGATACCTAAGCGCTACCTAAACGGTGTTAACCCTTGGACAAACACATGGTTCTGGCCAGGTATATTTCATTTTTTGCTACCTATGGACCTGAACAGCAGAAAAAGGTAAAAAAAGTGAAATTAAAAAATTTTCGGCAAATTTTTCACTTTTGCGTGCTACCTAAACAGTGTTAAGAATCATCTCTAGGAAGTTTATATGTTCTAGAAATTTGTTTATTGATATCTTAGGTAAATTTTTGTAGTTGATTGTTTCCTTGAATTTTGAACGGTTTGCTACCTATGGACCTGAACACGGGAAAAAAGGTAAAAAAAAATCGAATTTTTTTAAGTTTTTTGCGATTTTGATCTGGAAGGTGAAGTTTTTTTGATTTTATATGTTCGCAAATTCTTTATGACAAGAGCTACGACTTTGCCTCAGAGAGTAAATCGAAATTCTGAACGGTTTGCAAGATATGAGCCTGAGAAAATGATCACATTTTACGAAAATGATACCGAGGCCCCAAATCTTTGGCGGCCCATAAAAAAAAAGTGCATGACTTTGGGAAAAATTGGGAGACACGGGTCTTTTTTTTTTAGTCTTTTATCACGTCCGTATATGGTTATTTTTTTTCGTGTTGCACTGTGTAACATATTTGCGACATGTTATATTTGCACCCAAGCAACAAAAAAATATAAATTTTTCGACGTGTAGTCGATGTAAAATGTTCAACTCTCTTAAGTCCATGTTAGACTATTAGAGAAATAGTTGGATATGTCAAAATTTTCATTTGCGGAGAGTGAATGATGTAGTGTAAACTTGAGGAAAACGATTTCCAAAAACAATTTAACATATCTGTTAGATTTTTCTCATTTTTTGAGTTTTATCGCAAAACTACTCGATCAGATTTGCATTTGAATTGCAATGAACAAACACAAAGAAAAGGGGGAACACAATATTGCATTTCGATGATTTTTTTGCAAATACTTGTAGTTTGTTCACAACTGTCTTTTTATCTAATCTTTAGGAATTCCCAAGAGATAGTTTATTTGTCACTTTGCGTTCTTCCATTCCATTTAAGCGGAAATGCAGCGGAAAGCTGATAGATAGATTAATACCGACATCGTTTTAATTGTATATACGCCAATTTTCGACCACTGTACCTCTTTAAGTTTCACTTAGATGGTTTTGAAACATTCTGTTTTTGAAATAATTTAAAGAAGATTGTGTAAAACTTAATAGTGAATCAATACCTGGCCGAATCATGCACTTCCATTAAAATACCACCTCAATGTAAGTTAAATACAAAAGTTGTTGGAAGAGAATACTTCATAGCAGCCGAAGGGGGCAGAATCGAAGCGTCCACTCCCAATTCATTTGCTCAAACGATGATGCACTAAGTGAATTTGAAAAGTTTGTTTTAAAATGTTATTTTGCGCTTTTTTTTAGTTTCGATTGTAAATGCATGTGCATGATAAAGAGTAATGAACTAAAGCTACATATTAAGAGGAATAAGGCAGAAGGCACCAGGCGTTCTTAGTTATTTATTTGCAAACACCACCACAGCTGAAGAGTATCTATTAGGTTATTGTGTAACTTATTGGAAATGTTAAAGGTAAAATGAATCCATTCATCCAAAGGTTAAATTATAAGTTTATATCTTTCTGCTATTCCAGGTACGGATTCTAACCCTAGTATGCTATTCACTCTTTTATTCGTAGTCATGCAACTCATTTTCCTATTTATCATTCTTAGAAAAGATATTTCAATTCAATTCATATGACGCGCAGAGGATTCCGCTTTCATTGCGCTACTTTTTTTTCTCAGTTTGTTTTACTTACACTGAAGTTAGATTTCCTAAGAAGTTTCCATTTATTAGAAAAGTTTTGCTCAAGTGGATTATATACGAAATCGCATTCATCCTACGCCAAAGTTTCTAGCGTTAAGGTGCTGATGAGGAAGTTACATAGTGACTGGTATTATTAAGTTACATTGTAAATGTGTAGATGGTCGAATAGTGCGGAGCACGGAAGATAATTTAAATGTTAACGGAAGTGTATATAGAGCCTGTGGTATTGTATAACTCTAGATGAAAAGAGGATGGTGTAGGTGTATAAAGTTACAAGAGGACCCTTTGTTTGGTTAGTGGTTAATTAAGTTTGGACAGGCTTTTGTCATATTTGTTGTAACAGTAAAGTTACAAGTGACCAGTCTGATTGTTTATGCCAACACTGATATGTCTCAGATTTGGTAGGTGACTGATGTCACTGAAGCTCATCAAACTATCGGGCGTATTCTTTTGTCCTTAGAAAGCGGATGAGCCAAACATATAGGCCAACTGCGGAGAGAAACCAAAAGAAGAAAACCCAGGTTCGACAAATTGCATCCTGGTCAGGGTCTGATCCATAATGTGCGTCTGCAATCAAATACCCTGGCAGTAGGTAAAATGCAAAAACCCGGTGGACTGGGTTTGCCTCCCGCCACCGTTCATAATGGCAGTGAAATACAGAAACGAAAAAGGAAACATAAACGACCCCTATTTATTGACGACCCCCGCAAACGCAAACGTTATAAGGACCACGATGTACGGATATGCACCTGGAATGTGAGAACTCTATATAGATCCGGTGCATGTATCCAATTGGCAGATGTACTCGAAAGTTATAAGGCTGACATTACCGCTATCCAGGAAATACGATGCGACGTATACTACAGTTGCCATGAGAAAAAACATGAACTTGGTTGCGGATTTGTAGTTGGCAAAAGACTGCGACATCTAGTCTCTAGGTTCAATCCTGTGAGTGAACGTACATATAGTCACAATCCGCATAAAAGCGAAACATTTTTATGTTTCCCTAATTTGTCCACATTCCCAGGCAGAAAATAAAGATGATAATGCCAAAGACATTTTCTATGAGCGCCTAGAGGAAACGTATGCCCGCTGCCCTGGCCATGACATTAAGATTGCAGTATGAGATTTTAATGCTAAAGTACGCAGGGAGAATCCGTTTCATCCAACTATTGGCAATTTCAGACTACATGCTGACAGTTCCGACAACGGTATGAGACTGATTGACTTTGCCGCTGCAAAAAAATTGTCGTTAGTGGTTCAAAATTCCAGCATAAAGACATCCACAAGGCTACTTGGGTATTCCCTGATCAAAGAATGAAGAACCAAATTGATCACGTGGTAATTGGTGGAAGACAGATGTGACCGGAATCTTCAAAGAATGAAGAACCAAATTGATCACGTGGTAATTGATGGAAGACAGATGTGGCCGGAGTAGCTAACCAGGGTTCGTATTTCGTGCGTAACCCAGGGTAATCCATTATTATTGCCGAGGGGAATGTGTAGCGATCATTTACTCATTACCCACAGGGTATGGGGAAAATAATGGGTAGCTACCCACGACGATGGGGAATTACCCATCACGATTACCCTTTACCCACAGGGTAATGGGGAAAATAATGAGAAGCTAGCAACGATGATTGGTAATGGGTTACCCACGGTTACCCATCCCATTTTTGATCGAAAATATGAAAAATTTGAAAAAATTTCCAAATCTCAGTAAAGGAGCGTCCAATTGATAAAATAACCAATTTTTGCAAGTTTCTAAGGGTTTTTCATAACTGCTCCAATTTTTATGGAAGAAGTTTTTTTTCACGAAATCGCCAAAATAAAAAACTGGCTATAACTTGGAAACCCCACGACGATGTGTATGGGTTACACATAGGGGGTAAATACGAACTCTGGAGCTAACATCGATTCTGAACACAACCTGGTAGCAGCAAAGGTTCGCACAAGATTAAGTAGAGCGAAAATCGTACGAAACCAGACGCAGAGAAAGCTAGACATGGGAAAGCTGCAATTACCAGAGGTAGCCAACGCCTACTCAAGGAATCTCTCGCAACTTTTGGCACAGAACCCACCCCCTCCCGATGACGATCCTGAAGCGCAATGGAAACCCATTTCTGATGCTTTAAGTATAAAAACTGCCGCAACAACCGAACTTGGTTTTCAAAGAATGCTTCGCAACAACCCATACTACGATGAAGAGTGTCGGATTGCAAACAGTGAAAAGAACGCTGCACGCATGGCACAGCTTCGGTCAATTGCAACGCGAGCTGCGTGTCAGCGGTATATAGAGAAAAGAAAGGAGATAAACAGTCTCTTTAGACGTAAGAAGCGGCAGTGGTGAAAGCGCAAGAGTGAGAAAATTGAGAAATACAGAAGGAAGAACGAAGACCGAAAATTGTACTAAAAAGTCTAAAACGGAACTAATGGACATAAAACGGAACTAATTATATAAAACAAGGACGAAAATCTCATCGAAGATGTGCAGAGTAGGTTGGGAGTATGTAGAGATAATTTCACTGGGCTATTGGTACCTAAGATATCCAATGACGAGACAATCGATCTAGATTTGGACGACAACGTCGATTGCCCCCCTCCTAACCAAGACGAGGTCAGAACAGCTATTGCCCGGCTTAAGAACAATAAAGCCGCAGGAGCCGATGGATTACCGGCGGAGGGAGCTGTTTAAGGCTGGCGGCAATGGGCTGATAAGGTGATAAGGTGCATGCATCAGCTCGTTTGCAAAATTTGGTGATATGAATGTATGCCCGGCGATTGGAGTCACACTGTACTATGTCCCATATTTAAAAAAGGTGACCCGAGCCTCTGTGCCAACTACCGCGGCATAAGCCTTTTATTCCTAGCATATAAGTTTCCATCATGTATAATGTGCGAAGGACTAAAACCAATTATCGCTGACTTGATTGGACCATACCAGTGTGGCTTTAGGCCTGGAAAATCTACGACTGACCAGATTTTCACACTTCGCCAAATCCTGGAGAAGACCCACGAAGAACAAATCGACACCTATCATCAATTTGTCGATTATAAGGCGGCCTTCGAGAGCCCCATACGGGAGAAACTCTACAAAGCCATGTATGCACTTGGTATTTCTGCGAAACTCATACGCCTTTGCAGGATGACCTTGACGAACACCAAATCCGCAGTGAAAATTGGTAAGGATCTTACCGAACCTTTCGATACTAAGCGAGGCCTCAGGCAAGGCGTCACCCTATCGTGCGATCTCTTTAACATCTTAATGGAGATCATTATGAGTAAAGCTGCAGTCAACGTGAACGAAACCATCAGCAGCAAAAGTCACATGCTGCTCGCGTATGCTGATGATATCGATGTCATTGGGCGCACAGTTAGAGAAGTTACTGCGGTGTATTCGATAATTGAGAAGGAGCCAACAAATGTTGGTCTGACAGTAAATGAAGACAAGATATAATTAATGGTTTCAACGAGCAGGGCCTCCACGCGATTATACCAAAGCACAAACGTTGATAACCATTATAATTTCGAGGTGGCGCACGAATTTATATAGCTCGGATCTGCCGTAAATAAAAACAACAACGTCAGTCTTGAGATCAAGCAGAGAATTGTGTTTGCGCAAATATGTTATTTTGGGTTAAGTAAGCACTTTAGAGATAACGCTCTCTCTCGAGTAACAAAAGTCCAATTATACCAGACTCTCATACAACCTGTCTTGCTCAGTATCTTGGGTCTTATCGCAAGCATATAAAACATCTCTAGGAGTCTTCAGGAGAAAAATACTCCGAAAAATGTATGGCCATATAGTCAACAACGCAGAGTATTGGCGACACATGAACCATGAGCTGTATGAGCTATATCCCGACATTGACATAGTTAAGCGGATCAAAATAACATGATTACGCTGGCTAGGCCATGTCAGTAGAATAGATGAAGACGAACCAGCACGAAGGTTTTTCGAAACCGAACTCGAAGGAAGACGAAAAATAGGAAGACCAAGACTTCGCTGGAGGGATCAGGTTAACGAATTCCTGCGTACACTTGGTATTGCCAACTGGAGAGATAAGGCAATAGATCGAACTGGTTGGCGAAATATGTTATCTTAATTTTGTAATGTCCCTGACCCTCCGGGTTTTTTGGGACCGGAGAGGTAGGTAAATAACATGTATGTAACGATTCTCTAAATGCAATGAGAATTCTGTAATGAGAATTCTGTAGTATACAATTGTTCGAAAAATAATACTGGCAACCACAAGCTGATCTTCGTTTTTGTTGTTTGGATGCAAATATAACATGTGTTTGGAGCTTGTCGCAAACATAATATACTTGTGCCCAAATGCATTGTGTTTGCTATTCAATATTACCTGTTTGAGACACAATGATTAATATGTTATAACATATGTGTCTGCGACCCAAATATATCTACGTTTGTGATATAAATACAGCCGTGTTTGTTGCACTGTTGATGCTCCCTCGAGAGCAAGAGAATAAAAGAGGGGCAACGAGTGTGTATATCCTGTAAGTGTGTATCTTTAGTTTTGCATTATTCTCTCAGTGAGTGATTTATAAACATTCTTGAATGTGCGTACAAATGGCATATGAAGTCAGTATTTCTAAATTTGGCTGATGTATTGCGTTTTAATTTCATGTACTCAGTCGTCGATGGTTCACCGGACAGATGATATCAAAAGCGCAAGAATAATTCGTTTCTAAATATTATCATGTTTGGGAGAAAATACGCATATGTTTCCACGTAAGTATATAGCGGTTTGTGAGAAACACGCGTATGCTTCCACGTAAGTATATATGTTGGGGATGAAGCACGCATGTGTTTCCACGTAAAAGCATACAGATTTGTCAGTAAAAATGCTAATGTTTTCATTTAAGTACAAGTGAGTTTGAAATCATATAAACATATTTGAAGTGTGTTCCAAACATATACATGGTTTCTGCAGAATATGTTTGGGAGCATATGTTACAGAGACCGTTTATTTTGTGATCTGTGAGCTGTGACAATCCTGAATAAAGAAACATCTCTAATGATATTTGAACAAAATTAATCGCTGCGACTAAAAATATATTGAATTCTTCAACTGAAATCGAAATGGGTCGAAATCAGGGATTTATTTGAATTTGAATTATTTTCCAACTTCAATTATCTGCTGTATTAGCTTCACTTGCACCATTTTAATTTTAATGCGGTGTTCGTTGGTGGTCATTGTTATTGTGCGCGCCTCTTGTACATGAGATCCTGGGTTCGATCCTTGCTCTAACGACCTTAAATTTCTTTCGGCGGCGGTCACCTCGCATAGTGACGGCGATACTTTCGAGTATTTAGCCATGAAAATGCTTCTCAAAATACCGTTCGGAATCTGCGTAAAAGTGTAGGTCCCAGTCAGTGAGTACAAAAACTAGAAAGCATTCAGCTCACTGGTTGTGAGAAGCTCTCCCCAATTCCTTCATGGGATGTAATGGGAAAGCATTTATTTATTAATCCATTTTAATTCAGCTGCGACAAGCTCATAATGCGGTCCCAACTGATTTTTTTGTCAGTGTATTTGTAAATTCACTGATTGGGACCTACAGTTCTACACCGGTTCCGAACGGTATTTTGAGAATCAGTGAGTACAAAACTATACTATATAAAACTATAAAGCGCACAGCTCACTGGCTGTGAGAAGCTCTCCCCAATTCCTTCATGGGATGTAATGGGAAGCCATTTATATTTTCTTATTTTTAAATTCAATTGTATAGATGTGTGTATGAATTGTACACGTGTAAAAAACTTCCCCCAAATATTCACATAAGCTTAGAGCCGTTAGATCACAGTCTGTCAGTCTGAAAGTTTACAAATTTAAAAAATTTCCATCGACAATTTGTTAACTAAAAGTGCAAAGGTTAAAAGGACAAGCTTTTTAAGCTTGTCGAGGGCAATACTACTCAACTGTTAAAAGTATATAAAACCCTCCTAAGTAGCTTTCATAATTAATATATCCTTCGCGAAATGAATCCTTCCAAGGCCTCCCCCAACTACTATTTGAAAGCAGTACATTCAAATATTTATAAATGTAATGGTTTAATGACCACCGTCAAACACTTTCCAAAATTAGTTGTGGCTGGCAAGAGAACAACATGAAATCATTACAACTCCAGGCCACAGGTGGTGGTGGCGATGGTGGCAACCATAAGGATGATGTTATTAATGGTGGCAGCGCTTGCTGTTGTTAGTGCTGGTTCTTGTGCTGGTGCTTGTGCTTGTGGTGATTATGGTGATGATAATGCATTCCAGATATGCTTAGCAACCACAATACGGAATACGTAAAACATTCCCACAAAACATTTCTAACGAATGCACTTATAGAGTTCATAATTTAAAGTTTACATCATGCTTGGTACGAGTATTACTGGGGATTCAGCCATCCATCCGTTGGGTGGACCGCAATTTTAGCGATACTTTAAAGCGATACGTTATGGTACGCATTTTAACCGCAGGCATCTTAAACCACTTGAGTAAAAACGAAAAAGGCAGCTATCTAGAGAGTATCATCGTTTGTAAATGATTCCGTCATGCTTTTTAGAGTTGCTCTAAAAAGCAGATTTTTAGTTTCTAGTGCAGTTGCCTTTTTCTCCTTCTCGCTTATCCTTCGTATCCGTTGCCTCATCTCGACGTGCTGTGAGCTAGAAGTTGAAGTTCGTTATGATTTTCCCAAATTCGTGCTGCGATTTTCTTTGCCTTTTTGTGGTTAAACTTGGGAATGTTTAATGCATTTCCCAGCCATGATTTCGGGAAAAATAAAAAAAGGAAACAACATAACCAACTTTAACGCCCTAGTGGTGCAGCAGCCAAGAACTTCTAGTTAATGAGAATTTAAAAACATCCAACGGCACCATCAGCAATTGCATCAGCAACAGCAACGTACATGAGACCAAATGCTCTCTGTAAACGTTTGTTTTGGCTTAGGCCAATGATCCTACACATTTGTGCCTAGTATGCAATCGTATTTAGCTAACCCAAGCACTGGACGGGAGTATACTATAATCTGCGGCATGGTGCGACTTCCAAACACGGTGCCGGCAATGTTTGCTCCGTGTACGCGAATATTTATAGATGAATACATGATGCAGTTGCCGATGCGATTAGTAGTACTAGTAGTACAAGTATAGGTTGCAACAGAGTATTCGGAGATGGAAAGTTGAAATCTTAAAGGACGGGTGTAATTTTGATAACACGTCTATGCTGATTGTATTATAAGAAACAATATAGGTTTGGTTCCTATGTGTCGGTAAGATCACAAGTAGAGAGGTTAACCCTGGGATGTTTGTCGTGGTTGTTTCAAGCCCAAGTGGACTTTGTTCTTAATCAAAATCCTATCCTATTTCTAAACCGACGTTCTACAATATTCCCTAAACCAACTGTGTAAAACGCAACGATTCTTGCATTCTCTATTCGGATATTCCCTACTGGGCTCGTTCCATGGATTTTGTATGACAAGAATCATAAGTGACAATGAAAGGAAAATCAATTCTAATGTTGTTAACCCAGCATTACACTGCCGCCATTGATCTCCGTAATTTGCATCGAAAGTCATTACCGCTTATGACCGCTGTCTTAGAGGCAGACTCAATTTTAGTAGCAGCTTTCTTTCTATCAGTAGATATACGCCGAGATACAATCATTTATGCAACAATATATCACTAATCGTTGATCAACAATTTAGAAATACTATCACATGGAAAGAGGTCTTGACAACTTTAAATTTATGTAACGTTTCAAATTGAAAAGCTGTTTTCTGGAATGTCAAACTGTTTTTGTGAGGTTACCCATCCTAATTGTAATAGTTGTAAAGTGACGTCGTAATCCGTTCGTATATTATATTCTATACACTCACCGCCGTTGACACCCCCATACTACCCTGGTCTACCCGTCACTTAAGAGTACACAACATCCATCGCTTATACGAAACACGGCGAACAATCGCACTCAATGACAAACACACAAGCTTTGTCGCCATTGTGTAAATAGTTACAGTGCACTAGTTTCAATGGCCACACAAGAATGCGTACTTTGATGTAATTCTCATTTATGTCACTACAGCTATGGTACTTAATATTAAGGTCGACTAGAATCAGGGTCGCTTCCGAGCCAACAACCCGATAAGACTATAGTATTTTATCTGGTGCTCTAGTTCTGCAAAGAACAGAAGCAATTTTGAGATCCGTTCTTTAGTAAAGACAGTGTAAATACATTTCTACACAGGGGCTTCGGCTCAGTGTTGCTACACAGGGGTTTCGGCTCACTGTTGCTACACAGGGGCTTCGGCTCACTGTTCCTCTACAGGGGCTTCGGCTCACTGTGTCTCTACACGGGGCTTCGGCTTACTGTTTCTCTACACGGGGCTTCGGCTTACTGTTGCTACACATGGGTTTCGGCTCACTATCCTACACAGGGGCTTCGGCTTAATGTTCCTTCACAGGGGCATCGGATCACTGTTCCTACACAGGAGCTTGGGCTCACTTTTCCTACACAGGGGTTTCGGCTCACTGTTGCTACACAGGGGCTTCGGCTCACTGTTCCTCTACAGGGGCTTCGGCTCACTTTTCCTACACAGGGGCTTCGGCTTACTGTGTCTCTACACGGGGCTTCGGCTTAGAGTTGCTACACAGGGGTTTCGGCTCACTGTTGCTACACAGGGGCTTCGGCTCACTGTTCCTCTACAAGGGCTTCGACTCACTTTTCCTACACAGGGGCTTCGGCTTACTGTGTCTCTACACGGGGCTTCGGCTTACTGTTTCTACACAGGACCTTCGGCTCACTGTTCCTTCACAGGGGCTTCGGCTCACTTTTCCTACACAGGGGCTTCGGCTTACTGTGTCTCTACACGGGGCTTCGGCTTACTGTTGCTACACATGGGTTTCGGCTCACTATTCCTACACAGGGGCTTCGGCTAAATGTTCTTATACAGGGGTTTCGCTTCATTGTTTCTACACAGGGGTTTCGGTTCACTATCCTACACAGGGGCTTCGGCTTAATGTTCCTTCACAGGGGCTTCGGATCACTGTTCCTACACAGGAGCTTGGGCTCTCTGTTTATATACAGGGTTTTCGGCTCACTATTCCTACACAGGGGCTTCGGCTAAATGTTCTTATACAGGGGTTTCGCTTCATTGTTTCTACACAGGGGTTTCGGTTCACTGTTCCTACACAGGGGCTTCGGCTCACTGTTCCTACACAGGAGTTTCGGCTCACTGTTCCTACACAGGAGCTTCGGCTCTCTGTTTATGTACAGGGGCTTCGGCTCACTGTTCCTGCTCAGGAGCTTCGGCTCTCTGTTCATCTACAGGCGCTTCGGCTCACTGTTCCTACACAGGGGCTTCAGCTCACTGTTCTTACACAGGGTTTTCGGCTCACTGTTTCTACACAGGGATTTTGGTTCCATGTTCCTACACAGGAGCTTCGGCTCACTGTTCCGACACAGAGGCTCCGGCGTACTGTTCCTACACTTACTTGTTGCATGCGGCCCATCCCATGATAACCGATCCCGAACCGATCTCACCGGACATGTAATGCACATATCGAGCCAGTATCTCGCATATCTGATACTGATCTACGCAGCGAATTCGAATAATCGCGCGTGCAAGACACTGAGTTCCCGATCATCTTAACATCGACCAGTCCGCAGCCTTCCCCAAGAAGAGTATTGATAAGCCAAGACAAGTGTCCCCAGAAGAGTGTTGTCAAGCCAATACAAGTGCTCCCGGAAGAGTGTTGTCAAACCAAGACGAGTGTTCTCAAGCTCAGAAGAGCGTTCGCAACAATTGTATCATTTGATGTTATTCCTGTATATAAAATAACTTCAATAATGAGTCTGAATTCGAACCCCCGATAAGGTTAAACTATTCTGTTCTTATTTGGAGAAGTTTGGAAGATCATAACAAAAGAGTCTGGACATGACTGAGCTTACCTCAGCCCTCGACAAAACCACGTTACATAGTCTAAACCGGCCGTCGGTGGTGCAATGGTTAGTGTGCGCGCCTCTTGTACGGGAGATCCTGGGTTCGATTCCTGCTCCGACCACCTTAAAATTTCTTTCGACGACGGTCACCTCGCTTAGTGACGGCGACACTATCGAGTACTTAGCCATGAAAATGCTTCTCAAAATACCGTTCGGAATCGGTGTAAAACTGTAGGTCCCAATCAGTGAGTGTAAAACTAGAAAGCGCACATCTCACTAATTGTGAGAAGCTCTCCCCAATCCCTCCATGGGATGTTAAGGGACACGATTTTTTTTTTTATAGTCTAAAGCTCAAGTAGTTAAAAATTTGATTATTTTCTTGTTTTCTTCAAATTCACAATTAATGCATTCATTGCAGTGGCGAAAATTATGTTGTTGCTTCGACAAAAATCTTGCATGAAGTGTTTCGTTGGACAGAATCGTAAATTACAGGAAACTTTATCTTAAGTTTATCCTAAGTCTTTTAAGAGTTTTTTATGGTGCCGAGCAGTATTTTTCTCACAAATTTACTTGCATCTTTTGTTACTAAATCACCTACAACACCCATCCCTGACTGAATCTACTCTACACGTACATTTCAGTGTTCCGTTGCATAGTGCATTTTTATCGTTTGCACTGCTCCTCCGCCTTCTGCTTGTCCTCCTGTTAAACTATGTACTCTAAACTCAAAAAAACGCGGGTCATTACACCCTCAAATGTGTTGCTGTTGCTGCGTTGTTCTCCTCGTCACTCTCTTTATACGATATTCAGTTTTCTAAGTTTTGGAATATATTGCTGCGTTCATGTTTGCTGTTGTTGTTGATATTATCTGGGTTTTTTGTTTCTTTCAGAGCAGTCCAAATTGTTCGGTTCACTTGGTCTGGAATGAGTATGTACATGAATGTATTTCGGCTGTTGGTTGGGTGATGGTTGATAACCGTCTGTTGCTGGCGATGTTGGTAAGTGGTAATCGTGGTAAGTGGTAGTTTAGTTGTAATGTTGTGAAATGTAGTGTAATGCGTTTTGCGTTTCTCATTTTACCGGTCATAATTATGATTCTTATGTCTCTTATGGACGTCGGTGGTGCAATGGTTAGTGTGCGCGGCTCTTGTACATGAGATCCTGGGTTCGAACCCGGCTCTGGCCACCTTAAAATTTCTTTCGGCGGCGGTCACCTCGATTACTGACGGCGACACTATCGAGTATCTAGCCATGAAAAAGCTTCTCAAATTACCGTTCGGAATCGGTGTAAAACTGTAGGTCCCAATCAGTGAGCGAAAACTGGAAAGCGCACAGCTCAGTGATTGTGAGAAGTTCTCCCCAGTCCCTTCATGGGATGTAATGGGAAACCATTTATTTTATTTATTATGTCTCTTAATGGAAGAAAATGGGGAAAATATGTATTAATTTAATTATAATTCTCTCGAAAATGTGACGGGATTCTACAAAAAAAAAAAACAAATATTTTGGATACCAAAACAATCTCTTTGGTAACTATAAAATTAGTCAATATTTTTGTTTCATCGACATTGACAAATTTGTAATTGAAGCCAACTTTCACCCTTTTATATTTGCTAAATATTTGTTAAAATATTGGCCTTTGTATGGTCAAGTGGTACTTTCCAGGACCAGCTTTACTTTGTTGCTTTAAGAAAAATTTATTAATTTTATTTATTAATTATTTTGTCTGCATATTCTTCGGAATTCCTGGACCAAAGCGGACTCTTCGTAGTTTCGTATTTATTCGAATGTCTAAAAATATATTTATGTCAGTATGGCGGTGTCCTCCGAAAGCTTATTCAGTGTAGTTTGTATGTAAACTCCCTTGTTCTCGTACATGCGTTGGAGGAATAACGCCATTACGGCTTTGTTGATCCATTGATTTAGTCAATTATCACTGAAACTCCAAACAAGTATTGAACTTTAACGGTCGTTGCCTATGCCGATGATATTACTGTCATCTGTACGGGTAGAAACCTCAATTTACTTAGCATTAACTATCCTACTTAGTCTAATTTCGAACTGGACCGCTAACAACGGACTATCACTTAACCCACTTAAAACCGAGCTTATCCTGTTCTCTCGGAAATATAAAATACCCGCATTTGAACTGCCGTCAGTTAATGGGGTGCAATTACAGGTGCAAAACTGTCTTGGAAACCGAATGTGGAGGAGGGGGTGAAAAAGGCGTCTGTTGCTCTTTACTGCTGTAAAGGGGCGATAGGAAAGCGCTAGGGACTGTCTCCTAAGATCACCTAAGACCAATACTTCTCTATGGCATCGTAGTTTGGTGGAGGTCTCTCCAAAAGAAATATATTCTGAATTCCTTGATGAAAATTCAAAGATCAGCACTGATTAGCGTTAGTGGGGTAATGGACACGACGTCAGGCACTGCACTTAGTGGTATCCTGAACATCTGTACTCCTGATATCATGGCCGAATCGGCAGCCGCTACATCCCTGGTGAGTATCAGAGATTGTGTCGTTTTGATATCGGGGCATTCCGGATACGCTGAATTACCACACCGAATCAACTCTATTCCCGTAAAACTGGACTACTGTATCCCCTACCTTCTACCAGCGACAAATCTAAGCATTTCTGTTCCGAACCGGAATACCTGGGAAAAGCCACTGGAAGGGGATATCAGTAGTATCAGATTTTTCACGGATGGATCAAAGTTGGACGAGCAAGTAGGCTATGGGGTCCATTCACCAGACCTAAATATAAATATCTCGTTCAAGCTGCCTGATCAGTGTAGTGTATTTCCGGCGGAAATTACCGCCATACTGGAGGTTGCTGAACTACTGAAGAGTAGTGTCACAACCCTCCGGAGAATATGTATCTACACAGACAGCCAGGCTTCCATAAAATACTTGGAAGCCATGTTTGTTACGTCCTTGACGGTGAAAGAATGCCACTCATCACTTAGGGTGATGGCAGAGTATTTTGAGATCAGGCTCATCTGGGTACCGGGGCACAGTGACATGCCAGGTAATTGCCTGCCGTCCTCTACCTGCCGTTTGCAGATCAGGCAGTGGGCCGATAATATTTTCAAGGACAAGTGGAGACTTACTTCTACTTGCAAACAGGCCAGGGTCATCTGGCCACAGGTGGACAGGAAGAGGACTAGGCAACTACTTAACTTGCCGAGAGGCAGGTTATCCACAATGATAGGAACACTTACGGGACATTGTCTTGTAGGAAAACTCGCTCTAAGATTGGGACATAGAGACCCCACTCTCTGTAGATGCTGCATGGAAGAGGGCGAAGAAACGACGAAACACCTTCTCTTGGATTGCCCTGCTCTGGCAGGACTGAGTAGTAGGATATTCGGAACACGTCTAGTTAGCACCGTAGCCCTACAGGATATTCCTGTAGGTGCTATAGACAAATTTATTGAAGGGGAAAATTGGCTGGACGATTAGTAAATAGTTGCTATGGAGGAAACTGCAGGTATCACAATGGGCTTCTTAGCCTAAGTGTGCTAGACAGCGTGCTGTCTTGCAGCCTTTTGAACCAACCAACCAACGCATACAAATGTGCATAGACACTATTGATCAATTGCATATCGCTGGATTGATATTGCACAACGAGTACTATTTTTTCGTTTTCTCGCAAATTCAGAACTGAATTGTTCGCATTTTATTATGGCTTTTGAAAACGGGATATCAGAAAGCCTTTATGTCTGATCAATATGGCATCCAAATTCCATACACAATATTAAATGTGTTCCTTAAAAAGGGTTTCTGACTGAATGCTTCCTATAGTGTGCCTGCATCGCTCCTTGTCAAAAGCAAGCTATTAAGTTCCTGGCGACGTGAGATTGCGTGGCAGGAGTTTGTATGCATGATGTCTTTTTTGTGTATATACGCTTTATGGCATTAAAAAAACTAAATGGTTTCCCATTACATTCCTTGATGGAATTGGGGAGAGCTTCTCACAACCAGTGAGCTGTGCGCTTTCTACACTGAAAGAAAATCTTTACATCAAATCGATGATAAATGTTCATAAATTTTTCTTCGTTGAATTACTGCCAAATTTCATCAATTCCATGGAAAAGTTCTTCAATTTGAAGATTGTGCGTTTCTGCAACTTTTTTTAGCGTCATTGAATTGATGATCTTTCCTACATCAATTTTCATCATTTGAATTTGGAAATAATTAGTGGGATCGATTCAAACTATGGACGTAGTATTGAAAAAATACTGAAAAAAGTAGCAGGAAATTCAAAAAATAATACAATAATAATAATAATAGAATAATAGAAAATACTGCAATGGACAGAAAACATTATGCATGCTATGAGCACTTCTTATCTGGTCTTTTACCGTGTTATTGTGGATGCTATAAATGAAAAATAGTCTAAAGAGTTTGGATACTCATCAACAAACAATTTACATAAAATTGATGATAAATTTTCACCAAATTGACGACAAATTTACATCAAATTGATGGCAACCTTACATATAGATAATTGATGAAAAATGTACAGAGAATTGGTGAATGTTAAGACTTTTATGACTAGGCACGATACCAAAAAACGAGATCGTAACAACTCGACGGACGGTATAATACTCTCTTTATTTAACAAAAGTGGATAAGAAAAGATTACAATGACACTGCATAAGGCATTGCCAGATATAATAGTTACAATTAGAACATAGTACATTTTAGAATTTGGTTTAGTACATAACATTTTTCACCCTCACAATTAATGATCTCCGGCTTGATAGCGTTGCGGTTGAGTACGAGTTCTGACGCTGCGACGTGGCAGGCTTACATCTTCAGCGACGTGCGTCGAGCGACGAGCCTGCATCGGATTTTGTGTCGAATTTGGAACTACCTCATCTGCTGGGCTAAGAGAAACATTGGTTGGTATATCAAGATCAAATGATACATACGAATTGTCCTGACGGCTTTCAATCTCATTAAATCTGCGCTTAAGTTGGTTTTGGTGTCGTTTATAACATTGTGATGTTGATTTTACCTCATAAACCATTTTACCCAGATTACGTGTTATAACGGCAGGTATCCAACTAGGACCACGAGCGTAGTGTCTACAAAAGACTTTTTCGCCCGGCTGAAACTTGCATGTCATTTTAATATTTAACTTTTGCTCTTCAGGCTCTAACAGTTGAGTAAGTATCGTGCGGTGCGCGCGGCCATGAAGAAGTTCAGCTGGTATTTTATTGTTAGTATTCGGTAGCGAACGATATGTGGCTAAGTATTTAACGACAGCTTGATGGATCGACAAACCTCCCTCCACGTTTTTACTGACTGCAACTTTAAATGTTCGAACAAAACGTTCTGCAAGTCCATTCGAAGCTGGATGAAACGGCGCTGTAGTAATGTGTTTTATTCCACTTTGTTCGCAGAATGATCCAAATTCATATGAGGTCAATTGCGGGCCATTGTCGCTCACTATGGTTTCCGAATACTGCTGAAAGTGCGGAAATAGTAGCAACTGTTGTTGTGTTTTCGAGCTTTACCACGAAGGGAAATTGAGAATGAGCGTCGACGACTATTAACCACATTGACTGAAATACAGGTCCAGCAAAGTCAATATGGACTCTCTGCCATGGTTTATCTGGTTGGGGCCAACTTAAAAATTCTCTAGTTGGACTAGCACCAGCTACTTTGCAGATGTCACAGTTGGCAGCAATGTTCTCGATGGCTTCGTCTATTCCACTCCACCAGCAGTGTTGTCGAGCAAGCATTTTCATTTTTGCGATACCCCAATGCCCTTCATGGAGTAATTTTAGGAGTTGTTGCTGCAAGGATGTAGGAATGACAATTCGAGAAGCGTCTGCCTGAAAGTATAGTAAATCGTTTTGTATCGTTAACGCATACTTACGACGAAAAAACGGTTGCTAATCGTTATCTGAAGCTGTTAGACGTGGAGGCCATCCGTTCATAATGAATGTCATAACCTTCTGTAACATAGAGTCGTTTTTGTAGTGCTGCTTGATAACTTCTCTGCTGATTGGTATGTTCGATTCCTCTATAGTGTAGCAAGCGTCGGTCTGGTCAAAATTTTCGTCTGGCCCACAAGGAAGGCGCGAAAGAGCATAAGCATTCGAATGCTCTGATGTCTTGCGGTACTCAATTGTATATTGGTAAGCCATAAGTATTATGGCCCAACGCTGGAGACGGTTTGTAGTCATTGTTGGTAGTCCTTTGTCGGGGCTGAAGATAGTTACAAGCGGCTTATGGTCTGTTAATAAAATGAATTTGTGACCATATAAAAGTTGATGAAAACGTTGAACACCAAAAATTATTGCCAATGCTTCTTTTTCAATTTGGCTATACTTTGTTTGATGAACATTCAAAGTTTTTGAAGCAAAAGCGATAGGGCGTTCTGAGCCGTCAGTATGGTATTACAGCTCCGATACCATAAGATGATGCGTCTGTCGCGAGAATAATCGGAAGGGTTTCGTTGAAGTGTGGCAGTTGAGTTGCTTTGATGATATGGCTTTTCAGAATCTTAAAAGATTTTTCTTGTTTCGGACCCCAAGTGAACTTCATATTTTTTCGACCTAGTTGATTTATTGGTGCTGCGAGCTGCGAAAAGTTCGGAATGAAGTTGTGATAGTAGTTTATCTTCCCCAGCAAGGATGCAAGGATTCCACTTCTTTCAGGTCCCGGGGACAAGGCATGTCGTCAATCGCTTTCACTCCTTTGTCATCTGGTAAGATGCCGGTCGCACTAATTTGTCTACCTAAGTAGGTTAAGTTGTCGCGGAAAAACTCACATTTTGTTTTCTTGCATTTGATGCAGGTTTGCTGAAGTAGAGATAAAATTTGCTCTAGTCGTTTAGAATGTTCCTCTGATGTGGCTGCCGATATAATAATATCATCAAGAAAGTTTGCACATCCTTCGATGCCTTGAATCAATTGTTCTAAAAATTTCTGAAACAAGGCTGGCGCACTGGCGATTCCGTATGGAAGCCGCTGATACTGAAACAGCCCTAGAGGAGTGTTAACCACAAGAATGTCTTTTTTGTAGATAAGCGTCCTTTAAGTCAATCTTCGAGAACAGCTTACCGTGGCGTATCGTATGTAGAATGCTTTCCCTTGTCGGCAGAGGATACTGGTCAATATCAAGTTGTGTATTAACAGTAGCCTTAAAATCGCCGCATATACGAATTGATCCATCTGATTTTACAGCAAGAACGATCGGTGACGCCCATTTGCTAAATTTAATTGGTTTCCATATACCTGCATCCAGAAGTCTCTGAGCTTCTTCTTTAAATTTTGGCAGCTGTGCATAAGGTATAGGTCTACTTTTGCAAAATTTCGGAATTGCGTTGCATTTGAGGTTTATACTTGCTTTACATTGCTTTATAGTACCGAGTGCTGGTTCGAATACGTCTTTGTATTTTTGACACAGCTGTTCAGCTTGAGTACATTGGTCAGAGATTGACGCAATTTGGCTTATTTTAAATCCAAATTTTTGGAAAAGATCGTGGCCAAATAAATTGTTGCCTTTACGTAAACAAGTAACAACCAGCGAAGCTTGTTTTGTTATATTACCGCAAGAAATTTGTGCAGTAATCTCCCCCAGCGTTTTTATTCTTTTTTTTCCAAACCCGTACAAGGTCTTCGTGCATGGACTCAATTTTGGTTTATTAAGTTGCTCATAAGTTTCAAGTGTAACTATTGAAGAAGTAGCACCGCAGTCCAGTTGGAATTTGATTGTTAATTTTAACGTCGACAAATGTCTTATTTTTTTCGTGCGTAAGTAATTGCACTGTATTGCTACTTGAAACCTCTTCATACTGAACTTCTTCACACGAAATGTCATTAATGTTGTTTTTGTTTTCACTTCCAGTTTGATTCCTGTTCAACAGTGAATAATTCACATCAAACTGGGGAAAAATTTACTTCACCATGATGACAAACTTACATCAAACTGATGAACAATTTCTTTCAACTTGATGTAGCATTGTCGTTGAATCAACGTAAACTATTGATGAAACAGTGATGAAATGTTCTTCATCAATTCAAGGAAATGTGTCGTACTTTAGAAAATGATACTTGTCCCATATACACTCCGGCTGACTTATTTAAACGCACTAATAATTCCATATTCAGCAGCCTGTGTCTTTTGCAATTTGTAACCGATTGGAGAATTTTGAAATGGAAATGGAAGCTAGAAATCGTGAGATATAAAAAAAATCATGAAAATAGTGATTTCTTAACTAAAGAACTTTTTGTGAGCAATTTGTAAAAAAAAGTATTTTTTTTTGGTTAACTTGAATAAAGGCACTTTATTATTTTTTATTATTTTTAAAGTAAGCGATTATTTTTTTGTAGGGAGCGTCTGTTTATTACAATTTATTACATCTTAATCATTGTACGAGTCAAAGTGGTACAACAAAAAATTTTAAATCTATCGGAAAAACTAAAATCGATATTTACCGTTCTGAAGGATATTCTAACCGCGCAATAGCTAAAAATATTGGACGGAGCCCAACTGTTGTCGACAATTACATCAAGGACCCCGAGGGGTATGGAGAACATTTCAAAGGAAGGGTTTCATTGTTTTATCTACGTATGAGAAAAGAAATATCACCAGAATTGTCTCTAATTCTGCCTTATCCTTGTCAAAAATAAGAGCTCAAGCTGGAATGGAAGCGAGCAAGTCATCAGTAGACAGAGTAATTAAGAGGTATGAGCATCTTAAATACCTGAAATTACAAAAACAGCCGCCACTTAATGCTCCTCGTAAGGAAAAGCGGCTTCAATTCTCAAGAGACTACATGGTATGGGATGAGGCCATGTAAACGACTAGAGAACCGTTGTATTTACGGATGAGAAAAAGTTTAATTTGGATGGCCCTGATGGCTGCAACTATTATTTCTATGATCTTTGCAAAGAAAAGCGTTATTTGAACCGACATTACAGTCGAGAGGGCGGTGTTATGGTGTGGGATGATATTACGCACTATGGCACCATCGATCTTGAATTTGAAAGTGCAAAAATGATTGGTGCAAGCTATAAAACGTTATTGGAATCGGCTTTTCTGAAGATCAGTGAACTATTTTGTCCCATATCTTGGATGTTACAACAGGATAATGCCCCTATACACAACGCCAGAGTAGTAAAGGAGTTCACTGCAAGCCGAAATGTTAATATTCTTGACTGGCCACCCTATTCGCCAGATCTAAACAGTATCGACAATTTCTGGGGTTGGTTATCTCGTAAGGTCTATGAAGGAGGTAGACAATTTGATGACAAACAGTCACTAATTCAGGCCATTAAGGATGCTTGGAATCAAATTTCGTTGGATTACATAAATTCTCTTTATCTCTCAATGAAAATTCGTATATTTAAAGTTATTAAAAACAAACGGGGTTGTCCCCATTATTAATAGTTCTTAGATAAAGTAAAATAAATTAAAAAAACAAGAAAAACTGTTTTTCATTAAAATTAGTTAAAGTGCATTTATTCAAGTGAACCAAAAAAAAAAATAGCACATTTTTGGATTTTTTTTTATAAATAGTTAAAAAAAAGTTCTGTAGTTAAGAAACCACTATTGTCATGTTTTTTTTTTATATCTCAAGACGTCTAACTTCTATTTCCAAATTCTGCAATCGGTTACAAATTGCAAAAGATACAGACTGCGGAATATGGATTTTTTAGTGCCTTAAAATAAGTGAACCGGAGTGTATATCGTCGGTTGATTATTGTTTTGTCGTATACGCCATTTATGTTTTTTCGAGATGATATTGTGTCCACAGGTTTTTGTCCGTTATCTTTCCGAATCTATTGTAAGTTTTTTTATATATCTTACCATTACTGTGGTGTTTACCCTAATTTGTGTGTATATCCCTAAAAATTGCTAGTTGGTAATAGTGGTAGAGTTTTGAATATTGGTATCTCCGTTTCAAACAATTGGCGTTTACGACAAACCAATAATAAGTCGACGATATATATGTATACTAGTACTAGCGAAGCTCTGTGGGATGGTTTAGCACATCCGATATATTCGATCATCTTATTGTTAAAGGTGGTGGGAAATAAGGTTCCGCTCATTGGTATAAATATACATTTTCGGCAAGAACTGCGTACTACTAAGTGTCCGCAGATTTGATTTATTTGTATATTTTATGGCAGACAAAATTTTCGTTCAGCTGCGTACCGGCCTTAATGTGCGTCTACAGAAATCAAACGAATAATTTCTTATTTGGTCCAAATTAGATATTTAACCGCGAAATATTATCTTGACTATTACTCAGCGAATAAACCGTTTGTTTTTTCCATATTTTTGATTTTGTATTGAGAAACGTACATTTGAATTTAGATATACAAAACTATAGGAGAACTGAGCTAATGACCATTTGCTATGAAGCGGATTAAAAAAGCGCCAATACGGTTTTTGATTTTTTAGGCATCTCTTTGGTCGTGTTATTATACTTATAGAACCGTCGTTTTGTATTTGTTATTTGTTGTCGTTGGCCATAAAATATGAGGAAGTAAACGATATATAGCCACGCTCTCAAAACAAATACATATATTTTATGGTTAACCACAATAAATCACGTTAATAGTGAAATAGAAAAACGCTCATATAAACAGCAAACACTGTAAATGCATTTGGAATAAGAGATGCTATCGCTCGCTTCACTGGTCATAAATACGAGAACGAACATCAAAAGGTATCACATTTCAATGCATCATCATCACACATATTTGAGTCAGATGCTGCTGCCTGTTAATCGGCTGTATCTTCACATATGAGTGACTGACTTAACATCGTCATACGATTTGATTAAATTCAGATTTACAAAACATATAGAAGAAGAAGAAGCAGCAGTTTCTATGAAAACTAAACTAGAGTTGAAGGTCATCTCTACACGCTTTTGCCTTGTGTTGTATTGTCAGCTCAACTTGTCACACACACAAATAGTAAATGGATAGCAAGAGATGACGACGTTTGTCATTTGTCGCTTGAATTTGACTTTGATCTTCAAATTAAAACAGTCAAGATACGATTGTTTATTCATTTTTCCTTTGTCTTGCTATTTTTGTTAAACGAGACACCTTAATATACTAAAGTGGATGCGAGTACTCGTAGTAAAGAAAATATGCGAGTATTCCGAGATATGATATACATGTTGAGTACTAGTATTGTCTTTCAAACGCTTGAATGGCTTTAAGAAATTGACAAATTAGGCAAACAAAATCAGGTTTCTCCAATAATGTTAACTAATGGCTTAAACGCTTTGGTGTTGGTTAAATCATTTATGGTTCGATGCCGGTAACGGTGACAACATTTAATTTTATTTCCTACAGCGAATAATATTCCCATAAAAGTGGATTTGGGAGAGATTAGGAAATATATAATATGTAATATCAATATACTTATTAGAGTGGCATTTTTTTGTATGAAAATTTTTTTTTCTTTCTACTCAAGGATTGCCGGGCCGCATATTATGCCACTTGATGAAAAAATGTTATGCTATAAATTTGGGGAAAATTGGACAATGTTAACACGTCGCGCCCGAAGGTCAAAGTTCAAAAATTTTGAAATTATGTTTTTCTAAGTGACAGATTGTTGCAATATACTTATTTTTCGGCAGATTTTTGCGAAACTTGGTGGGTTTGCAACACAGAAGTTACTTTGTATCTGGTAAAAATTTAGGCAACATGGGGCAACGTTAACACGTAGCGCCTTTAGGTCAAAGTTGAAACATTTTTAATTTATCTATTTCCAATAGACAACTTGCAGAAACATACTAATTTTTATTCGGATTTTTATGAAACTCGGTACAAATGTAACAGTGAAGTTCCTCTTAATCTGGTAAAAATTAGGACAAAATTGGGCGACGTTAACACTTACCTCCTCAAGGTCAAAGTTCAAAAATTGATGAATTATGTATTTCCAATAGTCAGCTTCGAGCAACATACTCATTTTTTACCAGATTTTTACCACAAACTTCGTAGAATTGTAACTATGAACTTGTTGTTTATCTGGTAAAAATAAAAAAAAAAATAAAAAAAAAAAAATAAAAAAAAAAAAAAAAAAAACTTTGACCTAAAGGCGCTACGCTACGTGTTAACGTTGCCCCATGTTGCCTAAATTTTTACCAGATACAAAGTAACTTCTGTGTTGCAAACCCACCAAGTTTCGCAAAAATCTGCCGAAAAATAAGTATATTGCAACAATCTGTCACTTAGAAAAACATAATTTCAAAATTTTTGAACTTTGACCTTCGGGCGCGACGTGTTAACATTGTCCAATTTTCCCCAAATTTATAGCATAACATTTTTTCATCAAGTGGCATAATATGCGGCCCGGCAATCCTTGAATTTCAAAAGTAAGGGAAAAAATGCCACTCTAATACTTATATATCAGATATAATTCGATACCAGTATATAGTTCGATAGATATTGAATTATTGTTTTCACAAACTTCTTAGCCCTTGCTACACTTTTCATCTCTAGAAGAATTGGGAAGACATTAAGACCGGTCTTGGATGGGTTGGGATGTAATGGGTCCGCCATCTAACTTTTTTTTTCAACTAGTGCATATTTCGTGAATGGTAACACTTAGCTCATTTCTGATTTGACAGATAATTAGTCTTTATCCTTCCGCTGAACGAATATGGTTGTGTATACGCTTGAACAACGCTGGGAAATATAGGAAAAATGGGAAAAAATGCCAAAAAAAAATCATCTTTTCAGATGAAGCTCATTTTGATCTTGGCGGGTATGTAAACAAGCAAAATTGTCGCATTTGGGGTACAGAAAACCCGCACGCATATACTGAAAAGCCGATGCACCCAAAACGAGTCACTGTTTGGCGTGGATTTTGGTCCAGAGGCATAATTGGGCCATTTTTCTTCGAAAATGTGCAAGGAGTGGCCGTTACAGTCAATGGCGATCGTTATCGGGCCATGTTGAACGAATTTCTGTTCACAAAAATACGTGCCACACAGCCGAAGCTGCACTTGATGTTTTGCGCCCTGTTTTTGAAGATCGCATTATCAGGCGCAGAGCTAATGTTGTTTGGCCACCTCGAAGTTGCGATTTGACACCGTTGGACTATTATTTGTGAGGTGCCCTCAAAGATAAGTGTTACGCTGACAAGCCAGAGACAATTGACGCTTTAATGGACAATATTCGTGAAGCCATTGGTGAAATACAGCTTCACACAATCGATAATGTGGTTAAACATTGGACCCATCGTGTAGGCTACTGCATGGCCAGCCGAGGCAGCCATTTGAATGAAATTATTTGCCATTATTAACCTGAAGGATTGTACTTTGAAATAAAAAAAGAAATTTGAGAAAATATTCAGTAATTTTTTTTATAGCATTTTCAAAATAAAAAGTTATTTGGCGGACCCGTTCTTCATTTTCAGTCAGTTGTTTTCCACTAAATGCCCAACTCAGACTTCTATCAAAAATTAAATGTTGCCCATTTCTTTAGTTTTATTTAACCTATACACTCAAAGAAAAATGATTCATCACATCAATGAAAGACCTCACAGATCCTCTGATTTTTTCGTTACGGCAAAAAAAGAGGGCGTATATTCAAGATCCAAACCTAACCTCACCAGCTGTTTTTGAGGATTTTGTTATTTTTAACAAATGAGTTATAAATAAATAAATTATAAATAATTATAAATAAAAATAATAAAACATAAAATTTAAAAATAGTTTGAATTAGATTTAAATAAAAAATACATATTATTTCGAATTATTAATTTGTATTTAATATTTATTTTTGTTAAAAAAAAGTCCGAAGTTTTATTTTATTTTTTTTGATTTTTAAAAACCCAGACAAAAAATTAACTAATTACAATAAGAAATATTTTCCTCTTAACCGGAATTTGAAGTCGACGACACCAGTGTAATTAGAAATTAGTTTGTTATGGGATCTATTCTATATTATGCCCATAACAAGCATTTGATTCCGCCACATTTGTGACCCATCCGAAAGTAAACAAATTAGATATTCAAGGTGGGGCAATAGTAAATACTCTATTGGAAAACCCTATAACTTTCGTAAATGGCGCCAAATGTTAATTCGGTTATAACAGTTGTGAAGTTAACAAACGTAGAATACAAATCGATAGGCCTTGAATCGGTTTACTCTGCAAAAACACATGTTTGAAATCGGAATGTACTGATACCATAGCTTGTTCACTATAAAATCCTAGTCCACCTTGCATTTCATCACAAAAGACAGGAACGTGAAAAATAGCATGAACTTTAGGCATGATCGAAATTCCCAAATGTAAATAGGTCTGTCTTAAATTCGAGAATCGAGCTGTATATATCGTACTGCACACTATACAATCCAAATATGAATAATCCAATTTGTAGTTCCCAAGATATTGGCAAAGATTTGTTAGAAAATCTCGACCAATCACTACATTTCAATGAAATTTGAACCCTTAAAACGTCGCAAAAAGAGGCATATGCTGTTATACCCTGTGACCATAGAATTGTTTTAATTTTTTGCGCAACAATTCGCCGGTTGTGTTGGCGCAGCGTGAATTTCGTCGCAGATTTCCTGGCCGTCCGACACCAATTGGATAAACACTGCGGCGTTTGACCACTCACCTTGAAGAGACTGGGCTAACACGAGATCTATCCAAGGCTGGCCGTCCCTGGAGGGGCCATTCTGCTGAAAATATCGCTGCTGTAGCCTAAGATGTCGAAGAGGAGTCCGAAACATCGACCAGACGACGTGCCACGTAATTGGATATTAGCCGGCGGTTCTTTGGCAGAATTTTGGCGAATGAATTGAAGATGTTCCCTTTCAAAGTACAGACAGTGCATCAGCCTTTAGCTGTTGACCGCCAAACGCGTGTAACCTACGCTCAGGCCATCCTGACTCTCAACGAAGAGGTGGACGATTTTTCAACCAAAATTATCATGAACGACCGCTGTTGACCGCCATACGCGTGTAACTTACGCTCAAGCCAGCCTGCATCTCAACAAAGAGGTGGACGATTTTTCATCGAAAATTATAATGAGCGATGAGGCTCATTTCCATTTTAGCGGGTACATAAATACACAAGATAATCGTTTCTCGGGCACCCAAAATCCGTGTACCACCCACGAAGAACCATAACACCAGCTCAGTTACTGCGTGGTGTGATGTTTACGCTGGAGGAGTCATTGGGTCATTTTTTTAGAACGGCGCGGGCCGAATGACGAGTGTGGACGGCGCGGGCTACAGAGCCTTGATAACGGAATTTTTTCTTCATATATTAAATCAATTGGGATTGGGAATATGTGGTTCTAATAGGACGGTGCAACGGCACACAGTACTCGAGCCGTAATCGATATTTTGAAGGAAGCATTTCCGGGTCGCTTAATCTCTCGTTTTGTTGATTGGCACTGGCTGGCCAGATCACCCTATTTAACAGTTCCAGATTTCTTTTTATGGGGTTTTTTGAAGTCGCGGCTTTACGTCAACAAGCCTCAGACTCTTGAAGCTTTTAAGGAAAATATTCGCCTATCGCCCGAAGTTCTAGCAAGAGCAATGGAAAATGCCATAAAACGAGCCGGTATGGGCATCAACTCTGGCGGCGACCACTTAGCCCATATCATTTTCTCAACTTGGTGGAATAAATTTTTATGGATTGAATAAACAAATTTCACAAGCACAACCAAAGTTATTCATTAAAAAAAAAAATGACAGCAAAAGAACATTGTGTGATTACTTTTGCGCCACCTTGTATTAGATTAATATGAAGCAAAATCTACAAAACTCTATCAAATTATTTCAGTGAGTGACAAATTTGAACAGATATCAAGAGCTTGCAACTAAATCTATTAGGATGAAATACGATAGTCCGCCAATGCGAATTGAAATCCTGCTTGTGACTGTTGACAATTTTATATGAAGTCAATATAACTCACAAGCTAAATTATATTAGACTACTTCTAAAGACAAAAACGTCATAAAGCGGTACTTTTCTGTAAGAAACGGGATTCAAATCCAAGGCTGGATGAGATATCGAAAAGCGGGATAGTCGTTCCAAAAGCGGGATGGTTGGTAAATTTATCCAAACCCCATGTCTGATCCAAAAGTCACAGTCTCTGGTCATCCAATAAGCCACTTGAAATTATATTGATGTTGTCCGTTTTGGAACGAAGTTCCTTATCGCACGTTGCGGGATGGGGGCTAAATGAAAAAAAATTAAACAAATTTTGTTTTAACACTACGGGTTGAATTTTATGTTTCGGGATTTGGCAACCCTAGTGTTGCAATCTGGTAACTGACAGCTCTATCGTAAAGTTGGACATTTTTGAGGTTATGCGTACTCAGGACGTTTTGACATACGAGCGCTATTTGTGTTGTTTACAGTAACTTAAAAGATTCATCTCGGCTCAAAAATGGAATTAAATCGTGAACATTTTCGTACGATTATTTATTACAACTTTCGACGTGGATTAACTCAGCAACAGTGCATGGATGAACTTAATTCCATTTTTGGTGATGAAGCTCCATCAAGGACCAGTGTTTATCGATGGTATGGTGAATTTAATAGTGGTCGTAGTTCACTCCAAGACGAATTTCGTTAAGTTCGTACAAAATCAGCTGTTGTTCCGAAAACCATTGATGCTGTGCGCGAACTAATTTTGCAAGATCGTCATGTGACCTATCGTGAGATTGAGACAACCTTAGGCATTAGTGGGACCAGCATACATTCAATATTGCATAAACATTTGACTGTAAAAAAAATTTGTTCGCGTTGGATCCCACACAATTTGTCAATCGCTCAAAAAAAGGCTTGTGTCAATTGGTCGAAAGAAATGCTCCAAAAATACGATCGCGGTGCTTCGAAACACGCCTATGACATCGTGACAGGTGATGAATCCTGGATTTACGCGTATGAGCCCGAAAGTAAACAGCAGTCAACTGTATGGGTGTTTCAAGATGAGCCAAATCCAACAAAAGTTGTTCGCGCCCGAAGCACTTCCAAGCAAATGGTCGCCTATTTTTTCGGAAAAACCGGACACGTCGGAACCGTACCACTAGAACATCGCAGCACAGTGAATTCTGAGTGGTACACAACCATTTGTTTGCTAGTTGTCTTCCAAGAAATCAGGAAACCCAACCGCCGAAGATGGATCACTCTTCACCACGACAATGCGAGTTGATTTGATGGGTCATCCGCCGTATAGTCCTGACTTGGCACCAAATGACTTCTTTTTATACCCGTACGTAAAATACAAACTGAGAGGTCAACGTTTTTCGACACCTGAAGAAGCGGTTGCTGCATTCAGAATGCATGTTTTGGAGATACCTCAATCAGAGTGGCAAAAGTGTTTCGACAATTGGTTCAAGCTCATGCAGAAGTGTATAAATCTTCATGCAGAATAGTTTGAAAAACAATAAAGTGATTTTCGATGATTAATATTTGTTTTTGTTCTCTAATCCCGAAACATAAATTCAACCGTATTATGCCTCATCCCACTATTATCAACTAAAGGGTTTTTCAACAGAGACGCTACAATAGTAAATCGATAGGTACAGCAAAACGACGCCATTTTTTTCCGCTCTTTTGACATTTCTCTTCAGTAAGGTTGGCCATTTCATCATGAAAAGATATACGAGCCAACAACGAGTCGAAATTATTAAAATTTACTACCGAAGTTTGGAGTCAGTGGCCTCAACTTTAAGAGCGGAAAATCATCGGAAATCATCTTCAGCGATGAGGCTCATTTCAGGCTGAATGGCTTCGTCAATAAGCAAAATATGCGTTATTGGTGAGACAGAAATCCACACGTAATCCATGAGTCATCATTGCATCCCGAAAAAATTACGGTTTGGTGCGGTTTATGGGCCGGCGGCGTCATTGGGCGATGATCAAGACCGGCACATTACTGTGAATGCGAATCGCTACCGTGCAATGATAACCGAATATTTTTGGCCCCAATTGGATAATATGGACTTGGAGGACATGTGGTTCCAACAGGACGGCGCCACAAGCCACACAGCGAATGCCACAATCAATTTATTGGAAACCAAGTTTGGTGAACGTGTTATCTCACGAAATGGCCCAGTCGATTGGCCGCCTTCGTCGTGCGATTTGACGCCGTTAGATTATTTCCTGTGGGCTGCGTCAAGTCTATGGTCTGTGCCAACAAGCCAGCGACGATTGATGAACTTCGTACGAATATCGAACGTGAAATTGCAGCAGTATCGGCCGATTTATGCTTGAAAACCGTCGCAAATTGGGTTCAGCGTCTGGACTTCTGCAAGCGTGCCCATGGTGGCCGTGCAAAAGAAATCGAGTTCGATACATAATGGCATCGAACGTACTTTCACAGCAATAAAGAATTTCATTGGTATCTAAAACCGGTTTTGTTTTATTTAAAAAAACTTTTGTAGCGCTCTTATTGAAAAACCCGCTATATTGGGTTATTTTGCTTTGGTTTGTGTCTAGACTAACGGCTTAGATCATAGAGAAAGAAATTTACTAGATGTCTCTCATATGTTGGGAAATTTCTTGCTTAAGGGAAATTTTCTAGGTGGAGCCTGAAACCAATATTTAGTATTTATTGTGTAATTTTTCTTAAAAAAGTAAAATATTCTCAAAAAAGTACCTACTCATGTTCTTAAGAAAGTAAATTTTCTTGAAAAAAATACCGTATCTTAAAGAATAACTTTTGTTTATAAAAAGTAAATTTTCTTACAAATGGTACCTTTTCTTAAAAAAGTATTTTGTTAATAAGTACATTTCCTAATAAAGTCCATTTCTTACAACAAATTTTCTTTTCTTAAAAAACTACCTTTTCTTTAAAGAGTAAATTTTTTGTGAAACAAAATATCTGTTCGTGAGATAAGTACCTACCCCTAAAAATGTACATATTGTTGAAAAAAGACACAAATTCATCAGAGATGATTTATATTTGAAAACTATATTTTTTGAAAACAATATTTATATTAATAGAGATATAGAATTGCATCGAGCTTAACTAATAAAATTAAAAAGGCGCAATAAACAAAAAATTCCCATTTCTTAAAAACACATTTTCTTCAAAAAATACTGAAAAAATTCTGAAAAAAATTCCTTTTCTTAAAAATAAAATAAAACATTTTTTTTTATTTTCTTGAGATAAGTAGCCTCTCTGAAAATACGTAGATTTTCGTAAAAAAATAACCTTTTCCTAAGAAGAGTACCACTTCTTTATAAAGTACCAGTTCTTAAAAAAGTACTACTTGAAAAAAAATTCATATTCATTTTTCAATTCATTAATTTTTCTTGTAAAAAGTACTGCTTTTTAAAAATAGTACGTTTTTTAAAAAACATTAGCTTTTAAAAAGGACCTTTTCGGGAAAATACAATACTTATTCTTACAAAAAGGACCTAAAAATTTACTCTAAAAAAAAATTCTGAAAAAAGTTTATCATTTTACAAAAAGTATCAGTTCTTAAAGATCCATTTAAGTTATCGTATTTTTCAACGGGCGCCTTAGGCGTGTTGGAACTTCTATTTAGTACATGATATATAACGACAGGAACTTCGTTCCAACCGGGTGTCCCATGACACCTCATGTAATTTTTTATTCTCCAATTATCATTTTCAAATCGCACCTAGCACCCTGTATTAGTATTTGAGATTTCATGGATTTTAATGATGTTCAATGAATGCGTGTTTTATTTTCATAATGATGTCTTCAACATGCAATCGAATTCCATACGGCTTCCATCATTTGTTATGCAGCAAAGTAGTTTTTGCCACAATTTGCCGGTTCTAACTAGCAATCATTATATTTTATGGCGCGTCGCGTCTTAGCATTTTTGCTGTTTTTCTCCTTCTCTTTGGCGTTTTTATTTAGAGCGTTCTAAATTAGTAAACAAGAAATGGTTCTTTGGCCAGAAAGAAAAATGGATCATAACTTTTCAAAAGCTCTGACTTTTACTGCCTAAAACGTGGCTGTCCGTTTGGTTGTTTGTCTGCTATAATGAATGCGGCTTAGCAGTAGAACCTTAATTTCATCTCCCAGACTTTTCAATCTTATAAACATTTTTTAGCTGTAAAATGTTTGCGATCCCATTTTACACATAAACAAATGTTTTTACAGCCTAAGAGGGTCAATATTTAGTGGTTAGTAATTTATGTCTGGGTTTAAATCTAGATGATTCTAACTTGAGGAACACCAGGCATGCATCTGCATCATTATTATCATCTTTCATACTTGTATATTTACTTACCTTTCTGATTAAATAAATGCCACAGATCTGGGGAAGTTTGTTTTCGGTCGTTCCTTTTCCGTAAGTTGTTGGTGGCTGTTGTTATTTTAATTTTGATGTTTTGTTGGCTTCTATCTTTCTTTGTAATTTTCTTATTTTTTTCTCTCTTTCAGCTTTTGTTGGTCGAAAGTAAACACTTTTTATTCTAAAATTTCTTTTTTTTTTAGAGTTGGAAAGGGGGAGGTTACGAAATTTTCCTGGTAGATGCTGTGGAAAAGAAAGGAAAGGAAAAATTTGAATATTTAAATTAGAGATTTCTTTGTTTTGTCTAAGATTAGGTAGGATGAATGTAAAATACAACAATTAAACGCTTTGCAGGGAAAATAGACATGAATTGTTGGCTCGTTTGCTGGTGGTTATGTTGGTGTTGCAGACACTTAGGCTGCGGCGGCCTATTTGGGGTTGCTTTAATTGGTCAGTCTTATTTTGAAATAAATATTACTTATAATGGTTAGGGCTACTCCCCAAATGTTTGGCTCAGCCATAGTTGTGTTGGATTAATGAAATAAGACACTGGTGTTATATATTTATGTAGCTTCCTAGGATATGGTTCGTAGTGGTGCTTCAGATTTGTTCGTTAACATCTATAGGCATGGGTAGGGCAATCTATGAATGTAAACACATGCAAACAACACACAGCGTTAGCATCACATACGTGGTTGTTGTACAACAGTAGTCTCTGCCTGAAAATCAGTATGATGGTATTGATATAGCGGCAGCGAACAACCAAGCAGGTCGTCGTCGCCAAACAGTATTGAATAGTATAGAGAACTCGTGAAACGAATTGTATGACTCAAAAGCACTGGCGGCATCTAGCGAATGATTCAAAATGTATTACTCTCATTTTGTCATAATTTCGTCCATTCATAATTTTCATGTGAAACATTGATGCCTTTTGAAATATTTAAGCTTTTTGTATTGTTTTATCTAATAACATTGTCGAAATGGTGCATTTATATTGAAATATTGTGTAAAGAGAATAATACTCGTTTATGCACTTTAACTCAGACTCTCTACATGAGAGCGGAAAAAGAGTGCAATAAGTTCTGTATACTATTCAATACTTTTTGTCGTCGATCTGTTTATGACAAAATAAAAACAATTATTTCAGTGAGCTAAATTTTTCTTTATTTAATTTAACAATATTATATCTAATATTAAAGCAGATGTACAAAACCTATTCTTTTTTTATTTTCCAATGTAACATGTACTAATGTGTTCATAGACATCGAACAGGTACCGTGTATCAAAAAGGTGTTATCACATCGCCCGTGAGTTCGAACACTCATTAATTTTTTCTTCTTTAAATACTACTACACGTTAAGAGAAACCAACTCAATATTGACCGCAGCACTTGAAATGTTTCCAACAATTTTAAAAATGTTTATTGTAAAAGTCCTTTATACTGTTGTGAATCAACTTTTACCTGAAATATGGAAAACGTTTGATAACAGGTGGAAACGAACAAGCGTATACATTTACACATTTACCCTCAAGACTGATTTGTCTGATTCAATTCCCTCCTTTCAATAAAAACGAATTAACAAAATAAATCCTAATTTTTCTAACGAATTTCCTTATCGCATATTGCCGGATGGAGGTTAAGTGAAAAAAAATTAAACTACTTTTTGCAACACTATTATGCTACAACCCAGTATTATCAACTATAGTGGGTACTTTTGCTTTGGTTTCTCGACTAACATATGTTGGGAAATTTCTAGTTTAATGCATAGATAAATAAAAAACCATAGATGGTGAAATTTAAGTGGTGGATTTTAAAGTAAAGGAAAATTTTCTAGATGGCGCGCGAGTGGTGGTTATGGGCAAATTCCAATGGACATAAAAACTATTGAAAAAACTATACAACACTGTTTTCATGCATTTTGTATTGTCAATAAATATCAAAAGCGATATGCTTTTCTATTATTTATATTCAATTTTCCGATTTAAACAATAGAAAATGATTTTGATGATCGCACGGAAACAGCATGTGCTCTCTGGTGAAAATGGTGATTAAGCATATGAATCATCTATGGCTTTTATTCATCTATGTTTAATGGGAAATTTTCTAGGTGGAGCCTGTAACCAATATTTAGTATATATTGGAGTTTTGAACCCAATAAAATGTAAATTAAGAATTTCTTTGGGTTAATTTATATGTCCTTTTTACGTACATTATTTTTGTTTGTGTAACTTCAGAAAATTTTGAAAATTTTGTATTGACATAATTTTTCACAGTTTTTATTTGGTTTTAGTTGTTAAATATTGTTTCTAACTCCTGATTATGCTACGCAATGGAGTAGCGAAATATCGAGGAAAATAAATACAAGAACAGCAAATCTGACCACAAGCTCGGAGAATATAGATAATTTATTGTAAATTAAGAAGTTTAAAAGAAGAACATTTTCTTAAATAGGTGCCTTTTCTTAAAAAAAGTAAATTTTAAAAAAAATTCCTATTCATATTCTTAAACAAAAAAAAAAAGTATTTTGTTTTTTTAAATAAATACCTTTTCATCAGGGATGATTTTGTTATTTATTCGGCCTTTTGATTCCTTCTTTTGTATTCTATTAGTCAAGCTCAAGACCATCTATATGTCAACAAATAGAGATATAGTTTTTTAAAAAAGAACATGTTTTGCAAATGTTTACAAACAACCGCTGATGAAGGTCTGTGGCTAGATCTGAAATAGCTGTACGGTTTGCCTGGTATCATGAGGTTTTACATTTGCAAAGCATCTTCTTTATTAAAAAACTATATCTCTATTTATTGAGATATAGATGGTCTTGAGTTTGACTAATAAAATATAAACTACATTTTTTTAAAATAGTACAGTTTCTTACAACAAATTTACCTTTTTTTAAGAAACTAAATTTTCTTTAAAGACTACCTTGTTTGTGTAACAAAATAACTTCTCTTGAGATAAGTACCAACTCTTACAAATATACATATTCTTGAAAAAAAAATCAACCAACTTCTAAAAAAAAATCCCCTTTTCTTAAAAAAAAACATTTTCTTCAAAAAAATACCTTCTCTTAAATTGTAAATATTTTAATTTTATTGCTCAAGCCCGAGGCCATTCTCTATATCTCTATTTTTTTTAAAAATTAGTTTGGCAAATGTATTCCTGTGATTCCTGGCAAACCGTATAGCTATTTCAGGTCTATCCACAGATCTTCATTAGGGGTTGTTTGGAATGATGCTATTGAAAAATTCATCAAACTAACTGCAAACGAAATCTCATTTGAATTGAGAATTCACCATAATGCAAGTGTTCGAAAAATATCGCAAGAAAAACATAGAAGACAATATTTGCATAAACTTCTTTCCATCTCCAGAGAACCATCGGTCCTCATTAGACATGTTTTTTGTTGTTGCCTAAAAGACAATGCAATTTTGTTTACATACAATAACAAATGCATGCAGTTTCGTCGTGCTCCACGTTATTCAAATTCATCAGGGATGATTTTTATTTTTCGGCCATTTTATTGGTAGTTTTTAATTTTATTGTTCAAACTCGAGACCATTCTATAAAGGCCGAATAAATAAAAATCATCCCAGATGAAAAATACATTTTCTTAAAAAAATTCCTTTTCTTAAAGTAAATTTTCTTAAAAATAAAAAATTCCCTTTTTTCTTTTCTTGAGATAAGTAGCCTTTCTGAAAATAAATAAATTTTCTTTAAAAAAAAACTTGTCCTAGAAAGAATACCACTCCTTTAAAAAGTGTCTGTTTTTAAAAAAAATTACTACTTTGTTATAAAAACTCATTGATGCTCTTATGGCTTTTTCTTACAGAAAGTACTTCTTCTTAAAAATAGCACCTAGTCTTAAAAAAAACAGTACCGTTTAATAAAAGAAGTACCTCTGTTTAAAAAAGGATCTTATTGGAAAAATATAATATATATTCTTACAAAAAGGACCTAAAAATAAAATTTATTTAAAAAAAAAATACATTCTATATAAACAAAAATTATATTTAGTTTTCCACGATCTTCGATTGAAATTCTTCTAATTATTTTAACGATCTTAAGATCAATTATAATAATAATTGATCCCTGAAGAAGTCGCCCAATGTGGAGACGAAATTTTGGATATAACTAAGAAATAATTATAAGTGATCTTAAGCTCGTTAAAATAATAATAAGAAAAAAAAAATTCTTAAAAAAGTTTATAATTTTACAAAAAGTATCTTTTCTTAAAGATCCATTAAAATTATCGTATATAGCAAAAAGAGCTTCGTTCCAACCGGGTTTCCCCCGACACCTTATGCGATTTTTATTTAAATAATGTTAATGTTAATGCTAAAAATTTTCTTGTTAAAAGAAATACAAAAAAGAAGAAAACCAGAAGAACAGAAGTGTTGAACTATATGGGGATTTGAATACCCCGCCACTAGGTAACTCCTGTTCCTACTCCGTGTTGATACCGCCACGAAATGTTGTTCGTTTCTTATAAATTTAAATATCCGTTTGCCGACATAATTTCTTCTACGATTGTTGTGCTTTAAATTTCGGTTGCGGTTAAAATTTATAACTGGCTTACAATTTTTGATATCATTGTCCAATTTTTTTCATATTGTATTTTATGCCGTTTCCCTACCTTCATTTCCTTGCAACTATAGAAAATAATTTTCCTAATTTTATCCCGCGTTTTTATTTGGTTTGTTTTTATATCACATAGAAAATCGCTTTGTTTGCTTTCTTAAATGTCACGAAAATAAGGTGGGTGTTCTTTGTAATCCATCGTTTTTCGTTTTTTGTTTCCATCAAAATTCTTGACATCCCTCAAATATTTTCCTAAAAGATTTACATGTAATTTGAGATAAGATTTTGTGGCACGGGAGTGATATGATTATTTATAGAAGCGACCTTTTCTCAGTATTCTCTGATTTTTTTTTCTGTATCTTTGATAAGAATATTGTTTCGCGGATGTTATGTTAATGTTAACTGTTAACTGAATGTTAATGTTAATTCAGTTTGGGTTCCACAATATAAAATCGTTTTGTGAGTGGCTACTTAACGAAATGTCCTTTTTAATTGTATGAATACAATATTTACAAAGCTTGTAATTTTTAATTTTTATTTTAAAGCTACTTGAGATACGGATGTCTGTCTGAGAATATTGAAGCGGCCAACTTCCATATATGTAATATTTTTATATAATTTAATAGTTTACAAATCATTTGGACTAATTTTGGAAACCAACATCAATGAAGTGTCTACCTCTATTGGCCACCACAAAATGGGGCGTTTTTTCATAACTTTTTCGAGCATCTCGGGTGTTATAGCAATAATTTTTTGGTAAAAAGTTGTTGAAGTGAGGTTTTGAAAACATGTGTTCTAAATCAATCCACTGACAAATGTCAAAGTTTGTTGCCAGACTGACATAAAATATGGCGCACCCGTTATATGAAAATAATAATAGGCAAAATTTAAAAATGTATTTATCTCATGAATGTGGGAGAATATTGTAGGTTAAACAGAAATACTACATATAAACATAACTAAATGTGTCCCGGCTTAAAACTCCACGTACTGTGCCAAATTTCATTAATCCACTTTTTTTGAATTTGTATTTAAACAATCTGAAAGGTTCATATGAAACCGCCCTCAAGACTCAAAAGCAATGTAACCATCAATATTTTTCGAATATTTGCATAGTGGAAAATTCTGCATTCAGATGGGTTTTCGTTTGCATTTAGTTTGATGAATTTTTCGAAAGCAGCATTCCAATGGTTGGCCGTCGGTGGTGCAATGGTTAGTGTGCGCGGCTCTTGTACATGAGATCCTGGGTTCGAACCCTGCTCTGACCACCTTCAAATTTCTTTCGGCGGCGGTCACCTCGCATAGTGACGGCGACACTATCGAGTATATAGCCATGAAAAAGCTTCTCAAAATACCTTTCGGAATCGGTGTAAAATTGAAGGTCCCAATCGGTGAGTGAAAACTGGAAAGCGCACAGCTCAGTGATTGTGAGAAGTTCTCCCCGGTCCTTTCATGGGATGTAATGGGAAACCATTTATTTTTTTTTTAGCATTCCAAACAACCACTGATGAAGATCTGTGGCTAGATCTGAAATAGCTATACGGTTTGCTAGAAATCTTGAGGATGCATTTACAAAACTTCTTCTTTTTTAATAAACTGATTCTCTATTTATAGAGATATAGAATGGTCTTGAGGTTGCTTGAATAATAAAAGAAACAAGTACCAATAAACAGGTCGAATGAATAAAAATCAGCCCTTAATTAGTTTCCTTTATTTATAATTAATTTAGATCTTTGTTCCTTTATACTTATAATAACTTTATCCAGTTCATTTAATTCGTTCCGTTCAATTTCTTTTGCCTTATACATATCAATTTTTTTATAGAATATATTTTTTTTTAAAAAAAAAAAGTATGTTTTTAGGTCCTTTTTGTAAGTATATGCGTTATATTTTACCGAAAAGGCACTATTTTAAAGAGAGGTACTTCTGTTATTAAAAGCTAATGTTTCTTTTTTTAAGAAAAGGTACTATTTTTAAGAAGAAGTACTTTCTGTAAGAAAACCCCATAAGGGTATAATTTTTTTTTCAAAGAAGTACTTTTTTAAAGAACAGGTACTTTTCAAAGAAGTGGTACTCTTTTTAGGAAATGTTATTTTTCAAGAAAAGAAAAGAAAATGTATTATTTTATTTTTAAGAAAACGAACTTGTAAGAAAATGAATTTTTGTAAGAAATGGTATTTTTTTAAGAGAAGGTACTTTTTTGAAGAAAAGGAAAAAGTTATTTTGTTTCACAAAAAAATTTAGTTTTTTAAAAAACTAAATGTAATCATTAAGAAAAGGTACTTATTTAAAAAAGAAATATTTTTTTATGAAAGGTAATTTTTGTAAGAAAATTTACTGTTTTTAAGCAAAGGTACTTCATTAAGATAAGGTATTTTTGATGCGTTAACATCTATAGGCGCGGGCAGGGACTTAACCCACAAAGTGAACACATCCAAACACAGTTTGTCCGACTGCAATCACACAGATTGTTTGGCGTTAAACTCCTCCGAAACGGCTGGACCGATTTGTATGTAATTTTGTGTGCATATCGGATACGTCTCAGAATCAGCCAACATCTATTTTTCATACCCCTAAATTATAAGGGTGACCCACCCCTATATAAATAGAACACAGATTTGTCCGACTGCGAAACACAGATTGCCAAACTACTTAAAAACACACACTGATGTAGCGGCAGCGAATAGTTGGCTTGTGTGGGTGCGGAGCACTCTCAGAGCAAAGGTTATACGTATATACAAATGAGATAGCAAGAGAGCAACGAAAATTGTGTGATCTTGTGTAGCGTATGTACGAACATAACAATGTATGTATATATATATATGTATATAGAAATTATGTATATCCGAAAAGAAATGGTCGTAATATTTGAATTTTTGTAAAACAACTTTGAAGCTTTCAGGTCTATAAAACAGTTTAATATTGAATGTGAATGCATTAAATGTTTCAAGAAATTTTTTTATTTTTTTTTAAATTTTTTGTAAATATTATGGTTTTTAAAGAAACATAATGAATTAAACTACCAAACCATTGTATTTCTCTTATTTTTCCGCTGTTTTTTATTTTCGAATGTAACATTTACTAATGTGTTCATAGAAATCGAAAAGGTACCGTGTAACAAACAGGTGTTAACACATCGCCCGTATGTTCGAACACTCATTGGGGTTGTTTAAGAAAAGCTACTTTGATTAGGAATAAGAATAGGTATTTTTTTTTGAGAAAATTTACTTTATTTAAGAAAAGGCACTTATTTAAGAAAATTTTCTTTTTCAAACTTCTTTCACTTTGGCTTTTCTAAATTTTTTTTTATTGGGTTCAAAACTACAATATATACTAATAATACCTAGAAATCTTCCCATTAAACAAGAATTTTCCCAGCATATGTGAGGCATCTAGTTAATTTCTTTCTCTATGATCCAAGCCGTTAGTCTAGACACAGACCAAAGCAAATGTAATCAATATAGTTGATAATAATGGGATAATAGTGTCAAAACAAAAGTTGTTTATTTTTTTTTTCATTTAGCTCCTACCCACAACGTGCGATGAGAAACTTCTATTCAAAATGTGATGATATATTCGACCTTTTGTATTATATTTAAAATTAAAACGTTCGAGCGTTAGGTCTATTTTAAATTATTTTATTCCTCAATATTTCGCTACCCATTGGGTAGAATCGTCAGGAAGACAGATAAAAAATATATAAAAATACTCAATAAATGACAGAGACATGGCGAATATTTGTGGTGAAATAGGGGAAATATTAGAACACGCTTTTACAGTGGCAATCATTGAATTTTTTTAGCCAAACATATAAAATTTGAAAATTTCGAGTTAAGCCTCATTTGTGGTTAGTGTTAACTACCAACAGTTAATCAAATATTTCAGAATATCAATCTATTTAAATCTATTATTTTCAATTGTCGCAGGGAAGACGTCCACCATGAAACTATTGTATAGAGTACAGAGATCAGCTTGCATCGCCATAACTGGAGCAATGTGGACCGGTCCAGCTGAAGCCCTTAATGCAATGCTTCATATTATACCACCCGACTAAACGCTCTGGAACTCAGGAAGAGCAACGCATATGGACATGCGAGTATAGTACAAACAATCCCAAGAGAACTCAATATAACCACCGATTACTGCAGCCCTCATTGACGTTCGATAACCTATTCGTTTCCAGGAGAATAGAGTGGGATAAGGGGAATCACTTACAGGTTTTGAGACCAAAGTATTTACGGACGGATCCAAAATGAAATGTGAAACCGGCTGGGGTGTCTTCTCCGAAGAGGCAGGCCTCAATTTATCGATCAAACTCCCAGACAAGTGCAGCGTTTTCCAAGCGGAGATAGTGGCCATCAAAGAAGCCTGTACCGCATTTATACTACAGCGAAGAACAGAGCACATTGTAATATTTGTAGATAGCCAAGCGGCTCTCCTATCACTCAAATCTTACAACACAGCATCTAAACTCATTAGTGAATGTAGGGAAAAACTTGTCGAGCTAGGTCGGCTGGCCAATGTGGTTCTTACTTCGATACCAAGCCATAAGGGTCTTCTAGGGAACGAAAAGGCAGACGAACTAGCTTGGGCAGGATCCTCTTCCACCGAACTCCATATGGTGTCAGTCGCAACGCCTTTAGGGTTGGTCAAAAGTGGTATTTTCCTGCATTACCTTGAACGAACGAAGACCAGATGGGATAGGACTTGCACTTGCCAATCGGTAGACGGTTGAAGCTACCATATAATGACCACTGCCGTGCCTGCGATGACGCAGAAGAGGAGGCGATGGTGGAGTATATCCTCTGCAGTTATCCGGCTCTGATGAATAGACGCCTGAAGACTATGGGACGTCCCATCCTGCATAACCTCACTGAGATAGATCTAGGGGATCTAGTGAGGTATCTCCGATTAACAGGCTGGATATAAACACGGTACTTTGGAAGTTCCGGAGTGATATGGTATGCAAAACGGTGTCTCAAGACACTAATTGCTGCTAAATAGTATCTCTAGCAATCACGGAAATCAACCAAACCATTATTTTCAATACAACATAATTAACTCAGGCAGCGGTTAATTTTTTTTGTGGGTCGCAATTCTGGCTGAAAAATTTGTCGTTTAACTTTTCCACCTATTTTGTAAATTTACCGTTACTAATGCAATTTTTTTATGCTGTTGACTCCAGAGTTATAGAGTGCATATTGAAATCTTGATGATTATTAACAAACATTCCGATAATTTTTTTTTTAATTTTCGTGTTGAAAAAAATATAAATCTCGTTTACAACTGATGTTGTCAGTTGACCTATTTTTTAATATTCATTTGTAAATGGCAACAAAACTTGATGTTGAGCCAAAGCAAAAGAACGTCCTGAAACGGGTTAACCAAAGAAGAAGAATAAATTGTGCAGCCTACAAAGCAGAAAAATGCAGCAACAGCAACAGCAGTGGCAGCCAACATCACTCACTAAACAACCTGTTTGCTTGCAAGTTTAACATTTTAATGTTATGAAGGAAAAATACACTCGAGTACAAATTTAAATGAACTCTAGAGTTTTCGGGGAAGAATAGTAGTAGCAGTTTTTTTTAGCTTTTCGTTTTTTGGTGATATTTAATGTGTATTAGCAATTGCTTATAATTCCAAGAGTGTTTATAATTTGTTTACATTGGTTTAGTTAACTTGTTTGTAAAATTTTCATTAATTTTTGTTACAAACACCATTAATTTATAAAATGCTTTATTTTGTATTTGATTTATTTTAACGCTTTAGCCACACTTTCCAATTAAATCGTACACGTTTTTTACTTTATTTTTGTTTCATCAATTCTGTTTTTGATATTAAAAGGAAAACACACTTGTACACTCAGCAAAAAGGCACCGTTAACGTGTTAATTAATTTAACACAAGTAAATAAATACGATTTGATCATTAACAGCAATCAGACTCGCAGCCACACACACATACACATTCACATTAAAGAACACGAATGCGAGTCAGTATTAAATCAAAGAAACACCACACATTAACACAACACACATGTGTACACTGAGCCAACAAACTGACACAGATACTACATTACTAACACTCATTCACAAATATATGTACATGTTAAGAGGAAATGAATATAAATATTCACAAAGATACACGGATACTAAAACTATATAAATAACTAACAGTTTAGAAGCTAACAAACATTTATCTTTTTCACATTTAACATCTTGAGGAGGAGACGTTACTGAGATTCATATTTACAAATGTTCACTCCAACTTAATCATCATTATTTTTATCCTCATTATTCGGTTACGAAATTAAGAAGAACCACAAAGATGAAAGACGAAGACTAACATACAAAGAGAATATTGATGTAGCCACCGCCAGAGAGTACAGCAGAAGCTGCCTCTAAAAGTGTCTAAACGCTATACCCGGCTAACGGTAATTAAACGTCAAAGCGACAGACTAACCACATGTGAATAAATGAATGACTACGGTCTAAGGCGAATGAAGCGAAGTGACCGCGTTCTTTATCCCGATACCCTTCATTTTAGAGTGACGGTATACTAAGATGGAGATGACATTTGTTTCTTAATCGAGAAAATCTGCATATAAAGGGTGTCTCAGTAAGAATGCGCTTTTTATTTTATACTAAAACACATATTTTTTTAAGATAGTTGTAATTTTTTATGGGATTGTAAAGTAAATATGTTCCGATTAATTATGGAGAAAAATATCCGTCAAACGACCCCCACGGCTCTCATGACAGTCCATTACTCTTTTCATGAAATTTTCCATGAGTTTTTTTTTACAGAGATGTGGCTATGTCTCACCGATGACGCATTAGATCGCGGATTTGAGCTCAGGAGTTATTTCTGGTTTATTCGCATAAATCCGAGATTTCCCAAAACCCCAAAGAAACAAATCTGAAGGCATTAAATCGCATGATCTTGGTGGTCAGTTAACATCAGAATTTCTTGACATAATTTGTTTTTGAAATCGTTGCTGCAATAAATCGATTGTTCCAAGGAGGCGCCGTCTTGCTGAAACCACATGTCGTGCAGATCCATGCCATCCAGTTGAGGTCACGAGAACTCCGTTATCATGTTCATGTAGCAAATGCCGTTCACAGTCACGGCAATTTCGGCCTCGTTTTCAAAAAAGTAGGGCCCAATCATGGCGCCTGTCCAAAATCCGCACCAAACAGTTGCTCCTCGTGAGTGCATTTGTTTCTCATGGATTGCATGAGGATTTTCGGAGACACAAATTCCACAATTTTTTGTATTCACGAACCCATTCGTATGGAAATGCGCTTCAGCGGTGAAGATGATTTTTTTTTGAAAATTTTGCATTGACTTCAATTTGCTCCATTACCCATTGAATACATTGCAGGCTGGTTTGAGCTCATGAGAATGCTGAAATTTGTACGCATGAAGGAATATTTTTGGTTAAAATTAGCTGCGTAGTGCTTCGTGAAATGTGAAGTTGTTGAGAACGATGCCGAATGGATATTTTTCGGTTTTCGGCGACACTCTCGTTTACAGTAGCAATGGTTTCAAGAGACCAACCGGTATGTTGACACACAGGAGTCTTACTCTCCATATTCTGCCCAGTTCATCTTAACACAACCTTCCAAATTTTTGTAATAAGTTTTCATAATTGGGTCAGACCACGAGAAGTGTGACATAGTGCACGAGGGATTATGGTTGAAAGGCCACCCTGCTGAAAGCCGCTACCAAAATAAAAATTTTATAACTTTTTTCTATTTATTGAACCTGGTTATTTTTTTTTATTTTGCAGATTGATTTTTAGATTTAGATTTAACAAAACTTGATAACTGGAACACTGGAACAAGAATTTGGATTGTGGGCCGCTAGTACGCACTGGAGTCTGTAGTTTCTGTCCAAAGAGAGTATAGGGGCACGTTTCTCCGAGCAGATGGACCATAATGAGAATTGTTAACAATTTTGCCGAGTATGGGACAGTCAACAGATGACCTTACCATCGAAACCCTTCGATATGCTGCCATACAAAACAATCCAAGAGTTTCGACAAGAGGCTTATCTGCTCAAATGGTTATAATCAGACAGTCATTGCAATCAATTGTGTACAAAGATTTGGAATTATTCCCATATAAAATTCAAATGGCCAACAAACTGAACGCAGCAGACTTGCCGATTCGCTGGGAATTTTGCCAAAAGATGCTTCAAATGGTGGTAGAGGACGGAAACATGTTGAACTGTCTTTTCATGTCTGACGAGGCTCATTTCGATTTAAACGGCAACATAAACAAACAAAATTGACGAATATGGAGTGCTTCCAACCCACTGATACTCCATGAGACGGATTTGCATCCACTTCGTGTCACAGTGTGGTGTGCAATTTCATCACGCTGCATTGTCGGGCCCTACTTCTTCGAAGAAAACGGTCACACCGTTACGGTTGCTGGAGACCTTTACTTGAGCATGTTGAGAGAGTTTTTCTAGCCGAATGAGAATTTCTTTCAACTCTGTGCGGTTTCAAAAAGATGGTGCAACTCTTCATATAGCCCGGCCTGTTATGACAGAATTGCGACGAAAATTTCCCAATAAGCTGATATCCAGAAACTCGACATTCCGTTGGCCCAACAGGTCGCCTGACCTTACTGCACCTGACTTTTTCTTGTGGGGTTATTGCAAACAGGAAGTCTACAAAGCAAAACAAACAAATTTGAATGAACTAAAAAATCCATTCGAGAAACAATTGCGGCTATTGCTGTCTCAACTCTCCAAGCAGTAATGAACAACTTTTTGATAAGATACCGCACATGCATCAACTAGCAGGAGGGTCATTTAAATTCCATTATTTTTAAAACTAATTAAGCTATATTTGATAAAAATTTAATGAACTCTAATATGTACATACATACATACATAGTTTCCCATTACATCCCATGAAGGGACCGGGGAGAACTTCTCACAATCACTGCGCTGTGCGCTTTTCAGTTTTCACTCGCTGATTGGGATCTACAGTTTTACACCGATTCCGAACGTTATTTTTAGGAGCTGTTTCATGGCTATATACTCGATAGTGTCGCCGTCACTATGCGAGGTGACCGCCGCCGAAAGAAATATGTACTATGTATAAAAGAAAAATTTTGAGTTTCTTAATGTAGCAATATTCATCAGCCACCCTGTACATAAAGCTCCACAAAAAAAGGAAAAATTCCTGAAGTTGTTCTTGTTAATGGAATTTCAACATTGAGAATTTCTGAATTATTCAAAATTTATATTTCGAAAACAACTTGAGATATTTGAATTTTTTTTTTTTAGTTTCTGAAGGACAATTAAGGAATAAAATAATAAAATGTCAGAAAGTAGCCTACAGTGAAATGCAGTTTAAAGAAAACAAGGGCATTTTGAATAAAGAGCCGGAGCAAGAAGAATAGTCAGTCATTCACGTGAAATTTTATTATCTTCAGAAACAGAAAAAAATTAGAATTTTCAACTAGTTTCTGAGATACACCATTTTAAAGTTAATAAAGTTTTTGTTAACTTACATGTAACAAAATATTTTTCAACAAAAAAAATTGCATTTTTCAACATACTTTCAGTACATTTGCACTTAAATGCTCAGTAGGTCAAAGTTTAATGCGTAACTAAAGAAGACCAATAAAGAAAAAAAAGTTTTAAACATTGCATTTTCGCTTCTTACGCATAAAGGTCCTTCCACAAAATATGGTGTATCTCAGAAACTACTTGAAAGTACCAATTTTTTTCTGTTTCTGAAAGATAATTAAATTTTCTAAATTCTCATGGATGATTGATTGTTTTTCTTGCTCCAGCTCTTTATTTACAATGCGATTGTTTTCTATAAACTACATTTTAAACTATTTACTGATTTTCTGATTTTTTATTGTTTTCCTTAAAAAATTAGAAAATTTTGTTTCAAATATCTCAAGTCGTTTTCGACATGTAAAATTTTGAATAATTCTGGAAAATACTAAATTTCTGAAACTTTAAATTTTGACATTGCAACAACAACAACAACTTCAGGAATTTTACATTTATTTTTTGTGGGATTTTATATATTGACATAACCTTTCGGTATATGGCCCAAAGTTCAAAATCCCTGACCCACTATGTCACTCTTCTCGTAGCATGACCCAATTATAACGCGTTGTTCTTTCGTAGAGCACTTCATTTTTAATAATCGGAATAAACAAATGCGACAACTGCCAAATTTAAGAGTTGCCACTTGCACAAAAAAATTACACAAAATTTATAAAGTGCAATCTTATGGCGATTTCGTTTCTGAGAAAAAATTCAAAATTTTTTCTGCCGTTTGTCTTTTTGAGTTCGTTTGTGGAAAACGTGCAACACCACTAGAAGGTTTTGTGTTTGTTTCTGAAAATGTTGCACTCAAAAAGTGCAAAAATGTTGCATTGTTTGTCCGGTCATCGAGACATGGGGGAGAATATTTAAGTGGCTTTAGTTAAATTCGGAAATCGCCATTACTGAGACACAAAAAATACATTAGGAGTTTTAATAAGGTGACGCGTCCTAACGCCCATAGGCGTTATGTCACACCTAAAATGGACGTAAAGCCCATGGGCGTTGTGTCGCACCTAAAATGGGCATAAAGCCCATGACCGGTGTGACATAAAACCCGCTGGTTTCACTACTGCCAGGCCTTGCGGCGAAACTCCACAAGAGGCCATAAAGTCCGTGGACGTTATGTCACACCTAAGGTGGACATAAAGTCCATGACCGGTGTGACACAAAGCCCATGGCTTTATGTCCATTTTAGGTGTGACATAACGCCCAGGGGCTTTATGTCCATCATAGGTGTCCTGTCCCCAATCCCGTCCTGGGATGTAATGAGAAACCTGTTTTGTTTATTAAGCATTTAATTCTGCAATAACTTGAGACAAGTGATGATTTATCCGACAGCCTGTTTCTCTATCTCGAACGAAAAGCTAACCGAACGAAAATCAGTCACTCACACTCGACTCGAAATGGTTTCCTGTAAGTCGAAATTTTCGTTCGTCTGACTCCTGAGAGTTTAGTCTTGGACGCTGTTAGCGCCAGGATGAATTTCGTGAAGGTCGTCCAACTTCGGTTGTTTTGCCGAAAACCATTAATGCTGTGCGTGAACTGATAAAGCAAGACTGACATGTGATACACCGTCAGATTGAGGCATCCTTGGGTATTAGTATGACAAGCATCAATAAGATATTGCATGTTCATTTGGCCGTGAAAAAAGGTTTTTCCTCGTTGGATCCCACATAATTTGACGAATGCTCAAAAAAAGTCTCGTGTCGATTGGAGCAAAGAAATGAGGAAAAACAATACAACCGCGGTAACTTAAATGTAGTGTAACAGGTGATGAATCATGGATCTATGCATATGAGCCCGAAACAAAATAGCAATTGACCGTATGGGTCTTTCAATACGAGATAAATCCAAGAAAAGTTGTTCATGGAAGAAGCACATCGAAGCAAATGATCGCGTTTTTTTCGGTATAACCGATCATGTGGCCACAGTGCCTTCATTGGAACGTAGGACGGTCAATTCTGAATGGTATACCACCATCTGTTTGCCAACAGTGTTCGAAGAATTAAGAAAAAATAACAAGAGAAGATGGATCATTTTGCATCAGGACAATGCGAGCTCTCACACATCAGCTGAAACAATGGACTATTTGAGTACTCAACATGACGAATTGATGGGTCATCAGCCGTACGGCCCTGATTTGGCACCCAATGACTTCTTTTAAATACATGGTCAATGTTTTTCGACACATGAAGCAGCTGTTGAAGCGTTCAAAATCCATGTTTTCAATCGGAGTGGAAAAAGTGCTTCGAAAATTGGTTTGAGCGCATGCGAAAGCGTATTGATATTCACGGAGAATATTTTGAAAAACAATAAAACCATTTCCAATGATAAATTATTGTTTTTTAATTGCTGGACCCAAAATTTAAATAGCAACCCTCGTATCTAACAAATCTCAATATAAATTAGTGTGTTAGGATTTTTTAATTTGTATTGGATTTTAATTAATTAATTTACATTACTTTATCTAATCCAAATGCAAAAGAATTACCTTTGTTTGCAGTGGTAAGAAATAAAATTTGGTTTTAGACAATGCAATGCATTTGTAGACAATGGAAATGCAGGTGCTGGTTGTGGAATCGGACGGCAATTGTAATAAAATGAGGGAATGCTTTTAGTTCTTTTAATCTTGTTGGACTGCTGGCAATTCTGTTTTGAAAGCATTTTATATGTAGAGGTTTGTGGCTTTGATAGGTATTGCCCCGTAGTACTATCAAATTCATAAACCTGTACTGTATAAAATATTTGAACACCAAAACTGCCAGATATGAAGGAAATGCTTGGAAAATACCTACAATTGCCAATGACATTTATATTTTTTTGTGGAATTTTCGTTTGTAGAGTTAATTAAAATTACCCTACAAGTTATAATTGTCATATAATTAGTAATTTGCCGCATGTATGATACAAATGAAAAATTTTTATTTCGGTTATAATAATTTTATTTTCTAGTAATTTCCACATGCAGTTAGTGGTGGGTATTCTTAGTTCGACCGTTATCTTAAATATTTCTTCAATACTTGATTCTTTTTACAAAAACTACAACAATCATTTATATTCTAACTAACAATCACTAACAGTGAAGTAAAGAACAAAACCACCACCACTGAACTCCATCCACCAACCAACCGACCACTCTCGAAGTGATGGCGAAGAAGGAAACAAAAAAGTTGTTGTCTAAACAGGTAGTTGACGAGGTTAGTGCTGGCAATATTGTTTGTGTGTATTAATGTAGTGTTGTGAGTTCTTTAGATAAATAGATTTTTAAATGTGTGTGTGTGTGTGTCTAGTAGAGGGGTTCCACTATTTATAGTATCAGTTTTTAATGGCTTTGGAGATATTTTCTAAGAGCATATCTGTCTAACCATCCGCCTTCTTTTCTTTTAGCCTTTCCAACCGCTTGTCTGCTTGTTTCTTTGCCAGTGGGTAACCCAGAACATTTCTATATTTCAAGTTTTGAGCTAAGATTTTTATGTTTTATGTTGTGTACCGATTTTCTCTCTCTTTAAACCACATTCTTTTTTTTCGCTGGCCGTCTGTCTGAGTGTGTTTGGCGTTATAAAGATTTTCCACTGATTCATTTATAACTTTTTTTTTGTATCACTTTTTTTCCCCCACACTAGTTTACTAAACAGCTAGAGGACAGGTTTTGTTGGGTTCAAACTCGATCGATATTCAATAGTAGATTTTGTTTGTTGGTTCTTAAGATAAATGATAAATTTTCTTGGCATTTAAATGGGAAACTAACCGTTATAGATCAAACACTTTTTCCTTAACCATAAAATAATTCAACATAAACCGCGTAAAATTTTCGAATTCTTTTTTTTTTATTTATATATTTTTTAACCAACGAAACTCAAAATTCTCATTTCAATAAACAACTTATTTTTCAACACACACAAAAAATTAATTTCCAATACTTTTTATATAAAATTTTCGAAACAAAAAATTATTTTTTTTATATCCACTTAGTTGCACTTTTTTTGTCTTAATTTCTCTACGTTATGTCGGCGTTGAAACAGCGAACGAGCGAGCGAGCGGGCAAACGTATGAACGAGCGAGTTAACACTGAAACACGTTGTGGCGCGTTGGAACCTTTGCAGGTGACTGAATTCACAGAATGTGGCCAAGACCAAAAGACGGGGCCAAAACAAAAACAACTGCAGACCAGTCTAACATCTAATAGCAATAGCAGTAACAGTAACAAATAAGTTTAACATCACTGGCAAATAACAGCTGCAGCATTGAGAGGTTTAAAAACAAAACTCACCACTTTTTAAAGTGACAGTGGTCTCTCATCGGTTTTACTCCTCTCCCAATGCCACATAAAAGATTAAATCCCTGTTAACAGTAACAGAGATTATTATCTCATTCCAGCCAGTCAGATATTATACCTCACATTTTTAATGTTAATGGGTTTAACAGAGAGCAAGAGAAAATACAAGTATTACTGCAGAATGTTAGCAATTCATAAAAGAATAATTTAACTGTGTGAAGCTGTTAGAGGTTCTGTTAATGTTATCAATGCAATAACATTTTTTAGTTGGCTGGTTGCAATGGGATGGAATGGTTTATACTGCTTAATATTCCGTGTTTACAAGAAATTTCTATGGAATCTAATAAGACTTATTTACCAAATCGACTTAAATCTGCCTACTATTTAAAGCAGAACCCAAAAGTTGTGTATCTTCTTTATATTACAAAAAGTCTTGAAAGCTATTTCGGCTGTTTTCGTTTCCATAAACAACCGATTTTTTTCTCTGTACTGTAATTATAATATATTGGATCTGGTTGTTCAGGTTAAAAAATAAAATAAATAAATAAATAAATCTCGAAAGCTTTGAAATCGCGGTAAGCCCGAAAGCCGTTTAAGCATCTAAATTGCAGATATTCAAGAATAAGAATTTTTATCAGCAGACTGAAGATTTAGAATACGTTCAGAAACGTGTGCGGTAGCTGGTAAATCGTTTTGATTTTTTGATCTAGATTTTGAGCGAGGTCATATACAAAAATGTAAGAATTGAAAGGTTTAATTCTGAATAAAACTTCTGCGGGAATTACCATGCCGTGGTAGGAGGCTTCTTGCATGACTACGCAAAGATAGGTGATGATGGATCTAGGGCTCAGGCTATCCTGGGTCTCTTGCTGGCCCTTGGGCCAGACTAAATGTACATATTAGTTAAGGTTTAGTTTTAAGTTTTTAGATTTAAGTTTTGTTTATGCTGAGCCTTTTTTTTTAATTCTTCTTTCGGTGGGGGAATGTGATAAGGATAACTTGATTGTTAGTGCTATGGTGGGTAAAATCCCAGCATATTTTGATATAATAGTTCTGTAAAAACTGTAAAGTGAAGGAAGATTAGTAACTAGGAAATTCTGTAAATTATAAATAAGTTCACAAAAATGTACTGAGGATATTGAATAAATTGAAATTGAAATTGAAATCATTCCGTGGGCGACACTTTGTAACTATCTTCTCATTGCGTTACCGTTCTGATTAAGTTTAAACATTTAGGTCCTAATTTGTGAGCCTACGAATTAGAAAGGGCATAGCTTACAGATTGCGAGAATTACTTCCACATTCCTATCGTTTCGATGTTAGTGAATTATCGTCTTGAGCAGCCTGTAGCCAGTTAAGCCGTCAAACTGCTTGTACAAATTTACTATTTAAACTATTCTCAGTGAAGGTCAGTACACTTTTGCATGCGGTCAAACTAATTTTCGATGCATTTTGAACGCTTTAACAGCTGCTTCGCCATCGAAAAACCTTGCTCACGTACTAAAAATGAGTCATTGGATGCCAAATCAGGGTTGCTGTCGAGTGCGCAAATAGTCCATTGTTTCAGCTGATGTGTGAGCGCTCGCATTGTCCTGATCCGTCTTAACTTGTTGTTTTTCTTTATTTCTATTGGCAGTATTGGCAAACTGCCAGTGATATATCACTATCACTCAGAATAAACCGCCCTACGTTCCACTGAAGGCCCTCTAGCAACATGACCGGTTGTACTAAAAAAACGCGATCATTTGCATCAATTTGCTTCTTCCACTAACATGTTTCGCTGTATTAAGCTCGTCTCGAAAGACCCATTCGGTCGATTGCTGTTTTGTTTCGGGCTTACATGCATCGATTCATGATTGTCCACCGGTGACGATGTAATACACTGCATTCTAGATACCTCGGTCGTATTTTTTCAACATTTCTTTGCTCCAATAGACACGAGCCTTTTTTTTTTGAACATTCGTAAAATTATGTGGGATTTATATCTCATTGATGCTAGTGATATTAATGTCCAAGGAAGCCTCAATCTCTCGGTGTGTCACATGTCGGTCATGCGTTATTAGTTCACGCACAGCGTCGATGGATTCCGGCAAAACGACCGAATTTGGATGTCCTTCACGAAATTCATCCTGGAGCGAACGGCGTCTAAGACTGAACTCTTGGTACCAGCGATTTGCAGTGGTTTTTGACGGTGCTTCGTCACCAAAAGTCGAAGCAAGTTGATTGTAACACTGTTGTGTCGATAATCCATACCGAAAGTCGTAAAAAATATCGCAAGAAAATGTTCACGGGTTAATTAAATTTTTTGACCGAGATGAATTTCTCAACACACACTAGCTACAAGGTGGCGCAAAAGTAATCCTCCTATCAGAAAATGCTATAAATTTTGCGATTGGCCCCTAATGTCAGTTCTGTTTTGACATTTGTGTAGTAAACACAATTAATAAACAATGTTACGGTGACTTTGGCACAACGTGAATTTCGTCGCAGATTTCCTGGCCGTCCAACGCCTACTGGTGAAACACTGCGACGTTTAGCCGCTCGCCTCGAAGAGACTGGCACAACACGAGATGCTGCCAGGCGTGGTAGACCCCGGAGTAGGCGTTCTGCAGAGAATATTGCTGCTGTAGCCGAGGATGTCATGGATGCGCCGTCGGCATCGACTACAGAGCAATGATGGGCTACAGAGCAATGATCAACGAGTTCTTTTTACCGCATCTTGATGAATTGGGATTGGAAAACATGTGGTTCCAACAGGACGGTGCAACGGCACACACTGCACGTGCCACAACCGATATGCTGAAGGATGCATTTCCCGGGCGCCTAATCTCCCGTTTTGGCGATTTGCACTGGCCAGCAAGATCGCCTGATTTGACCGCTCCAGACTTCTTTTTGTGGGGCTTTTTGAAGTCGCGGGTTTGTATCAACAAGCCTCAGACTCTTGCAGCTCTTAAAGACAATATCCGTCAAGAATGTGAGGACGTATCGCCGGAAGTTTTGGCCAAAGTGATGGAAAATGCCATAAAAAGGGCTCAAATGACAATCAACTGTGGCGGCGGCCATTTACATGACATCATATTCTCGACTTGATGTAAAAAAAATTAAAAGACCAAATAAAAATAATCTACAAGAAGAATCAAAGTTTTTAATTTTTTTTTTAAATTACAGCCAAAAAACATCGGAAGTTTACTTTTGCGCCACCTTGTACAACAAATAGTGTTCGTAAGTGAAAACGTTCTATGTATGTTTATGCTAAACAATTTCGGGGATTCCAATGGAAGTTCCAGTTTTCATCTGGCAACACTAGTACTGCCAGGACCCGAAATAAATATAGCAACCCTCTACCAAATTATTATTCACAATTTAGTGAAATCTAATATCTAATTTTGTCAAGAATTTTTCAAAACTTTGGCGTTGTACACACATTTCATAGGAACAGGGCAACTCAATAGACTTGCCTCTAACAGATACAATTTACTAGAATGTTGATACATTTTGCGACTACAATAGCGTAATCTAGAGGTCTCAATTCTTTGCTAAAAAAGTTTGTAGTTGCGTACAAATTGGGCCTCGAATCCTGGTACTTCCTGATGTTTTTCCTTCTACTAATCATAATTATTAAGAGAGTAAAATATATTTGTAATACTACTATTCTACACTGAGAGAAAAACGCTTCGTCGCATGGATGAAACATTTTCGTTAATGTTTTTACGTTGTTATAGTGAAAAGTGTCGTATATCCGACAATTTGGTAGGCGCTGCAACGAAAAATTGCATACTTGACTTCTTTGACAATTTTCCATTTCGTTGCTGCAACAACTTACAAGTTGTTCCTGCAACAATTTTATTTAATTTGAATTTTGTAGACAAATGGGTTGAAAATTAAAAAAAGTAGGAGCATGAGTTTTAAACTATTGATATTTGGTTTATCTCGTACTTTTTACAGTTCATTTTTATTATTTATTTATTTTGGAGTTTTGTCACAATTTTTAGTTGACGAAACAATTTCGTTATTGTAATGAAACTAATTTTTATGATGGTATAGGGAGAGAAGCAGTCGAAAACATGAAAGATCTTAAAAAATTGGCCAGCAATATAAAATGGTGAGCGTCAGTATTGGGTCACGTACACATCTTAGATCAGTTCCATTGCAACAATCGAAAGTGGTAGACATAATTCTCCGCCGGAATAACTTAAATAAATTTGTTAAAACAGACTAATTAGTTATAGGTAGTAATAATATTTTATTGTGAAAACTAAATTGTGTGAATTTATGTTATTGCTGTGATCGTTTGTGTAACTTGAGAATCTATAAATCAAAAAGATAAATAAACAGAATGCAAGGAACAACACAACAGCAAAGAAAGTGACGCATCGATAACAGAAACACTACCCCGAAATATGTAACTGAACTTTTGTGTGTGTGTGTGTATGCGCATGAAGGTACAAGTCGCAACAAAATGTTCGTGTTTTGACGTAGAATACGTCTTACCTTACGGTATGAGGAGTCATGTCAGGTTTTTATTGTTGTAATCTTTATTTCATTGAATTTGAAAATGTAAATGAAGATGTTATCTTTCGTTTGATATACATTTCATATTGGTTGATATATTTCTAGTATTTTAATTTCTCAAATGAAAATTGTTTAAACACATACACTAAAACATATGTGTGGTGTTTGGTTGAGTGTTTTTGGTTGCTCAACATTGCTTAGGAACATGTATCTAGTAAAAAGTGAAACGAACAGCAAGCTAATGTTGCTTGGCAACATGTATCTAGTAAAAAGTGAAACAAACAGTAAGCTAACGTAATAAAGCTTTTTTGCGAAAGCTTCAATAAAGCTGTTGCAACATTAATTTTGAATTGTAAAGCGTAAAGCTTTCACACAACGCTCGAATGCTAATGCGAAGACTCGATAAGGTAAACTTTTTTAATATTAGGGCGGCCCTCTCAACATTCGCAGAACTTATTTCAATAAAAATATTAATTAAAATACATAAATTAAATTAAGTTTAAAAAAATTTAACATAATATTTTTTTTTTAAACGGACTTGAATCAAATGCCGTTGGTAAATATAAAAATTACAGCAGACAGTTGTCCGAGGCCTTCGGCCACGGACTGTCCCTGCAGGCGGCGTCAGAGACACGGCTATTAAGTTTAACGTAGAATACGCCATCCGATAAGACAGAAAACATATATAACAATAAATGATAAATAATATAAGCAAATTAATTTATTGTTATATATGTTTTCTGTCTTATCGGATGGCGTATTCTACGTTAAACTTAATGGCCGGTTCTCTGACATAGCCTGCAGGGATAGTCCGTGGCCGAAGGCCTCGGACAACTGTCTGCTGTAATTTTTTGTGTTTAAATCATAATTTGGTCGCGCCTGTTTCGTTGTGTTGCTATTTGGATTCAGAAGAAAACGAAAGTCATACATAACATTTGTGCGGGCAGTCGAAGTCAATGAAAACGAAAAAGTCAAAGAAACAAAGTGTTTCCAGTGCGACCAATATCAAAAGTAACAATTCAACGTTCAGTCAAATGAATTCAATAGAAATTTTAACAAATTTGCTTAAAATAAATAAAAGAGCAGTTGAAGAAAATGCTTACAGAGCAATCACTGGCTTAATGACGGAGCGATTTGGCGCTACAATTGAATATCAAAACCCTCAACACAACAGCATAATTTAACAAAATAGTGATGTGGTTCTATGTTAAAGGACTAGAGCATAGGGGAGTAGAACTTATGTTCATGGTAAGTACAGACATACATATGTACAATGTACATACTAATCTTAAATAGAAAAGTTAACAATATATTCCTGGTATATGTTTTTAATTGCATTGCCTCGACTACCACAATCTTCTCCAAACGAGTGTATTATTATCACAAAAGTTCAAAATTTTTTTTATCAAAACACCTGCAATGTAATACTAACTGTATATTTGTGTACAATTGTCAATAAATAATTTCAAACACACTTCAAAATATTCAATGCCCCAATGAAACAAAAATAATGAAACATATTCATTCCAACAATGAAACAAATTCATTGCAGTAACGAAACAAATTTGTTGCAGTAATGAAGCAAATTTACTGCGGCAACAACCATACTTTCACCACAGTAACGAAAAATTTGCAGTTGATGAACACATTTTCATAGTGAGAATGAAACGTTACGTTATCTCACTTTCGATGAAAAAAGTTGTTGGGATGATGAACATTTTGATCCATGTGACGATGCTTTTCCGTTCAGTGTAGTTGTACATAGATGCAAAAAAAGTACTAAATGTTTAAGTTGCAGCAAAAGCAGCGTTGCAAGCTTTCGACCGATAAATTGGATCTATGCACTGGAATGTGCCTTCGGCCAAGATCTGTCAACTAAGATTGTAATATAGGAACAGGCATTCTGTTACAATAGCAACAACATTTTCTTTAAAGTGAGTTTGGTGGCAGAAGCCAAGACTTCGTCGATACAACCATAATAATCAAGGGAAAGGTAAGGATAAACCACACAACATATCTGCCTGTTAAATACTTAAGCTGTTTAATAAATTATCGGCATTTTGTTCAATATTTCCCTTAAAATTGAATAATTTCTGAATTATAATTTCAGGAAAGTATCCATTGAAGAATCTACAAATTTTGTATGAAAAGTTGCGTTGCAACAGTAACAATATCGTCGGGTTTACGAAACTTTTTATTGCACCAATGTAAACATGTGGGTAAATATATTTCATCTCATGATGTTGAGAACTTTTATTTTATCTCTCTTTAATTAGTTTGGCTTGAGGTCATAAAATTAAAACACCAGCGGGTTCGACTGTTTTTTCAAGATTTCTTAAATATTACTAATATTTCAATTAGCATAGCTAATCTGCTATTGATTCTGAAAGGCCTCTTAAAAACCTTTCCAACGAGCCCAAAAAAATCGGATCACTGGCTCAGAAGTTAGCAACTTTACCCTACTACCCTCCGACCACCAATCCGAAAATTTTGAACCCGCTGCCATTTCGCACCCTTGCATTTTCGGACATGGTCCTAGTGGACTTTTCTTCATGAAATGAGCCAAGGAATAAGCTGGAGAAATTTGTCCGGAACTTTCTGAATCACCCTGTATACAAAAATATTTCATCTCTGCGACTAAGGGTCGTTCTATAAAATAATGACCAACCTATTTAGGTTATATGTATGTGATTTCTGTCTAAATCAAAATACAATATTAGCAATATTAAGAAATCAGTTATAAAGAAAATATCACACATTTTCGTTACCTGTATTCAAATACCTTAGGTGATGATTAATTAACCGACGCCCCTTCGTTATCTGCATAAAATCAAAAAAAAAACACTTTTTGTAATTAGTCATTGTCGGAGAGGAGAGTTACGAAATTATTTAACCAAATTCAGTAAATTTTGTTAAAGAACTCTAGAACCACAAGGGCATGATGGTGTGAAGTAGTAGATTGCCGGCCACGCATGCTCAATGTTATGCATCAACAAACGCGTGCAACTGACCGTAACACATGAAATTGTAAATGATGAAATGGAAAAAATTAACTGCATGAATGACTGAAGGAAGGAGTAAGCGAGCAAGTAAATGTAGGAAACCACCATCAATTATTTCTTTGGAAAGAATATAGCCACCGTATTTATGTTAAGGCGAAAGCCAAAGAACTAGAAAATGCAATAGTAAATAAACAAAACGCAGAACAGAGAATTAAGCATTCCCATAATGCGGTTGCCAAACTTCCATGGCATCTCTTGGCCGCATTCGACTCTGACTTTTGTCTTGCTCTCTTAGCTCTCTTCGAGATATTCCCATGTTCACATTTTAGCCAAGTTCTAATCATTAAAACTAACTGCCAATTTGGCCATGAAGTTAATTATACAAAACAACTAAGAAGAAAAGGGAAATAATTGCCAAAATACACAGCAACAACGCACGCTAAAGAAGAATATACAAGCCAGCCAACCAAGCGGAGGAACTAACAATGGAGCGTAAAGATTCTGTTTTTCCTCAACAATTATTTATTAAAACGCTGTCATCATCATCATCATCACCATCATCATTACCATCTACGTCATTAGCGACCAACATGGCCATCATTGTGGAAGACAATGTTTTAATGTTGTTGGCGGTCTTCTTATTAGCTGAGCCATAAACGCCCATAGCATCAACCCGACGATTATCATCCATGATGTGAATAAAACCTCCTCATCTCTTTCAATCCCAGTGCTAGAGGCAGTTTTTCTCCATAGAATGGCAGACAAACAACAATAACAGATTTGTTTTTTAAACTAATACAGAAAGTAATAATAACAAATTCTGAATTCTAAAACTAATATGAAGTAGAATAAACACAGTAAATAGAGAGTGAAGATGTTAAACAAACAGATGAAGATAAAGCAGAAGAATCACAACACAAAACAGTAACACAGTAACACAAATATCAATGGAAGATGCCACCAGAGAAATACCCACTGCAACACCAAGAGGTCAGTAGTCAATGTGTCTGGTAACCAACTACCATGAATTATATCTGCTAAATACTTACCAGTTGTTTAAAAATGTTATGAATATAACATTGTCATAAACTGTTAATATAACGTACAAACCGACTGTCAGAGTGAGAGTGAGAGAGAATATGTATAGGACTGCATAGTTCTAGTTTGAAAAGCGCTGTTGCAATTAACCCTTGTCGGCGTGTTAAAATGAAGTACAAAAGTGGGCAACTTGGGGTTTCTATCTGGGATATTGGGTTTAGAGTAAGTTGCTAAGTTGGGATTACGGCAACGAGGAAATAAAATCAAGTACACCGGTCAATTGCTTGATTAGAACTCATTCTTTATTGATTTAAATTACTACTCATAATTATTCTTACAACAATAAATCTTAATACTAAGCAAATATGAAGGTATGGGAAAATACACAATTACTTGTATTTAATGTGAACTACCAAAGTTGTCGCACTTTTTTATTTTTAGATATTGTACATTTATTTCATTAATATTTTTACAATGCATTGTTTTGGCCCAGCGCCACTTGGGCATTATAGGGGCGAGTTGGCAAAATTAATTACTGAAGAACTCTATATTTACAAAAAAATAAAAAAATTTTTTTTTACATAAGATAAAAAATAAAAAAATTATCAAAAAGTGAGAAAAAACAAAGGGTTAAGGAAATTACATATAATAACGAATGTTCATGAATTTGAAACTATACTATTTTATAACAGAAGCATTTCTATATTTTGAATAAGGTATGATTTTAAATGAATTTTAAATATTGAAATCCGAGAAATATTTTTTAATTCTACTGGAAGGTGATTAAACTCTGAGCTTCCAGCATGCTCAATGCGCTGATTTGTAGTTTCAAGTCTACATCTTTTGATAATTAGGTTTGACCCATTTCTAGTGTTAAAATTATTTTGATTTTCAGAAAACTCTATTGTATGATGACCGATATTATGAATGGCTTTAAATATATGTATCAATAGTTGCATCTTATACAACCCATAGATTGGAAGTACCAGTTTCGATATATCTTTCTTTGGAGAAATTTTAATTCTGTTGTTTGTTTGTTATATTATTCATTATTCGAATGAAGATTTATCAGTTCATAATTCAAAATCAAGTGTCAATGGCTTTTTACACGTATTACTCATCTATTGGGTATTTTCGATAAACCTCCCTTTTTAATAAGAAAGGTACTAGGGTCCGCCATCTAACGTTTTTTTTCAACTAGTGCTTATTTAGTGAATGGTAACACTTAGCTCAAGTCTGATTTGACAGATAATTAGTTTTATCCTTCCGCTGAACGAATATGGTCGATAAGATACCGAAGATGCCGATTTTGCCAAAAAAATCATCTTTTCAGATGAAGCTCACTTTGATCTTGGGCTTCTTTGGGGCACAGAAAACCCGCACGCATACATTGAAAAGCCGATGCACCCAAAACGAGTCACTGTTTGGTGCGGATTTTGGGCCAGAAGCATAATTGGGTCATTTTTCTTCGAAAATGAGCAAGGAGTGGCTGTTACAGTCAATGGCGATCGTTATCGGGCCATGTTAAACGAATTTATTTTTGTTCACAAAAATTGAAGAGGAGGATATTGGCAACATTTGGTTTGAACAGGACGGCGCTACGTGCCACACAGCCGAAGCTACACTCGATGTTTTGCGCCCTGTTTTTGAAGATCGCATTATCAGCCACAGAGCTGATGTCATTTGGCCTCCTCGGAGCTGCGATTTGACACCGTTGGACTATTATTTGTGGGGTGCCCTCAAAGATAAGTGTTACGCCGACAAGCCAGAGACAATTGACGCTTTAAAGGACAATATTCGTGAAGCCATTGGTGAAATACAGCTGAACACAATCGATAATGTGCTTAAAAATTGGACCGATCGTGTAGGCTACTGCATGGCCAGCCGAGGCAGCCTTTTGAATGAAATTATTTTCCATTATTAATCGGAAGGATTGTACTTTCAAATAAAAAAAGAAATTTGAGAAAATATTCAGTAGTTTTTTTGCAAAAAAAAAAAGTTATTTGGCGGACCCGTTATTATAGAGATTGTTGGCCGAGTGATGTCGTTAAGAGATTTCTTTATACAAATACTTTTTAAATATATTTATGTAATATTTGTTTGTTTTATTAAATAATGTGGTTTACAAACACCTTTTTTGAAATATTGTTCCATAAGATATTAACAGTAACGTGTGTTTATTTAGCAATATTTAATTTAATAAAAATACTACATAATTTTTAATCAATTATCAACTTTATTTGTTAAAAATTTTAATATTTTGTTTAATGGGATGATTTTTTTATTTATTCGGCCTTTTTATTGGAACTTTTATATTCTATTAGTCCAGACCATCTATATCTCAATAAATAGAGATATAGTTTTTTAAAAAAGAAGATGTTTCGCAACCGCAATCCATATAGTTATTTCAGATCTCGCCACAGATCTTCATCAGCGGGTTTTTTAGGATGCTGCTTTTGAAAAGTTCATCAAACTAAATGCAAACGAAAACTCATCTGAATTGAGAATATTCCACTATGCAAGTGTTCAAAAATATCGCAAGCAAAACACACAAGAAAAACATTTGCAAACCACTTCTTTCCATCTCCAGAAAACAATCGGTCTGCATTAGAAATGCGTTTTGTTGTTGTCTAAAAGACAACACAATGTTTACAGGCAATTGTTATTGCCTGCTGTTTCGTCGTGCTCTATGTTCATCAGGGATGATTTTCTTTAATTTTAATAATTTTTTATTTCTTCCCCTTTAGCTTTATAAATACATTGGTTTTGTCGTCAATGTAAAATTACTTCAGACTTACATTAAAATCGATGCACTCGCCTAATTAAAGTTCAACACGCAAAACATCATCCAAATATCTGGAATTGGACAAATAATGATTAAGTCCTCAGGAGGAATTGAAATTGAATTACAAGTCAACAACTTTCTGATTCCGTGTGATTTCATGTGATTTCAGATATTTGGAAGATGTTTTGAGTGTTGATTATTAATGAACGGAGTGCGCCGATTTTATTTATTGAGACGTCTGCCCCGGTATCCAACAGAAATGTACCGAAATTATTATGAGCTTATATTTGAATTTCAATAAAACTACTTAAGTTTAGATTTAAGTGAAATATTGATTTAATATTTTTATTCTGGCTATCTAATATATTTTGGGGGACATCTCGTTTTTCGAGATCTTGTTCGCCAATCTTACACTTTCTCTGCTTTGTTGGTGGTTACATTGACTTCAATATATGTTACCTTGACCTCCGCGTCGTCCATTGTTATAGCTAATATCGTTATAGTTCCCAGAATTACTATTATTTCGACGCCAGTTTCGGCCGCGTCCACGGTTGTTATTAAATCCGCTCTTCCTGTAGTTTTGATTAGTAAAGTAAAATAGAAGACTGAAGAATTTGAAGTAGAAACCTGAGTATTAGCTTCTATGAATTTTGAAACAACTTCATTCAGAGATATGAAGTTTAGTGTTTTAATAATGAGTTTGACTTCATCACTTGTGGCGTTTCGAGAATTTTCTCAGCAATATTATGGAGTTCGCCATCCGGTATATGGGCTCCACCTAGGTTTTTGTAATTTACTGTATCTCCAGAATTGAATTGAATTGAATTGTATTGAATTCAATTGATTTGAATTGAATTGAACTAAATTGAATTAAATTGAATTGTATTAAATTAAATTGAACTAAATTGCATAGAATTAAATTAAATTGAATTGAGTTGAATTGAATGGAATTGAAGTGAATTGAACATAATTGAACAGAATTGAATTGAATTTAATCGAGTTGAATTGAGTTGAATCGAATGAATGGAATTGAATCAAACTGAACTGAACTGAATTGAATTAAATTGAATTTAATTAAATTGAATTGAGGTGAATTGAATGGAACTGAAGTGAATTGAATTGTATCGAATTGAATTGCATTGCATTATATTGAACTGAATTGAGTTGAAATGAATAGAATTGGATTGAATTGAATGGAATTGAACAGAATTGAATTGAATTTAATCGAGTTGAACTGAGTTGAATCGAATGAATGGAATTGAATTGAACTGAAGTGAAGTGAAGTGAATTGAATTGAATTGATTTAAATTGAATTGAACTGAGCTGAATTGCATTGAGTTAAATTGCATTGAGTTAAATTGCATTGAATTGAATTAAGTTTAATTGAATTGACTTCAATTGAGTTAAATTGAATTGATTTAATTCAGTTGAATTGAACTGAACTGAACTGAACTGAATTGAATCGGATTGAATTGAATTGAAATGAATTTAATCAAATGCATTTAATTGAGTGGAATTGAACTGAATTCAATTAAATTGAATTGAACTGAGCCGAATTGCATTGAATTGAATTGAGTTAAATCAATTTGAATTGAATTGAACTGAATTGAATTGAATGGAATGGAACTGAATTGCATTTAGTTGACTTGAAGTGAATTGAATAGAACTGAGTTGAATTGAATTGAGTTGAATGGAATTGAACAGAATTGGATTGAACTGAATTGAATCGGGTTGAATTGAATTGAATCAATTGAATTGAATTTAACTGAGTTAAATTGAATTCAATTGAATTGAGTGGAATGGAGTTGAACTGATTTGATTTGGGTTGAGTTGAATTGAATTGCATTGAATTGAATTGAATTTAATTGAATTGAATTGAATCGAATTGAATTGAATTAAATTGAATTGAATTGAGTTTAAGTGAGATGAATTCAATTGAATTCCATTGAAGTGAATTGAATTGAATTGAATAGTGAATTGAATTGAATTGTATTGACTTGAACTGAATTTGATTGAATCGAATTGAAGTGAAATTAATTGAATTAAACCGAAATGGATTGAATTGAACCTGAAGAAGATTGAAATAAAATTAAATTGAATCGAATTAAATTTGATTTAATTGAATTGAATTGAATTTAATTAATTTGAATTGGATTGAATTTAAATAAATTGAATTGAATTGAATTAAAAAGAAATGAATTAATTTGCAGTGAAGTGAATGGAACTAATCGAATTTATTTGAGAGTAACGAAACAACTTGAATCCACCTAAGGTGAAATAAAGAACCTTTGAAAATAAACCGATAAAACCACAACGGTCCAATATTTCAAAACCTCGGTACTTTTTGGAAATATCATTTTAAAACAATCTAGTGAATATTTGCACCATTTGTATACCATTTACCTGGCAATGTGTTATTTTTAACAGTTTCCATTTTCTCTCAAATCTATTTGTTAGTTTACCCATTTCGGCTCTACATTCTTTCTTTCGCTTATCTACCTCTTCCTAAGGTATCATTTGCCACAACAAGCACGTGTTATCAAAACACACACCCAGGAGGATACGTCGTTTAAATGCCGCTTTCGTACGTTCGCCGCTTGTTATTGGTTTCCTTTTGTTTACCATTCTGTGTTTTCTCTCTATTTCCCATTCTCCGATTCTTAGCAATTGCGGGTCTTTATTGCTGTTTACTACCTGTTTGTGGTTTACATTTGAATATTTTTCGCCCATAAAAATAAAAGGTAAACAATGTTACATTTGAAGTGAGGGAGAGTGGTTGGTTGGCAGTTGTGTATTGAATAATTTGTGGCTCGATGTGATTTGGGATGGGAAGGAATTGTTATAGTCGTGTCAACAAAGTTGAAAGTGTGAAAATTGGGTGGAAATTTGTGAGAACTAAATAAGGAAATAGATAACAGTAAATGATGACTTTGGAGGTTTTATGGCAAATTAATTGAATTTGGGGTGATGTTTTGGCTGTAAGAATACTCTTGGAAAAATGGTGGTGGCCTCTCAATAGAGTTTGAGGTGCTGATGGTGTATAATGTTATTCAGCAGAAATAGTTTGTTGCTATCAGTTTATGATTATAGAAATTATATGCAGATTTTCCGAGTGCCACACTTTTATTGGATTTTTTGCCTCTATTGAATTTCAGTGTTCGCATGTGTACATTTTATATAAGAATTTATATATAAAAGTATACGATTGTTGAGCTACAGATGGTATCAATTAAGATACACAAGTTTGACATCTGGTGCTGGGCTTGACACTATTTAGCATATTCTCATACATATTCTCCGGGGGGTTGTGACACTACTTTTCAGTAGTTCAGCAACCTCCAGTATGGCGGCAGCTTGAAGGAAATATTTATTTTTAGGTCCGGTGAATGGACCCCATAGCCTACTTGCTCGTCCAACTGTGGTCTATTTTATACTACTGGCATCCCCTTCCAGTGACTTTTCCCAGATATTCCTGTTCGGAATGAAAGTCCTTATATTTGTCGCTGGTAGAAGGTAGGGGATACAGTAGTCCGTTTTTACGGAAATAGAGTTGATCCGGTGTAGTAATTTAGCGTGTCCGGAATGCCCCGATATCAAAACGCCACAATCTCTGATTCTCACCAGGGATGTAACGGCTGCCGATTCGGCCATGACATCAGCAGTACAGATGTTCAGGATAGCACTAAGTGCAGTACCTGACGTCATGCCCATTGCCCCACTAACGCTAATCAGTGCTGATCTTTGAATTTTCATCAAGGAATTTAGAATATATTTCTTTTGGAGGGACCTCCACCAAACTACGATGCCATAGAAAAGTATTGGTCTGACTATTGCCGTATAAATCCACATAGTGATCTTAGAACACAGTCCCCAGCGCTTTCCTATCGCTCATTTACAGCAGTAAAGAGCAACAGACGCCTTTTTCACCCTCTGCTCCATATTCGGTTTCCAAGACAGTTTTCTGTCGAGAATTATTCCCAGATACTTGACCTTTTCCGTCAACTGTAATTCCACCCCATTAACTGACGACAGTTCATATGCGGGTATTTTGTATTTCCGAGAGAATAGGATAAGCCGGATTTAAGTGCGTTAAGTGATAGTCTGTTGTTAGCGGTCCAGTTTGAAATCAAACTAAGTAGGCTGGTTGTACGAATGCTAAGCAAATTGAGGTTTCCACCCGTACAGATGATGGCAATATCATCGGCATAGACAATGACCTGGCATTCGGCCCTGTCCAATTCAAGAAGCAGTTCATTGACAGAAGTTAAGCATAATAGTGGAGACAGAACTCCCCCCTGCGGTGTCCCCCTGTTAACGTTCCTAGCAATTGTAGCACCACCCCATTCAGCTTTGACGGATCTATCCACCAGAAGCTTCCCAATTAGGCGTGTCACTAAGCTGTCGACTCTTAGATTCTGTAACGATCCAAGAATCGCCGAAGGTTGAATATTATTGAAGGCTCCCTCGATGTCCAGGAAGGTCCCTAGAGCGAAGACCTTATTCTCAAGAGAGTTTACTATTATGCTGACTATGGAGTGGAGAGCCGTCTCAGTTGACCTGCCCTTGATATAGGCATGCTGAGAACTCGATAGTAGATTCTGTGGAAGATTACTTCGAACGTGAATGTCCAGTAACCGTTCGAATGGCTTAAGAACAAAGGATGGTAGACTGATTGGTCTAAAGTCCTTTGGTTTGACATGAGAGCATTTGCCCGCTTTCGGGACGAAAATGCTAGGAATGACTCCCAGCATAAGGCAGCCGCTGAAGATTACCTCCAACCAACTACAAGGTAGGTATAGTGCTTCCTGTAGTTGCGCGGGAATTATCCCGTCAGGTCCGGCCGATTTATAGCGCTTAAAGCATCTAATGCCCCATATCAGATTCTTTCTGCTCACTATTGAGCAAACTTTTTCCAAGCTAGGTGAGTTTCCGCCTAGCTCTTCCAGCTAATGACCAGCATTCCTGTCATCGTTGGAAAAGTGGGTATCCAGGAGAATCCCAAGAGACTCTTCAGACGAATACGTCCACGTTCCATTGGCTTTCATTAAGAATCCCTCAAAGGATTCACAGACGATTCGTCAGGATTTCCGTTTGGCCTTCTTGATTTCACCTTTATATAGATTAAGACTAATCTTGTAAACGTCCCAATCCCATTGGTCGCCACTCTTTTCGGTCTTGTTGAAAAGTCGCCTAATGGACGATCTTAGATCCTGAAGCTCAGCGTTCCACCAATGAGGTTTTTTGTTACCCTTGGCAACATTATAACCACTGGACTTACAGGATTCATTGAGCGTGTTCCTGCACGCATCAGTAAATTTGCCAACTAGTTCTTCCAGCTCTGGCACATTAGTCGGAATATTCGGATGGGAACCTAAGAGTTTCCTTAGGCGCCCACGATAGGCGTCCTAGTCCGTTTTCCTATAATTTTTAAAAACTTCCTTTTTCAGAGGTTCGATATTTATGTGGAACTGTAGATATCTGTAATCAGAAAATGAGTGAATTTGAATGTGAATGTGTGAAATGAGTGATGAGTGATCAGAAATGATCGGATACAGTTACATAGTCGTAGCTAAGTAGTAAAGTTAGGTCTAGTACTTCCCTCCTAACAGAAGTTATGAAGGTCGGTTCCTGGCCTCTGTTACGTATAGACAAGGTTTCGCATATAATGAAATTAAAAAGAGACTCACCTCGACCATTGGTGCCGGCGCTACAATTCCGTCTTTTTGCCTCCGATACAATATCCCTGACGCACTTCGGAGGGGGTGATTCCGTAAGGTCGTGCGCCATGTACGATGAAACTAGCCAAATGTCCCGCTGGCCGTTTTCTAGCGAGACGCTGATGGCGGTTGTGTCGCTATCACTAAAATTCTGCAATAAGAGAGCATTACATTTGTTTTTAATGTGTATGCAAGAATTTGGCCTACCTGGGGTTGATAGGAAGAAGGTCCTGTATCCATTGCACCCGATACCACATATACGAACATTGACCGTCCATGGGTCTTGTATCAGGGCCACATCGGCTCCACCCTTCGCAAGATGGAGAATGAGGTTGGTAGCCTTACTGCGATGAAGATTTATCTGGAGGAGTTTCATCGTGTAGAGGATCTTCAACTCCGGGTACCTCGATCACGGTCGTCTCGTGATCACCCTCGCTAGTGATGGACCCATCTCGGAGCCAGGCAGAGCGGCCCCATAGGTCAATGATGCTGCCACTGTCGTCATCCAGTAGTGCTTTTCAGCATCTACCGCCGTTTTGGGATGCTTCCAGCATTTACAGCTGTGACTTTTGACTCGGCCAGTTTGCCACTCAGCGTATCCACTTTGTATGCCCTGAGGGGTACACTCATGAACCCAAACCGAATTTGGCCTTTGGACTCCTCAAGGGGTTTAAGGCAATCCTGGTTCAGGACCAAAACTACCTGCCGGGAGGTTCCTACAGGATCCTCAACCTTGACCACCTTCCAATCCTTTGTAGGAATGGAGGGATTGCAGTGGCTGATGATCTTTAGGATCTCCTGTGGGTCAGTAGGTGAGTTTGGCGGGACCCAAATCCCAGCCCTTGGTCTAGAAGATATATCCTTCATATCCACGGCTTTGAGTTTGGCCCCTGGCTCGACTCATCACGGACTTATACAAATGCCCTGCTCGTTCATCAGGGCAGCCGATCAATTTAGTACTACCCTGGAACCATCCCGCAGATTGGCACAGGGCCAGGGTTGTCGTTTACGATGTCCATGAACGCCGTAAGAAGGGCTCCTTCTACAAGGCGCCATTTATCTTTGGGGAAACGTCCATCCTGGGAACCTTCATCCAAGACTCCAATGATTTGGCTGTCCTTCGCGACATCGCTAAAGGACCGTTCCGAGCACTGGGTGGCTTTTATGCCTCTTAGATGAGGTACCAGGTTTAGTATCCACCTCCACTGAACGCTGTCTCTTATTAACAGCCAGTGGAGGCTGGAGGGGCAGAGAGTTTTAGTTTTCCCTGTAGTTGGGGAGTGACCGCAGAACACTTATGAGCACTAGTGCTCGAGGAAGAACCCGTAGGCTCGGGGGTAGTCACAGGTTTTCCTGTGGCCGAAGACTTTTTAATGTTATTGTTCATGATTGATTTGGGCCTCAACTTGTAGCCGCGATCTACGTCCGTAATGCAATGTGTTCAAGAAGAAGGGCGCCGTGGTTGTCTATGAAGCAGGGAGTTCCACGCGAGGGTTGACACTCCGCCTTGTGGGACAGAGTGTTCAGAGCCAGGCCGAACCAAAGAGGGAGTAATCTCAACCTCACCATTACCACCAGCTTAACGGTGACGGATTTCGAACGTACTACAAGACTTGCCAGGTTTTAAGGAGGCGGAGACGAACGGTACTTTAACCACGAGCCATTTCGACAGAGTATCACCTGTGCCTACTCAGGTCGCCGAGCACAGGACGACAGCTCGAGAGCAGAAGATCAAATAGTTACGAAAATTCGTGAACCAGGGTCGTAGCAGAGTCTGTGCCAAAGAGGAAGAAGATCATTTAGAGTTACCCAGGTTGCACAGCGAGGAGGCGATCGTCACTGCAACCCTTAAAATATACTTAAACATAACAAAAATTTTATAAAAAAAATTTTCTAAAAAAAAGTTTATCATTTTACAATAAGTGTCTTTTCTTGAAGATCCATTAAAATTATCGTATTTTTCAACGGGAGCCTTAGGCCTGTTGAAACTAACTAGTAGATAACATATACCGAAATAAACTTCGTTCCAACCGGGTGTACCCTGACACCTCATGTAATATTTTGTAAAAATTATTTAAACCAATTGGAATCTTCGAAGTCAGTGTGTAGTTAATATATGATTAAATCAGTGACAATCTTTTCCTGAAATAAACTCAAACGTTAAATTAAAGTTTGTTTTACTTCACCATCGTGGCCGTCGGTGGTGCAATGGTTAGTGTGCGCGCCTCTTGTACATGAGATCCTGGGTTCAATCCCCTTAAATATCTGTCGGCGGCGGTCACCTCGCATAGTGACGGCGACACTGTCGAGTATTTAGCAATGAAAAAGCTTCTCAAAATACCGTTCGGAACCAATGTAAAACTGTAGGTCACAATCAGTGAGTATAAAATTAGAAAGCGCACAGCTCATTGGTTATGAGAAGCTCTCCGCATTCACTGCATGGGATGTAATGGGAAATCATTTCTTCATTTCATTACTTCACCATCAATTGGTAAACCTTCAGGACAATGTTTGTCACGAACTATTACAATTAGTCGATAATTGTAGTGTACTTGTCTGAAAGATGAATGATAATTATTTGTACCTGACTGTTTTTATAATCCTACATCCTAAACTCATAAATTTTCGTTAGAAATTCCCTTCTATATTGTGAAGTTCAACCCATTCCCATCATTCATACAAATAAATTCTAAACATGTAATAGAGTCCAATTATTTGAAGATCTTAAATGAAAAAGCCGCCCTTTAGGGGTTTCAAATATAATTTCCAAGTTGCAACGTAAAAAGTTTCTCAACTCCAGACCAAAATGGTTCTTGCTTATCCGTAGATGTTTTTCGCACAACATGAACATCGCAAACCAATTATTGATAGAAACCACCAAAAGCAGATGAAATCCGTTAACCGAAATCAAATTTGCTCACTTCATGACTTTCAGTGGCCATATAAATAAATACTAATACTTTGCCATGTAAAGAGGAACTTTTTGTTATGTACCCGTTCATTTATCTATAGACAAAGATTTCCTCATTCTCAACTTGTTGTTCGGTTGGTCGGCCGTATGCGGCCAACAGCTTTATTCTTGAGGTGGGATATTTAGTTGTTGTTGTCTCCATGTAATGCAAGAGATGAACAAAGGCATTTTTGTGGCATGAAGTACAGAGAAGTATTCCCAACTTACATACCGTCAACTCAGTTGCATACTTACGGAGATTTGGAACGTACTGACGTCATATTTGTCTTTGTTTTTAACGTGATTGTTGCCTCATGACTCCAGGAAAGAGGTTGCGAAATAGGGCAGTAGTCGGTTGCTACGAAATTATATTACCCTTTATCCGAGATTCACTGTATAAATTCATTTATTAAATATTTAATGTCATGTTAGTCATATGGTTATATTTCTGTTCGCTGTGACTCACTGATGTTTCTTGATCTTTTTGTATGATTGCACTTATTTGCTAAAGTTAAATCAAAACACTCTTGTGAACAACATTAGTGTGGTCAGTTACACTTTAAAACAATAACTAAGAAATTCGTTGGATACTTGGCGACGCTGCAATCGGTTGCAACGTAACCTAAGAGAACAGCTACAAATAAATGAGTATAATCTGAAAGGAAGGGAAGAAATTATATGAGCACAATGCGGTTATTACACCTAGAAAACAATTCTACTGATAATATGAATTTGAAAATCTCACCCGCCTGACGGACGATATCTGCTGCCTAACCATATGCCAGTTACTGTATTCGTTTGATATGTATCAAGTGAATATTTAATAGCAATTTTGGTGTTTGCAAATAGTGTACATTTGAATACATTGTAGCATCTACACATTACTTTACACCATACAAGTTCCACCTGGTCGTTAGTCTTGCATTGCCAGAGGTAAGATACTTAGGTACCCTGGCTATTCGCTTCCCAAATAACAACTTTCTTGGAATCAATGGATACTCTACAATGGACTGCAAATTTCTTACCACATTTCGATTGGATGAAATTTTTTAATGGCTACTTTATTTCAATTCCCATTCCTATTGGTTTGATTTTTATAGCAGCCAAGCTTGGTCACCTCGTAGAGATTTTCTGATAGAGTACTGAGTTTAGCAAAGCATTACTTTTGAATGCGACATCGGATGGCAAGCACAATTATGAAATCAGTACTTAAGTTAGCCATATAATAAGAATTCTTAATTCGCTTCATAGATTACTTGATCTAATTTTTGTTAGCAAAAATCTTAATTTCACTATTAGTAGATGTGATCATCCAATCAATCCTCCTGGTGTTCATCACTTACCCATAGTATTGGGAGTTGCATTTTATAATTTTTCTGGTGTTACTAATGAAATGAGTGATTTAAAGTATGACTATAAAAGTTGCGATTTTCAAATAATCAATGAAGCAATACTAGCAATTGATTGGATGAGAATATTTGCCAATAAGTCTTTAGAGGAATGTTATTTTTTATTTACTGAACAAATTAAATTAATATGTCAATTTTATATAAGAAAATTGAAGCCGAAAGTTTACAAAAAACCGTGGTATACAACAGGGCTGAAGAAGCTAAAAAATCTAAGAAATAAATTTAAAAACTTAAGCGAGAGTCAATATTCTGTGGAACATATGAATAAGTATAAGCATTATGCAAGGGAATTTGATTTTTTAAATCGATTTTTATACAATCAATATATAATGGCATTTGAAGACAAAATTCACACTAATCCTAAGTCATTTTGGAGCTTCATAGCGTCAAAGAAAACGCATAGTAATTTTCCTTCTGTAATGGTTTTTGGAGAGAAAATAGCAAATTCAAAATCTGAACAAGCGAATTTGTTCGCAGAGTTTTTTAAGTCAAATTTCCAATCATTTAATTCTACTCATGGAGGTGATAGTAGGCTTTTAGACAACGTGGAATCTGTTGTTGACTTTGGGTCTTTACAGGTTTCTGAACTTGATGTTATTTCAGCGTTAATTAATTTGAAGGAATCAACTAAAGTTGACGAAGATGGCATCTCTGCACATTTTCTTAAAAGGTGCAGTAGTTCTTTATGTACTCCTTTAGAATTCATTTTTAATTATTCTTTAAGAATTGGTAAATTTTTGGATGTTTGGAAAATGTCTTCAATAACACCAGTTTTTAAAGCTGGTCAAAAGAGTAAAATAGAGAATTATAGACCAATCTCTAAATTATCTAATGTGTCAAAACTTTTTGAGCATTTGGTATATAAATATATATACGCTTCTGTCAACCCTTTTATAACAGACCGTCAACATGGGTTTTTAAGAAATCGTTCTACTAGCACTAATCTTTTGTTATTTACTAACTACTGTATTGAAAGTTTTGAACAAGGCCGTCAAGTAGATGCAATTTATTTGGATTTTTGTAAGGCATTTGATAAAGTGCCTCATGGTATACTAATGATGAAGCTACGTAAGTGGGGTTTCCATTCTTCTTTTCTGAATTGGATTCTTTCATATATTTCTAATAGATGCTGTTATGGAAGTGTAGACAACTGTAAGTCATCTGTTTATGTTGCGACGTCAGGTATTCCACAAGGAAGCGTATTGGGTCCGATTTTGTTTAATATATTCGTTAATGATATTTGTAAATGTTTTAAGTTTGTGAATTATCTGCTTTATGCTGATGACATTAAAATTTATAGCAGGATTGCCAATTTTGATGATGCAGTGGCGGTGCAGATTGATCTGTGTCATGTTGTTTCATGGTGTTTCCTTAATGATCTTCCATTAAATATTAAAAAGTGCAATCATTTAACCTATGCTAGATGTCTTAATATTATAAATTCCACGTATTACATTGACAAAAGCCTGCTGATAAAAATTGATCATATATTGGACTTGGGTGTAGTTTTTGACACAAAGCTTTATTTTGATTTGCATATTGATTATATAATCCCAAAAGCTTATTCTGTTCTTGCTTATATAAGAAGAAATTGTAAGTCATTTACAGATCCATATATACGTAAACTGTTATACACGTCATTTGTGAGGTCGAAATTGGAATATGCTTCTGAAGTATGGAATCCATATCAGGATAAATATTGCAATAGAATTGAAAGGATTCAAAAAAAGTTTATAAAATTTGCCTTATTTTCATTAAATTTTACAGATACTATGCCATCGTATGAATCTAGATGTAAGTTGATACATTTAGATACGCTTATTAACCGTAGATCTAAGAGATTAATACTGCTTGTATATAAATTGATAGCTGGTCAAATTGATTGTCCATCTCTTCTTAGTATAATTGGCTTCAATGTTCCTTTTAGACGTCTTAGATTTAAAGAATTTTTTAATGTATCAGTTCATAGAACAAATTATGCTATGTTTGAACCCATCACAAGAGCTTTAAAGGAATTTAATTTAATCAATATGAAATATGATTTGGATTTTGCAATGCCTATTGGTAAATTTAGTAATATGTTAGATTTAATTTACAACTAGATATAAGAATTATTTGATAAGATATTTTCTGGTCTGTAAAGAATTGTATTCTAAAGACTGAATAAAGAAATAAATAAATAAATGAAATCTGTTTAAAAAATAATAGCTGATGACAAGGCGTTGAAATTGGAGTTGGGGTCTTACAATTTTAATACTCCGGGTCGGTATTTATGTTCTCGCTTCTCTATGTCGAACAACAACCTAAATTTGTACTCTACCCGAAAGAAATTTGATCCGTTCATGCAAGTTTGATCAGGGCCCTCCTTTTGTAGGGATGTGAACGGAAATCTTGTCACAGATATGCAGAGTATGTTGGGATATGGAGAGATCAATTCTCTGCTTTACTGGTGACAGGAGACTTAAATATAGATGAGAGTGTTGAGCAAATACAGGACGATGGCGTCGACTACCAGTCTCCTTTCCACGGTGAAGTTAGGCTTTGCAATATCCGGACTTACGAACTACAAATCCCCTGGTGCTGATGGACTATAGGCTGAGCTGTCTAAGCTGAAACGATGAAAATTATTTCGGTTAAACTATCGGGAAAAAACTGGTGTAATCCGACACGCAATTATGCTGTCAGATCCAAAGAGGACGCGCTCGGAGACTGGCGTTCTAACAAAAACGTTAATACTGAACTGTTACGCAAACAGACAAGATCCAAGTGGGCCAAATTTCTTCGACGCGAAAAGATTCTTCATGAACAGCGTATTCGTGCTAAAGTCCTTTCTTTCCCTAGTGGAAGTAAGAGCTTTTGGTAATTTGGAAGAAGAATAAAGGACAGTTCTTCCTCTATCGCAACTCTTCTTAAAGATGATGAACCGGTTGATAAAGCTAACCTCCTGGCTGAAAGGTTCGCAAGGAACCCTTCCTTGCCGGACAGCAATCAATCACTCCCCGTGGTCAATTGCGTATCTTGTTAAATGCCCAAGATATTTTTTCGAACGCGAGGAGTTAAAAAGATTCTTGCGAATCTCATCGTAAATAAATCCCTGGGCCCGGATGGTATATCTGCCCTGGTCTTGAGTAGGTGCTCTTCGACGCTGGCACGTCCACTACGCAACCTTTTTAACCTTGCATACCGTGGGGGAGGAAAGACCCGGCGCGTTGGAAGTTTGCTAATGTCATTGACGATCTCCTGGGTCAGACTGTGAATCCAATCTATTCATTCTTATTCATTCGACCGTAGGACAAGTCTTCACGAGATTGAAGTCAAACACCGGTCGATGAATTAAACACTCGGCCGGGATCTGGTGTCTATTGCTGAATGGGGTAGAATGAATAGAGTAGATTTTAATGCGGTTAAGACCCAGTGTTGTTTGTTATCGCATAAAAGGATTGCTGACCCAGGTGTGTCGTCATTGTCTATGGACCTTGTGGATATTGATGAATCAGACGCTCTCGATGTGATGGGCATGAAACTACAATGTGATGTCCGTTGGGAAAATCATGTATTTGAAGTGTCGAAAGATGCATTCAATTCACTCCATCTGATGTTCTCAATATCTACACCACCTAAATCAAGCCAAAGATGGAATATAACTCCCATATATATATTCTTGGTATTCCTGCTAAACTGGTACGCCTTTGTAGAAAGACACTGACCGACACAGAATCCCTAGTTAAGCTTTGTAAAGATCTTACGGAATTATTTTGCACGAGGCAAGGTGTCAGGCAGGGTGGCAACCTATTATGCGATCTCTTCAACATGTAAATTCAGATGATTGTGGAAAAAGCTGCAGTCAACACAAATAAAACCATCAGCAGTACCAGTCACATGCTGCTCGCATATGCTGATGATATAGACATAATCTTTGGCGAAATCTAAGAGAAGTTATGGCTTAATTTTCGAGAATTGAAAAGATATCAGCAGAAGAGGGTTTGGAAGTAAACGAGGGCAAGACAAAATTAATGGTTTCGACAAGCAAAACATCCACCCGATTAGAAGCAAGGGATAACCGTTTAATTTCGAAGTAGTGGATGAATTCGTTTATTCGTAAATAATAAGCAATAACGTCAGCCTAGATATCAAATGGAGAATTGTGCTGGCAAACAAGTTTATTTCGAACTAAGCATCCGACTATATCAGATGCTTCCGACTATATCAGAATCTCATACAACCTGTAGTGGTTTTTGGCGCAGAATCATGAGTCTTGTCGCAAGCTAATGATATATCACTGGAAATCTTCGAGATAAAAATGGTTCGAAGAATATGTGGCAATATAATATAAAGCGGGGAGTATCAACGACGGATGAACCACGAGCTGTTCAATCTGTTGCCCGACATTGACGTAGTTATGTAATTCTCATTAAATTGAGAATTGTTTATCCCTATAATGTGTGATGATATACCTAAATAGTTGTGAAGAAGCGAGCTAAAGCGATGCCTTGGTGGGCATTGGAATAGTCATATTCCCAACCATCCACCGAAATAATCAATATCACTCTTTCTTGTAAAAAGCACACTCTATTACAAATTATTTTTAAAAGAAAAAAGATTATAAAACGAATTATGATTGAAATATATTAAACTTTAAGGGTCGATTTGTTTATTTTCCATCCTCCAATTTTGTTTGGAATTTTTGGTAGAAACTCTGAATCCCAGTTAAATTGAAGTACAGTTCACCTGTATTCGAATTAGTAAACTGATTATTAGCACTAACAGCCAGTACCAAATTATAACCTATTGTGACGGTAAATAGCTTTTACGTTAATCAGTGGTTACGTTGATATTTAATACATTTTGTTTCTGAAATCCTGCTAAACAATAACACTAATACGGAGGTTTCCTTTAAAAACTAAGTGCCAGATTAACATTTGTCTATGTTATAGCAGAATGCCTTAATCTCTGGTTATACTTACAAGGTTTATGTCTTGGATACCTATAGTAGCGCTCCAAAAACTTTTCGTTCGAAAAATTATATAATTGACTTTACATGTACAATTTACTCAATCCAATTTGAAATAGATTTACACTGATGATGTTTTTTGTTGTTGTAGTTGATTATTATCATGTTTAATATTTTTTCGACGCGGCAATAACATGATGGTGTTGGGCTGCTGATATGGTAGCCGATAACATGATCTCAGTTTCGATTGCCACAGCATACAGCTCCCTGCCAAGCAAACGGGTTAGTCGTTGGGTGTTGAAATTACCAAAGGAATAAATATAATTCCAGACGAAACTACACAAGTGCATGTAAGATCAACATCATCATCATCGGCTATTAATACTTGTCATTGTTGCAAAGTTGCGTCTTTTGTTTTTGTTGCTGTGACGGCAACGTAAGACACTTAAACGCTGGCTTCAACAATGTTGTACTTGTTCACTACTTGTCCTCATCTTGTTTTAGTCTGCCGCCGCCGTCGGCTGAAATCAAATTTGATACAAGTTTGTATCTCACTTGTTTTTAGATGTTGGTGTAAGTGAAAATAATGTTGTTTTTTCGCATTTTTCGTCGTCGTCGTTATTCGGAGCTATTTTCAAGGACACTAAAGTTCAAAAATGGAAGATGTGTTCTTTGAGGATATAATATGAAATAATTCTAGAAGACAAACAGTCAGTGAAGAAGAAAGAGAATTACCAAATACCATTTGGCCTAAACAATGCAAGAGGCAGCAAATCTTTGTCACATTTTAAGGTAAACTTAGTCTTTATAATTATCTTAAAAAAGGGAAACAATTTCTGAAAGATAATTTTCTTTGATTCTATGAAGAAGTAATGTAAAAAGATTGAAAAATAGTGCATATCGTCCCTACTGTTGGAAATCAAGAATTTTAGAAATAAATACTATTGTAATTAACCTGACCATCTAATTGCGGCCAAGAACCGGGACGCTTAAGTTTTTGATTTTAAATTGAACATACAATAAATACCCTTGTATTGAGTTAGAATAAAGCTAAATACTTATACTAAATAAAGGAATTTAATTTTTATACAATATGTTTTCTATTTTAGATTCAGATCAGGATTAGATATCAGGTATGGTGGCCGTCGGTGGTGCAATGGTTAGTGTGCGCGGCTCTTGTTCATGAGATCCTGGGTTCGATCCCTGCTCAGACCACCTTAAAATTTCTTTCGACGACGGTCACCTCGCATAGTGACGGCAACACTATCGAGTATATAGCCATGAAAAAGCTTTTCAAAATACCGTTCGGAATCGGTGTAAAACTGTAGGTCCCAATCAGTGAGTGAAAACTGGAAAGCGCACAGCTCAGTGATTGTGAGAAGCTCTCCCCTGTCCCTTCATGGGATGTAATGGGATTCCATTTATTTATTTATTTATTGTGGATCAGGCTAAACATAACTTATGTGAAAGTTTCAAAACTTGTCTCATATTATATCCAAAACTCCTGAAGATTTCAACAAACTTGAAATTCTTTTTTAAAAACAAAATTATTTTGCTTATTTTATCCAATATTATTAACGACTCCTGTACCTTCAGGAATAATCTATAAAGAAATTCTAAATTGTTATCTTAATATCCCTTAAATTTGAATATAATGAACTGATAAAAATCAATTAACGTTCCCCTTTTTTCATAAATTTCTTTCAATTAACTTCGGGGTAACGCTTGTTGCTGCTACCATACGTTGATGTCACTTCATGCATCATTAAATGTTTATACTGATGTGTTTCTAGTACACGATACATGTCTGCAGCATTAACAAATTGGATGTCATTAATTGTGTGGCTATAAGGGAAAACAGACATTATTTTAAAGTCACTTCAATATTTAGAGAGGCAAGAGGGTCGATAAGTTCGGGAACATTTAAAATTTAATATTAATACATTAGTATTAATATTACAATAGATTTATTTATATATAGACTTGTCAACTCGCTCATCGGTTTAATAATTGAAGGGAAGCGAACTTGTGGAAGTTGCAAGTTTGAATGTCAAGACAATAATTCTGTTGCTGAGGTTTAATGGCTGAGATTGTTACTGTGAATGTTCAAAATATGTAAATACGTGAACATCGTGGATGTGGAAAACTAAAAATGGGAGATTTTGTTCGATGTTCGCACAAATTGTTGCAATTAAATAGCAAAGCTGCTGATAGAAGTTCGTTTCGTTATTGAAGAAGCGCAAAGAGAAACGTTAGATAAGACGGATAACAAATCTATATATAAATTAATCTATGAATATTACAGTCTCACAGCGAAGTTATTGTTGCTCTAAGGAATTAAAGCAAGAGCGAACATAAATATCATAATTTTTCTACACAATTGCACCAGCTCATTAGCATATTATTGCATGTCTGAATGTCTGACATGAAGAAGGGAGTGAAGTTAAGCTTAAAAAAGAAATTATAATTATTTTTCTTGCTTTTAGGGAATTTGTTGCTCCTTGGTGTCCTCCAATAGTTTTTCTGTTATTTAAAAAAAAATTGTTTTGGTTCTTGTTGTGAAAAATCAACAAAAATCTTATCGCAACTATAGTATACTTGTGTCCAAACACATTGTGTTTGCTACTCAATATAACATGTTTATGACACAGTGATTAATAAGTTTTAATATATGGATTTGTGACCTGCTGATAAAAAAACGTGCCAGACAATAAATAAATAAAAATCTGCAGGTCTTCATTTCACGAAAATAATGCTTGTAAACATTTACGTGGTTCCTGCAATATATTGCTGGAGCCATTATATTTCAGCGTGTAGTAATGTATATACTGACAGATATTTTCTTGAACGACATTTATGTTAAATTTTTTATATTTGCGAAATTAAATATATCGTGTTAAAAGTCTGAACTCTAGAATCAACTGTGAGATTTGTAATATTTGTTTATTGCCAACTATTCCCTATTCGGGAAGAAACCTAGACACCTAGACACTTCGAAATATTTGTGTTATTGCAGATTGAGGAGCAAAAACGGCACTGATGAAAACAAAACCCACACATTAGCTTTTCTTCTGACAAACACTACATCGGCTATAATGAAAATGTGCTTTATGAGACGCTGAATAATGAATATCGAATCGAATTCATTTGTGGGAAAAGTACAACCTTTGTATTCTTGCTGCTAATTTAGATATATTTCGTACTAGAGTGATATTTATTTATTTGGTCTGGTCTTGTATGACGCTATAACGACGAAACATTCTTTAGTATCGGTCCTTGACTCTTAACAACATTCCGAGCATATTGCGAGTATCGACAAATTCGTCAACCTTGATAACTTCAAAACACGGTATCTCTTAGAAACCCAAAGATATTGAAAAGTTTTAAAATGCACTTGAAAGAAGACGAGTGGTGGCGGCAAAAGGGGTTTTCTTTGCCTTATGCGATGCGAAATACCAAATGCAACAAAAGAAAAAATGAACCCAATGTTCAAATCTTTCAAATGCTAAGTCGAACGAGAACCGACTTCGCATGTATTAAAAATCATTTGGCTATATCTTTTGAAATGTGTAGTTCAACATTTATTTTCTATTAAATTGAATTAATTATTAATTTTCGATTAAATTCCACAAATTATTAATTTTCTATTAAATTAAATAATTTTTGGAAATAAAAACCGTTCTCGTTCCCGGGTATGTTACGCGCCACTCAATCTCCAAAACCGTTCTTGTCCCACCTAAAGAAAAGTCACCGTCTAAATTTTTCATATATGGTTTTTAGCATTGCGTACACTGAAAGAAAAACGCTTCGTCGCATGGATGAAACATTTTCGTTAATGTTTTTATGTTGTTATAGTCAAAACTGTCGTATATCCGACAATTTTTTAGTCGCTGCAACGAAGAATTTCATACTTGACTTCTTTGAATATTTTTTCATTTCGTTGCTGCAACAACTGACTTTTCGTTCCGGCAACAATTATATTTAATTTGAATTTTATAGAAAAATTGGTTAAAAATAAAAACACTAAGTGCATGAGATTTAAATTATTGATATTTGGTTTATCTCTTCCTTTTTATAGTTTATATTTATTATTTATCGATCTTGGAGGTTTGTCAACATTTTTAGTTCACGAAACAATTTCGTTATTGTAACGAAACTAATTTTTATGAAGGTTTAGAGAGAGATAAGCAGTGGAGAAAATGAGTGAGAATAAAATAAAGGCTAGAAAGAGAAAATGGTGAGGTAGAGTGGGGGATCACGTACACATCTTAGATCAGTTCCATTGCAACAACCGAAAGTGGTAGACATATTTCTCCGCCGGGATAATTTAAATAAATTTATTAAAACAAACTAATTAGTTATAAAAAATAAATAAATGGTTTCCCATTACATCCCATGAAGGGACCGGGGAGAACTTCTCACAACCACTGAGCTGTGCGCTTTCCAGTTTTCACTCACTGATTGGGACCTACAGTTTTACACCGATCCCGAACGGTATTTTGAGAAGCTTTTTCATGGCTATATACTCGATAGTGTCGCCGTCACTATGCGAGGTGACCGCCGCCGAAAGAAATTTGAAGGTGGTCAGAGCAGGGTTTGAACCCAGGATCTCATGTACAAGAGCCGCGCACACTAACCATTGCACCACCGACGGTATACTTAGTAATAATCTTTTATTGTGAAAACTGAATTGTGTGACTTTATGTGTTTGCTGTGATCGTTCGTGTAAGTTGTGTATCAATAGATCAAATAGATAAATAAACAGAATGTAAGGAGCAACACCACAGCAATGAAAGGAACGTATCGAGAGCAGAAAAACTACACCGAAATATTTAACTGACCTTTTTTGTGTGTGTTTTTGTGTGTTCGTGTTTTAGTGTTTCAATCATAACTCGGTCGCACCTGTTTCGTTGTGTTGGTATTTGGATTCAAGAAAAAGCGAAAGAATGAGTGAATAAAAGCAAATAAGTCAAAGAAACAAAGTGTTTCAAGTACGATAAATACAAAAAATAACAATCGAATGAATCCAATCGAGACTTTAACAAATTTGGTTAAAATAAATAAATGATCAGTTGACGAAAATGTTCACAGAGTTTAGTGACGGGGAGATTTGGCGCTACAATTAAATATCAAAACCCTCAACACGACAACAATTGCATGATTTAAGAAAAAACTGATGTGGATCTAGGTTAAAGGAGTAGAGCATAGGGGAGCAGTGCTTATGTTAATGGTAAGTACAGATATAGATATGTGCATATTTTAATAAGAATCTTAATAATAAATTCATCATATTTGTTTTTAATTGCAGGACCTGAATACGATGGGCATAATAACACTCAACCCATCGAATACCACAATCTCGCCCAGACGAGTGGTTCAACATGGAATGAATATAATCTATTTAGCCAATTGAGACCATTTTCGAAACAAAAATTCAAAAAATTGTTACATACTTCAAAACATTCATTGCACCAATGAAACAAATTCATAGCAGCAATGAACAAATTCATTGCAGCAATGAAGCAAATTCATTACTGTAATGAAAAAAATTCCTTGAGAGAACGATACTTATTACTTGCAACAATGAAACAAATTCATTGCAGCAACGAAACAAATTCGTTGCAATAATGAAGAAAATTCATTGCAGCAACAACCGTACTTTCACGACAGTAACGAACAATTTGCAGTTGATGAACACATTTTCATAGCGGGAATGAAACGTTACGTTAGCTCACTTTCGATGACAAATGTTGTTGGGGTGATGAACATTTTCATCCGTATGACGATGCTTTTCCGTTCAGTGTAGTGATTATCGGTAATAATTCCTCTTCATTGGCAAATATTCGATTGCCTTTTTTGAATGAATTGAGTTGAATACGGAAATCAATAATAACTCAATAGTCAGGAGCGTCAGCAACGAGTATTTTCCTCGATATGCATTTATATTTTACCGCAATGACCACTGCTTAAAGCCCTAACCACATTTTAAACGTTAGCAAACCTAGATAAACTAATTACAGGTACGATATCTAAAATATAGTAATATTTCTTTAAGACACACATAACGTACTTGTGTGACTTTTTAAAGAATATTTAATATTTTTTAGAAACTTAAGACACATTTTCTTTATTTAACATATCCAGTACAATTTGTTATAATTTTGAAAACTTTCCGACACATTGAAAACATTGGCAGGCCCCAAAAGAAGCCAATTGTACCTCCTTATACCAATTTGTTGTCGTTGGAATCTAAGCCAGAGATGGAGAAAAATTATCTTCGAAATATTGACGGATATCTATCAAATACAGACTCTTATTTTGAGATCCAAAGCCTCTGATAACATCGGAGGTATTTTGAAAATTTTTAAAAATTGTAACATGATGTCTTAAAAACTGATTTATTCGGAAACTAATAGCAATTATGGGATCCTAACCTCCAATAACACCAAGTGAGTTTTTCAGATTTATAAAATCTTTAGACTTGAATCATGGAAAAACTCATTGCGATTTTATAAAAATCAAATGTTAAGAATGTCCAAAAATTTAAAGCAGAATCTCAAAAATCACAGCAATAATTTTCAAATTTGTCATAAGTTAAATAGCGGTATAATCAATTTTTTTCAAAGACACAGCAAAATTCGTTGCAGTTTTGAAAATTTTGCGATGTCCTGAAAACTAACTTTTGCAGATCCAGATATACTTCATTTGTGTTTTGAGATCGGCGTGCAACTGTGTGACAGAGGTCAAAAACAAGTGTACGGGGTTTTGGAATGTTTGCATATCTTGAAAACTTCGATAAATTCGTTGCAATTTTTTGTTCTACACTTTTATGTCTAATTGGACACAAAAAAAGAAATTTAGTTTAGTCACAAGTAATGATGACCCATCAGCGCTATGCTCCTAAATTTAACTATGGTGGCTTAGCACGTTAATAAAGCAATAGATTCGTACACTCGAAAAAATCATATTTCACAGTGTAAGCTTTCCATAAAGTCTGGAAAGCGTTAAGGGCGATAGCTTGAAATTTCAGATGAGTAAAATCAGTAAACTCAGACGAGTAAAATCAAATAGGAATTCCTAATTCCAAATTCAATGAAACTAGAAATGTCATTACAGCATAATACTGCACCCTTGCGTATGGTGACTATATCGTTTTTTTACCACTTTCAAAATCAAAATAGTTTATCTCGAAAAAATCGTCTAAGGAGTGGATACGGTCGTAAAGTTTCCTTTTCAATTTAATTTAATTCAATTTAATTTATTTATTTATTATTATATTATCGTTGCAATTCTGGCAACGTCGACATCACATTGAAGAGTATAACCGTAAAAACATACAATTTGTGCATAATCTGCTATGAACTCCCATTCCAAAAAAAAAAATTGTGTCTTTTCTTTCACCCTTTGTTTTTGTTTCGTCTTTTCTCTCTTGTTTGTTTGTGTGCAAGATGGTATTTATTCCGTCTGTTCGTTAAACTGAGGTAAAAAAAAAATTTTTGTTCGCTATACACGGTGAGTTTTAAGACACTTATTATGACATTTCAAATTACTTGAAATTTTTTTGTGGAAATGTGTGTTAAACCGAGCATTCGTTAAACCGGGAATCCACTATATAGTATATATATATATATATATACATATATATAACACATGATATACAAATTTTATGAAAATTATTAGATTAATAAATTATTAATAAATTGTAGTAGTTTTGAGGTTATAAATCATTTTTCTTAAAAAGGGGCATTTAGGCGATTTTAATTTTGACTCAGAATATGTTTTCTTGTGTACCTTAACACATTTCCACAAAAAAATTTCAAGTAATTTGAAATGTCATAATAAGTGTCTTAAAACTCACCGTGTTGAGACCACAAAATACGACATTTCAAGTTGAATTTTATGCCCGATTTCGATAGTTTTTAGTTAATGTATGATAAATTCATACACCAAGCTTACAAGGTCAGGAACATTGTTCTCATTAAAAATGGTTGGTTTTTGTTGGAAATAATGGGCAATTCAGTTAAGCACACTCGCTGGTAGAACTAATTTCGAACTCCGTGACAAGTTCATCATCAGATGCACAACTACTGTGTGCCTCAATTGATGCCATGGGTAGATCATCAATCGTATATACACTAACTTAATTATGCAATTTGCATATGCGAATTAGTATCGATCGAAGATCCCAAAGTAAGACAATGAGTTTTGTGTTTGGATTCAAAAGAATTTTGATGAATTATTAAGCACTATTATTTAAAGAATTAATAATTTTGTAACTCATGGCTGCGCTTGTAGAAAAGCATTCTTCATATTGTAGAAAATCTGCAATAAATATAAAAATTGAGATTCCAACGACTTGATCACCAATTTGATGAAGTCGGCTTCACAGAAAGTAAATTTGATTAAGGAACCTAGAAGCCTTTGTGAAACACTTCATAAATATTCGGAAGCTATTGCTAGGATCTTGGTTCATTTCCTACTAAATTCAATGTTTTTTATTACTACAATTTTTATACTTTTCTGTTCTTGTTATATCATTATTGTGGATACAAATTATTTTTCCACTAGTGACACCGGCATTCAATTTATTGGAACGTATTATGTTCACTCCAGAAACTTCTTACTGTGGTCGACTTAATAAAAATGTTTTCGTTGATAACACTGTGATAGTCGAAAAAATGAACTTTGATGAATCCTTTTCGAACTATTAGGGGGGAGTCCCCTGAGTGCGAAAGTACATTTGCAAGTGTCAGATTGGCTCCAGTTTTTGAGAAATCGGTATATATGGATATAGGTAAGTCTGCGCTATTTAAACAAATTTTACCGGCCATAGGCCAATTTTTTTTTGGCCTAAAAGGGCTTAAAAAGCTTATTAAAATAGAAAAAACAAATGTTTGCGCTCGGTCCAACTTCTTGAGATATGGGCATTTAAAGCTTCAGTATATAATTGGCCATATCTCACATATTTATGGTCCGATCTGGTTCCGGTGAATATCATTACAAAGACTATTAAAAACTCTTTAAATCTGCATATAAATATATTACATTTTATTAACCCATTGGGGACAAATTTAAAAAATACGATTTTTTAACCTCCCTTTTTTGCTAAAAATCTGATTTTCTCAAAAAACAGCCCTAGTAAACCTATCTTCTACCTAGACTCAGGTTGTAGGCAACACTTCAGGCTTTGTTTTAAGGTATAATACTTCGCATTAATCCTTCTAAGACCGGAGATATTTATGTTCAAAATTTGAAATAACGGTAACCGTTATTTTTAAAAATTTTTCATTTCTTTGAATTAATTAACTTAAAAAAAAAAACGAAAAAAATATATAAAAGTCCAATATTTTGATTTTAAAGCTTAACTTGAGGCCTATGCTAGGAAAATAAATAAAATTTTGGAAAAAAGTAAAAAAACTTAAATTTGTTCTTGTATTTCAAACTTTGAACATAAATATATCCGGTGTTAGAAGGGTTAATGCGAAGTATTATACCTTAAAACAAAGCCTGAAGTGTTGCCTACAACCTGAGTCTAGGTAGAAAATAGGTTTACTAGGGCTGTTTTTTGAGAAAATCAGGTTTTTAGCAAAAAAGTGAGGTAAAAAAATCGTATTTTTTAAATTTGTCCCCAATGGGTTAATAAAATGTAATATATTTATATGCACATTTAAAGAGTTTTTAATGGTCTTTGTAATGATATTCACCGGAACCAGATCGGACCATAAATATGTGAGATATGGCCAATTATATACTCAAGCTTTAAATGCCCATATCTCAAGAAGTTGGACCGAGCGCAAACATTTGTTTTTTCTATTTTAATAAGCTTTTTAAGCCCTTTTAGGCCAAAAAAAAAATTGGCCTATGGCCGGTAAAATTTGTTTAAATAGCGCAGACTTACCTATATCCATATATACCGATTTCTCAAAAACTGGAGCCAATCTGACACTTCAAAATCTACTTTCGCACTCAGGGGACTCCCCCCTAATAGTTCGAAAAGGATTCATCAAAGTTCATTTTTTTTCGGGTCAAAAACTATCACAGTGTAACTTACCAAAATAGACGCTGAAGGTGATTAAGCTATCGAAGATTTCATGATAAACTTTAACTTATTAATGAAAACGGAATTTATTGTATAAGGTTTTCATAAAAATTGTTGAAACAATTTCTGAATCGAATTTAAAAAGTGACGAAAATTTTATTAAATTTCCCTTACGAAACCTATTTCATTATTTTGTATGTAAAGTCTTTCCGTAGGCATTCAAGATTTATATCAATGATGTTATCCTTCATCAATATTGATGAAACTGGATTGATGACAGTGCTTCCGAATACTGATGAAGTATGTATATATTTTTCACCCAGTGCCGCTATGGACCAATACGGGGTTTGTAAGTTTGTTATATCTGAGAAACTAAAGAGCCGTCTGAAAGGCAATATTCGGTTTGTGATTATGACACAAAATTTAGTCAGAAACAATTCAATATAATGCCGGCCACAAATGCTACACCCCAATGTATTTATGAATTGACAACATTTATAAGTCTTCTACTTGTGCTTAGTTCTCATAGGTTTTAAATTAATTATTACTTTATCCTCTTAAATTTGGTAGCTGTAAATGCCTCACACCAAACTTTCTGTTGATTACCTTTGTATACGAGCAATAAATTAATTGCCTTCACGTGCTACCAAAGGGATATTGGTTAGTACTTATACCCTAAGACAGGTAAGATACTTTGGCGTAGACGGTGACATATAAAAGATAAAGTACTTTCAACTTATTAACATTATGAAGAGAGGCTGCTAAACAAAAAACGAGTAAGGTGTGACTATTGATTAAGTGTTACAAGTCATGCCTTGTGACTTTTGTCTTTACCGGAAAAAGGTAATAATGAACTCTGTTAGTCTTATGAAATGTCAATGTGAGCAAATTTTTAGAGACAAAGTCTTTCTCCCACCACAGCATTAAAAATTGTATACAATTTACTGCATAATGATGATGGTCATTGCACCACATGCAAGATAAAATGAGGGTGGGATTGGAATTGGCGGCACATGTTTGTTTTGCAAGTTCGGACCACTTCTGTTGACCCATAAAAGTTAATGCAAGTGCATGATATATTTATGCACTTTGAAATTGTTCGTTGCTGTCCCTTTTAACCGGATAGTATTGGCTACTCATACTCAGACAATATTGTGATATTATTATTACATGAGTTGTATCCCAGTTGGAAATTTAATACAGACATCATCAATGACAAAGAACTGACATGTTAGAGTCACTGCTGACTTTGCGACCCGCTCCCATACAAAAAACCTTATGACATCTCCTGACATTTTAATACATTTGGTCAAAAGTCAACAGGAATTTTCCACAGTTTGTCAACAGTGTTGATCAGCTTATGAAATGTACACACGACGTCTTGAGTAACCATTCATCAGTGGAATCAGTTAAGCCGTATTCACAATGCAAGCGACAGTTTCGTTTCTCATACCAACTCGTTCTCACACACAGAATTTCACATAATCTCGTTTCTTTTTTTTACAAAAATGTAACTCAAATTTGTCGCGGAAGTTGATCTATTTCTACTCCAGTAACATATTTCTTCGAATAAATAATATGCTATTAAGCGGGAGATGGCGCTGTACTTCGAATTTCATTTCCAAACTTAAAAACATCAATGAAAATTGAACCCGTTTATGTTAAAAGATGCATTATAAAACGTAATTTTATCTGTAGAATCTTTTAATAGCAAATATGTTTAAATATGGGCTTTTTCAAAAATTATCGACATTTTGATATTTTTTTTCCAAATTTTTTTTTGGATGACACGAATGACGCTTTGATCAAGTGAAGGGTAATATTTTAGCATACCAAAACAGTTCGCGTTAATCATTTATTGCAAACGGCGCGAAAGTTATGGCCATTTTAATTATATAAGAATTATTTTTGAGGTTAGGAATTTTTTTATCTGTAAAATTTAAAATCATGAAAATTTTTTAATACCTATTCGGTTTTATTATCAAGCTTAAAAAAACCTTTCATTTGGTGTCAATCGCGGCGGAATCTATACATAACTGCAGATGTTACAAAGCAAAATGTGTTTGAAGAAAAATTCCGCTGTACCCGCCAAATATGGACCGAATTGAACCATATTTATATATGATCTTTAGTTTACCACCGCACTTCATTTCCAATACTTTACATTGATTTTAAACCACGGATTAATTAAAAAAAACGCGGAACAAAATCATGAAATTTCGCAAAATTTTTATTTTCTTTATAAAATTTTTACGTTTCAAAATATTTTAACGCCTTCTTGACGTTGAGGTGCCAGCGAAAATTGAAAAATCGGAAAATTTTGGTTTCAAAAATGAAACGCTGTACAATTTTTTTTCCCAATTGTAGTATGGGCATAACTTTTATAGTGTAAATATCTACTCAGTCTAGTGACTTTATTTTATATCAGTGGGCATCGGAAGTTTAAAACTAGAAGTAGAAAAGTGATGAAATATGAAAAAACTCTTGTAAATTTCAAGCCTTTTTTTGAGTTTTACCATATTTGAGTGCCCATAACTTTTAGAGATAAAGAACTGACGGTCTGAAATTTTGAATTTCCGAGTTTTCCCTTTTTACCGTTTTGGTCAGTTCGAAAAACTGGAGAAATAATAAGCATCTGAACTCAGTTTCAACAAATGTTGAAAATTATTGAAATAGCCCATATATTAACAAAGCTGGATATGACATTTGTGACATTTGAATCACGATGCAACTAATAGCGGTTGTGTTATAAGCACAGCTTAAATGATTTGGTTTTCCTTCTGTTCATTACGTGAAGAATCAAACTCAAATGTGTTTGGTTTTTGTAATTTCTGGCTTACTTTTATTCTTGACATACATTTGTGTTAACATTGACACGGAAACAAAAAATATGTTTTATTGTTACCTTGATATATTGGCCGTAATACTGGTATCACATGTTAGAACAAACATCTCGATTCGAAGTAAACTGTTGCTTACATTGCGAACGCCTATTGAAAATGTTGCTTGCATTGTGATTCCGGCTTTACTCAAGACGTCTTTAAATGTGGTGTTTCGAGTCATCTTATAAGTACTTAAATATTGGAATCTATGTGTGTGTATGTATCTCTCCAAGTTGCATGATATTAAATAAAATCTGTAAGATAAGATGACAAAAAATGAGACATACATAAATAATAATGGTGTTTCCATTACATCCCATGAAGGGATGGGATGCTCTGAAAATTAGCATATTCTTCTAACAAATTTCAAATATTTTGATATAAATTCTGTAAACGTATGGCATATACTTACATTTGTAAGTTTGAAGTTTCTGAAGAATTTGAAAATCCACACACATGAGTCGCAGTTGACATATGATGAAGACATCCTCAATCGACATTCAGCATTGGTCTTAATAAGAGCCAGCCATGACAAAGTGCTGACAAATCAGTAGGACGGTCTTACATAGATTGTCAGCCCCTTCACAATTTATATCACCTAAGTCAAAACTAGTGACATGTCAGGAAGATGTCTTATATAAATTGTCATCACCTACTGACATAGTCCTAAGAGAATACTACTGACTATGCCGTCAGGACAAAATTTCCAACTGGGATATAATGTAAATGCACTCCACAGTGCACATAAGTACACTATTTACTCTTCCACTTAATGTAAGTTAAGGACACTACCATAATAAACAACTAAATGTCCTTGAGTGTGTTTTTTATACCTACAAGCTGAAAAAGCTGTACCCTTTTTGCTGTTTGGTTGCAAATATAACATTGTTGAAAATATAGTATACTTGTGTCCAAACACATTGAGTTTGCTATTCAATATTTCATGGTGGAGACACAATGATTAATAGTTTACATTATACGTTTTTATGACCCAAATGTGGCTTTGTTTTTTGAAAACTGCTGAAAAGAAAAACGTGACAGAAAACAAAGGATTCCAAAAGCAGCAGATCATCGGTTCATAATAAAAATGCTTACAATCGTATAAATAGTTCGTGCAATATGTTGCTGGGACCGTTTTTTCCAGGGTGTTGTTACTGTGAATCATTAGTTCATTCAGTTCAGTTCTTTGTGGTTTCAGTGGTCACCTGTGTTGTAACGGTTGTGTACGTGGCCCGTGTACATGCGAACGTGAATTCGATCTCTGCTCTGAATACCTTACATTTTTACGGAGGCAGTATCGAGAATTTAGCCATGAAGAAGCTTTTCAAAATACCGTTTGAAACCTGTGTAAAATTGTGAGAAGCTCCCTCCAATCACTACCATCCAAGAGACCGTGCAATATACAAGATTTCAATAGTGTAGAACTTTGCAGTCGCCGTTTTGGACTCAAGTAGCATTTGAGATCTCAGCCTGTGTTGCAATATCACCTTGACCGAAGCTTCTCCATCAGAAAGGATATTCACAGTGGTATTTTTACAGTCGGTGCTCCTCCATATCATACATAGCCTCGGCTTGAAAATATATTCTCCCATTCCTTATATGTAAATTGTCTAGTTTTCCACAGTTGCTTTCACTAGCTGATTAGAATGAATAGCTTTGCACCAATTTGGAATGGATTTTCATGAAGATATTTCATGGCTAATTACTCGATAGAATAATAGTGTCACTTTGTTTGAACGAGGTTACCTCCGTCGAAAGGATAGAAGGTATCGAATCGAAGTTCTCATGTACACTAGAGTGGGTTGAAAAAAAAAAATTGGATGAGTAGAAACAAAAGATTGCATATTCACCAGCCTGTATCTTTTGCAATTTGTAACCGATTGCAGAGCTTTAAAATGGAAATGGAAGCTAGACATCTTGAAATAAAGAACTTACTTAATTAACTAAATAACCTTTTTTTCCTTTTCATAACTAAAGAATCTTTTTTGAGCAATTTATAAGAAAAACGTCCAAAAATGTGCAATTTTTTTGGTTCACTTGAATAAGGGCACTTTACCTAATTTTAACGAAAAACTGTTTTTCTTGTTTATTTAATTTATTTTGCTTTATTTAAGAACTACTAGTAATGGGTACAACCCCCTTTGTGTTTAATAACTTCAAATATACGGGTTTTCATTGAGAGATAAAGAGAATTTATGCAATCCAACGAAAGTTGATTCCAAGCATCCTTAATGGCCAGAATTAGTGACTGCCTGTCATCAAATTGTCTACCTCCTTCATAGACCTTACGAGATAACCAACCCCACACATTTTCGATAATGTTTAGATCTGGGGAATGGGGTGGCCAGTCAAGAATATTAAAATTTTGGCTTGCAATGAACTCCTTTACTACCCTGGCGTTGTGTATAGGGGCATTATCCTGTTGCAATATCCAAGATATGGGACCAAATAGTTCACTGAACTTCGGAAAAACCGATTCCAATAACGTTTTATAGGTTGTACCAGTCATTTTTGCACTTAGAAATTCAAGATCGATGGTGCCATAGTACGTAATAGCACCCAACACCATAACGCCGCCCTCTTGGCTGTGATGTTGGTTCAAAAATCGCGTTTCTTTGCGTAGAGCATGGAAATTGTAGCCATCAGGCCCATCTAAATTAAACTTCTTCTCATCCGTAATTACAACGGTTCTCTAGTCATTCACCTACATCTTGGCTGCACATCCCATACCATGCAGTCTCTTACGAATTGAAGCCGCTTTTCCTTACGAGGAGCATTAAGTGGGGTTTTTTTTTTAATTTCAGGTATTTAAGATACCCACAGCTCTTAATTACTCTGCGTACTAATGATTTGCTCGCTTCCACTCCAGCTTGAGCTCTTATTTAGACGCAGAATACGTCTTACCTTACGGTATAGGGAGTCATGTCAGATTGTTATTGTTGTAATCTTTATTTCATTGATTATGAGGAAACGGCGAGATAACTTTTTTTAAAAATTTTTTTGTAGGTAAATGAAGATGTTATCTTTCGTTTGATATACATTTCATATTGGTTGATATCTTCCTAATATTTAAATTTCTCAAATGAATATTGTTTAAACACATACACTCAAACATATGTGTGGTGTTTGGTTGAGTGTTTGAGTTTGTAGCGTGAACACAAACTATGCTGCTGTTTCAGTGTGGACACAAACCTTCGGCTGTTGTTCTGATTGATGAAATATTGAAATTTCGTATATTTACTTATGTATTTACTTATGTATTATTTTTTTACTTATGTATTTAAGTGAAACAAAATGTTAAATGTGAATTTGAATTTAACATGGATATATAATTATAAAAAATATATGACAAAATTAATTCATACATTTTTATGTTAAATGAAAGTGCTGCCAAGTAAGCAAAATAACAATGCTGCTTGATGCTGTTTGACAGCAGCTGACAATTGACGTTTAGTAAATTAAAATAAAAACTACTAATCAAAATGGCACCTACACGAAATACAAGACAGCAACGAGTGGTTGTTAATTTAAAAACATATTTATTCTATTTTTCCTACCATAAGCTTATGTATATTATCAAAGGTAACTATCAAATAAATAAATTCATTTGCTTATGTTATTTATCATTTATTGTTATATATGTTTTCTGTCTTATCGGATGGCGTATTCTACGTTAAACTTAATGGCCGTGTCTCTGACACAGCCTGCAGGGACAGTCCGTGGCCGAAGGCCTCGGACAACTGTCTGCTGTTTTTTGACAAGGATTTCTATACCCCTCGGATTTCTATACCCAACTGTTGGGCTTCGTCCAAATTTTTTTAGCTATTGCGCGGTTAGAATATCCTTCAGAACGGTAACATCGTTTTTAGTTTTTTCCGATTTAATATTATTTCCATTTTAAAATTTTTCAATCGGTTACAAATTGCAAAAGACGCAGGTGCCTTCAAATAAGTGAACCGGAGTGTACATATCGTAGTCTACCTTCCAAAAACAACATGGATTATTTTAAGAATTCTAAAGTAGGAGTGTTAAAAAACAGTGATGACTGCATAAATTGAATTGCGGGTAGAATTTGACAAGGAAAAGTACACTTGTATTCACGAACGGGAAGTTGTTTAGAAACGAAGTGAATTTGTTAGATTTTGAGTTATTTTTATAAAAAATTCCATAATCATATAATTGGTTGTCATCAGTGAAGAAGTCTAATCCCCGCAAGCTGAAAAATCTTCCGTTTTGGTGTTGTTTGGATGAAAATATAATGTGTTTGTAGCGCGTTGCAAATATAGTATACTTATATCCAAACACATTGTGTTTGCTATTTACATGTTGGAGACACAGTGGTTAATATGTTGTAACATATGGATTTGTAAACCCAAATATGTCTTTGTTTGTTGAAAACTACTGAAACCAAAAACGGGACAGACAACAAAGAATCAAAATAGCAGAATATGTTCAATTCGTTAACACAATGCGTCCAAACATATGCATAAATGGTTCGTGGAATATGTTGCTGGTGTCGGTAGTTTCAGCTTGCAGACTGTAGACTATATCCTCAGTTATTTTAATACTATATTTATACGACGGTACGTTATGAGAAATGATATAAAAATTAGGTTTCTTTTTGTTAAATTTTGGTGACAAAAACATTTCCCGTGCAGTCGAGCAATGGTTTCGGATTTTGGATTTTTCGCACTTTTCTCCAATCTTCTGGAAAATTTTTAATGTTTACCGGTTGAAGTATAAGAGTATTGTTTCTCACTCATAGTTTGATTTATTAATGATCTAGCACTCACATTGGGCCATCTTGAGAGTTTTTCCTCGTGGTACCGTAGTTGAACCCATTATATCACCATAAAATCGTTGAGAAAGTTTAGCGTGTTATGCCTTCCTCGAAGCGTACATACTTCAGCTAAAAGACCGTGGTAATTAGACTGGGTTTCTATTTAATCAAAATTCATTTTCCTTAAAAAAAATTGAAAAACACGAATATTTAGAGTTAGTGGCATTTTTTAAAACCTTCACAGTTTAATAACTGGATTAATCTTAATGAACACCAAGAAAAATTTTATGAATTAAATAAACATTTCCAATTTTCTATAACATTGGAAAAATATGCTAAAATTGCAAAATGTGAATACTTTGCTCGATTTCACCAGGGAGGTTTCTGCCACCCCATTAACCAAGAATACTATATATTGGAACGAAGTTCCTTATCGCACGTTGCGGGATGGGGGTTAACTGTAAAAAATTTAACAACTTTTTTTAACACTATTATGCTACAACCCAGTATTATCAACTATACTAGGTACTTTTGCTTTGGTTTGTGTCTAGACTAACATATGTTGGGAAATTTCTTGTTTAACGGGAAATTTTCTAGGTGGAGCCTGTAACCAATAATTAGTATATATTGTAGTTTTGAACCCAATAAAAAGTAAATTTAGAAAAGCCAAAGGGAAAGAAGTTTAAAAAAGAAAATTTGCTTAAATAAGTGCCACTTCTTAAAAAAAGTAAATTTTTTTCAAAAAGTTAGAAAGTACCTTTTCTTAAAAAAAAACGTTATCTTAAAGAAGTACTTTTGCTTAAAAAAGTAAATGTTCTTACAAAAAGTACCTATTCTAAAAAAAGTAATTTTTTTAAATAGGTACCTTTTCTTAAACGGGCACATTTTCTTACAACAAATGTCATTTTCTTAAAAAACTTACCTTTTCATTAAAGAGTCCATTTTTTGTGAAACAAAATAACTTTTCTTGAGATGAGTACCTACTCTTAAAAATAAGCCTATTCTTGAAAAAAGGACCAATTCAAAAAAAATTCCCATTTCTTAAAAAAAAAACATTTTCTTCAAAAAAATACTTTCTAATATTTTTATTCTGTTGTTCGACCTTTTCTTTATCAATAAATAATCAGTATTCTTCGAGCTTGAGGTCTGATTTGCTGTTGTTGTATTTATTTTCCTCGATATTTCGCTACTCCTTTGTGTAGCATCATCAGGATATTTGAACAATATTTAACAAGTAAAACAAAATAACAATTGTGAAAAAATTATGTCAATTCAAAAATGTTCAAACAAAATTTTCCCGCCTTTTTTCAAAAATTTTCTGAAGTTACACAAACAAAAATAATGTTCGTAAAAAGTTCATATAAATTAACCCAAAGAAAAATATTAGATTGATAAACAATTTGTGCTTAAATGGTTCTACTTTTTACTAATTAAATGTCTGTAAATTTGGGCTACATTATCTGTATCTGTTTTATAGTTAATTCTTTTCAATGTTGGTGTATTAATTATCTGTAGCATTTCGAACATATAACGACGTTTATAATTGTTTTCTTTATTTAAAACCGCTGTATCCTGAAAGTTTGGGTAATGATTTAAACTAGCACAATGGGATGTTAATGCTGTTTTCTGTGTAGAAATGTGCCTGTATTTCTGATCTGATTTGTGTCCTGCCTTTCTGAAAATAAGTAAGTTTTCTTAAAAAAATAACCTTTGCCTAAAAAGATAACCATTTCTTTAAAAATTACCTGTTCTAAAAAAAGTACTTCTGTGCAAAAAAATCATACTCTTATGGCTTTTTCTGACAAAAGTTATTTTTTCTTAAAAATAGTACCTAAATAAATTCTATGAAAAAAATTTTTCTTAAAAAAAGTTCATAATTTCACAAAAAGTATCTTTTCTTAAAGGTCCATTTAAATTATCGTATTTTTCAACGGGCGCCTTAGCCGTGTTGGAGCTAACTAGTACATAATATATAGCGATAGGAACTTAGATCCAACTGGGGGTCCCCTGACACTTCATGTAATTTTAGTTTTTGTAGCATTTTTCATGATGTACGGCCATGTATTTTAAATTCTTGTAAAATAATTGAAAAAGTCACATCCCTACTGTACTAAATGTGCATCTCAATTCGGGGGTTATTTGCCTTTTTGTATTAAGTAAATCGAGCCGAGAGTGGCACGGAGTTCTAATGATGTGGGTGAGTGATAAAAACAGAAAGCAATGTAGGGAGACAGTGTGTGTAATGCACTTCCATGTATTAAGGTAATGTTGCACTATTTTTTACAACTTTCTCGAAATGAACAATTATTTTTTAAGATCTTATTTGGAGTTGAAAACTATAAGTTTTTATTAAGAGTGGGATATATGAGAAAGTTTTTTAATTATCAAATTGGGAAAATCCTAGATGGGAAAATTATTCAAGTCATCTTCAACTGTATATCTCAGGTTCATTTTAAATAGAATTAAGTAGACCTTCTCAAAGTTTTAAAAATTTTAGTTAAAAATCTCATCAAAAGCTGGCACATGTTCACAAGCGTAGAATCATTTTGCTAACACAACGATTGCTGTTGAATGACAATAATGTTAGTATTTATGGTATTGCTGACTATTATCAAGCCAACAGCAACCTCTGTCTTAAGTCTTCCCACTTTAAGTAATTAGTTTAAAGCGGACAGCTAATTTTGCCATAATATGAAAATCGTATTTTATTTCAATTTATAGTTTTGTACTGGACAGAAAATTAAATTTCAAGCCTTACACTATGGACAAATGTCATCGGAGGTCGATGGAGCATACCTGCGAAGAAAGGTTTATTGACTGGCTCATTTCATGAAGAAAAGTCCACTAGGACCATGTACGAAAATGCAAGGGTGCGAAATGGCAGCGGGTTCAAAATTTTCGGATTGGTGGTCAGAGGCTAGTAGGGTAAAGTTGCTAACGTCTGAGCCAGTAGTCGGAAGTAGAAAAAAGTCAAATCGCCGAGATACAGCGCTTTCGGAAAAAAATGGGGATAAAAATTCACATACCCTCAATTTGCTCAGCCAGATGGCAGGTAACTTATGTTTTTGTTTCTGGTGAAAGATAGCCATACCTCTTACATTTCCAAAATAGCATAAGCGAAGCCCAGAGGTCTTACCGTTCCAAAGTTATGACCATTTTACTGAAATGCAAAAATGTTTGTTTTTGGTTTTGGAAGTGAAATAACAGCACACATTTATTTGTTTTTGTAAATTAACGCGTTTAAGATTTTATTTTATTGAAATTTTTGGCTGAAGAATCTAACACATAAGGAAAAAAAAATTGATGTTAAAGGAAGTTTTCAATGTGGTTCCCACTTTCTACTAAACACAATTGCAGCCGTTTGCGAACCACATCCGCCACGATTAGTTCGCTCATCTTTTCACGAACTTTCACCGCAGCTTCCTCAATGCGTGCAAGTAACTGCTCACGATTGTGGATATGCACAAAATACATGTGCACAATCTTTCATGTAGCCCCACGAAAAGAAATCAAGTGGTGTAAGATCTGGAGATCGTGGCGGACAGGCGATTGGTCCAGCTCGTCCAATCCAATGTCGAGGGAAATTGGTGTTAAGCCAATCCCGCACAATAGGCCCGTAATGCGCTGGAGCACCATCTTATTGGTAGAAAACATGATTTCGTACCGCAAGAGGTACTTCCTCTAGGATTTCTGGCATGACTTCTTGCAAAAAAGCCAAATAATTTTGCGAATTTAACCTGGGCGGAAGTACTTTTGGCGCAATCAAGGTGTTGTCGATGATGCCAGCCCAAATGTTGACGGCAAATCAGTGTTGAAATGGTGTTTCTTTCTTGTTGTGGGGATTGTCATGGGCCATTCGTGCATATTACGGAAATTTGTTATGCCGTCTCTGGTGAATTGCGCTTCGTCGGTCCACACAATCGAACGAAAAACATAAATGCGTGTACATCACGTTGCAACATCTCACGGCAAGAATTGACGCTTAGTGGCAAATCGGTGGCCAAGAGTTCTTGAACTGGAAATGGAATGGATGTTTTTTTCTTTGTGAAGGACTTTTGATTGTGCCACACCAACTTGGACCGCGATTCGTCTTGTGCTTGTTGTTGGGTTCTCGTCTATCGCATCCAAAATTAACTCTTCAACTGCAACGTCCGTCGTGTTGTTCATTTCCGGGACGCTCCATTTGTGTAAACAACGTACCTGCACGAAATCGGCGGTGCGTCTCGCTGAATGTTGTTCAGTTTGGTGGTCGTCGTGTAGGAAAACGTAATGCATATTCACCCGCAGCAGTTCTTGCATTACCATCGCAGAATCCATATATGTAATGAATGTCTGCAAATTCTTCGTTTGAATAAGTTGTCACTTTTACTAATTCAAAATACAACGTACTCAAAACTGTTGCTGCAGCAGAGATTAGCGTAAACTTTTACTTTATTTTTGCGTTATTCCCTTTAAAAAAACCGGACAAAAATTAACGGATTAGGTATCATAATTTTTTTTTAAATCTGAGAACCATGGAAAACTCATCATGTGTGGGTGGTTATTTAGAAATTGCTCTAAAAGAAGCCCAGAGATTTGTTTACCTTTGTGTTTGATTCTTCAGGCAAAAATTTCGGTAAAATAAAATCTTAAACGTGTTAATTGACAAAAACATTTTTGCATTTCAGTAAAATGGTCATAACTTTGGAACGGTAAGACCTCTGGGCTTCGTTTAAGTCATTTTGGAAAGGTAAGAGGTAGTAAAGTGCCATCTGGCTGATCAAATTGAGGTTATGTGAATTTTTTTCCATTTTTTTTCGAAAGCTCTGTATCTCGGCGGTTTAACTTTTTTCTACTTTTTTCTATTGATTCTGAAAGGTCTCTTAAAGACTTTTCCAACAAGCCCAAAATCCAACGACTGGCTCAGAAGTTAGCAACTTTTCCCTACTATCCTCCGACCGCCAATCCGAAAATTTTGAACCCGCTGCCATTCCGCACCCTTGCTTTTTCGGACATGGTCCTTGTGGACTTTTCCTCATGAAATGAGCCAAGGAATACGCTGGCCAAGGAATCTGCAACTTCCTGAATCACCCTGTATACAGGCGTTGTCTGCCCGACATTGTTTTACGGCATTGCCATTTGGTGGCCGGTGATGGAAATATTCCACTTACATATGGGGGAATCCAGCTAAAAAAAGTCACTTTTGGAAGTGCCATGTCTCTGATTTCGATGAAATTTGGTGGAAAGGGAGAGTATCATAAGAGAAAATTTTCCACAAAATTTTAAGTTTTTTGGAATTTTTTTGTGGCGTTTATTGACCAAAAACGACGTATGCCACATATTTTTCTTTTGATAATAACTCGAAAACGACTTAACTTAAAATTTTGAATTTTCTGAGGCATATTCAGAACAGAATTGGTATTAGAAAAAAAGTGAAAAGCAAAAATGGATTTTGCAAATTCTTTCAAAAATTACGATTTTTCTCAAAAAACTCTGTGTAGCAGAAAAGACCCATCTTTCGAAAAATCCGAAAAAAATATATCAAATAAATTGCAAAAAATTATTCATTTATCTTTATTTGTTTGTTTGGAAATCCCTAATTTTTGCAGTACGTGTCAAAGAACGTAGAAGTATATACATACATACATATGTATATAGATGGAAACAAAAATGTCCATTAATTCGAGTCAGAAATATTAACTTGTTTAGAATTTTTAGAAATTTTTTCATATAGATATTACTGAGGTTGTCCTACAGAAAGGCCTATAACTTTCCCATTTTTTGCTCTATAGACATGCGGAAAACGGGAAAATGTTCATAAAAGGCGTAGCTTTCACATATATTTTTTCGGATTTTTCGAAGGATGGGTCTTTTTTGCTACACAGAGTTTTTTGAGAAAAAACGTAATTTTTTAAAGAATTTGCAAAATCAATTTTTGCTTTTCACTTTTTTTCTAATACCAATTCTGTTCTGAATATGCCTGAGAAATTTCAAAATTTTAAGTTAAGTCGTTTTCGAGTTATTATCAAAAGAAAAATATGTGAAAAACGTGGTTTTTGGTCAATAAACGCCACAAAAAAATTCCAAAAAACTTAAAATTTTGTGGAAAATTTTCTCTTATGATACTCTTCCTTTCCTCCAAATTTCATCGAAATCAGAGACATGTCACTTCCAAAAGTGATTTTTTTTACCTGGATTCCCCCATATATTGAACAAAGGTCCAATGAGTAGCAATGGTGTGTATAACAAGAGCCCTTCGCAGATCACCTACTGATGATTTGGGGGTATTCCTCACCAGCTGTCACTAGATTTGTGGCCATAATTTTATCGAATTTCGCATATTGAATTTTTCTTCTCGAGACTGTCACACACTTATCAATAGCATTTTTCAAATATATACCACAGCTTAGTATATTGTGATCAGACAAACTGTTCTCAATACAGTGAACAAATGAATTCGGAAAGTTATAACTAAAACCCCAATCAATTGACGTTTTACGTTTTGATCTGGTAATATGATTATGGCAGGTGTACATATCGAACTCATTTAAATGACTGATTAATGACCTTTGGTCTTTATTATTTTTGGCTGAGTCTACATTAACATCGTCAATGAGTAATGTTGAAAGAGAACCAAACTGTTGAAGAGCTGTTTTCAATTTCACTAAAACGACATTCGTCTTACATTTATCTTTGTTTCTTATTAGTATGCGGACCACACATTTTTCAATACTGAGCATGAGATTTGGTTATCGGTGATATTTACTGTCGTTTTAACGTCAATACCGATGCGAAAGAAGAACACAATCGCTGTTGTTCACATCCCTAAAATGGTTGCAAATTTTTGGTAATCTTTATTCAATTTAGTGAGCCAGGGAGGATGTTATCGACAAAGCTCATGCTCATGAATGACAACTGTGTGGTCCGCTTTAAGTATCACATCAGGCAATTTGATGACAATTATATTAACGTTATATTATGAACGAGGTCCGGGTTGGGATATCATTTGGTTTGAACGTCCCTTATCCAGACCATATCAATTTTATTGGTTCAACGTTGTGGACGTGTGATATCAGAACGGTCTTGTGCCAATAGTGGCAGACACTTCTACGTAACCTAACCTGGTAAAATAACAGAAGATTTAAGATAAAAAGACAATTTTAAAATTTATCGCTTAAATGGTATGTAAAGCGTAATTTATATCGAATCCTCTACGCAGATTCTTCGTAAGTGACAAAAAGTATGTTTTACATGAGGTTGTCTTGTCGTTTATAATCATAGTGCTTCCCTGCAAATGATCAAATCGAAACTTTTATATCTCCATAACTATTACAACTAGGATTTATAATTTTTGTCAGACTATAAATAAAATAAATAAATATATAAATAAAAATAAGTCATATGACTCAAAACCATTTGCATCAAACAGATAATTGTTGAAAAAGTGTCACTTATGATTTTGCACAGAGGTGTCGATATGTAAATTGTAATAAAATATTTCTTTCTGCAACATCGTAATACACTAATTTCCCCAATTTTCCCTGCATCATTCACAGAACTTCTTCAATATCTTTGCGATAATTTGTGAATAGGTTCGTAAACTGTCATAACTAATGATAATTATATTCATTTGAAGTTATTTCCATTATCTCTCTTTTGTTCTACCCCGTTGTCGTTATATCACCACCACCATTGAAGCTGCAACAATGTTTCAATTGTTGTATGAAATCATCACTAGACGCAGTTTGATTCACAATAGACAATGAAGGCACAATGCCTCAAGAAACTGCTGCGCAACGATAGAGGTTCACAACCATTTGTCGCTTTTATTAAAAGAGGCAGGGCCATTGTTTTTTTTGCGTATCTTTGCTGAATTTCTTAATTTTTCTTTATAAAATTTTTGTTCGTTTTTTAACGCATTATAGTTTCCCTTTTTTTCTGGCCATTGTTTCGACATGCAAATTTTTCAGAAACATAGACTGATTCGCGTCATTATTATTATTATGAACGAACTTGAGTTTGTTCATCTGAAGTGAACTCATTGGATGAGTGGGGTTAGTTTGCTTGATTGTGTTCGTCTGAAACGCATGCTATCAAAGATAAAGTGTGAAAATATTGTGGTTTCTGAGATATATATTTGAACAGAACTTCGAACTTACAATACTTTTCGGAGAGAGTAAGGTTTTTATTTATATATGAAGGGTGTCTCAGTAAGAATACAATTTTTCAATTTAAAATAAAAACACGCATGTTCGAAGATTGTTGTGATTTTTTATTGGATTGTAAAGAAGACATGCTCCGATTAGGAATGGAATACATAATAAAACATCCGTTAATTTTTTTCGTGAAATTTTCCTTGACTTTTTCTCAGAGATGTGGTTGTATCAGGAATTGTTTCTGGTTTATTCGCATAAACCCGAAATTTCACAAAACCCCAAAGAATGAAATCGCACGGCGTTAAATCGCTTGATCTTGGTAGTCAGTAAACATCAGAATTTCTTAAGATAATTTGTGTTACAAATCTTTACTGGAATAAATCGATTGTTTTATGTGCGGTGTGCTAGGTGGCGCTGTCTTGCTGAAACCACATGTCGTCGAGATCCATGCCGTCCAGTTGAGGCCACAAGAACTCCTTTGTCAGCTTCAAAAAAGTAAGGTCCAGTCACGCCGCCTGGCCAAAATCCCCACCAGACAGTTGCTCGTTGTGGGTGCAATTGTTTCTCATGGATTGCATGAGGATTTTCTGAGCCCCAAATTCGACAATTTTGTGTATTCACGAAGCCTTCAGATGGAAATGCGCTTCATCAGAAAATATGATTTTTTTTTAGAAATTTACATTGACTTTGCTCCATTACCCATTCAACGAATTGCCGGTGCGGTCCGGGGTTTGCTCGTTTGAGATCCTGAGTAAGCCAAATTTTGTATGCATGAAGAATTTCGTGAAATTTTCCGTTATCAAAGAAGTCTCAGCAAAACTTTCCAAATTTTTGTAATATGTTTTCACAATTATAACGCGTTGTTCTCCAGTTTTAATAGTAGGAGTGAACAAATGTGACAACTGCCAAATTGCACCAAAAAAATACTCTAAATTTAAAATGTGCAAACTAGCTTAGACATCCGTTATACACTGAACGGAAAAGCGTCGTCACACGCATGAAAATGTTCTTCACCCAAACAAATTTTGTCATCGAAAATGAGCTAACGTAATGTTTCATTCCCGCTATGAAAATGTGTTCATTGCTGCTATGAATTTGTTTTATTGGTACAACGAATTTCATTCATTGTTGCAATGCATTTGTTTCATTATTAAAACGAGTTTGTTTCATTGCTGCAATGAATGTGTTGAAGTTTGTTTGAAATTATTTATTGACAATTGTACATAAATACACTGTTAGTATTACATTGCAAGTGTTTTGATATCAATTTTTTGATTTTTTGTTTCGAAACTGGACGCAATTTTCTAAATAAATTATATTCATTCCAGGTTGAAACACTCGTTGGGAGAAAATTGTGGTAGTCGAGGGGTTGAGTGTTATTGTGGCCGTCGTATTTAGGTCCTGCAATTAAAAACAAATATCAGGAATTTATTATTAATATTTCTTATTAAAATATGTACGTACTTATCATGAACATAAGCCCTACTCCCATATACTCTACTCCTTTAACATAGAACCACATCATTGTTTTGTCAAATCATGCAATTGGGGTTGTGTTGAGGGTCATTAAGCCAGTGATCGCTCTGCGGGCATTTTCTTCAACTGCTCTTTTATTTATTTTAACCAAATTTTGAAACAGGTGCGATCGAATTATGATCAAAACGCAAAAACACAAAAACACGAACATTGTGTTGCGATTTGTACCGTCACGCGCAAACACACTCACACAAATGTTCAGTTACATATTTCGGGGTAGTTTTTCTGCTATCCATGCGTCACTTTCTTTGCTGTCGTGTTGTTCCTTGCATTCTGCTTATTAATCTATAAATTCTCAAGTTACACAAAACAGCAAATATGTAAATTTACACAATTTAGTTTTCACAATAAAAGATTATTACTAAGTATAACTAATTACATAGTCTGTTTTAACAAATTTATTTAAATTATTCCGGCGGAGAAGTATGTCTACCACTTTCGGTTGTTGCAATGGAACTGATTTAAGATGTGTACGTGACCCACCACCCACGCTCAACATTTCCTCTTGCTGGCCTCTTTTTTACGCTCACTCATTTTTTCGACTCCTTCTCTCTCTATACATTTACAACAATTAGTTTCGTTACAATAACGAAATTGTGTCGTGAACTAAAAATGTTGACAAACTTCCAAAATCGATAAATAATAAATATAAACTATAAAAGGAAGAGATAAACCAAATATCAGTAGTTTAAAACTCATGCCTTTACTTTTTTTAATTTTCAACCCATTTTTCTACAAAATTCAAACTAAATAAAATTGTTGCTGGAACAAAAAGTAAGTTGTTGCAGAAGAAGTCAAATATATAATTTGTCATTGCAGCGACTACCAAATTGTCGGATATACGACAGTTTTCACTATAACAACGTAAAAACATTAACGAAAATGTTTCATCCTTTCTGTATAGGCACTTATAGAATATGTCTTTGGAATCAACATCTTTCTCTTCTGTCGGGGCATTCACACAAACTAGGGCAATATAAAAATATTTCGCTTTTATGCGGAAATAAACACGTAAATAAAAAAAAATACAATAAACGGACTGAATCGTATCTCGCAATGACAAAGGTTCAAGCTTTCTAAGTTTAGACAAATTTTGATTTTAATTGACGGAATGAGAAGGTAATATACAGGAGATCTCAGGATAGGTTTGTTTAGAAATCATTTGATAGATCTGACTAGTACTGGTTCTTGTGACTTTTTGATTGCGCCGAAATGTAGTAACTTCGAAACTACTGTCCATGTTGGAATGTATGAAAATTAAATCTATTGGGCTGGAAGAAGGAAGGCTGTTACATTTTAAGCAGACACCAAGCCATATGTTAACAATGATGCATTATTGTTAACAAAGTATATACAGATTGTGTATGAAATGTCACTTATTCCATAACTATGTGCATAATATACAGGGTGATTCAGGAAGTTCCGGACAAATTTCTCCAGCGTATTCCTTGGCTCATTTCATGAAGAAAAGTCCACTAGGACTATTTCCGAAAATGCAAGTTTGCGAAATGGCAGCGGGTTCAAAATTTTCGGATTGGCGGTCGGAGGGTAGTAGGGTAAAGTTTCTAACTTCTGTGCCGATTTTTTCGCTTGTTGGAAAGGTCTTTCAGAGGCCATTCAGAATCAATAAAAAAAGTAGAAAAAAGTCAAATCGCCGAGATACAGAGCTTTCGGAAATAATGGAAAAAAAATTCACATAACCTCAATTTGCGCAGCCAGATGGCAGGTAACTTTTGTTTTTGTTTTCTGTTGAAAGATAGCCATACCTCCTACCTTTCCAAAATGACCTAAACGAAGCCCAGAGGTCTTGCCGTTCCAAAGTTACGACAATTTTACTGAAATGCAAAAATGTTTTTGTAAATTAACACGTTTAAAATTTTATTTTATTGGAATTTTTGGCTGAAGTATCAAACACATAAGGAAAAAAAACATTTGATATTAAAGGAAGTTTTCAATGTGGTTCCCATTTTCTACTAAACACAATTGCAGCCGTTTGCGAACCACATCACTCATATAATTTAAATAATCATCTTTTCACGAACTTTCACCGCAGCTTCCTCAATGCGTGCAAATAACTGCTCACGATTGTGGATCTGCCCAGAATACACACAATCTTTCATGTAGCCCCCCAAAAAGAAATCAAGTGGTGTGAGATCTGGAGATCGTGGCGGCCAGGCGATTGGTCCAGCTCGTCCAATCCAACTTCGAGTGAAATTGGTGTTAAACCAATCCCGCAATCGTGCGTGATTTCGTACCGCAAGAGGTACTTCCTCGAGGATTTCTGGCATGACTTCTTGCAAAAAAGCCAAATAATTTTGCGAATTTAACCTAGGCGGAAGTACTTTTGGCCCAATCACGATGTTGTCGATGATGCCAGCCCAAACGTTGACGGCAAATCGGTGTTGAAATGCTGTTTCTTTCTTGTTGTGGGGATTGTCACGGGCCCATTCGTGCAAATTACGTAAATTAGTTATGCCGTCTCTCGTGAATGGCGCTTCGTCGATCCACACAATCAATCGTAAAAACATAAATCCGTGTACATCACGTTGCAACATCTCACGGCAAAAGTTGACGCGTAGTGCCAAATCGGCCGCCAAGAGTTCTTGAACTGGAAATGGAATGGATGTTTTTTTTCTTTGTGAAGGACGCGCCATACTTTTGATTGTGCCACACCAACTTGGACCGCGATTCGTGTTGTGCTTGTTGTTGGGTTCTCGTCTATCCATGCAAAATTAACTCTTCAACTGCAACGTCCGTCGTGTTGTTCATTTCAGGGACGCTCCATTTGTGTAAACAACGTACCTTCACGAAATCGGCGGTGCGTCTCACTGATTAATGTTCGGTTTGGTGGTCGTCGATTAGGAAAACGTAATGCATATTCACGCGCAGTAGCTCTTGCATTACCATCGCAGAATCCATCCATGTAAGGAATGTCTGCTAATTCTTCGTTTGAATAAGTTGCCATTTTTACTAATTCAAAACACAACGTACTCGAAACTGTTGCTGCAGCAGAGATTAGCGTAAACTTTTACTTTTTTTGTCGTTATTCACTTTTAAAAAACCGGACAAACATCACTCGTACTTTTCGCGTTCGTAGACACTTGTCGAATGACAAAATTCTATCAATGAATACCTATAAATACTACTTACTTTTTTACGCACTGATGAATGGACTGGAAAATAAAATCTTAAACGTGTTAATTTAAAAAAAAACAAATAAATGTGTGCTGTTATTTCGCTTCCAAAAACAAAAACAAACATTTTTGCATTTCAATAAAATGGTCATAACTTTGGAATGGTAAGACCTCTGGGCTTCGTTTAGCTCATCTTTCAACAGAAAAAACATAAGTTACTTGCCATCTGGCTGAGCAAATTGAGGTTATGTGAATTTTTTTTTTCCTTTTTTTCCGAAAGCTCTGTATCTCGGCGATTTGACTTGTTTCTCCTTTTTTTTATTGACTCTGAAAGGCGTCTTAAAGACCTTTCCAACAAGCCCAAAAAAAATCCGACCACTGGCTCAGAAGTTAGCAACTTTACCGTACTACCCTCCGATCGCCAATCCGAAAATTTTGAACCCGCTGCCATTTCGCACCATTGCATTTTCGGACATGGTCCTGGTGGACTTTTCTTCATGAAATGAGCCAAGGAATAGGCTGGAGAAATTTGCAAGGAACTTCCTGAATCACCCTGTATATTGTCGTTTATATATTCATATGCAGCTTTTATAACACAGGAAAAAATTAACCAGATCCACCCGCTAACAAAAAACAATTTCACACTCATGTGAATATTGAAATATGTTCGTTGAAAGTTTCATAATTTGTTTTTCATATTTTGTTTCACAAAATTAAGACCAAACGAAACAAAATACTAAAAAACATTTACAAAAAGCTGAAGAAAAACCGCTTAAACTAAAATGTGTACAAACCAGAGTTTTTTTTTAAACGCAAATTTGTTGACAAATTTGTGCATTACAATAAAGTTTATTTGATATGTGAAGAAGTGTGTGACTATGTTATTGTGCCATCCTCACTTTGTGCTGCTGGTGCTGCTACTGGTGCTTCTGCATATGCATCTGAATCTATAGTTGGAAAATGGGTCTTTTAAAGAATGGGTAATATTTATACATTATAGTGGTAAAATGTTATTGATGACATCGCTGTTGCTGTTTATATTGTCGCTGCATGTTGTGTATTATACTGATGTTTGACATAAAATATAGCATCATTATTTCATGCAGTGCATTTTCCTCCGGACGTTTACCTGACTTTTGCTGTTGCCACTCATGTTTCAGATTTTCTTTTCAAAACAAATTGAATAATATTTCAATACAGTGAATTATATAAGTCAAATTAAATATAGTTAATTGTGTAATTTAGGAGCCGGTGTTTCACGGAAAATAACAATATTTTGTCAATTCTCTAGTTGGTTGGCATGGAACCGCTGCATCAGGAGCAGTACCTGTCTGTTGAACAGCTACAATACCATCATTAGCTGAGCCACATTTTGAAAAAAGTCCTTGATAGCCAGTAGTTTCGGATGTTGTTCGCAGACACCAATTTTTAAGCATTGGTAATATTAGGGAGATATGATAAATTTGGAATCACTACATTGTCATCCTACACTCTTAATTTTTTAATAAAAAAGAAGAAGTTTGATTTAGATGGGCCAGAATATTTCCACGATCTGCGCAAAGAAACGCGTTTTTTGAACCAACATCACAGCCGAGAGGGCGGCATTATTGTGTGGGGTGCTATTGCGTACTATGGCACCATCGATCTTGAATTTGAAAGTACAAAAATGACTGGGCCAAGCTATAAAACGTTACTGGAAGTTCAGTGAACTATTTGGTCCCATAGCTTGGATATTACAACAGGATAATGCCGTTATACACAACGCCAGAGTAGTTAAGGAGTTCATTGCAAGCCAAAATGTTAATATTCTTGACTGGCCACCCTATTTGCCAGATCTAAACATTATCGAAAATGTCTGGGGTTGGATATCTCGTAAGTTTTAAGAACGAGGTAGACAATTTGATGACAAGCAGTCGCTAATTCAGGCCATTAAAGATGCTTGGAATCAAATTTCGTTGGATTACATAAATTCTCTTTATCTATCAATGAAAACCCGTATATTTGAAGTTATTATAAACAAAGGGGGTTGTACCCATTATTAATAGTTCTTAAATAAAGTAAAATAAATTAAAAAAACAAGAAAAACTGTTTTTCATTAAAATTAGTTAAAGTGTCTTTATTTTTATAAATTGCTCAAGACAAGTTCTTTAGTTAAGAAACCGCTATTGTCATGCCTTTTTTTTATATCTCAAGATGTCTACCTTCCATTTCCATTTTAAAATTCTGCAATCGGTTACAAATTGCAAAAGATACAGGCTGCTGAATATGGAATTTTTAGTTCCTTTAATTAGTGAACCTGTGTGTATTTATAAATTTTATTTTTAATTAATTGGGGGCAGATTATATGCTTGTCATTGGTGAGTATCAGCTACATCGATAATTTTTCGTCTTCTCATAAAAAGAGTAATTGTCTTGATTTTGGCAATCTTTTTACACACACAATAAGTGCTGCGAACAACAGAAATGATATTTGTATTTCCTATCGGGAGCTCGATAATAATTAATATCAACGATGACCAAATATCGCTCTCATGACTGCCAAATTTCTGGTCTGATTAAGATTCGGTCCCACCCATAAAATTGTTCAACACATTGTATTATGTGTTATCAATATTTTAGTTTCGACAATTATGTGCTATCGACCCTTTCCTTTGCATAATTATCTAATATCCGTACATAAGTTTCCGTAACTATGTGTTATCGATATGTTTGTTTTGGTAGTTATGTGATATGCATGCTTTAATTTTACTTTTATTGACTATTTGACACCCTCATGAAGTCAGATGTCTTACACATATTAAATAAACAAACAAGTATACAAATTAAAAATTCCAACTGGTTCGAACTTTCGCCTTTTCCCGCCAGTTGGTAACACCAACGTTACGGAGGGATTCTTCGGAATGGTATTTCCATCGGAATCATGGTCGTCCTCTTTTCCTGGTTCTATCGGCTACGTTATCAAAAACCTTTCGCTCTGGCTCATCTTCATCCATTCTAATAATATGGCCTAGCCAACGCTATTGGCCTACTTTGATTGGCGTGGCTATGCCCACATCAGAATACAAATTAAATAGCTCCTGGTTCCAACGATGGCGGTACTTGCCATTTTTTTTAACAGAACCATATATTTTACGGAGAATTTTTCTCACGAATACTTCCAGGTGTTTTTCATCCGCTTGCAATATGACCCAAGTTTCGGAGCCATATGCAAATACAGGTAAAATGAGAGTCGGGTATAACTGGACTTTTGTCTGTCGAGAGAGGGCTTTGTTCTTAAACTGCTTCCTGAGTCCAAAATAGCATATATTTGCAAACAAAATTCTCCTATTCATCTCCAGGATGAAGTTGTTGTCATTGTTTACGGCGGATCCAAGGTAGACAAATTCATCTACCACATCACGACGAACAAATGCGGACCAATTTTATCTTGTCCGCATTAACAGCAAGGCTTACCTTCGCTGATTCTTTTTTGAATCTTGAAAATACTGCAGTAACCTCTCCCAAATTTCGCCCAATGATGTCTATGTCGTCAGCATACGCCAGCAACATATGGCTTTTCGTGTTAATGGTCACCTCGCATAGTGACGGCGACGCTATCGAGTATTTAGCCATGAAAAAGCTTCTCAAAATACCGTTCGGAATCGGTGTAAAACTGTAGGTCCCAATCAGTGAGTGAAAACTGGAAAGCGCACAGCTCAGTGATTGTGAGAAGCTCTCCCCTGTCCCTTCATGTGATGTGATGCGAAACCATTTATTTTTTTTCGTAAGCTTTTCTCATTATTATCACCATTACGATATTGAAGAGATTGCCCGAAAGTGTGGCGCCTTGTCTCAGTCCGTGCTTGGTATAGAACGGTTCGGTAAGGTTTTTCCCACATTCGATTTGATATTGGTCAGCGTTATTCTACAGACGCGGATGAGTTTTGCCGGAATCCGAAGTTCAGACAAAGCTTCGTACAATCTACACTGTCTTCCACAATCATTACCTCCTGATCTTCAGTGGAAGAATTTGAGCGTTAAAAAGTTATCTATCCGTTGTCTATCTTGTACAATATATTTGTCGAATGTTTTCCCTCATTTGCTGTTTATTTGATTAACATTTTAGCGGAAAAGTTTAGTAGCAATCGCACCTTTGTAACGCAGATTGCGAAATGAGCCGACGTTATTTTTCATTACCTAGATTTTAAAAGCAAAACTGAAAGGACATATTATTGTCCTTGCTGCAAAAAATTGTACAAAAAATTAGCACTAGCTGTGCTAAGAATATAACGACATTTGAGAAACATATTATTTTAATTCGACCGATATATCTGGAAGTTAAATTTCATCTTCTCTTGGTTTATCTTAATTAATTCCACAACTGAACGTAAAAAATTCCTAGAAATATGTTCTAATTGAAAAGAATGGGCCTGCTCATATATATTATAATGGTTAACCGTTATAATTAACTATAACCTGAAAGTAGTATCGTATAAAAATAAATTAATGTGAGTCCGATCACAGGGAAGATGTGTAAACATCTAGTAATGAAGTTGGAAGTACTTTTGCTTTTAGTATATGTTTTTAATTAATCAATTAAAAGTATCAAAACTTTCAATATTGTAAATACATAGGAATTTTTTAACTTATTTGGTTAGTAAATGGGCACACTGCAGTATATATGTACTGCATTAAAAATTACAGTAAGCAGTAAATTTACTGATTACTGAAAAAATGCAGTAAATTTTTACTGATAATGAAATTTAATTTGCATTACCAGTCAAATCATGTGGCCGTCGGTGGTGCAATGGTTAGTGTGCGCGGCTCTTGTACATGAGATCCTGGGTTCGAACCCGGCTCTGACCACCTTCAAATTTTCTTTCGGCGGCGGTCACCTCGCATAGTGACGGCGACACTATCGAGTATCTAGCCATGAAAAAGCTTCTCAAAATACCGTTCGGAATCGGTGTAAAACTGTAGGTCCCAATCAGTGAGTGAAAACTGGAAAGCGCACAGCTCAGTGATTGTGAGAAGTTCTCCCCAGTCCCTTTATGGGATGTAATGGGAAACTATTTATTTTATTTTACCAGTCAAATCATAGGGCCGTATTCATAATAATCAGTAATCGGGCATTACTGATTACAGAAAATTCAATGCACCTCATCATAACCATGTAGGCACTTTATAAAAATTGCTGAAAAAATTGTAAGTAATCAGTAAAAATTTACTAGTTAAAGAATTATTTTTACTGAAATTGTAGTAGTACTGCAAAGTGCCCATCTATTGTAAATGCCTTAAGTACAAATAGTTAATATTGGCTTATGGTAACTAAAATAAGATACATATTTAAATTTTTGACTCGATTGTATTTAAAAATCTATGGAAAACTGCATCTATAGTAGTGGAATTGTTAGTTGTGGGGGTTTGTGGAGAATTGCTCATATGCAAGTGGAAAACGTCAAATAAAAATTTTGATAAAGCTTGCGACTGTGGGTTTGCACAATTTGTATTAAAATCTCCACACATAATAATTGGCATGAGATGGAGATTGTTACCCAATTGTCGTGCACCAGCTTCAGTGTAAGGCAACAGTACGTAATGAAGATATGTTATAATCTAAATTTATATTGGAATCTAATAGAAATTTGATTAGAATTAACATTACCTCCATTCAGCTTTGATACACTTTGTGTTGTTTTATGTTCTGAGTTATAATTTTTTTGGTGTTTTGTAAAATATTTTATTATTTTGTATTTGTTGCGGTTGACAAGTTATTAATCAGCTGTTTGCTGAAATCTACTGTTATTTTACAGCAATGGTTTTCGAAAATTAGTAGCTACTATTGCACACTAGATGGTGTTGAGTATATTGTATGCAGCGTATGATTACACTAATACACTCATACATAGCTCACACCGATTTGATAACGCTTTACGATTGGTTAACGATTACATCGCACATCTTACTCTAAATTTGTGATTGTACTGTGAAAAAGATTTTTACCCCCAGCGTATAGATGTTTACACATCAATAAATAATATATATTGTTTATATTAATCAATCTATGTAGAAAAAGTCTTCAAGCGTCGAGGAAACATTTAGATATGAGTTGAGCGTGGCTAAGGCGTAGAAGAGACATGATTTGACACATAGAGGTTAAAATAAACTATTATATCAGCCAATTAATATTAATTGCACAATTGTATTTATTGATACTCATTAAAAATTTGTATCAGTGATAGATGGGTGGTATGGGTAATGTATTGAATTGATTTCAAAAAACAATGGGGTCAATTAAGATGGTTCCCTGTGTAATCAATTGTACTTCTACATTTGTGCTGTTGAAAGCAACATAATTGAAAAGTGCTTGTTTATACATATAAATAAATATGATGTGAAGTTAAGAATATCCTTAAGGAAGAGGTTATTTAAAGTTGTTATATTACACAGTGCAACACGAAAAAATATAACCATGTACGGACACCACTACGTGAGAAAAGACCAACAAAAAAAAAGACCCGTGTCTCCCAGTTTTGCCCAAAGTTATTGACTTTTTTTATGGGCCCCCAAAGATTTGGGGCCTCGGTATAATTTTTGCAAAAAAGTTAACATTTTGTCAGACTCATATCTTGCAATTCGTTCGGAATTTTGATTTACCCTCGAGGGAAAGTTGTAGCCCTTGTCATAAAGAATACAAATATTCAACATATAAAATCAATAAAGCTTCATCTTCTAGGTCAAAATCGTAAAGAATTTAAAAAAAAAATCGATTTTTCCCTTGTTCAGGTCCATAGGTAGCAATCCGTTCAAAATTCAAGGAAACAATCAACTACAAAAATGTGCCTAAGTTCTCAAAAAACAACAATCTAGAACATATGAACTTCCGAGGAATGATTCTTATAGTGTGTGCTGCTGCGTCCCTTGTTGCGTGTGCTGAGCTTTTTTTTTGGCCTTTTATCACGTAGTGGTGTCCGTATATGGTTATATTTATTTCCATGACTTAAAAAATTAGACACAGTGTTATTTACCGATTTCTACGAAATCATTGGAGTGGAGTTTCATAATTATAACGGGGTTATCAACAGAGACGCTACAAAAGTAAATCGATAGGGACAGCAAATGACGCAACATTTTTTAACGCTTTTTTGACATTTCTCTTGGGTAAGGTTTGCCATTTCATCATGGAAAGATATACGAGCCAACAACGAGTCGAAATTATTAAAATTTACTACAGAAATTTGGAGTCAGTGGCCGCAACTTTAAGAGGTCTACGTCCAATTTATGGTCGTCATAATCGTCCTACCAGACCAACAATTGAGCGTCAAGTGGAACCATTTCAATCAATAGGCACAGTACAAAATGTTCCCGTGCCAGTGAGACAAAGAAGTGCCCGTAGTGTCGAGAATATTGCTGCCGCTGAGGCTTCAGTTCAAGAAAGCCCAAATGTGTCTCTCACACGTCGTTCTCAAGCGTTGGGCATCTCTGTGACGTCGTTGTGGCGAATTTTGCGAAAAGATCTTGGCCTACAGCCTTACAAGATCAAATTGACGCAAGAACTGAAGCCGCCTGACCACCATAAGCGTCGTATGTTCGTGAATTGGGCTGAGCAACAACTTGAAAATGATTCGGATTTTCATCGGAAAATCATCTTCAGCGATGAGGCTCATTTCTGGCTGAATGGCTTCGTCAATAAGCAAAATATGCGTTATAGGTCAGACAGCAATCCACACGTAATCCATGAGTCATCATTGCATCCCGAAAAAATTACAGTTTGGCGGCGTCATTGGGCCGCACTTCTTCCGTGATGATCAAGGCCGGAACATTACTGTGAATGCGAATCGCTACCGTTCAATGATAGCCGAATATTTTTCTCCCCAATTGGATAATATGGACTTGGAGGACATGTGGTTCCAACAGGACGGCGCCACAAGCCACACAGCGAAAGCCACAATCAATTTATTGGAAACCAAGTTTGGTGAACGTGTTATCTCACGAAATGGCCCAGTCGATTGGCCGCCTCGGTCGTTCGATTTGACGCCGTTAGATTATTTCGTGTGGGGCTACGTCAAGTCTATGGTCTATGCCAACAAGCCAGCGACGATTGATGAACTTCGTACGAATATCGAACGTGAAATTGCAGCAGTATCGGACGATTTATGCTTGAAAACCGTCGAAAATTGGGATTAGCGTCTGGACTTCTGCAAGCGTGCCCGTGGTGGCCATGCAAAAGAAATCGAGTTCCATACATAACGGCATCGAAAGTACTTTCACAGAAATAAAGAATTTCATTGGTATCTAAAAACGGTTTTGTTTTATTTAAAAAAATTTTGTAGCGCTCTTATTGAAAAACCCTTTAATTGGCCGTGAGTTTAATAAGCTATATTCACAGTTAGTACTAAATAATATTTCTCCTAAAACTTTTTTCTGGTAAATGTGATTACCTTCAACTCAAACATTGGTTAATAATCTGTAAATGTCTACTTAACTGGAGAAAATTGGCGGAGAAAATTGAGAAAATTGGTACCTCCGCTTACAAAATCTTCCTATTTCTGACTCTATAAAAGCTGTCGCGACAACTCAGTGTTATATAGTATAAAAATTAAAAAGGTGACAAGAGTATCTGTGCCAACTACCGTGGAATAAGCCTTTTATCCATAGCATATAAGGTTCTATCAAGTATAATGTGATAAAAACTAAAATCAATTATCGCTGAACTGATTGGACCATACCATTGCGGTTTTAGGCTTGGAAAATCGACAACTGACCAGATTTTCACGCTACGCCAAATCCTGGAGATGGCATGTGAAAAACAAATCGACAATTATCACCTATTTATCGATTATAAGGCTGCCTTCGATAGTACGATACGGGAGAAACTCTATGAAGCAATGTCTGAGCTTGGTATTCCTGCAAAACTCATACGCCTTTGCAGGATGACCTTGACGAAGACCAAATCCGCAGTGAAAGTTGGTAAGGATCTTACCGAACCTTTCGAATCTAAGCGAGGCCTCAGGCAAGGCGACACCCTATCGTGCGATCTCTTTAACATCTTAATGGACATCATTGTGAGAAAAACTGCAGTCAACATGAATAAAACCATCAGCAGCAAAAGTCACAGGCTGCTCGCGTATGCTGATGATATTGATATCATTGTGCGCACAATTAGAGAAGTTACTGCGGTTTTTTCGAGAATTGAGAAGGAGTCAGCAAAAGTGGGTCTGCCGGTAAATGAGGACATGATAAAATTAGTGGTTTCAACGAACAGGGCCTCCATGCGATTAGACCAAAGCGTGAACTTTGATAACCGTTATAACTTCGAGGTAGTGGACGAATCTATATACCTCGGTTCTGCCGTAAACAAAAACAACAACGTGAGCCTTGAGATCAAGCGGAGAATTGTGCTTGGGAATAGATGTTATTTTGGGCTAAGCATGCACTTTAGTGATAAAGCCCTCTCTCGAGTAACAAAAGTCAAGCTGTACCAGACTCTCATTCAACATGTCTTGCTTTATGGCACAGAATCCTGGGTCCTATCGCAAGCAGACGAAACATCTGTAGGAGTCTTCGAGAGAAAAATACTCCGAAAAATTTATGGCCCTATAGTGCACAACGGCGACTATCTGCGACGCATGAACTATGAGCTTTATCCTGACATTGGTATAGTTAAGCGGATTAAAATAATGCGATTGCGCTGGTTAGGCCATGTCGAATGCGTGCATACACTTGGTATTGCCAACTGGAGAAATAAAGCAAGAGATCGAGCTGGTTGGCGAAATATGATATCTTCGTTTGTAAGGTCCCTGATACCCCGGGCTTGTTCGAGACCAGATAAGTAAGTAAGTAAGTATGTTGGTGCCATACATAAGTTGTTCGGCCAGCTGGTTGTTCGGCAAGATAACTCCCGCAAAATCGAACCAATCTTGATGATATTTTGTATTACACAAAATTTAGGCAAATGCCATTTTTCAATGGAAAATGAGTCGTTTTGTCACGCCCATTCTGGTACCTCCCATACAAAAGCTTGGTGGTCCTCCGGGTTGCCAATGCAATAAGTCGCCTGAAACACTTCCGATCTTAATGAAATTAGATTATAGGCATCGTGTCATCAAACGCCAGTCACCGATTCAGACAAGGGTGATTTTGCCACGTCCTACCAAGATAAGTTACTGGGAGGAAAATTGGCTAGTAGTCACGATGACTCCCCATAACCACTTAAGATCGTTATTAAGTTGGGTATTGAATAATATGTAGCGCAATACCAATATAATATGTAGCGCACATTGTCCAAAATTCAATAGAACTCGATCGCAATGGATGACTTCGGGTGAGGGTATGTTTAAGTCAGTTCACCCAACTGCAATTTCTGTACTGCTTTTTTTGTTGTGTTTGTCTCTCGCTTAGTACTTTTATATCATAATGAAATTGTTACCGTTCGCCTGGTACAGTGAGTGACTTGCACATATATGTATGCAGTGAATAGTTTGGAATGTATTAGTGTACGTTCATACAAATGTGTTTATTTGGCTCAATGTATTAAATTGTCACAGTATGTTGGTGGTAATTTTGTTGGTCTATCAATTTCGCCATGTCGGTGGAGACTCGCCAAAAACTCCGAATCTAACTACGACTTATGAAAGTCTACGACTCCGTTCCGAATCCAATATTAAATAAAACCATTTTCTAAGGTATAAAATTTGAACTGCATACAATATAATACTGTTGATAGTAGAGGCTACAAATATTTATTTAGGTTTAGAAGAAATATTTTTTTAAATTAAATAACATTTGGTCCCATATTTAAAATATAACAAAACGAATTCACTTTTCAAAACAAAGTGTCTATAGTCTGGAATTGAAAAAGTTTGAAGTTCGATTTTTATTATTATTATTGTACTTTAACTATCTAGTACATCCGTTGTATTGTATTGCTGGCTGTCGGTGGTGCAATGGTAGTAGTCTTATGCTTGAGAACGAGGGTTCGACCCTGCTGTGACCACCTTAAATTTCTTTCGACGGCGGTCACCTCGCTTAGTGACGGCGACACTATCGAGTACTTAGCCACGAAAAAGCTTCTCAAAAGTAAAACTAGAATGCTCACAGCTCACTGGTTTGTGAGAAGTAGTTATTAGTCCCTCCTTCATGGGATGTAACGGGAAACCATTTATTTTATTTACATCCGCTGTCTATTTGAAGATATAGTATAGATGTGTGTTGGAACAGTTTTAACGACATCAATACCTCAACAATGTTGAGCGGCTTTGTTACGAGATTTGCCCGCCGTTCTTATAGGATTCTGCCCATGAGAGAAAGACGCGAAAAATTTATTTAGACCTTAGGCAAACTGATTTTATATAATAGACACATATTAACTGAAAACATTGGTCAACAAATGATTCTATCCGAAATTGTTGACATTTGGTGTAAATGCTAAATTTGGAATCGATGTCGTCGAAATTTGTACGATTCCAACTCCGAGTCCGACTTCAAGTGAGTGTTCCTGACTCCGAATAAATGATTCCGACTGCACAGCACTGCATTTTTCGCTCCATTTACTTTTCAGTACACCATTACATCCCAAGAAGTTATTGAGAAGAGCATGTCACAGCCAGTGAGCTGCACACGTTCTATTTTTATACTCACTGATTGAAACGTACAGTTTTACACCGGTTCCGAACTGTATTTTTGAGAAGCTTTTTCATGGCTACATACTCGATAGGGTCGCCGTCACTAAGCGATGTGACCGCCATCGAAATATATGGTAGGAGGTCTGAGCAGGGATCGAACTCACGTCCTCATCGACAAGAGCCGCGCACACTACCATTGCAGCACCGTTGGCCTCTTCTGAACTTTAACGCGAACTTATTTTACCTTTAGTTACACCCTGAAGGAAATGTCGATAGAAAAACTTCAGTGATTCACTATTGACTTTGTCACCAGTACTACTCACTCTATATAGCCCAGGCAATGCTCTCTGCTGTAGACATTTAACATGTGCTTGACTTACTTCAGAACTATTGACTAGATGGTTCTTATGGAACCACATGGAGATATTGGAACTAGTGTGGCCGTCGGTGGTGCAATGGTTAGTGTGCGCGGCTCTTGTATATGAGATCCTGGGTTCGAACCCTGCTCTGACCACCTTAAAAAAAAAAAAAAATTTCTTTCGGCGGCGGTCACATCGCATAGTGACGGCGACACTATCGAGTATATAGCCATGAAAAAGCTTCTCAAAATACCGTTCGGAATCGGTGTAAAACTGTAGGTCCCAATCAGTGAGTGAAAACTGGAAAGCGCACAGCTCAGTGATTGTGAGAAGTTCTCCCCAGCCCTTCATGGGATGTAATGGGAAACCATTGATTGATTGATTGATTCAGTAGTACAGTCTACAGTGCAGTCTACACTTTAGGAACTTTTTATTAGATTTCCATACTAGTAATACTGCTCTTAGAATTATTGACTATGCAGTCCTTAAGGGATCATATGGAGACTTTGGAACCCGAGATTCGTTACTAAATTTTAATAATTGTAGTCTACAATTTTGGAGCGTTTTACTAAATATCCACAATCAATTCAATTAAATTTTTTTTTCAATTTTGTTAAAATAACATTTAATTAAAGAAAAAATATTCTATAACAATTAAAAAGGTACGACTTGTGCGTGCTTGTGCTGGCTCTATTTTTGATATGCTAACATCTATAGCGGCGTATAGGGACTAAATGTATCAAAGTCAACACATGCAAACAACACACAGACAGGTTTCCTGCTGCTGCTAAACCCGGATTTTATGCTGCTGCTAAAACCAGATTTTCTGCGACATGCAAACAACACACAGACAGGATTTCTGCTGCTCCTAAAACCAGATTTTATGCTGCTGCTAAAACCAGATTATATGCTGCTGCCAAAACCAGATTTTATGCTGCTGCCAAAACCAGATTTTCTATAACTGCAAGAGAATAATGACGTGTTAAACAAAAATGAGCGAGCAAGAGAGCAATGAAAGAGTGTTGTGGCAGGGGTGAGGCAAACGAAATTGTGTCTATAGCGTATGTATTAACATAATAATGTATGTATGTACATGTGTCTGTTGCTGTTGTTGAACGGAGATATAAAGCATAGCCACGCAAAATTTCATTTGCAAGCCCATGGGCTTGCGCAGTCGACGTTATGGTGACACACTAATACGTCAGCTACTTCGTACAAAGTATGTGTGATGTTGTGTGTTTGGTTGTTTCGTTGTTGTTGCAATGGCCAAACAAAGCGAGTCATTTGATGTTCAGCATTGCCCGGTGTATACAAAAATAAGTACAAACGGTGTTAAGTTCAGCCGTGCCGAAGCTTATATACCCTCCACCATGACAATTTACACTCCCACTCTCCACTCTTTGCATTCCCTTAACAGTTTTCTTTTAGCTACCCCCCCCTACACCCACCACCAACACAAAAACTCCACGACACAGCAAGCACAAATAAATCACCAACATATCAGTAGTAGTAGTAGTAGTTGTTGTTGTTGGTGTTGTTGTTTTTATTTCTATTTATAATTGTTTTCTCACACTTTTCAATCTTTGCATTCACTTAACAGTATTTCTTTTGGGTACACCCCGACCCCTCACACAAGTACTCATCGACTCCATAAGCAATGGAGTATATTTTAATATGTGGGGTTGTGATTTTTATTTAGATGTAACGTCATCATATGATTGAACGCTGGTTTTTGTTTTCCAATGTAACATTTCCTAATGTGTTCATGGAAATCGTACAGGTACCGTGTAACAAAAAGTTGTTAACACATCGCCTGTTAGTTCGAACACTCATTGGATTTTTTTGTAAAAAAAACTTTAATTTTACACTCAGCCTCGTATGTGTTTCAATCAATTAAACAATAAAAGTTAAGAAGAAGCACGGCGAGGTAAAAAGTACAGACACGTCGTTGAGAACGTCACCAAAAATTTACCAAAATATACTTACAAAAAAGAGTGATGACTTGGAGACACTTTACCCCAGGATTCCTACAGGGCACCGTTCCAAAGTTGTAGATCTGTATAAACTTTTTGTACTTTCGTGTAACTATACCCACTATATTTGGCCCACTCTATTTCAATTACAGAAATGATTGTCGGCTAGAATTTCAATACCGTTCCATAGGAAGTTTCACTTCAAAAACTCCAGAAAATACATCAAATTTTTAAACTTTCGTCTTCAATTGTTCCACCAATACTTTATATTGCGCAGGAAATTACATCAGCCACGTTATCACCACCTTGTTGTTTCGGTGTTAATTCGGAGTTCTGGCTGTCATTTTGTATGAAATTTAAAATTTAAGATCTGAGCAGAAGTTGTGGTAATGACCCTTATATGAGTCTTTAAATTATATAAGCCGTTGCAGTTCTTTTTTTTTAATTAAAAAATAGCAACCTAAGTTTGAACACAATAGAACACAGTAGGTGGACAAAACCAACAACTGTTTTAGACAACAATGACAATCCTTTCACCTTAATAAATACCAAATTTCTTCTGTTTCGCAGAACTTCAGTGCAGCCATCAACAACCCTGTAGGTTTGTAACGCAAGTCTGTAATAGAGATGCTTGCTCTCTTAATTGCAAGAGACTAAGAATGTTAAATTAATGCATAAAAAGCATTTGTATATTATTGTGCGCTTTCACTAACTGTCTCATTTATCACAGGATAGAAAACTAATTTCCTTTGCTGAATGTAGTCTTAACATATTGCAGCTCTTAGTTATACAGTTTAAAGTATAAAGTAAAAAGAGAATAAAACTTAATTACATTTTAAGAAAAACATCAACATGAGATGTTCTAAATGGAAAACAAAAGCCTGACGTATGTGAAATAAATGGTATATCATTTAATATCCCTAACAGATGAAAACTGGCCAGCCATTTTGAAGAAATCACATATATACTTACGTGGAAGCATTCGCGTGTTTCCCCCAAACCTACATATACTTACGTGGACGCATATGCGTATTTCGCCCCAAACAAGATAATATCTAGAAAAGAATTATTCTTTGATTTCAATATATATGTATTATTTATTATAATTAATTTTATTAATATAAATCCACATTTATAAATAACTAATACAAATAATTAAACGATTTAAAACGGCCCTTTTTACATTTATTTGCATTGAATTCATTATTTGTTGTTTTTCATGAAATGAGAATCTGCTGCTCTCTTGTTTCTGCTTTCTGTTTTGTCTCTCACGTTTTTGTTTTCAGAAGGTTTCAGCTATACATTGGTTATCGCTATGAGTTGGAACACAAACAAGATATCTATATACAAATCAAGTTCATGCAAGCCAAGTGTGGATTAATTAGTTGTGTTTCTTTATTACACTTATTTCACAAATGGTCCGCCATTCCGATTTTCTCAGTAAAGGCTCGGACAGACAGACAAAGGGCTTCATGTTGTTGCCCTTTCCAGTTTCATTCCTGGAAATCGTTTCTCACTTTTGTTCCTCTTTTATTCTCTTTTTCTCGAGAGAGCATAGACAGTGCAACAAACACAGCTGTGGTTGTATCACAAACAATTAATATATGTGGGTCGCAAACACATATATTCTAACATATTAATCACTGTGTCTCAAACATGGAATATTGAATAGCAAACACAATGTGTTTGGACACAAGTATATTATATTTGCGACAAGCTCCAAACACACTTTATATTTGCATCCAAAAACAACAACAAAAGACAGATTTTTCAGCGTGCATGTTTTAATACAACTGTATAAGAAGAAGCTTTATTATGTTATTTTATGCAGTAATTTCACAACATCCTTTGTTGCATGTTTCTTTGATTGTTTGTGAAATTTTTACATACGGAATTTTTACATACGGACATACGGAATATTAGATTCCTGAAAATTTTCGTGCGCATATATCTGTAAAACGTTCTAAACCAAAACCTACCAGTTTAAAATATAAATCATTGAAGGTTTAAAGAATGTCCTACATCCAATTAAATGTCTCGTCTACGACAGCCCGTATTGAAATCTCAGAGAGAATATACTTGTAGAAACATATTGATCCATGTTAATTGTAAAACAGTGTTCGTGAATTTCCTTCAAAACAAAAAAAAAAAAAAAAAAGAAATAGAAGGACATAACTTAATTTAGATGCTCCTTTCTTGGGCAAATTGCAGAACATTTTCATCCACTAAATACCTAGTTTTGTTAATTATTTTTTTAATACGCAAAAAAGGACGAAAAAGTATATTTTAAGCATGTAACTGTTCAGCCGAATATTCAGCGAAAATAATACTTTCTTCAAATCTAACACGAAGTCTAGATATAGACCAAAAAAAAACCGCTTACGTCATATGTTAAAATTATTTTAACCAATATAGGTAAAAACTTTCAAATACGAGGGAATAATTCTACCACAAAAATATTAACTGATCTTCAAGATTTAGTTTTGTGCGCCATATTAGCAACTTGCATTTCTGTCGTCCGTCGACGAATCGGGAAGAAGAATCCAGGACTCTGTGTCTTTGTATTGTGATTTAGTTGCTTACGTAGTGGTTGTTAAATTTTTCTTCTAGTTATTTTAAACCCCAACTGTAACCAGTACATAAGTTTCAGTCGGGTGAACCGACTTAATCATACCCTCACCCTAAGTCAGCCATTGCGACTGAGTTCTATTGAATAGTGGAAAATATGATAATATTAATTATTCAATACCAATCCAAATTGCGACCCTAAGTGATTATGGGGAGTTATCGAGACTACCAGACAATTGTCCGCGCACTATTTTTATGGAAGGTACAAAAATGGGCATGGCGAAGTTGTTCATCTTTTTTTTTTCGGGAAGACTAACACTCAGGGGATGTCCCCTATAAATGTAGTGCATTGCATTGGACTTAGGAAAAGGGGATAGGAGTAGGGGGAAAGAGAGAGAAGTAATTGTTAATGTTTGACTTAAACTTGGTGATGTTTTATGAAGTGGGGAATACATTTGCCGGAAGCTTATTCCTTATGCGGACGGTTCTGCTGAAGAACGAATTGTTTCTGTAGTGCGCAGTTCGATCCAACGGCCAGGAAACAGAAAATGTACGAGTTTCACTTGAAAACCTCGTCGTATGGTTAAATACCCTAACTTCTGGCATGAGGCCATGTAACTCGGCGGAACACTTTCCATGACAATGATTTTTACACAATATTACACAAAATATTGATCAGTACCAAATTTTGTTAAGATCGGTTGTGGTATACGGGAGATATCGATTCGGCCAGCCGGAAAGCAGCTCAACTTTTGTATGGGAGGTACGAAAATGGGCGTGTACAGTAGTTAATCTTTAATTTTTAGGAAAACATTGAAGAGTACTAAATTTCATTAAGATCGCTTGTAGTTTACGAGAGTTATCGTGTCGATCAACCGGTCATCCGCTCAACTTTTGTGTGCATTTGACTAAATGTTGTCCCGAATTTCATTAAGATCGCTTGTAGTTTACGGGAGTTATCGTGTCGATCAACCGGTCATCCGCCCAACTTTTGTGTGCATTTTACTAAATGTTGTCTAGTACCAAATCTCATAACGATTTGTCCTGAGTTGCGGGAGTTATGTTGCCGTGGAACCAGCCGGCCGCACAACCTATCTTGGTAGGGCGTGGCAAAATCACCCTTGTCTTAATCGTTGACTCGCGTTTGATGACATGAAGTCTATAACCTAATTTCATTAAGATCGGACGTGTTTCATGCGACTTATTGCATTGAGAACCCAAGCTTTTATATGGGAGGTACCAGAATGGGCGTGGCGACTTCATCCATTTTCTTCAATTAAGTTGATATTTACAGATAATTAACCAATGTTTGGGTTGAAGCTAATCATATCTACCAGAAAAAAGTTTTAGAAGAATTATGATTTCGTACAAAATATGTCGATTTGTATGGGAGGTACCAGAAGAGACGTGGCCAAAACGCCAATTTTCAATCCCAAACTAACCATCGACAAATAACATTCACGGAAGAAATTTCGCTGTGATGGATTAAGATGTACGGCACTTATCGTGTTGATCTGCCAGCCACGCAGCCAGACAGACAGACAGACGGACATTGCTCAGTCGTCTTGAAAAAAGTCCCAAAACGAATTTCGTCCAAAGATACTGATGGTCTAATATGGTTGCCTCTATGCGTTACATTTTTTTGCGTATTAAATGATATATACCCCCATCCTATGGGTGAGGCTATACACATCTTGAAACACTCTTTTGAATCGTTACCAAACGTTATTACACGCACATAAGTGTAAAATAGTCTAATATATTAAGGGTGCTCCAACTACGTTGTGAGCCCTCTCTCTCAAAATTCCTTAGGCCTTTCCCTTTCTTAGTCTGACTTTCGTTTCTCATATCCTCGTAAACGTTGTTAGCCAATTTGATGTTAATTTGCCTGCAACAAAGAGTTGTTGCAAACTGTGTGTGGTTTTCACTTTCATATTGCTCATATGGTTTATTATGTATTGCCAAGAAATTCTCCCACGAAGAAACGAACATTAAGTATTGGGCGAACAAAAGCATTCCTTGTAAAGCAGTTCCAAATGTGAGTGTGTTAAAGAGCTTGGTGTACATAATTCTGCATTAGTATGCAGTTGTTTTGCTGTATTAAACTTTTATTTAAAACAAGTGAACTTTATAATGAATTCCAAACTGTGAGCGCGAATGAGTGTTTGACGTCTGTTTCTTATGCAACTTTTTATTCGATGCCATGTTCGTTTGATGTTAACGATGTTTTTTGTGCATTGCGTTGCACATTGAGGGAATTTGTGGATATTGTAAATATGTTTTAATACCTACCTACGGTCATTGTCAATCCTTTGGCATTTGACCATTTGTAATAATAAGTGCTATTTTTGGAAGAAAGTTTTATCAAGACTCTTCAAAGTTTTAAGTTCATGTTACATTTTCAGTGAAAACAGAACGATTCATGGTGACAATTTCGGTATATCGAATGAGTTTTCTAATGGCCGAATATGGCTGCTTCTGTTTATTGGTATGTTTGACACCATAGTGCCATTGTAGTAATACCATTTCATTGCGAGAGTCTCATGTTTGTTTTATGTCCACCATTTCATTTAATGCTATTTTCTTCTGTGTTTTATTAGTTAAATAAGGAAATGAAAATCGTGTTGCTTGTTGCTGGTGTCCTTTTTTATTCTATTTCAGTTTCTGTTCTAACCGAGCAAACTGACGCTCTCTATGAACTTCATTCACTCACCCAATGAGTATGTTGTTGGGGCCAATGGTGGACACACAAAATGAACATAAAACCCTCAATAAAGTTGGTTTGTAAAAGGAGTGAATGAAAAGGTTGTAATTGCATTTTAACTCTTTTCATTTAGTTGTTCTGTTCTTTATACTACCTTTTCATAGTACCACCACATGCAATGTGGTTTTAGGTTAAAATGAATAGTGAGGATTTGGGAAGGTTTTCAAGCAAGCGGCTAAAATAATTTGTTAGTAGTGATCGACTGGAAGTTTCAAAATATGCGTTTAATTACGTTAACTAACAGCTGTCTGAGATGCCTACCTTTTGTGCGCTACTGACTAGAGTTCAGGGAATCGCGACGATGTCCGTCATGGGTGCTATGCCCACTGATGCCCTGAATAAAATATTATATTGCTTGCCGGTAGAGATCCACGTCAGCTATCAGGTTCCCACATTCCTGCACTTGTAGACTACTCGAAAGCTGAACCCCTATTCGTTGGGAAATACCACACTTCCTAGATCAAAGGTGTTCCTTTTCTAACACTGTGTGTAATTTTTTAAGTCATGGCAAAATAACCATATACGGACACCACTACGTGATAAAAGACTAAAAAAAAAAGACCCGTGTTTCCCAATTTTTCCCAAAGTCATGCACTTTTTTTTTATGGGCCGCCAAAGATTTGGGGCCTCGGTATCATTTTCGTAAAAATGTGATCATTTTCTCAGGCTCATATCTTGCAAACCGTTCAGAATTTCGATTTACTCTCTGAGGCAAAGTTGTAGCTCTTGTCATAAAGAATAAGAACATATAAAATCAAAAAAACTTCACCTTCCAGATCAAAATCGCAAAAAACTTAAAAAAATTCGATGTTTTTTACCTTTTTTCCCGTGTTCAGGTACATAGGTAGCAAACCGTTCAAAACTCAAGGAAACAATCAACTACAAAAATTTACCTAAGATCTCAATAAACAAATTTCTAGAACATATAAACTTCCTGCAGATGATTTTTAATACTGTTTAGGTAGCACGCAAAAGTGAAAAATTTGCCGAAAAATTTTTAATTTTTAAATATTTTGGTCGTTCTTTATGACAAGAGCTACAACTTTGCCTCAGAGAGTAAATCGAAATTCTGAACGGTTTGCAAGATATGAGCCTGAGAAAATGATCACATTTTTACGAAAATGATACCGAGGCCCCAAATCTTTGGCGGCCCATAAAAAAAAGTGCATGACTTTGGGAAAAATTGGGAGACACGGGTCTTTTTTTTTAGTCTTTTTTTAACACGTAGTGGTGTCCGTATATGGTTATTTTTTTTCGTGTTGCACTGTGTAATGTAATGTCAAAATTCCATGTGATTTTAAGCATCTCTTTTCTGGCACCACCACCTCTGACTACTCTCCAATGTAGCAGCTTCAACATGGAGGTGGTCAGCAACACTAGTGAAATAACCGTGTTACACAAAATAATTCTACATATCTGTGACACGCCACATTCAAGATAAGGCTAATAGCAGAATTCTAAGGTCATTGGCCAAATTGGAGGTTAGGTTACAATGGCTGTGACTTCTTTCCTTCAGAAAAGCAAATAGAAATAGGAAAAGAGTGAGTCAGTAATAAATTGAGGTGACCCGATTATAACCAATAAGTACTTTTAATGTATTTTAGAAGTAGACTGAGTTCAATACTCCTCACTTCCTGTATTCCTTTTGATTGCCAAGGCTGAGCACTTTAGAATGTTCAGGGGCTTCCGCTATATGGTTGTCGTCGCAGCTACCACAATAACGCCTGTATTGTATTCCAATAATACCAATGATACCATTGTATTCCAATGATATCAATCGTCCAGTGACCGGTTATGGCAGCTGCCAGTTTTGTGCAGAGTAAAGAGGAATTCGATTGTTTTATCGTTTAAAAAAAGTGGTTTCCATTACATCCCATGACGGGATTGGGGGGAAATTCTCACAGCCAGTGAGTTGTGCGCTTTCTAGTTGGACAATCATCGATTCGGACCTACAGTTTAACACCGGTTCCGAACGGTGTTTTGAGAAGCATTTCGTGGCTAAGTACCCGATAGTGTCGCCATAACTAAACGAGGCGACCTTCGCCGTAAGAAGTGTAAGGCGGTGTGAGCAGGGAACGAACCGACGTTCTCATGCACAAGTGCCCACTAACTATCGCACCACCGACGGCCATATCGGTGGCCGTCATATCCAGGACAAATTCCTTATGATATGCGGCTAGTAGTGAGTTTTCTCCAGTTGTTATCTGCCTTGTGGTGTTACGTTTTGGCATTCAGTTACCCTTTGTCTGTCTATCGGCATTTCTAGTAGAGCCTTTCATGGCTAGTTCATTATCAATGACACTCCCGACTATTTTTCGTATGTTCCGGAGCCCACACTAAGGAAAGTCTAGTCGAGGCGCCGATTTCGTCTAGCAAACTCCTGCGTTCTCGAACTAGTATCGATCTATTCTCCTCTAAGGATAGAGCCATGATGGCTGCTTGGCTGCTCGAGAAATTGTTTACACTTTTTTCTACTACTGCGTGATTTCGAAACCGACGACACGGCTCGGCTATTGTCACAACTTCCTCTTGGAAGACACTGGCAAACAAAAGGAGATTAATTTATAATGTTAAACCAAGTGAAGTGAGTAGACGCCAGCGTTCACTCCACTATCGTCCTTAGATGCATTTAAAAAATGTCTATGTCAACATCCAGCAATGATCGTGGTTCCACCAGTCTTGCGTATGGGGTATGATTGTTCTGAATTTTTTCCGGAAATTCCGCTTCTAGCATAGTTCGTTCTAGCATAAGCCGTTGTATCAGCTCTGTATGCATCCAGTCTGCATTTTTCTATGCCCACTATAATTTTGGCCGCTACAATCATGGAAAAGTGCTAAATTGGAACTAAATTCAGCATCGTATTGATAGCAGCAGAGGGACATGTTCGTAGTACCGTTTTCATTCATTCCCATCCTTTCCTTATTGTCGTTGTTCCTGCAGAAAAGCTACAGTCTTATATTAAACACAGGACCGTTTTTCAAGCCAATGCCATTTGTTGTACCAACTGATTCTTGAAATCGGTGTCCAGACTTAAGTTTCCAGCTAAGTATGGGATCCAGAGTTACACCCAGATATTTCGCCCTCTCCGACAACAACGCATGAATAAACAAACAAAACCTAAAATTGCCAACTTAATCCCGTGATGAGGTATAGGAGTGCTTGTCACAATTAGCGATCTTTCTAATGTGTAGATTGACTAATTAGGTCCTACAGTTTTCACCGCCAATAAGTAATGTGATCATCGCCAAAAGCAATGGGTGTAGGCCAGAGCTTAAAATGAACACAGTTTTTTTTTTGCACAGAAGTTGCGCACGCTAACCATTTCTCCACCAATGGCCAAAAACAAACAGGTATTTATAAATTTCCTCCGTCCAAATTTATACTGGATGTTTATTAATTTTTGGTGGGATGTTATATACCATTCAGACCTCCGTCTACCAAACCCATACATAACACATAATTTTTTCTCGTATTTTATTTAGCAACGCCGTTTAATATACTACCTCTGTTTATAGACGTTCTCTTTTCTTCATGTATTTGAAAGGAAACGCTCATGTAGTTCTAGTCCTTCTAGTTTCTTCCTTCATACATGCGAGATAATTTATGTTGCAGTTTTATATTGTTCGCTTCCCTGTATAAAATGCCATCACATGCCAGGCTAACCACTACTCCGGATGGACGAATAACCACGTAATAGACTACTAGCAAACAAGAAACAATATATACACGCGGAACACCTTGAAATTCTAACCATAACATCCCAAGCGATTAAACACCCATACGCAGTATTACACTAAACATTGCAGATCCAATTTATTCTAAATGTTAAGAAAGAAAAAAAAATGGAAATCTGTTTTCAATTTAAGTGAAAATAAATTAAATTCTGTTTAATTGCATATTCTAAATCAAGTACTGATTCCTTTGAACATTCCATCCAACACAACCCACCTAATCAACAACCATGAGGGCTGAGAAATAAACTTTTGACCAATGACTTTTCAAAATGCAATTACTATAAATTTCCTATATGAAAATGGATGTATAAAAGTACATGTTTGTTTCAAGTATTATAAAATATACCGAAATGGAAAGGATTGCTAAGGAAATCATGTCGTTCACCATTGTTTAGGTTTCACACATTTGTTATTGATAAAATTAATCACTTCTTTTGTTCTAAAGAGAAAAGTGAGTACAACATCTGATTGACTTTAATAAAGAGTCCTTGTGGACATCATTTACATTTTATAAGGACCTACTGACAAAGGATTATTCGTCACCTGCCATTTTGAAGATGTCAGTTGTGTCCTTGTGCTTCTGGCACTTTTATGTTGAGTATGTACTTGTTTTGATTATTTGCAGTTGGAGAATTTTGTAAATATTTTGGTCGTTTTTGATTTATCTTTGTTTGCGATATATCCTTTGTCAAAGTCATGCCAATACTCGTCTCTATAATAATATCATTAGTATGCTGTCTATGGAGAAGGAGTGTTAATTGACTTTTCTCGAAGTGAATTTAAATCTAGTGTTAAACGTTAAGTGAAAATGTTTACACAAATTTTGTTTCAGTTCTAGTCGTAAGTGAAAATTGAAATCGGCTTCAAGTTGGACTTGATCAAATTACTCATTTTCCCAATATATTCCATGAAGAGATTTGGGAGGATTTCTTTCAGTCAGTGAGCTGTGTGCTTTCTGGTTGTAGACACAGTAGAGTGCATAAGCAGACAATTTATATTTTGTATTTTTAGACAAAATAGAGTGTAGGCCGAGCTAAGCATAACATTATACATTATATCTTTTCCATAGAGATTTATCATACAATTGCGAGGTTGGCAACGGATTTGTGTTAGTTGTGATTGAGGTAGGTACTCGCTCAAATTTTGTAATCCTACGACCACGCCCATTTTTACTTTGGTCTTTAGAAATAGCTGTTTGAATTCGGGACCTGGCAACCACCTGAATTCATTGAAACAACGCAGTAAAATAATGGGTTTTAAGGAACTCGTTGTTGAACATCTTATACTTTAAAGCACCCTGTTCTACCGCAGATTCTATCATCGGATTTTATTGTTTCATTTAGTCGCAAAACCAACATGTTATTTTACGTAAATGAATGATAACATTTTCGTCTACAAAACAAGTGATAATGGATGTCCCGACTTCATATTCCAGCAGCGATGAATCAAATTTTTGATGTGTTAACATGTGTAGGCGCTGGCAGGGACTAAATTCACAAAGTGAATACATCCAAACACATTTTCTCCGACTGCGATCACACAGATTGTCCGACTGAGATCACAGATTGTTTGGTGTTAAACTCCTCCAATACGGCTGGACCGATTTTTGTGCATATCGGGTAGGTATCAGAATCGGCTAACATCTATTTTTCATACCCATAAATGATAATATGCATAGAACACAGATTTGTCCTACTGCGAAACACAGATTGCCAAACTGCGAAAAAAAACACACACACTGATGTAGCGGCAGCGAACAGTTGTTTTGTTTGGGTGCGGAGCACTCTCAGAGCAAAGAGAATAATGACGTGGATATACGTATATAAAAATGAGATAGCAAGAGAGCAACGGAAATTGTGCGAACTTGTGTAGCGTATGTACGAACATAACAATGTACGTATGTAACGGGTTTTTAAATAAGAGCGCTACAAAAGTTTTTTTAAATAAAACAAAACTGGTTTTAGATACCAATGAAATTCTTTATTCCTGTGAAAGTACGTTCGATGCCATTATGTATGGAACTCGATTTGTTTTGCATGGCCACCACGGGCACTCTTGCAGAAGTCCAGACGCTGAACCCAATTTTCGACGGTTTTCAAGCATAAATCGGCCGATACTGCTGGAATTTCACGTTCGATATTCGTACGAAGTTCATCAATCGTCGCTGGCTTGTTGGCATAGACCATAGACTTGACGTAGCCCCACAGGAACAAATCTAACGGCGTCAAATCGCACGACCGAGGCAGCCAATCGACTGGGCCATTTCGTGAGATAACACGTTCACCAAACTTGGTTTCCAATAAATTGATTGTGGCATTCGCTGTGTGGCTTGTGGCGCCGTCCTGTTGGAACCACATGTCCTCCAAGTCCATATTATCCAATTGGGGCGAAAAATATTCAGTTATCATTGAACGGTAGCGATTCGCATTCACAGTAATGTTCCGGGGTTGATCATCAGGGAAGAAGTACGGCCCAATGACGCCGCCGGCCCATAAACCACACCAAACCGTAATTTTTTCGGGATGCAATGATGACTCATGGATTACGTGTGGATTGCTGTCTGACCAATAACGCATATTTTGCTTATTGACGAAGCCATTCAGCCAGAAATGAGCCGACCATAAATTGGACGCAGCGCTCTTAAAGTTGAGGCCACTGGCTCCAAATTTCGGTAGTAAATTTTAAAAATTTCGACTCGTTGTTGGCTCGTATATCTTTCCATGATGAAATGGCAAACCTTACTGAAGAGAAATGTCAAAAGAGCGGGAAAAAATATGGAGTCGTTTGTTGTCCCTATCGATTTACTTTTGTAGCGTCTCTGTTGAAAAACCCTGTACATGTGGCTGTAGCTTTGCTTTCTCTTTTTATTTGTGGGAATAAAACAAAAAGTATTGAGCACGAAAATAATGACACTTGTGCTTGCACTGGTCCTTAGATAATTTTAAGTATTAATATTATTTAAATGTTACGTCATCATATGATTGAACGCAGTTTTTTATTTTCCAATGTAACATTTACTAAAGTGTTCATAGAAGTCGAACAGGTACCGTGTAACAAAAAGGTGTTAACACATCGCACGTGAGTTCGAACACTCATTTATTTCACCTTCGTATTTATTATTACTATAGTTGAAAATTGTTTGGATTATTTGAAAACTATTAAAAAATCTACATCAACATTTAAATGTGAATTGAATTTGCATACTGTAATTTATTCACGAAAGTATTCTACACGTTGTTTTATTATATACATACAATATTATTTTCTAGACTGCCAAAATTTCTCCGCTCAAAGCCACATTGATTCGTAGTTACTCAAAATTATGGGGGATATTGCCTTTACACGAACAGTAATAGCATTAGTGACACATTTCTTCTTTCAAGCGACCTATCAGCTTTAGGTATTTTTTTTTCTCTGATATATTTTTATTGTGTTCCGTGCTTTCAGCACCGGGTTGGAAAGTCATTTCGACGTAAGATGTTCTGCACCGAATGATATTAAAAACAGATTCGAAAACCTTTTCTGGGAATTGCGTACAACGCATAGAATCCCACTCTTATTTCCAGTTTTTCAGTCAGTGGTGATCTTCGTTTTTTAGTTACATTGTGGTTAAACATCGATTTGTGTTTTTTAGTCATTGTTTAACTATGATTTAACCACCCAATGTTGGTTGGTTAACTTATAGTCAGAACCATATTATTTTGACAATCAAATTACTGACTGTCAAAGTGAGAAATGAAGATTGTAATATAAAATACATGTTTCAGATTTGCGTATTTGTACACATACGTTGAGTCTAGATCGTTAAATTGTTGCGCCTATATAGTTTTTTTTACACATTTTTGTTAAAATGACTTCGATTTTATGCATCTATTTCTTATTTTACATAATTCCATTTTGTTTGTTCCCCTTTGTTGTTTTAGTGTATACAAGAATACAAGGGTTGCCATATTAGTTGACAATATGGCGACTTACATTAACTCACCACTGAAAAACAAAATGCAAAGTTAACCTCTAGTTAACTTAGAATTAAGATTAAGTAATATGATAGTTAACTGCCCACTTAAAAACTGGCCATTAGGGGTTTTGCATTCAATCGATCATCGGAAGGCACTTTTAAAGTATTCGGCATATCAAGTCAAGTGTCCGCGCATGGAGGGTGGGGTCGATCCCTGTTCTGACCACCTTACATTTCCTTCAACGACGGCCACCTCACTTACTAGTGGCGACATTATCGACTATTTATCCATAAAAAGGCCATAAAAACGTGCACATAACCTCAATTTTCTCATCCAGATGGCAGATAACTGGTTCAGAACTTAGCCATTTTACCCAAGTACCCTCCGACCACCAATCCGAAAATTTTGCACACCGCTGCCATTTCGCCCCCTTGCATTTTCAAGGATGGTCGTAGATGGACATATTTTCATGAAATGAGCCAAGGAATATGCTGGTGAAATTTGTCCAGTCGTGACTGACCCACTCTCTATGTTATGTAATTTTCGAATTATATTGAAATTTTGGAATTAAAAACATGATTTCTATTTTCAAATATGATTTCATGCTTCAATGAGATATAAACGACATTTCCAAACAATTTTTTATTTAAGTTTCAAAATGATTTATGACTTGAAATATAATTAATTGAAATTTAATTAAACATTAAAATCTGAAATTATTTTATATATAACTATTTTACACTTAATAAGATTTTCATACATGAAAATCTATCTCAAATTTGAATATGAGTTTCGAATTTAAATCGGTTTAATGTGAATTTTGGCCGTCTGTGGTGCAATGGTTAGTATACGCGTCTCCTGTATATGAGATCCTGTGTTCGATGCCTGCTCTGACCACCTTACATTTCTGTCGGCAGCCAGCTCGCATAGTGACCGCGACAATATCGAGTATTTTGCCATGAAAAAGTTTCTCAAAATACAGTTCGGAACCGCTATGAAACTGTAGGTCAAAATCAGTGAGTATAAAACCAGAAGGCTCTCTCTCCAATTTATTTTCAATGTGAATTTGAATAAAACTTTTGAATTTTATATTAAACACGCATTCCAAATTGGAATATGATATGAGTTTTGGAACGAAGTTCCTTATCGCACGTTGCGGGATGGGGGCTAAATGAAAAAATTTTAAACAGCCTTTTTTTAACTACTTCATTACAACCCATTATTATCAACTATATTGGGTAGTTTTGGTTTGGTTTGGTTTAAATGGAAGTTTTCTAGTTGGAGCCTGTGTATTACATGTTGTAGTTTTGTACCCAATAAAAAGTAAACTTAGACAACCCAAAGTGCAAGACTGGCAAATCCATGAAGTACAACCGTCAGCATGGAATTACATTTGGCAGCACACCTACTCTTACACTCGTACTTTTGGTTTGTTTTGTTTAATGGGAAATTTTCTAGGTGGAGCCTGTTTATTACATATTGTAGTTTTGAACCGAATAAAAAGTACATTTAGAAAAGCCAAAGTGAAAGAAGTTGATAAAAATAAAATTTTCTTAAGTAAGTGCGTTTTCTTAAAAAAAGTAAATGGATATTCTTAAACAATCTACCTTTTCGTAAAAAATACCTTATCTTAAAAAAGTACCTTTGCTTAAAAAAGTAAATTTTCTTACAAAAAGTACATTTTCTTAAAAAAAATATTTTTTTTAAATAAGTACCTTTTCTTAAAAAAGTACATTATCTTACAACAAATAGGCTTTTCTTAAAAAACTACATTTTCTTTAAAGTGTACCTTTTTTGTAAAACCAAATAACTTTTTTTGAGATAAGTACCAATTCTTAAAATTGTACATGTTCTTTCGTAAAAAAAACGTTTCTTCCAACAAATATACCTTCTCTTAAAAAATACATTTTCTTACAAAAATTCCGTTTCTTAAATGTATCTTTTCTTAAAAATAAAATAATCCCTTTTCTTCTCTTTTCTTGAGATATAAGTAGCTTTTTTAAAAATAAGTAAATTTTATTAAAAAATTACCTTTTCCTAAAAAGAGTACCACTTCTATGAAAAGAACCTGTTCTTAAAAAAGTATTTCTTTGTAAACAAATGCATACTCTTAGGCTTATTCTTACAGAAAGCACTTCTTCTTAAAAATGGTAGCTTTTCTTAAAAAAAACATTAGCGTTTAATAAATGAAGTTCCTGTCATTAAACAAAGGTCCTTTCCGGGAAAATATAATACATTTTCTTACTAAAGGGACATAAAAATAAACTTTTTTTTTTTAAAAAATACTCTCAAAAAATATAAAAATTTTTAAAAAAGGTTTTCATTTTACAAAAAGTATCATTTCTTAAAGACCCATTTAAATTGAAATATTTTTCAACAGGTGCCTTGGAACTAACTAGTACATAATATATAGCGGAAGGAACTTCGTTCCAACCAGGAGTCCCCTGACACCTCATGTATTTTTTTTATTTCAAATTACAACGTAATTGTCATATTTAAATAGAGTTGTGAAAATTTTAGTTTTGAAGACGAATATGTATTTAAAATAGTGGCTAAACAAATGTATTATAAGTGCTATATGTGTAATTTAATTTAAATCAAAAACACTGGTTTCAAAACCGGTTTATCAAAATTAAAGTCCGAAAACAGGTTTATTGACAAATTGAAAACCGGTTTTTAAACAATGCGGGTTTTTTCATCTTGAATCGCCGTCATTATTGAAACTTATAAATTTCGAGCGTGTCGTATAATTTACTTGGCTATAAGTTATTTTCCGAAGTTTTCAAACTATCACTGTGTCCGCGACAGCCTAAAATTATACTAGTACATATTGCCAAAAGACAAGTACTACAGTACTACAGTCGATATGCGCTTCTAAATCAATAGCAATTTAGTCGTTAAACTCCTAGCTAGAACTAAGTTCAAACAGCGAGTAAGAATACTTTGAACAACGACACATGAAATATGGTTCAGAATTATTTGACTTTGGCGCTAGCAGAAAAACTCATGGGACCATAATATTTATTAGCATGTAACGACATCGCCATTCGACTGTTGACTAAATTCTCTATTTTTTAAACGATTTTCGACATCCAATTACATCAAACACAAAACTACTGCAAAGTCTTGTTGCATAACTTTACAACAATATTTAAGTTGTAACAACCTCTACTAACTTAATTTTTGTTCATGAATTGTGTGTGTTGTTACTTAATAAACTAAAATACTACGCGTATACTGAAAATATTTGAGCGAAATTTTGATAATATTCTACTATACGCACAATTTTGTTTCGTGAAAATATATAAATGTTGAAACTTTCAATTTCTTTTAACATTCTCATAATCATAACTATGCAATCTTAAAGTTTTTGTAGGAGAATTTATAGTTTAGGTCTTTCTTAGTTTCGTTAAATTTTCTGTTCAAATTCTTTCTACGGTATAAATAATAAAATATTTAAGTTATTAAAATAAACTAAGACATTAAATAATCAGCTCAGCAAAAACAACTGCAAGTACGGTCTCGCAAGGCTAAAACTGTGCTAATAGAGCTAACGTAATTTTGGAGCCTTAGGCTCCATTTACACAGGCCACACAAGTGTAGTCACTCATTTTTATATGGAGGTACTTACGGGAGTTAAGTTAACGTTAAACACTAGTAAGGCTAACACACACTCACGTTCTTTCTCACTCTCAAATACCGACATATGCACTGTAAAAGGCTCATAGATGGAAGCGTAACATATCCACTTGTTTGCTTATGCCAGAGTCCTGGGTATATTCACTGTTTATGTGACCCTCTTCCTTCCTCTATTGTAAACAACTTACTCGTGGTTATTTGACTGCAAGTTGTGAGATTCGGGGTACTTTTCTCGCAGCTATTTTGGCTACTTTAGGTTGTCTTGTTGCTATTTGGCACTTTAGATGCTCATATGATAAACTTTTTAAAACTTTCCCTACTATTTTTCAAAAAAAAAAAACCAAGATTTAGGTTAAAGATTTCACCAGCTAACTCACCGTTGAAGGTATGCAAACGAAAGTCAAGACACTTTCTCTTATGAAAATGTGAAAAATTTCGAACATAGTGTCGTGAGTAAGAACAGGTTTTTAAGGAAGGATATATAGTTTTAAAAGTTTCACATAAATACACACCATATACTGACGGACTTAAGGATATCACGTATGGCCATGGAAGTATAAACTAAATTAAAGTTTAAGCAAACATTATTGCAGTCTAAACTGATTTAGTTTATACACGGGAGATTTATGCGGATATATACATGCTATAAATTGGAAACTGTGCGCCCAAACTAAATTTTTTCGAATAAAAAATCGCTAAACCGCCATTATGTAAATATTTCGCAAACAGAGCATTCAATCGAAAGAAATTTAACTATTTTGTCCGCAAAAATAATAAAGTTTTTACATACACAGTAGGATTTAACTAGTGTATTCAAAAAACCGGGTTTTCAAAAATGTCTTCGAATGTGTTCGAAAATGTTTCTTCGAATATTCCGATTTTGGCGAAACCGGTTTTCGGTTAAACTGAGGTGTACAAACCGGTTAATAACCGGTTTGGGGTTTTATGACAAAATGGGTAAGTATGCGTTTTATAAACATCGTTTATTGCTAACTCGTCTCTTTGAATTTTGATATCGACTATCGGATACATTACAATGAAATTGATTGACAAGATACCGTTCAGAACCGTGGTAAAACTGCAGGTCTTAATCAAAGTGTGTGAGTCTATTCCTTCGTGGGATGTCATGGGAACCTAAATTTGAAATTTAATTTCGCTTTAAAAAATATACTAATATAAATTTTTTTCAAAATTATGATTTTATTGGTTATCTATTCAATTTGTTTCGCGTTTTAAGGCCTCAAAGGACTCGGGATTGTTTGCGTAACTCTTTTATTTTACGGCGCTCCAGAGATAATAGTCTAACGGGTTCAAATCGCCGATGGACTTCCAGGTTTCGGCTGATTATGCGGTTTGCGAACACAGTGCGTACACAGTCGCCCTGTTTTCAACTTTTGGGAACAAAAAATCGTTGAGCATGGCACGATAATGCTCGTCTTTGACGGTTATGGCGGCCCCTTGCTCATTGTCGAAAAAAAATTATTCCTATGATGCCGCCAGGCCAAAAACCGTGGATGCATCGGATGTTCAGATCTGCGAACGGTGGCGAGTTGATGTTGACAACTGTTCAAACACACTTTCAGCTAAAGCGGCAATAATTTCCACTGAACGCACGGGACGCGCACGTACACCACTAGTTTTGTTGATGTGTTGACGGCACTCTATTTCAGTCGAATTTATTTCATAGATTTCTGGCAGTTTGATTCGAAGCCTCAGAACTTTGAAAGAAAGTTTTTAATATTTCCCAATATATTTTAGAGCGTAAAGCGACCCATTTTGAAAATGTCTAGCCTTTAACAAATAATCTGTCACTTCATAGAGTTGAAACTGTGTCACCTGCTTCGAAATACCGGGAGGTTCAAGTTCCAAATTCCACATGTCCCACCCCTTCTCATACACATTTGGTTTACCCAATTAGGCAAAATCATCGTTGTGCAAATATTCCTTTGGACATTTTGTACTTCTTTTTTGAGCGTGAATACTGTTTTTATGCATTTCAGCTAACATACCACCTGTGTTGTCATTAGGTCCAGAGCTTAGATCTAAATCGGAGTTGGCAGATATGACTCCTAATGCCATTGAACAACCAAAATCAACAAATTATCGGCGAAATAATTCGTTGGCAAAGTCTTTTGTGTCTGTCTGATGGGGCCAGTAATCATAATGAGCTATAAAAAGGACTGTGACGAGACAGCAGCATTCCAACTACACAGAAAAAATAACCATAAGTAATATTACCTAGTTTGGGTTTGGTGATTTTTTTTGTATGGGCTTTAGGTGTGTAATTCTGCGGTATTATATCAGTTGTGTAAAAATCGAAAAAACCGGTTAATCAACTTGAAATAACCGGTGAAATCGGTTCTTCGAAAATAGAAATTTTTGGAAAACCGACATACGGTTAACCGACCGGAATTCGAAATTTTTTTCAAAATAAATGATATCGTATTAAAGATATCCATTGGTTAGTTTTTTATAGACGTAACAAAGTTGTTATTTTTGCGATTGGGCGCACCGTTTTCGAGTTATAGCCATTTTTTAGTTCAGTGATTTTCATATTTTGACGATTTTTTTTATCAAAATATCATTCATATCATACTGTATGAAAATCTGTATGAAAAATCCTTAGAAACACGTTAAAAAATAGTTTTGTTGTCGATTGGACGCACCGTTACCGAGATATGGCATATTTTTATTTTAGCGATTTTCTTATTTTGGAAATTTTTTGAAAAAAATTATTTCTTGAGAATTGGAACACTGTGTAGGAAAGAAACCCTTAGAAAGTCGTAAAATTTTGTTATTTTTTCGATTGCACGTTTCGTTTGCCAGATATAGACAGTTTTTCTAAACTTTTCATATTTTCGATCAAAAATTGGGATGAGTTACCCTGGGTGTCATATGTATGTTTAAGTTAATTTTTGTCATCCACAATAATAGTTCCTCCAGGAAAGTGTCCACAATTGTGTGCATGTGTTTGTGAAGACGTTAATAGTGGCGTCAGATTCAACTATTTTGTTTAAAAGCCTCACTTCACCACAATTTCTGATAATATGCATTCTTCGCTGGCTGATATCTATAAACTTTATTGTTTTTTCCACAACTTTGTTTATCACTTTTTGTTTAAAATAATAGTTTACATGTGAAGTTCTCCGTGTAACATTCAAATATATGTAGTTCCGCTTTAACAGCAAAGCGTTTTGTGAAAAATCGAATACTTAACTTTGTAACAAGTGTTGTTGTGACAGAAACTATATTATGATTACAGTGACTAATATTTGAACAAACTAAACTAAATTTTGAATTTTAAAATTGTACTTTTTATTGGTAGTATCTCTCATTTCAGAGGAATGAGGTTTTAGAAATACTCAAATTGGTTAATGCAACTTAAGTTCGGTAGTAGCTATTTTTGTATCCATCAATAACATGGACAAATAATTGACAATTATGAATTCTAATCCAAATATAGACTTTATCATGGAATTTCAAATGCCTAAATTGATTTCCAACAAATCTTTTCCCTGTGTGTGGTTTTGAGAAGCTCTCCCCAATTCCTTCATGGTATTTAATGGGAAACCATTTATTTTAGTATAAAAATATACTTTTACTATCACAATTATTAAAATTGCAAGTGTATTTTTTTTACCCTATAAAGCCCTATGTAATATTCTCTGTAGAAGATGTTAAAATGATTGTACTGCCCTGTATTAATCGATTGTAAAGGGTTTCTCAATAAGAGCGCTACAAAAGTTTTTTTTAATAAAACAAACCCGGTTTTAGATACCAATGAAATTCTTTATTCCTGTGAAAGTACGTTCGATTCCATTATGTATGGAACTCGATTTATTTTCCATGGCCACCACGGGCACGCTTGCAGAAGTCCTGACGCTGAAACCAATTTTCGACGGTTTGCAAGCATAAATCGGCCGATACTGCTGCAATTTCACGTTCGATATTCGTACGAAGTTCATCAATCGTCGCTGGCTTCTTGGAATAGACCATAGACTTGACGCAGCCCCACAGGAAATAATCTAACGGCGTCAAATCGCACGACCGAGGTGGCCAATCTACTGAGCCATTTCGTGAGATAACACGTTCACCAAACTTGGTTTCCAATAAATTGATTGTGGCATTCGCTGTGTGGCTTGTGGCGCCGTCCTGTTGTAACCACATGTCCACCAAGTCCATATTATCCAATTGGGTCCAAAAATATTCGGTTATCATTGAACGGTAGCGATTCGCATTCACAGTAATGTGCCGATCTTGATCATCACGGAAGAAGTACGGCCCAATGACGCCGCCGGCCCATAAACCGCACCAAACCGTAATTTTTTCTGGATGCAATTATGACTCATGGATTACGTGTGGATTGCTGTCTGACCAATAACGCATATTGTGCTTATTGACAAAGCCATTCAGCCAGAAATGAGCCTCATCGCTGATTGTTGAGGCCTCTTAAAGTTGAGGCCACTGACTCCAAATTTCGGTAGTAAATTTTAATAATTTCGACTCGTTGTTGGCTCGTATATCTGTCCATGGTGCAATGGCAAACCTTACTGAAGAGAAATGCCAAAAGAGCGGGAAAAAAATATGGCGTCGTTTGCTGTCCCTATCGATTTACTTTTGTAGGGTCTCTGTTGAAAAACCCGTTATTAACCCCAATGCCCGTCGGTGGTGCAATGGATAGTGTGCGCGGCTCTTGTGCATGAGAACGTGGGTTCGATCCCTGCTCAGACCACCTTACATTTCTTTCTACGACGGTCACCTCGCTTAGTGATGGCGACACTATCGAGTACATAGCCATGAAAATGCTTCTCAAAATATCGTTCGGAACCGGTGTATAACTGTAGGTCCCAATCAGTGAGTATAAAACTAGAGAGCGCACATCTCACTGATTGTGAGAAGCTCTCCCCAATCCCTTCATGGAATGTTAAGGGACACCATTTTTTTTTTTTTTTTTAATTACCCCAATGTACATTTTCGAATCGTAGGTATAATGTGGTAAATATGCTTCAAAAACTATCGGAAATTCTTTAACTTATTTCCAACGCTTAACTGGTCAGGCAGTACAATATTTTTTATCAATTAAAAATTGTGAACATCCTTTTGAAAATTTTTATTTATAGCAAAATTTTATTTATTTTGAAACGCATTTCAACCCGAATGAATTGAGTGACATTGTTACGCAATTTGGAGGGGGAAACATGTATTCGGACATGCTTGAATATGATTATTTTCCCATTTTTGAATTTCAAATTAAAAATGTTTTTTTTTTTGTTCTTATCGAAACTATTAAATTAAACAAAATATGATTATTGTTTTCAACTATTTAATAATGTTATATTCATTTACAGATTTAAACGGATTATGGCTTCTGTTCAGTTTCCCCATTTTGTAAGTTTGTTCCTTCTCAATAATTTCCGGATAATTACATTTGAATGTTTCCGAAAAACTCATTCTGGTATGTACTTATAATCGTGGAAAGTATCATCCTTAGATGACATAGCCGAGCCATTCAATGACATTTTTCCTCTCGCTTTTTGTATAGCAACAAAAACCAATGTGGACTTTCGCCCCAACTTACAAAAAGAACGAACGCATTGAAGTGCAGGTTTTTGTGAATACCCTCTCCAGCATCTCCATGTGTATTCAAACAAGCACTCGTCTATTCCCGTAATGATGACAGTTATATAAAAACTGATTTCTTGTTGGCAAAAAAATCTAAAGTGAAGAAATAAATCTTTAGAAACCAAGAGTGTGTATCTTTAGAAATTCAAGTAGCAGACCAAAATGGAAATATAACTCTGTGCACTGTACTATAAGTGCGTCCCCCCATACTGTGCGTCCCAAAAAATGTGTGTTATTGATTGAGTGAAGTGAAAAAGTTTGTTATGAATAGGAATCAAAATCAAAAATTATAATAAGAGTAGAAATTCTAAAAAAAACAAAGATTGCATTTTTATCCAATACAATGAAATTTGGTTTTGATTTTTTGCTTAACTTGCAGAAAACAGAACATGTTGACTAAATCAATTTGTTGATTTTTTTGGTTAAATGCTACAGATATCTATTCAACGCCGAGTAAATTTAACAATGAACGAATCTAGGATTTGGGTACAGAAGGTAACTCAAAAACTGCCAAAGTTTCTTGAATGCAACCCTATAGGTTCCTCACTAAATACTTAGGTTCGTATTCACAGAACTTATGAAGCGCTTAATAAGAAATATTTTTTACAAAATTTGTGTGGTAAACTTCACACAAGTATATTGAGTATGAACCCTAGAAAATACCGCCATTTCAACAGCACTGACTTCTAATCTAATCCTGACATTGTCAATCAATGTATGTTCCAAAACGATAAAATTTGGCATACGGTCGATTAGGGTCAATAGAAGTATAATACTATAAGAGGGTGAATGTTTGCAATTTCTGAGATTAGAATAAATAAAATATTCTCCAACACAACCATTATTTTAAATCCAATAACTTGAATCTTATAACTCTAAGGGGTAGTTTTAAATCAAAATCATCAAAAAAAAAAACTTCAAATTCAAAGTCTGAAATTTTTGAAATAGTAGCAATTATCGTCGGGCTTAAATACAATCGATTTCAAATAAATATTTTTTTCACCGAGCAGAACACAGAAAATTACATATTTTCCCATTACACAAGGGAGGAAGACACACGGGAGAATTCTATAGTCAGAATAATAGAAAACTCTCTTGAGAATAAGGTCTTTGCTCTAGGGACCTTCCTGGGCATCGAGGGAGCCTTCAATAATATTCAACCTTCGGCGATTCTTAGGTCGTTACAGAATCTAGGACTCGACAGCTTAGTGACACGCCTAATTGGGAAGCTTCTGGTGGCTGGATCCGTCAAAGCTGAATGGGGTGGTGTTACAATTGCTAGGAACGTTAACAGGGGGATACCGCAGGAGGGAGTTCTATCTCCACTATTATGGTTAACTTCTGTCAATGAACTGCTTCTTGCATTGGACAGGGCCGAAGGTCTTTGCCTATGCCGATAATATTGCTATCATCTGTACGGGTAGAAACCTCAATTTACTTAGCATTCGTACAACCAGCCTACTTAGTCTAATTTCGAACTGCACCGCTAACAACGGACTATAATTTAACCCACTTAACACCGAGCTTATCCTGTTCTCTCGGAAATATAAAATACCCGCATATGAACTGCCGTCAGTTAACGGGGTGCAATTACATTTGACGGAAAAGGTCAAGTACCTGGGAATAATTCTCGACAGAAAACCGTCTTATAAACCGAATGTGGTGGAGAGGATGAAAAAGGCGTCTGTTGCTCTTTACTGCTGTAAAGGGGCGATAGGAAAGCGCTGGGGACTGTCTCCTAAGATCACCATGTGGATTTGTACGGCAATAGTCAGACCAATACTTCTCTATGGCATCGTAGTTTGGTGGTGGTCCCTCCAAAAGAAGTATATTCTGAATTCCTTGATGAAAATTCAAAGATCAGCACTGATTAGCGTTAGTGGGGCAATGGGCACGACGTCAGTTACTGCACTTAGTGCTATCCTGAACATCTGTACTCCTGATGTCATGGCCGAATCGGCAGCCGCTACATCCCTGGTGAGAATCAGAGATTGTGGCGTTTTGATATCGGGACATTCCGGATATACTGAATTACTGCACCGGATCAACTCTATTCCCGTAAAAACGGACTACTGTATCCCCTACCTTCTACCAGCGGCCAATCTAAGGACAAATCGTATCTATTCCGAACAGGAATACTTGGGAAAAGTCACTGGAAGGGGATACCAGTAGTATCAGATTTTTCATGGATGGATCAAAGTTGGACGCGCAAGTAGGCTATTCACCGGACTTAAATGTAAATATCTCCTTCAAGTTGCCTGCTCACTGCAGTGTATTTCAGGCGGAAATTGCCGCCATACTGGAGGTGGCTGAACTACTGAAAAGTAGTGGCACAACCCTCCGGAGAATATGTGTCTACACAGACAGCTAGGCTGCTATAAAATCCCTGGAAACCATGTGTGCGACGTCCCTGACGGTGGAAGAATGCCACTCATCACTTAGGGTGAGTCTGTGGCAGAGTACTTTTTTACATTAGGCTCATTTGGGTACCGGGACACAGCGACATTCCAGGCAATTGGGTAGCGGATGCGTTAGCTAGACAGGGCACTACGGTACAGGTTCTTCCGGCAAAATAAAGTGTTAGTCTGCCAATCTCTACCTGCCGTTTGCAGATCAGGCAGTGGGCCGATAATATGTTCAAGGACAAGTGGAGACTTACTTCAACTTCAAGTGGACAGGAAGAGGACTAGGCAACTACTTATCTTGCCGAGAGGCAGGCTATCCATAATGATAGGAACACTTACGGGACATTGTCTTGTAGGAAAACACGCCCTTAGATTGGGACATAGAAACTCTACTCTCTGTAGATGCTGCATGGAAGAGTACGAGGAAACGGCGAAACACCTTCTCTTGGATTGCCCTGCTCTGGCAGGACTGAGAAGTAAGATATTCGGTAAACATTTAGTTAGCACCGTAGCCCTACAGGATATTCCTGTAGGTCTCATGCATAAATTTATTAAAAGGGCAAATTGGTGACGACTAGACGACTAGTGTTGCTATGGAGGAAACTGCAGGTATCGCAATGGGCTTCTTTAACCTAAGTGTGCTAGACAGCATGCTGTCTTGCAGCCTTTTCAACCAACCAACCAAGGGGGAAGAGAACTTGCCACCAGCAAAGAACTGAGTGCTTTCTGTTTTAATACTTAATGATAGAAACCTACAATTTTATATTGATTCGAAACCTTTTAATGGAACTTATCCATTACTCGATAGTGTCGCCATCAATATTCACGTGACCGTCGCACACTGGGCCAGCTCCATAGAGACCAGTGCGCAACAGGTCACTTTGAAGTGTTGGGTAAACCAGAAAAGACTGTCACTTTTCACAAAGAGTACGATATTTAGGATAAGAAAAATATTATTTTTTTTGATTTTATGTTTTGCATTATGTAAGTCAACCGACCAAAGTTGACAACATAATTGTGAAATTTGCAATTGGGAAAGTGGGAAAACAGTATCTCCAACTTATTTGTCTTCATCCAGTTATTCATTGCGCGAATAAAAATATAAAATATGTCCGGGGAAGGTAAATATGTGTACATTTTATTTGTTTATTTCAAAAATGGGGAAAATATATTCTTATAAATAGTTAAGCGGCAAGAAAAGGTAGTAGTTTTTTTGACTTTGTCTTAATTTTTGCATAATATCTTCTGTTCCGGTAAAAGTTAAGCAGATCTTTTAATTTACCATAAATGAGACATATTCACTTAATATAAATGTTAAAGCAGAAGTGCTAAACTTTTACCGGAAATATTTTTTTTTTTATTTTGGAAAAATAGTGTTAGTGACTTTTCACGAGTGTCGATTGCTGTTTTTTTATTGTATTAAGCTCAGAATCAATAACCGCTTTTATTTTTTATGGTTCTGCAGCACAAAATTATGAGTGTTTAAGAAAACAACTAGTTGAAGTATTTTCGCCAATGAATGAAGACTTTTAATGCCAAATGTTTGGATGTTGAGGCTTTCCTTCAACGTAAGACTTTATGCAGCGAAACTCTATTCAAATATAAGCTAAAAGCCAAATGGGAACGAACAAATCAAACAAAAAAATTGTTTCCTGGTTCAGAGTTAAAATGGCTCAAAGGATTCATTTCTTTGCAAAAAGTTTCTCCATCTTCTGGACGTCCATCGCTATTTTGTGATACATGCGTGAATCAAAAAACGCAAACGAAATGAGGAACTAAGAAATACGGTTCCTACAAATGAGCTTGTTTATGCTGCCCAGATGAGTTTACGAACTTCGGGTCAAAAGCAAGTAGCAGATTTGGTAAAAGAAGCAACAACGTTTGAAAGTTTCTTAGTTTTGAAAGGTGTCATCATTAGAAGCCTTGTCTGTGTTGATTGAAGTAAAATTCTCAGTACAAAACCAGTACATCATTACAAAAACTCCTGAATTAAAATAAAATCTTCCATGAGATGTTATTTATGCAATGGTACATGCAAAGAGTTCAACAACGTAGACAAAATGATTCAATTGCCGGTATCGAAACAATATTTATCATTTGGATTTTCTGTTTTACATGCATGGATTCGACTTTTCGAATATCTTCTGCACGTGGCATATAAGCTTCCAGTCCAGGAGTGGAGAACAAGCCAAATAATAGAAGTTGCTGTTAATAAATAAAGGCAAATTCAAAAAGAATTTAAAGGGACACTTGGCTTAATTGTTGTACCAACACAGGTAATGTTGCGACGAGATTTTTGAAAAGTGTAATTCATCCGCCATCATCCCTAGAATTGATGAACTTTGAACTCAAAAGTTTTATATTATTTTGCAATGCCTTTCAGGTGGTTTCAAGCTCAACAACGAAAAACTCAAAACCTATTGTGACGATACCGCCCGGTATTTCATTACACTATATACCTAGTACTATATGAGTACAACAGTACACAAAATCTTATTTCATGGGCTTTTAGTTGTTTCTACATGCGTCTTACCGATTGGTCAGTTAAGTGAAGAATATTTAAAATGACGAAACAACGGTTCTAAAATTTTCAGAGAACAATTCAGCCGAAACACGTCAAGAAAATACAATTTAACAAATATTTTCAATAGAATTATGAATTCGTCAGATCCTGTGTTATCAAGTCTCAGAGTTCAGAACCTGTTTGTTAATAAAAAAGATTTTCATTCAGATGCCATTAATATGTTTGATGTAAAGAATGTTTCTTTTGAAAATTAATAAATATCATTTTATTATTATGTAGTATTAAATCTAAATTATGAGAGTAATTACAAAACATTCTTAATATAAACTTTTGGTTCAAAAATAAAAAATTCTAGGTACTAAGTTTTCATATTTATTTAATTCTTTGTATATTTATTAGTAAAAACACTGTTGCCTTTGAAAAAAACTTAATCATCCTTGATAATAAACACCAAAATGAAAACCAACGATTTGCTTGATGTAAACACGCAAGTTTAACATTCAAAATCCCTCCGAATTTGTCTTTTCTTAATATAAATTATATTTGAACTTATTTTTACTTTTATGCAAGCCTTTAAGTCACAAAAAGTCACTTGAGACTTTTCAAAATAATTTATCGCACAAAACCACTACTTTAGCCCCACTGTGCGTCGCGTAAAAAATATATGGTGTATGCCGGTATAATAATTTTATACACCTAGCTCAACTTGTACACCTTCTCCTTAATATGGTTATTTCATCCTTATTTTATTTTCATCCTTATGATTGGAGATAACTTCAACTCCTCGCCAATAATATCAAATTTAAAGCAGCCTTTGATAAAGTTTCCAGAAAAGCATTGATATACAAATTACATTCAATTGGAGTATCTTCTAAAATCGTAAATTTTATAGAAAGTGCATATCAAAATACAACAGCAACTGTATGGACAGGGCAGGAACTTTCACAGAGTTTCCCCACAATATCTGGAGTCAAGCAGGTTTGTTTGCTGTCACCATTATTATTCGCCCTATATTTGAATGATTTCCACAATTTTCTGGAATACATACGAGTTTTAATGTATGCGAATGACATCGTGATTATCTCTCTCTGATAATAAGCATATGGTGCAAGACATGATCATCAACTTGGAAAGGTACTGTAATCAGTGGAATGTGGAAGTAAACCTGGTAAAGTCAGAAATTATGGTGTTCAGGAGAGGTGGTACTTTAGCGAGAGGGATGAACGGTGGACATTCAATGGGAACGAGGTTAGGATTGCTACGGAATTTTGTTATTTAGGAGTAATTTTCACTCCAAAGTTGAGTTTCCCAAAACATATAGAGAAGAGAAATAAAGCAGAAAAAAACATCATAAATAGTACATGGAACAACTTTTTAAGAAGACCAAATATCTCACTGAAGTTTAAGTGGAAACTCTTCTTAGCGGTGTGTAGATCCATCCAAGCATATGCAGCTAAGGTATGGGGACACAAATATTTTAGTCAAGTGGATAAACTACATATTTACTTTATTAAAAAAATACTTCGACTTCCAAATTGTACACCGACGTACGCGATAATGATGGATACAGGAATGGAAAACGGTCACTTATTTTCTCTTGATCTTCATTTAAGATATAGAAACAAAACACTATTTGAATACTCTAATGAAAGACTACCACATGTTTTAACTAAGATGCTAATAAATAACCAAATCTTCTGGGTTAGAGACCTAAACACAATAAGTAGCGAATATCAAATCGAATGGACATCAGCCATTATCAGTGGAACGCAAATAGACATAACTTACTGCAAGCGTTACGAGAAAGAACTACGAAGAATACCAAATTCAAAAACAAAATACTAGTCGTATTTATAAATATCTGAATCCTATGGCAGGTGAAAGTTATATGGCAGAAGGGATCACAGCCGAAGAAATAAGTTGGATCATGAAGATGAGAAGTGAGACAACAATCTTAAACAATAGCAGATTCGGTGTCAATACATCCAGATTATGTTCGCTCTGTAATATGAGAGAAGTCGAAAACATTGTTCTTTTTCTAGGCCGTTGCCCAGTTATTAAAGAGTTTTGAAAGCTATTTTTCCAAGAAATTGTACTAGATGTAGATAATGTTATAAATATGCTTGATGGTAAAATTATAGGATGAAAATTACTAGCAAAACATATAAAATATTGTATGGAATACAGAAATCAATTAATTAATGAATATAATTATTAAGAACAAAAAGAAAATTTTGTTATTCAGTATAAACGATTGTATACTAGTTTAATAGTCTGCCGGACGACAATATGTCATAGTCATTATGTATAAACTACAAACAACCTTATTTATTTGTCATAGTAAACAAATTATTTTTGTACGCACATTGTAAACATTTTTTTGTAATGAAAATAAATAAAGAACTACTACTACTACTACTACTAATATCAAATTGAAATTATGACACATATCATTGCCACATCATTTTTGAATCTATGAAATACTTTAACTATTAAAAATAAATAAATGGTTTCCCATTACATCCCATAAAGGGACCGGGGAGAACTTGTCACAATCACTGAGCTGTGGGCTTTCCAGTTTTCACTCACTGATTGGGGTCTACAGTTTTGCACCGATTCCGAACGGTATTTTGAAAAGCTTTTTCATGGCTATATACTCGATAGTGTCGCCGTCACTAAGCGAGGTGACCGTCGTCGAAAGAAATTTTAAGGTGGTTGGAGCAGGAATCGAACCCAGGATCTCCTGTACAAGAGGCGCGCACACTACCCATTGCACCACCGGCTTTAACTATTACCCCCCTGCAAAATATTGTAAATCGTTTAAATTTTCAGGTGCTGTTTTTCACTACTCTTTGAAATTTCTGTTGTCCGAGACTTTGCTGAGAAAATGCTGTTTCGTTGTATCCTTGGCCTCTCGATGACTGCAATTTACTCCACTAAACGTTATATAAACTTATGATATCTAATGACAAACAAATGCAGTAACATTGTCTCGCATAGAATACAGTATTAAAAAATTGCATGGTTCTTTTTATTTCAAAACGTTATAAAACTTTAAAAAATTTTTAAACAACAAAAATAAGTCGTTGTAAATAACTACTATGGAAGAATAAAAATGCAATATGTTAAAAGGATATTAAACATAATATTATATGGTACATACATCATGATATAATGTTTTTATCCAATTTTTGAATGCCAAACAGAAAGTAAGTAAAGGACTGACAGATTGTAAAAGTTCCAAACTGCTCACTTTGTCAAAGGCTAAATTGTATTTGGTAACACGTTCATGTGGAAAAAATTCGCATTGGTTTTGGGACAAAAGGAGGAAGTATTATTTCAGTATATTTTATTAGTTGTCAATGGAATTTTGGTATAGAAGTTTGTCGAGTGTCAATAAAGTGATTGGTGCATTTGTAATGTAGTATCAAATTGTACATATGTATATTGTAGGTTAATTTAAACATTGTTTTCAATTATATCCTGTGGCCGTCGGTGGTGCAATGGTTATTGTGCGCGGCCCTTGTACTTGAGATCCTGGGTTCGAACCCGGCTCTGACCACCTTCAAATTTTCTTTCGGCGGCGGTCACCTCGCATAGTGACGGCGACACTATCGAGTATATAGCCATGAAAAAGCTTCTCAAAATACCGTTCGGAATCGGTGTAAAAAACTGTAGGTCCCGATCAGTGAGTGAAAACTGGAAAGCGCACAGCTCAGTGATTGTGAGAAGTTCTCCCCAGTCCCTTCATGGGATGTAATGGGAAACCATTTTTTTTTTTTTTTTTTTTTTTTTTTTTTTTTTTTCAATTATATCCTACATTGTTTTATCTCATTTCTACAACATTAACAGCGCGAGATGCGTTACATTTAATGGTTATTTGAAATTAATATTACTAATACGCCACGGATGAATAACAATTTAAAATATTGTACGAAGAGTAAAAACCCAAAAAAGACTTGTCTTCAATTTTCCACAGTAAAACAATTTCTTCTCTTTCACAATTAAACAAGTCAAGTGATTCAACTATATAATGCATTTGTTAATAACTGCCTGCCATGCTTCAATGATTACGGCGAAGCTAACCAGATTCATCCATTAGTTAAAACTCTATAAAATTCATAATTGCAAATTATAAACAACTTATGAAACTTATATGAAATATTCCGACTTCGATTTCAAAATGTAAAACTTGTCAGCAATTCATTTGGGACTCGTACCAGTTATGAGTTTTTAGAATAAAGTTTACTCATATGGCTCGGATTATGATTATTATGAAATGAAACCCTATGATAGCCGAATGAAGTGAACTCTATTTCTAGAGCTCCTCTGTTGGGTCCCATATTGTTCTCACAAATTCTTTATCTAAATGGACAGTTGTACTAACTAAATAAGTTACCTTAGTTTTAACACTATACTCACTAGTTCCACTAAATTTATTTCTTTATAATTTATTTATGATTGCAAGACAAGGGATTCGTTTTAGTAATGCAGTACCCTGCTCATAGATTAAGAGGACTTATATACATATTGTATAATAACACAGTGCAACACGAAAAAATATAACCATATACGGACACCACTACCTGATAGAAGACTAAAAAGTAAAGACCCGTGTTTCCCGGTTTTGCCCAAAGTCATGCACTTGTTTTATGGGCCCCCAAAGATTTGGGGCTTCGGTGTCATTTTTGCAAAAAAGTGATAATTTTGTCAGGCTCATATCTCATATCGTTCGGAATTTTGATTTATTCTCTGAGGCAAAGTTGTAGCACTTATCATATAAAACAAAAATTGTTAACATATAAAATCAAAAAAACTTCATCTTCAAGGTCAAAATCGTAAAAAACTTTAAAAATTCGATTTTTGTACCATTTCCCCCCTGTTCAGGTCCATAGGGGGCAAAGCGTTGAAAATTCAAGGAAGCAGTCAACAAGAACGTACCTAAGGTCTCAATATACCACTTTCTAGAACATATGAACTTCCTAGGAATGATTCATAACACCGTTTACTTCAACATTGTCATTCTATGCTATCTCACCGACCACAGCAGCACAGGCAAAGCAGTAAGCTCAGCACACGCAACAAAGGACGCAGCACACTATCTAATAATAATTTCTAGGTAGTTAAGATGTTCAAGAAAGTTGCTTATTCAGGTCTTAGGTACATTTCTGTAGTGGATTGTTTCCTTGAATTTTGAAGCGTTTGCTACCTATGGACCTGAACAGGTGAAAAAAGGTAAAACTAACTCAAATTTTTTAAAGTTTATTGCGATTTTGACCTTGAAGATTTTTGATCTTATATGTTCACAATTTTTGTTCTATATGATAACAGCTACAACTTTCCCTCAGAGAGTGAATCAAAATACCGAACTGTTTGCAAGATATGAGCTTGACAAAATGATCACTTTATTTGCAAGAATGACACCGCGGCCCCAAATTTTTGGGGGCCCATAAAAAAAGCCCATAACTGTGGGCAAAATTGGGAGACTCGGGTCTTTTTTTTTCGATCTTTTATCATGTAGTAGTGTATTATATTTCCGTGACTTAAAAAATTACACACAGTGTAGTTGAAGTTGATAATAGATGCCGGAAGTTACAAGAGTCACATTGTCTCATTTTAGACAGATCAACTATGAAATAAAAACCCAACTATCTGTTGGCAAAGCAATTGGCAATTAAGATGTTTCTTTACATATTCATTTCTTTTACCTTACCGTTTCAACAATATTCATTGCAATCAAACGTCGTGGAAAAACTTTTAACAGTCATATAAAACTAAATACTTTTCCAACAGCACGGATTTATGAAATATTCCAAATATTGAAACAAAGTGCAAAAACTGGCAAGGTATTTACGATTTGTAATGGCAATTGCAGTTTATTTTAAACTATTGTTATTCATACTCCACCGAAATGCTAACTGTCGCATATGAGGTTTGTACAAGTAATTGCATTTTTCAAAATTTATTTTAATAATACGCGACGGATTATACAAAAAAAAAATCATAATACTCATATGTCTAGTGAACCGTTTATAATATTATTTAATTTTCTCGTTTTATAAAATTCACTAGGGCGGTTTTTATTTAAACCCTATGTTTTATAGAACTGACAATTTTCTCTAATAGGGATATACTTCTCAAAAAGACGTTCTAAAAAATGCATCTTCACGATTCCTGGCAAACTTTATAGACATTTTACATCTAGCCACAAATCTTTATCAGCGGTTTTTTGGAAAAATGGTACTGAAAATTTCATCAAACTAATTGCATACATAAACCCACTTGGAATACTAAATTGTTACAATGAAAATGGACGAAAATATCACAAACGCGCAAGAAGCATTGGAAGTATTGACTTAAAATTAATGAATTGTCTTCAAATAAGCTTTTAACATCAATTATTTACATTAAAACTTCGCTCACTGAATGTTTTGTAGTTAAAACAACAGAAAATATTTTTACTATTCTGCTTTCGCAGTAATAAAATAAATAACAAAAACGCCTGAAAGAAATAAGGAGGAAATAAAAAACCGGAAACTCGAATTTATGAGACCATACGCAGCGAGTACAACACCAAAATACAGAAAGATGCAAAAAAATATTTATGATTTCTATCAGTAGTTTTATTGCTTTAGATGTAACTACCACAAACAAGAGAAGGCATGAAATTCCTGACTCAACTGCAGAAACTTGGTGCAGAAACTTAATACGAGATAAAGCCCTCAACATTGCTTCTCTATAGACTGGAAGACATTTCGATGGCTTCCGCATATAATTTTTTAATTTTTCAAAACTACATATTGGGCGTAAACACATTATATGCCCTTAAGTGGGCATGTGTGTGTGCTAGAGTACTAAAGTCTGTGCCAACTCCGCTGCTTCACCACAGATAAAAAGGAACAAACGCCACCCAGAGAAAAGTTTCAACGCTACCGAAAAATTAATAGATATTAAAATAAGAAATTGTTTTGGTAAAGATGGAGTTGCCGCTGAAGAAAAAATGCAGTTTTTGGTTCTTTCGGGGTTTATTTGCCAACAACAGAAGACAACACCACAAATAGTAATAAAACTTTTTTGTATTCTAATGATGTTTAAAAAGTCATAAACAGTAAATGGCATCTCTCGGTCTGTAGAAGAATATGTCAGTAAGTACATGAGAAGAATGACATTAGCAGTGGCTTAGTGAGATTCATTGTAGTTCGCTGTATGTAGTGGTTATGATGTATGTGGTAGTTGTTGCGAATTGAAACGGAAATTGTCAAATGCACTAAGAAAAAATAAGGAGGAAGACATTTCACGTAAAGCTGTAAGCACACAGCCACAGGGTGTATGAATTCTGGAAGCTTATATAAAATCTGGAAGCTTGTATAAATCTGGAAGCTTATATAAATTTCCAAATAAACTGTAATATAAATTTGTCTAAATATTGACGTCTGGCCCTACAAACATGTTTATGGTGGCTATTGAAAGAAATAATAACTTTTTTCTGAATGTTTGCATTATAATTTATATCAAATGGTTGCCGTATTTCCGCCAGTATTTATCAATTAACAAAGAAAACAAATTTTGTACTGGCATACGAGTAACCTGATCAACTATGTAGTTGTAATCAAAAAGGGGAATACAATGGGGAAAAAGCAGATTTTTGTAATCATTTTGTTATATTATCCTACATTCAAATGGGAGCTTATAATGTGATATCATATCGCGATATGCCAAACAAGTACATGAATCTTGCCCATAATTAATGGACTTGACTAGTTTTGAAATTCAATATAAGGACTTGACCACTTTTGAAATGAATCCATTGGACTTGATTCACTAATGAAGGACTTGGTCAAATTTGAAAATGAATTATTGATTATGACGAGTTTTGATAGTAAATAATTGATTTTGAACAGGAATATGTGAAATAGTCTAGACTAAAAATTAATGAAATCATTTAAAATATTTTGTCGAGAATTAACACATTTTATAATTTATAAATACAATTTTTGACACTTTTATAAATTTGACAGTTCGAACAACTCTTTATACAAATTGAGATCATAGTTTTCACTGCAGTTTTCACCAAAATGACTTTCCAGCAACTTTTTCACGTCCTTCAGTTTTGCAGTTTTTACTGGAACAATAAATTCTTTTCTTTCTGGATCAAAATCACGGAAATTTCTTGCTCTGTTGAACACCGACTTATCATCACCGTTGTCTGCAAGATAGTCATATTCTCCACGTACTGTAATTTTATTCTTGTTTTCATTTTATTTATTATTTTATTTTGAAGTGTAAAAACTTCGCTTCCTTGATGACATCTTCAGTGTTTGACTTCCAGTCGAAGACCTTCCAATCACGTCCTACTTGAAGAATAGTTGTGTCATTCATTGCAGCGAAGTACTTCGAAGGTTTGACGACTGTTTCCATTTTCCGGGTCTTCTTTTCAATGACTCCAAACACACGATCCGCTGGTAAAAACGAGTGACCCGTGACGGTATAAATGATTTCTAGTTTTTGTATATTACGCGGTGCATCGTTTCCTAGCCAGCTCATTACTATCCCAAGCAAGGTTCGATTTTTGTTTTGACCACCGTATACAAGTCAGTACAATCCAACTTGCACAGCCTATCATGTAGAGCTGACTATATTTCACTAGACCCTTTTAGATGTTCATGTTCTAACCAAGTGTAAGAAAATGTTGTTTTGAGGTCTTAGTGGGTCGCTTGAAGTTCCTACTACTACACAGAAATTGTACAAATACAATTGTCGACTATAATAGTCAGCTTGATCAGGTACTCTGGAAAATGGGAGGTTTTTCTCACAGTCAAAGGACAAGGTAATCAATCCTTCTTCTCGTTTTCTCAACAGTGTCAAATAAATCAGCTTCGTTCAGGTGACACTGATGTTAATTTTAAAGCCGGTTTTTTGTTTGCTGATCAGGTGCTACTTTTTTCTTGTGTTCTAGCTGGAGACATGTTGAGCAAGCGTCTGTCCGAGGTGAGCCAAAGCCAATGTTGTACCAGGTATTGAAAATGGTACGAAAGTAACTCTCAGTAACTTGTTTTCATCTGACTCAAAATCACAGTAATCTCCATAGTTTGCTGATGTTCAATTCACTCGAAACGTAGACTTTTATTGTTAGAGAAACATTTACAAGTTTAGTGGTTTCTCATCACAATTTATCTTTTTAAAACAAGATTTTAGATATTGTTCATTTTAAAACTGAATAAATGGACTTGACCACTTTTGAAACTGAACTCGCTGGACTTAACCAGTTTTGGTTTTCATTACTTTTAGAAATTAACAATTTCAATGAAAAAATAAAGAGAAACCTTTTTTTCAACCTAAGACAGTTAGAAAAAGAAAATATTTTTTTGCCAAATATCTCGAATTTTTATTTTTTTGAACTAGACCACTTTTGAATCTCAGCCCCTCAATTGTTTAAGTAAATAATACTATTTATTCGTGGCTCTAAATATGATCTCGGGATTATGTTCACTGAAGATGTCACGGAAAGTATGGAAAAGTTTTATGGCGCTTCCGAAAATCGAACGGTTCTTGGGAACACCTTCTGTAAGATAGTATGTTGTTTTTAGAAATCTGTAAAAGATGGGCTTTTATTTCTTTTCTAGCGATTTATAAAAAAGTGTTGAATATATACAATTTTTCATCAATTTTTCAATTTTTCACCTAGAAAACTTTCCATTAAACAGGAAATTTCCCAACATATATTAGTCTAGACACAAACCCAAGCAAAAAGTACCCAATATAGTTGGTAATACTGGGTTGTAGCGTAGTACTGTTAAAAAAATGTTGTTTAATTATTTTCATTTAGCCCCCATCCCACATAGCGCAATAAGGAACTTCGTTCCAAAAATAAATTTTGGAAAATGCTATTTCAGGTTTAGTCACACGTCTTTTTCAGCGGCTGATTGGATATTGTAAAATCTTTTTGAGGCAAATTCTGAATATAAAATTATTGACCCCGATTTTGTACTTACTGGATCTCAGTAACATTTTCTGTACTCAGTAACATTTTTGTTTTGTTTTTCATTATCCCAATACTACTACTAGCATTACATGGGACTGTCCTTGGAGGTAGAAACTTTCTGAAAGCCATTCACTTGGTAGTAGCCAGAAATGATTCCTTCATTGGGCAGTCCAACCAGCTCACTACTTCCACGCAGTCTGTCCTGGGCAATGGCTTATTGGAAAGCTAGCTAGAGTGAGAAGGCGAAAATAAATTAGCAGCCTGATTAGTTATGCGATCACTGATGTGTCTCAGGCTTAGTAGATGACACTGATGTCATTGAAGCTCTTCTCAAGTAGTGGACATATTCTTCTGTCCACCACTGGCCAAAGGCGGATCAAAATAGAAGAAACCAATATCCCGTTTGGACACATTGCATTTTGGTCAGCGTCTGACCCATAATGAGCGGCTGCAACATAATTATCCTGGCAGTAGGTAAAATGCAAACCTCGGTGGATTGAGTTTGCCTCCCACCACCATTATATTGGCAATGAAAATACGCAAAGAAAATAATGAACAAAAAAATCCCCCAACTGTTGGCGACCCTCGCAAACGTTATAAGGACCACGATTTAAAGATATGTACCTTGAATGTACGAACGCTATGTCCTCGGAAAATGTAAAGCTGACATCACAGCAATGCAGCAGAGGCAATGGATAGGATTGTGTTGCACCAGAGAGAAAAAGCTGAATCCACTCCGATCATTACCTGGTGGCTGCGAAAGTTCGCACAAGGCTGAGCAGGGCGAAAAACGTACGAAGCCGAACACAGGAAAAGCTTGATATTGACAGGCTACGAATACGGGAGATATCAATGTCCTATCGAGAGAAGCTCTCTCTCCTGCTAGGGCAGAATACCTCCCCATCCGAAGAGCCAGATGAGCGGTGGAAGCACATCTCCCATTCTTTGGAAACCGCTGCAAGCACTGAACTTGGCTATCAGAAACCGCAGAAGGATAAGCCATGGTACGACGAAGAATGTCGCATTGCAACTGATGAAAAAGACGCTGCACGCATGGCAACGAAACAGTCAGTTACAACATGTGTTGAGAGTGAGCTGTACAAGAAGCTGAGAAGGGAGGAAATCCAACTATTTAGGAGGAAAAAATGGTAGTGGGAGCAGAGGGAGAGTGAAAAAACCGAAATGTGCAGGATGAATGGTAAATCCCGAAAGTTTTTCCAGAGGGTAAGAAGATGGAATAACGGGCCTTATAATGGACTGCCCGCCTGCAAGGACGACAATGGGAATCTGGTGACTGAAAAGCAGTGTGTAATCAAAATGTGGAGAGACCACTTTTCAGCACTACCCCACTCAGATTACTTTGACTGAAGATCAGGAGGTAATGATTGTGGAAGATAGTGTGGATTGTACCTCTGTAACCAAGGCGAGATTAGAACGGCGGTGCTAGCCCACATGCATCGTCTTATATGCAGTATATGGCCAGGGTAATCTATTCCTGACGATTGGACTCTCAGTGTATTATGTCTTGTATTGTGTGTCTGTTGTGTCTGTTCCAACTATCGCGGTATCAGCCTTTATCCATCGCGTATAACGTCTTGTCGAGCGTATTATGTGAGAGACTAAAGCCAATTATTGAAAACCTGATTGGACCTTATCAGTGTGGCTTTAGACCAGGCAAGTCCACGACCTGGATAAGGCCCACGAAAAGCAAATCGACATACATCACCGTTTTGTCGATTACAAAGCTGCTTTTGATAGCCCCATACGGAAAAACTCTATGTAGCTATGTCTGAACTTGGGATTCCGGCAAAACTAATCCACCGCTGCAGAATAACGCTGACCAACGCCAAATCAGCAGTGAAAGTGGGGAAAGACCTCACTGAACCATACTGTACCAATCGAGGACTGAGACAAGGTGGCATATTTTCGTGCAATCTCTTCAACATCTTAATGGAGATAATAACGAGAAAAGCTGCGGTAAATATGAGAAAGGCCATTAACACGAAAAGGCATATGTTGATAGAGTATGCTGGCGACAGACAAGGGCGAAGTTAGCGAGAGGTTACTGCAGTATTTTCAAGAATCGAAAAGGAATCAGCGAAGCCCACTAGTTAATGAGGGCAAAACAAAGTTGATGGTGTTAGCGAGTAGAGAAACCTCTGGACGTGGTCCGCAATTAAACGTCGACAACCGATTTGATTATGATGTGGTAGATGCATTTATCTACCTTGGATTCGTGAATACAGACACCTACGGCAGCCTGGAGATAAAAAGTAGAATTGTACTTGCAAATAGATGTTGCTTTGGGCTCAGGAAGCAGTTTAAGAACATAGGCCTCTCCCGACGGACAAAAGTCCAGTTATGTCAGACTCACATTTTACCTGTCTTCGCATAAAAATAAAATAAATAAATGGTTTCCCATTCCATCCCATGAAGGAATTGGGGAGAGCTTCTCAAAACCAATGAGCTGTGCGCTTTATAGTTTTATACTCACTGATTGGGACCTACAGTTTTACACCGGTTCCGAACCGTATTTTTGAGAAGCATTTTCATGGCTAAATACTCGATAGTGTCGCCGTCACTATGCGAGGTGACCGCCATCGACAAGCTGACAAGCTTTTTCATGTCTTCGCATATAACTTGGGTCATATCGCAAGCGGATGAAAAACAACTGGGAGTGTACGGGAGAAAAATTCTCCGTAAAATATATGGTCCTGTTAGGGAATACGTCGAGTACCAACGTCGTTGGACCCAAGGGCTATATAGTTTCTATTCTGACGTGGACATATCTAGGTGAGTCAAATTAGGTCAATTGCGTTGGCTAGGCCATGTTATCAGAATGGATGAAGATGCACCTGCTCGAAAAATTTTCGATAACTACCCGATGGAAGCAGGAAAAGAGGACGACCAAGACTCCGCTGGAAGGACCAGGCAGAAGAATCCCTCCGTATCCTTGGTGTTACCAACTGGCGAGTAAATGCGAAGGATAGAGCCGAACCAGTTGGAAGAATATTTTGAAATTTGTTTAATTTGTTTATTTAATTAATATGTGTAAGACGTCCGACCTCACGAGGTTGTAAAATAGTCAATAAAACAAATGACATTTCTGACCGGCAGCTATAACGAATCTGTGAAAATAGTACTGTATTTACGAATATAGATTCAAGTGATTTTATTGTTTCTCTGTTATCCTTACTTATTGAAGTTACTATTTAGTAACGAATTTTGTTCTGCCGAACTATAGCCCAACAGCAATGCCAGAGGTGGTATTACAAATTATGGCAGCATCAACATCAACTTTAGCAGAGCATCAGAAACAATGGAAACTTCAACAGTAATGACAACAACATAACACTACAACAAGTGATTTGCAGAGTTACGGAAATAAATTGCATTTTTACTTTTACTCTCCAGCGGTTTTCCAGATGGAAAAGTTTACTTTCTTCATTGCTTGGTATTTCCTTCTTTCTATGCCTGTCTGATTTGCCGTAATTTTCCGCAAAATGGGAAGCCCTGGTAAAGCAAACATTTTTATTTGTTGTGCCTTTACAGCGCAGGCTAGAATTTTATTCCGTACAATCCGAAAGAGCCAAGAAAATAAGGTACAACAGTGTAATGTAGTTACAAAGTGGACTTACAATAAATGTAATATATCTATTGAATTTGTTAGCTTTTTTAACACATTCTCACCGATGCTAAAGCTTTCTTAATACAGTTTATTATTGAGCTCCCACATTTACGTGAGTCCCTGTCATTGGGGTTTGCCATTACAATTTTATTTCTGGTGCAGTAACTTGTTGCCTCAAATTGGAATAAAACAGTGTGGCGTATGTGAAATATAGATTTTAAAAGTTTAATAAACGTTAATCATACGCTTGAGATTTGTGTAATTATATAAATTTATGTGTCTAAAGGTGGGATCACACGATTTGTACATTTGTACAAAAAATTACAAATTTAGATTTGTACACATTTGTGCATTTGGGTATCGATGTGCAAATGATTTGTTTTGCGATCAGACGATTTGGCTATTAAACATCAAAATGATTTGTCACACATTTGTACACAGCAGTAAAGTGACAAATATTTGCCAGTTCATTCACACGATTTAACCATTTGGTCATAAACACTAAAACAGCTGATCAGGTGTCAACCATAATTTTGCATCTTTATTGTAAAATTTAAAGTGAAATGAACGAAAATGATGGTAACGCAGAGGCAAAAGAAATTCGCTGCAGTTACATACATATATACATTTACTATTATTTAAAACGCGAAAAAAGTGTCAAAAATAAAGTTACTCGTAGACATTAAGTAAAATGGTAAAATAAACTGAATCAATGTTTCGCTTTTACTTGTCAAACCACCTGCTGAGTCGCGAGAAGAGACAGTGTTGCCAATATGTTGATTTTTTTCGTTCTTGTTATGGTTTCAATTTCTTTGCCATTTTGATTGAAATTTTGCTCCTCACCGATTTACACCAAAGTTTCACTATCGATAGAACATTTTAAACGATTAAAAATGACCAACAATTTTTTTGGCGGTCGGTCCAACTTTTTGATATGTAGGCCTTCAGAGCTTGAGTATATAATCGGCTATATCTCAAGTATTTATGGTCCGATCTGGGTCAAGTGAGTATCACTAGAAAGCTCATACAAAATTCTATAAATTACATTATGTACATTTTTTCATTTTTATTAACCCATTGGCGGAAAAGTAACTAAAAGAATTTTTTAACCTCACTTTTTTGATAGAAACCTATTTTTCTCAAAAAATGGACGTCGTAGTTAGTTTTTTCTTGATTTAATGAGCAGACAATACCTCAAGCTTTTTGTAAGTTATTGTACTCCTTATTAACCTTTCAAAGACCGTAGATATTCACGTTCAAAAAGCCTAAAATGCCCAGAGAGAAAGTGTGATAGCAAAATTCGGGCCGGCAGGGGTTTTTCGGTTTGTTCGCAAAGTAAATTAATAACAAGGGAGTCTCAAGTCTGGGATCCCCTATTTTCAATGTCTAATGTTATTATGTTACTGATCACTGTGACATGCTAAATTTTTTCAGTTTTATAACTTTGACATCTCTTGACCCAGATCTCTGGTGTTTAAAGGGTTACTGCGGAGTATTATACCTTAAAAAAGCTTGAAGTGTTGTAACTTTACGACGTCCATTTTTTGAGAAAAATAGGTTTCTATCAAAAAAGTGAGGTTAAAATATTTTTTTAGTTAATTTTCCGCCAATGGGTTAATAAAACTGAAAAATGCATATAATGTAATCTATGGAATTTTATATGAGCTTTCTAATGATACTCACTTGACCAAGATCGGACCGTACATACGTGAGATATAGGCGATTATATACTCAAGCTTTGAAGGCCTATATATCAAAAAGTTGGACCGACCGCCAAAAAAATTGTCGGTCATTTTTAATCGGTTAAAAAATTCTATGAAATCGGTGAGGAGCAACTAAAGTGTTGTTATGCCCAATTATCAATCAAAATGGCAAAGAAATTGAAACTATAACATGTACAAAAAAATCAACATATTGGGAACACTTAGTACACTTGTCAACAATATTTGTCTATTTGTCTATTTGGCACTTGCATTTGTCTTCAAGTGGCAAATTTGATTTGGCTTCTGTGGCAGCATTGCGTTCACACGATTTGGCATTTATGGTTGTTTTTGATTTGTCACAAGAAGCCAAATATTTGGCATTTCTGATAAATGACAAATGCAATTTAGAGATCACACGATTTGTCTATGAATATGACAAATTTTTAGCCAAATGTACAAATCGTGTGATCCCAGCTTAACACAAATGTTATTGAACGCAATCGATACAAATGTTTAAATAATATAACGTCAACTAGGGCGGTAACTATAACCAATGTTCAGTCGCCAAAAGGCTTTATATGCATTGTATTTTTTACATTTACCTTATCATATTGACCCCAGCACCCATTGGGTAAACTTAATTCGAGTACGCTCAATCAAGTGCTAACCGTTTTTCTAGGTTGGCTCTTGTTCTCGAGATCGAAATTTATTTTTACAAGTTCTCAATTTTCTACCATTTATTGAATACAAATCGATGTACATCGTCATACACAATATGTTGATGTTGAAAATCAAAATTGAAGCTTAACTTGAGGCCTATGCTAGGAAAATAAATAAAATTTTGGAAAACATTAAAAAACTTTCATTTTTTCTTGTATTTCAAATTTTGAACATAAATATCTCCGGTCTTAGAAGGGTTAATGCGAAGTGTTATACCTTAAAACAAAGCCTGAAGTGTTGCCTACAACCTGAGTCTAGGTAGAAAATAGGTTTACTAGGGCTGTTTTTTGAGAAAATCAGATTTTTAGCAAAAAAGTGAGGTTAAAAAATCGTATTTTTTAAATTTGTCCCCAATGGGTTAATAAAATGTAATATATTTATATGTAGATTTAAAGAATTTTTAATGGTCTTTCTAATGATATTCACCGGAACCAGATCGGACCATAAATATGTGAGATATGGCCAATTATATACTCAAGCTTTAAAGGCCCATATCTCAAGCAGTTGGACCGACCGCAAACATTTGTTTTCTCTATTTTAACAATCTTTTTAAGCCCTTTTAGGCAAAAAAAAAAAAATTGGCCTATGGCCGGTAAAATTTGTTTAAATAGCGCAGACTTAGCTATATCCATATATACCGATTTCTCAAAAACTGGAGCCAATCTGACACTTCCAAATGTACTTTCGAACTCAGGAGACTCCCCCTAATAGTTCGAAAAGGATTCATCAAAGTTCATTTTTTTCGGGTCAAAAACTATCACAGTGTAATCATGATAGACATGATAGACAATCCTTCTGCTTTTGATTTGTACTATCAGTTCTGAAGAATACATTAACACAGCTGTCAAATAAAAATATACTAGAGAAAAAATAAAGTTATGGACGAAGCTTAAGTAATAGAAGTGAGTGATAAAATAATTCATTTTATTCCCGATATCTTAGTTATATTCGCATCTTTCCAAATTTAGTCCTGATGGCATAACTTTTTGAAGAAAAGCAAAATATTAGATAAATCTGACAGATTGTCTATAAAATTCCATTTGCTGTCCGCAAATAAAAATTGTGACATATTCCACAATTTATCTTTTAGTTTAACATGTCCTAAACCGTGAACCCTTATCCTTATATATGGGTCAAAATTACCCAAACTGTTGTAGAGCTATAAGCAAATTCTTTAATAAATTACTAAAAATACGAATTATTGCACTAGAGGTACAAATTTCATATATATGAACCATTTAATTACCTAAAAAATTTGCATCAACGAATTATTAAATTTAAATATTCAAGTTAATTTAAAAAGGGAAAATACTGTATGTATTTTAGATACGGGATAAGGGTTAAGTAATATCAATAATTTATCGAAATATAGTTGCGTATTAGTAACTGTCTAAAAATTAAATTAATAGGTCCACCTAATGTTAATTTTTGATGCCGATCAATATTTAAAAAAAATATCAATTGAGATGAGTAAAGTGAACTATTTTCAGCTGGAATTTTTTTCAGCCCTTACAGCAGTATTTTAATTTTTGACTTCAAATCGCAAAGTTTAAGGTATTGCTCCAGGTAATGGTTGCGTTTAGTCAGAAGTTTAATTGCTATAACGGCCATATACAAATCCATAAAGTTTGTATCAACTTCGAATAATAATACGTTCTCAGATTGCAATGACAGCGGTACAGATTAGGCGAATGTTATAAGCACAGAAAAACGCCCCTGCTTTAAAGCTACGTTACATTTTTCGACCGTATCTCTATAAAAAATCTAACAAATAATAATATTGCTTAACTAGTTCTTATTATTATACAAAGCAATACTTACATATTTGCCATTACTTACCTTTGGTAACAACTTACCACAACCAACAAGCTGTGCGCGACTTTTATCTAGGCCCACTGATCGAGACCAACACTTCTACACTGATTTTGAGAGGCTCTAGCTTTAGAAAACTTTTTACTAAGTAAAATGACAGTCGCTAAAATAAATTAAAGTTGATCAGTGTTGGAGCTGAAACAGCATTCTTATGTAAGAGATTCACATGCTCTAACAAATCCAACACAGACAGAACAATATCAATTCCTTAAAACTCAGCATCTGACCCGCCAAATGGTTTACTTTGCGCAATGGTGACGCTGGTCTCACGCACCGGGGTTTTCAACTGAAGATTTTTTTGATACGTGTTACTAATAGCTCATATTTTTGATGTGTTAACATCTATAGGCGCGGGTAGGGACTAAACTCACAAAGTGAATTTTGATTGTTTGGCATTAAACTTCTCCGAAAGGGCTGCACCGAATTGTATGAAATTATGTGTGCATATCGGGTAGGTTTCAGAATCGGCCAACATCTATTTTTCATACCCCTAAATGATAAGGGTGACCCACTTCTATATAGAACATAGATTTGTCCGACTGCGAAACACAGATTGCGAATAGATGTCTTATGTGGGTGCGCAGCACTCTCAGAGGAAAGAGAATAATGACGTGGTTATACGTATATAAAAAAGAGATAGCAAGATAGCAACGAAAATTGTGTGAACTTGTGTACGAACATAACAATGTATGCATGTATATGTGTCTGTTGGAATGCATTCTCTTTGTTTTTTGTGGGAATAATACAAAAAGTATTAAGCAAGAAAATTAATGACACACTGGTCTTTAAATAATTTTAAGTATTAATATTATTTAAATGTAACGTCATCATATGATTGAACGCTGTTTTTTATTTTCCAATGTAACATTTACTAATGTGTTCATAGAAATCGAACATCGCCCGTGAGTTCGAACACTCATTGGATTTTTTTTAAATTTATGCTCCTAGACAATAAAACAAAGATATGTAATCACTTTAAGCTCTTTGATTTCAATATTGAAAATCACAAAATTTTTTAATTAGAGCATTGAAAGTAGAAATATTTTTAGTAATAAATTTTTTAAAATTAAGAAAAAAATAAAAAATCACATATTCATAAAGGAAAATAACGGGTTTAGTCTTTCGAAATTCGATACTTTTACAAAATATTCAAAAATTGGGTTCGGAAGAACAAAAAATAGCAGACAGTTGTCCGAGGCCTTCGGCCACGGACTGTCCCTGCAGGCTGTGTCAGAGACACGTCCATTAAGTTTAACGTAGAATACGCCATCCGATAAGACAGAAAACGTATATAACAATAAATGATAAATAACATAAGCAAATGAATTTTTATTTTAATTTAGCTCAGCTGCTGTCAAACAGCATCAAGCAGCATTGTTATTTTGCTTACTTGGCAGCACTTTCATTTAACATAAAAATGTTTGAATTAATTTTTTCATATATTTTTTATAATTATATATCCATGTTAAATTCAAATTCACATTTAACATTTTGTTTCAGTTAAATACATAAGTAAATATACGAAATATCAATGTTTCATCAAGCAAAACAACAGCCGAAGGTTTGTGTCCACACTGAAACAGCAGCATAGTTTGTGTTCACGCTACAAACTCAAACACTCAACCAAACACCACACATATGTTTGAGTGTATGTGTTTAAACAATTTTCATTTGAGAAATTTAAATATTAGGAAGATATCAACCAATATGAAATGTATATCAAACGAAAGATAACATCTTCATTTACCTACAAAAAAATTTAAAAAAAAAGTTATTTCGCCGTTTCCTCATAATCAATGAAATAAAGATTACAACAATAACAATCTGACATGACTCCCTATACCGTAAGGTAAGACGTATTCTACGCCAAAAAAAAATTACATCTGAAAAACTAAATTTCTTCAGGTAAACAGCTGCTGCAATAAGTCACTGCGTGTTCAAGACACAAATACTGTTGACATTTATGGCGAGAGTACTTGGTTTTTCTATTTTTTTCCAAGGACCCGTTATTCCAGGTACATCATCTTCAGGGTGATTCAGGAAGTTCCGGACAAATTTCTCCAGCGTATTCCTTGGCTCATTTCAGGAAGAAAAGTCCACTAGAACCATGGCCGAAAATGTAAGGTTGCGAAATGGCAGCGGGTTCAAAATTTTCGGATTCGTGGTCGGAGGGTATTAGGGTAAAGTTGCTAACTTCTGAGCCAGTGGTCGGATTTTTCTGTTTTTGGGCTTGTTGGAAAGGTCTTTAAGAGGCCTTTTAGAAAAATAAAAAAAGGCAAATCGGCGAGATACAGACCTTTCGGAAACAAATCCAATGAGTGTTCCTGTTCGATTTCTATGAACACATTAGTAAATGCTACACTGGAAAATAAAAACAGCGTTCAATCATATGATGACGTTACATTTAAATAATATTAATACTTAAAATTATTTAAAGACCAGAGTTTAATTATTTTCTCGCCTAATACTTTTTGTTTTATTCCCACAAAAAACAAAGAGAATGCAAAGCAACAGACACATGGACATAAATTGTTATGTTCGTGCATACGCTACACAAGTTCACACAATTTTCGTTGCTCTCTTGCTATCTCATTTTTATGTTCGTATAACCGCGTCATTATTTTCTTTGCTCTGAGAGTGCTCCGCACCCACACATGACAGCTATTCGCTGCCGCTACATCAATGTGTGTTTTTTCGCAGTCTGACAATCTGTGTTTCGCAGTCGGACAAATCCGTGTTCTATATAGGGGTGGGTCACCCTTATCATTGAGGGGTATGAAAAATAGATGCTGGCAGATTCTGAGAGCTACTAGAGTCGGACAAACTGTGTTTAGACGTGTTCACTTTGTGAGTTTAGTCCCCACCCGCGCCTATAGATGTTAACACGTCAATACCAATAACAGAGAATAAAGTTATTTGAATTTTTTGACACACCCGAACTCACAGACCGGTAGGTCACCACTGGCGGGTAAAATTATAGAGTTTCATGCCGCCAAACTCACATGTATTATTTTGTAAGGGGGTATGCATATTTTGGCAAAAGGGAAAATTGTATTACTCATACTCTACATCAATCCCTATGTAATTTACTATCAGTTATAAGTTAAAATCTATAAAGTATAATTTAATAAATGTTTTTGGCACAATTTTAAAAACTTTAAAAATTCAAATATGCATCTAGTAACAAAATATTATTATTCGAAAACAGATATTGGCTTAGTGATTAGTTAGAACAGACAGTTGGTAATCTATAAAAAAAAGCAATCTATAAAAAAAAGTCCAAAAATGTGCTATTGTTTTGGTTCACTTGAATAAAGGCACTTTATTATTTTGGCGTAGAATGCGTCTTACCTTACGGTATAGGGAGTCATGTCAGATTGTTATTGTTGTAATTTTTATTTCATTGATTATGAGGAAACGGCGAGATAACTTTTTTTAAACATTTTTTTGTAGGTAAATGAAGATGTTGTCTTTCGTTTGATATACATTTCATATTGGTTGATATCTTCCTAATATTTAAATTTCTCAAATGAAAATTGTTTAAACACATACACTCAAACATATGTGTGGTGTTTGGTTGAGTGTTTGAGTTTGTAGCGTGGACACAAACTATGATGCTGTTTCAGTGTGGACACAAACCTTCGGCTGTTGTTTTGATTGATGAAATATTGAAATTTCGTATATTTACTTATGTATTTAAGTGAAACAAAATGTTAAATGTGAATTTGAATTTAGCATGGATATATAATTATAAAAAATATATTATATATATTATCAAAAGTAACTATCAAATAAATAAATTCATGTACTTATGTTATTTATCATTTATTGTTATATATGTTTTCTGTCTTATCGGATGGCGTATTCTACGTTAAACTTAATGGCCGTGTCTCTGACACAGCCTGCAGGGACAACTGTCTGCTGTTTTTTTTTTTATTATTTTTAAAGTAAGCGATGATTTTTTGTATGGAGCATTTGTTTATTACAATTTATTACATCCTAATCATTTTACGAGTCAAATTGAAAAAAAAATTATTTTAAATCTATCTGAAAAAACTAAAATCGATGTTTACCGTTAAGTAGGATCTTCTAACCGCGCAATAGCTAACAAAATTGGACGGTGCCCAACAGTTGTCGACAATTACATCAAGGGTCTCGAGGAGTATGGAAAAAATGTTAAAGGATGGAGTTCATTGTCTTTATCTTCTTATGAGAAAAGAAAAATCATCAGAATTGCTTCTCATTCTGCCTTATTCTTGTCAAAAATAAGAGCTCAAGCTGGAGTGGAAGCGTGCAAGTCATCAGTACGCAAAGTAATTAAGAGCTGTGAGTATCTAAAATACCTGAAGTTACAAAAAAAAAGCCGCTACTTAATGCTCCTCGTAAGGAAAAGCGGCTTCAATTCGCAAGAGACTACATGGTATGTGATGTGCAGCCAAGAGGTCGTGTAAATTACTGGAGAACTGTCGTATTAACGGATCAGAAGAAGTTTAATTTCGGTGGGCCTGATGGCTACAACTATTATTTCCATAATCTGCGCAGAGAAAAGAGTTTTTTGAACCGACATCACAGCGGAGAGGGTGGCGTTATGGCTATTACGTACTATGGCACCATCGATCTTAAATTTCAAAGTGCAAAAATGGCTGGTGCAAGGTATAAAACGTTATTGGAATCGGTTTTTCCGAAGTTCAGTGAACTAGTTGGTCCCATATCTTGGATACTGCAAAAGGATAATGCCCCTATACACAACGCCAGAGTAGTAACAGACTTCATTGCAAGCCAAAATGTTAATATTCTTGACTGGCCACCCTATTCGCCAGATCTAAATATTATCGTAAATGTCTGGGGTTGGTTATCTCGTAAAGTCTATAAAGGAGGTAGACAAGTTGATGACAAGCAGTCACTATTGCAGGCCATTAAGGATGCTTGGAATCAAATTTCGTTGGATTACATAAATTCTCTTTATCAATGAAACCCCGTATATTTGAAGTTATTAAACACATAGGGGGTTTTACCCATTACTAATAGTTCTTAAATAAAGTAAAATTAAATAAAAAACAAGAAAATCTTGTTTTTCATTAAAATTAGTTAAGTGAACAAGAGAACGTTATTCAAGTGATCCAAAATAAAAAATAGCACATTTTTTTACTTTTTTTTTATAAATTGTTCAAAAAAGTTCCTCAGTTAAGAAACCGCTATTGTCATAATTTTTTTGATATCTCAAGATGTCTTGCTTCCATTTCCATTTTAAAATTCTGCAAGCGGTTACAAATTGCAAAAGATACTGGCTGCTGAATATGGAATTTTTAGTGCCTTTAAATAAGTGAACCGGAGTGTATGTGTGTTGGCTTTCAAACTTTTAGTTTTTTTTTTTATAAAAATGAATTATTGCCAGTAATAAAATAAATAACAAGTGTTAACGATTACATGTTGTCATTGTGCTGCAAATCCCATAATCATTTTTGTTATCCGACAAATTTGTGATACATGTCCGTCCGGTTCATGTTTTTGTCCGGCTTACATCCGGTTGAGTTGGGTGTTTATGGACTTATGTAGGTATGTAGTTAGTTTTGTATTGCACAGCAAAGTCAAATATGCATGAAGTGTAAATACTCATGTCATATCGCCACTGACATAGGACATTTCATTACACTGCATTTATATGAAAATTGTTCAATTTTAGTATGTAAATATGACCATAAAGACACAGGAAAAAACTGCAAACAAACCAAAACAATTTAACTTTTACAGGCAAATGAAAAGCTAAAATATGAACATATATGCTTCTGTTGGAAAAAAAAATCAATACAGAAAAAACTAGAAGTGATGAAGAGAGAGTGACGTTAACAAAATTAAGAAATTCGAATGACATCCAGAGTTCGTAAGCATGTGAAACATGAATGTTTGTAGGAAGGCGTGCAATTTCAAACGTAGTTTCTAATACTACACGAACTAAATTGTTACATAGTACGTAGATTCTGACTCCGAAGTAACTTACATATCCACATTTTATGTAAATACAATTCTACAGCGAACATTTCGCAGGATTACCATTTACCGACACAAACAGACAAGTCACAATTGCACAAAAAATGCTATAATTTGCATTTGCACAGTGGCTGATATATCTGTGGTCACAAAAAATAACAGCCTAAGTCGATTCTAAAACTTTTCAGGGGGAGCAGTTTAAAGTTTAATATCTTTACTGGAAATCAGGAGTCGGAGTTTTTGTGATAACTTTGCTAAAGATAACAAGGAAACAAATTCTTTTACTCGAGTTAGGCTGTTATTATTTGTGACCACAGATATACATAAGTTAATGAAAATTATATCTACAAATTCACACTTATGCACCCAAGGAATTGTTGGCCATACATGCTTCGTTCTTTGTTATTATATGGGAATTATAGGTTTGATACCTGGTTGATTCTTCACCAAATTCCTTAGACTTTATTAGTTAAATATAACTAAGTCAGGGGAAGACATACTATATTATTTCGGGATACTGCGTAATTTTTAATAGGGGTCAAGGTATTCACCAACCACCAAAAAAAATGTACTATTTAGTTTTAGAACCCACTTATTCAAATTTCTATCCGTATGTCCCTTTTTGAACCACTGTTCAAATGAACCTGTTTTTCAAATTTCTATTCGTAGGTCTCTTTTTGAACCACTGTACTTTAGGAAAAGAAACATATGTGTTTCTAGATGTATATATTTGTTTGATTACAAATATGATGACTCTGTAGATGACAGTTAGTTATGTGTGATGTAGTAGTGCATCTACAATAAGATCCCCTTCACTCGTATAGGTATGAGTGCATACACGTAAACATAGTTTATTTATGTGTGTTGCGCATATTTTACATATTCTGATGGTGTGGTCCTTTTTCGGTCTTCGAGTGAATATGTTTAGTTGTATATGGTTGAGTATGGATTGAATGTATGAGTAGTTTTTGTCACTGCATGAAATGACACAAATGATTCCTAAACAAAACAATACTTATAATCGCATAGAACAAACTATTCGTTAAGACTATTTGTATTTGTATTACCCAAAAATGGTTTCAATTACCACATAACAAAGCTCGAAATTGTCACAAATATAATGGGGTGAAATGTGTATTAAAATTTAAAAAGTTAAAACATGTAGTAGTAACATTTTGAAACTTTTTCATTGGAGTTGTTGGAATTTATCAATAAACATTTTTATATCTTAATACTGCTAATTTTAATATATCATATAACGAATATAACTCATACGTTATGAGGTAGCAATACAAAATAGTATTACTCATACGACATAGTTTACGTACGATTATGTAAAAGACCTAAACAAACAATAAAAAATAAATTTGTTGTAATTGATCAAAGCAGTTTATGTTGATTGAAATGGAAAAATATGTTTTTCGATATCGTTAAATTTTGCAAAGGGGACATGGGAGTGTCCGTGGAAGTGGAAAGTTTCTGATAGCCATTCACTTGGGAGTGGCCAGAAATAATTCCTTCATTGATTCCTTCGTTGGGCAGCTCACTACTTCCACGCAGTATGTCCTGGGCAATGGCTTTTCGGAAACCGCCGCTAGCTAGCTAGAGTGAGAAGGCGAAACAAATGAGCAGCAAATCAGGTTTAGTAGGTGACTGATGTAACTGAAGCTCATCAAACAATCGGGCATTTTCTTTTGTCATTTGAAGGGGATTGAGCCAAACACACAAGCCAGCGGTGGCTAGAAACCAATAGAAGAATACCCAGGTTCGCCATATTGCATTTTGGTCAGCGTCTGATCCATAATGGGCGGCTGCACTCAATAATCCTTGCGGTAGGTAAAATGCAAAACCCAGTGGACTGGGTTTGCCTCCCGCCACCGTTCATAATGGCAGTGAATATACAGAACCGAAAAAGAAACCATAAAAGACCCCTATTTGTTGACGACCCCCGCAAACGTTATAAGGACCACGATTTACGGACATGCACTTGGAATGTGAGAACTCTATATAGATCCAGTGCAAGCATCCAATTGGCAGGTGTCCTCGAATGGTACAAGGTTGACATTACCGCAATCCAGGAAATGCGATGGACAGGACATGGCTGCACAAGGGAAACAAACTGCGACTTCGACTACATTTGCTATGAGGGAGACATGAATTTGGTTGCGGAGTTGTAGTTGGCAAACAACTTGGACATCTAGTCTCTAGCTGAAATACTGTGAGTGAACGTACTATAGCCACAATCCGCATAAAAGCGAAATATTTTTATATTTCCCTAATTTGTGTGCATGCCCCGACAGAAGAGAAAGATGATGATGCCAAAGGCATAGACTATGAGCTCCTAGAGGAAACGTATGACCGCTACCCTGGCCATGACATTAAGATTGTACTAGGAGATTTTAATGCCAAAGTAGGAAGGGAGAATGTGTTTAATTCAACTATTGGCAATTTCAGTCTACATGCTGACAGTTCCGACAACGGTATGAGACTGATTGACTTTTCCGCGGCAAAAAACATGGTCATTAGTGGTACAAGATTCCAGCATAAAAACATCCACAAGGCTACTTGGGTATCCCCTGATCAAAGAACGAAGAACTAAATTGATCACGTGGTAATTGATGGAAGGCACTCATCCAGTGTAATGGACGTACGAGTGATCAGAGGAGCTAACATCGATTCTGATCACTACCTGGTAGCAGCAAAGGTTCGCACAAAGTTGAGTAGAGCGAAAATCGTACGAAACCAAACGCAGAGGGAGCTGGACATCGGAAAGCTGCAATTACCAGAGGTAGCCAAAGCCTACTCAAGGAAGCTGTCGCAACTTTTGGCACAGAACCAACCCCCTCACGATGACGATCCTGATGCGCAGTGGAAACCCCTTTCCGACTCTATAAAAACCGCCGCAACAACCGTACTTGGTTTCGAAAAACCGCTTCGCAATAAACCGTGGTACGATGGAGAGTGTCGCATTGCAAATGACGAAAAGAACGCTGCACGTATGGTAATGCTTCAGTCAATTGCAACGTGAGCTGCAACTGAGTGGTATAGGGAGAAAAGAAAGGAGGTAAACCGTCTCTTTAGACGTAAGAAGGAGAAAGCGCGAGAGTGAGAAAATTGAGACATACAGAAGGAAGAACAAAGCCCGAAAATTCTACCAAAAAATCAAAAACGGAACTAATGGACATGGTTCAGGTCCCGTTATGTAAAGACAAGGACGGAAATCGATCACAACATGGAAGACGACTTCGATTGCCCCCCTCCTAACCATGCCGAAGTTAGAACAGCTATTGCCCGGCTTAAGAACAATAAAGCCGCATGAGCCGATGGATTACCGACGGACCTATTTAAGGCTGGCGAAGATGAGCTGATACGGTGCATGCATGCATTCCCGGCGATTGGAGTCTCAGTGTACTATGTCCTATATTTAGAAAAGGTGACCCGAGTCTCTGTGCCAACTACCGTGGAATAAGCCTTTTATCCATAGCAAATTAGACTCTATCACGTATAATATGCGAAAGTCTAAACCAATTATCCCAGAGCTGATTGGACCATACGAGTGTGGCTTTAGGCCTGGAAAATCGGCAACTGACCAGATTTTCACGCTTCGCTAAATCCTGGAGAAGATTCACGAAGAAGAAATCGACACCTGTCATCTATTTGTCGATTAAAAGACTGCCTCCGAGAGCCCGATACGGGGGAGACTCTACGAAGCAATATCTGAGCTGGATATTCTTGCAAAACCTTCGCCTTTGCAGGATGACCTTGACGAACACCAAACACGCAGTGAGAGTTATTTAGGATCTTACCAAACCTTTCGAAACCAAGCGAAGGCCTGTCATGTGATCTCTTTAACATCTTAATGTAGGTCATTATGAGAAAATTGGTCCTCATTAAAATATGTTCCATTTCGGAACTAGACCCACATTTAGTGTATATTACCAATGTTATTGACGATCACGAAATATCGTCCATTTTGGAATTCGGCGCACCATTTAGGAGATATGGTCATTTTTATATCGGGTTTTCCAATAACGACTTGACATCTTTTTTTAATAAAACGCAAACCATTTGAGATGTTTCCAAAACTTTATGATCGACTTGAAATACAATTAAAACATTTATGAAAGGGACTCGACGTCGTGCATATGGTCACCGCGGGCACGTTGGCAGCGGCCGATTCGTTGGACTCAATTTTCGATGACTCGGTCAGACATTTCGGCCGTAACGGTCGCTATTTCGCGTTCAATGTTCGCTCTGAGTTTTTCCAACGTCGTCGGCCTGTCAGCATTGACCAATGATTGGAAGTAGCCCCAAAAGAAAAAAGTCTAGAGGCGTTAAATCTCACGAACGAGGTGGCTAATTGAATGGTCCATTTCTTGAGATAACAGGCTCACCAAACTTAAAAAAATAAATAAATGTTTTCCCATTACATCCCATGAAGGGACCGGGGAGAAATTTCTCACAATCACTGAGCTGTGCGCTTTCCAGTTTTCACTCACTGATTGGGTCCTACAGTTTTACACCGATTCCGAACGGTATTTTGAGAAGCTTTTTTCATGGCTATGTACTCGATAGTGTAGCCGTCACTATGTGAGGTGACCAAACTTACTCTTCAATAAATCCATTGACCAGTGTGCTATGTGGCTAGTGGCACCGTCGTGTTGAAACCACATATCGTCCAAGTCCATGTTTCCCAACTCGGGCCAAAAATAATCGGTAATCATGCCGCGATAACGATCGCCATTCACATTAACGTGACGATCGTTATCGGCGACGAAAAAATATAGCCCAATGACGCCGCGGCCATGAAAACCGCACCAAAGAGTTATTTTTTGTGGATGAAGTGGTGATTCATAAAGCACATGTGGATTTTCACCTAACCAATAACGCATATTTTGTTTATTGACGAACCCATTGCGCCAAAACTGAGCTTCGTCACTGAAGACGATTTTGCGATGAAATTTATCATATTGGCGTATCTTCTCCAGAGAGAACGTACGTCGCGCCAAATGGTCCAGAACGTACGTCGCGCCAAATGGTCCATCGGCTTCAATTCTTGAGTCAGCTTGATCTTGTATGGTTGTAAACCGAGATCTTTATGCAAAATTCGCCATAAAGTGGTCTCGACGATGCCCAGTTCTTGAGAACGCCACGGAATCGACTGATCTGGATCGTTTTCTACGGCCGCCTGAACGGCAGCGATATCTTCGTCACTTCGACCGACCCGTTGCCTCACTGGCACGCCAGTATAACACAATGAATACGTAGACTCAAACTGTTGCACCAAACTTGTTATTGCTTGTCTACTAGGGCGAGAATAACGACCGAAAATTAGAGTTAACGCTCTTAAAGTTGCGGTCACCGACGCCGAGTTTCGGTAGTTCATTTTTATAATTTGCATACGTTGTTCGCTCGTGCACTTTACCATGATGAAAATGTTGAGTTTACTGAAAAAAAGAAAGTAACAGTTATGATCAGTGAAATAGTTCGTTCACAAATTAAATTAAAAGTTGTCAAGTACCTATTGAAAAAGCCCTTCCTTATTGATAGTGATAGCGAAATATAGTCCAATTCTCGACTAGATGCACCGTTTATAAGGTATGACCATTTCTGTTATTATTGAGCATGAAATATAGTAATTTTTGCTGTTCATACACTAAGGCATTTTTCGAGTGTAGTTCTCTGTAGCTCTTGGTAACATTTCCTAGTGCGTTGCAAATCCTGAATGTAATTTAAAATGTAATTTGGCGAGGTTTGTGGCTCATTCATTACATAATTTTGTAACTAGTATGCCCCATATGTACATTGTACCGCCGCAATCATGTACAAGTGTCGTTCACGCAGACCTTTGTAATATCGACGGGCACTGATTGTAATAAGATCCCCACTATTCGATCCTTCGTGGAATACATTGGAAATATAATTGTTTTCCTTCATAAGCCATACAAGATGCAAAATTGTTTTGTTAACCCTGACATACTTATTGAATTAAACTCACTGAAACAATACCTGTTTCCGAAGGAAAAATTACAATTACCCCAGCTATTCAAGAACTCTCTTATGATTTGATAAATTTCCTTAAGTCTCTTTACTCCCTGACATTTTTGTCAAATTTATTAAAGCTAATGACTGTTAAAACTAATCCAAACATTGCTGCAATTGAAAATAATGTCGAAGATTTAGTTTCCGTTTAAAATTGTTTCCACTTCCGCTTGTGATGAAAAATGTACAAAAGGGGAACGAACAGTAAATCTTATTTTCCTGTGTGAAACATTTTCCGGTGTATAAAATTGAATAAGATGATTATGCCGTTGCTGTCTTTCAATCCTTAAAATCACATTCACAAGTAGGAGAATAACGTCAGCTTGTTCGTCGATGGCATTAAAAGAGAGATTTTGTTCTTTTTGTGTCTGTATACTTTTGATTTTCATTTGTTTTACGTTTAATGTCAAATTGATTGTTACTTAATACTTTGAGTGTTAATACACTAACATGCTAAATCATTTGATTCGACATCTATCCATTTAGCACGCCAATGCTGGTGAACACATGCCTTTTGGAATGTCAATCTACAGCTTCCTCTTAACGGCTTAACGGCTTTTAATATTGGTAGTGCTGTAGGTGCTTCTGCTCTGATACATCGACATTAAAAGCCGATTACCCAAACTGACCAAATGTCATTGCAACATAACTATTATACGATTACATTGTATTTGTGTTTAACACAAATATTGTTCAAATTCTGACATATTGATACAAAATTTGAAAATAAGTTGTGTAGTATAATCACAGAGTAATGATGTATAGAGTAGACAGCTCTCTCAGAAAATGTATGGCATTTGGTGTGTTGCAGTTGTTTTTGGGAAATGTTGCTTTCATAATACAGATAGAGGCAATGGCTCAAACCAACCAACAATAAATCAGCAACTGCATTTCGTTTTGTGCGTTAACATTTTTGTGTAAATACACCACAAATATATACTAACTGCAAAATATAAAAAAGTCCAAAATTCGTTTAAATTTCACAGTTTTTCATCAAAACGACATGAAAACTTTTTGAAATTCCACCTGGTGTAATTCAATTTACGTCAAATAAATCTCCATCGCACCGACCGCACCACGAATAGTGTGAAATAAAATGTCAGATGAGAAGAATGACAGCTCTATATGACAGTACTTTATGAGTATAATACTTTATGAGTATAATACTAGTGTGAAATAAAATGCAGATGAGAAGAACTACAGCTCTATATGCCATTACTTTATGAGTATAATACTTATATTACATTTGCAAAGGAGTATTAAAATTGTATTTTTCATATTTGTATAAAAGAAAATGTAATGTTTAATTTGCAATAAATTTGTCAAGTCGTAAACAAAACAGTTTTGAGGTTTGCACACAATTATGCATTCATTGTATGACGGTAGCAAATGTCATACTATGTAAATTTCACACTGGCACAAATGTCCTCTCCATTTTAATCTGTGTTTGCGCGTGTACCATTTGGATGAGCTGCACTACTCGTTGCCTTTAAAAATCTATATTATTAAACTAGCGCAAATTATCCTACAGTTACATTAAACCAACAGTTCAAGTTTTCAGTGAGCATGGAATTCGAAGTCTTTAACTGTTATTTACGGGTGGCTGTTGAAAGCCGCTACCAAAAAAAAAATTAATAACTTTTTTTCTATTCAATGGATCTGGTGAACTTTTTTTATTTTGCAGATTGATTTTTAGATTTAAGAAAAAATGGATAAATTTGACACTGAAACAAGAATTTGCATTGTCTGCCGCTATCACGCACGTTTGGCGGTAATCCTCCAAGCAGATGGACCATAGTGAGATTTGTTAACAATTTTGCCGAACATGGGACAGTCAACAGAAGACCATACCATCGAAACCCTTCAGTTCGGACGGAAGAAACAATCGCTGCTGTAGCTGCTGCCATACAAAACTATCCAAGAGTTTCGACAAGAAGCTTATCTGCCCAATGGGTATAAGCAGACAGTCATTGGAGTCAATTATGCACAAAGATTTGGACTTGTTCCCATATAAAATTAAAATGGCCAACAAACTGAATGCAGCAGACTTCCCGATTCGCTTGGAATTTTGCCAGAAGATGCTTCAAATGGTGGAAGAGAACGGACAACTTTTTGAACTGTCTTCTCATGTCTGACGAATCCCATTTCGATTTAAACTCCAACGTAAGCAAACAAAATTGTCGAATATGGAGTGCTTCCAAACCACAGATAATTCATGAGGCACTTCGTGTCACAGTGTGTTGTGCAGTTTCATCACGCTGCATTGTCGGGACGTACTTCCTGGAAGAAACCGGTCATACCGTTACGGTTACTGGAGACCGTTTCTTGAGCATGTTGAGAGAGTTTTTCTATTCAGAATTACGCCGAATGAGAATTTCTTTCAGCAAGATAGTGCAACTCCTCACATAGCCCGGTCTGTTATGACAGAATTGCGACGAAGATTTCCCAATAAGCTGATATCCAGAATCTCCACATTCCGTTGGCCCCCCCTGGTCGCCTGACCTTACTGCACCTGCATTTTTCTTGTGGGGTTATTGCAAACAGGAAGTTACAAAGCAAAACCAACAAATTTGAATGAACTAAAGCAATACATTCGAGAAACAATTGCGACTATTCCTGTCTCAACTCTCCAAGCAGTACACCCAGAGAACTAATCGATTGAAAAGACGTTGTAGAAACCGTAAATTCGGCTGTTACCGCCGAATTGGGGTTGCCACAACCGAATTGAGGTTGACACGACCGAATTTGGACGTCACAACTGACATTTAGTTGAAGCAACCTCGTTTCATTATTGGTTCGGTTGTGATAACTGAATCTTGAATTATATTCGATTTGTCAATCAAATTTTCTAAAATTTCGATTGTAACTACCGAATTTGGAATTAATTCGGTTGTCACCACCGAATTTGGTATCAATTCGGTCGCAGTAACCGAATTAATCCTTAAGTCGGTTACAAGGACCGAATTCGGTGTCAATTCGGTTGATGTAACTGAATTTCTCATGAATTCTGTAGGTACAACCGAATTTAATTTTCAATTCAAATTACAAAAACAAATATTATATTAAAAGATGTTAAAGAATGTATAAGGTAAGTAAAAATATTGTAATGGTGGTTTTTGTGTTAAATTGTCTTATTTTGCAGAAAATGTCGACAGTTTTGAAGCTTTCCAGATTCGGTCGTTTGAGATATGCTGCAATAACCACCAATGAGGTTGTGTCAACCTATAATGACTACCTCTAAATTCGGTTACGGCTAATTCGGCTGTCTCAACCGAATTTTTCTGTGAGTGTAATGAGCAACTTTTTGGTAATTCCATTATTTTTAAAACTAAGTAATCTATATTTAATAAAATTGAATGATGAATGAAAAATTAATTCCGTACACTGAAAAACATGTATTTGAGTTTCTTAATGTAGCAATATTCATCCGCCACCCTGTAGATTGCACCTTACATTGTCATTCGGCTAATAAAAAATTAAAACGTTTTTCGGTTCTTAAAAATTTTTAATTTCAAATATCTCCCAAAAGATTGATTGCAAACAATGATAAAAAATGAATATATATTTACCCATTACATCCCATGAACTGAGCTTTCGTACGCTTTCCACTTTTCACTCACTGGTTGGGACCTGGAGTTTTACACCGGTTCGGTACGGTTTTCAGAAGCTATTTTATCGCCGTCACTAAGCGAAGTGACCGTCGTCGAAAGCAGTGTAGGGTGGTTAGAGCAAGTATCGAACACAATTTCTCTCGCACAACAGCCGCACCAACGAACCGTTGCTTAACCGACGGTCACTAAAAAACTACGATTGGCGCCGAAAAATAAAAATTTACTCTGACATTATGTTATAGTAAAATAAAGTTTGACTAAAATGTTTTTTAATTATGATTTATTAAATTATTAGCTCTGTATTTTTAAAACAGTTATATTGCCAAGATCCGCTCGTGAATTCATCAACACTGTGTCAATGCAGCAGATGACACTAATGAGAATACTTGTACGCGTATGGTCGATGATTTCCCAGCATCAACATTGTAAAACAATCACACAACTTTATTGTTTCGGGTCGAGAAACCTTTGAATTCAAACCAAAATAGATATTTTCATTGACCAGAAAACAGCAAGATGTTGCCGTTTACAATGCCAATACTCAGTAGCCATTGGAAGTATTTTGGTTAAGTAGTTTGCTCATCTACCTAATATTTACTACGAATCCAGACGGAATGGGCTTTCCACCGCTGGTAGTATTGGTAATAATATATTTCAAGGAAAGGAAATATATTCAGCAACAGTATATTCATAAGTAACAATTCGACAAATTATTTGGGATGTGTGAAATTAATATTAATCATACGCTACCTAATTCAGTAACGAATAAAATAATTATTAATCATGCGTACAGCGTGAACTGGTAAGTGTATTTTTAAAGTAAGCGTTTTCTGCGGTTATCAGAAATTTAAAACGCCATACAATGTTTATGCTCTTATATAATTTTCAGCGTCTTCGTATTTACAATTTAATTTCATTCAAATTCCCATAACTATTTCGTATATAACTTATATGATCGTACCAATAATCCGAAAAGAACATGCTCACCTATTATTAAACAGAAAATAAACAGAATCCCTTCGTAGTCACTATGTTGGTTTCCTACTGGGTGTTTCACATGCTCTCAGCTGCGCGTGCTTCAGAATATGGTATGGCATTCTAGCTGCCGCACCAACATCATTCAAATTATCTCGTTTCGGTTTGTTATTTCGTTTCTCTCGCAAAACTTATACACATCATATTAACGATCGCCAGACCCTTCCAGTCAATTTCGCTCTTCGTCTTCACTCAACTAAAATGTAACAGCAAAATTAACATACGCGAAATTAACATTAACTCTTGGCCCTTCGTCTGATCACCACTAGACCATCACAGAATTAACTTGGAAACTGGTTCACAATTACAAGAGGACTTACAAATAATGCAGTTAGTTAGGTGACGTTCATCAAGTCAAATGCTTTGTCTTTATCATTATATTTCACATTTTTATACAGTCCGCTTTCAACATTAATACTAGAGGAATAAATAAGAAATTTGTCGGTAATTTTCGCTTGCGTTCTTTTATTTTTGATTTTAGTTGGATAGTTCCCCACCCACGGGCTCAATTCACCAGCTCGAGCTCCCCACCACTATGTATATTAAAACCAATTCAACTTATCGTAACTGTAGAGTTTTCCTAGTATTCTCAAATCATAACTTGTCACTTCCGATTTACGTGGTTGTGTAAATAAATTTGATTCACCATAGAAAATTCATTAAAATTATTTAAAATTGTTCGGACATGTTGTGACACGTGTAGAAATAACTTTCTATCTTCATCAGGCAAATGTTTTATTTGCATCGCAGCTAGCAACCTTTTCAAGGATTACCTTCTCCTTTAGTTTACAATGACTTTTGTTAATTCTTTCAGCGGAAGTTCGTCCTTTATCTGATGGTTTAACGTGGTCACCGTTAGAAAAATGGAATACTAGGCTATGAGAAGAAGAATTTGAGCTTCTCCTGTTGCTACCGGTTCTTTTGGGTGCGAGTGAATGTGGGCACTTGTATGTTGTGCTGCACTGCACAGGAACTGCCACATTAAATAAAATGATTTATGGTGTCCTTAATTTATAGCGGAAACAAAGAAGAAGGAAAAGAAGTACCAACGACAACAAAACTGGTGTCAAACGAGTTAAAAAGGAAACCAACCAACTCAAAAACACTCTACTGCAATTAACATTATATAAACTATAGAGAAAGGATGCTGGTTGCCTAGGCCAATCTAAAATAAACTGACATAGTATATAGCTACTGGTGTGAAGAAAACAAAACAAAGTTGTAAATTCAAATTCGTTTAGGGGAAATATAGAACAACTGGATACAACCACGCTGTGAACACTATCAACAACAACACTTTGTCATCGTGGCTGAAAGTAACATAATATACTAATGCTAAGGTAATAACACTTTCAAAATCCGTCGCTTACACTTGCAGAATAATCCAGTTCCAGGACCATAAATCAGTAGCACACGAATCTCGTTGTGAATGCTTGTACTGCAACGGTAAGTGAGCGAGTACATTGCATCAGTAACTTATAAAGGATTTTTCAACAGAGACGCTACAAATGTAAATCGATAGGGGACAGCAAACGACGCCATATTTTTTCCCGCTCTTTTGACATTTCTCTTCAGTAAGGTTTGCCATTTCATCATGGAAAGATATACGAGCCAACAACGAGTCGAAATTATTAAAATTTACTACCGAAATTTGGAGTCAGTGGCCTCAACTTTAAGAGCGGAAAATCATCTTCAGCGATGAGGCTCATTTCTGGCTGAATGGTGAGACAGCAATCCACACGTAATCCATGAGTCATCATTGGGCCGTACTTCTTCCGTGATGATCAAGACCGGCACATTACTGTGAATGCGAATCGCTACCGTTCAATGATAACCGAATAATTTTGGCCCCAATTGGATAGTATGGACTTGGAGGACATGTGGTTCCAACAGGACGGCGCCACAAGCCACACAGCGAATGTCACAATCAATTTATTGGAAACTTCGTTCGTGCGATTTGACGCCGTTAGATTATATCCTATGGGGCTACGTCAAGTCTGTGGTCTATGCCAACAAGCCAGCGACGATTGATGAACTTCGTACGAATATCGAACGTGAAATTGCAGCAGTATCGGCCGATTTATACTTGAAAACCGTTGAAAATTGGGTTCAGCGTCTGGACTTCCGCAAGCTTGCCCGTGGTGGCCATGCAAACGAAATCGAGTTCCATATATATGGCATCGAACGTACTTTCACATGAATAAAGAATTTCATTGGTATCTAAAACCGGTTTTGTTTTATTTAAAAAAACTTTTGTGCGCTCTTATTGAAAAACCCGATATTTGCATTCGATGTTAAGGCTCATTGTTTTGGACGTATACCAATTACAGACGGGTTTGCTAGATTTTCTATGGCTCATTACGCGAAAGGGTTGTCCTTCCATAAGCAAGGTAACCGTCGCCGTAAGAAATTAGGGATGCGTCGTGTACGTATTGTACCTGCCGTCTTACGAGCGACAGTCAGGCTTCCCTACCACCGATGGTTGTGACAAACCTATTTCGAATAATTTGATAATTTGATTGGTTTTGGAACGAAGCTGCTTATCGCACGTTGCGGGATGTGGTTTAAATAAAAAAATTAAACAACTTTTTTCTAACACTATTGTGGTACAACCCAGTATTATCAACTATATTGGATACTTTTGCTTTGGTTTGTGTCTAGTCTAACATATGTTGGGAAATTTCTTGTTTAGTGGGAAGTGTTCTAGGTGGAGCCTGTAATCGATATATAATATATATTGTAGTTTTGAACCCAACAAAAAGTAAATTTAGAAAAGCCAAAATAAAAGAAGTGCGTTTTTCATAAATATGTAAGTGCGTTTTCTTAAAAAAGTTAATTTTCTTACAAAAAGTACTTTTTCTTAAAAAAAGTATTTTTTTTAAAATAAGTATCTTGGCTTAAAAAAGTAAATTTTCTTACAACAAATTGCCTTTTCTCAAAAAACTAAATTTTCTTGAAAGGGTACCTTTTTGTGAAACAAAATAACTTATCTTGAGATGAGTACCTGGTCTGAAAAATGTACATATTCTTCAAAAAAAAGGACCAATCTTAAAAAAAATTTCCATTTCTTAAAAAAACTATTTTCTTCAAAAAAATACCTTCTATTAAAAAAATAAATTTTCTTACAAAAACTCTTTTTCTTAAAAGTACATTTCTTAAAAATAAAGTAGTACTTTTCCTTTCTGACAATAAGTAAATTTTCTTAAAAAATAACGTTTTTCTTTAAAAAGTACCTGTTCTTAAACAAAGTACTTCTTTGTAAAAAAAATTATACTCCTATTCATACTCCTTCTTAAAAATAGTACCTTTTCGTAAAAATCTTTAAAAAAAAAATTTTTCTTAAAAAAAGTTTATCATTTTACAAAAAGTACCTTCTCTTAAAGATCAACTTAAATAACCGTATTTTTCAACGGGTGGCTTTGGCGTCTTGGACCTAACTAGTTCATAATATATAGCGAAAGGAACTCGTCGATCCAACCGGGTGTCCCTTGACCCTCATGTGATTTTTTAACCTTATTTCTGTTGAAAACGAAGGTAGAACATTTTCAGAAAATGGTATTCTCATTGCCGCTTCTTAAAGTACGAGTAAAAGCGTCATATGTTACGAAGCCTAATTTGTAATTAAATATTAAATTTAGAGAACTTGGTTGTTTGGAAAACAGAAACGGTACTCTAGTTTTAAGGTGGTTTGATTTGTCATTTGGAGATTACTTACCTTGTTCCTTATATTCACGTCAATTTGTTTAGAAACAATTTACTTTAGAGATACTGAATAATATCTTTTTTGGTACCAGTTATAATTATATAATATAACTAGCTGACCCGGCAAACGTTGTTTTGCCATATAAATCATTTCTATGTAATTTCTAGTGTAGACAAAAAATACCTAACTTATTGTGAGTGTGTAAGGATGTGGTATATGCGTGAAATAGGCATGGAGCGCTGTGAACGATGAGGGAATATAAAAATAACAAACGCCAAACATTATTATATTTAAGTTATTATAATTTATTCCTTAATATTATGTATCATTAATTAATTACGACAATAACTCTAACAAACAATATCAATCTCTTAATGCTGTAGCGTGAACAATGTTATTGGTTAGCCTATCTTTAGCTAACACAAACAAACTGGATGGTTTACCCACTCGAGCGCTTGCCAGGTATAATTGTCCGTGTGAAAAACATGGTGTGCTCAAATCAAAGGCCTTGGAATTTGTTGATAGTCATTGCAAATGCCAATCTAATCGGAAACTGAATACGTTTGAATTGAATTGGCACATCTGTAGGTATAATAGGAATCCGTGGTATTAATATATTTTCACCTCGGAACTTGCCATTTAAAATGCCAGCTTCGATAACGCTTTTCATTAATTTTTGAATGACTAATCGCGTACCGTTGCACAGATTTAGATTTAAATTGTCAACGTCTAAATTTTTTGCCGCTAAAATTGCTCTTTCTGCAAGCCACTCATGATTTGTGTACTATTTTTTTTTTTTTTTTTTTTTTTTATCAAACCAACACTCAGGGGATGCCCCCTATAAATGCAGTGCATTGTGTTGGCGAAGGAAAATTGAGGTAGTAGAGGGTGGAAAGAGGGAGTAGTGACTGTTGACATTTGCCTTGAATGTTTGTATGTCACAATTGGTGGGAAATACACTAGCCGGAAGTTTATTCCACATACGGACTGTACGGCTGAAGAACGAATTTTCTCTATAGTGTGTAGTGCGGTCAATCGGCCATTCGATAAAAAACGGATGAGAGTTCCTGGAAAGCCGCGTACATCGGCTAAATATCCTCACGTCCGGCATAAGTTGATGGATGTCCGAGGAACACATACCGTGGAAATATCGATAGAAAAGTGACACGCAACCCACATTTCGACGATGCTCAAGGGAGGCAATAGAGTTGGATACCCTACTGTCCCCTATTAACACCGTCGCTCTCTTCTGTCCTAGTCCTAGTCCTAGTCCTAGGAGCACCTGCCCATATATGGGAGTTATACTCCATCTTTGGCCTGATGTAGGTGGTGTAGATATTGAGAAGATCAGAGGGAGTGAAGTATTTCTTGCACCGCTTTAAAAAGCCTAGACACTTGAATGCATCTTTCGACACTTCAAATACATGTTTTGCCCAACGGACATCACATTGTATTTTCATGCCCAGAACATCAAGAGCGTCTGATTCATCAATATCCACACCGTCCATAGACAATGACGACACACCTGGGTCAGCAATACGTTTATGCGACAACAAACAACACTGGGTCTTACCCGCATTAAAATCTACTCTATTCTTTCGACCCCATTCAACAATGGATACCAGATCGCGGTCGAGTGTTTCATTCATCGACCGGCGTTTGACTTCAATCTCTTGAAGACTTGGCCTACGATCGAATGAATAAGAATGGCAGAGATTACTGTCATCGGCAAAAGAGTAGATTGGATTCACAGTCTGACCCAGGAGATCGTCAATGAAAATAAGAAAAAGAGAAGGAGAAAGAACAGAGCCCTGTGGAACACCTGCAGTCAATTTATGCTCGTCGGATGAAACCCCATCTACAACAACTCGTATAGTGCGATCTCTGAGAAAACTCGATATAAATCGAGTGAAGTTATCACCGACACCAAAAGCAGCGAGCTTTGACAAGAGTGCATCGTGCCATACTCTGTCAAAGGCCTTGGAAATATCAAGAGCCACTACCTTACTCTCACCAAGCCGGTGGATGGATCGACTCCACTGTTCCGAAAGGAACGCCAATAGGTCTCCAGTAGATCTCATTCTACGGAAACCATACTGCCGATCGTTAAGAAGGTCATTGGACTCAAGATACTTCACTAGATGGTGGTTAACCATGCTCTCCATAACCTTCGAGAGCGCAGAACAAATTGCAATTGGGCGGTAATTTGCAGGGTTACTTGCATCACCTTTTTTAGGGATTGGCTGGACATTAGCAACCTTCCAACGCGCAGGGAAGACTCCGGCACGGTATGCAAGGTTGAAAAGATTGCGCAGTGGACACGCCAGTGTCGAAGAGCACCTACTCAAGACCAGTGCAGATATGCCATCCGGGCCCGGGGATTTACCTACGACGAGATTCGCAAGAACCTTTTTAACTCCTCGCGTTCGAAAAAATATCTTGGGCATGGAACAAGATACGTGATTGATCACGGGGAGTGGTTGATTGCTATCCGGCAAGGTAGAGTTCCTTGCAAACATTTCAGCCAAGAGGTTAGCTTTATCAACCGGTTCAGTGAATGTTATGTCATCTTTAAGAAGAGTTGGGATAGAAGAAGAACTATCCTTTATTCTTCTTGCAAATGACCAAAAGTTCTTACTTCCTCTAGGGAAAGAAAGGACTTTAGCACGAATACGCTGTTCGTGAAGAAACTTTTCGCGTCGAAGTACTTTGGCACACTTGGATCTTGCCTGTTTGCGTAGCAGTTCATTATCAACGTTTTTATTAGAACGCCAGTCTCTGAACGCGTCCTCTTTGGATCTGACAGCATTCTTGCATGTCTGGTTACACCAACTTTTTTCCGATGGTTTAACCGAAATAATTTTCGTCGGAATGAATGAATTCATACCAATCAAAATTATCTTCTCGATCATTTCAGCAGCAGCATCTATGTCATTGTCCAGAAAACAAAGCTTCCAGTTAAAATGCTGATAAAAGTTGTTGAGCTCTGCCCAACGTGCCTCTTCGTAGATAAAAATTTTTCGCTTCGGGACTGTGTTTGAAGCGAGACGAAGAGCTGAATACGAAAAGGACGCTGAAATGATACAGTGATCCGAATTACCCAGAGGTGCAAGCGTGTTAACTTCGTACTTTTCAGGGTGCGAAGTTAAGAAGAGGTCAAGTAAATTTTGGTTGTGCCCTTGAACACACGGAATGTGCGTCGGTTCATTCACCAATTGCGTTAAGTTGTTATGAGCGGCGAAGAGCTCAGCGTATTGGCCCTCCGTAGTTGTATGGCTCGAATGCATTAACCAGGAGGAATTATGGACATTGAAATCACTAGCAACAACGATTTCACTGTCTGGATAATTCCCCAATATCTCAGAAATGGAATCGGAAAGGGTGTCAAAGCCATTAAAGGATGTCTCCCTTCCCGCATTAGGACTTCTATAAAGAAATCCGAAATGTAGGACATGAATTTTAACCAAAGAGAGTTAAATTCTGGATCTTGTGAGTCGAAATGTCGCTGACTCTGAAACACTATGCCATTTTTTACATAAACCACAAGGAAAATATTTGTTCAATGAGAGTATCTTGTGAATCAGCGATTGTGCAGAAATCTGTAGGTAATTTAACGTAACCAGTTTCATCTATAGCAACTTTTCCATCACCGATATCTAAGAGTTGTTTTGAGAATTTTTCAGCAGATGGATCTTGAAGCATTTGAACGCGCATATTTACTTTTATCTGTACTTTTTCAACATTACGCCACAATGGAGATGATTTTAAGCAAGCGTTGATCTCAACAGCGTATGTTGAACATGGAATGACGGGAAGTGTTTGTCTGAAATCGCCTGAAAGGACCAACAGAGTGCCGCCAAATAGTTTGTCGTTGTTTTTAATATCTTTCCATGTCCTGTTTAACGCCTCAAGCGAATGTTTGTGTGCCATCGTACATTCAGACTAGATGATAATTTTACACTGTTTCAGCACGGTGGCCATGGACGATTGGTTTTTAATGTTGCACACTGCGACAGGGCTATTTTGAATTTTTTTTTTTTAGCTTAAATTCATTTTGTTCTCCAACGTTTTCGTTAAAATTTTACATCTATTTGACATTAACATACATAAGTACATTTTTTTACGTTACATTATTATTATTATTTTGAAATTTGACATTTTGTCCTTATCTTTATTTGCAATGCCGGGAAAAAGGAGACAATTAAGTGGCAGCTTAAATACAGAATGAGCTGTTCTGGCTCCATCCTATAAAGTTGCGGCAATGCCCGATGATGCAACGGCCAATGCGATGCCATTATTTGATCGTATTTCAGCAAGAATTAGCGAAAGAAGGGGAATGTTTTGCCAGTTCCACCCGCGGCATCCAAAAAGAAGAACCCACCTTGTCCTGTTGACACTGCGACCATAATGCGGTAATAAATGGTTATTTGTTCCTCATTCATTAGTGGGACATTGCGAGTAACAATCGCTGCCATTTCTACAGTGTTGTACTGCAGTTCACGATTCATTTCAGTGTCCATTAAATCAGCTGCATTTCGATGTGGCGAATTCATACCGAAATGACTGAGTGATAAGTTGGCAACGACAATGCAAAGATCCTCAATAGCAATCAAGGCTTTATTGTACATAGCGTTGCTGAATGTTATCGCTAGTCATTGAATCTTTGTGATTATCCCACAATATGTGTGCTCGGGCTGTGAAACATGTAGTCAACACTATAGCGAATAGTAGACGAATTTGTATTGCTGTACAGTTGAATGCTGCTCCAGCAAGCATACATTCCCACTGGTTGTCGTGTTACAGCAAGCCGAGTGCAAGGCATGCATCTTTATACGTTGGATACTGTTTCCCATTCACTTTACGTATATCTTGAACTGGTATGGGCCAGTAACATTAAACAATAACAGTCGAAGATAAAAGCACTCAGTGTGTCTTGGATATCTATATCTGTGTGCTTTGCTGTAGGTTTCAAAAAAACGGAGAACAAAAAATGTGAACTCTGGAATTTCTGGTAAAAGTAAAGCAACAAGTTTTATTTGTAGTGGTTTTACATCAGACACTAGAACTTTATTCCAAATATTCCGGTTCTTTCTAAGTACAACACTTTAGTGCATTTACAAAAGTGTATCTACAATATATTTAATAAAATGAGAGAATTTCTTGGCTTTTAACAAACATTCTCACAGATTAAAATCATGGAGTAATGATACCTAGAGGCAACATCTTTCTCATCTGACGTTTCATTTCACACTCTCCGTGGCGCGGGAGTTACCGTCGGCGCCTCGTCTAAAAATTTAAGTCTTGAAATCTTAAAATTTTAACCTGAAATAATTTATTTTCAACACAATATGTTCTACAAAAATATTGTCAAACAAATATTTATAAATTTCTTAAGGAATTTGTCTTTATTGTTTACATGTCCTTTAGTCCATTTTCAAAAAATGTCACAAAATTTTTAAAAAAGGACTAAAAGAACATATACAAATTCAAGATGAACGATTGTGGTCTGCTAAATCCTCTAGTAAAATCTATTCCACGATAAATTGGCAGAACATTTGGATATTTTGCCGGTTATTCTGGTGTAGTTTTCTTGATATTGTTTAAAAAAAAAAAGACAAAGATGACGTCTGCAAATAAAGATAGAGAATTTTTGTCTATGAACACCCATAATGAAATTTAATGAGGATTGTTTCCTTGAATTTTGAACGGTTTGCTACCTATGGACCTGAACACGGGAAAAAAGGTAAAAAAAATCGAATTTTTTTAAGTTTTTTGCGATTTTGATCTGGAAGGTGAAGTTTTTTTGATTTTATATGTTCGCAATTTCTTTATGACAAGAGCTACAACTTTGCCTCAGAGAGTAAATCGAAATTCTGAACGGTTTGCAAGATATGAGCCTGAGAAAATGATCACATTTTTACGAAAATGATACCGAGGCCTCAAATCTTTGGCGGCCCATAAAAAAAAAGTGCTTGACTTTGGGAAAAATTGGGAAACACGGGTCTTTTTTTTTTAGTCTTTTATCACGTAGTGGTGTCCGTATATGGTTATTTTGCCATGACTTAAAAAATTACACACAGTGTAACTCGCTCTTTTTCACATAAATTCTTCCAGATAATGCATATACTCGACGGTAGCCGACAGTTTGCAGTGTTTTGGCACAATTTAATAGGGTGAGCATCTCTTTGCTCAAAAAATCGTTAACAAACACAGACTTTGTAGACTCATTGTCCCTTAACTTCGGCTTGGCAGACATCATTTTCTGTTTGGCTTTTGTAGATACAAGTTTCACCACCATAGACGTTTTCTTAGATTTCACATTCTCCTTAAGAAAAATGGCTTCATCTATTTCATGTGCCTTAATTTTTGCCCCAACATCCTTCATTAGGGAAACCACTGCACCTTCTGCATCCACACCATCAAGCTTTCCAACACCAGTGACCAAACAATCGTTTTTCACACGACTATCACTTAAATATTTTACCGAATTCTTTAAATTGGTTATTTCGATTCTCAGCATCTTGTTTTCCTTTTGTACATCATTTATCTTCTCCTTGTTATCGGCTATTCCTTTAATAATCTCATCGAATTGATTTGACATAAAAGCAATCGACTCTTGTAAAGTATCGAGCTGATCCAGTTTGTTCAGTTTTGTTTTGATCAAACTGAGCTAATTTTTTATATTCCCATCGCTTTCGTTACAAATGTTGATATTGACGTTTGTCTAATTTGCAACAAAGAGAGTGGAATGTTTTGGCGCACTTATCGCACTGTATATCATCTTCATCTTCAATTACTTCCAATTTGCACTGACCACATAAAATCTTTGGAGTTTGTGTGCTGCGACGGGGTTTTGGAACCATTTTCCATGCAATTGTAGCAACTTACTGGTTTTGTTTTAATTTCAATGATAAGCGATGGTATTAAATCTGTTTACTGTATTGTTATTTTAGTTTTGAAAACGTTAAAGTCGGAGCTCTCTTTTAATACGACTTCATTCAGACAGGGTTCCCAACTGTTTGAAAATTTTGAAATTCCTAGTTTCGGATGCTGTAAAAGAAAACCTGGATGTTTTTTTTTCAATTTGTTTTCAGGAATAGATTTCGTTATAAAAAGTTTAAATAATTCCCATTAAACCTTGGAAAAAAAATTTTACGTTCAAAAATAATCTATAATTTTGTATCTGTACCTTACGTCATATCTCAAAACACTGCAGTTCTAACTTCGATTTTCGATTTTTTTCACAGTTCTTATTTTTTAGCTCCAAAGATATATAAAAGTGGAAAGCGAAATAAAAAAAAAATTAACTATGGACAGGTCGAATGTACATATGTACTTATAGGAACCACTTCTTTAACATCAAATGATTCGGATAATTTGTTAGCTATAAGAATATATACATAGTTGATACTTCACCCCTTTATATAAAGTGTATTTGTGTGTTTCGCAAACTTTGGACCTAAGGTTATATTCGATTGGAAAATAAAAAAATTATATTCAGTATGGGTTTCAAATCGATAAGTTAACTTCTCATTTTTGTTGCGGGAAATTCATCTTCAAACAAACAACTTCTCCTGAACATCCTTTTGTAAGGACACAACAAAATAGCAGCATCCTTGAGCCCCCTTGTTGGAGGGCAGCCAACCTCGACCAGTACTGATAACTCGGGCGGTGCGATAGAGAGTTATTTGACGTAAGTTGACTTACACCAGGTGGAATTACAAAAATTGTTGATTCAATAGTTTCATGTCGTTTTGATGAAAATCTGTGAAACGAATTTTGGACTTTTTTCTTATTTTTTGTTGTTAGTATATATGAATTTGTGGTGCATTTACACAAAAGTTTTAATCCACAAAATTAAATCGCGTTGCTGTTTTATTGTTGGGTGGTTTGAGGCATTGCCTCTATCTAGTATTAATAAAGCAGTTCTATCCAACATGCAACGTCCATCTGCAACCACACCAAACTTCGTAACTCATTTTATAGACTTTTATATCTGCAGTTAATTACACAGTGCAAGATGAAACAATATAACCATATACGGACACAACTACGTGATAAAAGACTAAAAAAAAGGGACCCATGTCTCCCAGTTTTGCCCAAAGCCATGCACTTTTTTTTGACGTAGAATACGTCTTACCTTACGGTATGAGGAGTCATGTCAGGTTTTTATTGTTGTAATCTTTATTTCATTGAATTTGAGGAAACGGCTAGATGAATTTTTTAAAATTTTTTTGTAGGTAAATGAAGATGTTATCTTTCGTTTGATATACATTTCATATTGGTTGATATCTTCCTAATATTTAAATTTCTCAAATGAAAATTGTTTAAACACATACACTCAAACATATGTGTGGTGTTTGGTTGAGTGTTTTTGGTTGCTCAACATTGCTTAGGAACATGTATCTAGCAAAAAGTGAAACAAACAGTAAGCTAACGTAATAAAGGTTTTTTGCGAAAGCTTCAATAAAGCTGTTGTAACATTAATTTTGAATTGTAAAGCGTAAAGCTTTCACACAACGCTCGAATGCTAATGCGAAGACTCGATAAGGTAAACCTTTTTTAATATTAGGGCGGCCCTCTCAACATTCGCAGAACTTATTTCAATAAAAATATTAATTAAAATACATAAATTAAATTAAGTTTAAAAAAATTGAACATAATATTTTTTTTTTAAACGGACTTGAATCAAATGCCGTTGGTAAATATAAAAATTACAGCAGACAGTTGTCCGAGGCCTTCGGCCACGGACTGTCCCTGCAGGCTGTGTCAGAGACACGGCCATTAAGTTTAACGTAGAATACGCCATCCGATAAGACAGAAAACATATATAACAATAAATGATAAATAATATAAGCAAATGAATTTATTGTTATATATATTTTCTGTCTTATCGGATGGTGTATTCTACGTTAAACTTAATGGGCGTGTCTCTGACACAGCCTGCAGGGACAGTCCGTGGCCGAAGGCCTCGGACAACTGTCTGCTGTAATTTTATGGTCCCTCAAAGAGTTGGGTCCTTGGTGTAATTTTTGCAAAAATGTGATCATTTTGTCAGGCTCATATCTTGCAAACCATTCCGAATTTTGATTTATTCTCTGAGGGAAAGTTGTAGCTCTTGTCATGAAGAACAAAAATATCAAAAAAACTTCATCTTCGAAGTAAAAATCTTTAAAAAATTAGTTTCTTTCCTTTTTTTCCCTATTCAGGTCCAAAGGTAGCAAACCGTTCAAAATTCAAGGAAACAATCAAGCACAAAAATTTACCTAAGGTCTCAATAAATGTCCTCGGAATGATTCTTAACACCGTTTAGGTAGCGTTTATGTAGCCACAAAAGTGAAAAATTTCCCGAAAATTTTTTAATTTCATTTGTTTTTACTTTATTTCAACATTGAGATGCTATGCCATCTATTACCAAAATAGTACCAAAAAATATTCGTATTATGATTATAATGTTGTTGGCCCTGCACTTGCAAATCGTTATTTATGACAAGAGCTACATTAGAGAGTAAATCTAAATTCTGAACGGTTTGCAAGTTATGAGGCTGAGAAAATGATCACTTTTTTCCAAAAATGACACCGATGCCCCAAATCTTTGGGGGCCCATAAAAAAAGTGCATGACTTTGGGCAAAACTGGGAGACACGGGTCTTTTTCTTTTTGGCGTAGAATACGTCTTACCTTACGGTATAGGGAGTCATGTCAGATTGTTATTGTTGTAATCTTTATTTCATTGATTATGAGGAAACGGCGAGATAACTTTTTTTAAAAATTTTTTTGTAGGTAAATGAAGATGTGATCTTTCGTTTGTTATAAATTTCATATTGGTTGATATCTTCCTAATATTTAAATTTCTCAAATGAAAATTGTTTAAACACATACACTCAAACATATGTGTGGTGTTTGGTTGAGTGTTTGAGTTTCTAGCGTGAACACAAACTATGCTGCTGTTTCAGTGTGGACACAAACCGTCGGCTGTTGTTTTGATTGATGAAATATTGAAATTTCGTATATTTACTTATGTATTTAAGTGAAACAAAATGCTAAATGTGAATTTGAATTTAACATGGATATATAATTATAAAAAATATAAATCAAATTGATGTGCGTGTGTTATTTATCATTTATCCTTACTCTTTTAATTTAAAAACATATTTATCCTATTTATCCTACCATAAGCTTATGTATATTATCACAAGTAACTATCAAATAAATAAATTCATTTGCTTATGTTATTTATCATTTATAGTTATATATGTTTTCTGTCTTATCGGATGGCGTATTCTACGTTAAACTTAATGGCGGTGTCTCTGACACAGCCTGCAGGGACAGTCCGTGGCCGAAGGCCTCGGACAACTGTCTGCTGTATTTTTTGGTCTTTTATGACGTAGCGGTGTCCGTATATGGTTATATTTCCATGACTTATAAAATTACACACAGTGTTATTATTATTACTTCGATACTTCCAATTGGTATGAATTACTGTGTGACGTATGATAAATGTTGATTTAGAAAGCTTAATAAATGTTAATCATACGCTACCAGGGACCTGATGGGAATTAATAGTACTCATCTTGCGGCATTGAAATGTAAGTTCATATATCAATTTAGATTATATAATACCTATTATTACAGTCTAAATTTAACATGATTTAAATTTTAAACCAAACAGTAAATCAATTCATAACATCTATTAAATGTTCACATTTATATTTGCAATCTGGCATCCTGAAACATTTTAAAGTTTACAAATTTGTATCAATTACAGATGCAATGGAAATTTGCAAATATTTATACAACATCAGGATGATGCCAACTATAAAAACAACAATATCCATATCCGCATTATATTATCTTGTGCAATAGTAATGCCCGCAAGCTGTCTGTTCCAAACAAAATCACTAGGACAAAAATAACCACTGACCGTCAAATAATATTTATTGAGTTTAGTAGCTACAATCAAGCATAGAGTGTGGTTTATTGTGTATGTGCGTGTAGCGAGTCGGTGAGTCTATAAAAATATTAAATCCTTTAATAGGAATAATAATTCTTTATATCCATTTTCATGCTGTAATGTTGTGTCCTGGTCCGTCTTGCAAATAAATAATATTATATATAGTTGATAGAAAATATTTAGGGAAATATAATTCATTAGTTCAATTATTGATTCATAAGTTATATGTTAGTGTGTAAATATTTACAAAATTTATATCCCTATAGCGAATATTAATGTGCCGGGTGATATCTTGTTTGCTTTGCAGGAAGTTGCAATTTCGAAAATTTTGTAGAATTTGTAATTGTTTTTTGCTATCTTGAATTATTATCTGTGGTTGTAATGCAATTAAAACAATTTATGATTTCCAATAATAATTCTAGCATGATGAACACAATACTATTATTAAAAACCTTTTATAAGAAGCGATTAATTATTAACATTTATGACAGAGAATGTGGTGTATATTGACGAATTAAAAAATATTAAAATATAATTTTCTAAATAAATGTCTGTCGGAAATTACGTACTCGTATTGATGAAATTAATTGAGGATTTAATTGGAAATTTAAGTAATATAATTTCTTAAAATTTCTATTTTGCAAGTAAGTAAAGGATTGCATAATGCTCATGATAGATAATTAAACAGAGTGATTCGCGTACAGATTAATGGAATGAAGTTATCATCAATTTGAAAGGAATCGTACGATGGTTCGACTTTCGATTTGCATTAATAGCTTTGACAAAGAACACAGTAAGAATCAAAACTCAACAGTTATTCAATCTAATATAGTAAAGAGAAAAATAAAATTATGACAAAAGGTTAAGCAAGCGATGAAATACAAGTTTTTATTCCCAATGTCTTTGTTTTTGTTTTTATTCTCTTTATTTCAAATGCAATCCTGACCTCATATTTTTTGAGGGAACTTGAAAAATGTATAAACATAACAGGTCTCTCAATGGGTAATTCCAAAAAAAAAAATCGACACAAAAATCAGAATTTTCGAACCCGACAACTTTTGTTTGTTTGTTTGTTTATTTATTTACTCCGCTACAAATAAGTCCAGCTGGAGATGGAATAATTTTTTCAAAATTCCTCTTAAACTAAAACATACAAATAAAAATATCTTATAAATACAATTACAAAGAAGAAAAAAAATAAAAAATTTAAATAAAATTTTAAACATTGAGCAGGAAAAAAATGTGTTGTTTTGCATTAAAAAAAAAAAAAAAAATGCTTAAAAAATAACAAAATTTATATAATAAAAATTTAAAATAGGGAAACAAGAAACAGCACATACATATGAATAGCGAAATTAAAAACAAAACAAAATTAATATAATAAAAACTTAAAATAAAGAAACAGCAAAATCAGGAAGCAGGAACCGGGAATAAGATGAAGGATAAGAATTCGAAATCAGGAACAAAAACACAAAGACAAGCGGGAAAAACAGGAACCAGCATTCGAGATACATTGATTAACAGCAAATACGTCATATGGGATATGATGTTGAGTTGGCAGTATAAATAATAGTTAAAACACCCGAGTTACAAAGCAGGAAAAGCAACACCAATAAAATCAGGAATAAATGTGAGGACAGGCAGCAGGAAATCGGGAACCAGGAGCATAAGTTAAGACATCAGAGTTCCGGAGCAGGACAAATAACACCAATACAACCAGGAACATTACCAAATAGACGAAATAAAACGACGCCATGATATCGAGTTGACATTATACAGGAAACCAGCAAACAACGAAATCAATAAACAACAACAAATAATTTAACGGGACAGGATCGGTTGAAATACGGGAAACAGGAATAACTAGACGCGACATCATCAGTCGAGGAACCAGGAACATACATTAAAACACCAGAGTTACGAGGCAGGAAAAACATGAAGAAACCAGGAACAACACCAAATAAATGTAATTAGAAGACGCTGTGCTATCAACTCAACAGGAAAACAGGAATAAGGAGCAGCAATAATTGGACACGACATCATCAGTAGAAGAAATTCTCAGCAACCAGGAACATATATATATCAGCTTATAGAACTCAAGAATCGTCGGAGAAATGATTCTTGCAGGCAAAAGAATTGAGGTAATAAAATGCAACGACTTTATTCAATCCTAACGTCATTACAAGCGTTACATTGATTTAACGATTCGAATGATATGAACTGGCAACCATAGCATGTGTAAATTCGTAAATAATATACTTTTTCACCCTGGCTAATGGTTCAAAAAACGGTAGATAAATATAAAGATCATTATAAAGAAGAAATAGAATGCGGACCGGGTTATAATAATCGTAATTAGATCTTGACACAGACAATTTTAAAGGGCGAAAATTTCTAGTAACGCGAGATGGTATATTAAAACGAATTTTACTGAACAAAAATTTTGAATCAACTTGACCGTTTATCAATTTTATAATAAACATAGACCTTAACATATACCTCCTTCGTTCAAGTGTAGGAAGGTCAATAAGTTTTAAACGGTTTTCATAAGGTGGTAAATTTTCCGATTGATTCCAGCCTAAACCACGTAAAGCAAATAAGAGAAATTTTTTCTGGATTGACTCAATTCTATCTATATACACGTTATAACATGGGCTCCAAACTACGCATGAATACTCAAGGGAGGGCCTAACTAGACCAACAAAAAGACTTTTCGTTATATATGTGTCAGCAAACTCCTTAGACCACCTTTTGATGAATCCCAAAATAGATAAGGCTTTATTAATAATACTATCAATGTGGAGATGAAATCGAAGTCTCTGATCTAATACTACACCCAAGTCCATGACAGAGTTTACTCCTTCCAAAATGTAAGATCCAACAGTATACTCACAAGGCATTATAGATGTTCGAGAGAAAGACAGTTTTTTACATTTTTTCAAGTTCAAGGACATACCATTAATAGTACACCATTTGACCAAGCTAGAAAGGTCAGACTGTAATCGATTGGTGTCATCCAAGTTTTTAAATGACAAGAACAGTTTAACGTCATCAGCGTACATTAATATCTTCGAGAACGAAACAGCTGAAGGTAAATCATTTAAATATAAAACAAACAGAAGGGGTCCTAAATGACTTCCGTGGGGAACGCCAGATGTAACAAATATGTTTTTAGACAAACAACCTCTAAACATAACTCGCTGTGTACGATCTGTAAGATACGAAGATATCCACTTCAATAGACCTGGAGGAAATCCTAACTTATCTAATTTAAATATGAGGAGATCATGAACAACAGTGTCAAACGCTTTACTAAAGTCAGTATAAATGACATCAGTCTAACAACGATTGGAAAAAGCCTTAAAAACATGGGACGTTAATTCCAATAAATTTGTACTAGTCGACCTATTCTTAATAAAACCATGTTGGTAGGGTGAAATGACAGCGCAAACCGATCGAATAATCTTCTGAGTTACTAAATATTCAAACAACTTTGGAATAACACTTAATTTAGCTATTCCCCTGTAATTATCAACACACCGTCTATTACCGTTCTTATATAACGGAATGATATAGCTCCTCTTCCATAAAGATGGGTATAAAATTTGGACAGTAGTTTCTCCTCGTCCATACGAATTTTATGACACCCGAATTGAGTCAAAATTCAAAGTAGTTTTTGTTTTATGGTTCGTTGAAATATGTATTGTATGGCAGTTTCTGAAAAATGGACCTGACTTATAAATGGCATAAGTTTGGAATGCGTTAATGGATTTCAAAATGTTGGGTATCATTTTAAAGCTTGCAAAAACGAATATGCAAATATGAGAAGTCTGTGTGTATTTGTCCAGCAAACAAATATTTTTTAATTTTTTTCGCCATGTTTCAACTTCGGCGACGATTTTACACATTATTTTATAATTAAACCATAATAGTCTTGAATTTGTTGAAAAGGGAAGTTTCTTTGTAAGTAGAACACAACTTCGTCTTTAAAAATCCGGTATTCATTGACTGAGTTATTGAAGTTTTTGTTAAAACAAAAATTAATTATATTTTGTTTTTATAAAATTTTACCAGCATCGTGAAGCTTTAGTAAAGTAAAGCTTTAGTTTTAATAAAAACTTCAATAACTTAGTCAATTAATATCGGCTACTTAAAAACAAAGTTGCATTTTACTAGTTTCTTCTTTTTAAATCCGGTGAGAAAATGAAAATCGGTTAATAATCAACTAACTTACAGGCTTATAAGAGTGCAAACGTACTCAAAACCGGGATTTTAACCTGATTCCAAGATTTTGCGGGTGTTTGAGAAATTTTACAAACAGATTCTCGTTTCATTCGACAATAGCAACAAGAAAAATATTATCACTTCCCAGGTATTCCTACTTTAGTATGTTTTGTAACTGTGATGTACGTAGTCACTACTTGAAAAATGGAAACTTAAACGGCAAAGCTCTAGCATTCTTTATCAAACGTTATGTATCTATTGATCCCATTTAGATCCCATTTGGAAATTTGTCTATGATGTAGACAGAAAGATGGACTTTCTATTTTGTGGGCAAATAAAAAATTAAAGATATTCAAGGATAAACGATACTTTGGAGTTTCCAATATCATTGAAGCACAACGACATGACTGTTGTATGGGCTATTATTAAAGCGGTCTTTTTAAGGTTTAAAGTGATATCCAACATTTCGAAATCAAATTAACGCATTCCAAAGATATGACATTTTTCAGTCAGGTCCTTTTTCAGAAAGTGTCATACAATACCTACTTCAACGAACCATAAAACAAAAACTACTTTGAATTTTAATTCAATTCAGGTGCCATAAAATTCGTATGGGCGAGGAGAAACACGGTCCAAATTTGATACCAAGCAAAAGTGATGGGACGTATGGACGAGGAGAACCTTCTGTCCAAAGTTCATACAATTCAATAGGGGTTGGTACTTGGACTGTGTCGAAATTTTTTTGAATTACCCCAATATATTCCATGTAAATTGTTCTCCTCAAATTTAGAGTCTTTCATTCGCTCTCCGTAACTACAAATTGTTACATATCCACCTATTTTTCTAATAGTCTAACTTGACCTTCAGTAATATCATTAATTTGTCAAAATAACGTTGCATATTAGTAATTGATTTACTCTAACTGATAGTTAGTTTTTTGTTGCAGACATTACGAGTTTACTATTTTTTTCTATTTCTAAAAAATCTCGACTGGGAAGTAAAGTCTTTTCAGATAGGGGTTTCGATTTACGCATGGCCGTTTCAACAGAATAGCAATTTCGTACTTTAAATCGCAAAGTTTAAGACACGAATCTAGGAAATGGTCGCGTTTCGTCACAAGGTTGCTTGCTATAACAAAGTTGGAATCAAGTTCGAAAAATAATATATTTATTACAACGGTATATCTCAATTTAATGTTATACGCATAAAAAAACAATTCTGCACTTAAGATACTTTATCTTTTTCAACCGAATAGCTACTAGATATATAACAAACAATAATGTGGCTCAATAAATTGTTACTTTGATAGAAATCAATACCTACATATTTGCCAATTACATCCCACAGGCAGGAAGTTGCTAGCTTCCTATTTTCCGAGCGACTTTTTTTAAACAAATTTTAAAAACTTTCCAACCCCAAATGGGCATCTACATCATTTCCAATTGTAATTTGAAAAATATGAATTTAATTTTGAAAAGTGCCAATTGAAATTTGAAAATTCTGTTTGAAATTTGAAATGCATCAATTGAAATTTAATAATTCTATATGAAATTTGAAATACATCAATTGAAATTTAAAAAACATCAATTGAAATTTGAAAGACATCAATTGAAATTTGAAAGACATAAATTGAAATTTAAAATTCGTCACTTGAAATTTAAAAATTATTAACCGACTTTATGTATTAGATTTTTAGATTTCAATTGGTGTATTTTAAATTTCAATTGATGTGTTTTAAATTTCAATTGATGTCTTTTAAATTTCAATTAGTGTGTTTCAAATTTCAATTGATTTATTTTAAATTTCAATTGTTGTGTTTCAAATTTCAATTGATGTATTTAAAATTTCAAATAGAATTTTCAAATTTCTATTGATGTATTTCAAATTTCAAATAGAATTTTTAAATTGCAATTGATTTTTTTCAAATTTCAATTGGAAATGCTGTAGTGACAAGATATGGAAACCAGAACTTCGACTAGCGATTGTTGTGGTCAGGCAGTTGTCAGTATAAAATTCAGACGTCGTTAGAAATCATGTTTCACAAAAAATTGAAACGAACGTAGCCCCGAAACTGAGTCCGAATCCTGCAAGCAATTGCTGCAACTGTTGTTTGCCTCAAGCAAAGGCTGTTCTGTTACGTCAAAAAAATTACAAGTATGACTCTTGTATTCCTAATCTGCCAGTGATGCCGTGTTCAATTTTATTTTATATTATTCCAGTTAGTTAGTGTAAACTTCTCATAAATTAACATGTAAAAATATGAAAAATCGATCAAAACAACAAAACCTTATAATACGAGTATGTAATGATTTTAATTAGCTGACAATGTCAAAGCAAACATCTGTAGGAGAATTGGGAACACAAATCAACTACGTCTGTACACCCCGTGAAATAAATAAAAAGGCAACACCATTTTTTGTTTCTTCGAAGTGTTGAGAGGAAGCTTCAAGTTTTTTTTTGATACTAGCTGAGCCGGCAGGTGACGCGTCATAACGCCCATGGACATAACGCCAATGGGCCCATGGGCGTTGTGTCACACCAGAAGTGGACATAAAACCCATGGGCGTGATGTTGCACCTAAAACGGACATAAAGCCCATTACCGGTGTGACATAAAGCCCGTGGGCGTTATGACCATTCTAGGTGCGACATAACGTCCACAACTTTGTAAATATGGTCTACGAAACTCCGTAAAAGGCCATACATTCCGTGGACGTTATGTCACACCTAAGATGGACATGAAGTCCATGACCGGTGTGACACAAAGCCTTTATGTCCATTTTAGGTGTGACATAACGCCCATGGATGGAATGTTGTCATGGTCACCAACGAACTCACACTTTTTATATGAAAAAAAGCGCCACCTATTTACAAAATTTTGTGGTACAAACCTAAATTGGACGAATATAAATCTAATTTGAAAGTTTCATCTCATTTGGTCTTGTAGATCCAGAGCTTAGCCCGTGCAAACACCGTACATTCATTTTTATACTTATATAGCTGGACCCGGCAAACTTCGCTTTGCCTTCGAAGTATTTGTAATGCCAAAGGGTAAACAAAATTATTCTGTTCCATTATGTTAGCAGTAAACGAATAGATCTGCTGGCTGTCCGACACGGGATAATACCACGTTTAATTGACAGTGGGCAAATAAATCTGTAGTTGACTGGAATACTATGAAGAAGAATGTAACGTATTTGGTTAGATTTCGATCGTGTGGTGATTTGTATAAAAAACTTCTCATTATACTATTAATTTTAATTAATCACAATTTTGTTAATACAAATTGTTCTGATTGTCCTGAATTGTAAGGAACCGATGTCCTGATTCAACTCATTCCCATGATACCTACAGACATGCCCATCGATTTCAAAAGATTGCAGTTTCCTATTCGGTTGCCAGGTTGTACAATCAGAACATCGGTTCTTTACAATTCAGGGGTAGCGAAGCGCAACGGCTACAGCTATTATAGTATAATGAGAAGCTTTTTAGACAAACCAGCACACGAACGAAATCTGAACAAATACTTGTAACAAATTGGTATTTTACATTCTTCTTCATAATATTCCAGTCAACTACAGATTGCTGTGCCCATTGTCACTTAACTGCCAAATTTAAGCCACAGACTGTAAGCGACTGCCCTTGCGCTTTATTAACGGTCATCACTAGACCTCGGATTTTGCATATTTGCATATTTTTGCAGGATTAAGATAGAAAGATTCTGATTGGACCAAAGTTCGTTTCATTGAAAATAGAATCGGAATTCATATGCATATTTTTAAATTTTGTGCATATTTGCATAAAATGCATATGCAAAATCTATGCAAAATATGCAATATATGCAAAAAAATATGCAAAATATGCAACAAAAAATACCTAAATTAAAAAATCAAAAATTATTAATTATTATCTGATTTTAAATTACAATAAACTATATTAAATACATAACGTTAGCTTAGTATGCAAACGTAATAAGTCCACTTTTTCACATTTTTCAGGAGGAAGAAATAACTTCCTAATTTTTTTTGTTTTGAATATTTTTTTAATATTTAACCGCAGTTATCTTCTTCTATTTGTCCAGCTTCGACACCAATAGTCGCCATATTTGAAAAAATTACAGATTTAAACTAATAGCCTCTTTTGTAACTTAGCACATTTGCTCTTTATTTTTTTGTGTTTTTTATGTGGACTTAACACAATTTCTTGGTAATTTCTTCTGTGCGTGTGTATGTCACTGAACGCCTCCTAAAGAGCTGGACCGATTTTAATGAAATTTATTGTGTGTCCTCAGGTGGATTCGATAATGGTTTAGATTAACAATTCGGTCCAAAAATTCCTGTGAGCGTGGTACCTCCCATACAAAATTATATATTTCTTATACGCGTTTTTTTTGTTTTTTTTTTTACTTTTTATTGCTTTAATATAGAAACTAACCAAATACAGTCTTACTTCAATGCTGTTAAGAATAATAACATATGTATTTCATTCATAAATGTTTTATAAAGTCCAAGAACTTAAACTAATAAACAAATCATTCGTGAGGTAAATCTTCGTAAAATTTATGGTGGTCTTTAGGTAAAATAAGTTTTAAATACTGCAAATCTTCGTATTTCCTAGCACTTATTTTTCTTCTTTCCTGGTAAAGTGGCTCCAAATTCGATAACTCCATTGCATTAATATTTGTATTTATTCTTTGCGGCAATGCCTCCCACTCATTAGAAAATCTGAGTTTAAAATAAATTTTTCTATTTGAAGAATATCTAAGGCAACGAATATCTGTCACTTTTGGATCCCCTTTACCACGACCAGGTCGTATAGTTTTATAAAATTCAATATTATTAATTTTTTTAAAAAAAGAGTGATCTAAATAAATGACTTCGTATGGTTCAGGCTTTTTACGAGCTGCTTTACATATGCCAATATAATCAGCAGGGACATCTATATTTCTGTTTTTCAGAGCACGTTCGATGGTGGAGTGCACGCTGTCTGCCTCCATTTGCGTGTGCCCAATTTCTAGAATTTTTTGTTCAATTATAATGTTATGCTTCACGGCAGTATTAAGCAAGGCATTACTCATAACGCTATTGCGATTTTGGTACGTACAACCATCGCTATAAAAAATTATTTTTGCTGGATTCTCGTTTAAGGAGATAATATTTTTCTCAATAAAGGATGTCCAAGTACTAGCAAATTCTTCAGCACCTAAGCCGCCTTCTGCTTCATTCCACAAATAACAGTAACCTTTTTGGTTTTTAAGGTTATAAAAAACTAAATTGTGTACTTGTAACTTGGTTCTATAGTACAAGCTACTCACTTGAGATCTTGGTGACAGTAGGACAAATTGAAGATCTACGGTGAAAACATGTGTTTCGTTGTCCTTATCCTTTTGTTTTTCATTTCTGGCCTCTTCTTTCTTTATTTGGTGGAGAGTATATTCATCTTGTGACAGGCTTCCGACCGAAAACCGTGTGCAAATTTCACAAAGGTCTTTTTTTGGTGCAAACAAAGCCAGGTTCTTTGCGCTGAACGCGTCATAAAACACTGAAGTAGAAAGTGGTCGTACATTCTTTTCCTTACACCAGTCACTAACATAAAAGTCATACAACTTCTTTTTTGAACACCATTCCGTCAGCAGATATTTTTTATTAGTTACAGCACGACAATAGTGAGATTCCATTGATGGTAGAGACTCCAAAAATTCATTTTGGCACTGTCTCTCTGCTGTTGAGCATATATTTTTCTTTGGAGCACTTTTCTTTGAAATTGATTTTGAATCTACCATCTTTTCAACTGGACTTAGCACGTGTTTTGCGTTCTCTTCCGTTGAGTGTGGACTTGACACATTTGCTTACCAGTGCATAACAACAACAACAAATGAGATAACTGTATTTTTTTTTGTGATTCGATGTATTTTTACTTATTGTACATTACTGCATTAAAATCTCAATTTCGGAAAAAAGTGGACTTATTACGTTTGCATACTAAGCTAACGATAAGACATTTCAAAGTTCCAAAAATATGGTAGTATTCAGTGTAGTTTGTGTTCCAATAAATAACCATAATTTTTTCTAAATTTGTAATTGTGAGGTTTCGACGTTTTTCACCAAAAATTATTTTATAAGCTGAAAAGCTTCTCTCAACATCACAGGATGTTAATGGATCGAATTTATATTTATTAATATTTTCATTTAAAACGGATGCAGACAAATCTTCAGAACCGACATTTAAAACATTATTTAGTTTCAAAATAGTACTGAAATCTGGCTTTCTTTTTAAAATTGCTTAAATTTTTTTTAAACCGTTCCTATTTCACCAGTTGTGTTATAAACAATATTTTCAGCTTGTTTAAGCAAATTTATTGATTTCGCTAAGCGTAGGCCCTTCGCATCCAAGGAAGTTATAATTTCGCCAAGTCTCCCGAAATTCGATTATATATATATAAAATCTGGAAATAATTGCGGATTTTTCAATAGCTCTTTTGCCAGCATGATAGATTCAGCATCTTCTGGGTTGAGTGTTTCAAGAACCTAAAAAACATAACTATAAAAATTTATTTGTTTATAAAATTGTTTTTTGCTTATTTATAAAATTGTTTGTTTAGAAAATTAATGAACAACAAATCTTACCTCTGTTATTCCCTCGATGTTATCTGCATACAATTTTGCCGCCTTTAACTAAGTACCCCATCTGGTTATGATCGGTTCTGGTGGTAATTCCTTATTGAGTATTTGTTTGTAGCGTTGTACTCTGAGCGGAGCTTTTATGAATTTTTTTTTACACGGGATATAAATGAGTTAGCAACAGGGAATGAGGTTCTTACTTTTTCAGCTATTAAATTAAAACCATGTGCCAAACACATTACGTGAATGAGATTTGGGTAAAAAACTTTTAAGTTTTAACCAGCTTTGATCATATATGATGCAGCATCCGTTAAAAGGAACCACTTCTTTTGACTCATTCCCGTATGGCCACACTATACGAATGCTGTCGTTCACAAATCGAGTAATAGTTGCATTATTTACTTCTCCCAACTGCTTACATGACAATAAAAATGAACATGAGGTTTCATTTTCGCTCAATTTTCCAACAATCAAATTTGCTATACTTCGCCCTTGTTTGTCCGTTGTTTCATCCACTGATATCCAAACGCTTTCGTCTTTGATATTATCTCGAATTATTTGAATTGATTATTGGTAACATTTATCCAAGTAGCTCTTTATAAGAGTGCTTTCGGTCGGAATTAATTGGGCAGTATATTTCTTTAAAAATCCATTAGATGTGGTGTTGTTTAGCACATTCCACGGTATATTTGCCTCAACAAGCGCTTCACATAAGTCGAGTTGAAATTCATTGGTATCAGGAATGTTGCTGGATGTGTATAAGTAGTGGCAATATCGTCGCTGTTATGCATGGATGCTTTTGATCTTCTGTGAACAGAAGTAGCAATATGCAGTACCATTTGAAATTTTTTTTGGCACGAAATCTAGAAGTATAATAAACATTACTACGAACGTTTATCTAAACAATCAGGCTTATTGAAAACAAATATTTGAACATGAACAAAAACCTGAAGATTAGTTTGCAATAAGCATGAATATTTTCTTTTTACCTTTTTGTCGCAAGTTGTGCAAATTATATGATTTTGATGAATTTTAAAACACTTTTCGGAAGGGCTGTTAAACCATTTGTCCATCAAATTCTTGTTTCACTTATTAATTATTATTATTCAAAATGCAAAACGTAAGTATGTAGCAGCACGGCAGTTAAAACACAGCGACATTTTTCCTTGACTGTCTTCAATGATTATTGTTAGGTATACAAAAGGGCCATAAAAGTAAATCGTTTCATTTACCTTCAAATCTTCTCAATTTTAATATGACTTTTCGCACTAACAACAATCGTTGATCATAATAACCAGCTGGCAAATTACACAAAGTTCAATAACTACATACATAGGCACTAGACAATGCAAGCATCCATATGTAAATACATAAGTATGCAGTGTCTGCAGTGTTTGTTGCTACCTATCTACTAATAGGTTTTTAATATCACCTTGTGCACCTCGCGCTTATAAAACCGCCGATAAATATTGGAATGTACATATTTCAGAAATAATATAATTTTTTAATTTAGGTATTTTTGCATATTTTTGGAATATTTTGCATAGTTTGCATATATTTTGTATATATTTTGCATAATTTTTTGCATATTTTTTGCATATTTTCTGCATATTTCCGATATGTACTCAAATTTTTTATATTTGAACGATAAAACGTCTAAATGAGACGAGAATTTATGTAAGTAGGATTAGGGTTAGTGAAAGAAAGAAAAAAACCAAATGGATTAGATCCAAGATGTTTTAAAATTTAGATTTTAGTTTTGAGACTGATGCTCACCTTGAGACTGTTGCTGCCAGAATACTTTTTAATATACATTTTGGTTATAGGAAACTTCTTTTTATCCATTTTCTTTACTTTATCAAGTTATCTTGGTAAAAAACAATTCACAATAAGTTTTTGGTTGTAATTTAGTACACAGTACTATTTAGGGTTGAAAAGAAAAGGTACTAAAAATAGTACATTTTTTGCATTTACTCAGCTTTAGATAGATAAATAGTGGTTTCACAGAAATTCATTAGATTATATGCTAAGGTAATTCAGTTTCATATTCTCATATAATTTTATCTTATTATAAGTATAATGTTAACATTATACACGTGGAATCAGGACATGGGTTCCTTTATAATTTCCAGTGATTATAGAGTCTCTATAAGATTATTCTGAACTTTTTAAAAAAAATGCATTATTCGGATAAAGATATTTAAGATGCTCTTGAAACTGACCTCAATGATATTCATATTCATTCGTACCAGTGGCCAGTTTCATAGCGTCATAGTGTGACCTTTTTAATAGCCGTATTTTTGTTGGTATCAGTAGTATATCCTACACTTCAGTGTACTGTATCAAGGAATTGTCCGTACACCTGGCAGTTGTGAACATATTTCAATGTATCTCAAAAGACATATGGCCGATATGATTCAAATATTTTTTTAAAGTAAGAAGCATTGAACTTTAAAAAAAATGATTTAAATAGAATCGGCCATATATTTTTTGAGATACATTGAAATATGGTGTCAAGTGCCTGGTTTACTGACAATTGTTTGATATAGTATACTTTATTTAATATTCAAATATGGACGTGTGTGGGCAGCGTCTGGGCCCTTTTGCCAACTTGCTTCCAAATAGCCTGTTCGTATATGCAGGCCAACTATAGGCTATAACGGTTTATTTTAAAAGGGCCCTGGTACATCCCACTACCACGCTGGCTGTAATTCATAATGTATCAACAACATATATACCAAATCTCATCTTCATACCTCTGATAGTTCACGAGATATAGCCATTTTAAATTTCAAATGGTATGGGCGGTGACACGCTTCTTTATCCAATCACTACTAAGTATAACCAAGGACTATCAGTAGATCATCAGTACCACATTGTTAAATTTTCATAAAAATCGGTACATCAGTGCGATTTTTTAAAAGGGGGCGTGTCACCGCCTACTTACAGCCTGACTGTAATTCATACTGTACCAACAACATATGTATATACAAAATCTCATCTCTTACCTCTGATAGTTCATGAGATACAACCATTTTAAATTTCAAGTTGTATGGGCGGTGCCACGACCCTTTATCCAAACATTTCCAAATATAGCCAAGGATTATCAGCACGTCATCAGTACCACATTGTGAAATTTTCATAACAATCGATGTATTAGAAATGCCGTCAGAGCGATTTTTGAAAAGGGGGCGTGGCACGGCCTGGATTACCTTTATCATTAAGGGGTATGCAAAATAGATATTGGCCGATTCTCAGACCTACCCGATATGCACACAAAATGTCATAGAAATCGTTTCAGCCGTTTCGGAGGGATTTGGTAACTAACACCGCGACACGAGAATTTTATATATTAGAGATTGTATTTGTCCTTATAAAATCAAATAATTTTCAGAAAAAATACTTTGACTAAGACTTCTTCCGGATGAATCAATAAAACTAAAGTAATTACTAGTGCGAAATTTTTATAAAGGCAAAATTTGTTTTCAAAATTTTAGCAATTTCGTACGCCGAAAAATCTCCATTCTCGCTAATATATTCTTCTGAGCCTTCTGACGTTGAGTTTATCAGCGAATGACTATGCGCAGGATTAGTTATCGTCCACTTTTCTTGAATTGATACATTTTGATCCTTGATATTCGTAGACTGGTGCCCATGTTGATAAACTTGGGTGGGTAATATATATTAGAGGTTCTCAATTCGATTAAGATGGGGACTACGGGCAGGCCAGTCGGGAGTTGGTATTATCTCTGGACTCCAGAAGCTTTGGAGTTTTTTTACACCGCTGTGTTGTTGAGTTGTCCTGCTGGAAGATGAATTTTGGGACACAAATTTCCTCTGCAGAATTAACTAAGACGTCATCCAATAGTCGAATATAATACTCGGAGCTCATTTTTGTGGAAACGAAAGATATACGAGTGCTTCCTCTATAACTCATACCTGCCCAAAACATAAGGCAACCACCGCCAAAATTTCGCCACTAACGCATAATTTTGGAAAAATCTTTGGAACACCAATATTTGTCCGAGCCATCAGGTCCATTCAATTGAATTTGTTTTAATCGGAAAATACCAATCCTCATTCAAAAACATGTATTTTCATCGAATTAGAATATGGGTAATTAATTGGTGTCTTAGCAAGAGATCAATATTTTCCAATATGACAGTTTAAAGACGCATTTCATTGTTTGTTGAACACGACGCAACCATACTTCCAAGGTCAGTTCAGCAATTATTTCCTTATCGCTGAATTTTGACAGCAACCCTTTTGATCTCTTTGTTTTGGAGCGGTCATAGCTCAGCGGTGTCCTTCCTGGTCGTATTGTGTTTCCATATTGACCACCATATTTTATAAAATTTTCAATAACACAGCTAGATCTTTTCGTTCGTCTCGAAATTTCTCGCTTCGAAAGCTCTTCATCATGAAAATCTTAAATGTTACCCTGTTCTTATTTACTTAGCTACTTTCCACAAGTCATTCTATATAATTCAATTACGTTAATTTTAAAACAATAAAATAACAAAGAAACAAAACTCGCTTCTGTTTGAATTCTATCACTTTTCATTTAACTTGTGAACGATATCGAAGGATTACATTCTCTGACATAATATACCTAATAACTCATATTTGCATTAAAATTCTACACCAACAACGCAGTGCATTGAAAGTGACGAGAAAAATACATTAAATAAATAAATGGTTTCCCATTACATCCCATGAAGTGACCGGGGAGAACTTCTCACAATCACTGAGCTATGCGCTTTCCAGTTTTCACTTAGTTACATTGCTTTTATAATTATTTCGTTGGGGGTATTAGACCAACTAAATTACTTGTCAGGCATTCTCACCTAACTACGTGAGTTTTGTAGCTGTGCACATTGGGACAGATTGAAAAAATGACCGGACAAAATTAATAACGTCGTTGTTTTTGGTTTTAGTCGTGTCAAACTCATTAGCCGGTAGGTTTTCGAGGGTGCTGAGCTCATTTCTGGCATTGCTTTTTTCATTGGTTGGAGGGGGCTGGAGTTATAGTGGGGATTAAATTTTAAAAAATACGTTATGGGTATCGTTTCATAGATTTTTGGATGGCGCGATTTCATTTTTGGCAAACATTTTTCGATCAGGATTTCGATAACTAACATAACGGAGGGAAGAGCATGTGTAATTCTACCTTTTCACATAAAATTTAGTTTCTTAACAAGGTTTAACGTTTTAAACTTTTCTACCAAATTTATTAGGAATTATGAAATAAATAAAAAGTTTGAGAAGTTTGCTTCGTAACCATACAAGATTTATTTGGGACCACAAAAAAAAAACTTGGTTTAAAAAAATCTATATCATTACATTCGACATTTTCATCATCGTCGTCCTCGGTACTTTCAAAATTTTGGTTTGAAATTTTAGTTTGACATTTTATGGTATTGCCAGACCTAAATTCCGACACAGTAATGTATTTGAATTTACACTGAAAAAATCAATTCTTACACAAGTAATTTATATTTAAATTTGAAATTAAAAACTAGAGCAAAGTTTAAAAAAAAATTTTTCTTCAGCAAATGGTAGTAAAGGGTAACGAAATAAAATCAGTGATTTCGGTTAGGGTCCAAAGTACTCAGAGTACTCAGTTGGTGCTAATTTTTGGCGGTCCACAAAAGATTAAAAAATGTAATATTTTTAGTCAACTACTTTCATTGCAATTGAACTAGAAACCTTAAGTAAATTAAATTAACTTAATATACATTTTCGTAGCTCTTATAACACAAAATCAATAAAAAGAGTTTAAAACAACCAGAAACATAACCTTCATATAACACACATCTACTAAAAATAACCCAAAATTAGCCTGCATGAATGTATTGAAATAATACTCAACTTTGGGCCCCTTGCCTGATCAACAACGTGCATGGAACCTTCAAAACAGTTAATTTTCGACCTCACTGGTTAATTGGCCACTGTTTAAGTAACTTATTTTATCTGGATTACTGCTCCGATTTTTGGAATTTTGTCCGGTCATTTTTTCAATCTGTCCCAGTGTGCTGTGGTGACTTTACAATTTTTTGATTTTCTATAAATATAATTATATTTATTAGTATTATCAGTAATAAAATAAATAACAATTGTGAACTTTTGTGTTTGTTTCTATATTGTATCGGAAATCCTATAATCATTTTTCTTAATCCGAAAAATTTGTGATACATGTCCGGCCGTTTCATGTTTTTTCTGGTTTATTTCCGGTTGAGTCGGGGTTTTATGCACATACATATGTAGTTATGTATGTATTTGTTTTTATTTTACACAGCAAACGCTTGAATATACATACATATAGTTTAAATACTCGTGTCATGTTGACAATGACATAGAACTTTTCATTACATTTCCATTTATATCAAAATTATTTGATTTAGGTATGTAAATGTTTTTTGATCACATTTACATTAACAAATAAAAGAAAACACTAAAATGTGAACCTCTGCTTTCGTTGGGGAAAACAATCACAGTACGAACTAGAAGAGATGAACATAGACTGACGTTAACAAAATCAAGAAATTCAAATGCCATCCAGAGTTCATAAACATTTTAAATATGGATGTATGTTTGGATGAGTGCGTATAATGTCAAACGTATTTTCTAATACAACAAAAATTACAGTTATACACAGTACGTAGGTATGATTCCGAAGTGCCGGCCAAAAAGAAAAACAAATCTTCGGTTGCATATACAGATTTTATATAGATATAATTTTACAACTAATATTTCCCAGGATTACCATTTACCGACACAAACTGACAAGTCGCAATTGCACACAAAAACTATCATCAACTAGCATTTACACAGTGGCTATAATATATAACAGTTTAAGAATTATACCTACTAATTCGCACTTACGAAACTAAGGAGGGGCAACGAAAAATCGCCCAAAGAAATATCGCACAAAAAAATTAATGAAAAATTGCCCACAAAAAAAAAATAACGCTACAAATATTGGCGAAATTTCATATGAAATATCGCTCAGAAAAAGTGGGTACATTCCAAAATGATAACTACAATACTTTATTACCCTGTTTATTGATATTATTACCGTGTTTTTTTAAATTTGATAAAAGGGAAAATAGTATTATTCTTATTTTACGTCAATCCATATGGGAATTTTTAATACTTATACGTTAAAATTAATTAAGTACAGTCGACTCTTGACAATTTGAAACTCAAGGCACCAGAGAAACAGTTCAAATTACCGAGAGTTTCAAAATAATAGGAGTACAAATAACTAAGAGAGAGGGGGGAAAATTAAACTAAATAAGATTGGCCGTCGGTGGTGCAATGGTTAGTGTGCGCGGCTCTTGTACATGAGATCCTGGGTTCGAACCCTACTCTGACCACCTTCAAAAAAAAAATTCTTTCGGCGGCGGTCAGCTCGCATAGTGACGGCGACACTATCGAGTATATAGCCATGAAAAAGCTTCTCAAAATACCGTTCGAAATCGGTGTAAAACTGTAGGTCCCTATCAGTGAGTAAAAACTGGAAAGCCCACAGCTCAGTGCTTGTGAGAAGTCCTCCCCGGTCCCTTCATGGGATGTTATGTTAAAACTTTATTTTTATAAAAATTAATTTTGGAAAAAATCAGAAATTTTCTTCTTTATTTTTATAAAAATTCATTTTGGAAAAAATTAGCAATTTTCTTCTGAGTGAGTGACTTCAATCTACCATCGTGGATTTTCGATAGTGTTGAGAGCTGAGAAAAATCGTCACTTGTAACCGTTCTGAGGGCATAGGAGCGTAGGGTATTAAGGGATGTCCTTGCGTCGCTCAATGTAACTGGAATTGGGGTTGTTCTTCTTCGTTTTCTTCCCCGTTCTCGATTTCGTCCACATCCAACAGTTCAGCATCGATTAGAGCTCCATAGACACTAATGTCACCATAAACTTGAACATAATCCTCAAATGTTAACTCTCCAAAGTTAGGTAGAAGTCCCCACCCTGGGTGAGATTTCGTCACTTTTGGCGGCTCTGATGACTGTTCTTTGTTTTCGGCACTTTCTGAAGTAGTTATAAAGTGTAGCTAGGGTTAACTTTTTCTCAGGCCTTATCATTACACCGTAAATGACGTTACAGTCCCGATCATTTTTTATGATTGCATTAATAATATCAAGTTATTCTGATGTAGTGCATGCCATTTTTAGTTCTAGGTTTGCAAGGTATGAAAATATTTTATTTTCAATTTTTGTTTACATTTTGCAGAATACACTGGGAAAAAAATGTTAGCTGCGTTACCGAAAAGGGAACTTAGTCACTACAGACCAGCCAGCCAATGTTTTAGAAATATAAGTACTAGTAAGTGAAGTGGTGTTCAAAACTTATTAGAAACGTTCCATAATTATTTTTATTTTTTTCGCGATTTTTGAAATTCCCGAATATTCGTTTAGGCAAATCACACTATCCCATCTTGCTATTATTGTTGTTAATACAAGAAAAATACCTAAAAATCTAAATTCTAGATTTTTATAACAATGTCACAATTACCGTACAATTACCAATATTCGGTCAAAACTCTTATACTCGCCTTTTCTCCATTTTCAATGCTAACCAGCCCAAAAGAGGTATTTTCACCCCGGTAGAGATTTTTAAAATTTTTGCTTATGCCTTGGTTTAGTGAAAAATTACTTTAACGTGGTATAATGGCGGTTGGTTATTATGCATGGTGGAACTGTCGAAAAACAGTGAGACGATGCGTTTTTCCTTCTTCACATCATTGTTAACCGAGGTCAGCCATTCACAAAACAACTCTGTCGTCCTCCATGATTTTTTGTTTGGCCGATAAATTGTGAGCAGCGATTTTATGCCGTGGAAACAGCGTAGTTTTGCAGATTTCCCTAAAATGAAATTTTTTAGATCCGTCCACATTACATGTTAGCAGAACGGTTTTTCTATCCTTGCTCAGTTTCCCTCCATGACACTTATCGTCTTTGCATGCCAGTGTGCGATCAGGAATACTCTTATACAAAAGCCCGATTTCGTGTGTATTGGATATGTTCCTTGGGTAATAGCCATTCAAAAGTTTATTTAGTTTGTCAATCCATTCGGAACAAATGGAAATATCCACGCTGGAACTCTCTCCGCAGATATTTAAAATGTGATGTTGTGTCGGTTTTGAGATTTGAAAGCCACCTCTCACTTGCTGCAAATCCTTTAATCCCGAGAGACTGCTCAAAATACTTAGCTTTCTCCTTCAATATGAAACTGCCCTCGGGAACGTTTTGCGATCTGCGCTGATGAATCTACGTAAGCAAGCACTGCTCAAGACGGAAATACACCCTGACGTGACCTTTTGCTACTTGCACTTAAGGAACTTCCGGTGATGCGATCTTTATTTTTCAAAATCATCGATAATGTCGATCGTAGAATGCCGAAATGTTTGCCGACATCTTTTTTTAATTGCCCATCCTCGACAGCGTAATTCACACGCTTTTTCACTTATGAAAATACACTTGGTCTTGCTTAAACTAATTTAGATTCTTAAAAATCAATATGTAAGAGAAATCAAACGTAAAAATAATACACTTAAGCGTTTGAAAACATACTCAATTCTGCGAACTCATTCATATCTCTGTCTTGTAAATCAGACAATATGTCGCGGGTAACATAAAGGGGAATTTATAGAGAGTAGGAAGGCACGACTTCAAGTTATTCGCGTAGAATATCGGCGAGTAAGATGCTATTCCTACAACTGCAAATTACCAAACGGACCATATTAAGATTTTTTTTTCAATTTATCAAGTATTTTTCAAGGGACCGGGAAAAGACTTCGAACTATAAAGAGATTCAAATTAACGAGTGTCAAATTACACTGTGCGACACCAAAAAAATTATGGGGTTCATTCAGTCAACGGATTCTGGTTGAACGGTCAAAAACAAATATACGTGTATCGGCGTTTTGTCAGATCTGATCAGAATTTTTTTTAGGGGGGTCAAAGTTTCCGCCCCTCAGAACTTTCCTGCATCATATCGGCATGCAAAACTGTGTGTTCCTTACATCTGACGTACAAAATATGTTCACAAATTTTATAGCAAATATTCAGATAAATCCATAATTTTTACTTTTTTTTTTGAAAACTCGCAAAAAACTGCTCCAATATTATCGCCATAAAATTTCACTTTACGTGTCCGAACACTCCAAAACACAAATCTTAGCCCAAGTGCTAGATAATAAGCAAAAACTAACTGCCTTCTAAGGGTTAATAACGAATTTTAATTAAAAGTAGTCCACATAATATAATGAATTTTGTCATATTTCAGCTTTTAATTATATTTATTTTTTTTGGACTACTTTGTAATTCTATACCTTTAGACATGTAGACATATCTGATGAAATCGTTCACCATGTTCATCGGACTCCGTTGCTAGCTGTTTTTGAAAGTAATCCATATGAGAATTTATAAAATGGAGGTTTGTCGACGTATGGTCACCCAGTACTTTAAATGCATTTAGCATAGTGTCGGCGTATATTTGAGGAGTAGGAGAACGATCTTTACCCAGAAAATTTTTTATTACATATTTAATGCTGTTGCACGCAGTAAGTTCATTTGGAGAGAGCAATTGCTCAAATTCCAAATTTTTCATAATTTTCTTTATGTCAGGGCCAATAAAAACATCTGGAAGATTAGGAAAATCAATTTTTGAGTCTTAAATTATAAAATCAATTTCAGAAAGTTTACCTTCCTTAATTTATGCTACGCTAAGCCGTCGGTGGTGCAATGGTTAGTGTGCGCGGCTCTTGTACATGAGATCCTGGGTTCGAACCCGGCTCTGGCTACCTTCAAATTTTCTTTCGGCGGCGGTCGCCTCGCATAGTGACGGCGATACTATCGAGTATCTAGCCATGAAAAAGCTTCTCAAATTACCGTTCGGAATCGGTCTAAAACTGTAGGTCCCAATCAGTGAGTGAAAACTGGAAAGCGCACAGCTCAGTGATTGTGAGAAGTTCTCCCCAGTCCCTTCATGGGATGTAATGGGAAACCATTTATTTTTTTTAAGTTTTGGGAATAATGTTTTCATAAAACTGAAATTTTTTACCATTCCAAGTTAGATGTGCAGAGGCGGCAAAAGAATTTTTTCAACAGGAACTAGCACTGGATATATAATGTTGTACTGACCAAATTTTCTTTCAGCTCTTGGGTGCCAAATTTTTTTGGAGTACAGGTTGCCGTTCCACCTGCTATCCCATTTGCAAAGGAAGCATGCATACTTCACATACCCAGACTGCATATCAGAGAGGAAGGAAACTACTTTAATGCCACAGCAAACACGTCATTTGTGGTCCTGGTAATTAACTGCATCCAAAATATATTTTATGAAATCATAAGATTCCTTCTAATCAACACCATACGCAATCGGCACCAGCATTGTAGAATTATCGAAATAAAAGAGTACAGCCGTCAGACTTCTTTCGAGGAATCATTAAATTTACCCCAATCTAAGCCTAACTTACTTACTAAGCCTACGAATGTCAGTGCAGTAAACGAAAGTGTTTGTTTCATTGACTGAAAAATTAAATTTTAGCGGTTTCGAAAAGCAGTTACTCTAACAGCTGGCTACAGATTATCTGAATATCAGATTTATGTTGGTCATTGTATGATAAAGGTGTAGAATTACCAAGTAGTTCAAAAACCAAATACAACTAAAAGCTGAAATATGACAAAAATCATTATATTATGTGGACTATTGTTAAAGGAAAAAGCAAAATGACAAAATTCAATATTAACCCACTTAGCTGTTGCTTATTATCTAGTGAAATTTTACGGCGGTAATTTCTGTAGAACATTTTGTCTATTTGGGGCAGTTTTTTGTGAGGTTTAAAAAAAAAAGTAAAAATTATGGTTATACGTGACAGTTGGAGGGTTAATTAGTTCCACAAAAATGTTTATCTGAATCTTTTCTATAAAACGTGTGAACATATTTTGTACCTCAGATGTAAGGAACACACAGATTTGCATGCCGATATGTTGCAGCAGAGTTCCGAGGGGCGGAAACTTTGACCCACCCTAATAAAAAATTCTGATCAAATCTGGCAAAACGCCGATACACGTATATTTTTTTTATACCGTTCTACCAGAATCCGTTGACAGAACCCCATCATTTTGAAAAATTTAATTTTGTCTCACAGTGTTATCAAGAGTCGACTGTATTAAATAATTTTTTACGGCAAATTTTAAAAACTTTCAAAATTCAAATCTGCATCTAGCGACAATATATCAACTTATATGAAAATAGAGCTACGGCTAGTGATGGCTTTGAACAGGCAGTCGTTAAAGTAAAATATTAACGTTGTTTAAACTGATGCTTCACGAAATTGGGTGCGAGTCCTGTGTGCAATTGCCTCAAAATTGTTTGCACTAACCAAAAAGTGATCCATTAGCTTACAATTATTACTATTGTGTCCTCATTCTGCTAGTAAGCCAGTGACAGTTTTTTGTCGGTTATCTATTATTCCTGTATGCTAGTGTAGTATAAACTTACAGGGTGGGGCAAAAGTCACGAAGGGGTTTCCAATTCTTGGAAGCGAACTGCATAAATTATTCGTTCTTGGGAATCTCCTGGCTTTAGTTCTTGCACTAACTGCACCTTGTATGGGAAAAGATGTAGATTTCCCTTTAATATTCTGCGTAAAGACCGCCGAGACATTTGCAGCTCAGCAGAGCGCCTTCGAGTTGATGTTTCAGGATTCTCCTCAACACTCTCCAGAACGCGTTGAATATTTGCTTCACTAATTACACAATGTGGTCTTCCGCTTCGTGGAAGATCCCTCACTGAGCCTTGTTCCTGAAAACGTGTCACTAAGCGTCGAATCATTGATTCGGATGGTGAATTCCGCACATTAAAATGACGACGATAGGCTCGTTGAGTTTGAATTATTGATCGATGATGTTCAAAATAAAGTTCTATGATTTTGGTTCGCTGGATAACGTTGTAACCTTCCATAATTAATCTCCCAGATTTATTTTACAAGTCCTAAAAAGAAAAATAAAAAAAATTAAATTAGAAAAGTTATTAATTTTTCAAATCCCTTCGCGACTTTTGCCCCACCCTGTATTAACATGTGTGTATAAGAAGAATCGTTGAAACCAACAAAAACTTAAAATGATTTTTGTTATCGCTAAAACGTTACTAGCTGATATCTATAGTATACGAAAATCTCTGAAAAGCGCGAAAGAATTGGGAACATAAATCAAACATGTATGTGTTATAACATCGAAATAAGTTCTATTGAATTGACTTTTACCCATCATCATCTAACTATCTACTTGAGTTTTATACAAGGTGTTTCAAAAGAAGTTATGCGATGTTGTTTGGCTCTCATTTTTTTCTAAATAAACAACTTCGGTTCTATTTTTTGATTCTGTTTTTGAACCGTTAGAATTTTATTGGTTAAGTTGAGAAGATGATATCGGTTAAATGGGCGCCGTCACAATTACCATACAGGCTCGTTTTATGGCAGTTTGTTCATAATGATTTGAAAATCATAATGAGCGATGAGGCTCATTTCCACCTCAGCGGGTACGTGAACAAGCAAAACTATCGCCTATGGGGCACCCAAAGACCACGATTGATGCACGAGGAGACATTACACCCGCTTAAAGTGACTGCATGGTGCGCTGTTCACGCTGGAGAGGTCATCGGACCATTTTTTTTTCGAGAACGCCACTGGTCAAACGACAACAGTGGACGGAGTGCGTTATAGGGCCATGTTAATCGAGTTTTTTCTGCCGTAATTCGACGAATTAAGACTGGAGGACATGTGGTTCCAACAGGACGGAGCAACGGCACACACTGCGCGAGCCACAACCGATATTCGAGATGCGGCGTTCCCGGGTCGCCTCATCTCTCGATTTGGCGATTTGTACTGACCCGCAAGATCGCATGATTTAACCGTTCCAGACTTTTTTGTGGGGTTTTTTGAAGTCCCGTGTTTACGTGAACAAGCCTGAGACCCTGGAAGCCCTCAATGTCAACATTCGACACGAGTGCGAGAATCTGTCGCCCGAAGTTCTCCCCCGAAGTGATGAAAAATGCCATAAAATTAAGGTTCTAAAGGTTCAAATAAACATAATCAAAAAACATAATCGAAGTTTTTCATTTACAAACAAAATAAATAAGAGGCAAACAACATCGGATGACTTCTTTTGAAACACCTTGTACTTGTGTTGACTTTGACATTTTTTGTTTTGTTACATAAACCAATTATTATCCGTAATAAAATAAATAACAATTTGAAACGTTTATGTGTAGTTTTCTCTATTTCATTGGAAATCCTATACTAATTTTTGTTATCTGACAAATTTGTGATACATGTTCGTCCGGTTCATGTTTTTGTCCGGCTTACATCCCGTTGAATCGGGGTTGTATGTACTCCTGTATATATGTATTTAGTCGTATTTTTACACAGTAAACTCAAATATGTATCTAGTGCAAATACACATGTCATGTCGAGAATGACATAAAACATTTGATTACCCTCCATTTAAATGGAAATTTTTTAATTTTGGTATGTAAATACAACCACCAAAACACAAAAACAAAACTCTAAACAAAACAGAAGTGTTCAACCCTTACAGGTACAAAAAAAATACAAATATGTGAACCTTTGCTTCCGTTAGCTAAAAAGCAACACAGCAAAAACTAGAAGAAATGAATAGAGTCCGACGTTAACAAAATTAAGAAATTCAAATGACATCCAGACTTCATATAGTTTCAACACAGTTTCAAACACACTTTCTACTTCCACACAAATTTAGGAGTTACATACATAGTACTTAGATTCTGATTCCTGTGCCAGCAAAAAACGAATCGGAATCTCCTTTTATGTCCACATTTTATGTAAATACAATTTTACAACGTAAGTTACCCAGGATTTCTATTTACCGACACAAACAGATAAGTCACAATTGCACACAAGAACTATCACCAACTCGCATTTGCACAGTGGATATTATACTTTTAGAGAATTATATCTACTAATTTACACTTATGTACCCAAGGAATTGTCGGCCATACATGCTTCCTTCGTTGTTATTTTATGGAACAGGATGTTTCAACGTCTGACTGATTCTTCACCAAATAAATACCTTTGCCTTTTATAAGTTAAATACAACTGAGTCATCGCAAGACATATTATTTTATTTCGGAGTACGGAGTAACTTTTAGTAGGGGTCGAAGCATTCATCAACCACCATCCAAAATGTACTACTTCGATTTTGAACCCACTTGTTAAAATTTCTCACTGTAGGTCCCCTTTTGAATCACTGTACTTTAGAAAAATAAACATATACATACACTCCGGTTCAGTTATTTAAAGGCACTAAATATTTGATTTTCAGCAGCCTGTATATTTTGCAATTTCTAACCGATTGCAGAATTTTAAAATGGAAATGAAAGCTAGACATCATGAGATATAAAACCAAATCATGACAATAGTGGTTTCTTAATCAAAGTACTTTTTGAAGCAATTTATAAAAAAAAGTCGAAAAATGTGCTATTTGTTTTGGTTTACTTGAATAAAGGCACTTTAACTAATTTTAATAAAAAACAGTTTTTTTGTTTTTTTTGAATTTATTTAACTTTACTCAAGAGCTACTAGTAATGGCCACAACCCCCTTTATTTTTAATAACTTCAAATATACGGGTTTTCATTGAGAGAGAAAAAGAATTTATGTAATCCAACGAAATTTGATTCCAAGCATCCTTAATTGCCTGAAATAGTGACTGCTTGTCATCAAATTGTCTACCTCCTTCATGGACCTTACGAGATAACCAACCCCAGACATTTTCGATAATGTTTAGATCTGGCGATTAAGGTGGCCAATCAAGAATATTAACATTATGGCTTTCAATGAACTCTTTTACTACTCTGGCGTTGCGAATAGGGGCATTATGGGACCAAATAGTTCACTGAACTTCGGAAAAGCCGATTCCAATAACGTTTAATAGCTTGCACCAGTCATTTTTGCACTTTGAAATTCAAGATCGTTGGTGCTATAGTAGGTAATAGCACCCAACACCATAACGCCGCCCTCCCGGCTGTGATGTTGGTTCAAAAATCGCTTTTCTTTGCGGAGATCATGGAAATAATAGCGGTAACCATTAGGCCCATCCAAATTTAACTTCTCATCCGTAAATACAACGGTCCTCCAGTCATTTACATGACCTCTTGGCTGCACATCCAATACCTTGTAGTCTCTTGCGCATTGAAGCTGCTTTTCCTTACGAGTAGCATTAAGTAGCACCTTTTTTTTTGTAGTTTCAGGTATATAAGATACTCACAGCTCGTAATTGCTCTGCATACTGATGATTTGCTCGCTTCCACTTCAGCTTGAGCTCTTATTTTTGACAAGGATAAGGCAGAATTCGAAGCAATTCTGACGATTTTACTTTTCTCATACGTAGATAAAGACAATGAAACCCTTCCTTTAAAATTGTTTTCCATACCCCTCGGGGTCCTTGATGTAATTGTCGACAACTGTTGGGCTCCGTCCAATTTTGTTAGCTATTGCGCGATTAGAATATCCTTCAGAATGGTAAATATCGATTTTAGTTTTATTTCGATAGATTTACAGTTTTATGTTTTGCCATTTTGACTCGTAAAATGATTAAGATGTAATAAATTGTAATAAACAAACGCCCCTTCAAAAAATCATCGCTTACTTTAAAAATAATAAAAAAAAATAATAAAGTGCCTTTATACAAGTGAACCAAAAACATAGCACATTTATTGACTTTGTTTTATAAATTGTTCAAAAAAAATTACAGCAGACAGTTGTCCGAGGCCTTCGGCCACGGACTGTCCCTGCAGGCTGTGTCAGAGACACGGCCATTAAGTTTAACGTAGAATACGCCATCCGATAAGACAGAAAACATATATAACAATAAATTCATAAATTCTCTGACACAGCCTGCAGGGACAGTCCGTGGCCGAAGGCCTCGGACAACTGTCTGCTGTAATTTTTATATTTACCAACGGCATTTGATTCAAGTCCGTTTAAAAAAAAAAATATTATGTTAAATTTTTTTAAACTTAATTAAATTTATGTATTTTAATTAATATTTTTATTGAAATAAGTTCTGCGAATGTTGAGAGGGCCGCCCTAATATTTAAAAAGGTTTACCTTATCGAGTCTTCGCATTAGCATTCGAGCGTTGTGTGAAAGCTTTACGCTTTACAATTCAAAATTAATGTTACAACAGCTTTATTGAAGCTTTCGCAAAAAAGCTTTATTACGTTAGCTTACTGTTTGTTTCACTTTTTACTAGATACATGTTGCCAAGCAACATTAGCTTGCTGTTCGTTTCACTTTTTACTAGATACATGTTCCTAAGCAATGTTGATCAACCAAAAACACTCAACCAAACACCACACATATGTTTGAGTGTATGTGTTTAAACAATTTTCATTTGAGAAATTAAAATACTAGAAATATATCAACCAATATGAAATGTATATCAAACGAAAGATAACATCTTCATTTACCTACAAAAAAAATTTTAAAAAAATTCATCTAGCCGTTTTCTCAAATTCAATGAAATAAAGATTACAACAATAAAAACCTGACATGACTCCTCATACCGTAAGGTAAGACGTATTCTACGTCAAAAACTTCTTCAGTTAAGAAACCACTATTGTCACGATTTTTTTTGTTGTATATTTCAAGCTTCAATTTCCATTTTAAGATTCTGCAATAGGTTGCAAATTGCAATAGATACAGGCTGCTGAATATGGAATTTTTAGTGCCTTTAAATAAGTGAACCGGAGTGTATGTTTGCACATGAAGGTATTTGTCTGATTATAAATTCGATGACACTGTAGATGACAGTTAGTTCTGTTTGATGTAGTGGTGCATCTTCAATGAGATCCTCTTCACTCGCCCACGTAAATATCGTTTATGGATGTGTGGTGAATATATTTTACATATGAGTCGTTCAGTGGATAAAGGGAATGAGTCCAAAAATTTGAAATGGAGAAAAACGACAGAACAGTTGACGTTGACTTTAAAACTAGTTGTTACAACAAAACTCAAAACTTAAATTGCAAAATTAATTATTAGGGCTTCTTTTACAATTTGTGAATATATAATGTTAGTATGTAAGTGTATGTGTTCACAGAACCTGTTAATATGATACAAATACGTTTTTATTGTTAAGAGTTTCAGTGGAAAAAGGGAATAAGTCCACCAAATTTTTTGTTATTGAAATCGATAGCGTAAAAACGCAACTTAATGATGTTTTGACTTTCGGACATTCGTTCGGAAATAAAAAGAAAACATATCCATCTAAATATTGGCTTACCTCGCGTAGTGTTTTAATTGAATTAGTATATTTTGGAAAGAGTACATTTTTTATAATTTTGCAAAAAAAAGGCTGCAGATAATTTGTTTTTTAGTTAGTGCATTCGCACAGTTTTATTTTTAATGAACTTAAAAAAATAACAAAAAATTTCATCTTTTTAAAAGAAAAAATAACATAAAACATTTCTTCTTTTTAAAACAAAAAATAGCTAAAAAAATTTCTTCTTTTTAAATGAATCGTAAGTATAACATAAAACATTTCTTCTTTTTAAAACAAAAAATAACTAAAAAAAATTCTTCTTTTTAAATAAATCGTAAGTATAACAAATTTAACAAAATATTATGTCTTCTTCAGAATAATCTTTCGGACTTGATACTGTTTTTAAGTTTTTATAGAAAGTATGGTACACGGGAGGGATATATTTTAATAAATCAATCATATCCTTTTTCTTTTCTTTTGTTATAGCTCTAGTTTCAGGATACAATAGACTTTGACTCACGCTATTCAATAACATTACATTACCTTTCTTTCTTATGTTTATATTTTCAAATCCAAAATTTTCATCGAAATTATTTTTATATTGTATTACCCATGGTTTCGATCTCTCTAGTTTGATCCACCTCATTTGGAGCCAGTTTACCGGTTTTCCCGCGGTATTGGTTTTGCGATTGCAAACGTTATTTTCCAAAGATTTTGTAGAGAAAAAATCAAAATGGGTCATTTTAACCACTCGAAACTGTTCCTTTCTTTTGCATGTTGCGATTATATTTATCCAATCACTTGGCGAATAAATGTGCTGAATTTTTTTTGCGTTAGACTCAATAACGGCGAAATCGGCGTCATTTGGTAAGTAGGTATGTCCGCTTACTAAAAATTTCATTTCAATCGACTTAGCTTTTATATCAGTACTTTGAACTAATTTCAGTAAACTTAAGACAGTTTTGATATTTCTATTTTGTCCAATACATGAGTCAGACCACAAAACAATCCGATCGTGTGTATCAGCAAACATTTTTATGTATTTGACCAAACAAGATGCGATTTCTTGTGAGCCTCTTGATCCCTCAGTTTCTGGCCAAACAAACATGTCTCTAGCACTGTTTTGAAACTCATGGAATCCTAAGTTATATACGTACAAATTACGTTTGTAATAAGCACTTGATGTGGTTAACTTGGGAAAAGCTAAGGCTTTTTGCAAATCGAAACAAAACACATAAGTGCTTTCGGAAGCAGTTAGCTTATCCGCTGTCATTTGGCTTCGGGCTGTTTGAGCTTTTAATAAGTGGCACTCCTTTTCTTGTATTGTGATAATATTGTCAGCCGATGACTTAATTCTCATTTCTAGTAAATCGCACATTTGACAAGTATCTTTGGATGGGTGTTTGAAATGCAAGTTGAATTTCGTAGAAAAAATATGGTAGTAAAATTTTTCTTTTACAGGTTCAAGACTGTCCGACTTACACTTCTCAACATAAAGGTCGTACATTTTTCTTATATTTAAGTTGGAATTTAAATACTTGCGCTGCGGATTATGCGATCTGCTGTAATGGCTAGTATAAGCCGGAAATGAGTTTATATGATTAATGATGGGTGTGTCATCAATTTTATTAGTTCGAATGTGTTTTCCCCGCTGGTCTATTAATTCCGAAACCTGATTTTTTTGACTGCAATTAAAAAGTCGTTTGTTGCTTATGTGGTATGTGTCCAAAAAATACTTTTTGCAGACAGTAATGTCGCCTTGGTCTGGTATTCGAATAGAATACGAAAAAGTATGATTTCTCGGCTTTGGATTATCATTTCTTGGACGCCGTCTTTCAACTATTTTCGACGCAACGCAACCTCTAATAAAAATATTTTGTTGTGTATGGGAGTTTAAGTTAAAAAAGGATGTAAACGCCGCTTTTCTTTGGTCAACTGTAATTTTGGAATTACAGTTACGTTTGCATCGACAAACTACATCCGCAAATGGTTTTGCTGATACAATAGAGCCTGAGCTATTTGTGTATTTCAAACCTTTGATTCGACGAAACTTTCTTACATTTTTTCGCCATTCAATACTATTTCGTCGTCGCTTTTGCCCAACTGAGATCGTTGTCAGTTCATCATCATTATTCGACGATGAATCCGAGGATATAATTCTTCTCACTCGCCTTTTTGAGACACGTTGAAAGCCAACTGATGAAAAATCGGAATCACCACTTTCGACATTGACCTCATTGTTGTTGTTGTCGTCCATTCTTGGCACTATTTAGCTATAAATAGTAAACTTTAATATTTATAATATTTAAAAAAATATTCTTCAACTTTACTTACTTAATATGCGCAGGTCAAATAATTAAAATATTTTTACGAAATCTTTTTCAAATTCTTTTTAGCAGGAAGGTTGTAACTTACGACGAAGGTTACTCACTCACTGCACTTACTAAATTAGAAACTCTTCTAACCACAACGAAATCATAACAGCGATCAATGGTCGAATTCATATGTAATAAAGCATAAACTTGGATTACAGTTACGCCTCCGATTGCTGCTCTCATGCAGGAATAAACTAAGTACAACAACAATTTAAAGAACACAAAAAATTGGCAGGTAGCGAAAGCTCGAAGAGAGGCAAGAAATAGAAAAAAATAAGAGTGATTAAAAGCAAAGTTAACAAGTGATTAATGCAATATAAATGCAAGCGTGGACTTATTCCCTTTTTCCACTGAAAATAAAAATTTTGTGTTTCGTACAAAAAAATGTTTTGTCTTTAAAAGGGGGTTTCCGTTGAAATTTGAAAACAAAATGTTTACCATACATTGTTAGTCATGAAAGGAAGTGTATCCACGCTAAATCTCAAAAACGCCAAAAATGGACTCATTCCCTTTATCCACTGAACGACTCATATGCTGATGGTGTGGTATTTTTTCGGTCTTTGCGTGAATATGTGTAGTAGAATATGGTTGAGTATGGCTTAAAAGTGTGAGTTGTTTTTGTCACTGCATGAAATGACACAAATTATTCCTAAACAAAACAATTTGTATAGTCGCATAGAACAAATCATTCGTTAAGACTTCTTGTATTAACCAAAGTGGTTTCAATTACCATATACCAAACTGCGAAGTTATCACAAATATCATTTGATGAAAATGTATATTATAATTTAAAATATGAAAACATTTAATAATACGATTTTGAATCATTTTCGTTGTAGTTTATCAATAAACATTTTTATATCTTGATGCGGCTTAGTTTGATATCTCATATACCGAATATAACTCATACGCTCTGAGGTAGCAATTCAAATTAGTATTACTCATATGACATCGTTTACGCCAGATTATTTTAAGGAACTAATCAAAAAAAAAAAATAGACGGCCATATTTATAAAAAAAATCCAATGAGTGTTCGAACTCACGGGCGATGTGTTAACACCTTTTTGCTACACGGTACCTGTTCGATTTCTATGAACACATTCGTAAATGTTACATTGGAAAATAAAAAACAGCGTTCAATCATATGATGGCGTTACAGTTAAATAATATTAATACTTAAAATTATTTAAAGACCCAGTGCAAGCACATGTGTCATTATTTTCTTGCTCAATACTTTTTGTTTTCTTCCCACAAAAGTCAAAGAATGCAAAGCAACAGACACTTGTACATACATACATACATTGTTATATTCGTACGATATAACCGAAGATCAACATAAAATACTTTTTTAATATTACTCCAAATTAATACTCCAAATTAAAACACTTCAATCTCGGCTCGCCGATATCGGATCCCCTTAATTTTTGGCCTAAACTCTTCGTCGAAACCCGCACTAGCTCTTTAATCCAAAAATTAATAAAATCGGCTATGAATTTCCGGAGAAAATCGCGTGGGAAAATTATATGAATATCGCCCAATAATCACTTTCAATACCGACTGCCAAGCAACGAACAAACAAACGATGATTTACTCTTGCAAACCTAACACTTGCGTATGTATTAAATTTATAGTTTACTGCCCTAGAGGCGCGCGTATAGATGTTAACACATCAAAAGTTGTGAGAGGTTTGAGAGACGAGTTACCATTAAAAACCGTCTCTCAAATCTCTCACAACTTTCTATGAGTAAGGCAGTAAATCTGGGGCAATAGATCAAAACAATTTATGTAGATTTAAACGAAACCTTAAAATTGCTGCAATTTGTTTAAGAAACTTCGAAATTTACACAATGTCTTCATTTGACAAGTGTTGCATGATAACCTTGTACATGTGCACAATTAGGAAATGAGTGGTTAATAACTGTGACCGTCGGTGGTGCAATGGTTAGTGTGTGCGGCTCTTGTAAATCAGATCGTGTGTTCGAGCCCTGTTCTGACCATCTTACATTTCCTTAGACGACGGTCACCTCGCTTAGTGATGGCGCTACTATCAGGTTCTTAGCCATGAAAACAGCTTCTGAAAATACTGTCCGGAATCGGTGTAAAACAATAGGTCTCAATCAGTGAGCGTAAAATTAGAAAGCGCAAAGTTCCACTGCTTGTGGGAAGCTTCATGGGATATAATGGGAAACCATTGCGTATTGTTGTGTGGTTCATAACACTGTGCGACAAATGAAGACCTTTTGAAAAATACATGGACTTTTCTATATATGTTCCATTCTACTACCGATTGGTAGTAAAACTCTGTATGCAGTTTGTCGAGTTTGGTGACCAATTTTTTTTAATGAGCCTCAAGATATTTTGTAAATCAGTGGGCCCGTCGGAAAAAGGTGCCATCGATTTTTGGCCGACAGCTCATTCACACTTGGTGATACCGCTTAACCCAATTTGACAATAATGTAGCTAAGAACCCCTGGAATCAACCTTATTAACATTTTATGCCAAGAAAGTAATATCTTGCAGCATTTTTTTTAAAAAAATTTTTGGAAAAATTATATTTTTTTTAATGATTTCAGAATAACTGACAGGGACTCCTTATTTTAGACTAACAGTATTTAGTAAAATTGTAGCCACGGTAAAGCTGAATAACTTTTGTGAACATGTCATTACAATCTGAACTTGTTTTGGTATCTCAGAAAGCTCACAAAACCACTTTATAACTTAAAAATTGTCGTTTTTACAAATTTTGACGCTAAAACAAAAAGATTTTTAAATCAAGTTCACTCTTTGCTATTCTGTTGTGTTGTACTATTTACTTGGTATATTTAAAACAGTTTTAATACAAATACAAGTTCAAATATAAGTATATTTTTCTAACAATAACAAATATTAATTATGGTATACGATTTCATTCCTGTGGCTGTCGCGGTTGAATTCGCAGAGGCTCATTCTCTCAGTCCAATTATCTAAGACTTTGTTAAGGGGTTCTGATTCTATCTCATGAATGGCTCAGACGATATTAGACTTAAGGGTGTGGATCGTGTCTGGATTATTCGCATAGCATCGGTCTTTAACGGCACTCCACAAGAAAAAGTGTAACAAGAAAAAGTCCAGGGCGGCCAACTTGCATCGCCAAGATAGCTGGTAACACGATTACCGAAATTAGTGCGCAAAAGATCGAATGTGTGATGAGCTGTGTGACATGGTGCGCCATTCTGCTGAAACCAAATTAAAGGTTTTTCAACAGAGACGCTACAAAAGTAAATCGATAGGGACAGCAAACGACGCCATATTTTTTCCCGCTCTTTTGACATTTCTCTTCAGTAAGGTTTGCCATTTCATCGTGGAAAGATATACGAGCCAACAACGAGTCGAAAATATTAAAATTTATTACCGAAATTTGGAGTCAGTGACCCCAACTTTAAGAGGCCAATTTTAAGAGGCCTCAACAATCAGCGATTAGGCTCAGTTCTGGCTGAATGGCTTCGTCAATAAGCAAAATATGCGTTATCGGTCAGACAGCAATCCACACGTAATCCATGAGTCATTATTGCATCCCGAAAAAATTACGGTTTGTGCGGTTTATGGGCCGGCGGCGTCATTGGGCCGTACTTCTGCCGTGATGATCAAGACCGGCACATTACTGTGAATGCGAATCGCTACCGTTCAATGATAACCGAATATTTTTGGCCCCAATAGGATTATATGGACTTGGAGGACATGTGGTTCCAACAGGACGGACAAAACGCATATTTTGCTTATTGACGAAGCCATTCAGGCAGAAATTATGACGACCACAAATTGGACGTAGCGCTCTTATAGTTTTGGCCAGTGACTCCAAATTTCGGTAGTAAATTTTAATAATTTCGACTCGTTGTTGGCTCGTATATCTTTCCATGATGAAATGGCAAACCTTACTGATGAGAAATGTCAAAAGAGCGGGAAAAAATATGGAGTCGTTTGCTGTCCCTATCGATTTACTTTTGTAGCGTCTCTGTTGAAAAACCCTTTATATTTAAGCAGTGTCACCAACTCTAAATGAGTTGTTGTACGAAACCTGATGACACCTTCAACGAGGGGGCCATCGATTTTCAGAATCTTTTGAGGCCATAAAAAAAATTGGTCATCAAAGTCGACAAATAATATTCTTTGGTAGTAAAATCCAACCTATATTGTTAAGTTCGAGTATTTTTTCACTGTTGCACTGTGTAATACATAAAATACCCAATTCTGACCACAGTTAGTGTTATTCATTCATTGGAAGTCGTAAAAGTAGCATAATTGTCCAAATTTGCAGAAACTTGTTTCCCATTACATCTCATAAGAAATCCGTCATCTCAGAACAAACACTGCCACCTTAAATTTATTTCACCTACAATCACCTCGCCATCATTAAGATCACAATTTTCTGAAATTAGCCATAAAAAGCTTCTAATAACGAAAGGCATTCGGAATCGGTTTAAAAATCTTCGCAAGTCTAATATAGAAAATGAACTACTGAATGCTTATTGGGGGTGAACTCCTAAGGGGAGAAATTCTAACACGCATTAAGTAGTTCGTTTCTAAATTAGACTTTCGAAGAGTTGTACACCGATTCCGAATGCCTTTCGTTATTAGAAGCTTTTTATGGGTAATTTCAGAAAATTGTGATCTTAATGATGACGAGGTGATTGTAGGCGAAATAAATGCAAGGTGTTCATGGCAGGATTTGTTCGCGAATAAAGACACGCTGTTGAAAAATCCGAAATTTGTCCGAAATTTTGAAAAATCCCACTTTGACCTATTTATAGTGCCCCAGATTGTTTTTCATTTCTAATTAATAATATATCTTCCTGACGATGCTATCCAAAGGGTAGCGAAATATGGAAAAATATAATTAATTAATAAACACGACCAAACGCTCGGACAATTTAATTTTTGAATTCAATACGAAAGGTCGGATAAATCATCACATATTGTTTATTTTTCTCTTTAGAAATTTAGTTAGTCAGAAGATATGTAAATAAAAAAATCGAATTTATCTTAGTAACAGAAAAGAAATTAAAACAAATTATTGTTTAAAATCTTTTTTTCTTTCAAGTCTGGGCATTTCGCTCGGCTCTCTAATGTCGTCGCCATAACTGCCTTTACATTTTCCGGTATAACTCGTTTTGAAAACGCTAGCTAGCAATTGAACGTGTCGTTCCGTTCCTTGTATATGTGATGGAATTTTTGGATCATTGAACGGTGGATCATCTTGATTTAAATATTCGTTCAATGTATCGTACGGAATGCTTCGCGTGAATGGTGGTTCAAATACGTTATTTATTTCATTCAAATTTATCATTTCCGTGTAATTTGTGCAATTAAAGTTTATATCTGGTTTTTTATAAACTCTAAGTTCCGTTGGGTCGTCAACATCGGTTCGATAGCGTAGAGTTTTCTCGATAGCATAGTCGTACTTTTCATTGCCAAGTTAGTGGGGGTCGGTCATACATATGGACTCGATTGGGACACTCGAAATAAGCCAAAGTGGGATTTTTCAAAATTTCGGACAAATTTCACATTTTTCAAAAGTCAGGACATCAGAATTCGTTTTAGAGGTACGGTTCCTTGGGCAAAGTTTCGTATTTTGATCCCTAGAATACGATTTGGCCGTCGGTGGTGCAATGGTTAGTGTGCGAGCCTGTTGTACTTGAGATCCTGGGTTCGATCCCTGCTCTGGCCACCTTAAAATTTCTTTCGACGGCGGTCACCTCGCATAGTGACGGCGACACTATCGAGTATTTAGCCATGAAAAAGCTTCTCAAAATACCGTTCGGAACCGGTGTAAAACTGTAGGTCCCAATCAGTGAGTATAAAACTAGAAAGCGCACAACTCACTGGTTGTGAGAAGCTCTCCCCGATTCCTTCATGGAATGTAATGGGAAACCGTTTATTTTTTTTAGAATACGATGTGACAAGGAAGTTTAGAATACGATAGTGACAAGGAACACTTGGGTGATTTTTAAATCGACCCGCACTAATGTATACCCTTCTTACCGTAAAGAAGACGACATTTCGTGGTTACTAACAACAAATATAAAAACGTTTATATCTCGTAAACTGGCCGTCGGGTCGCAAAACGGAGTATATACTATGATCACCAATAACGATTGTAAAAATGGTTCATCTGGTCACAAAATGGATGATATTTCGTGATCCCTAATAACATGTATGTATATGGTCATATCTTCTAAACGGCGGGGTTATTTGCAAAATTGGCAATAAGCTTGTGTTTTTATTCCCTGCTAAACTAATTTTTCGACGACTTTGTATGGAGTGCCGTTTAAATTTGCTTAGTTCCCCATACAAAGTCGTCGAACAATTAGTTTAGCAGGGTAAATAAACAGGCCTAATTTTTCATGGTCACAGACAACAATTCAGAAATGGTCCTGTCTCTTAAACAGTGCGTGTAATCGTATAAGGAACTGCATATCATGGCATACAGACACGCCATTTAGCAGATATGACAACTTTTTTAATTGTTATAGGTGGCCATAAAATTATCGTCGTTTTGCGAATAGACCCACGTTTTGGTTATGTGAAATTGTTATTGGTGATCACGAAATATTGTAAACCTTGCGATTCGCTGCACGGTTAAGGAGTTACGGTCATTTCTGTTTTTGTTATTAGTGATCATGAACCATAGTCCATTTCTTGAACAGATGCACTGATTGTGAGTCATGAACATTTCTATATTTATTATTGTTGATAACGAAATATCGTACATTTTACATTCAGGTATATTTTCACAGCGGGTCTTAGTAACATTTCCTAATGCCTTGCAAAAATTATACATTTAAACCTTTCTTCATTCCTTAATGTCAGTATGGTTATATCATCATATATACGATCACTTATTATAGAATCCAAGTTTGTGGTTCATGCGCTACCTAATTTTGTAATCAATGCACCCAATATATTCAGGGTATTGATTTCACCTACTCAACCATGTACAAGGGTCGCTCAAGCATACCCTTGAACCATAGGCAGTCAGTCTTAGTAAGAAGTTCTTCACTGTTCCATGCATTGGGAAAACATTTGCTTTATTCATAATTCACTCCACATACAGAACTGTTCTGTTAACACTACAGTACTTACTTGTACTACATACACCACCGTATTAAATACGGTGGTGTATGTACTTGTATTGATGTTTGTTTGTTATAATTAATATAAAAACATTCCTGAAGAAGATTTCCAAAGGAAATCGAAATATCGAAAAAAACCAAAAAGTTGAATGAACTCTGGAGAGACCTTAAGCTGGAATAATTAGTCAAGAATAAATAATAAAGTAAAGGTCGAAGAATTAGATACAAATTATTAAAAGAATATCGAACAATAAATCTTAGCTTCCTCTGTGAAAAATTTTCCGGTATATAAAATTGAATAATATGTCTTCAGTTCATACAAATATATTTTCTTAGAACACATTAAGATTTCCAAGTTGGGCGAATAAACATGAAGGACTATTATGGTTTAATATACATATTTGGTATTAACAGCTCAATACCTTACCAATGGATACCGTTGTGTATGTAATTTAATAGTTTTATTTTATTTAATAACCACGAATAAATTACTTATGCTAACAAAAGATTTAAAAGATATTTTAAGATTTGGCGCGTGCCTTACGTGTGTACACTGTTAGTATCAGAAAGGCATGGAAGGAAAGTGCCAATGTTGTAATTGTAGGAAGTGTGTGTAATACTAGAGTAGTAACTATTTAACGAAAATATAACAAAACGGAAGACAGGGTGCCACACATATAACGTAAGCTTATTCAATGATGGTATTAAATTGTTATATAAAGATTTTGTAGCAATTCACTTGTTATTTTTTGTGTTTATCCATTTTTACCTTTCATTTGCTTTGTGTTGTATGGCAAGTAGATTGTTTGTTAATACTTTGAGTGTTAATACATTAGAAGGCTCAATCATTTGATTCCACACCAATCCTTTGAACACCATAATGCTGGCAAAATGGGCATTGAACACATGCCTTTTGGGATGCCAATCTGTAGGTACCTCACGGCTGGATTAGGAAACACTTTTAATATTGGTAGTGCTGTAGGTGCTTCTGCTTCTGACACATCGAAATTACAAGCCGATTACTCTAAATGACAAACTGTCATTACAACATAACAATTATCCGATTACTTTGTATTTGTGTTTAGTACAAATATCGCTCAAATACTGAGACGTAGACATACAATATGAATCATGGAGTAATGATATACCTAGGCATGCTATCTTTCTCATCTGGTGTTTGTAGTTCATGTAGGTCATGCAGTTTTGGTTGTATTTTAGAATTTTGGTTATCTTTTAGTGTTTGTATACATTTCTGTTATATTTAACACATTAATTTTAACACACAAAACGAATTATCCCTGTTGTTATCTCGCTGGTTGGTTTCAACCGTTGCATCTACTTGATATTATTAAAACAATACTTTTTAACACACAATGAATGGAATTTTAAATCTGTAACTGTTATTTATATTGAACCAGACATTAACGTTAGCTAAGTATTAATAAAACAAATTGAAACTTTTTTCGATTATTAAAAATTAAAAATTGTATTTCTCTGAAAACAATGATAGTCGCCGAAAAATACAAGCTTACTCTGACGCTATACTCGTACACAAGCGAAATTTGACTAAAATTTGAATTTTTTGTGATTTATTCAATTATTAGCGTTGTGGTTTTAAAATAGTTTGGCGAAATCTTGACCAATTTTACAGAGGTTCTACAGGGTGATTCAGGACGTTCCGGACAAATTTCTCCAGCGTATTCCTTGGCACAATTCATGAAGAAAAGTCTACTAGGACCATGTCCGAAAATGCATGGGTGCAAAAAGGCAGCGAGTTCAAAATTTTCGGATTGGTGGTCGGAGGGAAGTAGGGAAAAGTTGCTAACTTCTGAGCCAGTGGTCGGATTTGTTTGTTTTTCGGCCTGTTGGAATGGTCTTTAAGAGGCCTTTCAGAAAGTAGAAAAAAGACAAATCGCCGAGATACCGAGCTTTCAGGAAAAAATGGATTACAAATTCACATAACCTCAATTTGCTCAGCCAGACGGCAGGTAACTTATGTTTTTTTAAGCCATACTTCTTATCTTTCTAAAATAGCCTAAACGAAGCCCAGAGGTCTTACCGTTCCAAAGTTATGACCCGTTTACTGAAATGCAAAAATGTTTGTTTTTGTTTTTGGAAGCGAAATAACAGCACACATTTATTTGTTTTTGTAAATTAACACGTTTAAGATTTTATTTTATTGAAATTTTAGGCTGAAGAATCAAACATATAAGGAAGAAAAAAATTTGATGTTAAAGGAATTTTTCAATGTGGTTCCCATTTTCTACTAAATTCAATTGCAGCCGTTTGCGAACCACATCCGCCACGTTTAGTTCACTCATCTTTTCACGAAGTTTCACCGCAGCTTCCTCAATGCATGCAAGTAACTGCTCACGATTGTGGATCTGCACAGAATACACACAATATTTCATGTAGCCCCACAAAAAGAAATCAAGTGGTGTGAGATCTGGAGATCCTGGCGGCCAGGCGATTGGTCCAGCTCGTCCAATCCAACGTCAAGGGAAATTGGTGATAAGCCAATCCGGCACAATAAGCCTATAATGCGCTGGAACACCATCTTGTTGGTAGAAAACATGATTTCGTACCGCAAGAGGTACTTCCTCTAGGATTTCTAGCATGACTTCTTGCAAAAAAGCCAAATAATTTTGCGAATTTAACCTAGGCGGAAGTAGTTTTGGCCCTATCAAGATGTTGTCGATGATGCCAGCCCAAATGTTGACGGCAAATCGGTGTTTAAATGCTGTTTCTTTCTTGTTGTGGGGATTGTCATGGGCCATTCGTGCAAATTACGGAAATTTGTTATGCCGTCTCTCGTGAATTGCGCTTCGCCGGTCCACACAATCGAACGTAAAAACATAAATGCGTGTACATCACGTTGCAACATCTTACGGCAAAAGTTGACGCGTAGTGGCAAATCGGCCGCCAAAAGTTCTTAAACTGGTGTGAAATGGAATGGATGTTTTTTTTTTCTTTGTGAAGGACGCGCCATACTTTTGATTGTGCCACACCAACTTGGACCGCTATTCGTCTTGTGCTTGTCGTTGGGTTCTCGTCTATCGCATCCAAAATTAACTCTTCAACTGCAACGTCGTGTTGTTCATTTCCGTGACGCTCCATTTGTGTAAACAACGTACCTTCACGAAATCGGCGGTGCGTCTCACTGAATGTTGTTCGGTTTGGTGGTCGTCGATTAGGAAAACGTAATGCATATTCAGGCGCAGTAGCTCTTGCATTACCATCGCAGAATCCATACATGTAATAAATGTCTGCTAATTCTTCGTTTGAATAAGTTGCCATTTTTACTAATTCAAAACACAACGTACTCGAAAATTTTGCTGCAGCAGAGATTAGCGTAAACTTTATTAGCGTAAACTAAAAAAAATCACTTGTACTTTTCGCGGTCGTAGACACTTGTGGAATGACAAAACTCTATCAATGAATACCTATAAATACTACTTACTTTTTTACGCACTGATGCATGGACTGGAAAATAAAATTTTAAACGTGTTAATTTACAAAACCAAATAAATTTGTGCTGTTATTTCGCTTCCAAAAACAAAAACAAACATTTTTGAATTTCAGTAAAATGGTCATAACTTTGGAACGGTAAGACCTCTGAGCTTTGTTTAGGTCATTTTGGAACGGTAAAAGGTATGGCTAAAAAACATAAGTTACCTGCCATCTGGCTGAGTAAATTGTATGTGAATTTTTTTTCCAATTTTTTTTCCGAAAGCTCTGTGTCTCGGCGATTTGACTTTTTTCTACTTTCTGAAAGGCCTCTTAAAGACCTTTCCACAAAGCCCAAAAACCAAAAAATCCGACCACTGGCTCAGAAGTTAGCAACTTTACCCTACTACCCTTCGACCGCCAATCCGAAAATTTTGAACCCGCTGCCATTTCGCTCCCTTGCATTTTTGGACATGGTCCTAGTGGAATTTTCTTCATAAAATGAGCAAAGGAATACATTGGAGAAATTTGTCCGGAACTTCCTGAATCCCCCGTATAGCTGTTGCAGATATTACCAAAATCCGTGCGTGTGTTAAATAACACTGTGTGTATCGAAATCCATCGCATTAGTGAGAATTCTTGTACGAATATACTCTGTGGTGCACTGCTGGTGTGCACAGCTCTGTTTCATTCTTAGAAATGCATGTGTATTCATTTGTTTATACATATTAGTAATAATTTGTAACCTTAAAATCTATGATCCGTTTTTGAAAACTTAAACGACAGAAACCCAGCTATTTTCCAACCGACTTTCAAAAACTTCTTGTTGTTTAAAATACAAAGATTATATCTTTCAAACCAAAATGTTGAAAATCAGTTTGAAACGAACAAACTTATAATTTTTTTTGAAGTTGCAACCGATATTCCACTACTTTTCCTAATTTAAAAAAATATTAAATGAAGTGATCGAGAAAACTATAACTCTTTCCCTACTCTATGAACTCCAACTGAAGAGAATTGATGCGTTTTATCCTTTGCGTTTTTAGCACAGTACGTACGTTATATCTCTATCAGATAAGTTTTTCCTGAGTTGAACAGAAATTTAAAACGCGATATAAATGATTTAAAAAAAATGGTTTCCCGTTACACCCCATGTCGGTATTAGGGAGAACTTCTCACAATCAGTGAGCTGTGAGCGTTATAGTTTTACACTTACTGATTGGGCTTTACACCGATTCCGAACGGTATTTTGAAAAGCTTTCTCATGGCTAAATACTCGATAGTGTCGCCGTTACCAAGCGAGGTGACTACCGTCGTAAGAAATTTTGAGGTGGTGAGAGCTTAGGACCCGCGCACTCTACCATTGCACCTCGGACGGCCACTAGAAATGATTTAAAAAATAAATGGTTTCCCATTACATCCCATGAAGGGACCGGGGAGAACTTCTCACAATCAGTGAGCTGTGCGCTTTCCAGTTTTCACTCACTGATTGGGACCTGCAGTTTTACACCGATTCCGAACGGTATTTTGAGAAGCTTTTTCATGGCTAAATACTCGATAGTGTCGCCGTCACTATGCGAGGTGACCGCCGCCGAAAGAAATTTTTTTTTTTTTTAGAAGGTGGTCAGAGCAGGGCTCGAACCCAGGATCTCATGTACAAGAGCCGCGTACACTAACCATTGCACCACCGACGAAATGATTTACTCTATGTAAATAAATATTGCTTGATTGTGGAGAGAATTTTTTCACCATAGAAAAATCATTAAAATTACTTAAAATTGTTCGGAAATGTTGAGATAAGTGTAAAAATACGTTGCTATCTTCATCAGGCAAATACTTCAGTTCCAACGCAGTTATAAACATTTTTAAGAATTACTTTCTCCGTTATTTTACAATGACTTTTGCTAATTCTTTCAATGGAAAGTTGTCATTTTCCGGTGGTTTAAAGCTATCAGCGTTAGGAACGAGGAATGCTAGGCCATGAACAGGGAATTGTTGCTCCCACTGCTTCTACCAGTTCTTTGTGAGCGTGTAAATATGCCCACTTGTACTTCGTGGTGCACTGAACAGGTACTGCCACATTAAATGAAATGATTTATGGTGTCCTTAATTTATAGCGGAAACAAATAAAAAAGAACAGAAGTACCACCAACAATGAAACTGGTGACCAACAAGATAAAAAGGAAACCAATCCATTCAAAAACACTTTTGTGCAATGAACATTTTATAAACTGTACAGAAAAACGGTCGACGCTGGGTGCCTAAACCAAACTCTTTTGAACTGACACATTACTTTGCTAGTGGTGTGAAGAAAACAAAACAGAGTTGCGAATTCAAATTCGTTTCAAGGAAATGTTGGTTGAAAAAACTGGATACTACCACTTTAAGAGACAACACCTTGTTATTGCAGTTGATAATATCATAGTATAGTAAAACTAAGGTAGTAACACTTTAAAAATCTCTTGCTAACTCTTGCAGGATAATTCAGTTCAAGATCAGAAAATATTAACATAAGAATCTCGATGTGAATATCTTTCCTGCAACGGTAAGTGAGTGAGAAAGTTTCATCAGTAACTTCCAACTGTATCTTGTTCTCGCACTACATTTCATGAATGGATACGGGAGAACTAGTGCTTTCGATATTAAGGCTAATTTTATAAACAAATGGTTTTACTTCGGAAAGCGTTTCTATGGCCAATTACTAGAAAGTGTTGTCGATTCCTTGTAGGGGTGACCATCGCCGTAAGCAACTAAAGGTGGTCGTATGAACAAGAGTCAGGCCCGCGATAATGCAACAGCGTTGGTGACAAACCAATTTCGTATGACTTATTAAAATTTAAAACTAACATTTGGCTGTTGAAATTGAATGCAGAACACGTTCAGTACCGCTTCTGAAAGTAAAATCATGATTTGTTACGAAAGTCAAATTTTTAATAGAATAATTTACATAACATAACCATTACCATTACATTACATACAAAAACATAACCCTAGTTTTAAAGCGATTTGATTACTCCTGTGGAGGTAACTCATGTACCTTGCTTCAGTTTTGACGTCAATTTGTTCAGAAATAATTTACTTTGCTACTAATGAATACTATCTTTTTTCTACAGGTAAAATTATTTTACCTTCAATTTAGAAACATTTACGATAAATAAAACAAATTAATTTTTGTACCTGGATATTACGTCCGGCGTACATTTTCAACGACATTGTCGAGTGACGAAGTAAAGTGTTTGGTTCCCTCCCACCGCAGGCACAATTATTTTCGAAAAAAAAAATTGCGCGGTATTTAAGTTTGGAATGAAATTTCCTGGGGTTTACATTTATTACAATAATATAATAGCTATAATTACTATTAATCATACATTAACAAGATACTTTGCGAAATTTAATATCCACTACAATATATACAATTTAAGAGATTGCGTTGTGTAAAATATATTTTGCAGGAAGCGTAAATAATGATTGATTGTTCTTTGTTGAAATCAAAAAATCAATCACTTAGAACAGACATAAATGAAAAGTAATTTCATCATAATGAAAATGTTTGGCCAATCTTTGCATTTCTGCCATGATTTTGAAATTTTAGATTTTTACAGTTTTCTTCAATGGTAATCATTAAATGAATGGTGAATGAAGAAAACAGAAGAAAAAAAACAGCAGACAGTTGTCCGAGGCCTTCGGCCACGGACTGTCCCTGCAGGCTGTGTCAGAGTCACGTCCATTAAGTTTAACGTAGAATACCTACGCCATCCGATAAGACAGAAAATATATATAACAATAAATGATAAATAACATAAGCAAATGAATTTTCATTTTAATTTACTAAACGTCAACTGTTAGCTGCTGTCAAACAGCATCAAGCAGCATTATTATTTTGGTTACTTGGCAGCACTTTTATTTAACATAAAAATGTATGAATTAATTTTTTCATATATTTTTTATAATTATATATCCATGTTAAATTCAAATTCACATTTAACATTTTGTTTCAGTTAAATACATAAGTAAATATACGAAATTTCAATATTTCATCAATCAAAACAACAGCCGAAGGTTTGTGTACACACTGAAACAGCAGCATAGTTTGTGTCCACGCTACAAACTCAAACACTCAACCAAACACCACACATATGTTTGAGTGTATGTGTTTAAACAATTTTCATTTGAGAAATTTAAATATTAGGAAGATATCAACCAATATGAAATGTATATCAAACGAAAGATAACATCTTCATTTGCCTACAAAAAAATTTTGTAAAAAAAGTTATCTCGCCGTTTCCTCATAATCAATGAAATAAAGATTACAACAATAACAATCTGACATGACTCCTGTGCCAACATGAGTCTTGTGCCAACAATCGGAATACAAGGTATATCACAGGAGAAATGTATAAATAAACGGATTTATGAGTCACTGGCCAGAAACTAAAACTGTCGGAGCTATAGTGTGGCCAAATTTGAAAAATCTTCATATGAAAATTAGAAAAATCTAATAACACATTTTCTTTTACCAAATGGTGTCTGTCCAAACTCATTTTACGGTCTTTACTGCAAACATAGACGGATCGACTTCCATGTTGGTGATTTTCCCAAAAAACAGGATTTACGGAGCTATAGGGTGGAAAAATTTCAAAAATATACATATGAAAATTTGAAAAATGTACGAACCCATTTTCTTTCACCAGCACGAAAGCAAATGCTGTCTGTCCAAACTCTTTATACGGTCTCTTCTGGAAACATGGACGAATCGACTGCTATGTTTGTATTTACCCAAGAAATAGGGTGGCAACTTTCAAAAATTTTCATATGAAAATTTCAAAAATCTACACACAATCTACATCTACATCTAATCTACATGGCAATCGATTCGCCCATGTTTCCAGAAGAGACCGTATAATGAGTTTGGACAGACACCATTTGGTTTCGTGTTCGTGAAAGAAAATGGGTTTGAAGATTTTTGAAATTTTCATATGAAAATTTTTGAAATTTTGCCACCCTTATAGCTCCGTAAATCCTATTTTTTGGGAAATGACCAACATGGTAGTCGATATGTCCATGTTTGTCATTACTCTATAATGAATTTGGACAGACACTATTTGGTTTCGTGTTGGTGAAAGAAAATGTGTTAGTAAATTTTTTAAATTTTTATATGAAGAAAAAAACTCATAATATGACCATTAATATATATTTTTTATAATAAATAATATACTTTTATTCTGTTGTTCGACCTTTTCCTTATCAATAAATAATCAATATTCTTCGAGCTTGAGGTAATTAATTTTGTTTTGTTTTAATTGTTAAATATTGTTTATATCTTCTGATGATGCTACACAAAGGAGTAGCGAAATATCGAGGCAAATAAATATAACAACAGCAAATCTGACCTCAAGCTCGAAGAATATTGATTATTTATTGATAAATAATATACAATATTATATAGTATTACACATCATTGAATTTTATTCATACATTTCATCATTAATATAGTTATTTATAAAATCAATTACTTAATTTTTTTCTTTCATTAATAACTTTTCAAGTAGACAATTTTCAAACAGACCCATTCACAAATTTAATTACTATTAACCACTTTTAAAAGCCACAATTGGCGTCAACATCATCGCATTTGGTTTAAAATAACATTTAATACCAAACTACCCAACAGTATAGTAATAAATATTTAATTACAGACAAACAATGAATTGTCAACTTGAACCTAATTGAATATCAATGTTTTATAATAGAAACAAATCAGATGTCAGATACTGATATAGCATGTCCCAAAAAGTTTGATTGAATATATATATATATATATATAGATATTAGGGCGGGTCGATTTATTTTTCGACAATTTCCCTATGATTTCCGTATTCTATGGGTTATTCCATGAAAATTTGCCAAAGGAACCATACCTCTATCGTTAAAATCGAGTCCCCTACTTTTTGTTGGTAGATTTTTTCCCAAATTGACATTCGTATGAAATATTACCTACACGTTCACATCCATAACTCAAAAACTATCGATCGGGTTTAATCGCCAGTAGGCGCGTTGGAAGGGTGAGCTTTACAAAAAAAAATCTCCAACATTGGTCCAACAGTCCGGCATTTTTGTCAAAATTTTGGAGCATTTTTCCATTTTTTTCATGATTTTGTCCAATAATATTACTTTCATGGCCATTTTTTTGGCTCAATTTTTTTGACTTACGAAGCTTACGAACCTTACGTTACGACTGGACTGATTTGCGCTTTACATTATTGGCATATTTTTCCCAGGGTGCACACCCTGTGTTATGTTAGTTTATTTCTTTTTGTTTTTAGTTTCTTTATAGACTTCTTTATTTTTGTTTGTTTATAATATTCCAGTGTATGCTAGTTTTGTTTAAGCGTCATTTCAGTGAAATGTTACTTGAAATAACTAACAAATAATCAAACTATTTTGAAATTTAGAAAAGATTTAAAGGTAAGTGTAAAAACATTGCTAACTATTATAGTTAATAGTTATATTATTATTCTATGAAAAACATATTTAATTCTTTTAGTGACGGTTTCAAAAATGGATTCAGAGCCTGGTTCTTATAAACTTTATAAACTTTAATTATAAACTTTAATAACTTTTAATTATAAACTTTAATTGTACGGAATATACAAATATGATTGATTTAAATGACGATACCATTTTATTCGAACCACCGTTTACGCAAAGTTATTCGTATGAACATTGGGAGGGATATTTAAATTACGAAGTGCCACCGTTCGATGATCCACAAATTCCTTTACACATTCAAGGAACGGAAAGACATGTCCAATTGCTGGCTGCCACTGATAAACGAGTTGCAGGAAAGAATGTAGAAGGCGCTATGGCGACGACATTAGAGAGCCGTACGAAAACACCCAGACTTGAAAGCAAACAAGACTTTCACAAAATATAATGTTTTTTTCACATTTTGTCTTTTACTACACTCAAATTGAATATTTTTTTTTGATAATAGGTTGATAGATACTTTATTATCTCTTAATTTGAATTTTTGTAGAAATAAAAATAAAAAGGGAAAAAAATCAAAAAGTTGGTTTTATGTGTTATTTTGTTTTAGCAATATCGCATGAATTAATCAACCGATTTCGATAAATTTGGGATTAAACTCTTCGTTTTTAATTGTAAATTGAATTAAATAATGGATTGCCAAAAAAATGGCCATGAAAGTAATATTCTTGGACAAAATCATGAAAAAAATGGAAAAATGGTCCAAAATTTGGACAAAAATGCCCGTAACTTTTGAACTTTTTACCAACAAAAAGTAGGGGACTCGATTTTAACGATAGAGGTATGGTTTCTTCCGCCAATTTTCATGGAATAACCCATAGAATACGGAAATCATAGGGAAATTGGTGAATTTTTTCACTCCCTACAAATCGACCCGCCCTAATCTATATATATATATATATTTTTAAGGAAACCATGATAACATCGACGTGTAGGAGAGTGTGACAATAGCGGTCTGGCAAAATTGTTACCCACTATATCAGATTATAGGATAGGAGAACCCTTCTCACAGTTAGTGATAGAAAGGAAGGAAGGACTTATTTAAAGAGTCAGTTTTATATTTTTTTAGAATCTGCCAGATGAAACATACTTTCTAGCATTGTTTTCGTGAATTTAAGATCGCCTTCTTTTTCTTCCTTTAGTGTCTGTCACGTTTTTGCTTTCAGTAATTCTCAACAAAAATTCCCACATTTGGGTCGCAAATAAATATAGTATAACCTATAAATCATTGTGTCCCAAACATGTTATATTGAATAACAAACGCATTATATTTGGACACAAGTATAATATATTTGTAACAAGTTACAAACACGTTGTATTTGCACCCAAACAACAAATATGGCAAATGGTTCAGCATGTAGTACTAGTCGTAGCCGGTTGTACTTTTACGATGTACTATCATGTGAACTGGAAAAGGATACTAGCACTCAGACCACACGAAGGTATATTATCTGATGTATAGAACACCCTGAAACTCATGAACTTACAAATGTATCTTCCCAACCACGAAATGTAGAAAGCGGATACACAAAAAAAGTATTAATAAATCATTGCACCAATACCAATAATGAATTGACTTGAAAGATACAATTTACACTACTACAAAGAAACAATTACAATCTAGAATGACTTAGTTAATATTCCGAAAATAATTCATTCATATAATTCAAATAATTCATTCATGTCAAATTCATTTTCGTTGAGATTTAGGCATTATCTACTCAGCCACAAAGGCTAACCTTAATAACTTTATGCTAATATCAACATTTAGCTTACGATAGAACAAACACTTTAACTTCTTCAACTGAATGCCTTTCCACAGACATTTCCAAGAAGCAAACGTTGTGGGTTTCTAAGTCAACGACTTTATGTCCGTCCTTTGTTTGCTGGCGTTTGTGAATCGAGGAACTCCACTACGAAGCAAGTAAATACCACAAAGGATACACATTTATTTGTTTTTGTGTTTCATTCTTCCTCTCTCGTCACCACATAACTCTTTATTGCCTCGAGTTCTGTGTGAAACTATTTGAAATATTTTGCTACATGTACCATTTTGGCTAGAAAGAATGTTGTCTCAAGGATAGAACCACTTGTCTTCCTCAATCCACAGGTATTTACGTCTTAAACATAGATATGCTAAGGTTTTTGTAATGTTGTTTATGAATGATGTCCTTGGTAAATCACTTTAAATTTGGTATTTAACAACTTTTAGTAAGGCAATAGCGCAAACCCGGAAATTGAAATCTCAAACTTTGCTAACATTTCAGTAAAAGTTTGTAATGACCTAAAAGTGTGCGATTAGCATTTTAGTCATTAATGATATTTAATAGCGACGGAAAGGAAAAGTTAACGGACTCGAGTGTTTCGACACAAATATTATGCGTGCAGAATTACAAATAATAGGGTAGGTTAGTGTATGTCAATATTTCCGATCATCCGATCATACTTACTGTTGCTTGCGTATGTGAACATAAGGAGACTAAGCGCCTTATTCGTGAAAAGTTGTGTGAGATTTGAGAGATGCTTTTTGTATGATAAATCATCTCTCAGACCTCTCATAAATTTTTATGAAAAAGGCCATATGTGTCTTCACAGCAGTGGTATCTTATGTATATAACGACACCAGCTCGTGCTTTACGAATCGCCAGTTTTCTGGATATGCGGACATTCCACAGAAGTGTTAATGAGTTCCTCTCTCTCACGAAATAGTTGTATCGGCAGGTGTGCCGCTGGGCCCGCTGTTGGACCCTGTTTTGTATAATTTGCTGCTAAGCGATATCCCTCTTCCGCCGAGGGAGGCATGTTGCTCATTCATGCGGATGATGTGCTGGTTGCGCCGCCGTGCGTTAGAGCGGGCACTGCTAACCGAAGGATTAACGCGTATTATCAGAATATGGGTGAGTTTTGTTTTGCCAAGTAGCCAATCGGTTTAAGTGTGGACAAATCGACGGGGATCTTTTCAACTTTTTCAAGGGAAGGCCTGTATCCTAATGTTAGGGGTTTCGTCTTCAGACTCAATGTTGGTGATTCGGATATACAAGTTTCCACGATCATTAAGTACCTTGGGGTGAGCCTTCAAGAGAAGTTCACATTTGTGGCCCATGTAGACCATTTGCTGTGTAGGGTAAAGCAGGTTTTTTCTACCTATTATAGGCTTCCTATTATATAGGCCAAACGTGATGGCATTAGCACCAAGGTTCGGTTGCTAGTTTATAAGCAGGTGGTGAGACCTCTTTTGGCCAACGCATTTTCTGCGTATTTCTCTATTTCTTCATGCCAGATGAAGAGATTGAGAAGGTGGGAGCGAAAAGTCATCTGTTCCTGCCTTAGTCTGAAGCTGCGAATCCTGCCGGATGGGTCGTTCCGTCAACCCTCCTGTCGGGACGTTTATAATGCAGTGGACTTCGAGAAGCTAGATGTTTTTGTGGTGGAGTCGGATTGAGGTTCCTGGAAAAGCCCTCTTCCTTGCCAAATGACTTGATACAAAAGCGTTGTGATAGCGCGAATGCTCAGAATGCTATTTTGCGGGATATTTTAAGCCCGTAGACCTCCTATCTCTTAATGAGCGTGGTTTACTGCTTTATGATGGGCGCCTGATGTTCTATCGTAGGCGTTATTACAATTTGGATGTGCACAATACCATTTACGTTACTGCCCCGTAGTAGGGGTATGTGTGATAATGTCTTTTGTTGGAAGCATTATTCCAAAATTGTATGTGTTCTGTAGTCCGGGGCTGTATCTATTTTAAAGTCTAAATTCTTAGTTTTAATTTATTTTGAAGATAGTTTCAAGTTTTTTTATATAAAATAAGACACTGAATTTCTTATTTACAACTTTTTAGGAAATTCCCCCTCTAAATTTTACATAATGCGGCTTTTAAATGCAATTAACTACTCATAACCTGCTGATGCTAAGATAAATATTTTTAAGTTTTTGGTTTACTGGACAATGGCGTAAGATGTATGTATGATGAAAAGGATTCAATAAACAGCTATATACGCTTTACGAATCTTCACCTTCTTGCGCTTAATCGCTTAAAAGTATTGAGAGTTAGGGGATATACTTACTTTCGTACTTATAAACTAAAGTCGCTTCCCGAATTTCCGGACTGTTCGACGTATGGATTTAATTAAATAAAACACATCAACATATGTACTACTTACAATTCAAAGGAGCAAAAAAGATATAGGAAACTAAAATGTACGCACGTTTTCTACAATAGAAAGACAGATTTATTTTCCCACAGCTATGAATTGTATTCTGCTATGAAATCTGTATTTAATTTAAATTTTTAATCAGGTATTATAGGTAAAGAATAACTGTAATTAACGCCTATACACAAAATTAATACCGGTACCAGGGTACTGCAGTAATCTGGAAATTTAAAATTTATTCCTTTATTGTGCAGACTGGAGACCATCCGTCGCTTATGGTACCAATTTCAACTGTGCTTCATATACGTTGGAATCTGAAATTAAAAAACGAAGATAAAATAAAATTAAAACTACTGCGGTAATTGTTGGTTGTATATCTTTAAGGACGTCCTGCAGTTATAGTTACAAATCTTATGATAACGACCTGCATTTGTAATTCTTATGAATCAATTAATATGCGAAATATTATAATAATAAACGAATAGTAATTTTCCAAAACAAAAATTATAAAGGAAAATTTCAAAGATGTTATAATTGCTAAAAGAAGACTTCGTATTGAGTAAGTCATGAGAATATTAACGTGCCACATCGGAATAGTGCATAGTATTTGTCATCCGTAGGTCGAAATGCATGGTTCATTAATCACATTATTATACAGGGTGATTCAGGAAGTTCCGGACAAATTTCTCCAGCGTATTCCTTGGCTCATTTCATGAAGAAAAGTCCACTAGGACTATGTCCGAAAATGCAAGGGTGCGAAATGGCAGCGGGTTCAAAATTTTCGGATTGGTGGTCGGAGGGTAGTAGGGTAAAGTTGCTAACTTCTGAGGCAGTGGTCGGAATTTTTGTTTTTGGGCTTGTTGGAAAGCCTTTTCCAAAAAAGGCTTAGGAAATAAACAGAACACTTTATGGAGCGTCTAAGAGACACATATGAAATTTAAATAGATGCATATTAGCGTTCCGTGAAAGGACTCGTTAAAATCAGCTGATTGCGAAAAAAACGGAAACATTAGCGATTATTTACGGAAAAACTATTTAAAAAATCGCGCAAACTAAGTTTAGTCCACTACGCCCTTTAAAGAGAAATCGACCTATTTTAGATATCAATTTCTCTTGTAATGGAAATATATGTGTAATTGATAACTAGGCTCCTTCAGCCATCAAAATAAAAACACTTTTATTTAAAATATAAAATTCACAATAATTCTTTATTTAGTTTCAATAAAATAATTCCCAAATTGTGTTTAATAAACGGCAGACAAGTCACTGTCTATTAAGATAAAAAAAAAATAACGTTTGTAGCAGCACGGCAGTAACAATTATGTACGTTGCCTTCTTTTTCAACACAGAAAAAATAAAAATTAATTTCAATTAAAAAATTTGTTTATTTGATTAATTTTTTAATTGGTTTTGGTGTAATCACGAAAATGATAATATTAATTAAAGGTATTTGTAAATTTGTAAAGAAAAAACTTCATTTAAAAACTTTGTAAATTTGATTAAAACATTTATTGATTTTTTTATTGATTTTAATTAAAAAATATTGATTTTTTCGCGATTTTTGATTAAATTTTGAATCAAATCAATTAAAACCGTTATTGATTTTTTCAGCATGTAACCCCCACCCCATGCGACGACGCTGAAAAAACTAAAATGTTCTATTTTTAAAGCGATTTTTTTCAAGGTTTCGCAGATACACATGTACTTATATCTATAAAAAATTATATATTTTAGAACTTGGATTCATAATCGGAACTAATCTCCGGGTTCCTTAAACTATTATTGTATATTAAAAATTTAATGTTTAAACGATTTTTATTGGATACAAAAAAAATGGTTACAACTGGTGGTTCTCGAGAAACATTCAATTTATATGCTGCTTCCGCAGCAACAGTTATTCCATTGTTGAATCCCATCTCTTCTGCATATTCACAGCTTTGTTGGAGAAATGTATAGATTTATCCAATTTAGGGCACTCTTGTTTTACACGTTCAAAATATCCACGAAGGTGAGCGGAAAATTGTGTCTTTTCAAGTGCATAACATTGGGGACAGCCACATTTTTCATTGCAAACAAAACACTCAACGAAAGCACTCATTTCCAATAAAATTTTCAAAAACACTTGACAATTAAATACAATTACAACAAGTAAAAGTGTTAAATTCGGCTGTGCCGAATCTTTGATACCCTCTACCTTAGTGTTAACCAGCAAAATATTAAATTTTAAAAAGGACCTTTTTTAAAAAAATGTACTTTTTTAAAAAAAAAAAAATAAGTTACTTGTTCACAAATGCAATTACTTGTTCACAAATGCTCACGAATGCAAAATGCTCACAAATGCCCACAATGCTCACAAATGCATTGCTCACAATGCTCAAATGCTCACATTGAAAATGTACTTAAGAAAATGTACTTTGAAATGTACTGAATGTACTTTGAAATGTACTTAAGAAATGTACTTAAGAAATGTACTTAAGAAATGTACTTGAGAAATGTACATTTCTTAAGTACTTAAGAAGAAATGTACTTAAGAAGAAATGTACTTAAGAAATGTCCTTAAGAAGAAATGTACTTAAGAAATGTACTTAAGAAAGAAATGTACTTAAGAAATGTACTTAAGAAATGTACTTAAGAAAGAAATGTACTTAAGAAATGTACTTAAGAAATGTACTTAATGAAATATACTTAAGAAATGTACTTTGAAATGTACTTAATGTACTTAATGTACTTAATGTACTTTGAAATGTACTCTGAAACGTATTTAAGAAATGTACTCTTTTTAAGAAAATGTACTTTTTTAAAAAAAATAAAAATAAGTTACTTCTTCACAAGTAAAATAAAAAAGCATTTTTGAAAAATAAGAAAGCATTTTTTTGAAGAACTGCTAAAAAAAAACAAGCTGCAAAGCATCATCAGGCCACAGCGACCTTAGATGAAGTGTGACAAAATTCATATAAATGTATGAACACATGCAAGTACATCTAAACATTCTAAAGTACTTACCTATTATAAAGAACAACAAAGACTTTCAACATGGAAATTCACCACACGGCAAAAGGAGTAGTAACTAAAATAAAAAAGCATTTTTTAAAAATAAAAGGGCAGTTTTTGAAGAACTGTTAAAAAAAAAAATACAAAGCTGGGACGAGAGTTCAACCAACAACCCTCAGACTCCAACGCGCAACCCTTTACCCATCAGGCCACAGCGACCTTAGATGAAGTGTGACAAAATTCATATAAATGTATGAACACATGAAAGTACATCTAAACATTCTAAAGTACTTACCTATTATAAAGAACAACAAAGATTTTCAACATGGAAATTCACCACGCGGCAAAAGGAGTAGTTTCGTATAAAACTACAAAAATTAATGTGAAAATTTTATGAGTTTTTTTACGTTTCCAATCACAAAATTTTTTCCAATGAACGAATTTCGCTGATTTTCAATACCAAACATTCTGGAACATTCTGGCCAAAAACCAAACCGCGTTATCGCCGATTGAAGTCGTGAGAATGTTTTCAACAGACGGACAGACGGACATGGCTATATCGACTCCGGTTGTTATAAGGATCAAGAATATATTTACTTTATGGGGTCGCAAAGCCTTATTTCTATATGTTACAATCAGAATGACAAACTGATATATACCCTCTATCACTTACAGTGAAGGGTATAAAAAAACGCAGTTTTAATCCCGAAACAAGACAATTTAACACTATTGTTCCTTAAGTTCACAAAATGAAATCTTTCAATCAACAATAAAGCCGTACGCTGGCTGGTGACTCAACTGCCACACATATTGCCTTCCAACGGCGCTGTAAAATTCAACTTTCTGTAAAATGCTTTATCACAACAATTTTTGTTTACAATAATTGTTTATATTAAGTTTTGTTAAGAACATATTATACAAAAATTCGATAATGCACTCAAAAATTAAACATTTTTAGCGCCGTAGATTTGCGCCTTGCCAACTCCAAGTTCTGTTGTAAAATCAAAAAATAAATTGTAAATATGATTGAAAATGTAATTGATTCAATTAATTTTTAATTGAATTTTTTGAAAATATTCAATTATATTTTTAAATGAAATTTACAGGCCAATATTTTTTCCTCTGTAGACTGATGTCCAACGATTGTTGTTTGTTATGCAAAAGGGCCAGAAAGTAAATCATTTAATTTACTTTGAAGTGTCCAAAAATTGCAATATCCAAATTTGCACAAACAACGATCATTGTGCACCGAAAATACATAGGATCAGCTGACAGAATAAACAAAGATCAATAACTACATAGGCAATAGACAATGCAAACGTATCTACGTAGCTACATTTTGTATGCCTGCATCGACGGACAGAACAACCAACTGGTGGTTGGGACCGACGACTGGTGGAGATATAACAACAACAACAACAGCACCAGTTAGCGGACCGACGACTGATGAAGACAAGACACCAGCAGTAAGCGGACCGAAAATAAGAAGTAAACAATATTGCATGATGTTGTTGTTGTGATGTCATAAAAGAACATTTGCATGTTAGGGTGACCCAAAATATTAACGTTTTATAATAAACTAAAGTGTTAAGTAAATTAATGGCAAGAGGTGAATAAAAAGTGATTAAATTAGAGAAAATAAAATATAATACGAATAAATTAACTAAATCACAAAAAGAAATTTCCAACAATATGAAATATTTTACTTTTTGTTGTTATGAAATATTTTCTTATTGTTGTTCATAACATTTCATAATCTATATTTGGGCAGATTTTTTCAAAGGATGTGGAGGACCAAATTTTTCTATCCGATATTTGTTTATTCCTGTTCGTGATCCTGACTGATGGAGTGAAGGAGGTCCTTTTCAAAACTTGACTATTCCACTTTTTGTGTGTTTTGCACAAGTTAAGAGAATAGTTTTTTAGGAATGCAACTTTTGAAGAAAATTACTTTTATTCTCGCTTTTCCGATGTAATTACAGAGTTTTGGCCAAATTTTATTTTCGCTGAGTTTTCACTTCAATGTTACCAAACAAAAAAAAAATAGTGGAATAGTCAAATTTTGAAATGAACCTCCGCATATTTAATATGATGTGATTTCTTGTGGTTGGACGTTGTGTATGAGCTGCATTACCAGAACGATAACCGAAAACAATATTTGTAGCAAGATTTACCACCACTAATTCTCCTTTGCTATCATTGATAACGTATGACTCAAATATTTTTATTTTATTTCCCAAATGTTTTTTCGTGCTGTATTTTTATCTCAAATTCGATGGTTTTATTCAAATCCTTTTATTATATTTTTGTTATATCTATGTTGTGTTACTGGTTATATTTTTCTCATCTTTTAGATTAGACGACAAATTGGGAATGAGATTATAGATATTTCTCTAGAATTTTAAAAAAATTTTCAAATTTGTTTTGTGTTCTTCCAAAAATTTTTTAAAGTTCCGAGTGCCTTAAGTGTATTTAAGCCAAATTTTGGGCTTGATAGTTGTACTATAAACTGGCAATAAACTGGCAATGGTTCTAAGCACAAAAGTTGGATACATACCTGTGCTGCATGCATAATGTGAATGTTTTATTACATCTCGCAACAGAAATACGTAAAACATAATTTAACCCCACTACAAAAGAGCTGTTGCTACAACTGTTTGACTTCATGCTGCCAGAATCAATGTAATTTTTAAGTGGGTCTATCTATCCACTATCTGTGTTTTTATCTGTCACCATGAATATTTTGAAAATTGTTTCAGGTATTACTGAAAATTCTTTGCATTTAACGTCCCAAGCCATTTGGGGGTATCACATGTTTATAATGCTACTGCTGATATTCTTACAAATTGATATAATCCAATGAACGAAAACTAAAACATCAATGGTTCAAATGGTGGCGAATCAACTCCATCCGTTGCATTATCATTTTCTTTTAAGTCGTCTACGATTTCTTTCAATTTCGTACATATTCTTCTCTAAATTTCTCTTGTTGTTTTTCGAAAACTCGAGTACTGTATTTTTTATCTGTTACAGTGAGTAAATTGATATTTGACTGTTACGAAAGAAATGCAAGCGTACACAGTACAAGGATGTACGGGTGTAGACAAAGTTTGGAAGTACATCAAATCTGCGGAAATTTTCAATAGCCTTTCGCCTTTTGTTTAATTGGAGCAATTGACTAAACGCCAGAACTGAGATCAAAACGTCTTCATACAATACCAAGAAATAATCACGTTACATATCATGAAGGGACAGGGGCGAATTTCTCAGTTTTGCAGTCACTAACTACGATCTACAGTTTTGCACTAGTTTCACAGGCGCTGAGGTGACCGTTATCGAAAGAAATGTAAGGTCTGACATCGAATCCACGTTCTCATGTACGAGAGTCATACACACTAACTATTGAACTTCCGACGGCCACTACAATGCCTGCGAAATATCGACAAAAATTATAAACATTGAAAATTGTCATTAAATTTTCAAAAAGTCCCTAAAGGACACAGAAAATATTGCCCTGAAACCTAAACCTATTCTCTAAACTTTTCACTTGTACTACGCAGTTTTTGTACATTTTCCCTTAGTATGTAGTGCATTGGTGTGGGATACAAAGTTCAATCTAATAGTTTTGTGTCACAAACATTCTGTAATCTCACATTTCAAAATTTATAAATAAAAATTTGAGAACAGTTTTCAACAAAATGTACAGATGACATCAATTGTAATGTGAGGAATTTCACACGTTGAATACTCGTCGATTTTTATGAAACTATTACGAAAAGTTATTTTAACTTTGTTTGATTGAAATTGTATCCTATGATTGAACTGGAAAATATAATTTCAATTTTTGTATTTTGTTAAGACATGGTGGTGTCATCATCGTTAGTAATCTTATGATATGTCATATGCCATTGCATTCAACTCAAGTTGAAAATGTAAACTCTAACTTAATGGAACTAAAGGGATTACAAGTTAAAGAAAGTCATGAATTGATGGGATTGTAACTTCATTCTTAATGTGTGTTACATCCACTCATATATAACTTTACATCTAATATAAACTATTGGACACCATTGCGACTCTTAATATTTCAATTGACTCTCAGTTTCCTTTCTCTTTCCTCACCACTCTCATCTTGGCGTTTGGAAGCCTCGAGTGCTAGGGTTACTTACTTCATGAACCATAATTTTCGACCCGTCATATTTGTAATATCCAATGCAATTCCAAGTGTAAAATCTATGAATGTCCGGCCGCTTGCCCGTGTATCTATATCATCTCTTTTTTGAACATACTGCACTCTATTCGAAAATACGCTGCAATATACTGGTGGTGATGGTACTACCACAATTTCAATTCATTCCCAGAATTTTCTCTCTCTATTGATATTAAGAAACACTTTAAGTGCAGCATGTTATTCATTGCATTTATATGTGATACTACATCCAATGACACAGTGTTTGGAAAGCTTAAACTAAATATGTCTATTACATATATACATATTCTATGAGCTCCTAGAGTAAACGTGTGACCGCTGCCCTGGCCATGACATTAAGATTGTATTAGAAGATTTTAATGCTAAAGTAGGCAGGGAGAATGTGTTTCAACCAAGTATTGGCAATTTTACATGCTGAGAGGTTTCGACAACGGTATGAGGCTGCTTGACTTTGCAGCGGCAACAAACCTGGTCATTAGTGGTGCAATACTCCAGCATAAAGGCTACTTGGATATCCCCTTATCAAAGAACAACGAACCAATCTGGTCACGTGGTAATTGATGGAAGGCACTCATCCAGTGTAATATGCGTACGAATGATCAGCGGAGCTAACATCGATTCTGATCGGTACCTGGTAGCCGAAATGGTCCGCACAAGATTAAGTAGATCAAAAGTCGTACGAAACCAGACACAGAGAAAAATGGAAATCGGAAAGCTGCAATTAATAGGGGTAACCACAGCCTACTCAAGGAAGCTCTCGCAACTTTTGGAACAGAACCCACTCCGTCCCGATGACGATCCTAATGCGCAGTGGAAACCCATTTTCGACTCTATGAAAACTGGTTTCGAAAAACCGCTTCGCAATAAACCATAGTACGATGAAGAGTGACGCATTGCAAATGATGAAACTAACGCTGAACATATGGCAATGATTCAGCCAATTACAACGCCCGCTGCGACCGACCGATATAGGAAGAAAAGAAACACGCCTTTAGGCGTAAGAAACGGCAGTAGGAGTGACAAAATTGAAACATACGGAATGAAGAACGAAGCCTGAAAATTCTACTAAAAAGTCGAAAACGGAACTAATGGGCATAGTTCAGGGCCCCCCTTCTGTAAAGACAAGGACGGAAATCTCATCACCGACGTGCAGAGCATGTTGGGAATATGGAGAGACCGTTTCTCCCCGTTACTGGTACCTGAGATATCCAATGACGCTGGAACAATCGAACACAATATGGACGATTGCCCCCTCCTAACCAAGATGAGGTCAGAACAGCTATTGCCCGATGTATTACCGGCGGAGCTGTTTAAGGCTGGTGGCGGTGAGTTGATAAGGTGAATGCATCAGCTAATTAGCAAAATGTGTCAGTGTACTATGTCCCATATTTAATAACCGTGACACGAGTCTTTGTGCCAACTACCGTAGAATAAGCCTTTTATCCATAGCATATAAGGTTCTATCAAATATAATGTGCGAAAGACTAAATCCAATTATCGCTGACCTGATTGGACCATACCAGTGTGGCTTTAGGCCTGGAAAATCGACAACTGACCAGATTTTCACACTATGCCAAATCCTGAAGCAGACCCACGAATAACAAATCGACACCTATCATCTATTTGTCGATTAAAAGGCGGCATTATATGCCCCAATACGGGAGAAATTCTACGAAGCAATATCTGAGTTTAGTATTCAAGCAAAACTCATACGCCTTTGCAGAATGTCCTTGTCGACCACCACATCCGAAATGAAAGTTGGTAAGGATCTTACCGAACCTTTCGGAACTAATGGAGGCCTCAGGCAAGGTGACACCCTATCATGCGATCTCTTTAACATCTTAATAGGGATTATTCTTAGAAAACCTGCAGTTAACATGAATAAAACCATCAGCGGCAAAAGTCACATACTGCTCGCGGATGCTGATCTTGTCGATATCATTGGGCGCACAATTAGAGAAGTTACTGCGGTATTTTCGAGAATTGAGAAGGAATCAGCAAAAGTGGGTCTGAAAGTAAATGAGGAGAAGACAAAATCAATGAATGCGTGTCTACTTGGCTTCCCAGAGACAAATATAAAAATGTAGAATGTAGAACGAGCAGGGCCTCCACGCGATTAGACCAAAGCGTGAACGTTGATAACCGTTGTAATTTCGAGGTGGTAGAGGAATTTACATACTTCGGATCTGCCGTAAAGAAAAACATCAACGTCAGCCTTGAGATCAAGCGGAGAATTGTGCTTGCGAATAGATGTTATTTTGGGCTAAGCAAGAACTTTAGAGATAAAGCCCTGTCTCGAATAACAAAACTCCAACTATACCAGACTCTCATACAACCTGTCTTGCTTTATGGCGCAGAATCCTGGGTCTTATCGCAAGGAGACAAAACATCTGTAGGAGTATTCGAGAGAAAAATACTCCGAAAAATTTATGGCCCTATAGTGCACAACGGCGAGTATCGGCGACGCATGAATCATTAGCTCTATGAGCTTTATCCTGACATTGACATAGTTAAACGGATCAAAATAACGCGATTGCGCTGGCTATGCCATGTCAGTAGAATGGATGAAGACGAACCAGCACTGAGGGTTTTCGTAAACGAACTTGAAGAAAGACGAAAAATAGGCAGACAAGGACTCCGCTGGAGGGGTCAGGTTGACGAACCCCTACGTACACTTGATATTGCCAACTGAAGAGATATAGCTGGCTGGTTCATTTTGTAGGGTCGCTGACCCTCCGGGGTTGTTCGATACCGGATAAGTAAGTAAGTAAGTAGGTAAACTATGTCTATTTATTTATTTATTAAGTCTGGATTACAGTTTTTTTCAGACTAGCATACTAAAAATTATACAAATTCAAAATTTCATTAAATTTGCTTAAAATTTACCACAAATCAATGCCATATTCTCCAATGGCACTAGAACACATAAGTTTCTTAACAGCATAATTATTTCGACTAGTACGAGTGTTATGTGATCATGATATCTGAGATACATTACATTGGTGAAGAACTTAATACAACTTATACTATTCTTTTAGCGATTAAAACAACACGCTCCACATGGCTTCACAACTTGGGTCATATCGCAAGCAGAAGAAAGACACCTGGGAGTATTCGAGAGGAAAATTCTCCGTAAAATATATGGTCCTGTTAAAGAAAACGGCGAGTACCGACGTCGTTGGAACCAAGAGATTTAGCATTTATATTCTGACGTGGACATCCCTAGGCGAATCAAATTAGGCCAGTTGCGGTGGCTAGGGCATGTTATCAGAATGGAGGGAGATGAGCCAGCGCGAAAGGTCTTCGATAACGAACCCGATGGAAGCAGGAAAAGAGGACGACCAAGACTCCGATGGAAAGACCAGGTCGAAGAATCTCTCCGTATCCTTGGTGTTGTCAAATGGCATGAAAACGCGAAGGATTGATCCTTCATGTTTGTTTAATTAATATGCGTAAGACATCTGACCTCATGAGGTTGTATAATAGTCAATAAAAATAAAGTACATTATTTAATTGCGTCCAGGAATTGAGGATAGTGGTTGGTTAGTGTTAAGGATTTTCCTGTTGAACCAGATGTTTTTAGGGTTTGTTTTCAACTATTTTTGGACTAATATAAAATGGCCTATGAATAGAAAGAGAATAGTATTTTAGGTTCGCAGTTGAAACTGATCGGAACAGAAAGTCAAAGGATACTTAATTTAACACTCTAATAGATACGAAGGATTTCCTTACAATATTATATTATTTTCACTGAATGAACTTTTAATTTTCGACCTATTCGACTTACAGTGCAATACTTAGAATTCTGCGATACTCCAAGACAACGATTGAACACATTCGGACCCTAGTTATCGACAAGTTCCTAATTTAGTTACTGTCTCATATACATAAGCTTGATTTTTTGACTTTGATCTAACCCAACACCTTTTTAACAACACTGTTTTGATTTATAGTACATCGTAAATCATTTGCTTTAGATATGTCTAGCATTTAACTCCCATTTGTGGTGTAACATGTGTTTTCTTGTCCTTATGTCCTCCCCAACAATATGTAGTGGTTACTTTTTCAAAAAAAGAAATATTCCCACATTGTCTACAAAGATAACACAGTGCAACATGAAAAAATATAACCGTATAAGGACGCCACTACGTGATAAAAGACCAAAAAGACCCGTGTCTCCCAGTTTTGCCCAAAGTCATGGACTTTTTTTTATGGGCCTGCAAAGGTTTGGGCCTCGGTGTCATTTTTGGAAAAAAGTGATCATTTTGTCAGGCTCATATTTTTTTTTTACTCTCTGAGGGATAGTTGTAACTCTTGTCATAATGAACAAAAATTGTGAACATATAAGATCAAAAAAACTTCATCTTCAAGTTCAAAATCGGAAAAAAACTTTAAAAAATTTTATTTTTTACCTGTTTTCCACTGTTCAGGTCCATAGGTAGCAAACCGATCAAAATTCAAGGAAACAATCGACCACAAGAATGTACCTTAGATCTCAGTAAACTACTTTCTAGAACATATGAACTTCCTAGGAATGATTCTTAACACAGTTGACTTCAACGTTTTGACACTATGCTATCTCACCGACCGTAAGCTCAACCCATGCAACAAGGGACGCAGCACACAATATAAGAATCATTCCTCGGAAGTTCATATGTTCTAGAAAGTTGTTTACTGAGATCTTAAGTACATTCTTGTGGTTGATTGTTTCCTTGAATTTTGAACGGTTTGCTACCTATAAACCTGAACAGGGGGAAAAAGGTAAAAAAAATTTAATTTTTAAAGTTTTTTTCGATGTTGACCTTGAAGAGTAGGTTTTTTTGATTTTATATGTTAACAAGTTATATTCTCCATAACACGGGCTACAACTTTCCGTCCGTACATAATACCAAACACTCACCGCCATTCCCACCCGCATACATCCCTGGTCTACCCGTCACCTAAGCATACACAACATCCATCAGTCGCACCAACCACCGCGAACAATCACACTCACTGACAACACACAAGCTCTGTCGACGTTGTGTACATATTAGCAGCGAACTAGTTTTAATGTCCACACGAGACGTCACTACAGCAATGGTACCTAGTGTTGAGGTTGACTAGACTCAAGTCGTCGCCTCCGAGCGAACAACCAGACAAGATTATAGCATTTTGCCTGGGGCTCTAGTTCTGCAAAGGACAGGAGCACATTTTGGGATCCGTTCTTTAGTAAAGACGGTGAAAATACATTTGCTACACAGGAGTTTCGGCTCACTGTTCCTACACAGGAGTTTCGACTCACTGTTCCTACACAGGGGCTTCGGCTCACTGTTCCTACACAGGAGTTTCGGCTCACTGTTCCTACACAGGAGTTTCGGCTCACTGTTCCTACACAGGAGTTTCGGCTCACTGTTCCTACACAGGGGCTTCGGCTCACTGTTCCTACACAGGGGCTTCGGCTCACTGTTCCTACACAGGAGTTTCGGCTCACTGTTCCTATGTAACTCACCCGACGATAACCGATACCGAACTGTTCTAACCGGACATGTAAAGCTCATACCGAGCCAGCATCCCGCATATCCGATACCGATCTACGCAGCGAATCCGAAAAGTCGTAGGTGCGACGCACTAAGTGCCCGATCATCCCGAATCAACCAGCCTGCCCCAGAAGAGTGCTAAGCCAAGATAAGCGCCCCCAGAAGAGTATTAAGCCAAGATAAGTGCCCCCAGAAGAGTGTTAAGCCAACATAAGTGCCCCCGGAAGACTGTTGTCAATCAAGACGAGTGATTTCAAGCTAAGAGGAGTGTTCCCACCGAGTGAAGCAGTTGATGTTATTCCTGTAGATCAAATTACTTTGTAAATTAAGTATCAATAAAGAATCTGAATTCGAAACTATTCTGTTCTTATTTCGAAAGGTTTGGTGGATCCTAACGAAAGACTCTGGGCATGGCTGAGCTTACCTCAGCCCTAGACAAAAACACGTTACAAAATTCCGAACGAATTGCAAGATATGAGCCTGACAAAATTATCACATTTTGGAAAAATGACACCGAGGCCGCAAATCTTTTGGGGACCCTTACAAAAAAATGCATGAGTTTGGGCAAAACTGGAAGACACGGGTCTTTTTTTGGTATTTTATCACGTGGTGGTGTCCGTACATGGTTATATTTCTATGACTTAAAAAATTACACACAGTGTAATTGTTGTTAAACATAAACACTTTTCAAATTTGTACACTCATCTGTACAAATGCAACATTTACATTGTACTACAACACTACCAGTCAACTAACCACTAATTTTTCATATATCCCTACAGTGTTTCTATGCCAAGGTCATGTTGTCTCGATATGATTGAAACAAATGTCCTCTTCCACATTCTAGCAATCCAGCTTTTTCAAAAAGTACAACTTGTTGTTGTCTTTACTTTATGTGATGAATTATTGTCTGTATTGAGTTGTTCATCGCTGACCATTATGGGCAGAAAGAGGCACACACTCTCTCTTGCGTTCACAAATAAATGCACATCAACTTGTCATTCCCTGGCCTGGTAAGTGACAGACAAACAATTTACCTAACCAGGTTTTGGTTGGAGGAAATTTTACTTTTATTACTACGACATTCAGTGTTAGTAGCCAGGACATCAAACAAAGTCGCATATGAATAAAAACTGAAACTGAACATTCAACTAATTTGTGGTGGGGAAGTGCGATTTAAGTGGCACATAATGAAACATTTTTTTGGTGCCTTCCAATATTTTTCTGCGGTAAATATTTTCAATATTTATCGTTTGACAAAGTCTCTTTAGATTGCACGTACAAGTTAGTGATAATCGCAATTATTCGTCAGATACAGTCTTGAATTTTGAGTCTTGTCTATTAAAAAAATGGATTGGGGAGAGTTTTTCACAATTCATTAGCTGTGCGCATTCTTCACTCACTGATCCGAACGTACACTTTTACACCTGTACGTTGCGGTATTTTGAGAAGCTTTGTCAATAATTTTCCGATTGGGGAGAGTTTTTCACAATTCATTAGCTGTGCGCATTCTTCACTCACTGATTCGAACGTACACTTTTACACCTGTACGTTGCGGTATTTTGAGAAGCTTTGTCAATACTTTTCCGAGGCTTAGTGGCGTCGTCACTTGGCGAGGTGGACGCCTTGGAAAGAAATGTAAAGTGGTTAGAGCAAGGATCGAACCCACGTTCACATGTGTACGACGGCCACTCTTGTCTATTATCTCACGAATTGTAAATCGCACTGTACTTGATCCCCAAGTTATAGTAGTCATATCTAATGTACTTATGCTCCTAACGTATTAGACGCATCATCTCTGTGTCACACATGGGCTCTCTACTCTTAACATTCTACCATTGACGTATGCCAAATAATTGACACTCATCACCGCGAATCAACAGTTTATTCCATGTGCTGTTTGAAACTCATTTAAGACCTTTGTATTGGCACTATTCGAATGGGACGACATGCCAATGCAAATCATTTTCTGCAAAGCAATGTTTTTGAAAGCAGATGTTGATACCGGACAATTGTACATCTTTATTAGTGCGTATGATTATTTTGTTAACACAGGAAATTAAATTACTCATACACTTTTTCCGTCCACACGAGAATTATTATTAATCATACGGCTAGTGGGAAAAAAGAGCATTAGTAGTAGCTAATCATGTTTAAATTTAAGTAATTATTACTAGAGTGAGGTTTATTTGTTCGGTCTGCTATTTTGAACTGAAGGACTTTAATTTGCTATTCACGCTCAATACCATTTAATATCTCCACCAATAGGTAATTAGTTTTAAAAAACTAAAAATTACAAATTCCAACTTCATGATTCCTGGGAAAAAACTATTTCACATCTAACCACAGATCTTCGCCAAAGGCTGCTTGTACTGATTCTATTGCAAAATCGAATTGAGGCAAGTGTTAAAACCGTTATTATTGAAGCTTATACACATTTGTCTATAATCTCAAAATCATTACTGGCCCGCACTTTTAACAGTTTCAAATGTCGAGTTTCAAAGTATTACATCTACGAATTTTAAGTCAAATGGTCTCACTTTTTCTCTACCTGCATCCTGAGGATAGTGTAACTACTTGCTATACTCCCACACATTGGCCTGTTGAACTATGGCCCAACAGCAGTGACAGTGGCAGTATTAAAGAGTGCAGCAGCATCAACATCAACCTTAGCAGCAATATCACGTGAGCCCTAACATCAACAACAATCGCAACATCCATAGCAATGACAACATTCTGACACTACAACAAGCGTTTCGCAGAGCAACGGAAATTAATTGCCTTCAAACTTTTTTTTCTCAAGCGGGTTTCCAAAAGAAAAACTTATATTCTTTATCGCGGTATTTGTTTCTATCTAGTTTTCAGCAAAACAGAGAGACAGAAAACTGGTATTTGTTTCTATCTAGTTTTCAGCAAAACAGAGAGACAGAAAAGTGAAGCTCTGTGCTTTCTGGTAAAAGTGACGAAAAGAATTTTGTTTCTTGTGTCTTGACAGCAGAGATTACTTTATTCCATACATACTGAAAAAACCACGCAAGTAACGTACAACAGTGTACTGTGTACCGACAATAAATTTAATAAAATTAATGAATATGTGTGTTAAGTACATTCTCATAGATACAAAAGCTTTTAAAAACTTTTGTGTCTGCAGTTTATTATTCACCGAGCACACTTATACGTGCCTCTATCATTTGCGTGTGCCATTACAATTTTACTTCGTGTGCAAAAATTTCGATGCAGATGAACAACTTCGCTATGCCCCATATACCTTCGTACCTCCCATATAAATATTGGGCGGACAATTGGCTGGTAGTGACGATAACTCCCCATAATCACTAAGGATCTTGATTAAGTTGGGTGTTCAATAATATTTAGCACAATGCCACTCTGCTATTGAATATTGGTACATTTCCGGTTCACCCGACTGAAATTTCTATACTGATTAACTCACAGTTATGTATATCGTCAACAAATTGTCAATTATTTTAAATTATGTGATTGGATCTATACGATTGACATTGAATATTTCTGTATCTACCCGCGTAGTAAAAATTTGTTATTAATGCAAAGGTTAAACTAATTTCCCTCTATGTAACCACTGTTCTGCTGTCCCTTTGGCAACCCATAAAACAGTGAAGTGGATTTGTGATTTTTATAGGTTCTTGATAGTATTGAATGGAGGAGGTTGGGGAAAAAAGGTGAAACGATTTATAAATGTACTACCCAGTTGTATTCGTGTAAACCACAAATTTTAAGTGAGTATGGTAAAATGCACTAACCCTAAGAAAAAAACATGAGATTTGGTTTAAAAAATCCATGATTTTAACTTCACGTTGTTGCCGTCGTCCCCATTATCGTCATTATCTTTCCCCCCAATGATGCCATTTACCATTTACTACCACCTCCTTTGGCAAAGACTAATATTTTCAAGATGAATCTGTGTTTAAGATGTGGAATAAGCTGAAAGAGGGAACTCTGAGGAAGTCACATTTTCAATCATTTAACATGAATCGTTTCGGTGGTTTTGGGGGTGTGTGAGCGGAAAACAATTTTTAGCGAGTGTTTTGTCCATAAAACTTGTTTGGCTGACAGCAGCAGTAGAAACGAAATTAGCCTCTACCGACAAAAATAGAAACTTTAGCATGTCAATAAAAAGTGGCCGTCGGTGGTGCAATGGATAGTGTGCGCGCCTCTTGTACGGGATATCCTGGGTTCGATTCCTGCTCCGACCACTTTAAAAATTTCTTTCGACGACGGTCACCTCGCTTAGTGATGGCGACACTATCGAGTACTTAGCCATGAAAATGCTTCTCAAAATACCGTTCGGAATCGGTGTAAAACTGTAGGTCCCAATCAGTGAGTGTAAAACTAGAAAGCGCACATCTCACTGATTGTGAGAAGCTCTCCCCAATCCCTCCATGGGATGTTAAGGAACACCATTTTTTTTTTTTTTTATGTCAGTAAAAACGCAACAACTAAGATGACGAAATAGATTCTATGAACTAGGTACTATCATGAGTACAAAAAGTGTCATCAAGACGTCTTGAGCTTTGGCGAAGTAAGACGCTTCTTATTTATGTTATTCGTCATTACATTTTGAAATTCCATTTCTATTCCCACAAAGTTATTAGGAGTTGTAGGTGCATGAGTAGCTTTGATGGAATGAATCAGCGGTGGAATCATTACAAATTCCGGTTCACTTATTTAAGGGCACTAAAAATTCCATAATCAGAAGAATGTATCTTTTGCAATTTGTTACCGGATGTAGAATTTTAAAATGGAAATGGACGCTAGACATCTTGAGATATAAAATAAAATCATGACAATAGTGGTTTCTTAAGTAAAGAATTTTGTTGAGCAATTTATAAAAAAGTCCAAAAATGTGCTCTTTTTTTGGTTCACTTGAATAAAGGCACTTTATTATTTTTAAAGTAAGCGATGATTTTTTTGTAGGGAGCGTTTGTTTATTACAATTTATTACATCTTAATCATTTTACGAGACAAAATGGCAAAACAAAACATTTTAAATCTATCGGAAAAAACTAAAATCGTTGTTAGCCGTTCTGAAGGATATTCTAAGCGCGCAATAGCTAAAAAAATTGGACGGAGCCCAACAGTTGTCGATAATTATATCAAGCACCCCGAGGAGTATGGAAAAAATTTTAAAGGAAGGGTTTCATTGTCTTTATCTACGTATGAGAAAAGAAAAATTATCAGAATTGCTTCTAATTCTGCCTTATCCTTGTCAAAAATAAGAGCTCAAGCTGGAGTGGAACCGAGCAAGTCATCAGTATGCAGAGTACGTAAGAGCTGTGAGTATTTGAAATATCTAAAATTACAAAAAAATAACCGCCACTTAATGTGCTCGTAAGGAGAAGCGGCTTCAATTCGCAAGAGACTAGATGGTTTGGGATGTGCAGCCAAGAGATCATGTAAATGACTGGAGAGCCGTTGTATTTACGGATGAGAAGTAGTTTAATTTGGATGGGCCTGATGGCTACAACTATTATTTCCATGATCTGTTCTTAGAAAAGCGTTTTTTGAACCGACATCACAGTCGAGAGGGCTGCGATATAGTGTGGGGTGCTATTACGTACTATGGCACCATCGATCTTGAATTTCAAAGTGCAAACAAGACTGGTGCAAGCTATAAAACGTTATTGGAATCGGCTTTTCGGAAGTTCAGTGAACTATTTGGTCCCTTATCTTGGATATTGCAACAGGATAATGCCCCTATACACAACGCCAGTATAGTAAAGGAGTTCATTGCAAGCTAAAATGTTAATATTCTTGACTGGCCACCCTATTCGCTGGTTCTAAACATTATCGAAAATGTCTGGTGTTGGTTATCTCGTAAGGTTTATGAAGGAGCTAGAAAATTTGATGACAAGCAATCACAAATTCAGGCCATTAAGGATGCTTGGAATCAAATTTCGTCGGATTACATAAATTTTGTTTATCTCTCAATGAAACCCCGTATTTTTGAAGTTATTAAAACCAAAGGGAGTTGTACCCTTTAATATTAGTTCTTAAATAAAGTAAAATAAATTAAAAAACAAGAAAAACTGTTTTTCATTAAAATTAATTAAAGTGCAGTTATTTAAGTGAAACAAAAAAAATAGCACATTTATGGACTTTGTTTTATACATTGCTCAAAAAAAGTTTTTTAGTTAAGAAACCACTGTTGTCATGATTTTTTTATATCTCAAGATGTCTAGCTTCCATTTCCATTTTAAAATTCTACAATCGGTTACAAATTGCAAAAGATACAGGTTGCTGAATATGAAATTTGTGGTAGTACCTTTAAATGAGTGAACCGGAGTGTATGTAAAACTACAGTATGTAAGGTCTACCCTAGGTACAAATCTCCTCCGAAATTCTTAAAATGAAATAACTAAATTCGAAAACATATGGTAGGGCCAAACCAAAAGAGAAGGGGACAACTACAATTAGAATAGTTCGTTCTATAAATAGAACTTTCAAAACTTCTGCATCAGTGCGTGTAAGTAGGCAAGCAATGTGTAAGTAGCGACAACAATCGCAATAAATGTCTTCGGTTAGTGACTTGTGTAAATACACACCGAAGTGGCTTAACGGGCAAGACGCTGCTGAAGATGATGCTTCACAAACATCGAAACGATCGTCCAGCGAATGTGAATTCGAATCCCACCCGCGGCATTTACATTTTTTTCACTAACCGGAAACAACATGAGCTCTTACAGCCTTAAAGGAAATTGCAACTTTAAACATAACGAGGATCTAAAGCAACTAAATTTGACGATAAAGTTAATTAAGGCGTCCTAATGTATTGCTGCTTCATTACCATAAAAGATTCTACTGAGTGCATTTTGTGAGCCATATCCATCAGCTTGCTTTACATATCACTTATGTTCTCCTACCTTAAGGATGCATTCGTATGTTCTTAATTTCCCAAATCCCTTTGCAAAGTGCATAGAATTCATTATATCTACCCTCAGTCTTAAGAACACATATCAGTGTCATTTTCATTTAGGTTACATGTCAAAAGGGACTGTGAACACCAATCGCTGAGCTCATCTCGGTACTCCTGACTACGTTGGTTGCCTAGCGCGTAATGTGGGGTAGTGAAATCGGTTGACGGATCTGTGGGAAATTACGGAGATGGGTAAATAATAGATGCACAAAATATACAAATGTCATAGCATGAATATAGTATTATTGAAGATTTTCAACGACTTGGCAATTTTTTCTGTTGACAGTATCGTCATCGTGATCGTGAGAGACAGACCAACAGAGATGCATGTGACACATTCTAATGTGTTTTGTGTGACGGTGTTAGTGTAGTATTGGCGAAGGTGGTGGTGGAGACCGGAAATTATTATTCGCCCATATATTAATAAGGAATCATCAACGAATTAAATAATGAACGAGTGGCTGTATGAAATGCATTACATTGAATACACACATACACTCGTCCAACTGTTTGCATGTATGTATGTATGAAATGATGTTAGGCAGACATACTGGGTGCATTTTTTGTGGATTTCTATAAGAAATGTAGTTGCCGACTGCTGTTTGTCGTTTTGTTAGCGCGTGTTTAATTATATGCAAATAATAGTTATGGCAAACAACCACTGAAGCATTCCAAAGGAATTTTTTTATTGTGTGCACAAAATGTTAATATGCAATTAGATAGTTGGGTGTAACAAAGTTGCGAGGGTTGGCACAGAAGTCGATGACGACAGAAGCTTGTCTGTCCAAAACTGTCCTTGAAGCTTCTTTTAATACTTTTAAAAATGAATAGCGTGATCTTGAAAACCTGCTGAGATAGATGGAAATTACGGTGCGGTATGTAACTTATTGCCGACTCCAGGATTTTAAACGGGTCTGGGGGTCATGCCTGATAGCAACAGATATTTTAGTGATATACTTTTTGTAATCTGATACTGATACCTGGCTTGGTGTCTTCAGCAAAGGCTGGTCCATATGACTCTAGATTCTAAAAACATGAGGCTTTGACTGTCATAGTCATATACCTGAAATGCCACTTGGGTATTCGAATATCACTGTTAGTTCTTGAACGTTGTACTTATAGCAGCGCGCTCAGATTAACCTTAAGAATACCCAGTTAAATATTACAAAAAAACATATTCCGGGCTTTGACTTTTGAATCATCACAAATGCTCCGCCTGCTGAACTTTAGGAGCCCCCTTCGGTATAACAAAGTTCTTTGATCTCGTACTATATTTCAATTTGGGTTGTCGTTACAAGTATTGGATTTCAGAGGATTGATATCGTGCATCGTTCACCTTCATTTCATTCCGCAAAATACCTTAAAGGCAGTCATGAATGACGTATTTTTCAAGTTACAACTACCATTATCTATGACCCATACTGAAGAACTGTATTTAACTTCAGCAGCAACTGCCTCCAGCTGTACATCAATAGCCACATTTTATTCCCCAAATATGTACCATTAGGGAACCTAGTTCAACAACTCGGATATGTGTACAACTGAATTTTCCCCACACTTTTGACTGGGTCTGGCGAAATCCAGTAGGGAAATTTAGCACTCGCTATTTACTCGATTATTTTTATGTTAAAATCGGCAGACTGACTGATTTGGATGTATTAATAGTTCGGGCTGGATTCTAACTGTTCTTTTCGCTAATATTGGTTCAAAAACTTGAATTACGTCCGCTCTCTAACAGGTACCCATAAGGTTCACTGAAAGGAGGAAGTCGAAACCAAAGCATATTATTTTATGTTGCATATTTGTTGGAGCAGTTTGTTCTCGGTTGATTTGATATATTTAAATGGGGTTTCTGGTCTTCAGTATTCCTCTGTAGCACGGAAGGAAGTACTACCTAGTGGCGTGGTTTGTTGATCGGTTGAACACTCTTTTTAGAATTACGGGCTACGGAATGTCAATAACGTATTTTCAAAACCTTTCGTCACCACAATCTTCGCGAGCATTAGACATTTAGCGAATTCAAGATTTTTTATTGTTATCGAAAATGATTTACTTCCCGTATGTAATTCCCCAAGAGTCTGGTCAAAGTGCAGTAAATCCCTTCGCCCTCTGTTTCGGCAATATCGGATTATCTATATCCAATATTAGTCGTGTTTTGGTTACAATGAAGCGATAATCGCTTGCTAAGTTGCAAAGAAAACGGCTACTTAGCGAAAAGTAATTTGATTAAAAAATATGAAAAAGGATTGAAAACTGTAACAGATGTTAAAAAAATTTTCCTTAAACTTAGCGAATATGATTCGCGTCGCTAAGTTCTTGCTAGGTCTTCGCTAAGTGCTTCATACAAAACAAGCGATTACATAAGCAAGCGGTGTAATCAAAACACGTTTGTTTATCCCTAATAGGTTTTAGGGCAGTCTATGCGGGCTGATTAACTTATTTAAATTTCAATGAATAAAAACAATTATGCGACCGGTCGATTCAGATGTAAAAAATGCAATTCATTTATTATTTAAAAATGGAGATTACAATGAAGATAGCCAATGACAGTATAACACTTTACACAGAATTTCCCTAGCGGAATGACAGTTTAAACAAACAAAAGGGTTACTAATTAAGATTGACTTAAACCTAGGGAATTCTTTAACTTAATTTGGACAGAAACGAAGAGAGGAAATAATTCAAATTATAGAGAAATAGTTCAGTTAAAAGAAGAGTGTAGAAATCATCTGGCCAAACAACGTTTATTATTTATATATAACTGAACAAAGTGTCTAACATAATTATATTTCATAACCACACATTTTATGTAGTAGATAACTCTAATAAAGGGGAATTTATTTGCAACAATTATAAATTAATTTAATTTTGTGTTGCACAATTATACAATTTAGTTGTAATATTTGCCCATTAAGGCGTAGTAGTAATTGTTCGTGCTCTGAGTGCTGTGATTGTAATATTTAATCACTTATAGGAATGTAGAATTGTTCAGAGCTTGTGTCCTTTTCTTTGAGTTTTGAGTTTCATTTTAATAAATTTCAATGAAGTGGTTTGTCCATCCGTCCGTATGCCTAGATCTCTCTCCACTCAGGTAAAGTGGTCAATTTTAATTGGTGACTTATAATAATTTTGATTATTCCTGTAATGGTGATTCAGAAATTTACTTGCAAACATACAATAATTAATACCATTGTAATAGTTGTTAACAAGTGTGCAGGTGTATGTGTGTGCCAAAGAATTGTTGGGTTTGTGTTTGTATTGGGGCCTAATCGACTAATGGCCTAAGTTGCATGCAGTGAGTTCAAAGGCCAGTGGCGTTTCTCCTGTACTGGGTTTGAAGTTAAGTATTTTGCATAACAATTGCACTTGGTCAGACATACAACGAAAGCGCTGTTACCATGGAGGGATGTGGTGATAGGACGGAGACACCTCGATCATTCCTACTGAGTAATGATTTAGACTTTATTTAAATATACAGTTAAGAAACTAAAAACAATAAAGAATATACATATTTAAGATACTAAGAATATCATGATATTATTGATATATGATACTGAGAATATTATAAGTCTACATATTATTACAGGTATTACAAATACTGAAGTTACTAAAGCTGTTAAATATTCCACATTAACAGCTCTATTTTGGCAGGCTTACAAAAGTCACCACGGTTATTATTTGACAGCAATGTGACAATTGTCACAAATCGATATTCTGACACATTTTTTTGGTGACAAAAGTAACAAAAATTGTTACCTGCCAAAGAGGAGGTAACAGCGCGTGGCAGCTGTTTTATTTGCCGGAAAGTTGATACAGAAACATTTTATAAATTCTGCAAGTAAACAATAAAACTGTATACGGGAAAAATTAATCATATATTTTGTACCAAAATGACAAGAGGGAATAATTAAATGGAGGAAGGACTAACTTTGTGTTATGGAAATGGAGCAGAAAGAAGAAAGAATTTGATTTTGTGTTAGAAAGATTGTAAAAGCGCGGAAAGTATTACAAAACTTTTAACGTAAATATCTCCGGGCTTTCAAGGGATATTAAGTATTATATCTTTAAAAAAGCTAAGGTCTTGTGTAGTATCGAAACCTGCCAAAAAAAGATAAGCATAATGGGGCATTTTTTTGAAAAAAACAAATAGCAGAAAAGTAGGGTTAGAAAACGTTTTTTTTAATTAGCCCCCCCTATGGGCTAATAAAAATAAATATGTTTATGCACTGATTTATAGAGCTTAGAAAGACCTTTGTAATGATTCACATTTCAAACAGATGGGATTATAAATCCCGGAGATACGAACGATTATATACTCAAGCTTTAAACGGCTATATCTCAAGAAGTTGGACCGACCGCGGAGGGGAAAACAACTTTTTGAACTCGGCGCAGAAGATTTTTTCGGTGGTGAAATTTTGATGCAAATCAGAGAGATGGCCCTAAAGTAAATTTTTTCTCCTATATGGCGCGGATGTGCAGGAGTATTCTTTCCGCTTAGCATCTCTGGATGTTCCTTGAGGAAGGCAATATAGCATTCCAGCTGTGCCTTTGCGGTGGGCACAAATTCCCTAAATACTATTGTATTAATTTTAATTCAATAAAACATAAATATGTATATTAAATACATACTCTTCCTTTTTTTACCGCGTTCATATTGTGCAGAAAACCATATGTTTTTGTTTTTTTGTCACTGCTTTTGACAACCTGTTATTGTGAGGTGAATTATTTGTTACGAGGTGAATTTTTCGTTGTCACTGTGTAGCCAGAATACCAGATACAAACAATGGTGACAACTTTGTAACAATATTGTGTTTACAATTTGACTGTTACCACATACACAGAATACGGGTGTAAATATTGAAAAAATACTCTACCACGGAAAAATACAACTCATAGCAGATGAAGGAAGTATTGCTCTTGTTTTCATGGTACTTTAGAGCTGATGATAATTGTGGTCTCGTTAATAGTGTACCCGGTCTAGCAATTATGTTGGAGGGTTGAGCTTCGCAACCATGACATGAAAATATTTCTAAAATAATCTTATTTCATTACCATGAGTTCTAGATCTCTGACTTTTCTATGCCGTACTAGCATTGATATTCTTAAATGCAATTCTTCATTAGCCTACATATAATTCCCCTCACAACAAACTAAACTGTGTTAAATGCTGACACACCCATTAACGTTAACTAGCTCTTGTGTTTAATTTCATTTGTGTTTTGTGTTTCATGTAAATTGTTTTAATTGATTTACAAATCCCAGTTTTTTCAATCTTAAAAATTACAAAAGTTCCCTGTTTTTATCGATAATTGTTAGAGTGTTATCGATAATTATTAGTTGGTAGACCATGTGTACAAACTAAGGCAAAGAGTCCTTTTACGATGACAATGGTGTAGATTTGAGATTAACAACTTTTCTATCAATGTCAAAAAATAACACCAGTTTTTTACTTAATACAATTGATACAAAAAGAATCAGTAGATTGATGTTGTTGATAATTTGTTTTTTATTTAAGTATGCACGAAAGTATGCTATAGCAAATTTCAACTAAGATATACCTGAAAGCCATAATTAATTAGCTTCGATTCATGGAAAAGTATGTTTAGATACTGTAAGCTTGGTACCTTTCTGTTTTCAAAGACAAATTGAGTTTCATAAAACATACTCTTCTCTGAGAAAAAAAATTAGTGAGTATCCTTCTGACTTAAAAAACGTTGGACAAATGCCGCCAGAACAAATGAGAATATTATTCAAGAAATTACACCTAAATTAGTGTATACTGTTTTGCTGACAGAATTTATAACTGTTCGTCTGTAATTTCTAAACTTTACTCGTCTATGGATTGAGATTTTTAAAACTTGTTTGCAGCGATTTCTGTTTCGTTTAAATGCTACTTTTAAGTAACTATTTGGCTTATACACTTCTGCGATGTTTTGAGTTATTTAGCACAGTCATATAACTTCTTTATAACTTGTATTTATAATCAATTGGACATAAATCAAAAAAATAATGTTTCCAAAAAAATACATATTTATATACAAATCTATTTGTTTTTTCTATTCAATTTATGAGAACTGATCCAATCATACAAGGTACAACTGCTTGTTGATTTGAGTTATTTATGAATTGCATTTGAATTGTGTTCTTTATTATTTATGTTTTATGTTTTTTATTTTGTCTGCCCAACAATTACGCCGTTGATGATGAAAATATTGTTGATGATGACGACAATTGCATTCTATTTTATTGACTTGAAGTTCTACAGCAGCAATCATAATGCGGCATAATGAATGAAAGAGTCGTTGTGGAATACTGAATTCCTGAATTAATGAATGCACATTTTAGCTATTCACCGTTTGCAAAACTCATCGTTTAAGGTACTTTGCGCTTTTTATACCGAAAATGCTTTTATTGAATAACGTTTTTCACATTACTTGAAATTCATTTGCATAGTTGTTGCTAACGGAGTTTTTGCTCGGTTTTTGCCATTTTCATACAATTTAGGGACGGAAATACCCGCCTTTCAAAAATGCACATTAATGAAGTTCGATTTCCGGATTTATTTTGTGTGAATACTTGGCCTAGCACCGTGGAATAGAGAGAAGTAAGACCCTTAGGGTGACCAAGTATTATATATAAATTATGATATTCTCGAAACTTTCGTCCGCAGTAAACTTTAGAGCCCCTACAGAAACTTCATTAAATGCTTCACACTTAACTAACTGCAATGTATTTATTCACATCGCAGTTAGGATTTTTTCTCAATTAATAAATAATATTTATAGTGATTTTCAGGCACCTGCAGTTTGGAGATAAGGCAGTGTGCCGATAATATGTTCAAGGACAAGTGGAGACTTACTTCAACTTGCAAACAAGCCAGGGCCCTCTTGCCACAGGTGGACAGGAAGAGGACTGGGCAACTACTTAACTTGCCGAGTGGCAGGTTATCCACAATGATAGGAACACTTACGGGACATTTAGTTAGCACCGTAGCCCTACAGTATATTCCTGTAGGTCTTATAGACAAATTCATTGAAAGGGAAAATTGGCTAGACGACTAGTCAATAGTTACTATAGAGGAAACTGCAAGTATCACAATGGGCTTCTTTAGCCTAAGTGTGCTAGACAGCGTTCTGTCTTGCAGCCTTTTCAACGAACCAACCTTTGACTTGGTAAATTTGGCACACAGAATGCATAGTTAATCATGAGCTAATTAAATATAGAGCCAGAGGTCGTACAGAAAATAGAATAGAGTACACAAAAGTACAAAAAGTGTGTAAGTACGATAAGTGTGGATAGAAGCAGAAAAAGTATACTATAAAGTCAAATAGGTTTATAGAAATATAAAAAATGTGTGACAAAAATTATAAATTCATAAGTACACCAAATATACACTAAGTGTATACAAAAGGTACATAAAAGTACAAAAAGTACATAAAATAAATAAATGGTTTCCCATTACATCCCATGAAGGGACCGGAGAGAACTTCTCACAATCACTGAGCTGTGCGCTTTGCAGTTTTCACTCACTGATTGGGACCTACAGTTTTACACCGATTCCGAAGGGTATTTTGAGAAGCTTTTTCATGGCTATATACTCGATAGTGTCGCCGTCACTATGCGAGGTGACCGCCGCCGAAAGAAATGTTAACGTGGTCAGAGCAGGGTTCGAACCCAGGATCTCATGTACAAGAACCGCGCACACTAACCATTGCACCACCAAAGTACATAGAAGTACAAAAAGTTACAAAAGTATTAAAAGTGTAACCAAACGTAATAAAAGTGTACAACAATAAAGACAAAGTGGACAAATTGTACACAAAAGTACAAAAATAGTAGTAAAATAGAAGTAAAAACCTCAACTGTTTCACAAGATGCTTCTTTACATATGTAGGTCATATCATCACTGGCATGGTTTGGTGCCATAATTTTTCTCATCCCTGATATAGTGCCATTAAACTGCAACCGTGACCTACATATGTAAACGTCCCAAACTCCGTTTACTACATACGTTTGTTTACCTTTTTTCGCCTTTGTCTGATCTATAGTATTTTGAAGTTTGTAACAATAAATTGTGCCAGAGTAGAGCCAATAAAAAAACAAATTGACTGTCAGTCATTGGTTTTGTGTATGTTTTTTTTAATAGGCTGTGTAAACCAAAGGTAGACTTGAAAACTGAAATTCACCGGAAAATTTGAGAATATTGCCTCGTGGGCTAAAAAGTGTTGTGCGTGAATGGCAGATCGACGCATCATTGGGAACTGGTGAGTAGTCCAAACAGTGCTATTCTCTACTAGTGCCACGTTCAAAAAAAGTAAAAAAAACATTAACGAATCGTTGGAAAAAATTGCAATAAATAACGATCTCTTAATTACAAGAACAATATAGACCCAAATAGCTTACAATTTCCAAACAACCATAATTTGAAAACCTGGCCACACAACGACAACTAACTTTAACAGAAGTTTCCGATAATTCTCACTGAGGTAGAACAATGATGAAAAACTTTAAACAAGGGAAAATGTGATAAGATTTTAATAATTTTACATGATCAAGAGGAGAATACCCAAAATCAGAGCATGCAGGAAACTGTTTTTCATCCAAAAACTTCCACCGCGAGAAAACTATAGCAACTTCTGTAGCCGCAGACACCAAAATTGTTTGAGTGTCTAAGGACTCTCGATCAAGAATGGTTACTGAGCCGGAAGAATAACCACTTTATGAGGACCCAGACGGTGGCCATATGGCTATACAATTCGTTGGCCGTAACAAATTCGATTTTAAGCTACGTGTTGTACGTATGTTTTGAAACTGTATATACGTTCATTAAAAATGATTTTTGTTTTTTTTTTAGGATTTTAATAAATGTCATATATTTTTCAGTTTTTTTTTTGGAAACAAAAAAAGTGTACACAAAGGAACTTACGAAAAGTGCATAAAGTGTAAACACAGGTACAACAATTGGACGCAAAATTACAAAATGTGTACACGTAAGGGCAAAAATTGTACACAAGATAATATAGGTCTACGCAAAGAAATCAAAACTGTACACAAAACTACATAAGTTATACTCCTAAGTACACTAAGTACAAAATTCGGCTGAGACAGCCGAATTAGCCGTAACCGAATTAAGACGTTGTCACAACCGAATTAGAGGTTGGCACAACGTCATCAGAAGTTGACACAACTCCATTAGAGGTTGACACAACATTATTAGAGGTTGACACAACCTAATTGGAGGTTGACACAACCTCATTGGAGGTTGGCACAACCGCATTGGAGGTTGTCACAGCCGAATTAGAGGTTGTAACAGCCGAATTAGACGTTGTTACAACCGAATTTAGATACTGTCATAAATGAATTATTAAAGTTTTTTTTTATTATTAAGTGATGATTTATTTTCTTGTATTTTCATAAATGAATTAAAAAGCGAGAAAATAAAGTCATATAACTAAGTGGGGTAATCTCTATAAGTAGAATAATAAATTTGATTTGCATGCCTCTTCCAACCTTTATTGAAGTCCCGGCCATCATGTGACACCGCTCTAACTCTGACGTGTTGTATCGATTGCTCTAGGTCCAAAGCCGTTTTGTATCCAGACTACACTATATATATCTGATGTTGATATCTGCTTAAATAACATCTGCAAAATAAGACGGTTTATTACAAAATATAATTTACTTACCTTTTAACAATAATATTTGATTATAAAACTTTAAACGTCAGACTTTAAATACACAGAATTATGTTGTGGTAACCGAATTGAAAGTGAATTCGGTTGTACCTACAGAATTCATAAGAAACCCGGTTACAGCAACCGAATTGACGCAAAATTCGGTCGTTGCAACCGAATTTAGCCTAGATTCGGTTATTGCGACCGAATTGAACCAAATTCGATAGTTACAACCGAATTAATGTCAAATTCTGTTACTACAACCGAATTGAGGTTGGTTAAGGCCAGATTCGGTTACCCCAACCGAATTAGGTACCAATTTCGGTTGCGGCATCCGAATTAATTTGAAATTCGGTTGTTTCAACCGAAGTTTTAAACAATTTAGTTGACTGAGCTAATACAATTGAAGATTCAGTTGTTACAACCGAATCAATTATGAAACGAGGTTGCTTCAACCGAATTTTGGTTGTGGGGACTAAATTCGGTCGTAACGACCTCAATCCGGTTGTGGCAACCTCAATTCGGTTGTGGCAACCTCAATTCGGTGGTACCAGCCGAATTTACGGTTGCTATGACGTCTTTTCAAACAATTACTTCTCTGAGTGTACATACATAAGTCGTAAATAAAAAAAAGGGAAATATAATTCATGGCAAAAATAGAGTTAGGCCATTAAACACAGTGAGGTAAATTAACAAAACACACTTACATAAACCTCACCACCCAGCGGCAGAAGTCATGACCTGTAAGGCCTGAAATCATGACCAAACAGGCCTTCTTTAAAGTACGGAAGACCTTCCCTATACATTAGCTCCTCCTTTCATTTTTATTCACTGTACAAGATGAACTGCAACTATTTCATAACGATATTAAAGAAGTAGACAAGAGACAGACACAACCCAAAAAAAAAATCCTTATCTACGAAGACGTTAAAATGAACATACCTATCTAGATGCTTAAACGAACGTTCCAACCTACACGCACATCTCTAAATTCTCTCTATTCATCTCTATATTTCAACTACAAACATGAAGTTAACATTCTGTTGCGTGTCTTCATGACACACTGAAAATTGTTATGACCACCCTACAAACCCTCCATTAGTGCATTTAATTATAGCACAATTGAAGTAGTTCCTACATATTCTCTGGGTTTTGGGCATAATTCTAACTTTACTTTTTCATCGACGATTTTCCCACCGAATGAGGAGACCTTTAAAATATTGCAATTGAATTATATCAATTTATAATTAATCTCTGTCGCTTCCACCTACCTACCTTACCCACTTATCGTGAGTTATTTTAGATTAATTGAATTCTTGTTATCCATTGAAAGTGAATTGTCTTGCGATTGATGCGTTTCGTCGTCTCTGTCATTTTCGTTGTCTATTAAAATATCGTGACTTTACGTAAATCTCTGACCGGATATTTATTGACCAATTTATAGAAAACCTTGATGGAAGCAAAGATTTATAACGATAATCAGTTATTTATGGTTGCTTATACATCAGGTGAATTAGAGTGTAGACAATTTAGATTACGACAAGGGTTTAAGGTGTAAGAATTGTTACACTAAACTTTAAAGTTCAATTGAAATTCATATCGGTTTTAATTGACAAATGGAATTCAACAACAAAGATAGATGGATGTAAACAGTAGCCTAATATTTACGGAAGATTTTAATTAAATAGGGACACCGTATTTTTTACAAATTTGTTCTTTTTATTGAAAAATAAAATGCATAGAGTAGGGCTATTTTTCGAGTAGTAATGAGTACTGTAACAAATTTCCGGTATTGAGTACAGATTATGAAATTACTTATAATTGTTGTTACACTATTCTTCATTGTGTTGATATTTTACTGAGCCAAAGTAATTAAAGTATTAGATTTTGTTTAATAAATGGGTTGGGTACAAAATTCTGTTCGACGAAAATTCTGCTTTACAAAATTCTGATTTACAAAATTTGTTTTTCAAAATTCTGGTTTCCAAAATTCTGTTTTTCAAAATTCTGTTTCACAAAATTCTGGTTCACAAAATTCTGTTTGTAATTGCATTTTCAGTTAAATAAAAAATTATTTGAAACAAATCGCGCGATTTTTTTTCAAATAATTTTTTATTTAACTGAAAATGCAATTACAAACACATACATAAAAATAAAACAATTAAGAAATCACTTTGCCCTAACTTTCCCTTACATTTTAAAAAAAATACTGTTTAAAAAAACACTTTGCAAATTTAAGTAAAATGCATTGGTCAAAAATCATGTTCCAGCATTTTATTTAAAATTAGTCGCAATTGTGTTGTTTAATGTGTCGTGTTTAAAAAAATAAAAATGAATAAAGTGCAATTAATAAAAACCAATAAAAATAAAGAAATGTTGTGTCTCAACGGATATTTTTATTATTTGGAAATGAAAAGACAAAAAGGAACCTTTAATTGGACGTGCTCGAGAAGAATTCCAGATAAGTGTTCTTCTTGAATAATAACAGCAATGGAAAATAACGAACATGTTTTAATAAGATATCAAAAAAAGCATACCCACGAACCTATTGCTAGTGCAGTGGAAATATGCAGAACAAATACTTTTGTGTAAAATATGCCGCTATAAACAAACCCCTTAATCCAAGTCAAATAGTGCAACAATCGGTGGTAATTACAAACCAAAAATGTCGAGGTTACCTTCCCTCGAAGCACGCGCAAAAGCGAAAAATAGGATACACTCGGAATGAAATGGGACTTTTCAAAGAGCCGCAAGCAATAGATGAAATAGATTACCCACTAAATCTATACGTTTTGGATAACGAAACTGACTGAGTTTGCCTCCCGCCACCGTTCATAATAGCAGTGAAAATACAAAACCGAAAATGAAAACTTAAACGACCCCTATTTGTTGACGACCCGTGCAAACGTTATAAAGACCACGGTGTACGGATATGCACCTGGAATGTGTGAACTCTATATAGATCCGGTGCAAGTATCCAATTGGCAGATGTCCTCGAAAGTTATAAGGCTGATATTACCGCTATCCAGAAGCGATGAACAGGACATGTCTGCACAAGAAAAAGAAACTGCGATATATACTACAGTTGCCATGAAAAAAAGCACGAATTTGGTTGCGGATTTGTAGTTGGCAAAAGACTGCGACATCTAGTCTCTAGGTTCAATCCTGTGAGTGAACGTATAGCCACAATCCGCATAAAAGCGAAATATTTTTATATTTCCCTAATTTGTGTGCATGCCCCGACAGAAGAGAAAGATGATGATGCCAAAGACATAGTCTATGAGCTCCTAGAGGAAACGGATGACCGCTGCCCTGGCCATGACATTAAGATTGTACTAGGAGATTTTAAAGCCAAAGTAGGAAGGGAGAATGTGTTTAATTTAATTATTGACAATTTCAGTCTACATGCTGACAGTTCCGACAACGGTATGAGACTGATTGACTTTGCAGCGGCAAAAACATGGTCATTAGTGGTACAAGATTCCAGCATAAAGACGTCCACAAGGCTACTTGGGTATCCCCTGATCAAAGAACTAAGAACCAAATTGATCATGTGGTAATTGATGGAAGGCACTCATCCAGTGTAATGGACGTACGAGTTATCAGAGGAGCTAACATCGATTCTGATCACTACCTGGTAGCAGCAAAAGGTTCGCACAAGATTAAGTAGAGCGAAAATCGTACGAAACCAGACGCAGAGGAAGCTGGGCATCGGAAAGCTGCAATTACCAGAGGTAGCCACAGCCTACTCAAGGTAGCTCTCGCAACTTTTGGCACAGAACCCACCCCTTCCCGATGACGATCCTGATGCGCAGTGGAAACCTACTTCCGAATCTATAAAAACTGCCGCAACACCGTACTTGGTTCCGAAAAACCGTGGTACGATGAAGAGTGTCGAATTGCAAATGACGAAAAGAACGCTGCACGTATGGTTATGCTTCAGTCAATTGTAACGCGAGCTGCAACTGAGCGGTATAGGGAGAAAAGAATGGAGGTAAGCCATCTCTTTAGGCGTAAGAAACGGCAGTGGAGATAGCGCGAGAGTGAGAAAATTGAGACATACAGAAAGAAGAACGAAGCCCGAAAATTCTACCAAAAAGTTAAAAACGGAACTAATGGAAATGGTTCAGGGCCCCCCTTCTGTAAAGATAAGGACGGAAATCTCGTTGCAGATGTGCAGAGTATGTTAGGAATATGGAGAGAGCATTTCTCCGCGCTACTAGTACCTGAGGTATCCAATGACTATGGTACGATCGCTCACAATATGGACCACGACGTCGATTGCCCCCTCCTAACCAAGACGAGGTCAGAACAGCTATTGCCCGGCTTAAGAACAACAAAGCCGCAGGAGCCGATGGATTACCGGCGGAACTGTTTAAGGCTGGCGGCGATGAGCTGATAAGGTGCATGCATCAGCTCATTAGCAAAATTTGGTTAGATGAATGCATGCCCGCCGATTGGAGTTTCAGTGCACTATGTCCCATATTTAGAAACGGTGACCCTAGTATCTGTGCTGACTACCGTGGAATAAGCCTTTTATCCATAGCATATAAGGTTCTATCAAGTATAATGTGCGAAAAACTAAAACCAATTATCGCTGACCTGATTGGACCATACCATTGCGGTTTTAGGCCTGGAAAATCGACAACTGACCAGATTTTCACGCTACGCCAAATCCTTGAGAAGACCCACGAAAAACAAATCGACACCTATCATCTACTTATCGACTATAAGGCGGCCTTCGATAGTCCGATACGGGAGAAACTCTATGAAGCAATGTCTGAGCTTGATATTCCTGCAAAACTAATACACCTTTGCAGGATGACCTTGACGAACACCAAATCCGCAGTGAAATTTGGTAAGGATCTTTCCGAACCTTTCGAAACTAAGCGAGGCCTCAGGCAAGGCGACACTCTATCGTGCGATCTCTTTAACATCTTAATGGAGATCATTATGAGAAAAGCTGCAGTCAACATGAATAAAACCATCAACAGCAAATGTCACATGCTGCTCGCGTATGCTGATGATATAGATATCATTGGGCCCACAATTAGAGAAGTTACTGCGGTGTTTTCGAGAATTGAGAAGGAGTCATGAAAAGTGGGTCTGACGGTAAATGAGGACAATACAAAATTAATGGTTTCAACGAACAGGGCCTCCACGCGATTAGACCAAAGCGTGAACTTTGATAACCGTTATAACTTCGAGGTAGTGGACGAATCTATATACCTCGGATCTGCGGTAAACAAAAACAACAACTAAGCAAGCACTTTAGAGATAAAACCCACTCTCGAGTAACAAAAGTCCAATTATACCAGACTCTCATACAATCTGTCTTGCTTTATGGCGCAGAATCCTGGGTATTATCGCAAGCAGACGAAACATCTGTAGGAGTCTTCGAGAGAAAAATACTCCGAAAAATTTATGGCCCTATAGTGCACAACGGCGAGTATCGGCGACGCATGAACCATGAGCTGTATGAGCATTACAGTTAAGCGGATCAAAATAACACGATTGCGCTGGCTAGGGCATGTCAGTAGAATGGATGAAGACGAACCAGTACAAAGGGTTTTCGAAACCGAGCTCGAAGGAAGACGAAAAATAGGAAGACCAAGACTCCGCAGGAAGGATCAGGTTGACGAATCCCTGCGTACACTGGGTATTGCCAACTGGAGATATAAGGCAAAAGATCGAACTGGTTGGTGGCGAAATATGTTATCTTCGTTTTGTAAGGTCCCTGACCCCTCGGGGTTGTTCGTGACCGGATAAGTAAGTAAATAAGTATCAAAACTATATGTATCGATAGAGTCATTGTGTGAATGAGCTTTATATTAAAAAGGTATTGAATATATTAAGAAAAATTGTTCAATTAAGACAAGGACTAATATAAATGTTTTATGCGATGAATGTTTAACTGCTAACTCGGATGTCAAGGCAGAAGTCCTCTTATGTCTCAAAAATATACTTAAATAAAAATGTTCATCACTCGAGTAAAATTGTTCGTCGTCATGATGAAAATTATCATCGAAAGCATATTCACGTACAGTCAATCCCGCAAGAGAGCAGTTTGTATCTGATTAATGAAAATATTTAATATCAATGTTGTATATATTTCATCGCTATGATGAATATGATTCATTATTGTAATGCATACCATTCATTGCTGCGATTAATATGTTTCCTTGCTGTAATGCATATGTTTCACAACTGAGACGAAAATGCTTCATTGTTGGAATTAAATGTAGTCCATATTTGAGTTTATTTTAAAAATGCTCTGTAATAATCACGGAACAATATTTGCATAAAAATTTATTTTCTGGCCCAAAGATTAACAGCCTGTTGCTCCTTCTCGAATGCAATCTTTCATTCATGTTCTGGGCGAAATAAAGTTGAGTTGGGTCCCACAAGCATGTCATTTCAAATCGAATAGAAACATAAAATATTTCAAAACTTTTCAGTACAAATTTTAGATTCTGTGTTTCGAATGTGCTGTCACTTGGGAACAAACATAGAGTCAGGCATACGAAATTTTCGACTAGAGGAACTCAATTTGTGTCGAATGTGAGTGACTGATTTTCTTTCGCTTAGTTTTTTGTCAATGATAGAGAAACAGGTTGTAATATCGTACGTGACTTTGTATATGAATATAACTATATCTGCCATACGAGAAGCACATTCTCTCAAACTTTTTGATGGTTTCTCGTTTTATCCTACGGACCGTGTGTCAATTATCTGTGTACTATCGATCTTTAACGCCTCCCTACACATAATTTCAAAGGACTCAAGCCGCAATTTCGTGGAGACCAATTGACATGACTCCACGAAATAATTACTGGGTAAAAGCTGGATTATTTGACGGTCTGTGTGGCATGTAGGCCCATACTGCTTCAAAATGCAGTAAACCTAGTCTTCAATATTTTGGCCTAAATGCCTCTGTAGCACTTTCGATTGACAGAAAAGTTACTTCCAGTATCATTTTCATATTTTGATGCGGTAGCAGTGATCTGCTCAGTGGGCATTTGATCAGCACGGGGAACTCTCCCTTCCTCTAACAACATTATCCACTCTGAAGAAATGCCTGCAAAAATTTACAATTATCAGGTCCCGTGTGGTGTCTCATTTCAACTCCAGGCAGTTTTTCTGACTAAGTATTTGACATTTGTTTTCCTTATATTTCCAGTTCCATGTAATTTTGTTTAATTTGATGACAATTTACATCAAACAATTGCTTCTGTTTTTCCTACTATTCCTCAGTTTGATGTCCATGTGTTTGTACATAGTTGCAAAAAATGGTACTAGGGGCATATAAAGGGTTTTTCAACAGAGACGCTACAAAAGTAAATCGGTAGGGACAACAAACGACGCTATATTTTTTCGCGCTCTTTTGACATTTCTCTTCAGTAAAGTTTGCCATTTCATCATGGAAAGACATACGAGCCAACAACGAGTCGAAATTATTAAAATTTACTACCGAAATTTGGAATCAGTGGCCTCAACTTTAAGAGCGCTACGTCCGATTTATGGTCGTCATAATCGTCCTACCAGATCAACAATTGAGCGTCTAGCGGAAAAATTTGAATCCACAGGCGCAGTACAAAATGTTCCCGTGCCAGTGAGACAAAGAAGTGCCCGTAGTATCGAGAATATTGCTGCCGCTGAGGCTTCAGTTCAAGAAAGCCCAAATGTGTCTCTCACACGTCGTTCTCAAGCATTGGGCATCTCTGTGACGTCGTTGTGACGAATTTTGCGAAAAGATCTTGGCCTACATCCTTACAAGATCAAATTGACGCAAGAACTGAAGCCGCTTGACCACCATAAGCGTCGTATGTTCGTGAATTGGGCTGAGAAAAAACTTGAAAATGATTCGGATTTTCATCGGAAAATCATCTTCAGCGATTAGGCTCATTTCTGGCTGAATGGCTTCGTCAATAAGCAAAATATGCGTTACTGGTCAGACAGCAATCCACACGTAATCCATGAGTCATCATTGCATCCCGAAAAAATTACAGTTTCATTACAAATTGGGCCGGCGGCGTCATTGCGCCGTACTTCTTCCGCGATGATCAAGACCGGCACATTACTGTGAATGCGAATCGCTACCGTTCAATGATAACCGAATATTTTTGGACCCAATTGGATAATATGGGCTTGGAGGACATGTGGTTCCAACAGGACGTCGCCACAAGCCACACAGCGAATGCCACAATCAATTTATTGGAAACCAAGTTTGGTGAACGTGTTATCTCACGAAATGGCATAGTCGATTGGCCGCCTCGGTCGAGCGATTTGACGCCGGTAGATTATTTCCTGTGGGGCTACGTCAAGTCTGTAGTTTATGCCAACAAGCCAGCGACGATTGATCAACTTCGTACGAATATCGAACGTGAAATTGCAAATCGGCCGATTTATGCTTGAAGCCGTCGAAAATTGGTATCTAAAACCGCTTTTGTTTTATTTTAAAAAACTTTTGTATAGCTCTTATTGAAAAACCCGTTAGTACAGTAATAACAGAGTTGCTAACAACAATTTCGTTAAAATCTGTTTCTGCGCACAAACAACAGCGTCGATGCATCAACTTATTCGTTTCGACAACTTTCAGTGTAAAATAAAATACCACAATAGATAAAAATATTGGAAATAGAATGATATAAACTAAACACCAAAAGTTTAACTGCCTTATTCATAAAAAGTTGTGAGAGATTTGAGAAACTTTTTTGTATGGTACATCGTTTCTCAAACATCTCATAAGTTTTTATGAATAAGGCCGTAAATATTTCTGGTTGATAATTTTCTTTTATCGTTTTTCCTTCAAAATTCACTTATTGAATAATTTTACTCCTGTGACGCAGAAGATTTCACGAGGAAATTAATTTATTAACTCGAATCACATGTTTTTCATACCATACACTTGTCATTCGTAACCATGAGCGTGGTCGATAACCTCTCATCTGGCTGATGAATTTGAAAAAATATTACCACAAAATGTTGTTCACATGATAGTGATGCGAACAGCTTTGATAAAATTTTAATCAATGAGGGCGGTAAAGCGACAATAAACATCTACAATAACTGTTGTTAATGCTCATGATTGACAAGTTTGTGGTTCGCTTAAGCGACTCTGGTTGATGAATTGAAAGTTTAGTTAGAAATTAAAAATCATATATTCATATAGATATGTATAATAGTTAAAAGTTGCTTGGAGCCAACAATTTACTTAAACCCAGAAAATAGACCCCAGTTAAATGGTCAAACCGTAGTTGTCAAAATTTAACAGACATCACATTTTCCTGTTCAGAAAACAAGATCATAAATTCAAGGCCAATGAAATGAAATCTCATGTTATTATCAATAAATTTTGATATTATATGAAGCGCTTAAAGCAAACTCCAACAAAAGGAAACGTTGATTTTGAGTCAGCAGAATTTCATACACAAATTGTGGGAGTTAAGCTTATTTAGTTATAGTTGTGGATGGAAATGGAAGTGTTGCCCTGCGTATTTGCGTGTATCATACAAGAATATTAAATGGTGGTAGCATATTGGGAAGCATGGAAAGAGTATAAAAGAGATGAAAGAGCAAATGAAATGAAACAGCAGCAATATATTGCTGTTGCTTTGTGTGATCAACAATTACAGCTGACAAATTGAACTCTAAAGTTCTAATAACAACTTAATTATTTGTGGTGGAGGTTTTAGACGTTAAACGATACGACACGATACAGCTAAGCTGGCAGACACCATTGGCCTTGAGATGACAGGCTAGCCAAATAAAAGGAAAGGCACACGGGCCAAACTGTGAGTGAACATTAACACCAACTGTTGCATTGCAATTTCGTATGGAATTTAGCAGTTTTATGACTTCATTTAAATTGGCCATTTGTGAATGGAGGAGCATGGAGGTGGGTGGCAAACATAATTTGAGGTAGCTACTCGTATCGTTGATGACTGTGTAATTTGGAAAATCTAATGCTTTATTTGTAGTGTCCATACTGTGGCGCTACCAAAATGATGTTTATGAACACTTTGCCATCAACATTATTATCCAATATAGAAATCATTAAATTTTGACTACGTGGTTTACTGAATCTCGTTGATGTATTACGTTGATCTCTATAGTTTTAGTGATTCGTATTTTATTGTTTCTTTGGAAATAATGACAAATTTTATTTTAATAGTAAAACAAATCAAACTTAACTAGATTATAACTATTTCTGTCAGATTGAATGTTTTGGTCAGATATTAACAGTAGTGCTACTCCAGCAAAAAGTATTTGCAATTTGAAAACACTAAGTTATTTCATTTGTATTCCATTTCTGTGAAGCATTCAGTCAGTGATGGTTGTGACTGATACCCGTTCGTCTCCCCGTTTGCCGTATCCATTTTGCAGTTATTGCACCATAATTATCGGGGGGATAATTTGCATTTGATTGCAGTTGAAATATAAATTTTCATTTTAATTTTCAATATCACAAACTTTTCCTGTTGAGCCATCACCACCATCTGCAGCAATCAACAACTTCCGAGGGGACAAGCAACATCGCTTTATACCAATTGAAACTTTTATAATGAACTCAAAAGCTTAAAAAACTGTTTTAATATGATACAAACGGATCTGTGTTCATTGCGAATAGTTCTTCTTAATTGATATTTGTAATTTATCCTTTCTGCAAACAAATGTAATATAAAAATGGGGTTATGATAAGCCATACATGGGACCAATTAATCAAAAAGCATAAATACCTTTGTCACATCAACCTTAAACGGTTAAGGTATTTTGTTTCTTTCTCCCTGTACATACGGCTTTATTGTATAATAGACGGCATGGGGTATATCCCATTACTTCTATATTTCTAGGCAGAATCCAAGGGCATACAGCATTTGTCTTGGGGTTACTTCAACTGCCACAAATGAGAAGTACAATGAAATAGATGTTACGCCAAATTTCATATTTTAATAGGATAATTTTCGTTCGTCGGTGGTGCAATGGTTAGTGTGCGCGCCCCTTGTACTTGAGATCCTGGATTCGATCCCTGCTCTGACCACCTTAAAATTTCTTTCGACGGCGGTCACCTCCCATAGTGACGGCGACACTATCAAGTATTTAGCCATGAAAATGCTTCTCAAAAATACCGTTCGGAACCGGTGTAAAAATGTTGGCCCCAATCAGTGAATATAAAACTAGAAACCGCACAGCTCATCGGTTGTGAGAAGCTCCCTCCGATTCCTTCTAGGGATGTAATGGGAAACCATTTTTTTTTAATTTTCGTTCCACTTAAAACTATATACTCATTGACGAACAGGAATTGATCTTCTGGATGAAGAGACCTCAAAGGGGAAAGATGGCATTACAACTGTAAGAACTATGTTATTCAGGCCGAATTGAATTAGGTATTTGTATTGTGTTAGAGTGACTGTAAAATAAAAACGCTACCACCAAAAGTATTAATATATTTTCAGGCAATAATACGTTTCCATGAATAAGGTTTCCTTCTCTAGGGTAAAAGACAATGAGAAGACCAACCTACTCAAAAATAATGCAGCAGCCACTCAAAATTATTTCAACCAATCAAAATAGCAGCACTCCATTAAAGTATTATGATCAGACACGATATTAATATGACCAGCCACAACCATTACAACTACATCTGCCACCAAATCGCGAATCGATATGACATAATGCAAATATGATTATTTCACCATGTAGTTGGCGTGAAAATATTTCAAAGGTATCGTATTATGGTTAACTTTTCGGGAGACGCAATTATTCAAACCATTTCATCCAATCATATTGTGATCAGAATATGAGTTGCGTGACCAGATTTCAAAGGCATGATAACATGGTTATCTCTTTATTTGCCAAAACCATTCAAAACAGATTCATCCAATTATACTATGATCACTCAAAAACATAATTATGATCAGATACAATCATTATACAATCCAGCTGTAATTATTGTATGTATCTCACCCAATCATTATATAATTGGACACAATTATAGTATAATTATTATATATATAGAATCATCTATAAAATGTTTCTATCAGCTCAATCAGGGGATTTACTGGGGTTTAAGAAAGAAAAACGATATACTTTGGGTTGCATTCATGGACAAAGACGGTTCAAATCTGGTATATTCGATTTTAGGTATTGTACAGGACGACGTAGATTCTAGGCCACTTTGACAATATATCACTGATTTCCAAGGCAGATACCACTTGATACCGGCTACAATATCACGTAATTATCCACTGAACAAATCTCAGCATAACCATTCGGAATATGTGTAAGACTGCAAGTTTTAAGCCGCACAGGGGCTCACTGATTGTAAGAAGTTCTCTTTTGTTCTTCTTTGTTCATGATGTTTAATGTATTAGTTTAATGGCATGTTCCCCGAACTCGAACGAAAAGCTAATGCGAACTAAAGTCAGTTACTCGAGTTCGACTCAAAATGCGTTCCTCTTTTAGGAATTTACGTTCGGCCAATTCCACGTTTGTTCCCAAACGATAGCATAATCGAGATAGAGGAACCAAAATTTGTACTGTAGAGTTCTTTGTTCTTCTTTGTTCATGATGTTTAATATATTAGTTAAATGGCATGTTCCCCGAACTCGAACGAATAGCTAATGCGAACTAAAGTCAGTTACTCGCGTTCGACTCAAAATGCGTTCCTCTTTTAGGAATTTACGTTCGGCCAATTTCACGTTTGTTCCCAAACGATAGCACAATCGAGATTGAGGAACCAACATTTGTACTGTAGAGTTCTTTGTTCTTCTTTGTTCATGATGTTTAATATATTAGTTAAATGGCATGTTCCCCGAACTCGAACGAATAGCTAATGCGAACTAAAGTCAGTTACTCGCGTTCGACTCAAAATGCGTTCCACTTTTAGAAATTTACGTTCGGACAATTCTGTTTGTTCCCAAACGATAGCACAATCGAGATAAAGGAACCAAAATTTTTACTGTAGAGTTTTGAAAAGTTGTTGATTTCATTCGACTTGAAATGACAAGATTGTGGAAACAAAAAAGCTTTATTTCGACTAGAAAACGAACGAAAGCTTACGTTCCAGATCGAGGAACAGGCTTGTCTTTAATTTCATGGTGGGACTGCATGACTGTAGGTGATATCAGGAGCAATGCACTCATAAGCCAGAGGAGGAAAAATTGTCTCTGTAAAATGTATCTCAAAATGTTGATGATATTCCTAAAATCATCTTAGAATGCAGTGGAGCCCTAATAAGTGTTCTCAAGTGAAATCTGCCTCCCAACAAGTGAAGAAATACGCATGACTAACATGATTGTAAAGACACGTCAGTCGAACGTCCGAACCTAGGACGCGTCCCAGTGACTTCCATGGGGTTTTTGAATAAAACACACAAGGTTAAATATTTACAGTGTGTGTTTATATTAAAAATCCTAAATGCAATTTACAAAATTAGGAATAAAATTATAATTAATTCATAAATTGTGGTACGTACTTTTTGGTATGGAAACCACTAGGGACTATATAAATGTTATTTATTTAATTCAAAAAGACTTTGCTCCTAAGCACTGCGCACAGCTAACTCTAAGTGGTGCAATGCAGATTAGAAATGGCTGCCAAAAAAGGCGCGTGGTCAGAGGCAAATCTTTAATGTTCCGTTAAGTTTACCAATGTCACAATCAGAAGAATTTAATTTCAAATGAACTTATAATTATTCAGTGATACCAAATTGATCATGGAGAAAATCGGTTTGTTTGCTAACAATGATTTCAAAATATATTTTGAGATATTAACGGCAATTGAGACTCTCATGTGCCATGTTAACAATTCGGAAATTTTGTATACATATATTTGGGGTAATGATAAAAATATAAAACGTTAAAGCTATTCAACTTAGTTGTAAAGTTCAATATGTTTAACTAATTTAATGTAACAAGCTGTTTAATACATCGTCTTTATTACACGATTTAAATTTTCAATCCACACAAACTTTGTTTATCGAGCTAATAATGAAAGACCAAATAGCACTTAAAAACAAAGTGTGACCATAAACATGACCAGCTGTTTTTACAGACTGCTTCATGAGAGTTAAATAATTTCTAAAGACGCAAACTCTGACAAAAAAGTGCCTCTCAGAGAGCAGAAATTCAAAATACCTTTCTTTGCTGCCAACGAGTAATGAAGACGTTGATTTCTACGTCATGCTTGACAAAGTGATTGATGGTTAGATGTTTGGAAAAAAAATATATTGCAATACTAGAACAAACGCAGAACCACATTGGTTCGCTAATATTTGGCTGGAGTTGAGATGATAATTCAACAGCTTTAAAGATATGCCCACTTCTCCGCCTGTAGGGCACATCCCTTTAGATGGATTAGAACACGTACTATTATAGATATCATCCTATTGGTGTCTGCTTGGTTTTTTGCTTACATCCTTTAGCCACCAACTATATTATGGTGTTTTCCTCAGTGACATAAAAAATAAGTTTGTAAAATGTCTGCTTCATAAGTTAGAGAATAGAGAACAAAAAATATGTTAGACTACGAAGTTGAAACAGAAAACACAAGATAAAAACTATAAAAATTGACATTAGCGCTTATACCAACCTACAGTGTATCACAAAAGTAAGTATACAGCTGCAACCCCTATACATTTTGTTAAAAAAATGTCTATAAGTTATTTAAAACACAACAAAATATTTTTATTCCAAAGAACAAACGAACGCAGTATTCAATATTAATTTGAAAAAGAAGTGGGATTCGTGTATGTATTTAATTGTAAGGAATAAAGATCGAAAGGAACGAATTTGACATCACAAAAGTTAGTACGTATGATATTTTGGTTTGTATTAAAGACGTATGTGATTCATTTACCATATTTTAAGAAATCAATATTTAGTAGGGTATTCTCTATATTTTATAATTTCATGACGTCGTAATTGCATTAAATCTACCAACTGTGGGGTCACAGAACTTGGAATTTTCAACAATTATTCCACAGTAAAATTTTTGAGGTCATCTCTCCCTTTTATATCCCGTTTTCATGTTTGGCGATCAAGGTAATCCCAAAGGTACTCTATGAGATTGACATCTGCCGTTTGAGGAGAAGTTTTAAGTTGATTTGTGTGATACAACAGCGATTCCTTCACAAGGAGAAACGTATGCTTCGGATCATTGTCATGTTGAAATATGAAAGTGTCGTAATTCTATGACGCTTTCTTGCAAACTGATTTCCAGTATATTGAGGTATAAATACTTGTTCACAATTCCGTCAATAAATACAAGTTTTCCACCCTGGATGCCGCTATGCATCCCCAAATTAATACCGAAACGCCACCGTGTTTTACAGTACAGTCATGGTTTTTGACTCTATTTCGGGATTGGGCTTTCACTAAACTTTATCACGGCCATCAGAACCATGAAGATATATCTCTTTCTTACCTGAAATAATAATAGTGTTCCAGAACGCTTTTGGGGTGGTTTATATACTCTTTTGTGAAATTTACTCTCTTTTGGCGGTTTATGTGACTAATGAATCGCTTTTTTCTAATACTTCAGCCACGATATCCAGGTCCGTGCAACACACGTCGAATAGTTGCTGAATGGCACGATTTTCCAGCTTCTTTTTCCATTTCAGCTTGTATTTTTGGTGCACCGCCGTAACTTTTCTTACTATAATCTTTTCTTCTTGGCTGTTAAACAGTTACGGGTGCTCCGAACACGGCTTATTTTTCGTGGAGCCCTCAGACTTAAGGTTTTCTAGTACTTTTTATAGAGTAGCACTACTTTTGTCTACAATGCCGCCAATTTTTCATAGAGAATTATTGTCTTTATATAATTTTGTTATCAGATCCTTCAAATCCTGAGACAGTTATTTGCCTCGTTGTGCCTAAGCAGTAAAAATTGATTATAATTACTCAGACTTATTGTGTGGAGTTTATAGCGTGTACAGACTCTTCTGAATCCATAAAAATAGAAACTTCCTTGATTAAAGTCAATTACCGAATGGATAACCACTTGTTGCATACTTACTTTTGTGACCACAACATTGGAATTTTCTAAGAAATCTCGCCACAAATATTAATGGGATCAAATGGAACGGTTCAAATTATTGCTTTTGTAACGAATATCGTAGCGAGTGTTGACAACTAGTATAGAAACTGGAGTGCGAAAGAGCAAAGTACAGAAACAAATCTTATTCGTCGAAATTACAACGTGTATATTTATTTTTGTGATACACTGTATCCATTTTTGCTACCTTTTCCTACACTTTTTTTATTTCTGTGAGCACTTTTGTCGTTTGTGCTTACCTTTTGTAGTATAACGTGTTATCGTCACTCCATTTCCGTCATAGAATAGATTACCCTTCCATAAAAGTTTCATTAATTTGTATTTTTTGACAAACAACGATTTTTAGGTTTTCAGATAATCACTTTCCGTTAACTCAATTAAGTTTTTATTTTAATTGCGAAAACGATTGGGAATCTAGAATCAGCTCATCAGACATACAAATTGTTTATCCAAACTGTAAAATTAACAACCATATGGGGCATGCGCACACATGTATTGAATAAATTTCCATATATGAACATATCTTTTTCGTATTTGATTTTTACATTTTATTTTTATATCTGCCGCTGTTTCAAAAATTGGGTTGAAGATCCATGTAAATAATTGTGAAGAGTTGCCAGCACTTAACAAACCATGCTCCTATCACATCATATGAGGAGATTGCGGAAAATTTCCTGTATTCTACAGCTATATATTTTTTCTTGAGCCGATAGCCTCAGAAATAGTTTTCGTCAGATTAAAGCAAATAAATAAATAATAAATAAATATTTTTTTTTTTAAATTAATTAATCGACACCTACAATTTCGTTCTGATTTGGAAGGGTTATGATTAGAGAGGTTTTAAGAATTAATTGATCAAATTATCATCTACTGCAATTATTGATATTGATCTTAAGTTATTTGTATTAGAAAGCTACTTGTGGCCGTCAGTGGTGCAATGGCTAGTGTGCGCTGCTCTTGTACATGAGAACGTGGGTTCGATCCCTGCTCAGACCACCTTACATTTCTTTCTACGACGGTCACCTCGTTTAGTGATGGCGACACTATCGAGTACTAAGCCATGAAAATGCTTCTCATAATACCGTTCGGAACCGGTGTACAACTGTAGGTCCCAATCAGTGAGTATAAAACTAGAAACCGCACATCGCACTGATTGTGATTATGGTAAACTAATTTTTTTCGAGTGTATTTTTCAATTGTAGGAAAAACTCAAAAGCAAACCTAGTGGAAAGAAACAAAACTACGAAAGAAATGAGCCACACAAATGAAAAAAAAATCCAAAAAGTAATTATATTTTTTTCGGTTACGTTGCCACCCAATGAAAAATCCGAAAGTGTAATGAAATAAATATGCGATACAACTAAAAGAGGAGCAGGAGACACCAAAACACGTTGCAAGAAATCACATAAATACACGTGACAGAAATGCTAATTTAGCCAAATGTAACACTTTTAACAGACCAATAGAACACTGTCTTCTGTTGGATGTTTTCTTCGTCAAATAGTCTTCAGCCATTTCGTGTAGCAGAAGTTTATACTTGATAGAAAACAGACACAACGAATTGAAATGAATATCTGCGTATGAGTGCAAATTCGTTAGACCAACTATCTTCTTTTCTTAAACCCATGTTTATGGTTGGTATTAAAAATGTAACGTCGTTGAAGGGGAGAATATTTTACCAGTGTTTATTTCAACCGTGACATATTTACAAAAAAAGAAAAATCGATTGTTATTCACCACTTTGACGTATGTCCTGTCAATTACAATATACATCACGTACATACTGTATGTGTCAGAATTATTACCTGTGTATGTGTTAAAATAAAAGTAAGAGACACTCAATTTTCCCAATCAATTACACAATTCATTCTTTGATATAAACCAATTTTAATTGTCTTAACAGATGGTTTGGTCAAATACTTAACTGAATTCTAATAGAAAATGTACAAATGAAGGTGTAAAAGTAAATTTACATGAGTCTGTTCGTTTTTAAATAACCGGAAAGGTGCTTCGATGGAGAGTTCACTGGAGCCTTTAAACTTAACTGAACTTATTTCGCTCTTTAGTCAAATTATTTAAAAAGACAAGAATTATACAAGTTTATTATAACGATAAGAATAAGATAAATGTAATACTAGTTATAATAGGAAAATTTCAATAGGAAATTTATTAATTGGAAAATTTCAATAGGAAATTTATTAATAGGAAAATTCAGACATTCGTTGAATTGCTAAGTCCTTGAGCACTGCAATATTTTTGTAACTGCGTTCGTAATATCTGAGAGATTTCGTCGCAGATCGTGCAAATTTTGTATTATATATTTTCCATGTTCTTTTAATTTTCAGTAGAATCTTAATATTTGTTAAAATATACTCAGACCCTCTTAGGGATTATATTATTTATTTTTATCAAACCACGTTTGTCTTTAAGACATTAAGAGACATATTAGTATTTGAAAATCTTAGAAGAAGATATCACACTGAAACCCGTCTGTAACATTACAATATAATGAAAAAACGACAAACCGTAGACTGTTCCCATTTAACAGCCAGCAAATAATTTTTTAAACGCTCTGTGACTCTTGGAAAACACATCACCAAATCGATTTAAACTGAACACATTCCTACTGTTCGTGCCTCACTTAAGGGTTAATACTACGTCACATCCAGATGGCACCTTAGCATGATAAGCTGAATATACCACAAGTGACCGATCAAACTACTTATGGTTTTCGCGAAACATTTACTGACCCATCGGCTTCACTTATAATTTGGACTTTATCGAATAAACACTTGAATTGATTATAACGAACAGTATCAAGTCTTATTATTTAATTCAAGCTGCGTTTTGGTAAGGTACCCATTGCGTAAAAAATATTAAACCATATCCTAATTCGCTCCTCGTCCCTGTTTTCGTTTCTAACGATGTACCTGTGAGCTATATGAGCCACCTGTTTATCTATACACTTTCCTTGCAGGGGGCCATTACAACACCACCTAAAGAAGTTCAACCATATCCTGATACAGTCCACCATTCCGTAAACTTATTTCGAGATCAGCAGAAACACCTACGTTAGGAGAAGCTTGTCCGTGCGATTTTTTTAACTTATTAACTGATACTTTGTTGTAAAATAATGAAACGAAGTCTACAATGACAATTTTAGATGACAATAGGAAGAAACTCCGCTGAAACTTTGCAGAGCACTAACTAATATCCCGTTTATACCAAACAACATCCTAGCAACGCATGACAAATGAAAATTGAACCTACGGAAATTGGAAATTGAACCTACGTAAGGAGCACTGGTTAAGATAATCACGGAGTGTATCAGAGAGTTGGTCAACGATAGTGGATCAAACGTGTGTAAAGACCTTCAGTGGTAGCAAAGCGATGATCTAGGCGTCATATTCATAAACGATATTCGAGTGGAGAAAAGATAAATAATTTATCCATCAGTGATAGCTTGGGAAACGAAATGACAGAGACGGCAGCCAGTAGAGGCTCCAACCAGCTAACCAGTAGTCTGGACAACACAAATGCGCATTAGGCGGGACCTAAACCCCACAGATACTGTAAGGCATTTCTGATGGTAACAGGACAAGAAGCTTAATGAAGCCGTACAAATTCGCGATTTATTAACTAATAAGTATTCTAACTAGACACTCCAATCAAAGGGCAATCAACATTCAATTGTATGAGCCGATTCTAATGGCTGAAGGACATGTGAGGAGGACATCGAACCAATGAAACACAAACTAAAACATATCCGATGATACAATGACCCCTTTCACACTCGGCAAGTTACTTGCGCAAGTCACTTGCCCAAGTCTTGGTTTGTTGATGACAGAGGTAAGGTCGGGTTAGGGGAATAAATTTGAGGTGCAGACTTGCTTGTACTCGGAAAGTTGAAAAACTGACTTGCGCAAGTAACTTGCCGAGCGTGAAAGGGGTCAATATCTAGTTTGTAGCAACTCGGACTAACGGATTGGAGAATACTGCGATTTTTTAGTTAGAAAAAAAATTATTTTTGGAGATCTCATAGCGCACCGATTATTTGGTAAAAGCATTAAATTTTTTTATAAAAATTGGTGTAATTCTTTGGAGAAATCATGGTATTGGTTTTGCCGAACCAATATATTCCTAAGGTTACAGTTTCCCTTGCAATCATCAGTACATCTCAGCGGAGAAAGTAACGGGTTTTTCAACAGAGACGCTACAAAAGTAAATCGATAGGGACAGCAAACGACGCCATATTTTTTCCTGCTCTTTTGACATTTCTCTTCAGTAAGGTTTGCCATTTTATCATGGAAAGATATACGAGCCAACATCGAGTCGAAATTATTAAAATTTACTACCGAAATTTGGAGTCAGTGGCATCAACTTTAAGAGCGCTACGTCCAATTTATGGTCGTCATAATCGTCCTACCAGATCAACAATTGAGTGTCTAGTGGAAAAATTTGAATCCACAGGCACAGTACAAAATGTTCCCATGCCAGTGAGACAAAGAAGTGCCCGTAGTGTCGAGGATATTGCTGAGGCTTCAGTTCAAGAAAGCCCAAATGTGTCTCTCACACGTCGTTCTCAAGCGTTGGGCATCTCTGTGACGAATTACTCCTTGAAAATTTTCGTGCGATGATTTTTTGTATAGAGACAGGAGAGCCTCAATCAACCTGTTTTGACTTTTGGTGATGAAGCACCATCAGTCTCGGACGCCGTTCGCTCCAGGACGAATTTCGTGAAGGTCGTCCAACTTCGGTCGTATTGCCGGAAACCATCGATATTGTGCGTGGAGATGATAAAGCAAGACCTACAATGTAGGTCATACATGTCACAAAGCGTGAGATTGGGGTATTCTTGGGCGTTAGTATGACAAGCATAAATAAGACGTTGCACGTTCATTTAACCATGAAAAAGATTTGTTCTCCTTGCATCCCACAAAATTCGACGAATGCCCAAAAAAAGGCTTGTGTTGATTGCAGCAAAGAAATGTTGGAAGAATAGGATCACGGTAGCTCAAATGCAGTGCATTACATCGTTATAGGTAACGAATCAAGGTTCTATGCATCCGAAACAAAATAGCAATCGACCGTATGGGTTTTTCAAGACGAGCTAAATCCAAAAAAAAAAATTTAGTTCGTGCAAGAAGCACATCGAAGCAATTGATAGCGTTTTTTATGGGGCTTACCGATGTTGTGGCCACAGTGCCTTTAGTGGAATGTACACTTAAAGAAAATCTTTACATCAAATCGATGACAAAGGTTCATCAATTGTTCTTCATTGTATTGGGGACAAATTTCCTCAACTCAATGAAAAGGTTCTTCAGTTTGTAGTTTGTTCTTTTATTCACCTTTTTCAGTTTCATTGAATTGATGATATTTTTTACATCAATCTTCATCTTCATTCATTAATTAGTGGGATCGATTCAAAATATGGACGTAGTATTAGAAAAAGGCAAAAAAACTAGTAGAAAATTGAAATAAATACATTATAGAAAATAGTGTAGTGGACAGAAATCAATATCCACGCTATAAGCATTCTGTATGTCGTCTTCCACCCTGTTATGTTGATTTTTTTTACAATGAAAAATAGTCAAAAGAGTTTGGCTACACATTAAAAAACAATTTTCATCAATATGATAACCAATTTACATCAAATTGTTGACAAACTTACATCAATTGGAAGACAACCCCTTATCTAATTTGCGAAAATCTACAGCAAATTGATGAACAGTTGACAAACTTACATCAAATTGATGAAAAATTTACATCAACTTGATGCAACATTGCCGTTGAATCAACGAAAGATTGAAGAAATGGTCTTCATCAATTCAATGAAATGTGTCGTTTATTTGAATTTGAATTTTTATGACCGATTTTGTTAGTTTCTGGATAATAAATGAGAAATTCACACTACAATATTACAAGTCAGGAACATTTTTTTAATTAATTTTTTTTAATTTTTAATTTAATTTTTGTAATTAATTACCGATGTTGTGGCCACAGTGCCTTTAGTGAAACGTAGGATGGTCAATTGTGAGTGATATACCAGCATCTGTTTGCCACCAGTGTTCGTAGAAATAAGGAAAAATAACAAGATAAAGCGGATCATTTTGCAACAGGACAATGCGAGCTCTGACACATCAGCTGAAACAATGGGCTATTTGAGCACTCAACAAACATGTCGAATTGATGATGGGACATACGCCGTACAGCCCTGATATGACACACAATGACTTCTTTTTAGTCCCTCATATGAAGAAAACACTGCGTGGTCAATGTTTTTCGACACCATAAGCAGTTGTTCAAGCGTTCAAACCCCATGTTTTGGTGGTGTCTCAATCGGAGTGGAAAATGTGTTTAGAAAATTGGTTTAAGCGCATGCAAAAATGTATTGATTTTCACGGAGAATATTTTGAAAAACAATAAATCCATTTCCAATGATAAATGATTGTTGTTTTATTGGTGGACCCGAAATATAAATAGCAGCCGTATCCTATTGGACTGCAATGAAAACGACGTGAACTATCAAGAGAATTTTATATATGAACTGGTGAGCAAAATTTTCCCGTAGTGGGAAGACTCATTATCGAAAGTGGATTCGGCGGTTAATGAGGATGAGACAAAATGTATTAATTTAGCTAGACGGCACGTCAAAGCCTAATATAGGAGGCAGATAATACAACGGTTATGATAAGCTTCTGTGGCACTTTATCAGCCAGCAAAAAATTATGTGCTTCCAAAGAAGTAAGGAACGAAGCACTTGCGAAACTTCTACATCAACACTAGCGAATATAACATGATCTCGACTTTGGAGGGAAGCACATGATTTAAACTACCACTGCTATTTATTTAATCAATTGTACATTTGTTTATATAGAATTGGTATGAAAGAATTACGATTTTTGAAAAAGAACGCGATTTTTAATATGCAATTTTAATCAAACATTAAGATGAGGCAAAGTTTACAATTTTGGAAGTGGTTTAAGACGCCTTCTGAAGGGGAATTATCGTTATACTGCTTCTTACGAATTATTGAAAATGTGACATTGTTCCAAAATAGAAGCATTTAAATCGTATTTTGTAACGAATATGAACAACATTCCACAGCCTTTTAGCAATTCCATTTAAATTTTTTGAAGCTATCATACATATGATCCCAAAATCAGTAAGTTTTGGGGTGTCCTTATTGACAATCTATAACATAATACCTAAAATTATGTCCGAGCCCAAGGTTCTATTTTTAAATATTCCGGAAGAAGTTCTAAAAGAATGGCTTGTAATGCCAAGCAGTATTTAATAAAGTATTTAAATGTGTAGATAAATTGATAAATCTCAGTGCTAAACCTGTGGTATTAATGCTGATGTTCTAAACAATTTCATACAATACCACATCCTTGCTCCTGTTCATTTGTGTCTTGTTGTTGTTGCTGTCAGATTTACTGTATACCGATAGCTATAGTGGTAGTTGTAAATGTTGTTTCTACAACCTGACTACAACCTGACATCGTAAGTAGCATATAAAGAGGATGTGCACTCATATGCATATGTCCATGGTATGTGTGCCGTATCCTTTAGTCCCGATGCACAGTGGTCCAAGACGCCAATCTAGCTGGAAAAAAGTAAATTTTTTTATGTTTCAAAGTTCACATAATTTGTTTGGTAAATGTTAGATATCTATCCACTGTTCATAACTGTATATCAGGTTTTTTTATTTTTTGCTTGTTTGCTTTGTTATGATGTTTTGAAAATGAACAATTGCATTATCACTGTTGTTATAGAAGCCCAGTTGATTGACAGCATCATATTTGAACTGATCGTAACATAAAACAAGAGCAAATTTTGTCTTTATTTTTTTTGCACTGCATTATGTCAGGTATGTTTAAGCTATATGATAAATAAATGTCGAATTTAAATGTTCTGTGTGCAAAATAATAGGTAAAAGGAAATATGTGTTTTGTGTAGTAAAAATTTAGCATTTTATGGTTTTTAGAGTAACTTTTAAATAGGATTCCCGTGGATTCCCGTGAAATGAATTGTGCCCTGTTGATCTGTGTAATGTCCACTTTTTATGGAAAAAAAATTAGCTGCAATTATTGACGGGAAAACTTTTTATATACATATACAGATAACATACCCATTACACGAAGAGAACTATACAATGTGTGGATTTCCGAAATGGAAGGCAAAAGGCTAGAAGCTGTCATTAGCTATTTTTTTGCTAAGAGTGGGTTACAGAAAACTAAACCAGAAGATTATTGTAATAAAGTTAAGTTGGCTGTACGGAGATTAACGTATTCAATCAATGACAGATGGATAAAAGCAAAAAGATCAAAGAAAACTTTTGAACACTCCAACAAAATTTGGTTAAATGGCGTATTTGGCCTTCCTTCTGAAAACGTGACTAAAATTCCAGAGGATTTAGGGTTTCAACCGTCAACGTCAAATTTTGGTAGACCTCGATCAGATTTTTCAGGTAAATCTGAAAGAGGAAAGCGTTTGGAAGTGTCGGCTTTAGTTAGTGGATGTTCACCTGACAAACTAGCTTTCGCTGCTGGCGTTAGCCTTTATAAATCTGGCAAGAGGAATGCTGCAGCGATTTTAAAGAACATAATTGACTCTCCAACGAGAGCAACAAAAATTAAAAAATTTGCTAATGCACAATCTAAGGAACCAGTACCATATACAGATGAAGAAGCATTACGTCTGTTTATCGATGGAAAATATACAAAAGCAAGTTATAATGCGATGCGTACTGGTGCTAAGATCCGTAACGCGGATATATACCCATCTTATCATAGAATTTTGGAAGCTAAAAAAAAGTGCTACCCAAGTAATGGAATAAAGGTATCCGATGTAATAGCAGAAGTGCCTCTGCAGGACTTAGTTGATCACACTGCATGTAGAATTGTGAAGTTACAAAAAGAGGTCATAGAGCAATTTAATTATACGGAATTGACTTTGATTTATAAATGGGGATGTGACGGTAGCAGTGGGCACTCAACCTATAAGCAAAACTTTAGTTCAAATGATTCCCGTAAAACAGATCAATATTTGTTTGCAATTTGCTTGGTACCTTTGCAGCTAAAGGACGATAACCACATCATATGGGAAAACCCACGTCCATCATCTACACGTTTTTGCAGGCCAATTAAACTGATTTTTGAAAAGGAAACAAAATCTTTGATTCAAGATGAAACTAATTTCATAAAAAATCAAATTAATGCAATAGTGTCAACAGTTTGTAACACTGAAGATAAAACAGTTACTGTTAAACATGTGTTTTATTTAACAATGATTGATGGCAAGGTTTTCTCAATTCTAAGCGATTCCTCTACTCAAACATGTGGTATTTGTGGAGCAACGCCAACTACTATGAATAAACTGCACGAAATTAAAGCCTTGAATGTAAGGGCCAATCTTTACGAATATGGTTTATCGACATTGCATGCGTGGATAAGGTGCCTGGAATGTGTATTGCATATATCTTACAAAAGTGATATTAAAAAATGGCAAGCTCGTAGTGAGTCCGATAAAGCTTCACAGAAGAAAAGAAAAGAAGAAATAATTAGCGCTCTGAAATCGGAAATGAATTTATTAATTGATATTCCTAAGCCGGGAGAAGGAAACACAAATGACGGTAATACCGCTAGAAAATTTTTTCAACAACCCTCCTTAGCTTCTCAAATAACAGGAGTAAATGAAACTTTAATAAAAAGACTAGGAATAATTTTGAGAACTATGTCATCTGGTTATGCAATTAATGTGGAAGCATTCCGTAAATATGCAATGGAAACTGCGGAACTATACGTAGAACTCTATGAATGGTACTATATGCCATCGAGTGTACACAAAATTTTGATCCACGGCGCAGACATAATTCAAAATGCGGCACTACCGATAGGAATGATGTCGGAGGAAGCACTAGAGTCTCGAAACAAAGATTTTAGATTTATTCGCGAACATCACACTAGAAAAATGTCACGAGAGAACACAATGGAAGATCTTTTCAATTATTTGCTTCTGTCATCAGATCCTTTAATTTCATCTTTCTCAACAAAGCCATTTCGTAGCTCTCGAAATGAAGACCTATTAGACGATGAAGTCATTTCGTTACTTTTAGATCCTTTCATACAAGAAGATGTAGAATAATTTAAATAAATGATTATTATTTGAAGTATATATTTATATTCTTATGTTGTTTTGTATATTAGTGCAATATATCTATTCGAATCTAGTGGGGTACCCAGGGAGCATATTGGTGGTGGGAATTTGTTACAGTCGAACTCCTCTATAACGAACTCCCTTATAGAGAAAACTCCCCTATAACGTAATTTTTTTATCTTTTATCTTAAAAAGAGATGCCCGAAACCTCCGTTCGAGTCGTCCTTGAAAATATTGCCAAAATAGGTACTCTTAAAAATGTCATAAAAATTGCCACGCCCATTTTACCTACAACGCCCATTTTTTGTACAAAGAATGCTTTCAATAAGAAATACATAATTCCAAAATTTCATACTTCTAGCTGCTTCCGAAGAGAAGTTGTGACTTTTTTCCAGCTAGATTGGCGTCTTGGACCACTGTGCGATGATGGCATGTGTGAGTTTTACTTGAGCTAAACTCTTCTACGTGTTAACCAACCTGTGGACCTCTTTGTGATATGTGTGGGTGAATTTTTAAAAGGTCCTGACAACATATTTCGAAGATCATCATATTATGATGCCGCAGCAGTTATACACAGGTATCACAAAGTTTTCTGACTTGCAACAGCGAAATCATGGCATCGAGAAAAATTGTGATTTAAAAATTATGTTATATTGTATCCTTACATATTCAGTCACTTCTTGACATGTATGTATCGCAATGTTTAACATGAAATTGGTTCCAGTTCAAAGTGAAGTGGTCGTTATTTGTTTCAATTTTGTTGTGTTGCAATTTTATTATTTGTTATTGTTGTTCACTGATTGGCAGTACTCTGATTTATTACCTGCATATTTTTTAAATAAAAGAGAAGAGTTGGAGAAAGTGTTACATGCTGAAAGGTCTTTTAAATAGAAACAACTTGTTAAAGTGTGCGTATTGGTATTAAAAAACAAAAACTACACGTACCACTTGCATGTAAAATGAGGTGGGTTAAATGAAGTAAATTGAAACTAATGTATTAAACGTGTAGCCTTACCAAATAAATAATAAGTAAGATCTTGCTACTGCAGTCAGTTCCAATTAAAACAAGCGGTTAATATGAAAATTGGCGGAAAAAATTTGATCCTCCAGACAAGAACTAACACAATGCCACACCAAAAGTATGGAAACTAAAGGATACCCTCCCCAGTGGGCATTTATTTCGCACTGATTAATGCTCAAAACTAATCTTCAGTAAAAGTGTAAATTCAAACCTAGCGACTGATATACTGATCGTGGGAGTAATTGGGAGATAGTGCTTGATAAAGATAAAACTTGGTTTTTCCAATAATGCTAGAAGGACTTACCTTGAAATTTCTCACAATTAAAAAATCGTCATATTTTGATAATTTTCCAGATGCAATTTTGAGAAAAAATCGTAGAACTATACCGTTTACAGTTGATCAAATTTGTTATAATCGCATACAGTTTATGTGTTATATTTACTACAATATAGTCTAAAATGTAGTTTAAATTCCATACATTGTATTACATATGTATGAGGTCTATAATAGAATCTGAAGCGAAGTATATTCTTGGTTCAAAATATTTATATACATTCCAATGGCATTATGTTTGTATCTTGTACGAATCTCGCAATGTGACGTCAATAGAACTTCTCCAGGCTTAATAACACTACACTGCCTTTTGCAAGTCTGTGAAGTATTTTATGTCAGAGGATTAAAAAGGATTAAACATTTCACTAAATATGTTTGAAACTAGGAAAAGACCCCATCAAATCAATTATGCATTTGCACATAACCAGAAAGAAAATTTGGAAGTCTGTTGAAAATCTCTTCAACATCTTATGAAATTAATTTCCATATCGTACGTACGTACCGTTTCCCATTACATTCCATGAAGGTATTGGGGAGAGCTTCTCACAATCAGTGAGATGTGCGCTTTCTAGTTTTACACTCACTCATTGGGACCTACAGTTTTTACACCGATTCCGAGCGGTATTTTGAGAAGCTTTTTCATGGCTAAATTCTCGATAGTGTCGCCGCCACCATGCGAGGTGACCGCCGCCGAAAGAAATTTAAGGTGGTCAGAGCAGGGATCCAACCCAGGATCCCATGTAGAAGAGGCGCGCACACTACCCATTGTACCACCGACGGCCACATTTCCATATCATTCCATTTTATTCTAGGTTGGTCTAGGTTAATTTGTGCTATAAATAAATGGTTTCCCATTACATCCCATGAAGGGACCGGGGAGAACTTCTCACAATCACTGAGCTGTGCCCCTTCCAGTTTTCACTCACTGAACCTATTTAATTTTGGTCTCACTAAACGGGAAACATAATTTTGTACTGTTTCCGAATGGTTAAGCTATGGACTCCTTTTCAGTATTAACTATTCAATAGTGCGTCCAAGTCAGCCTGCGGAAGAAGCTTCTATACTCATATTCCAACCAGGCAGGGCGTGAAGGACTCATTCGTGTGACTAGACGGGAATTAGAGTTCTTCACTGATGACTACAAACTACATAATTAGATTGAATAATGTGTCTGTTCCAGAGGTATGGATCTAAACAAAATACTAAAACTTCCTTGTTAGATGTTTCTTCGCCTCCACTGCTCTTATATTCAAGATACTATACAGATGACAGATTATTTATGGCCTAACCTATGCCGTCGGTTGTGCAATGGTTAGTGTGCGCGACTACAGTACATAGGAACGAGGTTTCGATCCCTGCCATGCCCAACTTAAATTTAATTGGACAACGCTCATGTCACTTTGTGGCGGAGACTCTATCGATTTATTAGCCATGAAAATGTTTTTCGAAAAACTGTACGAAGTCGATGTAAAACGGTAGATCCCAGTATAGAACTAGAAAGCTCACAGCTAAATGATTATGGGAGGCTGTCCCTGCATGGGATCTAATGGGACAATATAGTATTCTTTACCTATTCCAGTGAACACATCATCACGCCGACAACCAGTGATATGAAGAATGAGAACGTACACAATTCACTGCAGTAATACACAGTTTTGTACATCCAATGATTTTGTTTATGTTACCATAAACGTTGTGGCAATAACCATGCATGCTAACTTTAGATGAAACTTGGGTTTTGTAGGATTTACAAAATTCAGGATTTACAGGCAGGTTTAATCAAATTACGAACTAAAACTTCGTAAATATTTGTTATGCAATCCCTCCCTTTCTTCGATATTAATTACTGCAGAAGCTGTGGGGATATAATGACATAGCGCGAGTTAAGCTAAATTATCTTAGCACGAAATGATAAGCCTGCGACTAATGCCCCTTTATTCATTCAACCACTTCCGGGCAAATCATGAAGAGGAAACTGGCTGAAACTTTCATGTAAGAAATGTGATCCCTTGAAGCTATGGGAGTAATGTGATAAAAGAGGGTTGCGTAGGGCTCGAGCTCGAGTTCTGAACTACAAAAGTCGATCTCGTCATCAATTCCAATGCCCGGGTTTGAATTCCCTAATCTTTTGTGGATGGATAGAGGACATAAAGTTGTTTGCGATGGTAAGGTCATTAACTTAAAATAAGTACAAGAGTAAATATAGTACCACTGTATAATGTAACGAGCATAGACATTATATAAGTATACAATTTACATGATAATAACATCAAAACAATATACAAGCACCTGGCGTATAGTAGGAAAGTAACCAGAGTACCAGTAACCGCAAATTCAAAGTGCAACAAAATGTCATAAACTTAACTTTTATGGGTCAACAGAAGTGGCCAGAGCTTGCAACAATAACTCGTAACCTTAAATTCTAACCCCACTCTCAACTGCTAGTGCATATACTGCCATGACCATCATTTACTGCAACCTGTTAGTACCATTAATTGGTAGTAAAGCGTCAAAGGTAGCCAATTTGTAATGCTATGGGGGTAGGGAGCTTATGACTCTGAAAATTTTTTGACATTGGCATTTCAGAGGACTACCGGGGTTTGTTATTACTTTATTTGCAAAAGTCACTAAGCATGAATTTTAACAGTTAATCAATTGTATCACCTCATTCGTCATTTCTTCAATAGGCTCTTTTTGTAATGTTAATAAGTTAAAAGTACTTTATCATTTACATGCCATCGTCTTACCCCAAGTATCTTCACAGTTTCAGTGAACGCGAATTAACCAATAGGGCTCCATTCGGTCGCACGTGAATGCAAGTAATTGAGTGCTTGTGCATAAAGGTATTTAGGAGGCAGCCTGTTGAAAGGACTATTGAGCTTCCTTTGAAATTTAAGAGGATAAATTGGAAATTAGGGAAATTGGAAATTATGGAAATTTTAAAGTGAAAAATTAATTGATTACATAGTTAGATAGAAGTATTGTACAGGGATCACAAACTCGATATTGCTTTTTTGACTGGAATTTAGTTTCTTAGATACAATGTTTAAAAATGTCAACCCCCATATTTGTGTATATCCAGCCATGACTTTCAAAGTTATAGTTCTGTACAAATTGTAAAATTTGTTGAAAATTACTAGTAACGTTTACGCTTATTTTAACACTCCGTCAGACAAGTATCACAAAACATGCAAACATAATTCACGAACTGCCAAGTTCCATTAAGAAAACTTTTGATTTGCTGTTTCTTCAGTTTTGAATTACTGTTAGATTATAAAATTCCAAATAGATTTTTTTGTTTTTGCCAACAACTTCCTGACATCGACTTTACTGATTTAAAAAAAAAAAAACAGATGGTGACTTTGAAACTGCATTAAACTTTCCATTTTTGAACACTTCTTATGTGACTCACGATTTTTTCGTGTAGTTAAACTTTAGGGTTGGTTGGTCAGCATTGGTCGTAACCAAACTAAATTTCCCTTTGTTACATAAATAGATATAAAAAATAAATGAGGTGTCAGGAGACACCCGGTTGGAACGAATTTCCTTTCGCTATATATTATGTACTCGTTTGTTCCAAAACGCCTAAGGCGCCTGTTGAAAAATAGTATAATTCATATGGATCTTTAAGAAAATATACTTTTTAAAATGATAAACTTTTCTTTACGAAAGTTTTTATTTATTGAACGTATTTTTATTAAAAAAAGTATAGTTATAAGGTCCATTTTGTAAGAATATGTATTATGTTTTCCCGAAAATGTAATTTCTTTAATGAAAGGTACTTCTTTTATTTAAAGCTAATTTTTTTTAAGAAATGGCGCCATTTTAATAATAAGTACTTTCTGGAACAAAAAGCCTAAGAGTACTATGAATTTTTTATTTACAAAGAAGTACTTTTTTTTAAGAACAGGTACTTTTTAAAGGAGTGGAAAATGAACTTATTATCAGAAAGGCTACTTATCTCAAGAAAAGCAAAGAAAATGTATTATTTTAGTTTTAAGAAAAGATAATTTAAGAAAACGAATTTTTGTAAGAAATGTATTTTTTTAAGAAAAGTATTTTTTGAAGAAAAGAATATTTTTAAGAAATGGAAATTTTTTTTAAAATTGGATCTTGTTTCAAGAACAGGTACAACAATTTTAAGAGTAGGTACCTATCTCAAGAAAAGTTATTTTGTTTTATTATTATTCTTTAAAGAAAAGTTAGTTTTTTAAGAAAAGGAAATTTGTTGTAAGAAAATTTAGTATTTTAAGAAAAGGTATTTATTTAAAAAAATACATTTTGTAAGAAAATTTATTTTTTTAGCAAAGGTACTTCTTTAAGATAAGGTATTTTTTTTAAGAAAAGGTACTCTTTTTATGAATATGAATAGGTATTGTTTTTGAGAAAATTTTCATTTTTAACAAAACGCACTCATTTACCCCGTCAATGGTGACGTACTGGTCTGTGAGACCGTCTGTCTTAAAAAATTCGTATAATTTTAATCTCCGTTATTGTTTTTTGTTGCGATTTCGAGTAGCTGCAGCATTGCATATCCCCCGCCATCAGTTAATGACGAAGCTGCTTAGTGAGCACAACTTCTGTGTTTGTTTTTCTAACCTGGTGTGTGAGACCGTGAGTCACCGTGTATGTAAGTAAAATAATCGCAACACTTTTGTATTATATTTTGGAAGGATACCAATTTTTGTTCATTTTATAAAAGTTCCTATTGTCAAAAGACTAATAAACAGTATTTTCCTTAATGAATATGTGATTTTTTTTTATTTTTTCTTAATTTTAAAAAATGAATTGCTAAAACATTGTTATTTTTGATGCTCTATTTAAAAACAGTTATGAATTTGAAATAATAATAATATTGAAATAAAAGAACTTAAAATGATTATATATCTTTGTTTTATTATCAAAGTGCATAAATAAAAAAATAAAACATTAACTATTAGCAACACGTTTCGAAAAATCTTCATTTGAAAACCCCGGTGCGTGAGACCGGCGTCACCATTAATCAAATTCAAATTTGCGTCACCATTGGCGGGTTAAGAAAATGTTATTTTTTTAAATTTCTTTCACTTTGGCTTTTCTAAATGTACCTTTTATTCGGCTTAAAACTGCAATATGTAATAAACAGGCTCCACCTACAAAATTCCCCAGTAGACAAGAAATTTCGCCAGATAAGTTAGTCTGGACACAAACCAAACCAAAAGTACGAGTGTAAGAGTAATGGCCAATTCATTAGGTCTCGTACATGTCCTATTGTCCTATTGTCGTACTTTGGTACGACAGTCGTTGTACATTTTGTTGTTGGTTTCCACACAAAACTAATGTACGACAATACGACGTCGAAAGGTAGGTTTACTGCTTGTCGTACTTTTCTAGTGCTGTTCTTTTTCCGACTTTGTTATGACAGAATACATTTCATAAGTAACATCACTATCATAACAGCTGTTATTGTTATTTATTATTCCGCGTTGTTTAAAGCTTTTTGTACATTTCTAAACACACCGAAAAATTTTTGCCGATGATACAGAGTTCCTGGATGGTTTTGAGGTGGAAATTGTGGCAAATACTGAGGTAAGTTATAATGTAGATAAACAAATGTGTAAATGTTTAAAATTTTGCAAAATTGTTGTCATTGATGTTTGATTTGATTTGACGATTGATGTTTTTTTAATCAGCTGGAAAAATACGCAGTACGACAAAAAATTTAATGATGGTGTGTTCACATGTCCTATTGTCGTACAAAAATAAAGTACGACAATAGGACAATAGGAGACCTTGTGAATTGGCCATAAGTGTGCTGCCAAATGTAATTCCATGCTCAGGGTTGTATTTCATGGGTTTTCTGGTATTGCACTTTGGCATTTCTCACAGGCTCCACCTAGAAAACTTCTCTTTAAACCAAACCAACAGTACCCAATATAGTTGACAATAATGGGTTGTAATAAAGTGGTTAAAAAAAGTTGTCTAAATTGTTTCATTCACCCCCATCCCGCAACGTACGATAAGGCACTTCGTTCCAAAAATAGAAGAAACAGTTTTAATGAAGTTGACGAAGTTTTCGAGATTTTCAATGTTTGTGCTGCTATGACAGAAAATTATAATTTCGCGGTGTAAGATTTTACCTATTTAAAAAGTAGTGTTATCATTTTTGAGAATCCTCTTAATTTTTTAAGATTTCGCTAAGATTTCAATTTTTATTATATAGAAATACATTTTTATAATTTCAAGTTTAAAGTTATTATAAATTTCAACAATTCACTTGGCATTATGGAAGATACTGATCTCGTAATTGCTGTCAGTTTCTCAATGCAATCAGTTGTAAATACACCGTATAATAATATTAAACAAAAAATATGAAGGCTCTCAAAAAATATTATTAGAGGATCTCAAAATAACAGTTTGCTTTTTTTAAAAAAAAATATTTAAAATATCGCACTGTTTTTAAATTGCAAATAGTGTTTCTCTATCTCGGACTAAGATTTCAATAATAACAAATTAGTATAATATCTGCAAATAGGTTCTTTTATCACCTGGCAATATTTCCATGATGTCGAAAGCTTTCATAACTTTAATAAATTTTTTGGATCTGCTACAAAAATTAAGATGTTATGGAAAATTTAAAATTTTTTTTTAATTTTTTGATAAATTATTATTTTGTTTTAGATTTCAAGTTTCCAATCAGTTTTTCCAGGTTTATTAAATGCCGTGTCGTTTACGATTTGGCCATTACTGCAAAATTAAAGCATTGATCTTGTTTCGTATTCGTTTTCATATTTCTAACAGAAACCGTGTTTTAAACTTGACAAGTCTGGTGTAGTTTTCCTCATTCTCAATTTAAGTGGAATATTGTTAAGTCTCAAAGACCAATAACAAACTATGCATTCCTTCCAAAGCTTCCTTATTGTAGCATACGGAAATATTGTTACGAATTTCATCATTCGTTTTTGCGTTGTTTTATTCCCAAAAATAAAACAAGGTTCGTTTTAAATTACGATAATTACAACGGTTTCACTTCCTTTTATTTTACTTATATAGTACAACAGTTTACTTTATTATAACACTTTCATAAGTCTTGTATTTTACTATCAATTCGCTTTGCTTACTTTACGGGGCTTAATCACAAACTGAACTCTCCATTACAAAGACCTCCGCTATTTATACCAACTTACCATACCCAAATGAAGTTATATCTAGCGAATTCAAGAACCTTCTGGACATTGTTGTTGTTGCTTATCTTTGTAGAACAATCTGGAATGGCGGAGAATTATCTTTACTGAGGTGAATTCATGCTACTGGTTTAGCGAGCTGGAACGTTGTTACTATGCATACTTTCAGGCGCAGCACTAACCGCCTGTTATTTGCATACTGTTAGTAGAGTCATTAACAGCAAGCAAAAGCCTTTACTTATTCGTAACAATATATACAAGAACCAACCAAACAGAATGGAGTCAATACCATGGAAGTATTTTTAAACAGTACATCGAATGCAGCAATATACATCTACCGATTGCACATTTTCGCATCAGCCGATCTATTATTGTCGGAAGAAAATAGCATGTATCCGTATTGTTTGTCACCAGCACCGTTTTTTCTTTCAGATGCAGTGTCTTCGACAGCGTAATGCATATATGTACAAGTAGATGGAAATGAAGGTACCTAGTTTTCTAATCTCAATCGCGATTAGTAATCAAAAAATAAAAAAACACGCAGGAGTTTCTAGAGTACATAATTATAGAAGTATAAGTTCAATTTCACAAATATGCAATACAGCTTTGTCAAATTTTGTACAAAAAAATCAAACAGATTTTTGAATATAATAGAGAAAAAATAATAATAGAGAGACAAAGGAAATAAAAAGTATTCAATTTGCTTTTTTAAGTTACTTCTAATACCATTTGATACTGGTTACCTCCACTATTTTCCATTTTCTTGACGGACATTCAACCAATATGCTAATGAGCAGGTGAACTTGTACAATATCGTCGCTTTGACTAATAAGCCATTAAACTGCTTAGATGATGAGCAATATTTTTCATTTTCCTGAATTTAAAGACCCTCTTCTCTTTTGAATAATGAGGTGAGGGTAAAAGAATTTCAGTTTTGGAATGTATAATTGATCACACCAAATTTGTTAATGCTGAAGACACGTATTGTGTACTCGAAAGACATGAACATAAACATTTAATAACGCATGAAGTGGGATCAACATAAGGCAGCAACAGGAGTTAATCCGCATTGTATGGAGATGATGGAAAAAGGGCGGGAAATTAACACATTAATTGATTTAAGCCGTTCATCATAACCAAATTTAAAGGAATGATTGAACGATATCTTTTTAATATTCCTTTATTGATTATTCATGAAGGTACAGGAGTCATTAATGATAGTGGGTAAATTAAGCGAAAATGTTTTAGTTTAGTACAAAATCTAAAAAATATATTAAAGTTGATGAGTTCTGGTAAATACAAGACAACGTCTAAAATACTACACAAGATATGTCAGATGTATGTATGTACGATACATGGTCTTCAACATCTACATATTACTCTTTTAAAGAGTCAAAGAGAATAATCTTTTGAAAATTGTTTACCTTCTTCAGGTAATTATTATGACTTAGTTTAGCTTAAGATCTTCTTCACTTGCTCCTTTTCTTTCGGAAATTGTTCACATAATGACCCCAAATAACATAACTTAAATTTGTAAAAGCTATTGTCCTTGAAAATCGTTAAGAACGATGACGAGAAATGCGAAAAGACAACTATATTTTAACTTACGGCAACAACTAAGAACAAGTGATACAAACTTGAATCTTTTGTGATTTTAGCCGTCGGCGGCAGCCTAAAACGATAAAAGGATTTGGACTGAACAAGTACAAGATTGGTGATGCCAGCGTTTAAGTGTCTTATTTTGCCGTCATTTTGTCTTTGTCTTTGGCAGCAACAAAAGATGCATGTTTGCAACAAGTAGCCGATGATAATGATGTTGATCTTATGTGCACTTGTAAAGTTTCGCTTGGAATTACTTGTTCCTTTGGTAACTTCAACATTCAACGAATGACCCTCTTGCTTGGTAGAGTGCTGTGTGCTGGGGCTCTCGAAACAGAGATCATATTATTGGCTACCATATCAGCAGCCCAACATCATCATGTTTTTGCCGCGACGAAAAAATATTAAACATGGTAACAATCAAAGAAAACAACAAAAAACATCACCAATGTAAATGTATTTCAAATTAGGGTCAGTAAATTTTACATGTAATATCGGAGAGGTCCAAAATATTACAAGTTGTACCACCAAGTCAATTATATAATTTTTCGGATGAGACGATTTTGGGGCGCTACAATGGGCTTCCGAGACAAAAAACTTGTAAGTAAAACTTGAAATTATGATATTCTTCTATAACTTAGACGAACGTTATTCTGCGACTTAATTTCTAAAGGAAACACACTGTCAGTTTTATTTTTTCGCAAGATTTTGTGACAAAAACAAACCTATTTAAGTACCATCTTAACCATACCATATTAACTGACTAACATCTATATACCATCATAGTTGTTAATAAATTGGTACTCACGGTTAATGCTAATAACAATGTTGTAATCGAAAAATGTATCAACGTTCTAGTAAATTGTATCGGTTAGAGGCAATTCTTCTGAGTTGATCGGTACCCATGAAATGTCTATAGAAAGTCAAACATTTGAAAACACGATTTTTAACAATTTCAATTTTCCTGTACTTTTTTTGAAAAAAAAAGATTTTTTTTTACATTTTTTCAGCAAAACTTCAACGCATACCAAATTTTTCACTCACAATGTTTGGCAAAATTATAGCCATGGTAAGTAAAGCCGTCAGAGGTGCAATGGTAGTGTGCGCGGCTCTTGTGCATGAGAACGTGGGTTCGATCCCTGCTCTGACCACCTTAAATTTCTTTCGACGGCAGTCACCTCGCTTAGTGATGGCGACACTATCGAGTATTTAGCCATGAAAAAGCTTCTCAAAATACCGTTCGGAATCGGTGTAAAATTGTAGATCCCAATCAGTGAGTGTAAAACTAAAAAAAGCGCACAGCTCACTGGTTGTGAGAAATCCCTACATGGGATGTAACCGGAATCCATTTATTTTTAAAGCTGTACATGAACATATTAATACAACCTGAACGTGTCTTGTCACCCGAAGAGCTCATAAAGATCTCTTTGTATCTTACAAATTTAAATGTTTTGTATATGCCACGCCATGATTTTGTCCGAATAAATTTAGAAAAGATTTAGATTTACAAACTCTTTACCCAATTCCGATAATATTCCTCAATGTAATCAACAGTTTCGCAGTTATAAAAAAAATATTGGTGAACAAAATAATTTTTTTGCTTAAAAAATTTAAATTTTATATAAGAATTATTAGAAAAACACGGAACAAAAGAAACGGAAAATAGTGCAAAAATTTATTAGTCACATGACAAAATGAGACATGGATCATAAAAACCGATGGACGCGTTGCGGTCTTATTCACAATTTAGTAAGGGCATCTAATTTGTCAAGACCTGTAATCCTCATCATATCCAACCCAAACAAAAAAAGCACAATTCCTGACCAAACGAGATACCTTCACTAAATTGGGGATAAAAGCAAAACGCGGCCATCGATTTTTATGATCCATGTCCCATTTTATTTATAGGTCATATGACTTTAGGATAAACTAATAAAACTTTAAACTTTTTGTGATTTCTTACGTGTCTCGGTTTTTTTAATACAAAAAATAAGAACTTTTTACGCAAAAAAAAAATTTTTTTTATAACCATTCTTTTTTTAAAAACTGCGAAATTGTGGATTACATTGAGAAATATGATAGGAATAGATTAAAGGTATTGTAATTCTAAATGTTTCTAAATTTATTCGGAGAAAAGCGGACACGTCGTTCTCCAGTAATGATGACATACATACAAATTACCATTCTTGAGCTACAAACTAACATTTATGAGCTATTTAGGGTGACTCGATACGTTCAAATTGCATTAATGTGTTCACATAAGTTATTCAGCATTACCATGGCTACAATTTTAAAAAATATTGTGACTGAAAACTTTGGAGTCCTTTGAAGTTGTGTTGGAAAAAGTGAAAACCAAATTATTTTTTTCAAAAAAAAGTGAAGGAAAATTTGAGAATTGGTAAAAATTGATTTTTTAAAAAAATTTACTTTATACAGACATTTCATGGATATCCATCAACTCAATAGATTTGCCTCTAGCCGATACAATTTACTAGAAAGTTGAAACAAAAATGTGATGTCAAAAACGACAATAGTGTAATCAGTTTACCATTTCGAATACAACTGAACCCTATCTCAATTTAACTAGGATTCAGAGTTTCTAATAAAGCCCCCAAAAACAAGTTGATGAAGGAAAATAAACAAAAAAAAAATAGAAAGAAGCTCATACACATAATTTTATTACTAATACCTTATAGCAGGGCTGCTTGATTCCGTCTCCAACTTACTTTTTTCAACTCTGACATTGACACATAATCCAGTAATCCAAAAGTTATCGACTCCGGCTGTAACTCCGGCCCAGGCCTAGTAACTTTACATTTGATATACTAAAACGAGTATGTACCCTAACTTCGGGTGGAACACATGAGAAATGCACTACGATAGGATTTAAAACGTATGTGAAAAATCTGTGGTAAAAATGTCTTAAGCGGTTGTTAAAATAGAAAACTCCATGAAACTATTTGATAACTTATAATAACATATTATTTTTTCGATTAAAATCTAGAAAATTATATATTTTATAGCAATCCAGAATTAAATTTTTTTTTACAAATTTAGTTTTATTTAAGATCTAAATAGAACTAACAAATTCAAAAAAAAGCAAATAAAATTCTTTGTTTTATTTGAATGAGGAGGGCCATTATCACTATGAGTGGATAGAGCTAAGCTACAGTAAAAAGTTTTATATTCAATGCGAGATAACTGCAGATGGTAATAATGGGTGGAAGGATTTTAAAACAGACCCTAGAGAAATTTTATACGCGACACTTTTAGAAACATTGTATCTTTTAGCAAGGTCATCTTTTCCTTTTTTCTTTCTTGCGGCCTGGCCAAAACTTTGTAAACTTTGCGAGGTCATACAACAAAATTCTGACCTATCAGCGTCAAAACGTTATCGGATTTCAATATAGTGACCTTCTGTACTATTATGATATTCAAATCATAACTTACCGAATTCTAATAGGTCAAATCCGCTATTAAATATAAAATAAATTAAAAACTAAATGAGCGTTCGATGTGTTCACACTTTTCTGGTACACGGTACCTGTTCGGTTTCTGTGAACACTTTAGTAAAAGCTACATTGGAAAGTAAAAAAAGAATAGCTTTTGTGCTGAAGGTTTTTTGCTATTGCACTTTCTTTTTTCTTACGTCTGCTTTAACATTTGGTGTAGTATTGTTAAAATAAATGAAACAAATTTAGCTCACTGAAATAATTGACAGTGAATAGTATAGAGAACATATTGCACTCTTTTTCCGCTCTCATATAGAGAGTCTGAGTAAAAGAGCATAAACGAATCTTATTCTCTTTATAGAATATTTCAATATAAATGCACCATTTCGACAATATAATTATATAAAACAATACAAAAAGCATAAATGTTTCAAAAGGCATCAACATTTTGAATGGACCAAGTTATGACAAAAAGAGAGTACTACGTTTTGAGTCATTCGCCAGATGGCACCAGTGATTGTGAGACTATTGTTGTACAGCAACCACGTATGTGATGCTAACGCTGTGTGTTGTTTGCATGTGTTCACTTTGATAGATTGCCCTACCCGTGCCTATAGATATTAACACATCAATAATTTGGAAAAACGTAATGCCCTGTTCGTCAATCTCAAACTAAAGCCCGTCACTCGAATTCCACTGCAATTGGCAACTGGGTTTGTTCGACTGATCTTAGAGAAATAGAGAAATTTGAGGATTCACGTTGACTTGAAATGGCAACATTTTGTTACTTATTTACTTACTAAGCTGGCCTCTACCAACCCAGAGGTTTTAATACTTATACTTACTTCTGTTTACATCAGTTCCTAAGTACATAAATTCATACACTACCTCGAAATTATAACGGTTGTCATCGTTCAGCCTTTCCTTCAATAAGATGGATACTCTCCCTTGTTGAAACCATTAATTTTGTCTTGCCCTCATTTACTTTCAAACCCACCTTTGCTATGTCCTTGTCGATTATCGTAAATACTTCATTAATTTCTCCCAGGGTTTGTCCAATGAAGTTTAAATTGTCAGCAAACGCGAGCAGCATCTGAATTTTGCTGCTGGTAGTTTTATTGGTGTTGGATGCAGCCTTTCGCAGCAAGCGAGTATTGCTCTATTAAGCAACTTCTTGGCAACATCAACTTAAAAACAAAGGCAAATATGCCGTTTGTACGTTACAAATCTCCTTAAGTATGCATCTGTGTTGACGGTATGTCGCGTCTCTGTACTTCATGGCACAAAAATTCCTTAGTCCAATTCTTGCATTTCTTCTTCTTCTTCTCTTGCAGCAAAAGCAGTATATTGCATCTGAAAAATAAGGTTTTTGGACGACCAACCAAACAACAAGTTGGTGATGTGAAGATATTTGTTTGCAGATACGAGTACCAGCTAGAGTGTCAAAAATTTCAGCCGAAATACCGGTTAATCGGTTTTTTTTCTATCAACCGTGGGGCGGGTTTTTAGAACACATAATTTTCGACAAATCAAAAACCGGTTCGTTGACGTCGGTTAACCCGATTTTACTCTACTTGTGTTAAATATCTTTAAAAAATTTAATAATAATAATTAAATTAATAAATTTTAATGCAATTTTTAAATCAGGAAACATGATTTCTCTTTTCAAATATGATTTTATGCTTCAATAAGTTGCAAATGACATTTGCCAACAATTTTTTTATTCAATTTTTTTTAAGTTCAAAATTATAATTATTTTATAATTAAAAATTACATGAGGTGTCTGGGGACACCCGGTTGGAACGAAGTTCCTTTCGCTATATATTATGTACTAGTTAGTTCCAACACACCTACGGCGCCTGTTGAAAAATACTGTAATTTAAATGGATCTTGTAAAATGATAAACATTTGTTAAGAAATTTTTAATTGTTTGAATGTATTTTTTTTTAAAAAAAAGTATATTTTTAGGCCGGTTTTGTAGGAATATGTATTATATTTTCCCGAAAAAGTCCATGTTTTGAGTAAAATAAAAAAAAAGGTTTCCCGTTACATCCCGTGAAAGGATTAGGGAGAGCTTCTCACAAATCAGTAGGCTGTGCGCATTCTAGTTTTACACTCACTGATTGGGTCCTACAGTTTTACACCGGTTCCGAACGGTATTTTGAAAAGGTTTTCATGGCTGAATACTCGGTAGTGTCGCCGTCACTAAGCTAAGAAAAGGCCTAAGAGTATGAATTGTTTTTACAAAAAATATTTTTTAAGAACAGGTACTTTTCAAAGAAGTGGTACTCTTTTTAGGATAAGGTTATTTTTGACGTAGAATACGTCTTGCCTTACGGTATGAGGAGTCATGTCAGGTTTTTATTGTTGTAATCTTTATTTCATTGAATTTGAGGAAACGGCTAGATGAATTTTTTTAAAATTTTTTTTGTAGGTAAATGAAGATGTTATCTTTCGTTTGATATACATTTCATATTGGTTGATATATTTCTAGTATTTTAATTTCTCAAATGAAAATTGTTTAAACACATACACTCAAACATATGTGTGGTGTTTGGTTGAGCGTTTTTGGTTGCTCAACATTGCTTAGGAACATGTATCTAGTAAAAAGTGAAACGAACAGCAAGCTAATGTTGCTTGGCAACATGTATCTAGTAAAAAGTGAAACAAACAGTAAGCTAACGTAATAAAGGTTTTTTGCGAAAGCTTCAATAAAGCTGTTGTAACATTAATTTTGAATTGTAAAGCGTAAAGCTTTCACACAACGCTCGAATGCTAATGCGAAGACTGGATAAGGTAAACCTTTTTTAATATTAGGGCGGCCCTCTCAACATTCGCAGAACTTATTTCAATAAAAATATTAATTAAAATACATAAATTAAATTAAGTTTAAAAAAATTGAACATAATATTTTTTTTTTAAACGGACTTGAATCAAATGCCGTTGGTAAATATAAAAATGACAGCAGACAGTTGTCCGAGGCCTTCGGCCACGGACTGTCCCTGCAGGCTGTGTCAGAGACACGGCCATTAAGTTTAACGTAGAATACGCCATCCGATAAGACAGAAAACATATATAACAATAAATGATAAATAATATAAGCAAATGAATTTATTGTTATATATGTTTTCTGTCTTATCGGATGGCGTATTCTACGTTAAACTTAATAGCCGTGTCTCTGACACAGCCTGCAGGGACAGTCCGTGGCCGAAGGCCTCAGACAACTTCATGCTGTGCAGGAACATCTACGGATAAGCAAGAATCGTCTTGTTCTGGAGCTCATGTCTGCCGCCTTTAACAAACTTTTTATGTTGCAACTTCTAAATTATATTAAAAACCCCTAAAGAGCAGCTTTTTGCGTTTAATATCCCTGAATAATTGGAGTTTATTATATGTTTGATTTCAAAGCTATAAAAGCGTAGTTGTATTTATATGAATGTTTGAACTTCAAAATATATAAGAGAAATTTTTTTTATTCTGTTGTTCGACCTTTTCTTTATCAATAAATAATCAATATTCTTCGAGCTTGAGGTCTGCTTTGCTGTTGTTGTACTTATTTTCCTCGATATTTCGCTACTCCTTTGTGTAGCATCATCAGGATATTTGAACAATATTTAACAATTAAAATAAAATAACAATTGTGAAAAAATTATGTCAATTCAAAAATGTTCAAACAAAATTTTCCCGCCTTTTTTCAAAAATTTTTTTTGAAGTTACACAAACAAAAATAATGTTCGTAAAAAGTTAAATCCTAAATTCTTTTCTTGTAAATTTACAAGTGAATTAAATTTCCTTTGATGTACTTCCTTTGTCCTATTATTTTTTGATATCGTTATCCTATCTTCATATTCTAAAAATTCTCTAATTTCTTCTTCTGAAAAATATCTACCTAAATTATTTCTTATAGTATCCATCTCATTATTAGTTTCCCTTAGTAACACGTGCTTTTGTTTTATTGTTAGATTGAGTAGTTTGTTGTGTAACTCTTGTGTATAATTGGAAATATTTTGTTGAATTGATGGCAACCCATTTTCAGAAAAGATTCTTTGTATATTCCTAGTTGAGTTTGTGAATAATCAACTTCCACTCGAAACATCAAAAACGTGTGATTATAAATACGGCGAAAAATTTAATAGAACGCGTTTTGACTATAAGTGATGTAGAATTCCACAAGGTCAATAAGGAAAGGATAAGAAACATTCTTAAGGACAACAACTTCCCGAACCATCTTACCAACAGACTGATAAGGCAATTTGAGGATAAAGGACAACTGAACAGGGCTACTACAGATGAGCCGAAAATCTACAAGTCAATAACATACATACCTGGAATAACAGATAGGTTGGCGAAGTCAAAAATATTTGACGACAAGAATTATACATTAGCATACAAAACATATAACACAATAGGCAGAATATTTAGTAAAACAAAGGATAGTTTTGACAAATTTGATATGTGTAATATAGTATATAAAATACCATGTAAGGGAAATGACAATGAGGTTTGCAACAAAGTATATGTAGGGACTACAAAAAATAAACTAAAGACACGAATTGCAGGACACAAATCAGATCAGAAATACAGGCACATTTCTACACAGAAAACAGCATTAACATCCCATTGTGCTAGTTTAAATCATTACCCAAACTTTCAGGATACAGCTGTTTTAAATAAAGAAAACAATTATAAACGTCGTTATATGTTAGAAATGCTACAAATAATTACTACACCAACATTGAAAAGAATTAACTATAAAACAGATACAGATAATGTAGCCCAAATTTACAGACATTTAATTAGTAAAAAGTAGAACCATTTAAGCACAAATTGTTTATCAATCTAATATTTTTCTTTGGGTTAATTTATATGAACTTTTTACGAACATTATTTTTGTTTGTGTAACTTCAAAAAAAATTTTTGAAAAAAGGCGGGAAAATTTTGTTTGAACATTTTTGAATTGACATAATTTTTTCACAATTGTTATTTTATTTTAATTGTTAAATATTGTTCAAATATCCTGATGATGCTACACAAAGGAGTAGCGAAATATCGAGGAAAATAAATACAACAACAGCAAATCAGACCTCAAGCTCGAAGAATATTGATTATTTATATAAGAGAATTTGTAACGAAAATTTATGAGTTCAGGAATTGGACTATCTCCTTCCCAGTACAATTATCTAATAATTGCAGTAGTACGTGAAAAAAATTCTCGTGAAGGTTTACCAATTCTTGGTGATGTAATACACACTGCAATATAATGTTTGAGATTATTTTGGGAAAAAAAAATTATTTAAAAATTAATTATACACTGACTTCAAAGATTCCAAGTGGTTTATGAGGGAAGAACTTTTTGAAAATTAGGTCTCTTTGTAATTCTGTAAATTGACGGCTAAACGCAAGTGATCTATTGAAAATATTTGACTATAAATGTACAAGCTACGAAAGGTTCAAGCGTTTGAATGAATTCTTATCTTCTGTTTTTGTGGTATTGAGGGTTTTTGTTATTTGCGTCACAAAAAAATAAAAACTAAATTTTACATAGACGCACTATAAACACTTACATACATCGCACCCTAAATACAAAAGCGTCACAACTCAAAATTTCGAGATTTAAATTTTTTGCTTAAAAACAATCACCGAGGACCATTTCTATCTGCTGTTAAAATCTGGCGTCAGTTTCTCTTCCCCTTCATCAAAAAAATCCAGTATTAATATGACTATTTTTGGGACATTTCATACATTATTTCGCTTTGCAACCCAGGTTTTTGCCTCTACTGAAAACTTGTAAATTTTGAGTTGTGACACTTTTGTATTTAGGGTGCGACATGTTAAGGTAAGAGAAGTTTTTTTGTACTTCAGCCTAAGAATGGGAGATAAATTATTCTGTGTGAAAAAATTTTAGCTTTCAGTGGATTAGTATACAATTCAGGAAAGTACACTCACTGGCGTGATTAGTTTCAAGCTCCGTGGGAAGTCCAACATCAGATGTCCGACTACTGCTCCCGAATTGATATCATCGTTAGATCCATAATTGTTTCTATTCTGCAACGGACTTTTCTTATTCGAATTAGTACCAATTGAAGATTCCCCAGTCCCAAGCCACACTGAAAGTCAGCTAATACGAAAAATTTAATAGCACCAAGATAAATTTTATATCATTTCTATAAACTGCTTAGTAAAGTATCAGAAAATGTTACAAACAAATTGTTTTTCCTAAAGCCGATAATGAGAATCCATTTTACACAAGAGTACCCTTACATCCCCAATATCACCCCAAATTCAATTAGTTTGCCCTAAAACCGCCTTTCTCTTCATTCACTGCTATTATTATTTAGTTATCACAAATCTCCTCTACATTTTCACTCCTTAAACTTTGTTCACACGGCGATAACAATTCCTCCGAGCCCAAATCCCATGGAGCCACATTATTCCATATACAACTGCCAATGAGCCACTGCCCCTCTCTGCGAGTTCAACATTGTTTACTTTATATTTTTATGGTCAATAAATATTCAAATATAAACCGCAAACAGGTAATAAACAGTAGTAAAGAGCCGCATTTTCTCAGAATTGGAGGATGGAAAACGGAGAAAAACCAGGAATATTGAATCAAAACAAACAAACCAAAATAAGTGAGAAGCAGGTAACGTACGAAAATAAACAAGTCCTGTTTTCATTGAGCGACGCACGCTTCGGTGTTCCTGTAGTGGTAGCACGTAATCCTTGTGCCGAAAGAGACCTTAAATAGAGGCAAGTACACGAAAAACAAATGGTGCGTCGAAACACACAAACTAAAATAACTCATTGAAAGATTATGGGTTCAAAATCGGTACAAATATGCACTTGATTGTTTTCAAACGATAAGGAATTCTATGTAAACTTTTTTTAGGTTATTACCTTTTGCGTTATTAACAGTATTACCCCATTCTGTGTGCTTGTAGTTCAAGTCTTCCGCTAGTACATAGTAGTTATTTGAATTTTAAAGATTCATAATTCAGATTTTTGCAAGTCTGCTCGTACTGAATTTATATTGTCTGTAATAACTAAAAAGCTGTCGCTGTCAACGAGTATCTTTATGGCGCTTGTCTCTAAAGCATCTAGCGAATATCTACTTTTTTTATCGTGACTGTAGCATTGTATGTTATTCTTGACTAATATAGCAGTTTCCCCACCCCTTGGTGCATCAATTCGATATTTGCTTATGATTTTATAATTTTTAAATATTACATTGTGTGTATGGTTTAATTTTGTCTCATATAATAGGACAATATCTATTATCTACATACTCTCAAAAATGTACCTATTCTTGAAGAGGACCAATTCTAAACCCATACCATTTCTTAAAAAAACCCTTGTCTTAAAAAAAATACCTTGTTGTAAAAAATAAATTTTCTTACAAAAATTCCTTTTCTTAAAAATAAATTATTACCTTTTTTCCTTGAGATAAGTAGACTTTCTGAAAATAAGTAAATTTTGTTAACAAATAACCTTTTCCTAAAAAGAGAACCACTTCTTTAAAAAGTACCTGTTCTTAAAAAAAAACTACTTCTTTGTAAAACAAAAATTCATACTCTTATGGCTTTTTCTCACAGAAAGTACTTCTTCTTAAAAATAGTACCTTTTCGTAAAAAATTGTTGCCTGTAAAGTCGGTTTTACGGGCGAAGATTTTACGTGACAACGTCTTTTTCTCGGTAGAATATTTATTGATATGAATATAATTAAATTGCACAATAGGAGTGCAATGAACTCACTTGCCCAATGAGTGTTAGAACTCACGGGCGATGTTTTAACATTTATTGAAACTTATGGTTTAGGAAAATAGAAGTAATTTCAACACCATCTAGGTACCTGTGCGATTTCTATGAACACATTATCAAATGTGACATTATAAACAATAAACATATCCTTTATTATAAAATATAAACATTTCTTTTATTATAAAAAATAAACATTTCTTTTATTAAAAACAAAAGAAAATAATTTACTAACCAAAAAGTATTTCAATTCATCATATTCGCATATCGTTTTTAAAGCCGACCGCAGCTCTCTGTTTCGTTTTGGCTACCTAATTCATATGAAAATTTCTACACACAAACATACACTACACATATCATAAAGCCAAAAAACAAAAAACAAAAAAAAACAAAAAATAATACCTTATCCAATGCAGACTGATCTAAATCAATATTCATACACACGCACATATATACGCACATACATACTTGCTCAGTCGTCATATATATGATGTGCCAAAAAACAAAAACACTCACACCACCGACCAAAAGCCACTAGAAGCCAGCAAAGCAAATCGTTTCTGGCACACAAGTAAACACATTGCGTTTACTTGTGTTCGGTGACTCATCGTAACGTTACCGGGCGTTACACTTTTTCATAAGTGACTCCCAGCCGCAACCTAATTTAAGACGTTGTCACGTCAAAAGAAACATTATCTTTTAATAAAAGAAGTACCTATCTTTAAAAAATGACCTATATAATACATATTCCGAAAAATATAATACATACTCTTACAAAAAGGACCTAAAAATATAAATATTTTTTTAAAAACTACATTGCAGACAAAAAAAATCTTAAAAAATGTTTTTTATTTTACAAAAGTACATTTTCTTAAAGATCCATTTAAATTATCGTTCTTTTCAACGGGCGCTTTATACGTGCTGGAACTAACTAACAGGTGGCGCAAAAGTAATCCTCCTATCAGAAAATGCTATAAATTTTGCGATTGGCCCCTAATGTCAGTTCTGTTTTAACATTTGTGTAGTAAACACATGCGAAATACACGTTAATAAACAATGTTACGCTACACTGCTCCAGAACGCGGAATATTGCTGACTATTTATTTGACAAATAATCGGTCGGTGACTTTGGCACAACGTGAATTTCGTCGCAGATTTCCTGGCCGTCCAACGCCTACTGGTGAAACACTGCGACGTTTAGCCGCTCGCCTCGAAGAGACTGGCACAACACGAGGTTCTGCTAGGCGTGGTAGACCCCGGAGTAGCCGTTCTGCAGAGAATATTGCTGCTGTAGCCGAGGATGTCATGGATGCGCCGTCGACATCGACCAGACGACGTGCCACGCAAATGGGTATCAGTCGACGGTCTTTACAGCGAATTTTGGTACAAGATTTGAAGATGTTTCCGTACAAAGTCCAGACGGTGCATCAGCTGTTAGCTGCTGACCGCCAATCGGGTCTAACATACGCTCAAGCCATCTCCCGTTTTGGCGATTTGCACTGGCCAGCAAGATCGCCTGATTTCACCGCTCCAGACTTCTTTTTGTGGGGCTTTTTGAAGTCGCGGGTTTATGTCAACAAGCCTCAGACTCTTGCAGCTCTTAAAGACAATATCCATCAAGAATGTGAGGACGTATCGCCGGAAGTTTTGGCCAAAGTGATGGAAAATGCCATAAAAAGGGCTCAAATGACAATCAACTGTGGCGGCGGCCATTTACATGACATCATATTCTCGACTCGATGTAAAAAAAATTAAAAGACCAAATAAAAATAATCCCCAAGAAGAATCAAAGTGTTTAATTTTTTTTTAAATTACAGCCAAAAAACATCGGAAGTTTACTTTTGCGCCACCTTGTAGTATATAATATATAGCGAAAGAAACTACGGTCCAACCGGGTGTCCCACGACACCTCATGTGATTTTTCTTTTAATAGTTTTTTAACGTAGAATACGTTATACGGTAAGGTAGGGGTGTTGATCTGGAGCACAAAATTTTGAGAAAATGTTTGTCAACTTTCACCCACTTTTACTTAAATATTAAAACATATTTTAGCAATTTTTATATGTTACTCAGTTTTGGTAATATGTTTTGTTTCGAATTACATTAAAAAAATTATATGTCTATATATAAAAGTTTTATGTAGTTAAGGAAATAAATATTTAAGAGCATGATATTTTAGACTTTTTTTGTACATGCCGCTGTTTTTGTTGGTTTGTAAATGCCGCTGTTGTTTTTGTTGTTGTTGTGAAATCAAATGATTTTGGCTTTGCTGTGCTGTGTTTATTTATCGAGCAGCGTGTAAATGTGTGTGTGTGTACATTTCGTTTTGTTGGATCGGTCGGTTATTAGTTCGTTTGGAGGGGAACATAAAATGAAGGGAGGGGAGCGTGGACACTTGTGTGGGCTTGAAAGTTTACAGATCTTTGCTGTCGTTTGTTTACTTCTGCGAGCAGCGTGTAAATGTGTGTGTATGTACATTAATACAAAGGATTGGCGATGTATACGCTAACGTATTCTACGTCTGACCTATGCGCCCGTGTTATCTAACACAGGCTTGTTATTTTTTTTTGTTTGCTTTGGTTCCTTGAATCCAAATCCGCTTTCAATTTGTCGACACTGTCACAATTTGTAGAAACTTGGAATTTAAGTAGTATAAACATGCTAACTAGTTACGTGAAAGTGAAATTTGGTCTGAATAATAGTCAGATGCGCGTGCATTACGAAACGAGAATCCGATAATGGTCTTCTTTTGTCTTAATAAACTAGCAACTCTGAAAGTTTTAGTATGATTCGATAATTGTTTAGGTGATTGTTTGGATTAGGAACACCACGAAATAAAAATCCGAAAACATCTATCAGGAACGACTGTAGTTTTTAATTCTTTACAGGTTGACACTAAATACCATCCGATTTTAAACAATTAAATTTTCTTTATGGAGTTACATTTGGTTTAGAAGAAATCCTGATCATGGTCTATTTTGTTCCTATTTAGTCTTCCATACTGAACATTCTATATCTAAACTGAGACCAGTTCGGAACATTTTCGGCCTACAGAATAGCAAAACGAATTTTTAGTTAAGCAGATATCACGTATTAAAAACTGACTGGTCTATTTTGGTGTCACTTAATTATTAATTATAAACATATTTATACTAAATGGGTACACAGTTGGAACAATTTCAAGCCGAACAATTTCGAAATAATTTCTTACCCAATGCGATTTTGGTTTAAGAGATATAACATGGTCAATGTTTTACCATTTAGTTGTTAGTTCAGAATATTATGATAGTGAACAGAATCCGATTTTGAACACTTTGAATTGAAAAGTGCTAATGATTTCAAGAACTGAAAACTGAGATTGATCCACTTTCATGACACTGAATCTTCAATTTTGAATATTCTAAAACTAAACCGGGTTCGCTTCTGAAAAATGTCGACACTCAATTCATATTTGGTTAAGGAGATAACACACAATTAAAGTCAGAAATCCGTCAATTTTGGTTCCAATTTAATTGTAAATTTTGATCTTGCTGAATCGTAACAGGGCCAAATATAATAGCGGCATTCATGCAAACGTGAAAGCCGAGAACTTTTGCTCAGCGCAAGTTTCCCTCGCACCGTTGTATGAGGCACCAGGTAAAGTTGCTCAGCGTAGTTGTGCTCAAAACCATATCAGCTGACCAAGATGGATACATAGGGTGGTAGCAGTAGCAATTTCATGTATTATGTATGTGTACTTTTTCTACTGTTCTAGTGCTATCACCTTATTTATCCATCCTAGTCAGATGACAAGGAAATGTCAAAAGTTTACACGTTTCCCCATCCCACGTTTGCGCAGCAAATTTGCCTCGAAAACTTTCCACTTTTGAGCAAGTCGCTTTGTATGGGAAATTTGTTGGTTTTGACGTTTGCTGTGCAAGTTTACGATGTTTCGAGTTTACGAGGTTCTTTCGAGCTTTCATGAAGACCACTATTATTATTTTCTTAGGTGCTCATTTGATTCAGGAGATATATCTCAATGATCGTCTTGGTTTTATTGCCAACTCTGATATTTCTGGAACCAAAAAGGATGCGAATGTAAATAATTATGTTTTTCAGAATTCGATAATTGTAGTGGTTTTACGCATTTAGTTAAGGACATATCAATCAATGAAATTCCGAAAATGGTCACATTTAAATGGCAATACTTAACATTCTAAAACTGAGTAAAACTTAGCTCGTGCTTTCCAATGAGCTACATATATGTCGATCGGATACAATGCCAGAATATATAAATATGTCAGTACATACATATAGACGAACTTTGGGGGGCCGTAATTCCAAAAGTTTGGACTTGGCTCAAAAATAGGAGCTATGTCCGTGAAGTAGTTTTGTTCCAAACTAACATTTTGGATGAAACATATATACTTTTTGAAGAAATTAATACGCCTAATACTTCGGTGGTGCAGTGGTAGTGTGCGCGTCTCTTGTGCATGAGGACGTGGGTTCGATCCCTACTCTGACCACCTTAAATTTCTTTCGACGGCGGTCACGTCGCTTAGTGACGGCGACACTATCGAGTATTTAGCCATGAAAAAGCTTCTCAGACTACCGTTCGGAACCGGTGTAAAACTGTAGGTCCCAATCAGTGAGTGTAAAACTACAACGCGCACAGCTCGCTGGTTGTGAGAAGCTCTCCCTAATCTCCTCGTGAGATGTAACGGGAAACCCTTTATTTATTTATTTTAATACTTCAGAACCGATCGACATATATTATGTTATCATCCATTTCACAAAATTTCTAGGTGTTCGAATTACTTTAAACCCTATTTCACAGACCAATAGCTTGAAATTCCCATTACTGTACATAACACGCCGCCAAGGGTTAATTGAAACAGTGATTTTCCAACTAGCACTATACAGTCTTATGCATATTCTCTCTCACTCCCGCTCTGACAGTCTTTTGTTTGTTATCTTAACATTTTATGGAAATGTTATATATATGTCATTTTTTAAACCGCAAACAGCTATGTTACGTATTTAGCAGATATAATTCATGGCAGTTGGTTTCGTTACACATTGACTACACTCTTGGTGTTGCAGTGTGGGTGTCTTTGGTGGCATCCTCCATTCATATCTGTACTATTGTTTTGAGTGGTTTAAAAATTTTTCTTCTGCATTATCGTCTTCTGTTTGTTCACTCTCTATTTACTATTTTTATTCTACAGCATTCTGTTTATAGAATTCAGAATTAGTTCTTATTACTTTCTGTTGTTGTTTAAATACAAATCTGTGTTTGTTATATGTCTGTCATTTTATTAACAAAAACTACTTCTGCCACTGAGATTGGGAAAGATGAGGAGGCTTCATTCACATCATGGATGATAATCGTCGTGTTTGTTGTGTTGGTTTTTCATACCATCGTGATCCACAATGATGGCTATGTTGGTCGCTAAAGATGGATATGGTGATGATGATAATGATGTTGCTGACAGCGTTTTAATATTAGTTGAGGAAAAACAGAATTTTTACGCTCCATTGTTAATTCCTCCGCTTGGTTGGCTGGATAGTTTATTCTTCGCTGGCGTTCATTGTTACCATGTAGTTTGGTTATTATTTTCCCTCTCGTCGCAGTTGTTTTCTATTATTAACTTCATGGTCAATTTGGACGATGGTTTTAATGATAAGAAAGAACTTGGTCAACATGTAAACATGGGACAATTTTGCAGAGAACTAACACAAGACAAAAGTTAGAGTCAGATGTGGCCAAGAGAAGATACGGAAAATTGCCAAGCGCGTTACGCGGATACTTAGTTCTCTGCCGGTAATTTCTTTAGTTCAACATTGAGTTTGATTACAATTGCATTTTCTTGTTCTTTGATTTCCGCCTTAAAATAAATATAGTTATTTTCATTCGAAATAAAAAATTTATATTTTCTTACTCCAGCGTTCAGTCACTAAGTCATTCATTCAGTTGATTTTTTTCTATTTGGTCATTCGTGTGCTACGGTCAGTTGAACGCGTTTGTTGTAGCATAACATTGAGCATGAGTGGCGGGCAGTTCTTCTTGCCTTCCTGCCTTTACTACTTCACAATACTTTGCCATTGTGACTGTTGTGTTCTTAGGGGTTTCTTTCATTGAATTCTTCGTTAACATTTTGTTCATTATTGAAATATATATTGAGGTTTAAGACAAATTTATTAATATTAGTTAAATTTCTTTCTATCGCTCGTATCCAACAGTGATAAATTACAAAAAAAGGCCGCATATATATTTTTGATCTTATGCAGATAACAATGAGGAGTCGCTTAATTAAACCAGACACAAAGTGTCCAATTATATTAAGACAGGTAATGGATATGTGTCAGACCTTCCCGATGACTGCACGCTGAGAAATTTGTGTTCTATTTTTGTTTTGATGCAAATGTAGGCTATGCGAATAATCGCCAAAGTGAAAATCGCCCAAAATTTTTGGGTGTTTTTTCATTAAGAAAAAAGACCCAAAAAAAGAGATAAAATCGCCCAAAAATTTAAGAACATTCGCCCAAAAATATAAATCCAATTTATGAACAAACGCCCACTATTTTGTGGTGAAATCGCCCAAGACTGTAGCGAACAACCGCCCAATTAAGTAAAAGGGCGATCATTCATCATGAACAAACACCCAAAATATCAAAAATACCAAAACGCCCAAACATGATGAACAATCGCCCAATATTTTTTCCCACATTTTTTGGGCGATTGTTCATTTTTGGGTTTTGGGCGATTTTCACTTGGGCGATTCTTCGCATAGCCGCAAATGTAACGTGCTTGTAGCTTGTCTCAAATATAGTACACTTGTGCCCAAACACATTTTGTTTGCTATTCAATATAGCATATTTGGGACACAATAATTAATGAGTTATAATATATGTATTTGTGACCTAAATGTGGATTTGTTTGTTGAAAAGTGCTGAAAACAAAAACCTGACACACAATAAGGAACAAAAAGGAACAGCAGATCTTAAAGTCTCGAAAACAGTGCTTGCAACCATGTACATGGTTCCTGCGTTATGTTTCTTAAAGCCAATATTATTGTACTTACATTTCACGAAAATCATATATCAACTAATTACTAGTTTTTATAAAATATTTTTATAATAAACAAATATTTTCGCTGAACAAATATTTTCGCTAAAATAATGCCTCGTCCCAGAGATGAATCATATTCATTCGTGTGTTTACACTGCTGAAATCAGTTGTGCAATAAATTGTTTCCAAACTTAATGCTTGATGTTCTTCGAACGTGTATATGTAAAGAGGAATTCTCAATAATATGATGGCTGTTGCGACACAAATAGTTTTGTTCACTTCACCCAAAAGCATACCGAAAACATCTGCTGATGAAGATCTTGGAAAGATCCGAAAATGCTATTCAGATAGCCCTGGTTATCATTGAAACACTTTTTTGTGCTCGACTTTTTAAAACATAATATAAAGCTTATAAATAAGCTTAATATATAAGGTTAAATAAATTTAAAAAATTTAATATTTATTAATTTTTCAAAATTTGTATATACATAATATCAAAATAAAAACTATTTTCCAACGAAAATACAATTCCAAAGCAAACAACTCGTAACCCAAAATCGAAGTTTGATGGTCATGGAATTGCAAAGCAAAGTCATCGTCATCTATATCTTCATAAAATGACTTGTAAACTGCGTAAGGTCTAACGTCGTTGCGACACACCGACGTTCCCTTTAAAATTGTCCACGACTGCATGAAAAACAGATTAAAAATTTGGGCAAAAACATCTTAATTTCCTCAGACGTAGCATTCAGAATCCAACCATTCAACTCATATATAAGTTT